>JAIRCJ010001056.1:0-2400000 GCA_020883675.1 Bruguiera gymnorhiza | reverse complement strand
AGAAGCTGATGGTGGGGGTCGGGAGAGTAGGTTTGATCAAGCGAACCTTCATCCTCTGCGTGACACGTCATTGGTGGCAGCCTCAATGCTGCGGTGATTAGTGATGCAGATCAACACAGTTAATAAGCGATTATGGGGTGTTTTGTAGTCATTAAAACGAATACATCTGACTGGAAATGTTCCCCCGTGCGGTGGGATGTCGTTCGGGGGTATTTTGGACAATTCGGCCATGCAGGAAAGCGAACCGAAAATATGAACGGCCGCCCACGCGGGGCTTGGAAAGTTCAGCACCTGTCCACGCGAACTAGAGGAGCGTGCCATCCACTCACGGATGTAAATAACTGACGCTGTCCTTTTTTCTTAACGCTGTTAAGAAAAGTACCGTTTCTTAAATTGGTTTTTTTTTTTTGGTTAGAAAAAAATAGTAAAGTAGGAATAATATTCTATAATTACATAAAAAAGAATTGCACTAAATATACCGTACAATGAATTCAACCTTTTAGACTTTAATTATTATTTGAGATGAACAAGTTAGTGAAACTATAAAATTATAATAAATTGTTAGATATAAATCATTCAAAATTTATAATAATATACTTTAAAATATTATTTAATCGACATTGATTAATTAAATTTTTTACAATTAAGGCTGGTGCATCAAACAATTGACATGAAAAAAATCTGAACTATAAAATATAATGAATGTGGTTTGTTTAGTTTCTTAGGGTTAATCAAATTTGGCAGTGAGGTTACATACAAAATTAATCGTAGTGCAAGGATACAAGACATTAAAGTAATTTGATTCTCATTATGAACATAATCACTAAATATACTTTTGAGCCAATCGCATTTTTAGAAATATTTAAAATTAATATTTTTTTTTGTATACGTGAAGTTAGCACAGCTTTTAACATATAAAGGAAAAAAATAGATTGAACCAAAAAATAGAAAAAAAAAATTGACCTGACCCCCCCCCCCCCAAAAAACAATAATTCAATCAAATTTCAACATTTTTCTTGAAAATGAGAGTAAATGTTAGTTCTCTCCAAAAAAAAAAAAAGAATACTAACGTTCATGAACAAGTTCAGTTCCGCCCGTGCGGAGAGAACAAGCAAATTGATCCTCCGTCGGAAGGGAAGTGAAATTAACGCGCCTCCATTGGCAATGGCCAAAGAATGAGGGACTTAGTTGATCACAGTAGGACTTGACGCACAATTCCACAGTCAAAAGTTACACAACAACACATACACACGGAGGCAGAGAAAACGAAGAAACAAGCAAGGAAGTTCCATTTTTGCCATTTCATATCCCCAAAACTCAAACCTCAAAAGGGACGGAGATTGGTGCCGCTCTCCTCCTCCTTGTCTTCACTTCTCTTCATCAAAAACAGAACAATTCAGAATTCTCTGCTCAAAAAACCAAACCCCAACAATTAACAACAAAGAAAAATTCAATCTTTCTCTTGGGGTGTTGAAGAAATGCAGCCTTGTAGCAGAGAAATGCAAGGAATGGACTCACTCTTAAACCAGTCGTCTCAAATCCCACTCCACCAAGGCCTCCATAACCTCCAAAGCCAACACCATCAGCAGCAACAACAGATCCAAAACCCTCACTTTGACCCTTCTTCCTCCTCATCCAACGATGATTTTCTACAGCAAATGCTCTCTGCCATCCCTTCTTGTTCCTGGGCCGACCTCAAGTCTTCTTGCTGGGACCTTAACCCCGCTTCCGCCGCCGCCGCCGCTGCCGCCACCGCCACCCCCATCACCACCGCCAGCCTTTCCATGCCCATCCATAACGCTGCCGCCAAATTGCCCGGTGACCTGTCGGACGAAACGGCTGCGGTTTTTGACGGGTCTGCACTTTTGGCTTCCAAGATGAGGCAGCACCAGATTAGTAGCGGCGGTTCTGGTCCGTCTCCCGCTGCCGCTGCTAAGATATTGCTGCAACAGAAGATGCTGATGATGGCCGCCAGAGGAGCGTTGCAGCCTCATAACGACGCCGTTGACGGGACGGCGTTTAAGTCCCCAATACAGGCGAGAAAATCTATCCATAATTTTTTGGTGAATTTTTCGGCTTAATTGTTGGTGAGGCGCCACTGAATGTTAATATAATTACGACTGATAATCGTTTTTATTTTTTTTATGCAATTTTAAATCTTTTCCAGGGAGGAGATGGTTCAATGCATCCAATGTATAATGGGTTCGGTGCTGGATCCATGCATGGGGTTGGCCAGGCATCGACGCAGTCTCAGCAGCATTTTCACCATCCTCAGGCAAGTATTCTTCTTTCTATGTTTTGTACTTCAGTTCAAGATGAAACACAAGAATTGTGAAACTGTGAAATTCTGAAGTGTAAATTTGGGTTTATGCAAGCACAGAACTTTGGGGCTTCAGGGGCAGGGATGAACCAATCCCAGGCAAGTGGGTCAACCGGTGGTGATGCACCGGCGCAGCCAAAACCGAGGGTCAGGGCTAGGAGAGGTCAAGCCACCGACCCACACAGCATCGCTGAAAGAGTAAAGCTCTTCTTATTACTTATTCTTCTGGTGCCATATGATTGAATTTTGTACCATAAAATGTAAATGCCTTGTGGGGGTTCTTTCTGTCCTCTTCAATTCTGTGCACAGTTACGGAGGGAAAGAATTGCAGAGAGGATGAAAGCTCTGCAGGAACTGGTTCCTAATGCCAACAAGGTAAATTAAATTCATTCACTTCAAAGCTTCTTTGAAAACAGACTCATAACTGCTTCATTTAATTTACTTTAACTATTGAATTGATGATCCTCAAATAATGTTTTCAATGATGCAATTTAAAATTCTCTTCTGTTACAAACCCCAAAATGTCACTGCATTTTCTTTTGGTTTACACTTGGTCAGCGCGCTTTACGCTCTTTTTTTTTTTTTAACTCTTTTATGTTAACTGATTTATTTGAGAAAAAGGAAAGCCAAGACAAGAAAAAAAAAAATGATTTGACTTTGAAAAAGTAGAGTTTTTATTTTTTGGCCCCAACTGTGCTCCACTCCAATCAGGGCCGTGATGGTTGGCGGATGGATCGGGATATTTATTCTATTTCGTAATATACCCCAAATCCAACCTTAAGGTTTTTTTTTTTAATGTTTATTTATATTTTAATATAATTGATTTATAATTTTAAATTATATAAATTTAATTTATTATTTTTAATTTTAAATAAATTTATTTATTATATAATATAAAATTATGAGTAGATTATATTTAAAAAAAGAATCAAAATAAAAATTACTAAACTTTAATTCATTGTATAGAAGTCATTTAATATTAGCTGATAACATAGAAAGCAGTTAATCACGGAATTTAGAAAAAAAAAAAGTTATATAATATATCCTAGAATAAATACAGTAAAGCTAATGCGAATGAATAATTATTTAATTTGATAATCAAGCATTTTCTGATATGGGTTTGGTTTGGCGGAAGGATAGACAGACAAGGCATCAATGCTGGATGAGATTATCGACTATGTCAAATTCCTCCAGCTTCAAGTCAAGGTCCCCTCTTCTCTCTTTCTCTAATCTTTACTTTTTCTTTTTTATCTTTTTTTTTTTTTTTTAATCTTTTTTGGGTCCAGCTGAGTTGGAGGATATTTTAAGATAATGACTGAAAAGAATTCTCTTCTTTGGTTAACATATATTTTAGCATATGCTTCCTTAGTCTTTTGTTTTATACACACATGTATGTACATTGTACAATTGAACTCGTGGCTTATTATCAATCTACAAAGCAGGTCTTAAGCATGAGCAGATTGGGTGGTGCAGCTCCTGTTGGCCCTATTGTTGCCGATATGTCCTTCGAGGTAAAAAAGAAAAAAAGAAAGAAAGAAAGAAATTCAACACACCCATAATCCATCTTTGAATATCCCAAGAATCCATTGAGTATACTTGCCCATCTACCCACCAAATGCCCACTAGGCCACTACTAGCCTGTGAAGAGAAGAGATGGGAACATGCGAAGCATTCCATGAAAATGAACAAAGGAATGGAATTGCATGTGGGAAAGAAACACAATGTGGGAAACGCAACCATTTTCTTTATTATGAGACCCCAGTGAGGACAGAGTTTCATCCTTTGTGAAAAAGAACACGGCCATCAACAATCCTCATTTTTGAACCGCAACCCAACCGAACCCACCACCACCACCACCACCCAAAAGTCCTAAAAAGGAAATGACAAATAGAAACGGAAATATCTCCAATAACCCACAAAACGACTAAACAAAAGCAGCACGCGTGCTTGCCTTTTCAGATTCCACTCTCTCTCTCTCTCTCTCTCTCTCTCTCTCTCTCGTTTTGTCTCAGTTTTCATTTGTTGTTTCTTGTTTGTCTTTTTGTGTAGGGTGCTGGTGGCGACTGTATTCAAGCGAGTGCCAACGGTGGGTCCCTCGGACGGGGGGGCTCCAATGGCAACCAGACGGCGTCGTCGGACGACAGCCTCACGGTGACGGAGCACCAGGTGGCCAAGCTGATAGAAGAGGACATGGCGTCTGCCATGCAGTACTTGCAAGGGAAAGGCCTTTGCCTCATGCCCATTTCCCTTGCCACCGCCATTTCAACCGCCACCTGTCACGGCAACAGGAACGCCGTAATCGCCAACGGAAACCACCCGCTCCTCCATTCCAACGTCGAGGGCCCGCCCTCGCCCAGTATGTCCGTGTTGACCGTCCAGTCAGCTAACGTAGGTAACGGTAAGGGTGACGCCTCCGTTAAAGAAGCTGCCTCCGTTTCCAAGCCGTGATGACGGCGTCGACTGACTTCTCGGCTTTTAGTAAATAACCGACGAAAATGTAGACAAAGGAAAGGAAAAAAAAAAAAAGGATCCAAAAAGACCGAGTATGACGTGGAAGAGTCAACGGCCGTTCCAAAGTCTACGAAAATAACGGTCCCACGTTTTGACTTTCGAGTTGCTAAGGCTAACTTTCATGCACCACCCACCACTATAACCGGCGCCACCGCCGGCAGCATCACCACCACCGTCCGAACAAAAACAAACAAAACCGGTCGATTGAATCCGAGAAAACAACCTTTTCTTTTTAGGGGTTTGTTGCTTCATTAGGTTCCATCATTATCCAGTTATCCTTGGCTTATTATTAACTATTTGTCTTGAACATCTGTTCTTTTCTGATATTTACTGCTAGACCAACTTCGGCCTGTCTTAACGATTTATGCTCGCTTTGTCGTGATGCTGCATTGAATTAAGTATAAGCATTATTAGCTTTAATAATGACGAGATTATCATTTTTGATCAAATGGGTGTTGGTTGCTTTATCATTTATTTGAGGTTTGTTCTGTCTAGTCTTTCGGCTTTTGTCTGAGCTCCCTTTTGCTTTGGTTGGAGAAAGAGCCTAATAATCATGCGGATTAGATTTCAAGTCAACGGCGCTGCGTCACTTTTGTTTCTCTATTCAGCTCTGGCAAACAAATAAATAACCAAAAGCATTCGTCGAAGTCAAGCCTGCTGGGAAGTGGTCACTTCACTTTACTAAAATTCCAAAGACGCTTTTCAATAAATCAGAACCATTCTAATAATCAACCACTCAATCCCTATACACCTCTTAGTATTAATACTACTCGGACCCCATTAAGTCGTGAAGAAAACACTTGCATGTCTTACAAGGAAAATGTTAGTATCGTCCCACCTAAATTTCTGATTGTTTAATATACAAACAAATGATCAATTTTGTGAGTAATAACAAATTTAATTTAATTTTTAATAAATTTATTTCACTGACAAAATTAATTAATATATTTTTTTATCAATATAAGTAATTTGATGATGCGGACAGAGGTATGCTATTTTGACATGTCATGCAGGTTAATAGAATAAAAAAAAAAATTTATGATAGCAAAATTATTATATTTTAAAAATCATATTAGATGTGTTACAATTCCCCAAGTTAATAATTTATTTTTATATTGACACATATTTGATCGATATCATCGCCAAAAAGAAAAAATGTTGCCGTCTCTCCAACATAAAAGAAACAATGATTTTTTTTGAAAAAAATTTATTTTTATTTTTATAGGTTTGATAAGATAAAAGAAATGTTGATAGAACTTGTTCAGATTGGAGTTCCGTTCTGGCAACTATTTAGCATCTTGACTTTTATTTAGTCTTTAAAGATTCGACAACTTACAGCATATTAATAGAAAAAAAAAAATGTCTTGGTTTCATCCAGAGAAAAGAATATTGTTATTTTGTTAGGTAAAGAAACAATATGGCTGTAACTTCCCTTAAATAAAAGACTAGGAAGTGAGCAGCGACTAAGGTTCAATGTTTATCCGCAAGCCTTCAAGAACATAACCGAAGCATTGAAAAAAAAAAAAAAAAATCATCCCATAAATAAACGATTGATGTTTATCGCAGGTACAAGCTTAAAAAAGACGAGTAATTGACCTTATAACAAAACACATCGCCGTTAAAATCCATAAAAAAAAAAAAAAAATGTCGAAGGCTATGAGATGCATGATCCTGGCTGGCTGGCACAATGAATGGAAACTTGGGTTGGTGATTAACAACTCAAACACAAACTTAAAATTTAGCAGATATCACGGCATCAAAGTACAATTACTATTCACCGACCATGGACACGCAGGCACATGGGCTTGTTAAGATACCCATAACCCATTACTCATTGTCTATGCAAAGGCAAATCGTCAGCATAATATACTAAGCTGCAGGAAAAGCTATTTAAACAAGGGTTTTCCACATTCGTTTGCACCATTTGGGAAGTCAAAGCAATTGTTCAGAAAGAATTTAAAAAGCTGTTTAATTTTATTTTTAATTTTTAAAATTTATTTGAGACTGCAGGAGCAGTCTTACAATGAGACATACAATAACAACACTGAACAGAATCGTTCTTTGAACTATACTTAATAAAAATAGTTATAAGCTTGTAATTCACGCTGGTGATAGCTCCACCAGCTCATCCATACCTCGTTGATTATGATACGTATCTCAAGTCATATACAGTTTATTCCTTTAGGCTCAGGTAGCAATCAAGTCTGCAGGTAAGACACAGATGCAACTGCACAAGCCACTAATAACTTCCAATAAAAGCAGTGTTAGTAACCTATAATGGCGAGACCATGAGACAACGGGCATGCGAATGCTAAAGCACAATTAATAGCAAGATGTGAAAGTTCCAAATTGTGTATTGCCTTTGCACTAAAATGCAAACATATGTGGTCAAGATGCAGTCACAGATTCTGTCAGAGAAAGCAAAACCTTGGCCAAACTTTCCGTATCCATAAATGAGCCTCCCGTAATCTGACAGGAGTCTATAATCCCTCCACTGTGACTACAAAGCTCCGTGTTCTCAAAGCATGTATGTTTATTAATGCACCTAATTATGAAATATTGCCTCACTCCTTGAGCATTCTGTTCCACGGAGAATATAAATGACCTCATGGAAAGGCTCCGCTACTCAGCTAATTTAGGAGACATCAAGATATGGTCCATGCAAGTGGAAGAAAAGGCATAAAAGTATGCAATTAACTCCGGTAGATAATGCTAATACAGAAATACATAATAAAGCATACAATGTAGACATGGAAAATTATGAAACATATTAACATAATCATCTAAACATTCAGTAACCACTTTTTACCTCGTAGCAACCAAAACACAAGAAAAGCACACAATATTTGAGCATCCGGGCAAGAGAAAAACCATCCTCAAGTTTCAATTCAATAGCATTTTCATTTTCCAATACAAGGAATGAACATATCTTGCAAGGTCCAAATGCACCACTTGTTTGTAATTGAAATTGCCACACTAGCCAAAAACTCCACAAGAGCGCAGAAATTCTAGAATTTCATTGTCTTTACTTGAATAAGCTTATCCACCATTCACTCGGAACTGTTCAATGGACCTTGCATCCATCTCCCCTAAGGGGCCAAGTCAGGCTTTATGCCCCTGCCAAGATGGATAAACTCCATTTAACCATAGTACAGTTCCACTGCCATAGATACTAGGAAATCTATTTCTGGTTAGCAAGTGCCCAGCATGCAATCAAGGGAAACAGAACAAATCAATATCCATTGTTAGAAATCAAAATATGTTCCCTGATTATTTAATGCACAAGTCATACTCTAACCAATCAATATCCGTTGTAAGAATGTCCATTGTAAGTAATATGTGTAATGTAATAGCTGTAGAACTACAAATAGATCTAAAGAACCCAACGCGCAAATAACCTAAACCCCAGATTCCAACATGAAAAGGGTAGGGATTAACTGGAAGAGGGCTTGAAAGTATTAGGCTGTGGAAGCGATAACGGACCTCTCCTGCCGTCTTTGTCATCCAATAACCTGTGAACCCTCTTGTTCTTGCAGTATTGCCTATCAAAATGCTTCACCTATCACAATTCCCAACCATAAAAATAAAAATAAAGATAAAAAATAGAAACATTAAAACCAACATATATACATAAGAAAACAAAAACAATGAAGGGAATAAGCAAATGGGGTTTCGCGAATTTACCCAGGTAGTGCGGCAATTCTTCTCATACTCATCCCTAAAGCGTTTGCATTCTACTGGATACAAAAGCCCGACGGTCCCAATTTCCGTGGGCTTTTTCCCCGATTCTTTATCCAGACACGCGTAGAAAGAATCGCGTGCCTAACAGAAGAAAGAAAGCTTGAACCCATCAAATCAACAACTTGCTTCCCACACATTATATTCTATACAAAGTTTGTTCGCGACATCCAAATAAATAAATAAAGAAGAGCAAGAGAGATAGAAAAGAAGAAAGAGAAGGGGACCTTGTAGCAAGCTTGCCTGGCTTTAAGGAGAACATCTGTGTGAACTGGGTCTGGGTTTCTTGCTGCGTAGGTTTCCATAGCCATATTTATCTTTAATTCCTCCTCCTCCTCCTCCTCCTCCTCCTCCTTCTTCCTTTGTGGGGCTTCTGCTGCTCCGAAACTCCCCGGTGAACCGACGGCAGCCTTAACGAAAACAACCTTCAATTTTTGCGCTTTTCGTAGAATGACGTGTCTGGACAGTTAGACATACTCCATGTTCTGCCTGGGCCGCTCTGGACTTGTTAAGGCCTTGGCAATGTGCCTTTGTATATCCCCCACGAAAAGGTCGGTTGGGCCGAGTTAATCGGCCTTTGAATTTAATTTTTGTTTTTCTTTTCAAAAAAATTATTTATTAATACCCTTATTCAGTCTCTTTTATAAATAAAATTTATCATTTATACGTTATTAGGTTTGAGTATAATTTTTTTTACATTAAATCTTGATATTAATGAATTTAAAATTTAATATTATATCTAAATATAAATTTCAAATTTTTAAAAAATGAATAATAATAATAAATAAATATTTAAATTTAAATTAATGTAAATAAAAAAACATTATATTGCATAATCAATAAATTATCAAGAGTTTTCTTTATTGCTTTTTCCATTTGGGTCTATAACATAATTATTGCCTTTTATGTGCATGTGTAGTAGTCTAAAGTGTTTTTTCTTTTCTTTTTGTCAATCATTAAAAGTTTGGGTGTCTATCTTTAAGGGAATGAGTGTGGGGATCTTTTTCTTTTTTCGAAAATTTTTTTTTGTCTTTATTTCAAAAACGAAAACGTTTCGGTAACACCAAATGCAAACACACGAAAATTTAGTAGAAGATCAAATAAGCACAATCTTTCTCGTGTTTTCTCAAGAAGATTGTTTCCACTTGCGAGTGTGATCTTTTTTTTTTTTTTTTTTTTTAAGTAAAGATGAAATAACAATTATGCTAAAACAAAACCCTTCATTTTCTGTCTCCCCCCACACTAAAATATAAAACCTCCATTATTTTCTTATTGTATTGGTTTCAAGGAGAACCTAATCTTAATCTCCATTCTTTTCTTATTTGACTGGTCTCATGGAGAACCTAATCTTTATCGTATGTAGCTGGGCACATCAGCATATGCTGTTAGCCAGAGGCTACGCATGCAGACAACTCAATCGAGACTTGGTGTAGCCCTTCTTAGAGGACAACTCTTGGACAAACTGTTCCCTACACTATTTAAAGCTTCTTTCTTTTTTCTTCTTTCCCGCACGTTCAGCATCTAGCGACATAGACCAAGGTGGTCCTGCGCTTCCTGATTCGTGAACAACTTGCAGAGCTTGGCAGTGTTTGGGGAGCTATTCATCAAATTCAAGGGGCTTGGAGGCCATGCACCTCGCTTCTTTTATTGTTTTTTTGTTTGTTTATCTTTCTCTTTTTTGGATGTTGCAGTCATCGTGTATCAGATTCACCTACTCAATACAATTCAATTTATGTCATGGCATTAAAAGATTCTCGAAGGATTTACTCATATATATGATAAGTCTTCAGGTGTTGGAATATTCAGGAAAAATAATGAAATTTTCTTTTCTTTTCTTTTTAAGATATTTTCATGGGATCCTTATGTTTTTCCAATGGAAGACTTCTATGTGGATGCTCTTAATTTTCTTTTTTTTTTTTTTCTTTTTTTTCTTTTTTTTGGGAACAAGGCTGCTTAATTAAAAAAACGCAATTTCAACTAATGCAAAAATAAAAATGCTGCGTCGACCACTATTCAATATAATAATAAAAACGACAATAATAGAAACAGTGCTGATTTCTCCTCACGCTTAGCTGAAAGCATTGGTATTTGGCACTCTTTTACATATCTGTCATTTCAATCAAGTTAAAGAAAAACAGTGATTTAAGTTTTTTTAATTTGACAGATTATCTTTGACACAAATAAAGATTAGGGTTTTTTGCCTTTTTGGTCTTAAAAAAAAATTAAAAAAAAACTTTTATAATATGAGATTTGGAATTGGGACCACCGTACGATTGTTCTTTCATAATTTATTGTTTTGAGAAGCAGCTCCCACTTGCCACTCTAGTCTTATTTTTTTCCCAGCCACAATGATGTTTGTCCTTTCTTTTTTCTCATTGGTCGAAAGTGAGAGCCATCCGTGATCCAATGTGCCCGACTCCTGCTCCTTATGTTATCCAGTTGTCTTATTTGATGTAGGCTTGCTGATGCCCCCATCTTCACAAAAAAAAAAAAAACAAAAAAAAACCCATAAATGGCCACGTAAAAACAAAAATGATGGGGTTCAACTTCGCTAGGTATCGTGCGGTTGATTACTTAACTAATAGACCAAGGTATCTTGTAGTTTATCTTAACCTAATTCAACATAATTTACTGTGCCTAATTTGCGTTGTAGAAAAGATGTTTAACCAATATAACCGAATAAATAACCACCAAGATAAGAACACAAACGAAATATGACAGTTGCTAAACCTTCGTATGACAATTGGCATCATGTAAGTATATGCATGTTTAACTGAAACGTACAAATCAATCACTTAACATCACCTTTTCAACAACTCTTTGAGATAAACAAGCATCTCCTCCTCCCCCCCCCCCACCCCACCTCTCCGCCACCCCCAATCAACAATTCTTTGAGATAAATAACCGTCTCCTTCCCCCACCAACCCCCAATCAATAGGTAGACTTATTAAATATCGTTGAAATAAATTAAGATAAATTAAAACGCCTTACCATCAACAACTTGGTTCGATGTTAAAAAATTAAAAGTATAAATCCTATAATTGTCACTTGGGTCATCATTTCAGAAGGCAAGCGTTGGCTCCGACATGGTATAATGGAGTTCTTTCACATATGTATGGTGTCGATGAACGTGATATTTTTTTGTCGGGCGTGTAGCTATAGTGACCTAATTATTCCCAATTTCGCTGATTAAAACAAAATTGACTGTAGGCCTTATGTATGGATTAAACGTCAAAAAACACGATATTGCCAATAACATATGTTTGTAATAAGTTAGCTTAAAAGACTCTTATTTATTACCAAATTTCAAAGCCTTCTATGTTGAAAACTTTGTTTGTGATTAGTCAATAAGAGCAATAAAAAGAACATTTTTCACGGTATTTAACGTAATTGGACGATATGAAGCAAATTAAAAAAGAAATAGACATTTATTTTTAGGGTCTCGTATTTTAAATTTGAGAATATGAATATAAAATTCATAACAGTAAGAAAAATAATGAATATTTTAATAGATAAAATAAATAAACAAAAAGAAATCTAGCTCATAATTAACTAAATCCATTAGTGATAAATTCGACACCAATATTTATAACTTTAGCATAAATTAACGGTAGAGTTGGTGTTAGTCTTGACAAGCATGCATCGTGCAATAATTTGAAAACAAATGCATCGTGCTCTACAATTATTTTTTTTTTTGAAAGATTTTATATAATAATTAAAATTATTAAAGAAGTTTGGATTTTGTTTGTAAAATTTGTTGGAGTAATTATAATCTCTTCATATATAACTATGAGAGCCCCACATCATTGATCTAGCCAAAAAGGCCAAAAAAAAAAAAAAAGAGTTATCGAAACAAAAATAATACTAAGTATATTAGGTGGGCTAAAATGCACAGATAAATAGTTTTGATATAATAATAATAATAATATATTAAGAATTTAATTTTTTTTCCGTACAAATTTATTAGAAAAGAGAATAATTGCTTTAGACCCAAAACATGAAGCCATGAAGGTGCCGCGTCGCCCGAAATGTGACCCTTGTACTAGTTTAATCCAAATGTGTCCCAACCCGATTATTTTCGGGTCATATGTCCCGACCCGATCCTCGCCTCATTGAATATTAGGTCCGATTAATGCAACAGTCAAATTCAATCACTAATGGGACACATTGCAATATATAAATATATATATATATATATATATATATATATATATATATATATATATTTTTTTTTTTTTTTGTCTTTTTTTTATTTGGGTTAATTAATTTCAACGTTTGACTGATTAATTACTGCCGTGGGCTAAGGCTCACCAGTCACCAATTGCTTTCTAACCAATTCCACCGTCAGAAAAGACTGACAATAAAATATATCATAATTAACGTTAATTTATTAGATAAGAAATTAGATAATAAAAATATTTTTATTATTTTTATAAATATTATACTTTTATTTTTAAAATTAAAATCTAAAACTCTAAATAGAAAAGTTTAAGTATAGAATTTTAACAGGAAAAAAAGACTCCTAAATACTTACAAAGAAATTCGTCGTATACATCAACAAAATTTATAAACATATATAAATTTCATATATAACACACACACACACACACACATATATATATGTTTATATATATATATATATGTTTATCTATATATCTATATATATATGCCTTACTAGTGCATCAAGATATTTGCGTTCTGACAAATATTTTTTTATTTGTGATGACAAATATTAAATACGTACCCCATGGTGTCGGCCCACTTGCAACTTTGTCTCCAATATCACGGCTCAAAAATATTTTTCTTCATTGAAAATTACATTATTATTTTGTGTTTTGAAAACTAAAAATAAAATTAACCCTTCTTTTCTAGATGGGAGATTTTTTTTTCTTCTTCTTCTTCTTCTTCTTAGCAGATATTGGATGGAATATAAAAATTAAATAATTGACAGTTGTTCACGTCAAGATTATATTTAGATATTTTTATAATTTGACAAGAAGGATTAAAATTTAACCAAAAATTCTTATTATGCTTATAAGTAAATATCTATGTGGTGCATTTACATTTATGAACGACACAACCCTCGTTCGCTTTAATATCCAATTTATTTTTTTTATAATTAATGAATAATTATATAATAAATGTAGATAATAAGTAAGCCATAGAGTAATTTTTTTTAATGTATGTATATATATATGCATAGATGGCCGTGTTTTATCCTTATTTTGTTTAAATTAGTGGTGTTGTCTCTCGTGTCCCTGTCCGTCATTCAAAGGTCGTTTATCTTGCCTTCCCCTCGGTGACGCAAAACCCAATTTACGAAGGCCCCACAACTGGGTAATCCGACGGTCCGAACCGGCTTAAAAAAACGGTCAAAATCACCGAGCCGCATAATAGAAGGAGACATTGATTTTTTTTTGGTACAATCACCCAACGAAAGTAGAAAAATTCTCAGCACCCATCCCTCGAGCTTGCCACGTGGATCCAGCCCTATCGCCAACATCGTTTCCTAAAAGAAGAAAAAAGAAGAGGAAGAAAAGACAAAACCGCTCGTTAATCAATCCTTGTGTGTGTGTGTGTGTGTGTGTGTGTGTGTGTGTGTGTCTGTGTGTGTGTCTGTGTGTGTGTGTGTGTTTTTTTTTTTTGGATAAATGGGACGTATCTATCTTTATGTCCATCCCTCTAAATTTCTCTTCCTTGTACTGTGCAAAAGCAAGCAAGCATGTGATGGAGCATGAAGGTGATGGAGACCCACTTGCCCCTGTTGATTGAGCCGACAGCTGAAGAGGCATGCGCCACAGTGCCTCTGGCTTACCCTACTCAATCAAAAAGTTGGTTTGCAAAGAAAGGAGGATGCAAAGAACTGGGGTTGTTGAAACCCTAGATGATACTTTTTCTTCTAGAAAATAGGTTTGATTCCGCGGGTTTTCAGATCTGAAGAATCAGAAGACTGAGAATCGAAGATGACAGTTATGGGGGCTGTTTACTGGTTCTTCTATCTGGTTCTAACCATTAGTTCGGTTCAGCTGACTTTTGAAAGAACGCCCCTGGTGGAGTGGACTCGAACGAGAACGAGAAGAAAGAAACTAGGATGGAAAGAGAGGGAGTCTAATATTTTCTGACAGAAGAGAGTGAGCACACACGCGGGTGATTGTATGCGGTGCCATACATTTGCAGGGTTTGTGCTCACTTCTCTTCTGTCAGTGACTGACAGTAGTGTACCTTTCTAAGTTCTCCAAAGCCCCCACAGCCTTTCCTTTTTCCTTTATCAGCTTTCAAGTGCCTTTCTTCCCTTGTTTTTTTTTTTTTAAATTTTTTTTATATATTATTATTATTTTTGCTTTGGTCTTTCTTTCTTTGTGGAGTTTAGATGCATGTATGTGCCCTTCTTTACTCTCTGCCAGATGTAATGTTGCATGGTTGCATATCTCTGTGTCATTGTCTCGGCAAATCTCCTCTCTGAATGCTGGGAAGTCGAACTCTTTCCCTCTACACGCTTCCAGATGTCTCTTATCTCTCTTTCCTTTTTTGTTGAAAAAGGACTCCCGGCTCAAGTTGAACCGGAGGGCTGCAAACAACTCCTCTCTATCCTTTCCCTATTCTTACATGCCTAAAACATCCCCCAGCTCTTGGTGACATGACATTCTATTTTTCTTAGAGCCTATTGTATAATTTTAATTAACGCATCTCGTGGCTCCACTAAAGAGTTCTTCAAATGCAGAGAATGCTTGGGCTGAGCTGATTCAGTTTGTTTTGACTCTTTTTGATCATTTATCTAACGTTGGAATATAGATAATGTTGATGATGGGCTTTGCGTGTAGTCAGTAGTGTACCTTTTAACCACTGTTGTGGTATTAATTGATAGATAATTCTTACTAAAATTTTATTGAAACTTGTGACTGTGATTCAAAGCGTGGTTTTTCATGCTCCTCTCTGTGGAAGAGGACGGGCTATAGGATTAGGAGTGCGCTTGTGTGAGTGCTTTCCCTTTGAAGGTACGCCTGGTTACTATTGAAGTTTAACGGAAAACCGCATTTTAGAATCTCAAACCATCTACTTCGTTTTGGCTTAACTTTCATCGATTTATCAAAACCCCTTTTCTCCTATTTCTTGCTTTTAATTCTCTTGTTCTTGTTTATAGAAACCATGCAAGCCCAAGGCACTAATTTTGGATTTTGTCCGCCTTCCTGGTTCCTTATATCATGTGGGTTTTCCTTAAACTACCCATTTTTGGTGTTTTTAATGTTTGTTTACTTGAATAGTACTAAAGAATGCAGCTTTCAAGGATTTATTTCTTGTTGGCGTTGATTTTGATCTGGGCGAGGGGGACCAGATGGACTCGGTTTACGGTAGCAAAAGGGGATTCCTTTGAAGATCTCCCAGTTCTCATTGTACGAAATATGGGAAGGATTCTACGTTTCCTCTTTTGTGAAGATATTTGCTATTTTATGGCCATGAGGGAAGTTTCTCCCCAAATAAGAAATTCCCGTGTTCACAGGTCTGTAATTAATTTCTGTCAGCTGATTTTTCTCCATCTTTTATTCTGTTTCCTTTTATGGAAGATCTTTCTTCTTTATCAAGGCCTGAATTTTCTTTGTTATTTATAGTATTCAATCACTCTTTTGACTCTTTATTGCTTTCCAGTTTAGGGAGCGCTTCTGTTTGGCTTCTTTCTAGGAGGCAAGTAACGGCACCTGTTTGCTGCGTCCAGGCAAGTTTAATCTGTTCCATGTTAATTTTAGTTTACTTGTTGTATTCTGTGGAGTTGTTTGTTGGGATTTTATGTGTTTTCTTTAACCATATTACTCTTCTAATCTGGTTCTATGTCTGGACTTGGTTTCTATTTGATTGTTTGTTGGTTGTGTTCAAAAGGTCCAAGCTGTTATAGAAAGATCTAAAAGCAAATTAAGCTAAAAATTAATATGAGAGAGAGAGAGAGAGAGAGAGAGAGAGAGAGAGAGGGGGGGGGGATTATCCATTAGGTCTCTTCGTCTCTACATCTATTGTGGGTTAATGGTGGTTCAGGATTAAGGCGACAACTGACAATAACATCCACATAAAGTATATGTAATTGTTAGCAACTAAGGTGATGATCATCATTAATAACTTCCATTTACTTACAATGGTAGCAGGTAATTTATACATCCTGAGCAGTGAATGGTGTAATGATGTTGTTTATTTATGGATCTTACTTGAAATATGATAATAGATCCTGAGCAGTAAATGGCGCAATGATGCCGTAATGGTTTTTGTAGACAGAATACGGATTAGCCAGTGGATCAGCGGACTTGTTTTTGCTTTAGTATTCTTCAGTCTAAACTGGAAAACCATGCCTTAATCTTCTAATTAGTTAGGTGTTCAGCCCAACTATAAATATTGGTGTTTGGTCCACGAGTTATATAAACTGGCTTGTATTAGATTGACCATCACATATACTTGTCCTCGACATTCCTTTAGGCTTTGGGCCTGTGGCAGATGCTATAATCAAGTAATCATTCATGACATGTCCACAATCGTTAGTGAGACCATTAAGGTACACATGAGGTTAACTTAATTAATTTCAATCATTTGGAGATGCTGACCCACTCTTCATTCTATACAATTTAGAAGGACCACATAGAAAAAGATGTTCGCAGAAGAAAGTTTATTTTCAGGCCAGCACGTCCAGCACTTGATTGGCGAAGTACCATATACGTACCTCTAATGAATTTTCTTATTAAAATTTTGATGAATTGATATCTGGAATAATTAAGCTAATTGTCGCTTTAACTTGAATTTAGCTGATCACATGTTTCTTGACAATGAATGTTATGATAGTTGAGTGATTGTGTGGTTGGTAAAACCATATCCATGTGGACAATAATGAGAAGTCTACGTTTGTGCTAGGGGGTATATCGATGCTCTTTTCTCCTCCCTAGTGAATCATAGCAAAATGCTTTCTGGGTCCACGTAAGACAGACATTGCTAGGGCAGAGGGGCTGGATTCAACTATTCGAAGTGAAAAGCACACAAAAAGCGAGAGAAAAATTTCACGAAACAAAGAAAGAAGAGAATCAGGTATGAGAACAGATGCTTAAAGTTTCGTGCCAGTTCAAGTAGAAATTGAGTGATGATTGTATGGTAAGCATATGCACTCCATTTGGTTGTCCTTGATAGTTCATTTATTTCCATGAATTTGGTTTGGTAGAATAAGAACTTGGGATTGAATGGCTAATTGCTGCATGGACAGTGCATTGCCACATCAGCCACCGTTAAAACAGAAACGGAGACTTTAGAAAGAAAGCTTAAAAGTTGTCTTTAAGCATTATTGGTTTGTTCATATTGTTGCAATCTATCATTCAGCATTGCTCTAGGGTTGTAGATATTCTCTAACTTGTTTTAACAAGCACATGGATAATCGTCGGTTGATGCAAGAACTTGTAGATTATTCTTCGGTCAGAGCGTTAACTTGACTATTTGAAAAATTTCTATGCCGGAATTCAATACCCCACGGATACTTGTTACTTGCCACCAATTTTTACTTTTTTCCTTCTTCAATTTTCTTAGCCCCAGGTTTGGTCAACATAGGAATTAGTTACTTGCAGACTTTCTTCTGCTTTCACAGATGTATCGTTGCATTTTGGAACATAAATACCGTTACATATGCCAAAATCGAGTACCTTGGTTTAAATACGTAGAGCATATTTGATGCCTAATACAGTATCTTAGGTATCATCTCTAATATTCTTGCAATTCTAGTTTTTATTTTTTTAAAAAAAAATTAATTGTTGATGTGCATGTAGTGATTAATTCCGTCGAGTTTGTGGGGCATTAGAAGAATTGTGAGCCAAGCTGCTCATTAAATTAACTAGGCAGTTGACATCTCTATGAAAGATATCAGATGGACTCAGAAAGTACCAATTGCACTAAACCTCTCAGAATCTTCCCTTTATCATCATTAGATGCGGAGATTAGTCTGTGTTAATGCTCCATATTCTTTTGAAGGGTGTTGCAAAACTTTATCCTGTTGTATCAAAAGTATGAGTGATCTACATTCTCCCGAAATTTCAGGCACATATCATGAACAGTCTTTATTGATTGGTCTTCACTGTTGGCACACAGGAGTGTAACTATTAAAGGTGCAATTTAGTGTGACTTGTATGATGGAAGCCTATATATAATAAGATTTTAATGAACGACTCATGACTATTGGAGATTAACCAATTGGTTCTACTCTACATCCTCTTTGATAGTTGTCCTACTAGTCAATTTGAGTGACCATGATTCCTCAGAGACATTTTCAGATTACCGACATTTTGGGACATCAATGACAGAGGGGGTTATAGCAGGATTCCCTTCTGAGTTTGTCGGTAGGGAGCTCTTTACTATTACTGTTATTGTAATCGTAATCATTGGAATTGTTGTTGGCCTTTTTTTCTTCTTCTTCTTCTTCTTCTTCTTGCTGATTGAATGTGGTAAATGTTGCTAACAATGGGATTATAAGGCAAATGAAATAAAAATTTTATTTTCCGCTTGCTGGCTGCTGGCTATCATTTTTTTAATATGACCATGACAGCTGAAAAGATGTGAATCTCTGTTTCCCAGGGCGTATTTAACATTTTCCTAGATTTCACAGTTTGCAGTGGGATGCCCTTTGTTACTGTTTTTTTTTTTTTTTTTTCCATTCTTTTTCAAGTGCTTAAGCCTTCTCCTTCATTCCCTTGTTGACTTCATCGTTTCTAATTGTATCTGAGAAAAAAAATTCATTTCCAATCTTATTGGCTATATATTTTCTGTTTGATGGTGTAGATTCAGTTTCTCCAGATTTTGAATGTCCTTGTTCTTACATAGCTAGCCTTTAACCATTGTACTTCCTCCTCAGGGATAGGAATACAATGGAGGAAGAAATTCAGAGCAAGATTACAAATGGAGAAATGTCAGTGATGGAAGTAGTTTCTGATTCAAACAGCGTCAATCGCCTATCTCCACTACACAAGCGGGCAAGTTGCAGAAGCAGCATCAGTTCTTCCAGATTTAAAGGCGTTGTGCCACAGCAAAATGGGCATTGGGGTTGCCAAATATATGCCAATCACCAAAGGATATGGCTTGGGACCTTCAAGTGCGAAAAGGAGGCAGCTATGGCTTATGATAGTGCAGCGATAAAGCTGCGGAGAAGAGATGGTCACAGGAACTTTCCTTTAACCCGCATCACTGTTGAAGAGAGTAAATTTCAAAGCCATTATAGCGTCGAAGCCGTGCTTCACATGATCAAAGATGGTATATATTGGTCCAAGTTTGAAGAATTTTTAAGGTGTCAATTCAACAGGATGGAAACTGACCCTAGCCTTAATCTCGCCAAGGCACAGAACAATAGAGGACTGACTTGCCAGCAGCTGTTTCAGAAGGAGCTAACACCGAGTGATGTTGGTAAACTAAATAGACTGGTAATCCCGAAGAAGTACGCCACCAAGTTTTTCCCATACCTTCCTGGAGGTATTGAAGACAACGCGGCTGCTGTCACATTGGATGATGTGCAGCTAGAATTCTATGACAGGTCCATGAAGTTGTGGAAGTTTCGGTATTGCTATTGGACTAGCAGCCAGAGTTATGTCTTCACCAGGGGCTGGAATCGGTTTGTGAAGGACAAGAAGTTGAAAGCTAATGACACCATTGCTTTCTGGTCGTGCGAGTGCAGAGAGAATGGGAAAGCTACTCAAACCTTCTACATGATTGATGTGAACAATGGGGACAACCAAATTGCTGAAATGGAAGTGGGGTTGCACTTGCAGCCTGGCAAATGTGCTATGGATGCCGACTTCTTCGAAAAGGAGATGCAAGGAGCGGGATTGATTGGAACCAATGCAGCACATGCTGAGGAGAGGAAGGGTTTCAAGCTTTTCGGCGTGCAAATTATCTGAAACGGAGAATATCTCTTAGGGTTCTCAGTTCCTCACCCCATTGTTTCACTTCTTCTCGTCATTGAGCTGCAACATTGCCGTACTCTTTATGTTCCTTGGTATTCCTACTACTATAACCCATCCCTAATATGGATGACGAAATAGGCCAAAATTTTAGCATGGCCACATCATTGATGGAAGCATTTTGGTAGAATGATGCTTGTGGTAACTTTGGGGTTTTTTTTATTATTATTTTTTATATCAATTCTACCACAAATTTTTTTTCATTTTCATAAATTTATATTTTTTTAAGGTTATAATTTAATAATTTAAATTTTTAATTATTAAAAATTTTTTGAGAGAACTTTTCTAGTTATTATAAGTTACATGGGAGGCGTAAATAGATGGTGGGGGAGGGGGCGTTAATGGAAAATGGCTGGGGGTTCAGGGTTTATGGGCCTGTTATACCATCCATAAGTAAGCAAATCCAACCAAAATCAGCGGTGTTACTGACCCAACAGAGGCACCTCTTAGTACATCATGGACTACACCGGGGGTTGTGGGGGTGGGAATTGCACGTGTAAACACTTACTACATCGTGGACCACGGCGATGGTCCTGTCCTTCGATGACTTCGTTTCTGTCCAATCTTGCTTTTAGACACTCTTTAAACTTAAAGCAAGAACGGTGAGAGTCAGGGAGGGACATCTACATCCATTGTGTTCAATCTCAAAATAATCAACCGTACCCAAACCCAAGTCCATATATTCTGTGAACCCATAACCATGTCTATAATAATGTGGGTACATTACTATTGACCTTTTTGTTTTTTTTTTTTTGAACTGCTATTGTATTTTATTCGTGGTATCCCTTAAAGCAAGGAAGATACCCGAGAATATGCACAGAGTTTGGCAGCAAAGCTTGACCCCTCTACTTAAAACAAAACTGGACCACAAAATGAGATCAAGCTTGACCACATTACAAAGAGAAACCTCTTCCAAAAAGATACTGTTAGCACCCAGAATTTCTGTTCTATAACTTCAGCCAAAATTTACCGTAGACCATTGCGTCCAGGCTCACCTTCCTGCTGGCAGTAAATCAAGGAGGCCTTGCAACCACCAATCTTAAATAATGTTCTCTGTTCACCCCAGACCCGACAAGACAGCTCCAGGGATTTAAAGCTGCTATGGAAAAAAGACAAAAAAACAACAACATAAAGCCAAGAATAATGCAGCTAATAGGAGTCCTCTCGTGCTCCGTCCAAAAAGGTACTTGCAAAAACACTAAAACACAGCCGAAAATGCTCGTTACTAAGACATTCTATAACATACAGTATGGTCCAAAAAACTATACATTACTATGTAACATAGAGTGGCCACGCACCTTAGCATTGACGAAACCCATTATTTTCTGGCTAGTTGGGTTTGTATTACGATCGTCTATTTTGCACTTTTTTTGGGTCTTGTTCAATAAATGATTCAATTCATTAACGAAGAAACTCGGAACTAGTAGGACAACCAGCAGTTCAGGACACAAAATGCACGTGATAAGCAAGACTTCTACAAGGAATAGCTTATTACTAAGTTAATTAAAGGAAAATTTTGTGTTATGACCATTTCCTTTCTGGATACTCCCAGTTGCCCGTGGCGTAATATTAATGTGTGCACTGCAACAAGTGCACTGGCACTGCAGCTTTATACAGGAAATAGGATGAAAGAGATGCATTTGAGATCGAGTTTGATAGTGAGCCGCGGTGTCGTTTACCTTCATTAAAGCCAAAAACAATGCACGGGGATAACCTTTTTCCTTGACAAGACCTTAATTCTGAGATCGATAACATCAAATTCAACACCGGCAAATAGAACAAACTTCATTCAAAATCCCCCCCCCCCCCCAAAAAAAAAAAAAACAAAAAAGAAGGCAGGAACATGTAACCAGTTAAAAATTCTGCACTTGCAGGAAAAAAAAAATCGTTATTAGGTTTAATTAGTTGCTTTAACATGCTCCTTGACGGAGTTTTCAAGTCCTAATACCATAGGCTTGGGCAAACAATAGAGTCCAGCGTTGCAAGATTAACATTTGCAAGATGTTGTAGTCTCTAGTCTAATAAGAATAACAGAAATACTATTAGACAACACTTCAAGAGATGCATCCAAAGCACAAAAAATATGAAACAATAAACTAAATGTTTGTGACATTTTTTAAAAATTAAAATTGTGGAAATTATTTTGTTGCACTCTCTTGGTTGCATTGTCCCTGTCGCATCCACTATCTACTTTACGTGTTTACCGCACAGAGTCGGGTTTTGGCTCATTAAGTAACGACAAACAGCATGGATTTATGAAATCTTAGATCAGAAGAAAAAAGTAGCTTTGTTATCATTTTAATTGGGTTTGACTCAATTTTTTTTTTTTAAATTTTCGTTTATATTTAATGTTAAATTAACTTAACTTAATTTTAAGTAAATTAATTCTTTTAAAAAAAAAAAACTGTGTTTAATGTGTTTATCTCTCTTCAAGTGAAACTAAATCTAACTTACGTGGGCCAGTTGAATAGGTCATTGGGCCAGACTTAAGGTCAAACCAAACAGACAAGACATGAATAATCATTAACCATGGGCCCCATCGGGAAATATAGAATTATGATCTGGGCCCATGGCTGCCGTCACACTCAGAATAGTCGTCTTCAGTTTTTTTTTTTTTTTTTTTTTTAAATTTATTCCACGAAAACAACAAGCCAGTAAACTGATTTTACCAAGAATGGAAAGAGTGGGCTTCCACCGGTTAATTAGACATTAATGATTGCCCAAAGGTGCATTTTCATCTGCTTAATTGAAAAGATCGGAACAAAAACCTCAACACGGCTCACGATTCTTCTTAGTTTGATAAGACCATCGATTACTAAAGTTTGATAGGGTCAAAGGCTATAATTAGTGCTAATTTAGTTGGAAACCCCATGTTTTTGTACATACATGCACTGTCCATTCCAACGCCCACCGCATTATAGTGTGTTAATTAATAATTAATTAGTCCATAAAGCAACTTTGATAAGAGGCTCTTATTAAGCAATCAACAAGAACATGCCCATCAATCAAAATCCTCCCCGACATGAAACACTAGATAGTGAAGCATTACGCATATAATGTACAATTATGCAAGATTATATTCGTGTTATCAACTTCTTTAAGCCATTCTGAGTATGCAACTGGTACAGGGTACACATGCTCTTAATTACATCGAACTGGTTGCTCCATTGTCCACTTGCCGTTCAACATGCTTAAAGCACATTTAGCATTTTCTACATCGACCACTTGGCTGCAATGACTTGGAAATTTTGCTGCCTAATTAATTACAGGTTTATTTTTTATTTTTTATTTTTTAAGATTAGAGGAAATGAAGGTTATTTATTTGCATCAATAATTTTAACTGTAATTAACTGGATTCCATTCATGCCCGGCATTGCTATATACCCATCCTAAAAGAAGTGAACATCTAATCTAAGAGGAACCAAAGAGAGATGCAAGCACATTTTCGTCTGAACATTAACAAGTCCTAGAAATAGCATGAAATATGCTAAGGCAAATTGATCCGGGAGAAATCGTGCAGATGTTGCAGTAAGCAAGTATTTATGCATGCAATCGGATAGTTAGGTCAACAGACTTGTACAAGAGCTCCAGTTTTGTTGCACTGTAGTTAGGCCTTTGTGTTCTCCGTAGGCTTTGGAGGCTTCCGGGTTTTCGACTTTCTTTGCGGGTTGCTTCTATTGAGGCAGCTATGAGTAAAATTTCAGGCCATTCAAAAAAAAAAAAAACAAAAAAGGTCAACAAACTGGCTAAACGGGCATCACTGGGTTAGGGAAAAGTGCCAGAAAGACACAGTGTATAATGTTTATAATAATAAGTCAATCAATTTCTTCTGTGGTGCTATATGTTGCATGTGACTTTCCATGCATCTTAAATTGACAAAGAGTGTACCCTTGTGGAAACAGACGGCGGGAAATATGTATGGATTGGTGAGATGAGAAGAACGACTCAGATGGGGAATGCAGAGGCCCGTAATTGACCGAGAGTCTTCACATCAAACATTGAGAGAGGGAGCGCAATTGCCTGAACATTTTGAAACCGTTATAGGTATTAAATATATTGTATTACGTTCTTCATTTTTGAAGTTACAGGTGTTTTCAGGAAAGTTGCAATCAAATGACACAGATAAAATATGCAAATTCATAATCTGCTTGGACTTTGGATTAGCCAAGGATTAAAATTGGATGGCCGCAGAGCTGTCACCACCTCGCGAAGAATAGGACAGTTTAACGAGCTTACGATTATGGCTGACGGCATAATTTCATATATGAAGCTGCAGGTCGTGTCCATTGAAATTTTAATTTCATATGTACTGTCAGTTTAACGTCAGTATCCCCGTCATCTTTCTTCACCTCCACCGCCAGAGAGGACGGCGTAACAGCAAAGATCTCGGCACCGATGGCCAATTTCCCCTTCCTGCCACTCTCCTGTCCTTGCAATTTAACTTTGGTCTCGCTCTTCTTGACGCTGAACCTCCCCGCCTTGGCCACCTCCTCAAGTCTCGCTCTTCTTGACGCTGAACCTCCCCGCCTTGGCCACCTCCTCAAGTCTCGCTCTTCTTGACGCTGCTAGCAGGCCGAGTTGTCGCGAGCCTCGGCTCCTCTTTCTCCTCCCTCCTTTTCTCCTCAAACAAAGGCGATGCGATAAATCGAACCCTTCTGGAAAACATATTATGTGAAAAGCATTCAAATGTATAACATCTTCAAAATGAAAATTGTACATATATTTTTTTAATTTATTTAGTAATTATATAAATATATTATTTTATAAAAAATAAGTTAAAAATATTATATTTGTTAGTATCAAAAGTTATTTTTTTATCAAATAACTCTTAAATTATTATATATATAATAATTTTCTTTTGATCAATATGAGATAATAGATAAAAATATCTTATTTTTAATAAAATAATTTTAAATAATATATAAATTTTTTAAAACCTTAATTTTAATAATATAAACTACAATTAAATATATTTTATTTTATTTTATAAAAAAGTTATTTTAAATCTAGTAATATCATTGTGAGGATGAATCTTGAAATTAGATATACAATTTGAAGTAATTTGTTTTTATAATTTTCAAATATAATCTTATTTTTGATTTTATAAAAATAAAATGTGGTAGATAAATATGGAAAGAATTTACTATAATTGAGAAATATTTTTTAAAATTCTAAGTGAATTAAGATACACTTTCGTTTGTATTTACGTGAAAAACATCAAATTTAAAATCTATAATATAAGAATGTTACGTCTAAATGGTCTTTTATAAACATAAAAATTATGTTACTCGATCCAATTCAACTTGTATTACCTGAATATCTATGTGTAAATCATCACACACACGCACACACATGTATGTACATGTGGGTGTATACATATAGATAAATGAAAATGATCCGTTGCCAAAAGAATGATCCAACGGCAACGCCTTCGCCGGGTGCGGCTGCCGGCACCGTATCCAAAAACAACATTGTCTCCTGGCGAAAGTGAGGTTGTGGATGTCATCGCTGCTGGGAAACGATGTCGGCGAGACATCCGGGAGGGGACATTGCCTCTCTGGCAACCAAAGCTTCTGACTTTACACAGAAAAAGAGAGGGGGAGTACGGAAATCTTGATATTCCCTCTGCGAACCCAAACCCAGATATGGGTATATATTTTCTGGGTTTCTCTCTTTCACTTTCATCCGTGAAAGAGAGCCTGGGAGTCCTTGGCCCTCTTTCTCCTCTCGGTCTTTTCAAGGGTGAAGGGGTTGTGGGCGGGGTTTGTTTTGGTTAATAATCAAATATTAACAACGTTGTTTGATTGTGTTGTTGTCTGGTGTGTTGTGTACGAGGTTAAAATGTTGGATGCACCGGCTTCTTTGCTTGGAATTTTCAAGGGCTTAGTACATTTGGTTGCTTCGGTTTCCTTTGTGGATAAAGAGGAAATAATTAGAGAGAGCTCTTGGTGAAGGAAAGAATCTTTTAATTAGAAGGATGTGGACATTACAGTTTGGACACACAACCTTTTTATTAGAGTACCAAAGAACGGTTCTGTAACCAACCGCTTGTCCTATGGGCGGTTGGTATGTTGGGTCAACGGCTTTACGTGAAGAGGAGGTAGCAGTAAAACATTCTGAGAGTCGGCTACAAAAAAAAAAGAACGGCATCTATGTGTAGACCATGCTGTTGAAAGGACACAACGTGTGGCTGCATGACAGAAAGGGGATGTCAGTTTCCTTCTTTGCTCTTTGTTTCCTTAATTGACAAAAGACTGCGTACGGCGGACATCCAACAATGGAAGGAAAGGTTGCCATGAACCTACCTCGTACGTTGCTTGGCCTTTAATTTCATTTCTTGAACTGTATGGCTGTCTTTGCATGACTCTAATAATAATAATAGTATGTGTCTCATAAAAATTGTTGTTCAAGTCAAATGACTTCTTGTGAGTTTGAAAAAACAACAACAACAACAACCACAACAATACTAATAATAATAACAACTCTGTCTTTCAATTTTAAGACTGTTACGAAGGGCTGTATCCGAAGGACCGTTTTATTTTTGGTCATAAAAGAAATCAAAATTATATTCTTTTTGTTTCGAACCGAAGATGTTCAAAGGGTTGAAAGGCGTAGTTTTGAAAGCATCAAACACTTTACTTTAATTAAGTCACTAAAAAAGGAAAATTTTTAGAGTCCAAGAATTGTGGTTCTTAGTATATTATAGCAACTATTTGAAGGTTAATTGTTCTCTTGTAAATAAACTTGATTTTTGGAAAATTGATTGTACAAAATTAAGAAGATTGACAAGAATTTTAATAAATAAGGCATGAGATGGATGAATTTGAAGTTTATATTTACAAATCATTCACAATAAAAATTTAATTTAATATTTAATACAATATCAAATTTTAAATTTAATAAATTAAAATATATTATTAGTGTGATTGATATATTATACTTAATTATTTATATCTTAAAGTCACATAGTATTTAATATCTATAGTATTTTTAAAAATTTTTTTTAATTAACTTAAAAATATATTTTACAGTCAGATATTAGTTTATTTATATAAGTATAAAATATTTAAACTATTTTAATAAATTAAAATTTAAAATTTAAAATATCTATTAAAATATATAAATACAATAATATTTACCATGTCAATTAATTAAAAAGATATAATATTATATAATTATTTATGTAAATTAATTTTACAACTTATTAATAAAAATAATTAATTTAAATCTTATGTATCATATTATTTAGTTTTATTATAATAAACACTTTATTATATAATAATTCAACTACAAAATACTGTCTTTTATATATTTAATTTTTACTTTAAAATTCTATTATATTTTTAATATTTTAAAAATAATAAGAGATTATTGGATATTTTTAAAATAAAAGTTAAATAGATTTTTTAAATTATTTAATAATTATAAAATGGTGCTATTTCGTGGCGGTGAGTGTAACTCTTCTTTTTATGGAAGCGGCCGGTTTCAGGGCTCCAAAGTGTCCGTGCGGTGCTGGATCCTGGAATCTGCCTCGAGAATCCAGTGGGCTCAATGACCGGTCGATGGTACTTTGCTTGTCGCTTGAAAAAGGCCCGTCCTTTGACTCTTTGACTTCGCTCGACTCCTTTTATAGCTTTTTTTTTTTTTTTTAATGTTTTCTAACTTTATGGAAGGATGTACTCACGAAAAATTACATTAAAAAATTTTATATTTAATAATAATATTAAAAGATATTTTAAATTAAATAATTTTTAAATTTTTATATATACGATAATTTTTTTAAGTAATAAGAGAATAAATAAAAATATATTATTTTTAATAAAATAATTTTGATACAAATTATAATTGAATAATAAAACTTATTTTATTTTATTTTATAAAAAATTATTATAATATATTTACGCTATTATAAAAATAAATTTTATTTTACAAAAATAAAATAATTCTTTTTTTTTTTTTAAGATAACCTTATTTTGGTCTGACCATAAAATCTCCGGTTGGTTGGATTTGTCCCCACTTCTGTCTTCTTCCCCGTTGACCGTTTTGGGCACTGATTTCTTGAACCAAGACGAGTCCATGATCTTGGGCTACCGGGATTCTCGTTCTCGGATTCGGATCCAGAAGCTTTGTAATTAACCTGCAGGCTTCGGGAGAGCGAGCACCAAGGTGGGTACTTGAAGTCACCTCCGTAGATCTTTCGAGACATGGTAACGATCTTAACATCTTGAAACGGGCAAGAAGCCCGCAAGCAGAACATAAAGAATCACCCCACAAGACCAAAGATCTGCTTTAGCTCTATCCTACCCTTTTTCCCCGATTACCTCAGGAGCAACATAGGCCAGCGTGCCGCAGGTTTTGTGTAACAAGCTGTTCTGCTTCAAGTGCTCTGAAAACGCGCTGAGACCAAAATCCGTCAGCTTCAAGTTCCCATCTTCTTCGAGCAGCAAATTTTCCGGCTTCAGGTCACGGTGATAGACGCCCCGGCTGTGGCAAAAATCGATGGCTGAAATCAATTGCTGGAAATAAACTCTGGCGATGTCCTCTCTCAAACTGCCTTTTGCGATCCTGGAGAACAATTCGCCACCAGAACAAGTTCCCTAGCGAAATATATCTTGGACTTGCTTGCCATGACTTCGTGCAGCTCGACAATGTTTGGGTGCTTTACCATCTTCATGACCGAAATCTCCCTCTTGACTTGCTCTATCATCCCCACTTTGATTACCTTTGCTTTACCAACCACTTTCATAGCCACGTTCTCTCCTCTCTGCAAGTTAAGGGCGTGATAGACCTTACCAAAAGTTCCTTGGCCCAACATGCGACCAAGCTCATATCTCCTGTGGAGCAGCGTCGGATGACCGTCACTGCTTTTCTCTGCCATTTTCACTTCAAAGATGAAAGCTTTCTCCCAAAGGGTGTGTGAATATGCAAGCAGAATTGAATTTTGGAGGTGCATTGCTGCTACAAATCTGCAAAGCGGTGGTGTTATGATTGATCACCCGTCTTCCACGTGCTACCGGTGGCAATTCCAGCCGCCAACCGCCCTCTTGGTAGGGCCACGCAGCTCAGCATTTGTCAGCGAAGGTGCAATCATCTTTCTGCATTCCCCACTGGACTCTCTTTAAGAGGCACAGTATGACAAGCTTCAAGGGATTGTCGGGTGATTGGGGGCGGAGTATCCGAAATTACAGTTTTGTCGCTAGATTTTTGAAAAGAAATTATTATACGTGATATTTGAAAAATAAAAATTCATGTAAAGGTATGTAAAATTTAAATTAAATTCTATAATTTATTAAGTCATCCTCACTAAAAATAAATGATATGAGAAAATTATTTAAACTATTTATAAAATACAAGAAATTAACTCTATTAGTCGAATCAACTAAACTAATAATATAAAATTATAAAAATATAATTATTATTTCTCATTCAGACAATCTTCTCAATTACAACTAAAAAGGTAAAAAGACGATAGTAGACTTAATGGTACCCTTATTTAGTACGGGGCTGAGGCCTTAATTGGGCATCCGAAGATCACGATCCTAACAAGATCCAATTCCACTCAGTTTTTAATGTAATTATCACAATAATTACTGTCTTCGTGGAAAAAAAGGAAAAGATAATTAATGACAAGGATTTGGAACAAGCTTCGTTTGGGGTAACTCAGTTGAGCTAGATGGCATTATTCAGGCTTTCCTTACGAAGCATATGCACTCGGTGACAGCCTTGGGGTGACCATAGCCGAAAGGGGCACGGCCTTCTGCAATGCAAGTCCAAAGGTCTCGTCCATGTTAAGCTCATCACCATCTGGCAACTTCCAATCAAAAGAGTGCACCATTGTGCCCAAAATGTACTCCACCATCACAATTCCCATCCTAGTCCCAGCACAAATCCTTCTTCCTGCTCCAAATGGAATTAATTGAAAATCATTCCCTCGCGGATCAATCTTCGAGTTCTTCTCAGTCAAGAACCTTTCTGGGGTAAAATCTAGTGGGTTTTCCCACACGCTTGGGTCCCTCCCTATGGCCCAAATGTTCACACTGAGTCTAGTATTTTTTGGTATATGATACCCGTTTACTTCACATGCTTCACTTGCCACCCTTGGAAGGTTTAAAGGTGTTGATGGGTGCTTTCGAAATGTCTCTTTGCATATGGCTTGTAGGTATGGAAGCTTTGGTATGTCTGATTCTTCAAGCCTCCGGTTCTTGCCGATAACTTGGTCCATCTCTTCGTGAGCTCGTTTCATTATGGCAGGGTTCTTTAACATCTCGGTCAGTGCCCATTCTATTATGCTCGAGGAGGTGTCCGTGCCAGCGGTGAAAAAATTCTTGCCAAAAAAACAGGGAATGCATTAATGTAAATGGATTACCCTTCGATGAACAAAACAAAGTTTTAAGGCATGTCCCATTAGTTTAGAGCCTAGACCTCCTAGAGGTCTCGGGTTCTTTTTTTTTTTTTTTTCTAAATATGAATTTATAGGAATAATAAAATAATCTATTTTTACCATAATTTACGGTCTAATATATATCTTAATGAATTAAAAATTAAAAAAAAACATTCTAAAATTAAATAAGTAAGAACAAAATAAATGTGAGAATAGACATACCAAAAGGATAGCCTTAATGTTGGTAAAACTGAGTCTTTCACCTTCAGAATCATCTTGTTTGGTCATAAGAACGTCAAGAAAATCAGGCTTAGACTTTCGTTGATGGGCTGTTGCCTCGTGCTCTTCCATCACTTTTGTCAGTAACAAATCAAACCTCTTATGCAGTTTCTTCATTCCACGCACGATCCCTTGCAAATCCATCCATGCAATGGACGGTATAAAATCACCAATATTGAAATATCCGGCGGTGGTCATGAGCTCCACCACCATGTCCTTGAACTCATTGGATTCGGATCCCTTGGTAACAAACAAACGTCGGCTAAGTATTACTTGGCTTATCATGTTTGCAACCGCAAAAGCCAACATTTCTCCCACCACCACCGGCTCGCCTTTTCGGCCAGCATTGCTCATAAAGTTGATCATGTGACCGACCTCAGTGACCCGAACACGAGCCCAATCCTCTAGAGCTTTGCTGCCAAGAAAGTGTAGATTACTCAGTTTGCGCAAAAGCTTCCATCTCGGCCCATAATCTGCAAAGACCAAGTCTTGTGCGTTATAGGCCAAGTGGGTTGCGCCAGCGTTTGGAGGCCGGTTTGAGAAATTTAGGTCTAGGGTCTTAAGTAACGCTCGAGCTGCATCTGGGGTCGAGGCCACCACCATGTCACATGTGCCAATTTTTAGGTACATGATCGGACCATATTCTTTAGCCATTTTAGCTAAGGCGACATGGGGCATGTTGCCTAGGAGGGGAAGAGCTCCGACGACCGGCAACCCTTTTGGACCCGGTGGCAGGGGACGGGCTGGTCTTCCAAGGAGAAAACGAATAAAAAGGTGGGTTATGAAGAATAGAAGAACTCCGGTGGAGAGCTCCCCGAGTAGGATTGTGTTTAGTGCCATGGCGTGGGTGGGGGAACACAGTAACTTGTGTTAATGACTAAAGGCTATTCATTAGTTGTGATAGTCATCGGGTGTGTACAGCAATATATATAGGAAAACGAAAGCGCTAGTCGGGAATAAAAAAATATAATTTTTTTCACCCTCGATCCGACGCCCCTAGTTCAAGCAGAAAAAATAATTTAAAAACGTCAAGTCCCCGTAATGGAAACCAAAGAAGAATCTTGTACCTCACATTGTGTTTAGGACAAGGAAAAATGAGAGGAAAAAAAAAAAAAAGGAAAATCGGAGAAAACAAATAATATTTGTGCTTAAAAAATATTTCGGGATAGAAAAATAGCTTTTTTTTTTCTATTTTTTCAAAATTAAAAAAAAAAAAAAATTGTCTCATTACCGTTTTCCTAACACAAAAGAGAATAACCAATTTTCCTCTCTCATTTTTCTTTTTTCTCTACTTTGTTATCCATTAGGAGCTAAAAGATGGAAGAATGGGAATCAGATAGGTACAAAATATTACTGACCTTTGTTTCTATTTTCAGTCTGTTGGTTTGGAGCGAGTGACACTAACATCGTGTTTGGATAAGAAAATAGGTAGAGAGGAAAGTGGGAGAAAAAATAAATTGAGGTGAGAAAAATTTTTATTTTCTCTTATGTTTGGAAAAGGATAATAGAAGGGAGGAAAACTACAAAATTTTTATTTGAAAAAGAGTGAAAAGTGAAGGGAATAAAAATAATATGCATAAAAATGTTAATTTTATTACTACTTATATATATACATATAGACGATGAATTTTTTAAATAGAAATAGTAGAAAATTAACACTTTTTTTTTTCTAATTTTAAGAATAATGGATTTTGGGACATCTATCCTACTTTTCTCTCTCAAAAATATTTCTGAATCACAAAAACAAGCACTGATTCTCTCTCTCTCTCTCTCTCTCTCTCCCCCCTCCTTAGGACCTTCTCCAAATACAATGTAACCATTCCATTTTTCAACCCCCGAATGGACAACCCGACAGAACACGAGAATGGAAGGTATAGCCGCCTTCCAATTAGTCAATTGAAAAGCTGAGGCTTGGAGGCTACGATTGTTTGTTGGCTCGACCCTCCGAAATTTGGTACTTGAATATTATCTTATTTCTGCTAATTTATATGGTAAATATTTAACACACCATAATAATTAAGCCTGCAAATCAATGACTTCTTTGCTAGCATTCATGAATCTATTAAAAATTAGCTTAATTACCCATAAGCGTTTCAAATAAGAGAATTGTCACATATTTACTTGTTTGGTCCAACTTTAATTAGATTGCCTCCTTTTTGTTTTTTTTTTTGGGTATTTTCAGTGGAAACTTCGTAATGGAGCATTAATTAAGGCTAGCTAAAGAGCTAATACTCAAAGATGGGTAATCACCTCAGAAAGGTCATAAATGGCCATCTGAGGAAGGCACATGGAGGGTGCCGGTGACGTGGCGCAATCTGGTGAAAGGGTGCATTCTTGAGTGGAGAAAGGATGGAAACGGAATTGCACATGAATTGAAAAAAAAAAAAAAAACGATACAAGTGAAATTTTGCCAAAGAACGTAAGGGAGAATTCGCAAAATAACTGTAGCTCTGATTGGGCATGGGGTTCCCGCGACGATGCGCGACATTCTGGTTGCAGAGCTTCCGGGCCAATCGATGCTATGAAGAAGGATATTTTAGAATCTATAATTTCAAAAATAACTGAATTCAATGACTCTTTAGAATCCACTTTCATGCATGCGCAAACAATTTATATTGTGTGGAGGTATCTTATTAACAATCTTTATTAACCAAAATGTATTCAACTTTGTTTTTATATTGGAGCCTATTATTTATTCATATAATTAGTCTCTTTAAATATTTATTTATGAGTACCTTATTGTTGTTGTTGTTTCCGCTTCTTCTTCTTAGAATTAAAGCCTAGACCCCAATTATTTCAGGTTGATATAGGTTGTAACTTAGTTAGGATACCACCATAACTCAAAAATAGAAATGTTAGGGTGAGAATGTCTTTATGAAGTATATAGTTAGGTCTTTGAAAAGTGAAATTGATTCTCTAAAAGATAATGCTTCTCTTGAAAATGAGTTCAAGTCACTCACTAAAAAAAATAATGAATTGAAAAATACATACAACGAAAGAAAAAAAAAACTTATAAAACTATTAGATGATAATATACATTTTAAGAAAATAGCATCTAAATTTTGAAGAGTCTCTCTAAATTTCTTTAAAATAAAAACAAGTTTAATATACTACTTAACTCTAAAAAATTTTAATGTGAGAAGAATTGTTTAGGCTATATGTTTTATACATATCAATTTAAAGTAAAAACCAACTAGCATGCTATTTAACTATCCAAAACTTCAAGGTGAGGATAATTGTTTGAATCATGTATCTTGTATATATATATATATATATATCAATTTAAAACTTCTTAGAACAAAACAATTTATATACATAGACATATATAAGTATTTAGTCATAAATCATATAAAAATATTTATATATCATATTATAATAAAAAATATCATATAAGTATGCATATATATACACAAGATACATATAAAGATCTAAAGTATCTCATAGACATATATCGTGTTATGAAATAACGATTATATATAAATATCATATTAGAAATTATATTAAATGTTATTTTTATAGTAATTATAATCATATGCAATATTTTTATAATTTAAGATGAAATTTAGATAGATATTCTCCTTTATATACTAAGAGTAATATGAAAAAGAAAAATGATAGTTAGATAATGGCTATTTTAAATACGTTAAAAGTAATCCTAAAATCTCCATTTTCTTGAAAAAATTGATAGTGAGATGGTAACATTCGAAGATAATATCAAAGATAAAATTATTGGTATTAAAAATACAGCTAAGGTATAATCTTCATTAATTGATAATGTTTCACTAATTAAAAACTTAAATTCAATTTGTTGAATGTTGTTAATTTCAAAATAATTGATCCCTTATTTGTTGTTAAGTGGTCGAACAATATATATAATATTGATTTACACATTTTGGTTAACCAATATGTGAAATATTTTACTTATATTAGTGAAAATTTGTGAATTAGGCACTGAAAATTGGGTTATGTAAATATGAAATAACAATAAAACTTAATTAACACAACTTTATAAAAGATTTTTCAAAGCTAAAATTTGATAAATATGAGACGTGTAATACATATTAAATGAATAAGTAAAATAATAGTTTTTTAAAAGTAAACAAGTAATATTTATTATTAAATCTTTATAGTTATTTTATATGAACTTATTTAATTTAACTTTTATTTAATCTTTAAATGGTAAGTTATATATATATATGTTATTGTAAATGATGATAGTAGATTTTTATAAGTTACATTCTTAATTTATAGGAATAAGTGCTTAAACATTTTGAAAGAATTTTGTAAGCAAATTCAAATAAAAGGGGGTATCAGATCATTTCAATTTGAAGTGATTATAGTGGTAAGTTTAAAAATGAAAAATTTGAAAATTTTTGTAGTTTTTAAGGTATTTCTCATAATTTTATAACTTTAAGAATCTTAGAACAAAATTAAGTAGTTGAAAAAAAAAAAATTTTGTAAAAGATAATTAAAATCATGTTCAATAAGTATAACTTCCCTTAACATTTTTTAGGAGAAACAATTCATACTATTTGTTATGTATCCAATTAAACCTTTATTTATCCATCTCTTACAAAAATTCTTAGTGAGTTATATAATGAGAAGAAATTTAAAATAAATTTTTTATTAATTTTTAGTTGCAAGTGTTATATTTTAAATATAAAAAATAATTTATATAAATTTAATTCTAAAGACAATGAAGGTATTTTTTCAAAATACTTTTCTAGTAGTAAAACATATAAAGTGGTTAACAAAAAATCTCTTATTTAGAGGAATTCATATATATTATATTTGATAAAATTAGTCATTTTTTTCAACAAAAAAAAAATCAAATGATGTTGTAGGTATAAATAAAAGTTTAGATAAAACAAATCAATTATTAAGGTAGAACAATTTTTAAATAATGTTAAAAAATAATAAAATAAATAAGGTGTACTAAATGAGTCTAACATTTTAAATGATGACAACATTAATAAAGTTGTTCAATCATTTTCAAGAATGTGAAAGCATTTTAGAAAGAGGTTTTATAATCAAATTACTAATAATTTTTCTTACTTTTGGAAAACTTGATTTGATTTTAGGAATATTAGTACTGCTTTACTTTTTTTACAAATAGAATTAGCAAATGTAAACGATACATTGGTTGAATAGTTTTAAATACATACAAATTCAATTAATTTGAGAAAAATAAAACCTTAACTTTGATACTAAAATTTAGTAATTACTTTATTATTAGAATCAAATGAGTTTTTAAAAATAAATTTGATAAAAATAATTAAATAGTGAGAAATAAGATAAAATTAATTGATGAAAATTACAATTAAAAAAATATATTGATTATGATGTGACATTTGTCCCGATTGTTGGATTAATAACTATTAAAATGTTACTTACATTTGCATTTTATAAGCAATAATCTTGTGGGGTACACACAACGAGGGAACCTAATTATTTTATAGTTTGAGATAAATTATCTCTCATCAATTAATTGGCCGCCGATTCATGATTTCTCAATTAACAAAGCCCACTAATGCATCTAAGTCTAACTTTTACCAGTTCCGTATGCTTGCCGAACTCATTGACAATGACTGCCACGATCCCCCTCGTAGAGTCTTAGAGAATCTTACCATTATAAGATATCAGATATCTTATAGTACTAATATCAAAGTTGTTTTTTGGTGTTACAACAAAATATAGTAAAAATCGCTTTATGTATATGACAAATGTATTGTACTAATACTAAAATTCTACCAAGAAGGCCCTACCTTTCTTTGTACGGCATCGTGGCCATTACGGTGCTGGACAGCTTGCAGGACATAATAATATTCGGTACGGGCGAACTCTTGCTAAAGTTATCTGGACATTTTACAGGCAGAGCCGATATACGTTGGTCCAACCGTTGGAGAAAACCAAAACGGCTTTTCTCCGGGCGTAACAACAACAAATAAATACATAAGAAAATTAAAATATACTAACATGTCTTTCTTTTATAAGTAATTACATAATCACTCAGTTATTTGTCTCGCATGTAATTGAAGAAATTTGCTTCAATTATCGTAATCGATGATTAAGTAGGATAACACAAACTTAATTCAAGTTAAAATAATGAGTCTATTCACAAGAAAGTGAGGGAATGTACTCATAGGTCCACAAGCTGTGTTTGAGATTAACATGCAAAGAAGCCTGTTTAGAAGACGGCTTTCGTTAGGCCAAAAAAAAAAAATTGAATAATGGGGTTGAACTTAATTGTTCCCTTAGTATGCATATTATTAAATATATATATATATGATGATTTTGTATATTTAAGTACGAACCGGAACTGATTGACTGGCTGAACCCTTCAGACTCGGTTCACTGGGGTCGGAGATGGATGAAACCAATCAGAAGTGCAAATCAGGCAAGCAAAGCCGGGAAAGAGACCGCAGCGGGATGACTAGGGCTCGCGCCGGAGGAGTTTTCAGCATGAGTGGACCCACAACTCTCGGAGGGGCCCGCCCCAATTACTTTAGCAAATCCATCCTTTTCTTCACTCAATGCATACCGCTTGTCCTCTTTCAATCAACAAAGCGGTGACAAAGCGGTGGCGGCGAAAGAAAATAAGGAGAAAAGGTGACATCTTTCCCAAAGGTCAGAAATTTCGTTTTTCATAAATTTTCTAGATTTAAAAATGATAATTTTGCAGAAGTTAGTTATATTAAAAATTGCTAAATTTTTTGAGCTTTTCAGTAAATATGACATCAACAAAAAAAAAAAAAAAAGAAGAAGGGTCTTAAAGGGTAATTATTGGTAGCATTTTTTTTTTCTTCAAAATTAGAAATGACGGCAATTGTTTATGTTGACGAAACAAAATATACACGAAAATGATTCAGAAAAGACAAATTGGATGGGATAATCATTCAATTTTCCGGCAAATTTACGTATTACTCTGTGATTCACTTTTCCTGGACAAGTTTTTAATTAGAATGAGAGATATTAATACTGTTTATTATCGGACGGCTACAAACATCATAAACACTGCAAGATGATAAATTAGTAGCCTCCTCCATGGCATAAGAATCGAGCTCTTAAACAATAAGTGTTCTATTGGGATCAAATCGCCTGTTTTCCCATGTGTGCGCATGGCTTCCATACCGTGCCCATTTCATAAATGACCTGCCATCAAGCATGATTTCTCAACTAACACGGCCTCATAATGCATCTAAATCTAACGGCCAATGAGTCGCATGCGCTTACCTGCTCTCCGTGTTGAAAGGTGGTTCCCCAAATTGCCGAATTCAATCAACGACTAGGGGTGGTCATATTAACAAAACTCATTTGCAAATCTCTACAAAATTATATATAAATTTTTTCCCTTAGTAAGCATATTACTTAGACAAATCAGTAATTTCACATATAGGTACAAGTGTCACAAAAGGAAGCTTTATCTCATAACGGCATAGGTATTTTTCAGTCACAACAGTAAGGCATCTTTAGGTATGCTATTATAATTTTCTCAAGTTGTCTCCAATATTAATTTGAACGACAGTTTTGTCTTGGTTCAAATAAGAAGTTTTGTTTTTCGATAAGTACTCCAAATTTGAAGATGATAATTTTGAAAAAGTTAGATATATTAAAACTCAGCAAATTTCGTACATTCCAGAGAGAGAGAGAAAAAAAAAACTTTTTAAGAGGATTGATTATTTGGGGAATTTTTTTAGATGTAAATACGGGGGGGGGGATTTGATTATGTTGATGAAAAGTTTTACGAAGGAGAATGTTTCAGAAAATTGTAAAAGAAAATTATAGATCATCAATCATTTTAAGCAATTCATGTACTATTTTTCAGTCGTAATAATATACATGATCGATAGTTTTGTAGCTACTCGTGCACATATTGAAAAGTTAAATGATGACATTTCCTCCGAACATCGGGCCAAACCCCGCTTGAAGTTTCTTGACTTTTTAATTGGCATCGATTAGTCGACCATCAATGGGACCAAGAGTTGGAAATTTCTTAGGTGCATGCATTAGTCGACGATTAAGAAATCTAGCCTATACCCCACTATGTTCTCGGTATTCGAGCCTCAATTTGAAAAATAATCATCACCTAACAGCGGATGAGTTAAATTCCTCGAGCGAGCAACGATCCAATTGGTTTCCCATCGGTGCCAATCTGCCAAAAGAATAGTTGAAAAAAAGGGAGAGTTAATCAAGACCGTGCGGGGGTAAGCCGTTAAAATAATAATAGTGTTCGTATAATTCCTGGGGGAGGCCCATGTTTGACAACTGCGAGAAAATGGAGCCCACCCTTCCGCGATTTTGCAGTTTTAGTAGCGGTCTAGTTACACCGCTACTACAGTTTCGTTGGACAAACATTTAAAACTCTTTAACAAATTAATTTGGGATGCCTTGTGTGTGTGTGTGTGTGTGTGTGTGTGGGTGTTTTTCTCTTTTATTCTCAAAACTACACCAAGCATTTTCATAATTGGATTAGATTAGACGGTGGAGGAAATATTAAGAGATTCATAATACCAGGCGTCAGTCGTTTATTTTGTTAAATATCAGCATTAAATGAAGGCCAATCCACTGGATGTCACCCGTCGCCCCTGTTAACAAGTGTAGCCTCCTGGATCAGAATCGATGTCTCAAACAGTGAATGTATTGTTGTGATCGCATTGCCTGTTTTTGGGTGCTGGGGGCAGGCGGGTGCTTCGATACTGTGCCCAAAAAGCTAGAAGAAGAAGATAACCATACTTGACGTCTGCGTCAAGGAAGAAGAAGACAACCAGATCGTTGTCGGGATCACGTCACTGATCGCTGCCTCGGACGAGAACCCCCTCCCACGTGACAGTTGGGCCTATCATTCCGCGTACCACACAAAACGAAACCTTTTTCTTGTGGGGCTCCCCGCATCGGGGAATTGTAATCTAATCACACTCTCTGTGGTTATTTAGTCACACGTGCTTATCTGCCTCAGACTGTTGACTGTTTTCTGACCACCTAACCACGCCCAATAAGAATGCGTCTGAATCTAAGGGTCATTTAGTCTCACGTGCTTACCTGCCTCAGACCGTTGACTGTTTTCTGACCACCTAACCACGCCCAATAAGAATGCGTCTGAATCTAAGGGTCATTTAGTCTCACGTGCTTACCTGCTCTGTGGGTTGAATGGTTGGCTTCCCAAATCGCCAAATTCAATCAGAGAGTACAATGACTCGGTGTGTGGTCTTTTGAATTCTGGGGTAAGATCCCCCCCCTCCTCCGACTCCGACCAAAAATTATTCTGTTCGTTCACATGCCTTGTGTAAACTGGAGAATCTAACTATTATAAAGTACATGATCCCAACGACAGTATGTTTCTAGAAATAATATCAAAATAGAATTTTGGTATTATTACATAACGTAGTAAAAATTTTCTTACATTTACTGTTATCATACTAAAATCTATCTTAATTTCCAATATATATATATAATTTCCAATATATATATATTTGTTCTCTTTTATTTGTCTTGATTTAGTCTAAAAGGATAATCATAGAATATAACTCATACATATATGAAAAATAAAAAATGAAAACTTTTCTCTTAATATAAAATTTATAGATTAATTGCTTTACAATAAAGAATATTTCGAAATAGACTATTATAGCCCATTGATGTCCTCGTGGCCTAAAAATAGCTAGCGAACCTCGGGCCGGCTTCCACAGACTGGACATAATATTATATGCGGTAAAGACCTAAATCCACAGGGTAGAATTTAATACCTAGTACTCGGCACGGATTGTGACCCTCTGCCCCTTTAATTTAAAATGAATATAAATTTAAATATACTACCGAACCAACTAAAAAAATAACATAAAATTGCAAAAAATATAATTATCATCTTATTTCTCTTAATTCTAAATTTTGCTCTCCTTCTACGGGATTATGGTGTCAGTTTATTGGAAATGCTCGAGTGGCTGTTCAGACGTCATTCCAATAATATTTTGTCTCTCTGTGAGCATCGTCTTTCTCTTTAGGAGGAAGTGAACCTGAAGTTCCATCAACTGTGAACTTTTGAGCAGCTTCATTAGCTTGAACAGTCAAAATTAGTTGTAAAATTGTTCGGCATAATAGAACTACTTCCCTATAAATAAATTGATCAAAATATTTTTAAAAAAAATTATTTTGAAAAAAATTTAAAAAAAAAAAGAAAACGAGAAAATTTTAAATTAAATTATAATACAGGCCTAATTTATTGTGATCAATTTATTTTAATTTTTTCTAATCAACCTGTTTTACTATTATATTCATATCTTTAATATACTGTTGTAATTTGCTTTAATCAATTTATTTGTAAGACGGACTCGATTGGCTCAACTTATGACTCGCTCACCACTAGATGTATATCTTTGATATATTACTATGACTCTTAAATATAATATTACTGTTTTTAGAAGTTCGTTCTCTATTATTAAATATATTTTTATAGATAAACTTATAATTTATATTGTGTGGAGGTATCTTATTTTCTTTGATAAAAAACCAAAAGTTTATTTTTTAAAACAATCTTTATCAACTAAAATCTATTAATATATATGTTTTTTTTTCTGTTCAAGAGTCAATTATTTAGTTATGATTTTTCTGTCAAGAGTCCTTTCTTAGGAAGAATGTGCTGTGGATTCTTTTTTTCTTTTTTTTTTTTTTTTTTATAGATTGCGTACCAATTTTATTTATTAAAAAAGTCCTAATCATTTACCGGAAAGGTGAAAAAAAAAAAAGATTTCAGTTGGTCTCTTGTATAATATCTTTATTCCTAATTAACAAAACCTGTTTGCAAATCTAGAAATAAAATGTTGCCCCTAGCAAGCATATTATTTGAAAGAAAAATTAATGATTTCATATATTTATGTAAAATAACCACGCAAATGGAAGTTAGGTCGGGCATGTTACTATAATTTCCTTGCGTCGTCTCCAATATTAATTTAAATGGTCAAGGTAAGAGATTTTACTGTTCAAATTTAAAATTAACAATTTTGAAAAAGTTAAGTGTGTTAAAACTTAGCAATTCTTGTTAGCTCTAAATATGAGCTTCTAGAAGAAAAAAAAAAAAGAGGGGATTAATTCTCCCAAAAATATATATATATATATAAATGCGAGTTAACAAAAAACAATATTTCAGAAAATTTTTGAAAAAAAAAAATTATGTATCATGAATGTGGAATTTAGAAATCCCCATAATGTTTGTTACCTGCATTTGTAATGCATTTTACTTATAAAAGCTATCTGAATGTAAAAAAGCATCTAAAAAAATAAGAAGAGCAGTACAGGAAAATTGGGTTCTAATGCAAAATTTATGTTTTCTTTGGGTCCTTTTTTTCCAGGCCATCGTGGCCCACCGCCCAACCCAACTCTAGTGAAGCTCTCGATTATAGGTTATGGTCTGAAGGGGTCGTAGTGCTGCCGAACTACATTATTAATATACGGGGCCATGAAACTCTGTTTCAAATTGAATTCTCCATCCACCGGTGTCTCGAGCAACGGGCATGCTGTTGGTGGGCATATTTATTTTCTGTCTCGAGGTTGGTTCACCATTTGGAGGCTTCAGGAATAATAATAATAATAATAATAGTAACAAGATTCTTTTTTTCTTTTTCCGGTTACAATAAGCCCTCTGGCAATTTCAGGGAATCTTTAGAGAGAGAGAGAGAGAGAGAAATTACTTACACCCCAAAAAGCCAAAAGGCCAAAGAACCATATTTGTATTGGAAAATAATAAAGTGTGCCGGTTTATAGTTTCTTGAAGACCAGAAGACTTTTGAATAATGGAGGAGTACGTATGAACATGGGACCGACATGAATTAAGGTGAATTAATGCACGACGATTCTACCTATCTTGGTTGCGGATATTAATATCTTCTTTGACAGGTTTCAAAAGGGTCGTCCGAATTATTGACAAGATTACTTATAGCCGTAAAAAATTCTTCTTTTTTTTTTCTTTCTTTTATTTAGACCATCGCGGCCCATTCCAGACCTTCTGGACTCAAAATTGGGCCGGCTTGCAGACGTAGTGATAATAAAAAAAGAACAATAATATTCCTTGGGGGGGGCCCAAGTCTTAGTTCGACATTTTGCAGGTCGACCCAACACATGTTGGGTCCAACATTACAACTAGCCTACGGTTGGCTGTCGTTAATATTCAGCACTACCCATCCAGTCTCTGGGAGACCTCAAGAACACTGACATTCCGGGCGCATTCAACTTTTGTACGAGAAATCATCATAACAAACAGTGTAGAGTCTGAATTGAGTTCTAGTTTATTGAGTCATTTTCGTGAAAAATCATATGCTTCTTTTGCATTGCTCTTAGTATCCTACTTCTGAGACTTTTTGATAATGTTTTGGTACTTCTTTTGGTCACCCGCTCCCATGTAATCCACGTAACTTGCCGGATTCTTCTGCTTCGTAGAACTGCTTCCCCTGTCAACTCCACCGTGCGGCTGAGACCTTTTGATAATGTTTTGGTATTTCTTTTGATCGCCTGCTCCGCTGTAATCCACGTATGTTATCGGATTCTTTTGCTTCGTTGAATTGCTTCCCCTATAAACAAATCGATCAAAACATTAAAGAAACAATATTGAGAAAAAAAAAATCTGAGAATGAAAACTAAGAATTAAAATTAAAAAAAAAAAAAAAGAGCATGCAAAGAATAAATAAATCCAACTGCAGCATCAAATTATTACAATTATTAGAATAACATAAGAATACATGTTCTTGTAAGACTAACCCGCCTTGTTCCGATTGATTTGCCTCATTCTTGTTTAGATACGGTAATACCACTTTCATGAGTTCATCATCCATTGTTCAAACACTAAATTTGAAGCTAATGCAATTTCAAAGCTAACAAGACTTGCAAACTATAATAAGTCACACGTACTCTTATGCCTACACGCGTAATTTATATTGTGTGGAAGTATCTTGTTTCCTTATTAAGAGCAAAGAATTACTTTTTAAAACATTATTATTATTAATTAGGATCTATTGAAATTTGTTCTCGATTAAGAGCCAATTATTTACTCAAATAATTGTCCTCGTGTACCTATGTATTATCTCATATAAAAATGTGTGCCTGTGCGTGCAATTTATTCCCAGTTAACAGGACTGATTTCCATATCTGGACCCCCCCCCAAAAAAAAAAAAAAAACCCTCTCAGAGGGCATAATCTAAATTTTCAATTTTTTTTTTCTTTTTATGCAAATTTATGTATTGCCGAATCATTCACTTTTCCTAGACAAGTTTTTGATTGGTTCTTCGTTGACATAGCTCGAGAAAATTTTGAAAGAAATGAAGAAGAAATTAGAAATTAGAATGAGACATCTTAATGCTATTTCTTATTATCAAACCCACCGCCGAAGGCATACAGACACCACCCATACGTGAGAGACAACGTGTGTATATAATATTACAAATAACGTTCTTAATATTTCTTTTTTGCTTTATTATTCGTGACCACCGTGGACCCACCCCCTGGCCCATGCCCTAGTACATTACACTGTTCATCGTCAGCTTCTTCGTCTTCGTCCACCCAGTCATCTCTCTCCGCTGTTTGTTGGTAGTATCGGAAGGCCACAAACATCATAAACACTGCGAGATGGTAAATTAGTATTGTATGAATTATGAATTCTGAACGTTTTAGCCAAAAGATGAAAGGGGTGTGAAAAAAAACAAAGAAAGAAATGTTCTTTACCAGCCCAAATTCGAGCAACCATTGAAGATAGATTCCACACGAGGGTAAAGATGGCCAATGCCACCGCCTTCTTGTGCGTGCATGAATCCCATGCGTCGCGGAAGCGCCGAATCCAAAATTTACCTTAAAAAAATGGGTTTAGTTAGTTAGCACTTACGATTAAAGATCACAAAAATGGGATTTTAAAGTAGCAATCAAATTTTCATATATATATATATATATATATATATATATATAGAGTAATTATAGTTTTTCAGCCATTGAATATTAGATGAGCCGGCGTGATGTTGTTAAACCCAAAAAAAAAAAGAAAAAAGAAAAAAGGATAAAGATGAAAGACACGTTTTGCAAGGGACTTAGATCGATATAATCTTGATCTTGATCTATTAGTACGATCTACTTTAGATAGATTAAGTTTAAAAGATTAGTTAAATTTAAATTTACTTTATATGCTGTGCTCCACTCGATCCACTGACCCATCTAATATGATCTCGTTAAACGAGCCTGTCAATCTAGCAAGAAGCAAAATACAGTCATTCCATTTAAGGGCTGATTCCAGGGCCGACGACTGGGATTGTGCACACGCTAATAATTCTTTCAAATGATTGCTGTAGGGGCCACTAGGATCAGCCCCTACGAGGCAGACATCGTCGATAGAGCCGTTGTGATCTCTAATCACTACGAAGGTCCCAGTGGGTGGGAAGCAGTGATGGGCCCCACGTCCCATCAGTGTTCCAGAATGAACCCACGCTTCTGGGTGAGGGGTGATGGTGATGGTGACGGGGTTCTCAAAATCAGGGACTGATAGTCCACTGAGATTCCGCTGCTCTAAACGGCATATTACCATAACCCAATCAAAAGGTGAAAAGATAATTAAAGAAAAAAAGACATGAATTCGAGGGGAATTACCGTAGGCATTTAACTGTGCGGAGTACAGAGAACAGACTTTTGGCACAGTGAAAACTCCAAAAAAGCCTGTGGAAGTCAAGTGAGAGAAGAGAAAAAAAAAGAAAAAAAAACCCCCAATAAGTCTCCGTCAAAAATGAAGGTGGAAGAAAATCCAGAGAATTTTAAACAATTTAATTCTGTTCCCACCAACAAAAACTAAGCAATCAATTCAATTTTCTCATTGGTCTACACATTAATCTTTATTTTCAAAGTGGGTAAACTGTTTAACCTTTTCTCTGATTTATTCCCACAAAAAATGTAAAATTGCAAGAATCAAATAAAGAAGCGCACCCAATTTGGCCATCTTCCAGATGGTTATGGAGCTGCCGCACCTGGCCAAAACGAACAGCAGCACTGCCATCTGCCATTGTCACAAAGCCATCATCAGCCTTTTATCCATTTTGTCTCGAAGCTAATATGTTAAATGTGGAAACTTGGAAGTCAAATAAAATGAAAGGGTCTCTGCTACCTTCATTGTAGTAGCAGAATCTCCACAAAAAAGGGCCTTAATTTTCAGCAGGAACTCATTCAAGTAAGGTAGAACCAATCTCACTAACCAGAATGCCTCCTCTTCACCAAGCACATAGCTTGTGTCATCATCCTGGTTATGAACAACCCTGATTTTTGCATATTTATAGGGGGTGAAAAATCACAAAATCTATCTGCTTACAAGTAATGAACATCTTGATTAGTTGACACTTCTTGTTCTAGAGAATCACCTGGAAATAAGTGATCTGTAGAGGAAAATGGCAGCGAGATAAAAAAGACCCAGATAGGAAATCACAGAAATGAAGCTGTAAAAGAAATGACCCAATCAAACAGAGTTTCTGTTCTTGACAGAGGAACAGAGGGATGTTATTTGAAAAAAATAAAAATAAAAAGTAAGTCAGTAGCCTTCTTAATTATGAAAAGGCTGACCTGACATTGAGATCTTTGGTGTAGGACGAGGAAATTAGAACGAATGAACCAATTCCGAAGAGAAATGCAGATCTCGATATGTCTCTCCACATCACTAAATCCACTGAGATTGCCAATGCCAAAATTGAAGGAAATTCATTAACTCAAGTTGAAGCACCCAAAAAAAAAAGCGGAAGAATTGAAATTTATTTAGGAGTAAAAGTCCACCTAGATTTTGCAGCTTGCTGTGGGTTTCTGGGAAACTCTTGCATCCACTGGCAACTGGAGCTGCAACCAATAGAGGTACTAAACCGGTCAGAATTACCCATAAATAAGAAAAATTACAAATAAAAAAGAAAAAATCCAGGACAATACTTACCCGAAGTGGGATTTGAAAAACTTCGGTAAATTGTTGCTCTTGTGATCGCGGGAGGAGGCTGTTTATTTCTAATCGAAGAAGTGGGTACCATTCTATTGCTAAATTTATGGACTTTCTTCTCTTCATTAACGATTTTCTTGGGTTTTTGGTCGACTTTACTAGCTTCCACCACTTTCTTGTACTTCTGTTCTGGTATATCAATTTCTACTTTCTTAGGCTTTTCTTCTGGAATGTCAATCTCTTTTACGTCAAAGCTCTTATTCTCTACCTCAATCTCGATTTCCTCTTCCAATTCTTCATCTTCCTCATCTCCCTCATATTCTTCATCTTCATCCATAACAGCATCATCACGGTCAGCATCATCATCATCATCCACCAACAACAGTTTAGGAGGTGACTCCACAATCGTCTTATTGCTTTCGCTACTGGAAATGACCTTTTCTTGGCACACACCAAACTCTTTGCAAGATTCCTCGGATCCAGTCTCCTCAATTTCAGGTGGGTTCTTCTCAATTTCACTAAAAGATTCAGCTTTGCTGCTCACTGATTCATCCAAGACCTTGTCAGCCTCTGACATTGACTTCGTCGGTTGAATTGAATTCCTTTCATTTCCATTATCTGCTGCAAGATCTTTACCTGACTGATTTGCAATGTCAACTGAATCTGATTTTGATTTCCTCAATTGTAGTACTCCCGATTCAACAACCTCCTTTGTGTCAGATCTTGCCTTTCTTGTCTGAATTGGGCTCTTTCCATTTCCATCAAGAGAAAGACCAACCTCCTTATTTGCCTCAGATCTTCCTTTCTTGACTTGAATTGGGCTCTTATCAATTCCATCAACCTTCAGGCTAAGCTCTTTACTTCCCTCATATCTTCCCTTCCTTGCCTGACTTGGTGTCTTCTTGATTCCATCAACGGAAACACTCATTTCCTTGCACTCTTCCTCACAATTCCTGATTGATGTTGACTCAGTTTTCCCTTTAGCAATCTGAATGAGGCCATCAAAGCTCTCAGATTTCCTAGTTTTTCTCTTGCCACTTGTGGACACACTTGCACCAATTGGCCCTTTCTTGACCAGCTTTCTTGCAGCGGTGTCTGCAGTTTCTTCAGCTTTATCTTCTCCATTGAAAACCTTAATGCCGCCTTTGACTCCATCCTGCTTCATTCTGCTCTCCCACGCAGACCCTGCTGCCGCACTGGTTTTCGCCCCAGCCCCTCTCCTCCTGACATCCATTTTCGCTCTTTTATCTCTGTATTCTCCTATCTTTTTCTCAGGCAATTGAGTGCTACGCGTCATGAATGTTAATGATGAATAAGAGACTTTAGGTAGAAGAATGGCGGTAGGTGATCATAACATACATTGGGATTACTTCTCCTCAATCCAGAGAGAGAGAGAGAGAGAGAGAGAGAGAGAGAGAGAGAGAGAGAGAGAGTTGTGTTGTGTATGGTGGATTTTGGTTGTTTCCTTGCTTTGCCTTCTTTTACCTTGATTGTTGGGTCTCTATACGTTTATTGAAAAAGATAAATCCGGTGGGGTTAAATGATTTGGGTGTTAAAAGGATGATGCTTCCATTTTATTTTATTTTGCCTCTTTGCTTTTCCCCTCAGAGGGCATTTATTTCTTTACTTTCATGTCAAAGGATCTATATGAGGCCTGTATCCGAGGTCCCCCCAAAAGTCATTAGTCTCACATGCAAATGGAGACGCCACCCAACTGCCCATGAAGATCAGAGAGAGAGAGTCTTATCTTCAGGTAAAAAGTACAGGGCTTGTTGGCAGACACAGGCTCGAGACGTAATATGTAGGACCAAGCAATATATTTTAGACTTTTGACACTATTTTTCACATAAAATTTAAAGATATTGAATTATGAGTTTTTGTAACTCATATGTTTATTTGCAGGTATTGTTTTGCTTCTCCTTCTCTTCTCCACGCAGGATTTCTATTCCTCTCTTCCAACTTTTTTCTTTACTTAGATTCCTAATAAGGCTCATGGTGCTTTAAGAAAGACTGCAATTTAGCCTCTAGCTTAATGACTTTGGTTAAGGATTAACTTATCGAAGTGAAATTTGCGGTTTGTGCCGGCATTGGTTTGCGTGCTATCTCGATTATGAGATACCACTCTTAGTGAATTGAATTATGAGGCAATCCACGGGGGGGGGGGACCTCTTTGCATCTTAGCACTATTAACTGATTGCCCCGTTCAACCTTGTGGTGCAAGTAATTATGGCAGCATGTATTTACATGTGTTGGCACAGTACAGTTAACATGTGCCTTCTGTTGTGTGTAGCGTACTGTCGACACTTTTGTGATATAGGCTCTTCCTGCTTTGATTGAATGCTGGTGAAAACTCCTTGACTTTTAAGCTTCTCAGTTCCACACCGTCCTTTAACAAAAGTAATGGATTATTACTTGAGGACAATAGTTGAAACTTAATCTCAAACCCTTCTAACCTACAAACCAAGGCATTGCATGTTTGCTGTCAAATAATGTCTTCAAACTCCAAATTCACTTAAAAATAGGCAAAGACATTCATAAACATTATTAGACATACGAGCTCTTTATACTCTTTAACGTTTGCCATTGTCTGTTTCAATATTAATCTTGCAACTATACGCCAAAATCTTGATTGGGCTCATAAATCTCAAAATTTCCTCTGATTTGACATCAGGATCATGGCAGATGCACACGTGCGAGTGCGTGTGGGTACATACATTTGTGTCCACACATTCAACGTTGTGTATGTTTTATGTGCCATGTCTACTGTCACTCTAGTGCTAAAATTAACCAAACTTCTAGAGCGTGCGAATGCCACAACAATGTCATCGCGAGTGGCACGGAGAATGTTCGGCACGAAGACTGCCTTGTTATTGTGGAAGACCCATGTAACCACTTGCTTTTGCTGTAAGCATGCGAGGCCAGAAAATCAGAGGTGTTACTGCCTTTACATAATGACACCAATTTTCTAGTATTCTACCGTAATCGCTAATGGACAATGTCGACTGTCCTATAAAATGTTGCTAAAGTTTTGTGTTTCATTGCGTGCGTGGAACTTTTCAATAATAGTGGAAGTGGAGCTTCTTTAGCATCGATGCCTTCTTCAAGTTTAGAAAACTAATTGTGCTTTGATTGTATTGTACAGCCGATTTATACCTTTTTATTAGCTTCAAATTCTACTGTTTTTTTTCAGGTAAAAAGTTGGACTTGCGTAGGTCCCGTCTTCTTCTTCTTCTTTTTTTTTGTAATTATTTTTTTAAAATGTTATGTACGTATAGTAAAATATGCATATAGTTAATAAAAATATGCATATAGTCAACAAAACTATTTTGTTTGCACGTTGTTATTGCTTATATGCACATTTGTCTTATATATTTGCGCGTCCTATGCTTTAAAAACATATATTTGTGAAACTTGCATGTGCTTATTTTTTAAAAAAACATTTTGGTATCCGTGTAGTCTCTCTCCGTCTGGATCCCATCTACGGGTTCCGTTCCTATAACGGAATCCTTTTTTTTTTCATATCCATACGGACAAAAGGACTTCCTTCTTTTGTCACTCTCGTTTCAATGTAAGAGCATATTCCCTTGGAAATAAAAATAAAATTTCAATTGGTTGCAGATTCTAAACCTCAAAATTTTAACTACTGGTGGGGTGGTGAGTTACGGGAATCATTCTTGTCTCGAAGTTTACATTGAATCCCTGATGGGGTTGCTGGCATAGGGGTAATTATGAAGCCAGCTGGGCACGCTGGTGAAATGCATTTGTGGATCCACACCTAGCTCCCTTTAAGGCACGTGATCTACGAATGCACTAACATTTGGGTCTTCCAGGAAAATGGTGCCTGCCATGATACTAAAAATCCACTCGATAAATTTGCATATAATTTGAAAGAAATCGTTTTTTAAGAGGAAAATAGATAAAAAAAAGACCCCAAAAACCGAAAAAGGAGATCAGTGCCATTTGTCATGCTGGTTCTATATTTTTTTGTGTTATTTTGGTAATACATCTTTTGTTTCATATAAATGGTTTATTATAAATATTCGTTTTATCTTTCGTGCATGTGAACTTCGGCCTCCCGCGAAATAAGTAGAGTGAGAAAATAGTAATCAAGGGCGACAAGGTAGGAAATGAGAGTGACCAGCGCAGAAATAGGACAAACATTGTTCTACTATTAAAGGCAATTTTGTTTCCTAAACCTAACATCTATCAATATCATATCCACGACCTTACCACTTGAGACTTGACCAGTCCCTTGAATTTAGTACTAAGTCCTTTCGAATCATATTTTTCAGTCGAGGACAAGAGGCAATTGTCGGTTTGTCATCTTTTGACCGCAAGAGATTATTGAAATTCAAGTGGACAATGATTTCTCTTTACTCGCTGACAATAGCCAAGGAAATGACCATAAAACAAAACGCTAAGCTAATGCCCCTGAACTACAGTCCAGTAACTCCCAGATTCCTGACAATGGTAGGCCGAAACCAGTGATCAATTCAACTAACGAAGACTTCTTGTGTGGTGCAGATTATAAATTCGCGGCCGTACACTGATACTAGTAAATTAAGCAAACAATTTGGTTACAGAGCTTCAATGAGGGTCGGTCCCGCTGGATGACTGACCAGATATGTATGCACAAGATCTAAATTTCACCGAAGAACCCACATGGGCACCGCATCCATTGCATACATATATATATACGCACATAAGCCAAATTTGTGGACCTCACATACCATAAAATATCTGCTTTTTTATCCCAACACGTAAGACTCGTTATGTTAAGAACATGGGCAATTGGCGAGAGATCCCAACAATCTGATACTCAGCAGACAGATACTGTGAAGGCTTACAAGCAACATTATAATGAACTTTGGGAGAAGCACGTCAAGGTTTCTCTTCTCACTCGGGCAGTAACAACCTTAATAAGAGCAGAAAACATTGCAGAATCTAAATTGTAAGAGATCCCAATTCAAAGCTGCGGGGGTACAAAGCCTGTCTAACCTATTTTAATTACAACCTCCGGTTCCAACTGCAATTCCTTATGAACCCATCAAATATATGCTTTGATTCCTAGCATAGCATTCTTATTTAAGTTAAAGATAATTCCCCACACCCCCCCCCCACCAAAAGAAGGAAACACAGTAAACACACAGTAAAAGAATTTTTCATTTGTACAGACAGATATTCATAAAGATATAGGTAAAAAAAAAATGATGATCTGAGAAAAAGAAGATAACAATTAGGAGAGAAAAGGAAAATCAAGTAAAGATGAGGAAACAAATTGGAAAGAGGGAAAGGGCCCAAAATTCTTGAAAATTTATGACGATGAATTGTCTTTCTTGTTATTGTACAGGTTGCCTGTCGAAGGATGTGATTATGTACTGACTTGATACCTGCTCCAAAAACAATAACGATCATGTTATTAAATAATTTATCTACAGGGACACACGCACACAAGCATATCTATACATACATACATACATACATACATACATACATATAGTAGGAATGGAGGAGGCTGTGATCAAGAAGGTTAACAAGGGGACGGGGGATTAAAGGGCTTGCCTTACAGAAGACATTCAACTTTGGAAGTTGCAGCTACTCGTCCCTTTGTACTGCTACCTACATTTCGGAGTAAATCTAGCCCAATGCAAATTTCTCTACCAAAATTAGTGTCATCCATGTCAGCTTGCTCCCTTTAGTTACCTCTACAGTGCTGCAGTTGAAAGCCTCCTAAAGTAGCAAAGAAAAGTCCAATTTCGACGACAATCATTTGACACCACCAATCTCAACTGGTACACGTGATAAGCTTTCAGGCTCGTTTACTGAATTGCCCATTTTTGACTTTTCATTTTCTGCAGACTTCTTCGTTTCTGTCTCAAGCTGCTTGGAGTTTTCATCCCGGGCTTTGTTGAACAATTTCATAAAATTAAGAAGGGTTGAAACAACTGCAAGAGTTGTCTTGAGAGTTTTAGGCTAGCAGATAAATCATTGTGAATTAACAACTCTCAAATCAGACAACATAAACTACTACCATGCATGGTGGGATAGATTTGCTGAACTTTCAAATGCAATGAAATGCGTAAAGTTGGAACTTTCCTTTTGGCATCAAGCAAATTCATAAATTTGACAAGAAGCAAAATCTATTCCTGCCTAAGTAGTGAATGTGAATGGTTGATGGCAAAGAGAAAAAGCCAAAACATTGAATGTATGAACAGGCTCAATCAACTTCAGCAGATGCCAAAGGGCAAAAAACTCGTGAACATTGAGCACTGAAACATAACGGTCAAAAGGAGACCAGAAACCCAAAAAGTTCAAAACTCCTAATGGTGTTTCAAAAGTCCCTTTTTGAAATTTTTGAGAGGATGATTCAATTTGGACCGACATATATAGTGAACAGAGCACCAGAAAATTAATCACAGAAAATGATGACTGAACTGGCCTAGACAGGTGCATATATTATTACAGGTACATGGCAAAATCATGTAGTTAACACAGTTTAATTTACGAAACAATAATAAAAAAAGATCAACGGAATGCACTTTAATTTAATTACAAATACCTTGTTCAAAGGGACAGCGTGCTGGATCTTCTCCAAAATAAAGAATTAATGCATCGACATTTCTACCCTGTGACAACATCCAAGTCCATATGGAACATGATATCCTCAAGATAAAAATGCAAAGCCCTATATTTTAAAGCTAAATCAAATACCTACCACTCCAGAGTACAGGGAAGCCAAAGATCTTACTTCAGCTTCAGCAAAATGAAGAAACTCCTTCAGAGCCTGGAAACGGAATGCAAAAAACCAGTTACATGAAAGATGTAAATATTTATGGAGAATCATGCACACATAACAAAGGCAGTGGGAATGTGTGGAGAGAGAGATAGAAAGAGAAAGTTGAGTAGAGCTTAAAACAAGACAAAATGCCCAACACAAATCTTATAACACAACACATGCGCTACACATACACATACCCAATTCTTTGTAGTTTTCCCCATATGTCAGAATTTCGCAATCAATTACACTCTTATCACTCTATGCAAGGCCAGAGGCAAGACCCATTTGGGCCAACCACCAATCTAATCCTTTACCCACTTTTTTCTTGTGCAGTCCCATTAACTTTATAATAAAACACATGAACAAGCAGAAAGAAGTCAACCAGAATGTTGAATTCAATAATAAGTTGTCTCCTTTAGGAAAAAGATGAGAGACAGAAAGTTAAATTTATCAAGAGGTTGCCGTCTTTAAGAAAAATAGATGTAATAGCAAGTGGAATAAAATGAAAAGAAAAAGAAAAAAAGCTAGGCATCATACGTTCCTTATGCTCAAGGAGAAAAAATTCCAGCTAAGCTACTCAAGGGTACCTTGCAAAAATTTTCTGACACAGGACCATCACTTTCACAATTGGACAATTCCTGCATAACTTTTTCCAATCCTTTGCTTATGGCTTGCATTTCCTCTGCCAGAAATTTCAATTGTATCTAGGGGTGGGGGCCGGGGGGGAAGAGGAGAGAAATGTTATTTCAGTCACAAGATAGCACCTCTTTTCCTCTTTTTGACACCAAAATGACCTATAATACCTTTGTTGCTGGTTCCAGACTCTTGAGATCATTTGAAAAATCTAGAAGTTCTGGTAGTTTGTCAGCAAGCACCTGTGAAATATGAAGCAGGGTACAATAACTGCACACATTTTGGTGTACAACAAAGATTTTACCAACATGGCCCAAAATATCACAATTAGTTGTCTCATAAGCCTTCCAGGAACATTCAGTACTTGCAATACCGAACTCATGAATCTTTTAACCACATTATAATGGACAAAACTTAACAAAGGAAGGTAAAAAGTCATGTCTTGTCAAGTTCACATGAATAAACCTGAAGAGGAGAGGGACACAAGAGAGGGACACAAGCAAGCCAAATAGCCAAAAGTATTCCACAATTGACCGTCCTGAAGTTCATCTATAGTGTACTAAAAGCACTATCAGCAAGAAAGTGCAGGAATGTTGTAACAAAATTTTCACATGCAATGAACTAGAGTGTGAGCAATTTGGAGCAGTCAATATGATAACAAGTGAAATCTTAAATTGCCAAAAAGAATAAATAAAATGACAACAACTGCAACCTTTTAATTATGAAAATGGTCATGTCAGATTAGTAATCAATTAAAAAAAATTAAAGATTGATGAATGTAAGAGCCTAAGAAACAGGTTTAATTCTAACATATATAGAACAATAACCTGGAATTTTAATTTTAGATTTTCAACAAATATAGTTTCCAACACTTTACCCAACTGTTAATGGTATTCACAGCTTTCTAGTAACTACTGTTTCCATCTCTATTTCTTAGCATATTCAGAATTAATATTATTGACAATACTATCACTTTTGAAATTAACTATTGGCGTTCTTGAATTTGGCTTCTCTTCCCTTAATTCCCCACATCCAATTTTTAGAAAAATGGGTAGTAAAAGATTACAGACAACAAAAAAGAAAAAAGGAACAGAATGAAACAGACAAGCATACAATGAACTTAACAAGCAAGATATTTTAATTGATGCGCACTGCTTGCCTTCTATGTTTCCACTTCCCAGTCACAATTGCATTTGTAAAGCAATTATACAAAGAACTGCAGGAAATTGCTGCTCCTCTCAGAGTCAGTGGTCATTGCCACAGGGAAAAGACAAGAAAATGGGATCCACTTTCACCACTCCTACTTAACATTAAGACCCCATAATATTTTATGGACATGGATTTCAGGGTAGAAGGTACCCAAAAGTCCAAAGGTGTTTAATGGCACTTCTGTTAAATATGGGAGGCATGCATCTTGTTTCATGATATAATCTTTCAAAAAGTACAGACAATAAGTTGATGAATTACAACTATGCATATATAAAAACAAGCAGTAAGTAATTGAAGGCAAAGAATCAAGACAGAAACATTATAGGTAGGCAAATATTCAGGACTGCAAAGAAACGGCAACAAAACAGAAAAGGGATGAGACTGTAGATAGTTGTGGAGGCAATGCATAATGAGAAAATATTGTAGAAGATGAGTCCAAGAGCAAGAATCCCATACCTTACAAAGATAGTGCATCAGAGTCATCTTGTTGTTCCTTGCCCGAGTCTCAGTTAGTTTAAGAAGGCTATCCAACCTAAATCCAATGGCAGAGCCTAAAAGGAAAAAGTAATTTACAACTCAAATGACAAGGATAAACCTAGGGTTACCAGTAGACAGCAACACTGCTCACTGTACATGCAAGTTTGGCAGAAGAAAAAGGTTTTATGGACAGTGAGGATCAAAACATTTCAAATGGGTGAACCTCATTTGTATGCTACAGTATCCAAAGTCATCAAGGATAGGAGAGCTACTTCGAGTAGGCTAACAAAATCACCAAATAGTATGGGTATCCTGATGAATGCATACTTTCCTAAGTAAAGATGAATAATTGGATGCCTCATCTACAAGACTGAAAACACAAAGTAAAAGGTGACCTACAACTCAATGATTGTTATGCAGGTTACAAAGCTTGACAGCATATTCACGAAGGGTATCTCCATAATAGCGACAAGTTCCTGGAGATAGGCAAAGCTAATTTCACTGCAGGAAAGTTGTCCATTTGTAGCCATCCATATTTTTCTTGCACTTTCAACTGTTATAGTATTTAAATAGTTTTTAGCTCAAAAGAAAATCAGCACAAACCACTAATGGCAGCAAATACTCCAGAATTTTTGTTATAAGTCATGCCAGATCTTCATATAATCTTATTATCTTATAATGGCTGATATGTGCACAAACCATGATGGAGAATGATGATATAAAAAAGTTGAACCCCAACTCCACCTATTTGATGTCCCTTCGCAGAAAGATCTGCTAATTATTAAAAATGAGATGCTTTCAAAGCTTTATTACATAAGGGATTGTCTACATTTATTAGACACGTGATAAGATGCTTATGAAAGCTTTCATGCATAACTTATTGTCTACATACATTGGAAAATTCAAATAGGTCATTTGCTATGATCAATATTCCAAGAACTCAATGACCACAAAATGGTTAACATGAATTTTTTTAGTGAAAAATGTTATGCCTTTCAAATTCCCTATGCAAAGGGTTGAATCACTTGGAAAGACATAATGGAACTAAAATTCCTCATTAGCATTAATGTCGGCTGTAAATGATGATCAGGATTGCTAAATTTTGAATGTATTGCAATATGAGAAACATACAATGGCGAGATCTCAGACCAGTAAAGTTTTCCACTCACCCCTAGCAGTTCCCTGATTTAAAGCATTTCCCAATGAAAGAATAGTCTGCATGATTCTCTTCAATTTGGCAGAGTTCCTGATCTGAAAAGAGCATCAAGCAACATACCAGTTTGATGTCACCGCCAAGAAGAAAAAGAGTAAAAGGAAAGCAAAGAGAAATCAATTTCTTGCCTCTTCTGCTGCAGAGTTAACAATATTCAGGCAGTTTCGCAGATCAGAAACCTAAACAGAGTATCCAAAGGAAAAATCCACAATGAACAAAGAAGTTAAAATATTAAGTGACAACAAAACTGGATGAGTTTTTCAACCTGGGAATGGAACTGCATCTTAAAGGAGAAAACTCTGAGCTTAGATTCTACTCTTGGTACTTTCATCAGCTCCAAAAAGAACTGCCAAGAAGATCCATAAATTCATTAATAACCATAGAGTACTGCTGAAAAAAAATCATTGTTCAGACTGGAGATCATTTTGCAGCCTGATTGAGAAATTGAACTCAAAATATCAAATTATATACTCCACATATGCACAAATGATTGACAGCAAAGTTTTGGGTAGCTTTCACCCCCCAACAATACTATTTCCCTCTGGATGCATGATGCCCTTTCTTTTTGGTGTTCTTCTTATATGTTAGGGCAACTAATATTCCTTGCACACACAGGAAGATTTAGCAGATTTTACAACTAGTTAAAGGAAGTAAATAGTGTGCAGCCATATGTGCGTGGTTAATAGCTCATGCCACACCCAGAAATTTCAATATCAACATTACAATGTTGATTTGTAGACATAGTAGCTCTTATAATGTGCTGCCCTGAAGAAACCAAACCCATGCACTTGTGTGCCTGAAGTTCCTACTGTTAGCACAATGGCCCTCTCGATACCAGTTTGACCAGCCATAGAAATTGTTAGGTGAAGTATAGCACTCAACTGAAATGGTACTTCACATAACATGCTTTACATGACTAGAATTCTCATGTAACATTAAATTGAAAAAATAAATAAAATAACTGGTTCCAAAGTCCAAAAACCATTGGTTATCTGTTTGAAGCAAAATTTCAATCATCCTATCCACTAGAAGTTCAGTCCAATAAAGTAATATATTAGAAGTATGCATGCGAGTATCATGTAGTGATTGCTCAACAAGTATACATCCTTTCAACAGGAGAAGCAGAAATTTAAGACTACAGACCTGTTCACATTTTCCTAATTTTTCAGTTTCCCCAGTGTAGCCCTGCCACATAAACAAAAACACTGTTGTAACTCTAAAACAATGAGATACCATCTTGAGGCCCCTGATTATTCACTATTCATCCAAGGACCCCAGAAGATTTGAGAAAATTATGCAAAGCATAAATTCTATAGGATAGAACATCATATCGAATGCAGTGATATTTTACCTTTAGTAGTTCCATCTCCTCTTTTGTTGGACAGAACTTTATAAGGTTTTCAACCTGATCAACATCTAATGCTGAATCCTCAAGAGTAAGCACAGAACCCTGTTAAGGTCCATAGGAATGGCATGAAGATAACAAATCAGCAAATGTTCCCTCACAAGTCTGTGTGAGTGTAACAGAGAACTTTTAAAAAACCTGAAGTTGAAAATACAAAATAAACAGATAAAGAAAAAATTGTGCTAATTGCGAGTTCTGATGCTATTCTAGCATAAAAATAAAAGATGTTGGTACATATTGAATAACACTTTATTATCAGATTTTTATTTAGATCTAGGATGAAAGTGTGACAAACCAGATAAAAGATTCCAAAAATGTTTACGGGTGATCTAAATTTCCTAGATACCAAGTCTGTAATCCATTAGTCTCATAAGATGTGCAAATCAGATGTAAAACCTTTGAAACATATTCCAAGCGTATAAACCACTGATAGTGAAAACTGCAAATAAGGACCAAGAGAGAAGAAAAGCAGGAAGAAGGTAATAAGGTCAATCATACCAGAGCATCATGCACAGACCTAATAACAAATGCAGGTCCTAAGAAGATTCTAAATCATGTTGCAATAAGAATAAATAACTTCAGCTTCTGTATTTCCAGTTTTCCACATAGATTCCATTGAGCTATTGACTGTGTTAGTTTGCATCAAAATGGAGTGAAATCTGGCATCTTCAAATCCATGTCAGAGGACAAAGTATATATGCCTTCTTGTATGTAAGTATAAGCAAATAGCATATAAGAAGTAAGGCTTCATGAGCTTTATGTCATTTGCTATCAGCAATCTTAATTAAGGACCAAAAAGGGTATAACATTGTAAGATTTAGAAACAGTTTGAAACAGACAACAGGTCCCATAACTTTGTTTAGATTAGGAAGAAAAACAACAAAAGCAGAAGACAATCCTAGGCTAACTGTCATAGAGTAGCTCAAAGGTGAAGCAGACACAAATGCCCCTGTCTCCAAATTTTTCACATGGTCCCTTGAGTTTCCTATTATTTGATAATGGGATCATGAGTATCATTACAACATCTTAAACAAGCTAGTGATCTCCCTTTTTTGTCTTTTATCTAGCAATTAGCATTGACCTGTTTTTCTTTTATCTTCCTGTCTCTTAGCATGTGTGTTGCCGGGACTAGCTTTTCACCCCAGATCACCCATATTTCCTTTCATTTCTATAAATTATTTCTGCAACCAAGCATTAATTCTAGCCAGGAATCCTGAATTCCATTGCTGCCAGAAAAATCAGAAATATTCTATTGCATTCCACTAGACTCTGTGCCAAGCCTTATCCTCTTTAAACTAAAACTCTTCAATCCTCAGTTACAGAAGTCCTAATTCGTGCTCACACACTCTTTTATGATTTTGGATATGTCCATCCCACATTGGCTGTCATATATAGATCTTTCATTGGCTACATATAGGACTGAAGTGCAGAGATGCATGGAGGGAAAAAGCTGAAAGAGTAGACAAAATCCAAAACTAAGGTCACTAATGCGACTTAATGAACAGTACTTTGAACCCAATATTAAAGCAGTGGTAAATTGATTCAGATTGAGAAAAGCATAAGATCAAACACAAAAACCGTGTTGCTGCAGTATTAAGACAGTAGCATAACTCACAAGTATGATCCTACATAGAGCAGCATCTTTGTGTAGCCCATGCAGTTTAACATTAGTATTTATGAAGCAGGGTTCTGAATTCATTCAAGTTAAAGAACAATTAATGGCATCAATGTTGCAATGAATATTATCTACTTTTACAGTTTTTTTTTTTTCTTTTTGGGTGAGGGGCACTGCACTTACCATTAACTCAGGCAGCGGCACTTTCACTTTTGAAAGCATAATTTCACAATTATATGCCCGCCTGTGGTCAACCTGCAAGAAAAAGATACATAAAATATATAGAACATGCATCCATCTTCTTATGGATAATATCAAAGCAAATGAACAGCTGGACTGATCTTGCAATAATGCAAAGCATCCACTTGCTATTTAATATTTAGTTACCAATTGCACTTTTTCAACTTTAGGTCCACGTGAGCCACGGGCAATGGATTTTGCACTTTGTTCTGAATTTGCTGCTGCTGCTGAGAAAAGATTCTCAAGCTCTGACATGTCTATCTCCGGAGCCCTATGTGGACAGGTGAAAAAAAAACAGCATGCAAGCATTATAAATACTCAAAGCATAAATGACAGATAACTCTTGTTTGAAAGCAACATACTTGGTGGCTTCACCAGATTTTTGCGCCTCAGCCCATAAGCTTCCTTGGACAGCTCTTGTTAACTTCAACCAATGCAATGGCTTCAGCTTTTTGGTCTGATCGCTTCTCGAACTTATAGTGCGAGATAAGCGTCCCTTGGCACTGGAGAAAGAACTCAGTGGTGGAGCAGGAGATGACGGAACAGGAGATGGAGATCCAGAAGTACTATCTCCATTACTGGCCATCTTTAAAATGCCTTTACCAGAAGGGACAGGGGGAGGGGGTGCAGAAGGAGCGTGGGAGGAATTAGATGACAAAGTGGCCGGGGGAGGTGGTGGCTGTGGCGCTGGAGATGGAATAGTTGGAGAGGCCACTTGGCCAGAATGAAGAGGCTGAGGTGGTGGCGGTGGTGGCATTGGAGATGAAATAGTTGGACCGGCCACTTGGCCAGAATGAAGAGGCAGGGATGGTGGTGGAGGAGGTCCACCTCCAACATCTTGATTATCCTTCAAAGGTGGAACTGGAGGAGGTGGTGGCATTGGAGGACCAGCTCTAATACCTAAATTTGAATTCGATGGCAGATTAGAAGAAGGTGACTGTGTTGGAGGAGGAGGAGGAGGAGGAGGCGGCAGCAGTGGAGGTCCAGCTTTAACATTTAAACTTGACTTCAAAGGTGGAGTCAATGGAGATAGCAATGTTGAAGGAAGAGATGGTTCTTTGTCTGGAGGAGGGGACGGCGGTGGTGGTGAAGTTGAGAGATGATGAGTAGGTGGTGGTGGTGGGGGAGGAGGGGGAATTTTAGCACTAGAAGTCATAGCAGGTTGCGGTAAAGTTGCTAATGGTGCAAAAGATTCACTTCTGGGTTCCATAATTTCAGCTCCAGATGCAAGGGCTAAGTTTTGGTTGGAGGCAGATTTAGATATTGTAATATCGCTAGCTTCAGCACTTCCAAGTGCAGCCTGATCAGGCAATGGAGGTTTAGCATGGGCATCTAGAGGCAAATAAGCATTTCGATGCTCCGCCCCTTTATCTATGTCAGCATCAGTAGGTGATTTTCGTGTTTGCACAGAGTCAATCTTTTCTGTGGAGGAAATGGTACATTTTATGAGACCATCCAAGCTAAGGCGCCGCCTCCTCCCCTGATGCTTTCTGGGACTTGTTTGCTCACTTCGAGGGTCATATTCTACAGCCTGTAGCACATCTGTGTCCCATGCTTGGAAAATATTTGGTGCACTAATCTGTCGGAGGACATTAAATGCAACATCTGCCTTGGGGTCTAACCAGTCAACAGAGTTAAACATCTCATGAACTTTAGCAAATGCTTCCACTGGAAGGCCTTCCTTCTCCTCAAAGCCAGAGAAATCTAATGCAACAATGGAAGCAGCAGCATCCATCTCTGAGAAAAGAATCTTCACCCAAAGACAATACCATGTGTTAGAAGAATTGAAGAAAGCACAAAAATGTAATTGTGTGCCACATAAGATATGGCGATGGTGACATATACCTCTGCTCTGAAGTCCTTTGGAAATTGATCTTTAACGTCCCATAATGTGTCAATTTCATCACGGTTAAGCATCAAGATGTTTGACCTAATAAAAGCTGAGTTAAACACAACACGAAACATCATCTGCTCACGTTCCATGTCATCATTTAAGCTGATGCACTCAAGGACAACATCGCCTTGAATATGACAATTGATGTCAATTTTAACTAACTCGCATTCCGCCTGCAAATAAGTACCACAGATTGAAAGAATGGAATCATTAAAGACAAGACAATTTGTTAGTGCTTATGGAAGACCACATACCAAAGGAGAACCAAAAGCTTCTACAACTCTCACAGTCAAGAAGAAAGGTCATTGAGAGGAACCACTCAATTGATTTGGAGTCCCATGAATTTTTTTTTTCTTTTCTGAAAAATGAAAAAGGTATCCCAACATATGAGGCTCCCACTGTGGCTGTGGGAAAGGGTCAGATTTGGGCAGCCTTACCCTTATTTTTAGGGAGAGACTGGTTCCACGACTTAAACCTATGACTTCCAAATCATAATAGAGGACTTCCAAATCATAATAGAGTGATCTTATTATTATGCTATGACTCGCCCTTCTTCCGTGAACAAGGTAATTGAAGATAAATAAATAATAAGTTATAGACCCCAAGAAACCTTTCCATCCTATGTCTAACTAATAAGAAGTAGAAAAGAGACAGAATTCATAAAATACAATGGACAGCAAGTTAACCAAGAAGACAAATGAAAAAAAAAAGAAGAAGCTTATAAACGACAAAATTAAGAGATATCAACTCACCTGCTTATAAGCCCGGACATTTTTGCCTTTCTTTTGAGTTGAGTACAGAACTTTGGTAGTTCGATCAGAAACAAGAAAAGGGTCCTGTCCATATATACGAAATAGAGGACGGCAACCCCCAACTCCATCAAAATTAGGAATACATCTTAAAATGACACAATCCAATGTAAGAGCTCTATCCAATGGTGGCCAGTCTGTGGCAACATTCCTTCTTGATATATACTGTAAATACCTCAATTGTGATGGGACAGGATTCATTGCTGACAGAAAGTGCAAAAGCTCACGGGGGGCCTGTCTGTATATCATGTCCAAGGTCTTCTGCTCCCCACTATACTGCTTCCTATAAATCAATAGTGCAGCTAACATGAAAGCGAGAAGTGGCCAACCACCCCGTTCACAATGCATTAGTAGTAGATTCTGGTGCCCAAGTGAGAGCCAGCTTTCACCTGATCTCAGAAAATGGTGGATTACCTCCATTTTGAGCAATGGGCAACCTTCATAGTGTCGAGGGTACTCCATTATAGTCATATCATATTCAGATAAAACTTCCGCAATCGGGCTCTGTGTCTCTCCCTCACGGAAATTGAAAGCCAGAAAAGAAGCATCAGGGAAGTGTTCTTTAACTTGACAAACTATCCCGCCAATATAGCCTTTGTAATCTTCCGCTTGCCAAACTTCGGTGGTGAAGCAGCAATCAAAGACTACACTTGCCACAGAATATTCAACGGCCAAGTCAATAAAAGAAAGCTCAGCTTGCAAATTCAAGTAAACTGAAGAACCCCGGTTCCTGTTTTATTTAAATCATACTCTTAACTCCCAATGAACAATTAAATCGTTTCAAACTCTCTCTCACCCTCGAGGCACGGGAAGTTCAGCGTAACAAACACACAACGAAACATGATCAAATAAAATATTCCTCAAAGAAACCTAAAACCAATCCCATTGTCTCAAGGGTCCAAACCCTTGCAATTCAGGGCGTGAAAATCCTCTAATCCTCTCAACTTTTATGTTCAGACAGCGGTTTATCTTTTGTTTACAGTATCTGTCCGTAGTAGACAATGACAGCAAGTCATGAAACACACATAGAATTTCACGGTTATAACTTAAACGATGCGCCAAGGTTTCTTACCAAAGGCAAAATTGAATTATCCACGACCGACAGATAGACCATCAACTGATTCGAAACCCTAACGTTTTCACATTAGTTAGACAACAAAAAATCACAGAGCACGAAGGGAATTTCTCTTACGCCGACATACATCAAAGGAAATGAAAAAAAACAAAAAAGAAACAAATGGAACGGCGACGGATGTTTCGCGAGGAAAAGACAATAAAGAAAACGAAATTGAACGAAAGAAAACCGGAAAACGCACCGAACACTCGCTCGCAGATCTCAAGAAGCCCGTCGGGCGGCTTCCGGTAGAACAACTTGCGAAACAGCGCCATCTGTCAGGTCGCTCTTCTAACCGTGTGGCTTCCGAGACTCTGTAATAATTCCGAGAATTCAGGGTTCTCCAAGTCCAAGATTCATAGTTTGTTAGTTTGTAATAACAAACAGGCTCGGAGGAGGAAGAATGATTTGTATTTCCGAGGATGCAAGAAAGAAATGCAGTTCTTGAACAAAATGAAAAAAAAAAAAAAAACACAAAAACAAAAGAAAAATTAAGCGATCGCCATTACAGCAAGAATGTTTGGTTCTGTGTTATGCGTTTCGTGTCCGAGCGAGAGGCAGAAAGATTTGGTTGATTTTGATTTGGGTCTGTTGTCTGTTGGTTAGTTTTACACACAAGAAAGGGAAAGAGTATAACGCACCGGTGGGTCCCGGTGACCGTTTGATGACGTGGGCAGCATTGCTGACCGACACGTTATGCCCACGAGGGTATATATGTAAATTGAAACCATGTCTGTTCGTTTTTTTTTCTTTTCTTTTTTTTTTGGTTTTCGTGTTTACGTGTGGTGGGGACGAAGCAGCCCTTGTGGCGATTTGATTTAAAATAAAGAAATTAGGAAATAAAGTAATTTTTCGTCCCCCGCAATGGTTGTTATTAATTTTAATATTAAATTTTTGTCACCGTCATTAGTGGAGCCGGAGGGCCATGGCGTTCAGAGAACATGTTTATTGTATTTTTTCTTCTCGGAAAATTGTGAACGCAATGAATGTCACGGTTACGGCAATTAAAGGTATAATTACTTAATATCTCTTATACTTATCATATATTCATTTAATAGTAATCATTTAATTTTTAAAAACAAAAAAAAAAAAAAACGAAAAGAAAAGAAGAAGATAATCCATCCCAACGAAGGCAATGACAAACAATTAAGACCATTAGAGAGCTACTGCATATTATAAACGTGATAGAGGAAGCTAAACCAATCGGCAAATGATGGAAAGTAAAATGATAAGACGACGAAAAGCGGAATGCACTTCCTGCGCGGAAACCGATACGTTCAGACCTCTCTTGATGTCTCCATCGACACCTCGTCTGACAGCTTATGTACCACGTAGCTCCCTGGTACGACACGTTGGGGAGATCCACAAATAATGGGGATTAGGCCGTGGGTGGAAAAGACGCAAGCAGTTTTTTGCCCTTTTTTTTTCTTTTTTTCTTTTTTTGTCTTTTTTTTTTCTTTTTCCTTCAGGTTACAAAAGAAAAACCCAAAAAAAAAAAACAAAAAGAAATATAGCCCAATCATATATTGCTGATTTTCGTACGTTCCAATGATTCGAACTGTTAGCAACGATTTTATCACTTGTCGGACGAGGCAAATGTTCGGGGACACTGAGATGTTTATTGAAGAACGTGTTCCGTTTGTAGGATGAAATGCGCGCGCGTCGTGTTCGGTACGGTACGAAAGTTGACTTAACTACGTCGTATTCGGTATAGAAACCTTAATAATAAATATTTTCGCACCACCCAAACAGTACATTACTCCTTGCCCGGGTGTAATAATCCACGTGGTAAACCCATCTCACGTTCTGACAAAACGTCAGCCGTGCGTGCTTCCCGCGGTGTTGGTTGAATCTCTGGATTGCTTTGCACACCGGATTTCAAATATCGCCGATAATTATTAACTTGCTTTTTTTTATTTAATTCGAATGAAAAGAAAATTAATTTATCATGTTAAACAATGAATTAAATTAATTCAATATTATGTATAAAAATTTAAAAAAAAATTAGTTAAATTTCATTAAAATGAAAATAATAATTTCATTATTATTATTTATTTTTAAAGGAAGAGTAGAGAGGACAAACACCCAAAACAAAAGAGTACAAAGTACAGTGGGCTAAGCGTGAGTCGTGAAATTGCGTCCACAATTGATGTTTGGTTGGCAGCTAATAGACTTTGCTTTTGGACGGCGAGTCTGTGCGTGCACTTCTTGCATAAAGACGGCGGCCCGGGCGAACGTTCGAGGTCCACCTTGGGATAGTTGAATACATTCTTTTTAAGTGGGGTGGTCTTTCTGTGGTCTGCAATTCCTTTCCGTTTTTCCTGTGGGATCAATGGCTTGCAGAGTTGCAGACTCTGTCTGTCTCTTCCTGGTACACTCATCTATCTCTTACCCTATTTTTCTCTGAATAACGCCTTTTCTGGGCGTCTTTTTTTTTTTTTTTTCTTTGGGGGGTGAAATGGGTGTAAGTTTCTGTCTTTTGATTCCTCAGGACCCCCAGCAAAGGCCAATTCGCAGTCCAAGGATTGAAACCCATTTTTCTCCCGGTATATTTATCTCTCTTTATTCGATTTACCTGACAAATTAACTGCGTTTTAGTCATTGTTTATCAGGTTTTTTGTTTTTCTGTTTTTAGTTCTCGAGGTTCTTTAGCCCACGTGGGATTTGGGTTTTTATCTAACTGTTGCATTTCTCTAGCTGGATACTTTTAACAGCATTGTATGCTTACAATTCAAAGGGAGTAAGCCCTGCCAATCGCAAATTGGAGATTGTTGCGTGATGTTAATTCTCCAAAATTTGGAGTTTTTTTTTTTTTTTTTTGCTTAATTTGTTGGTAAAGTTTGTGAAATACTTACTGAACCGCGAATTTGACGCATTATTGATAATGTCTGGCGTTAATTGGCTTTGCTTGTTTGGAATAACTCAAGAATAAGGAATTACCCCAAGTCATATCGAAAGCAAATCAATTTGACTGTTGACTTCTTTATGTGCTCTTCTGAACAATATGTCTGAGAAGCAAAATCAATGGTGTGTTTATCTTGTGAAGGGCAGAATGCTTCTGTAATGCCCTTGGATTGTTTGTTTCGGCCCTGGATATCCTTTTCTTTTCTGCGATTTATGCCTTTCTTTTTCCTTTTGGACTGCTGTCATATCATTGGTATATTGGTATTACATGTTTTTGGTCCCTGAAAGCTGCTGATCAATGTAATATTGGTATTTCTAGCTCATAATACTTCTTTTGATAGGCAGGTATCCATTGTTTTACGGGGGACAGTGTTCTAGTGAAGGGACACAGGTGTGGAAAATATTTTATTCACTTGAAAAGGAACAGAACCATACAATCCATGGCCATTCAGGTTGCACCATCTTCAGTAGATGGCTCTCAGTTTAGAAAACAGTTAGCAGAGAGTTTTGGCTTCAAGCAAGTAGGAGAACCACTTCCAGAGAATGTCACATTGAAGGCTGTAATGGATACTCTCCCGAAAAAGGTAATCTTTCAAGAGCTGCAACATGTATCCAACTTATTTATATAGTTCTTGTTGCGGTTTCTAAGTAAGCTGCGGTATCTATTTTTATTTCTGGGTGGGCAATTTCTTGCTGACTATTTGTGATTAATCTTCGACTGAGTGACTTCTCTTTTCCATGGTTCAGCAAGGTGTAATAGATTAGACAAGTTATTTGTTTAACAAGAAGGCAATATGGAATAGATAGAGTATTAAATGGTGTAACATGGGGATTTTCTTAAGATGAAAAAAACGCAAATTTTGATATCCATCATCAGATGACTGCTTAAAATATACACCAGGTACTTCAAAATACAATTACCTGATATTGGTCACAATAAAAGCAGGTTTCTTGACGGGAAAAATCTATGCATAGCTTTGTTCTTTAGCATTTTTTGTAGGTTCAACACCTAAGAATTGCCACTTGTGCACAATTCAAAGATTGTCTTCAGCTTTCCATGAGAAAAGCTAGGAAGGTGTTCAAATGACTCCAAGTGATTGTGCCAATGGTTCTTGCATAGACATGTGACAGTGCACATGACAACAAAGGTTTTGTTGTTCAGCAATATTTTTTGTTCTGCTCTATTAAAATTTTTGTTATCAGGTGTTTGAGATTGATGATGTGAAAGCATGGAAGACAGTTTTAATATCAGTCACCTCGTATGCATCGGGCCTGTTTATGATTTCGCAGGCACCATGGTATCTACTTCCCCTTGCTTGGGCATGGACAGGGACAGCAATTACTGGGGTTAGTTTCATGTTCACATTTTGAGGTTATCTTACTGCTTGCTGACTCATAATAAGTTTGCCATTGCTTCCTTGTTCCAGCTGTACTCATCCATTTCTTTCTTCGATATTTGAAGTTTTTTGTTATAGGCCATGATTGTGCTCACAAGTCATTTTCAAAGAACAAATTGGTGGAAGACATTGTGGGAACTCTGGCCTTTCTGCCACTAATATATCCATATGAGCCATGGAGATTTAAGCATGACAGGCATCATGCCAAGACAAACATGTCTGTATGATATTTCCAGTTAATTTATCTATGTTTGTGAAGAAATCATCCATTCTCCTGAACTATTTTGCAAGTCATATCATGACTTATGTTTGTTAATTTATCTTTGTCCTTTGTCATATCATGACTTATGTTTTATGAGAATGTAATATTTCTGCTCATAATCCATGTACTACAGTTGCTGAATTATTAAGTGGACAATGTTTTCTATCTCATGTTTACAGGTTGGTTGAAGATACAGCGTGGCATCCTGTTTGGAAAGAGGAGTTTGATTCATCTCCTAGTTTGCGCAAGGCAATCATCTATGGATATGGCCCCTTTCGGCCTTGGATGTCTATAGCTCACTGGTACGAAATTAATCATGCAAGGATAAAAAATATTGACGACTACATTGTTTCCAAGTTTCTTGGCCTACTAGTTGATCTTTCTATCCAGTAACTTAGTGAGCCTATCTACATGTTCCAAGTTGACACTTAATTGTCCTAACTTCACTAAATATTCCAACAGGTTGATCTGGCACTTTGATTTGAAAAAGTTCAGACCAAATGAAGTTAACAGGGTGAAGATAAGCTTGGCATGTGTTTTTGCATTTATGGCTATTGGATGGCCTTTAATCATCTATAAAACAGGGATTGTGGGATGGATCAAATTTTGGTTGATGCCATGGTTGGGCTACCACTTCTGGGTAATGCTGCTTGTCCCTTGAGTTCTAGTAGTAGATTGGGCAACTTTCCATATTATAAGATTCTTCAATGACTGCATGTTTTCATCTCACTTTAGTGTACTCAACGTCTTGAGAAGCGGTTATCCTTTCTACCTTTTTTATGCTCAATATTTGGTTTGATTTTCCCTCTTTGCATCTGATTATTCTGGTTTTCCTTGAAATTGTAGATGAGTACTTTCACGATGGTGCATCATACAGCTCCCCACATTCCTTTCAGACCTGCCGAGGAGTGGAATGCGGCTCAGGCCCAGCTTAATGGAACAGTACATTGTGATTATCCGCGCTGGTAATAAATCTTTTCTGCTCTCACATTGTCTATTCTCAGCAATCTCTGACTCTTCCATTGAATTAGTAGCCCCACTATATTAAGAAGCTGGTGCAGTTAAATGGTAGATTCATTATAAGACAACTAGTTCGATGTCAGATTTTGCTGGAATCATCTAACTGCCTGATAGTGAATCTAATAATGAATCAAAATTGGGAAAACGGAGGAGTTTTACGGCTTAAAGAATATGTCTATCATTGCTTGAAACAAATGCAGTCAGATATGAGTTGCAATTTTCTTTATTTTCAAACATTGGCCTCTGTGATAAAAAATCTGCTGCTAATAGTATAAAGTTTTGATTTTCCACTTTGCAGGATTGAAATACTCTGCCATAACATTAATGTTCACATTCCTCATCACATTTCCTCTAGGATACCCAGCTATAATCTTCCGGAAGCCCATAAATCTCTTCAAGAGAATTGGGGAAAGGTACAATCAATTCCTTTCAGTAACTTGTTCTTAAAATTGAACTTGTTATTAGTTATGGAACTAGGACATGCTATCACTTAAAATTTTATAATTAGTTTATATTAAACCTTTTCCAGACCCCACACTGTGGGAGTCTCATGTACAGGAACACCCTAACTTGTTTATACTGTCCTTCACTACCCTCAAACCCCAGAAAAGAAGAAAGGCAACAAACAATTTGGAGAGGGTATTCATTCAGTAATTAAATTGATGTTGAATGTGGTGTTCAAACCCTTGGACTCATAGCTGAAAAAAGTTTGGGTCTTTCCCACTTTATCAACAGTATCTGAATGAGGCAACGTGGAATTGGCGTCTGATGAAGACTATAATGACAATGTGTCATGTTTACGATAAGGAGCAAAACTACATCGCTTTCGACCAGCTTGCCCCCGAGGAATCTCAACCAGTGGCATTCCTCAAAAGAGTGATGCCTGATTATGCTTGAGTTAGCGTGACTCCTCTTCCTCAGGTCCACCACACTTTGGCTCTTTTTTACCTGTCAAATCTCCCCCTTTTTGGATGGGATAAAATTGGATATGCCATTCTCATTCATAACACGATCTAGATTTTGCCTACGTCGAACCACTCTTTTACGAAACCCAGCAGAGGATCATCGTCTGAATGAAGCTTCGTGGAAAGTCACCATTGCTTTTGGTCATGAGATATGGATAAGAGTGATGAGATTCCAGCTTTGGATCTTGGTTAGTCCAATTATTCCATATTTTTAAGGCGAAAGATGGTACTTTCTTGGACGATAATTATTACTGATAAATGGGATTTTCCCTTATTTTCCAAAGCATCTTTCACATCTGACCATTGTCTTTGTTAATGACTGGCCTTATTGATTACTATAATGATAATCATCAGAATTGGGTTAGTTGGCTAGGCACTTCTGATTCGAAAAAAAAAAAAAAAAGAACTGACAAATGACAGTTCAGAGGTTTTTTTTTTCCTCTTACAAAATCCCTCACTGACATTGAACTTAAATTAATCGCATTCTAGAAAAATCTACACAGGAAGTCTCACAGGAGCCAAAAGTATACGGCATAGTAAATAATATTAGAAACTGAAGGCAAGGGTGATACCACTCCACTCTATGAAAAGCTTGATGGACTCGATTCAATGTTATGGAGCAGTTTGCAACTTCAACGCAACTTCAACTGCTCACAAGTTGGAGCTTGAAGAATCTCTGTCTCTGACGCAGGCATACGAAACTGAACGAGTATTATGATTCCCTACATGGGGCTCTTTTAATATTCTTCAAAATTCGTTTTTGTAGAAATAGAATCAGAGTCGGTCTTTACCAGCCTTATAATTTTGATGTCATAAAGGCTGAGGATTGGATTTCTATGATGTGATGGGTATGGCCAGATTGCAACTTTACACGATAGTGGTATGCATGTACTGGCTACCACTAGTCCTGGAAAGAAAAACAAGCTCTCCTGAAATAAAGGAATAAACTAACTTTGTCGAAAGTCAGCTATCTCGATTGGATAAAGCAGCTAAACAACTGTGACGGTCACATGCAAAAAGGCAAAAAAAAATAAAAAATAAAAAACAAGAAGAAGAAGAGGAGGAAAGCAGAAACGCGCATACACAGAATCTGCAATTCTTATATGAAAATGGAAAGGGAGAATATGGAGATACAAATACAAAACAACTAAAGGAGTTGGTGAAAGAAGTGGTCAAAAGACCAACAAAGCAGAGGATCAATAGAATAAATACAATAAGAGCCGTCCCTGGGCAATTCGAAAATGGGAAAAGAAGTACAACACGCGTAGGTGGACCACACGAAACAATTCGTTAGGAAATGTATAGATTCTCTATAGAATGACCAAAGATGCCATTACATTGGTTGGTTACCTAATTAACAATGCTGAAAACAAGGCTAAGAGTTTTCTTTCTGCAGAAGACGCGGGCTAATCCCATACTGAATTTCACAGCACTCGTTTAAACTCTATAAACACATAAAAAGATAAAAAGTTTTCATTCTGCCGAAAACAGGTATAATCCCACACGAAACTTCACAACACTTGTTTAAACTCTACAACACACACAAAGCTGCCACGACAATTTTAGTGTATTTCTTTTCACCTATAACGCCTAAAAAGGAGTAGATCCTCCCTTATGCAGCCCTCGAGGTGGGCTGTTGCCACCTAAAACCAAGCAAAACTAAAATCTGAATCATAGAATCGGGGGAGTAGGAGTTTCCCATGTGTCAAAGACATTGTCCTCGCTGTGAAGTGCAAACAGCCGGTCCCCACCAATGGAAAAATCACAAATGGAACCTCCATAACTGCGTCGAAGCCTGGATGTTAACACCCAATCAGGACCACAAAACACAGAAATGCAATCATCCATTGATGAAAACAACTGCCCCTCATGTACCGCCAGTTTGGGATAACAGGGCTCGTCGGGCATTTTTCCCTTCATCAACCGACTCCTCGAGCTCCATCTCACACTCCCTCCATTCATCCTCACATCCATAAATCCCAAGTCCTCGTATTCATTCACCACACAAATTGCATTGCTATCCTCCATGGCTACTGCATCGCGAACCCGCTTCTCATCCACTGCAAAAGTAGCACCAATATCAGACCATGACCACACCATGCTCTTCTCCCTAAAATCCAACAAACTTATGTAACAATCATCCTTCCTTGGAAACAAGGTAGCCACCAATAAACAATTGCTACCATTCAGCCACTGTAATCTATCAGCATCACCTAGTGACCACCCTGGACTCTCATAGAAAAAGTCAATCTGTTTGCCGGTAAATTGATCCCAAACTCCTATTCCATACTCATTACTTCTCCCTTTACAGCTGCTAAAGATCTTATGATCACAACTAGTACTCAATGCCCCAGCTGTGAAACTCTTCACTTGATTCTCATGACAAACATGAAACTTGTACCTCAACTCCCCGTTGCTTTTACTGAACAGCCCCATTCCACCGTCTCTGCGGCCTAATCTCTCGCAGGCACTTATAATCACATTCTCAGAATCAACCCAAGCAGCATCGTTGACCCGCTGATAATCAAGGTTAATAGGCGGGTGTTCTTCCATCATCCAATCATAAACATGAACCATACTACCATGTGCCACGCAGCACCCACCATCAGGCCCCGCCCGGATTGCCGTCCCGTCCCCCGGTGCCCGGCCTACCACGGACCGGACATGGCGCAGCCTGTTTCCATCAAATGGGCCCCATTTCGCCGATCTCACGTGGTCTAAAAGGCCATAAAAGGAAGCCTCCCGGTAGAGGAGCCTTTCAGGGACTTGAGGAGAGATGTGAAGATCGCCAGTGCGTAGGAGATCGAGAAGGACACCGAAACAATCAGGGTTTCGATCAATGAAGAATTGACTGTTGGAAGTTGTGTCGTTATGAGGTTGTTTCAAGTTCCAGTTACCGTCAAACAATGCACCAAAAAAGGAGTTCCTACCAGCGTGGGCCAAGGTTGTGGAGGTTGTTTCGAAGATTCTGCCTCCCACATTGAATCTGACTATGTCTTTGGGAATTTTCATGGTGAAGGTCAAAATTTATGAACGATTCTAGGACGTATGGGTTCTTTCCGAGTCGGAGGAAACAGAGGATGTATGAATTAAGGATTTCAAACGACGAGAGAAAAGAGACAGAACAAAAAAAAAAGTAAAAATTTGGTAGAAATTCAGGAGCAAGACAAACAGGTTTGGCCTCCTAGAAAGTCGGAGAGAATTGTGGGATTGTCTTGTTTAGATTGTATTCATGCTCAAAACGGCCAACCAAATGCCAGGATCGTGACAGAATTGCTATAGAAACAAGACACAAAAAGCTACAAAAACATCCACGAGACGGCCTGATTTTAGAATTTAAGAGGTTTCAGACAAGGTTTTTGTTGTTAAAGACGAAGAAAAATACAGAGTTGAAAACAAGGGAGATTGATCAAAAGACGGCAACTTTGTTCACGGTACGGAAATTGGAGATCTGGGTATTGAAGGGACGAGGTTTTTGGAAATGGGTTTTGATTTTAGAGGGATTTGGACAAGAAGAATTGGAGAATTGCGTCAATTTGATTTCAAAAACATTCCCTTGATATCCATCCACCTTTCCCTCTCTACATTGCTATCTCCGTGTTTTTTTCTCTCTCCCGTTCCAATTCCGCCCTTCGCCTCCTTAAGTCTGACGCTGGACCAGAGACGGTCAAGCTTTATAAGTGGAAAAAGATTGATGATGGGCTCCACTTGAGTGATGTTCCCTCGTGTTTTAACCGTTCAACGCCCACATGATGTACGGTAATGGATGATCCAACGGTGGCCATATCGTGGTGGGTGTACTCCTTGGCGGGTGGATTACGTCGAGGGCGGCCCTATAATCCAAATTTAAAATTTTGGGTTGAATTGTTCAATGGGTTCTTCGCCAAGTCTGCGGTCTTCCCCCAGAGAGAGATAGTGTTTCGTCGAAGGTGTCTTTTGATTCAATTAATGTTCATTTATTTGGAACAAGAATGACGAGAAATGACGCGAGATTTTAGAATCTCTGCAGATGATGACGTTGATTTGGGTTTTTTTTAGCACAAAAAAAATTATAATCTAAAATAACTACATCTTTTTATCTGTAAATTATAATCAAAGATTACTTTTTATTGTTTATATTTATTTTTTTTAATAAAAAAATTATCATCAGAGCGTTATCAAGTCTAAGTGAACTTTCTTTATAACAAGAATTTTCCTGTTGATTTGGGTTCTTTTCTGTCACTGTTGAATTAATAAGGCAATGAAGCACAAGAAAATAGGAAATACAACCACAAGCCCTTGCGGTCTCTCTTTTTCACATTCCTGTTAATTTGTCACAAAAGCTTTTATTTGCAAAAAAATGCAAAGTTTATGTGCAAAGAGCATTTTAATATGACAAGTTCGTCCTTATTCAAATTTGCAGTTTTGCTTCTCCTGGGCTGCCTTTTCTTTTCACAATGCTTTTAATTATTGTTATTTCCGAACTTATCAGTCCGGTTGCTTTGCGGGCCATTGACGGCACATTATGGTTAACTGTAAATTAAATAATTGAGACGGTATAGTTTACTTCTCTTGTGAGGGATGATTCCAAGGCACGCTACTTGAAGCATTTTTACATGCCACGTAATTCTAAATGCTTTGAATTCTATTGTGCGAGTTGGATTATTAACTTGACCCTTTTTTTTTTTTTTTCAGATAAGAATCTTAAATGACGTAATTAGTCTAATAAAATACATTTTAATCAAATTGGAGGCAAGTGGCGATGTCTTATAGGTCACGGCAAGTTTGAGAGTAATATCTTTATAAAATTGGGGTCATTTTAATCAAATGGTGATCTTCAAAGAAACAAAAAAGTACCTGGAAGATGGAATGGAAGAAAAATTTAACAATTGCGTTTGGTGATATTGTCATTACCCTACTTTGAGAAAAGAAAAGAAAAGGAAAAGGGGGATTCCGAGGCATTGAAAGGTTGCTATTGACAGTGGCATTGTATGGCTATTCATTGTAACTTTCGGGAATTTTCAAATGGGCTATTATCTATCAAACGAATGACGACGAAAATGAGTAGTTGTTCATTAACTGAAATCCTTGTCACGATGAAGCAATAGATTCGAAACAATTCAATCTTCATTAATGGCTGGCATGATTACTTGTGATTAGGCACCTAACGCATTCTTAACACCCCTCGCTCCCCGAAAAAGGAAAGAACCTAACGCATTGAGTAGGCTCTAAGATCCATTTATGTTGATTATGCATATTGACTACGAAGGGTAGATATTAAAAAAAAAAAAAGCAAAAGTTATTTGGGAAACTCAGTCCACCTATGATGCTCATTTACAATGATCATGTATCTGACCTATGAAATTACATTCTGTACACTAACATGAAATGCACCGATCTTGTGAAAGGTCCCACTAAGTGTACACAAATTTGATGAATTTAAGTGAATATATAAAATAATATATATATATATATATATTAATTTATACTATATTGATAGTTATATTTTTAATATAAAATATTTTAAATATAATATAATTTTTTTTTTATTTGTATCTACTTGAGTCCACTAGATATATATCTATTAAAAGTATCCCTTTTATAAGATTGATTCGTTGGACATATCATCATAGGGCTTAACTATATAAATACTGATCCCATGGACTTGTTTTTATACAGGAAAGAAAAATGAGAGTTAGAATTGGGTTTTGTTAATAAAAGTTTTGGAGTCATTTCGAGCTTTGCAATAAAATTCTTAATAGAAGTTAATGATGGGAGCTGATTAAAAAAAAAAAAAAAAAACATAATTGTTCGCAGTATTAAATTGAAACAACTTCTTTCAAACGCGAAACTTCACTAAATTTCTTAGAAGGAGGGTAAGGAATTATAATTGATGAATGAATAGTTTCTTTCTAGAGATTAATCAAATTATTTTATTCTCCTCGATGATGATGATGATATACTTTTTTTTTTGGTAGTTATCTTCAAACCCAAGAGTGGGATCTATGTCCCACTTATCTCGTCCTTCCTCTTGGAGTTGGTTGCCAATACTCCATATGTCAATTTTGAGATGTAGGTCAAGTGCCAAACTACTTCTAAAATCAATAGATCTATCTATCTATCTATCTATCTACACACACACACACACACACATATATATATTGGTGACCAAGACGATAAGAAAAGACCTTAGATTTTTGTCTTTATTTATTTTCATGATTTATTGCTTTATGGATTTTTGTTCAGTTATACCATGGACAAGAGAGATGGCAGAAAGCAATCCATAAAGAATATCTACATACTCATCCGAAATATTTCAAACAATAGGACGCATACCTGCTGTGAGCAATCAATCATCGACATGTGCTATTTTAAGAAATTTCCTATGTTTTAATTAACACAAATTTACGACATTTATAGTTTTTTTTTTTTTTTTTGCATCTGATCCATTATTATATGCATCTAATTGTTTTAGATATGAACCCTTGGCTTTAAACTTTTTTGGGTTCGACAAATTTTTTATTTTTTTATTTTTTTTAAACGTCCTGTGGCCCCAGCACGGGCCTGGAACAGGAGCTGAATTCACAAGCAAAAGTGGGGTGACGATTCATTTATTCAGTGGCATTTTGCAAAGTGGGGTGACGATTCATTTATGAGAGCAGTTGCTGCTAACTCTATGCAGTAACAATTTGCATGGTGAGTCCCTCGGCAATGGACAAGGAGCAATAAAGCTCCTCCACCGATGAACCAATTAAATTATCGACCTGTTTTTATTTTACAGAAGCTATAAGCATTGGCTGTTTAAAATGGATCGTTTAGCAAACATTATCCTGACCCAGTACCCTTTTCTTTTTTAATTTTTTTGGGTAATTAGTTACGAGACTTGAACTCGAGACCTTCAACTACAGACATAATTCCAGCGCAACAACACTTTTACAGCCACCGAAATCAACAAATATAACAGTAGCATGGATGGAAAGGGATACCGGATGCTTGCATTTTCTCTTTTAAGCCAAATTGAGGTGGTGGATGCGCAACTTTCATTTTGTTCTTGCGTCTTGTCCAATAGGCGGAAGATATGAACTCCTGATACTTGAAGTGGTAACCTTGATATTCTCGTAATCATGCGTATAATACATAGTTCATAGTTTTAAGAATTAGACCGCAGACCTAGAAATTGAAGATGTTCTCACAACCATGTGGATGGTACCATTGCGTCTAGTTACATACATGTAAGCCCTCCGAACCACCTTCGCCAGCTTTGCCCCGCGGAGTTGAAAGTTGAAAGTCAAGATTCTTCAAATCCACGGTATTAAAAATAAATAAATAAATAATAAGAATAATAATAATAATCTTGTTGGTAAATTTAATATTACATGAAACTATTTTCTCATACCCAACAAAATGATTACCTGTTCTGCCGACAAAGGCCTCGTTTTTGAGCCTCCGTGCTTTAATTGCTTTCCAATGGATGGCCCAGCGACCCCGTCAGACCCTACCAGGATTCATGGGTTCTAGCGGAGATGGGTCTGCTGCCAGCATTGTGGTCCTGCTTTAGACCAAACAGAAAAGTTTAGGGGCCGAAGGAGTCCCATTTTTTTATAAAAAATAAAACACTCCAAATTCAATTTTTTTTAGAATAAAAAGAGTTTGACCTTCTTACTGTCATCACCCTCGATTCCTGTAATGGGACTCTATACCGAATTACCAATCCACAAAAGCAAAAATTAAAAAAAAAAAAAATATATATATATATATATATATATATATATATATATAAACTTTTTATATTTTAAATTAATTTGGACATGCTCTCAAACATAAGAGTAATTTCAACATAATGATTGAATTTTCAGGTTGTACCCATCAAAAAAGTTGGAGGACACAAACCCTTTCCGTAAAGACTTCAGAAGCACTTTTTTGTTTTTTTTTTTTTTCTCTCTCTCTCTCTCTCTCTCTTTTTAAAGAGTCATAATCCGAATTTTCTTTTAAAAAAAAATCAAAAAAAGTCAATCTCTTTTTTAAATTAAAGAGGGTTTGGTCTTCCTATAAACACCACAATCGATCATTATAATGGCACCTTATACCGAATTGCCAATCCACAAAAGCGTAGTAAATAAGGAAACCAAAAAAAAAAAAGAAAAGAAAAATCCTCAATCTCTATCTTGTAACTTTTGTTTTTTCTAATTTTAAATTAATTTAGACAGAATTTCGAACGTGACAGTAATTTCATCACAATGATTGAATTTTGAGGTTGAATCGATAGTTCTCTACGTCGTCGTTTGTAGCCGCCGTGGGCATCTAAATTACTATCAGGAGCCGCGGAGCTCCATAATTTAGCCAACAACACGAAGATTTACGAAGTGATTTTGAAGGAGGGAAGCAACGGCTATTTTATTTATTTTCTCTCTCTCCCTCCCTCTCTCTCTCCCTCCCTCTCTCTCTCTCTCTCTCTAAAAGCACTAACAATGGATGCCCACTCCAGTTTCTTCTTCTTCTTCTTCTTCTTCTTCTCATCTGTCTTCTTCCCTTTCTCTCTGCTTACGATGATCTTTTCATTATCATCATCACCGTCTCGTGTCCTTTTTTTGTCCTAAGAGAAACAAGAGTACAATCAAGACCTTTCTTGTTGCCTTTTGTCAATCTTTGTGGGTTAGCGTTATGTTATGGCTCAAGAAGACAGTTCTGGTCTTTTGTTTTGTTGTTTTTTTTTTTTTTTTGGATTCTCTGTTCTTCCCTTCGTTTTCTGGTCTGGGATTGAGTGTCAATTGTTCTTCCAGTGATCCATTGAAGGTTATGACATCCGGCGTCCCGCAAAGGCACTCAACACGTTAACTTATCGTCAAGAAGGTAATCTTGTCTCTGTTTTGGTTATATTGCGCATTTCACTCTCCTTCTTTTTTTTTTTTAATCTTTTTTGGGTTCTTTTTGAGGGTTGTCTTCTTTTTCTACTTTTGGGTTCTTTGAAGTCGGGGAAGAGGATATGAGGTGAACTTGGGTGGCTTCTCTGTTGCGATGGAGCGAATTAATTGGTTTTTCAGAGCAAGAATAACCTGTGAATCCCAAAAAGTTTTGTCCTTTTCTTTTTCAATAAAGAAAAGCTTTCTTGGTGTTTGATTACATGGTTTGGATTGGTGCAAATATCAACTGGCGATCTACTGACGGCCGAGGCATCTTCTGCGACGGAGATGGGAAATAAAGCAGAAGAGTTCATGAATTCTGGCGGTCTGGTTCCTGGCGAAATTGTCACAGCTGTAACAAACATGACATTTGCTTCATTTTTTTATTTTTTTTACTTAAATTTTTTTATCTTTCTCGCTTAAATACTTCAGCAAGAAAGGTGTTTTTTTTTTTTTTTTTTTGGCGTAGATGGTGAGGGCACGACTGCCAAGAGAAGACGCCAGGACGAAAGGGTGGCTTCTTTATGGGTATCCACGGAATTTGCCTTCCATTATCATTTGATTATTGTCTCACATCACTTGGCTTCTACATCTACAGAATTGTTTGGATTTTCTGCAATTTATGATGCCTTGAAAAACCTTCCAACTAGGCCTGCTCCTCCTAGAAACACCCCAACTGGTCTTATGATTGTGTAAGTTTCCTGATCCCTTGAAGGGGTTAACTAGTATTGTTTTTATGCAAACGAGGATCTATGATATGATGTGGGAGCGCTTTGTGGAAATAAATCCTAGTACAATGTGGTTTGGAGGGAGGGGTTGCTGGATGTAATGGCTACTTTTCTTTAGTAATCTGTTTTATGTATATTGTATAACCAACCCCCAATGCCACCCCCGCCAGTCCCCCATAAAGCCACTCCCTCCCTTCTCCATAAACATCCAAGATCTCTGTCTCTCTCTCTCTTTTAAAGCACTAACAGTGATACCCACTTCAGTTTCCTCTTGTCCCAAGTCCAGCAGTGTTGCTGTCGCTTCAGACGCTCTCTTTTCTCTTTCAACGTTCACACTTCCAACCCTCCTCCTCCTCCTCCTTCTCTGTCTCATACCCCTTCTCTCTATTTCTGACGATCTTTTCATTATAATAATCACCGTCTTGTCTCCTTCAGTCCTAAAAAAAGTACCCACTCAAGAATACAATCAAGACCCATTGTCTGTTCTTCGTGGTTTAGTATTATGATGGCTCAAGACAGTTCTTGTCTTTTTTTCTTTAATATATCTTCTTCCTCCCATTTTTCCTAGTCAGGGAATGAGTGTCCATTGTTCTTCGAGCGAGCCCTTGAAGGTTATGACATCCAGTGCACTGGCTTCTAGCAAAGGCCCTCAATGTCAACTTATTGTCAAGAAGGTAATCTTGTCTCCATTTTAGTTATATTGCTCATTTTCACTCTTGTTTCCTTTGTTCCTTTTTGTGTTCTTTAGGAGAATTGTCTTCTTTTCTTTTGGATTCTTGGAAGGGGAAGTGGGTATCAGGTGAACTTGCGCGGCTTCTCTGTTGCAATGGAGCGCATTAATTGGTTTTCAGTGCAAGAATAGCCTGTGACTCGAGAAAGGCTCGCCTTTTCCTTTTTCAATTAATCAAAAGTGGTGCTTTATCAAAGATTTGTCGAATTTATTTATTCAGTTTTCATTGTGAGAAAAAAAAAATGTTTTAAGCATCTGCTTTTTGTCTGCTCAACCTAAGCAGTAATAGGCATTCTTTGTTCGTTTTCTTTTTTTCATCGTCTCTGTTGGTACATACATCAACTAGCAATCTTCTGAGAGCCGAGGTATCTTCTGGGACAGAGATTGGAAATAAAGCAAAAGAGTTCATGAACTCCAGCCGTCTGTTTCTTGACAAAATTGTAACAGCCCAAACTGTCACAAACATGACAGTTACTTCTCTCTCTCTCTGTTTTTTTTTTTTTAATTGTATGTTCCTTTTCATTGCTTAAATACTTCAGAAATAAAGTTGTATTTCGTAGATGGTGATAGAAAGATTGTCATGAGAAGACACAAGGACAAAAAGGTGCCTATCCATGGAGTCCTGCACTAGCAGAAAGCTGGAAAAGTTGAAGATCAGACCAGATATTTATGTAGTCTTGGATGTAAGTGAGCTTATGTATCCATGCTGCCTTCCATTATGGTTTGATTATTGTTTGATATCTTTTGGCCTCTACATCTACAAAATTGTTTGGATTTTCTACAATTTATGCCTTGAAAAAATCTCCCATTACACCTTCTCCTCCAAGAGACACAACTTTTCATATGATGGTGTAAGTCTCCTGGTCCCGTGAGGTGATATTATAAGCATTTGTGTTCTCACATAATCTTGGGCACAAGCACACGCATTGACATCCTTGTGCATGCCTTCCTAATTTTCCCATCTTTAAGGTATTGCGAAATGTTACACGGCACAAAACAGTTGTATGAGCCATCTGTTTGAAGACTCAAAATTCTTATATTAACTCTCGTCTGTATCCCCAAGTGTTGTTTCTTGAATTTGTGTTTAGGAGAAGTCATGTCTTGAAATATAGAAACAAAATGCAGAAGCAATCTAGTCCAGTTACCCAAACATAATGAAGAAGGTAATTTTATAATTTCAATTGTCTTATTCTATCATTTTTCATGTGATCGTCTGTCAGTATTTTTACTTGTTGCCTTATATCTTTTATAGTGCAGATCGATAGGAACCGCCCAAGAGAAGTACTACTCCAAGAAATTGATTCCTTACCATTTCAAGTGTAGAAGGATAAAGTTAAACCAATAAAGTCTGGTCAGTGTTTTAATGTTCTGATAAGAATTATGCATGTTTCATCTAGCTTATTTCTTCTATGGGCATCTCTTTTCAGGGTGCATGAACCATCCTAGATTTGAAATATATATGGCACTTTGGTGATCTTCTTCGTCGACTTTGAATTTACTATCACAAAATATCTTGTTCACAACATGTTTAAAGATTTCAGATTATAAGCTCATAATCAAGTTTGCAGCTCAAAGCATAGTGTGCTCTAATAATCTGATGACTGTTTTGTACATGACAAGTTTTGCTCTCAGATATGAACTTTACAGACATGCAGCTTTGTACCTTACGCAGATTTGAATTCTTGAGTTTTCTAACCTTACATTCGTTTCATCATAAGAGAAATGTCATTGCCCAAAAGCAAGAAATGTTCTAGGCAGGCCTTCACATATCCTAGTATAGGATTCGTCAGTATGTCATAAAAGTCAGGTTTACATTTCTTTACCCAAAACTTTTCTGGTACTGGTAGAAATTGCAAGAAACAATCCTCTCACTCATTTGTACTTGCTTTTCTTTAGCTCTTTACAGGAAAAATGGAGAGGCATTCCCACTAGATTAAATAATATTCCTCATTCCAAGGAATTCAGGAACTAGTTTATGATGGTGTGCTACAAGCCACATAGAGAACTGTAAATGATGATAGAACGCATGCAGTTGCAGGTATGGCTATGTGTTTTCACTTTGAAACCCCCTATAGCTGAAGCACAGCATATAGGAACGTCATTTAATTTAATCAGGGAAATATGTACACTCCATAATTTTTACTTTATTTCTTCCAACTTTTCCTCTCGCCCGTTCATTTTCTTTGTTTCTGCATCAGGGGAGGTAACAATTTTGCATATCTAGCGTTCGTTTTCCATTAATAGTGACTTGGAACACATGATATGGCCGGCACTCTTTCACTCCATGCATCTAGTATTGATAATTAATCCTTATGTAAGAAGAGAATAACTAATATAATTTTTTATGCACACGAGCACATATGACCTAGGCAAGCTCTTTGTTGGAACAAATCCTAGTACAATGTGGTTTCGAAGCAGGGTTTTGTTTCTCACTGGAAGTAACGGCTACTTTTTTTATCTGCTAACTGCTCTATACATATATCCCCAACAAGGGCCATTCCCCCTCCCTTTTCCACGAGCATCCCAGATTGCCCTGGCCCCCCTCTCTCTCTCGCTCTCTCTCTCTCTCTCTCTCTCTCTCTCTCTCTATAAAAGGCAGTAACAATGATGGCCACCTCAGTTTCTTCTTGTCCCCAAGTCCAGCAGAGTTGCTTCCACTCCGGACGCTCTGTTTTCTCTTTCAATGTTCAATCCCTACCCCTTCTGATGGGAGAAGGGGAGGCGCAGCTGATTATAAATAGCCCCAAAAAAAAACTTTTCCCGCTTGCTTGAACCAGTGAGGAGATGATTGAATAATAAAAATGGCAATGTAGATAAACCACACAAGATAACACATTAATTTTTACGTGGAAAACCCCTTCAAATCAAAGGAGGGGAAAAACCACGGACACTCTGAATCAGAGGTCAGCTCCACTATAATCAAGAGAGTAAAATAGAGGTACACAAACTCAATTACATCAAACAAATTGAATACAATTCAATTTGGATTAAACAAGAGACTTGTGAGTCAAGCAAGACAACCAACCACGTTCTGTCAACTACAACTCAACAAGTAGACCTCAAGGCAGTAATCCAACCGTTCAAGATGAACCTCCAGATGTCCCCTACCAGCTGTCCAAAATTCAGCTCAATCGGACCACAGATCAATAATCATCAATACGGTTTACCAATTCTGCCACAGATGAGAGAACAGACAGTTTCCAGAATTGAGAGGTTTCGGTTCAAATGGAAAACCTGACCTTTCAGTTCACAAAAAAACAATCCAACCGTTCACAAATAAGATCTATGTGTCCTCAAACTACTGACCAAAAATTAGCTAGATCGGACCACAACAATCTTTCAATTATACGGTTGATCAAAACTGTCACAGATGAGAGAACAGAGAGTTACCAGAAACGAGAGACTTCGATTCTAATAGAAAACCTGACCTTTCAGTTTACAGAAATTAGATCCAATCGTTCACAATCAAGATCTATGTGTCCTTCAACTACTGACCAAAAATCAGCTAGATCGGACCACAAAAAGTCGTTCAATTATACGATTGATCAAAACTTCACACAGAAACTTGCCCAGAGAATAGACCTACGAAGGATGAAGAGAAGTAGGACTTACAGTGCTCGAAATCCAATCTCCACCGTTCAGAAACAAGAACTAAACGTCCTCTATCAACCAGCAAAATTTGAAGTCGATCGGACAAAGAAATCTCTTCCAAAGGTAAGATCAAAGTCACTGTTTTTCTTCTTCTTTTCCTTTTTTTTTCTTCTCTCTCGGCGACGCTCTCCCTTCTCTCTTCTTTTCTTTTTTTTTTTTCTCTCTCTCTATGTTTTTCCGAACCACCGCACTCTCCCACTTTGTTTTCTTTTTATTATTTTTATTTTTTTTTTCTCTCTCTCACTCACTTACACGTGGTAGTCAACTAGTCCACATAGGAAGGGAACCCAACAATTCTCCCCCTCCCAACTATGTGGAAGTATTGGTCATCCCAGCCAATGTACAGCACAACTCAAATTTCCATCTTGATAATGCCTTTGTCATCATATCAGCAATATTATTATCTGTATGAATCTTTTCAAGTGCTAACTGTTTAGAATCAAAGACATCTCGTATCCAATGATACCGTACGTCAATATGTTTTAACCTAGCATGAAAAGTTGGATTTTTACCAAGATGGATGGCACTCTGGCTATCACAGTACAACACATAATTTGATTGTTGAAAACCAAGTTCCTTCATAAATCTTTTCATCCAAAGCAACTCTTTAGACGCTTCAGTTATTGCAATAAACTCTGCCTCTGTAGTGGACAGTGCAACACACTTCTGCAATCGAGATTGCCAACTCACTGCTCCCCCTGCAATAGTAATCACATAACCTGAAGTAGACTTTCTGGAGTCAATGTTACCTGCCATATCTGAATCTGTGAATCCAGTAAGGATAGGCTTATCACTCCCAAAACAAAGTCTCAAATCAGTGGAGCCTCGTAAATATCTCATTATTCACTTCACTGCATCCCAATGCTTTTTACCAGGATTTGAAAGGAACCGACTAACTGTGCCAACTGCATGAGCTATATCAGGCCTCGTGCACACCATTGCATACATCAAACTACCCACGGCTGATGCAAATGGAACTCTTTGCATCTCTTCCATCTCTTTCTCTGTAGAAGGACATTGGTTAATGGATAATTTAAAGTGTGTAGCAAGAGGAGTACCTACCACTTTAGCTTTATCCATGTTAAACCTCTGAAGCACCTTTTCAATGTACTGCTTCTGGGACAGGTACAACCTGTTCTTTTTCCTATCTCGAGTGATTGACATGCCGAGGATCTTTTTTGCTGGTCCCAAGTCCTTCATGGCAAAGGACTTGCTCAACTCTTTCTTTAACTTGTTAATTCTAACAGAATTACGACCAACAATAAGCATATCATCTACATAAAGTAGTAAGATGATAAAATCATCATCAGTAAATCTCTGAACAAAAACACAATGATCAGAAGTAGTCTTTTTATAGCCTTGCTCCCCCATAACAGACTCAAACTTCTTATACCATTGTCTCGGAGCTTGTTTCAGACCATACAAGCTCTTCTTCAACCTGCACACATGATCCTCTTTTCCTTCCACCTCAAAACCCTCTGGTTGTTCCATATAAATTTCTTCTTCCAAGTCACCATGGAGAAAAGCCGTTTTCACATCCATCTGCTCAATCTCTAAGTCATGGCTAGCAGCCAAACTTAACACAACTCGAATGGAAGACATTTTCACCACCGGTGAGAAGATCTCTTCAAAGTCGATGCCTTGTTTCTGACTGAATCCTTTAACAATCAATCTGGCTTTATATCGTGGACGTGAAGTATTTTCTTCTTCCTTTATTTTGTAAATCCACCGATTCTTCAAAGCCCTCTTACCTTTAGGTAACTCTACTAACTCATAAGTAGAGTTATCATATAAGGATTTTATCTCATCTGTCATGGCATCGATCCAGTGCTGCCTGTGCTCACTTTCAACTGCTTCTGTATAGCACTCAGGTTCTCCCCCGTCAGTTAACATCACAAACTCATCAGGAGAGTACCGAGTAGAAGGCACTGGAATTCTGTTAGACCTCCGTGGTTGAAATGGAGGTGAAGGTATGTGCGGATGATCTTCTATTGGAGCATCAATATCACCTGCACCCTCCATATTCTGATCCTGTTGAACATTCTCATCACGTTCTTGAATATCACCATAAATATCAACTGGATCATTCAGAGGTGTCTGGGGAAATGAATCAATATCAGCAGGACTATCATTAACCTGAGGAGTTAACTTCTCAATGTGTTCAATGTTTTGATCCTCAACGAACACAACATCTCTACTCCTTACAAGCTTTTTCTCAACCGGATCATATAAACGGTACCCGAAGTCATCTTCACCATAACCAAGAAAGATACACTGCCGAGTCTTCACATCCAACTTCCCTCTTTCATCTTTAGGGACATGAACAAAAGCCTTACAGCCAAAGACTCGTAAATGGTCATAAGAGACTTCCTTACCAAACCACACTTTGTCCGGAACATCACCTTGTAGCGGAGCACTAGGAGACAGATTAATTACATGTGTGACTGTATTCAAAGCTTCACCCCAAAAGGATCTAGGTAATTTTGCATCTGAGAGAAAACATCTGACCCTCTCAATCAACGTTCTGTTCATCCTTTCTGCTAAACCATTTAACTGTGGTGTTTTGGGAGGTGTCCTCTGGTGTCTGATCCCATACTTTCTACAGTATTCATCAAATGGACCACTATACTCACCACCATTATCAGTGCGGACACATTTCAGTTTCTTACCAGTCTGTCTCTCAACAAAGGCATGAAATTGTTGAAATACATCAAAAACTTGATCTTTAGTTTTCAATGCATAAACCCAAAGCTTCCTTGAGTGATCATCAATAAAAGTCACAAAATAAAGAGCACCACCAAGTGAGCGTACCTTCAAAGAACCACATACATCAGAATGCACCAATTCAAGCAATTCTGATTTCCTTGAAGGTGAGTGACTCTTAAATGTAATTCTGTTTTGTTTCCCAGCAAGACAGTGGGGACACTTCTTTAAAACTGCACTCTTTATGTTTAGAAGCTGGTTCTTTCTTACCAAACAATCCATCCCCTTTTCACTCATATGACTGAGCCGCTTATGCCATAATTCAATGGAATTATCATTTTCTGCTGCATTCACAACATCTTTAAAGATAACAGCTTGCATGAAATATAAACTGGAGCATTTCTTACCTCGTGCCACAATTAAGGAGCCTCTGGTAAGCTTCCACTGACCATCACTGAAGGTACTGCAAAAACCTTCATCATCCAGTTTTCCCGTTGAAATCAAATTCAAACGGATATCAGGGACATGTCTAACATCCCTCAATGTCAACTGTGCTCCATTGCCAGTCTTTAAGCAAACATCACCAATGCCAATGACCTTTGCTAAGCCGTTGTTACCCATCTTCAAAACTCCAAAATCACCAGGAGTATATGTTGTGAAGAACTCCATTCTTGAAGTAACATGAAGAGAAGCACCACTATCTATGACCCAATCAGTCTCATGAGATGCCAAATTAATTACATCCTCATCACAAGCAATAATGAGGTCACCAGAACCAGAAGTGGATGCAGTAGATGCAGTAGCAATACGATCATTACTCACATTCTTTTTCTCGTACCTATCACTGTCATCTTTATTTTCTCTCTTCCACTTGTAGCACTTTTTCTGAATGTGACCCATCTTCCCGCAATAATGACACTGGACATTCTTGTACTTAGATCGTGACTTGCTTCGGCTCTTACTTCTACCATTTTTCCCATTTCCTTTTCCTTGACTTCTCCCCCTATTTTCAGTAATTAGAACCTCTGATTTAGATGATGATGAACCCTGAGATTTCCTTCTCATCTCCTCATTCAACACACCACCCTTTACAAGTTCCATTGATAGAACACCACCGGAGGCAGAATTAGCGAGAGACATTCGAAAAGTCTCCCAAGAATCAGGTAAGGTAGCAAGTAACCATAACCCAAGAACTTCGTCATCAAACTTAATGCCCATGCCTGATAGCTGATCAATGAGACCCTGAAACTCATTTAAGTGGTCAGCAACAGAACTCCCTTCATTATATCTCAACCGCATCATTTTCTTTAACAAGAACAACTTGTTATTACCGGACTTTGAAGCATACAGAGTCTCAAGTTTGCTCCACAGAGTCCGTGCATGTGTCTCATTGCAAATGTGATTATAGACATTATCATCAACAAATTGCCGTATAAAACCACAAACCTGTTCGTGCTCAAACTCCCATTCTTCATCAGTTTTAGACTCAGGTTTTGTAGTAGCAAATACTGGCAAATGCAACTTCTTCACAAATAGGAGATCCTTCATTTTACTCCTCCATATATGATAATTTGTGCCATTCAAACAAACCAATTTATTCATATTCAACTCCATCATTCAAACAAGTCAAATACACCAACCAGTGCTCTGATACCACTCTGATGGGAGAAGGGGAGGCGCAGCGGATTATAAATAGCCCCCAAAAAAAAACTTCTCCCGCTTGCTTGAACCAGTGAGGAGATGATTGAATAATAAAAATGGCAATGTAGATAAACCACACAAGATAACACACTAATTTTTACGTGGAAAACCCCTTCAAATCAAAGGAGGGGAAAAACCACGGACACTCTGAATCAGAGGTCAGCTCCACTATAATCAAGAGAGTAAAATAGAGGTACACAAACTCAATTACATCAAACAAATTGAATACAATTCAATTTGGATTAAACAAGAGACTTGTGAGTCAAGCAAGACAACCAACCACGTTCTGTCAACTACAACTCAACAAGTAGACCTCAAGGCAGTAATCCAACCGTTCAAGATGAACCTCCAGATGTCCCCTACCAGCTGTCCAAAATTCAGCTCAATCGGACCACAGATCAATAATCATCAATACGGTTTACCAATTCTGCCACAGATGAGAGAACAGACAGTTTCCAGAATTGAGAGGTTTCGGTTCAAATGGAAAACCTGACCTTTCAGTTCACAAAAAAACAATCCAACCGTTCACAAATAAGATCTATGTGTCCTCAAACTACTGACCAAAAATTAGCTAGATCGGACCACAACAATCTTTCAATTATACGGTTGATCAAAACTGTCACAGATGAGAGAACAGAGAGTTACCAGAAACGAGAGACTTCGATTCTAATAGAAAACCTGACCTTTCAGTTTACAGAAATTAGATCCAACCGTTCACAATCAAGATCTATGTGTCCTTCAACTACTGACCAAAAATCAGCTAGATCGGACCACAAAAAGTCGTTCAATTATACGATTGATCAAAACTTCACACAGAAACTTGCCCAGAGAATAGACCTACGAAGGCTGAAGAGAAGTAGGACTTACAGTGCTCGAAATCCAATCTCCACCGTTCAGAAACAAGAACTAAACGTCCTCTATCAACCAGCAAAATTTGAAGTCGATCGGACAAAGAAATCTCTTCCAAAGGTAAGATCAAAGTCACTGTTTTTCTTCTTCTTTTCCTTTCTTTTTCTTCTCTCTCGGCGACGCTCTCCCTTCTCTCTTCTTTTCTTTTTTTTTTTTTCCTCTCTCTATGTTTTTCCGAACCACCGCACTCTCCCACTTTGTTTTCTTTTTATTATTTTTATTTTTTTTTTCTCTCTCTCACTCACTCCACATAGGAAGGGAACCCACCTTCTTCTTCTTCTTCTTCTTCTCTATCGTCTACCCTTTCTTTCTGCTTCCAACGATCTTTTCATTGTCATCATAATGGTCCTGTCTCCTTTAGTCCTAAAAGAAACAGTCACTCAAGAACACAATCAAGACCCAAGTTCTGGTCTTTCTTCTTGTTTTTGTCAATTTTTGTGGGTTAGTGTTATGATATGACTCAAGAAGACAATTTCTGGTCTTCTTTTTTTTTTCTTCTTTTTTAATGTCTGTTCTTCCATTCTTTTTCTTGTTAGCGACTGAGTGTCAATTTCCCTTCAAGTGATCCATTGAAGGTTATGATATTCGATGCACCGGTGTCAGGCAAAGGCATTCAATGTCAACTTATCAGCAAGAGTGTAATCCTTTCTCCTTTTTAGTTATATTGCTCAATTTGACTCTGTTTTCTTTTCTCCGTTGTGGTTTATTTTAGATAATTGTCTTCTTTTCTTTTGGTTTCTTCGAAGGGGAAGCGGGTATGGGGTGAACTTGGGTGACTTCACTGTTGCAATGGAGCCAATTGATTGGTTTTCAGTGCAAGAATAGTCTGTGACTCGAGAAAGGTTCGTCTTTTCCTTTTTCAAATAATCAAAAGTGGTCCTGTGTTAAAGATTTGCTAAATCTTGATTTTTGTACTCAAGTTTAGCTGCGAAAAAATTTTAATTTAAGCCTCTGCTTTTTGTCTGTTGAATCTAAACACTAGTGGGCATTCTTTGTTCATTTTCCTTTTTTTCTTTTTAACAAAAAGAGAAAAACGGCTTTCTATCTTAGGCAGATTTCAAATTTTCAAGTACTCTAACCTTACATTCTATTTACAGCAGAAAAGCCATCATTCCAAAGCCATATTCAGGCCTCACGCATCCAGGTATATGATTACTTGGCATCTTATAGATGTAAGACTCACATTTTCTCTACCCAAAACCTTTCTGGTTCTGATAGAAGCGGTAAGAGGCAATCCTCTTATCCATTTGTTTTTACTTATCCCTGGCTCTTTACAGGAAACATTTAGAGGAATTCCCACTAGACTAAATGGTATTCCTCTTTCCAGGGAAATCAGAAACTGTTTTTATGATGATGTGCTACAAACCGCATAGAGATTTCTAAATGATGGTAAGCAATTTCAGGTATAATTATATGTTTTCACTTTGCAACCCTATGGGTCAAGCGTAGAGTAGCAGCATCTATTTTTATCAATGTAAGATATACACTCCATATTTTTAACTTTACGATGATGGACTCTAAGGTACCTGCTTGGTCGACAAAAAGGATAGGAAGCTATGTCATCACAAAGGTAAAGTCCCTTGTACTTGTTCTTTTTCTCTATTTTTGCACCCGTGGGGGTAACAATTGTGCATATCTAGAATTCTTTTTTCGCTGATGGTGACTTTGAGCACATTTTATGATTGACACTCTCTTAGTCTGAGCATCGATTTATAGCCACAGAGGCTTACATTGTCATTGTTTTTACTTTCATTCTGTGCATCTGGTATTGATAATTCGTCGTCACCTAGCTGTCAATCTCTGTAAATTTTCGTTCCTCAGAAACTGATCTCGCAATGAATTTGACATTTGTTGTAGAATCCTTTTTGTTCAACTATCTGAACTCACTTTTTGCTGTTCAAAATACAGAAAGAAAAAAACAACCCTTGAACCCCATCCCAATCTGGTGTTGTTTTTACCATTTGGCAAACCATAAGAACCAAGAGGAATCTCACATTCTCTAGCTACATTAAGAAATTTTGCTTCCTGAAATTTCAAATATGAATTATTCTAATTATGATGTCAGTTGATTTCTTTGCTTTTTCTGACTTATCTTTGGTAACAAAATAGCCTGTCGTAGGAGAGGCAGTTAAACGGCAAAAACAAGGAACTCAAATTGATTGTATACATTTAAATGCACATGTTGTCAATCTTCCTGTATGCACACATGCATTAAGATTTACACGGAGATGGAGAACTTACAAACAGATGCCTACTATTAAAGCCATTATGTTTCTGACTCATCTTGAGCCTCATTCAAGTTTGTCTGAAGATTGTGCCTGTTTTGACAGGTGTAGATCAATTGTCCGGAGCTGAACCAGAGATGTTTAAGTAATTTTCCTTGTTTCACTTACTGTGACTTTTATTGAGATTAATCATGTCTTATGCTGCACAGGATGTTTAATTAGTAGGCACACTAATGGAACGTGTTTGAGTTCTTGCCCTTTCTTGCTGATCTATGCCAAGGTGATTTTAGTTTATTGATGCTGTAGATTTTGCTTGCTTTGTCAGGTTGTTAAGGTATTTGTCTTTCAGGGTATGTGTCTTTCAGGTTTGTGTTCAATGGTGCTCTTGATTGCATGCTATCGGAACATGCCAGTAGTTGAAAGATCTTGGAATTCGTGAATTGGGGCAATTATGGCGCTTAGGGGACTTTATTAGCATTGGTTCTATGGGTATGAAATTGAATTGAGAACTATTCTGATTATCATGCTCCATATGTGACCATATCTCATTTTTATTTTTTGTCTTTGGTGACTCCATTGACTAAAGGTATTAGCTGTAATGCTTCTTTAGTAATCATGATGCATTATTCACCATGAAACACTTGCCTTTATATGCTTGGAATTAATGGAAGTTTTCACACAATCTTGCATAGTTTTCAACACAACTTTGGAATTGTTGAAAACGCTAATATAAGAGACCACTTCAGAATTGTGCTAGCAAATGAGCTTTAACCTCTCAGAAACAGCCTCAGATAGTAGAAATTTCCCTACTTCTGTATTTGATTCAAACATAAAGAAAAAAGTGAGTTTTAGCCACTCAGAAACAACCTTAGAGAAGAAATGTTCTTACTGTTATAAATTGATTCAAACACAAAGAAATTAGTTTTTCTACTGCTATCATTCAAATGATGGAAATTTCAATTTTCCATATTAAAGAATGTTATTCTCATTTTATGAGTGAACAATTACATATGCTTGTGAAGCCATTGTCCTTGTCTTGCACATTTAATCTATTGCCTAGCTTCCTCTAAGATATTAAAATAGTTACTAAAAAAAGTTGCTTCTTTTTCATACGATCCAAGGGTTATATAGAGACATAACAAAGTTCCATAAATTTTAGTTCCTTGTCTGCTGCAGCAGTGTCCTTCAAAGTTAAATTCGGTATGCAAGAGGTTTCAACAGTATGGATGCGTTTCATGGTTTATGCTATATTTTGGTGTAATTTCATTGACTTACTACATTTTTTCTTTCCTTAAATGCAGTTGCAGAAGAGGTTGATGAACAAGATTACTTGGTCATCTTAGTAGCTCCTGAAAACACAGCAGGGAATTGCGGTGACATAAGGAGCAAGGGAGATTATTTTTGGTTTTATATCACTTACATTGATAGCGGTCACTGCAGATTTTTTTTGTCTTTTTTCTTTTTCTTTTTCTTTTTCTTTTTACTAACCTTCAGATCTAAACATGCAGGATTTAATAGCCATGACTGGTGCTGCTGGAAACTGACCTAAAATTCTCATCAATCCAAGGCTCAAGGTTTGGAATCTTCCTCATTATTTTCAATCTTAAAAATTTATGGTTTCATGAATATAAGATGTAGCTATTCCATTCAATATCACTAAGCATGATACAACTGTGTTTCCCAATTATAGATTTTATAAATTTTAGTATTATTTATTCTTTTCTGTTTTGTCTTCCAAGTCCCCAGGAATGGAAACCTTTAGTCTTGGTAACGAAATTTTTGTTAGTGTGTTTCAGGTCTTTGCATCTCAGTTACCATGATAGATGTCAGTAGCTCCTTTTGGTATTAAAATCAGAAGCTTGAATAACTTCCTATAATCTATTTCTTTCACAATTTACGATGCATAGGTGTCTTGGTCGATCTCACACCTACTTTGGTTTTTGTTTTTCCCTTTTTCTTTTCGTCTCTTTGTTTGATTTATATAAGCATCTACTCTCTGTGTTGCCCTCTATGTCTATGTTGTTCTCAACTTGTCTCAACCTCAGTGGTCCAATTATCTGAAAAGAAGTGGCGCTAGCAGACCCCATGACATATACTTTCAGTGTTATTGAGGTGGCTATAGACCCCTTGAACAGCAGACCAATCTCCTCAAACAGGTCAAACATTTTTAGCTCCTTTTCATTTCAATATATTTCCTCGAAAAACTTCATTTCAATACACGCATACTTCTCAAAGAATCTTTAGTGGAGTGATATGCCCTTCTTTATCATGTGATAAGAATAGTTGTAAACCAGTAGAGGATGATTTCCTTTTCCTATGTTCTCTGCTTCATTGTGAGTGAGCGAGTGAATTATTTGGCCATGAGAATTTGAGTTACTCAGTAGAAATAAAATTGTTGTCTTAGAATGATATACAATTGTTGAGTGAGGGCCATTCAGGAGATTTATATATGACGTAGGCAAGCCCTTGGTTTGAAAGAAATCCTAGTACAATGTGGTTTGAAAGGAGCGTTACTTAGTGGAATTAACGGCTACTTTTCTTCATTTATCTCATCTGCTATATGTATATATATCCCCAAGTGCCCCCAACGCTTTCCACCACAAAGCCTCTCCCTTTCTTCTCTCTATCTCTCTCTCTCTCTCTCTCTCTCTCTAAAAGGCAGTAACAATGATGCCCACTTCAATTTCTTCTTGTCCCTCAGGTCCATCAGAGTTGCTTCCTCTCCAGACGCTCTCTTTTCTCTTCTTCTTCTTCTCCGTCTCTCTCTTCTTCCCCTTCTCTCTGTTTCTGACAATCTTTTCATTATCATCATCATGATCGCCTTGTCTCCTTCTGTCCTAAAAGAAATACCTATTCAAGAACACAATCAAGACCCAAGGTCTGGTCTTACTTCTTGTTTTTTGTCAATCTTTGTGGGTTAGTGTTATGGTATGGCTCAAGAAGACAGTTTCTTGTCTTTTTCTTTTTTAATTCTCTGTTCTTCCTTTCTTTTTCTGGCGAATGACCGAGTGTCAATTGTTCTTCAAGGGAACTTTTGAGAGTTATGATATCCGGTGCACCCCCCACGTCCCCCACAAAGGCACTCAATGTCAACATATTGTCGAAAAGGTAATCTTGTCTCCATTCTAGTTGTATTCCACATTTCAATCTGTTTCCTTTTTCTCTTTTTGGGTTCCTTTGGAGAATTTTCTTCTTTTCTTTTCTTTTCTTTTGGTTTCTTTGAAGGGGAAACAGCTATAGGGGTGAACTTGCTGTGGCTTCTCTGTTGCAATGGAGCGCATTAATTGATTTTCAGTGCAAGAATAGCCTGTGAGTGGAGAAAGGTTCGTCTGTTCCTTTTTCAATTAACCAAGAATTGTCCCTTGTCAAAGATTTGCTGAATCTTGATTTTTGTACTCAAGTTTAGCGATGAGAAAATTTTGTTTTAAGCCTCTGCTTTTTGTCTGCTGAATCTAAACACTAATGGGCATTCTTTGTCCATTTTCTTTCTTTAAAAAAAAAAAAAACAAAAAATGCGAGAGAGAAAAGGTTTTTTATGGTTTGATTCCATAGATTGGATCAGTACATATACCAACTGATGATCTACTGAGAGCGGAAATATCCTCTGGGACAGAGATTGGAAATAAAGCAAAAGAGTTCATGAATTCTGGCCGTCTGGTTCCTGTGGAAATCGTGACAACTGTAACAAACCTGACATTTGCTTCATTTTTTTTTTCAATTAATATGTTTTTTCCTTGCTTAAATACTTCAGACATAAAGTTGTAATTTGTAGATGGTGATGACACGATTGTCACAGGAAGACACCAGGACAAAAGGGTGGTTCTTGATGGGTTCTATGGAGTTTTGCACAAGCGGAAAGTCTTGAAAGGTTAAAGATCAGACCAGATATTTATATAGTCTTGGATGTAAGTGAGTTCAGGTATCCATGTTGCTTTCCATCATGATTTGATTATTGTCTGATATCTCTTGGCTTCTACATCTACAGAATTGTTTGGATGTTCTGCATTTTATGCCATGAAAAATTCTCCCATTACACCTTCTCCTCCAAGAAACACAACTTTTCATTATGATTGTGTAAGTCTCTTGACAGATGTGCTCTTATATGAATCTTCATTACATATATGGTCCCTGATGAAATACTGATAGACAGATGTGTTGGTAGAAAGTTAGACCCAGATGCAGTAACAATTTATTCTATTACAGACTTCCCTCCAGAGTCTGAGAAAGTTAAAGTATGACTAGTAACCTGTCCTAATAACATATAAGAAAAAGTATGACTCCATTCTGCATATATAATCTTAGGCACAAGGACACACATAGACATACATATGCATGGTTTTCATATGCATGGTTTTCTAATTTTCCCATCTTTTGGGTATTACAAAATGCTATATAGCACAACACAGTAGTACGAGCCACCTATTTGAAAACTTAAAACTCTTGTATTAACTCTCATCTATTTCCCCAAGTGCTGTTTCTTTAATTTGTGTGCAGGCAAAGTCACGTCTTGAAGTATACAAACAAAGTGCAGAAGCCATCTCATCCTGTTTCTCAAACATAATGAAGGCACCAATTTTATATTTCTTTTTCCTCCTTCAGTTATTTTTTATGCGAATTTGCTGTCAATATTTTTACTTATTGTATATCTTTTTTATGCAGATCAATGAGAACTGCCCAAAAGTAGTATTCCAAGAAATTGATTCTTCTCTCTCAAGTGCAGGGGGATAAGTAAAACCGATTGAGTCTGGTGGTTAGTGTTTTCAGTATCTGACAAGAATTATGCATGTTTTATCTAGATTATTTCTCACATGGGCTTCTCTTTTCAGGGTGCATGATTTTTCTAGATTTGGAATAGTATGGCTCTGTGAAGATCTTCTTGATGGATTTTGAATTTACTATCACCAAATATGATGTTCCTAACATGTTCAAAAATTTGTGATTTTAAGCTGATAATCAAGTTTGCAGGTCAAAGCTTAGTGTGCTCCAATAATTTGATGACTGTTTTGTAAACAATAAGTTTTGCTCTCAAGCATGAACTGTACAGATACACAGCTTTCTGTCTTAGGCAGCTTTCAAATTCTCAAGTACTCTAACCTTACATTCTATTTACAGCAGAAAGGCCATCATCTGAAAGCCATAGTCGGGCCTCATGCATCCAGGTATAAGATTGCTTGGTATATTGTAGAAGTAAGGATTACAACTTCTCTACCCAAAACCTTTTTGGTTCTGATAGAAGCTGTAAGTAGCAATCCTCTTATTAATTGTTCTTACTTTTCCTTAGCTCTTTACAGGAAACATTCAGAGGAATTCCCACTAGATTAAATACTATTCCTCTTTCCAGGGAAATCAGGAACTGTTTTTATGATGATGTGCTACAAGATGCGCAGAGATCTGGAAATGATGGTAAGCAGTTGCAGGTATAAAATGTTTTCAATTTGCAACCCCTATGGGTCAAGCGTATAGTAGCAGCATCTATTTTTATCAATGTAAGATATTCACCCCGTGTTTTTCACTTAATGATGATGGACTCTAATGTACCTGCTTGGTCGACAAAAAGGGTAGGAAGCTATGTCATTACAAAAGGTAAAGTTCCTCGTACTTGTTCTTTTTCTCTATTTTTGCATCTGTGGAGGTAACAGTTATGCATATCTACAATTCTTTTTTCATTGATAGTGACTTGGAGCACATTTTATGATTGACACTCTTTTAGTCTGAACATTGATTTATAGCCACAGAGGCTTACATTTTCATTGTTTTTACTTTCATTTTGTGCATCTAGTATTGATAATTCATCATTACCGAGCTGTAAATCTCTGCAAATTTTCATTCCTCAGAAACTGATCTGGCAACAACTGTTAAGAGAAGGTGTAAGGATGAAAGGGTGGCTTCTTGATGGGTATTCACAGAGTTTGCACTGGAAAAGTTAAAGATCAGACCAGATATTTATATAGTCTTGGATGTAAGTGAGTTAAGGTTTCCTTGCTGCCTTCTGTTATCATTTGATTATTGTCCGATATCTCTTGGCTTCTACATCTACAGAATTGTTTGGATTTCCACGATTTATGCCTTGAAATTTTTTTTCATTACACCTCCTTTAAGAGACAAGTTTTCATATGATTGTGCAAGTTTCTTGATCCCGTGAAGTGATATTATATACATGTTGTGATTATACATGAATCTTCATGACATCTACCACATTACGAACTGGCCCTGATGAAATCCTGATTGAAAGATACACAGGTGAAAGGTTAGACCCTGTGACAACAAAAATTTACCACATTGCAAACTTCCCTCCAGAGTCTGAGGAAGTTAAAGCCAGTCTTATAACCCATCCCGATTACACAGAATAGAAAAGGTATGACCCCAATCTGCGTATGTCATCTTATGTACAAGCACACACATAGACATACCTATGCATGCCTTCCTAATTTTCCTATCTTAATTATTACGAGATGTTATATGGCACAACATAGTAGTATAAGCCATCTGTTTGAAAACTTAAAAACTTTGCATTAATTCTCTTGTATTTCCCCAAGAGTTGTTTCTTTAATTTGTGTGCAGGCGAAGTCATGTCTTGAAGTATACAAACAAAATGCAGAAGTCGTCTTGTCCTATTACCCAAACATAATGAAGGCAATTTCGCCATTTCTATTTCCTTCTTCAGTCATTTTTAATGTGAATCTGCTCTCAATATTTTTACTTATTAAGTTATTTCTTTTTTATGCAGATCAATGGGAACTGCCCAAAAGAAGTAATATTCCAAGAAATTGATTCTTTACTCTCTCAAGTGCAGAAGGATAAAGTAAAACTGATTGAGTCTGGTGGTTAGTGTTTTAAGTATCTGACAGGAATTATGCATGTTTTATCTAGCTTATTCATCACATGGGCATATCTTTTTAGGGTGCATGAACCATCCTAGATTTGGAATATTTATGACACTTTGATGATCTTCTTGAGGGACTTTGAATTTACTATCACCACATCTGCTGTTCCTAACATGAACAAGATTTGTGATTATAAGCTGATGATCAAGTTTGCAGCTCAAAGTTTAGTGTGCTCCAATAATTTAATGACTGTTTTGTAAACAACAGTTTTGCTCTCAGACATGAACTTTACAGATACACAGCTTCTACCTTAGGCAGCTTTCAAATTCCCAAGTTTTCTAACCTGACTTTCTACTTACCATAGCAGAAAAGTCATTAACCAGAAGTGAGAATCATTCTTGTCAAGCCTCACATATCCAGGTTTATGATTAATCTGTATGCCATAGAAGTAAGGATTACATTTTCTTTACCCAAAACTATTTGGTTCTGATAGAAATTGCAAGAAGCAATCCTCTTATTCATTTTTTCTTACGTTTCTTTATCTCTTTCAGGAAACGTGGAGAAGAATTTCCACTAGATTAAATTCATCATTCCAGAGAAATTAGGAACTATTTTCATGATGATGTGCTACAAGCCACATAGAGAGCTGTAAATGATGGTAGAATGCAGTTGCAGGTATAACTATATGTTTTCACCTGGAAACTCCCTATGTTTAGAGCAAAGCATAGAGAGGAGCATTATTGATTTTTTACCAGGGAAATATATACACTCCATATTCTTTACTTTATGGTGATGGACTCTAATATACCTGCTTGGTTGACAAGGACAAGGAGGGTCGGCAGCTATGTCATCGGTAAAAGAAAAAGAAAAAAGGAAAGTTCTTCACACTTGTTCCTTTTCTTTGTTTCTGCATCAGCGGAGGTTAAAAAATATGCATATCTAGCATTCATTTTTCATTCATAGTGACTTGGAGCACAGGATATGGTTGGCAATCTTTCACTCTATAAATCTGGTATTGATAATTCATCATTATCTAGCTTTAACACTATGCAAAATTTCATTCCTCAGAAACCAATATCACAATGACTGGCATTATGAGTAGAATCCTTTTTGTTCAACTATCTTAGCTCCTTTTTCTATGGCTAAAATGGCATGGAGTACTGTTTGTTTATAATTCTTTGTTAAACAAACAAAAGAAAGAAGACCTTGAAACCCATCCCAACCTGGGGTTGTTTTTACAATTTGTCAAATCACAGGAACCAAGAGGTATCTTGCATTTTCTAGCTTCATTAAGATTCTGAAACTTCAAATATGAAGTATTGTACTTATGATGCTAGTTTATTTCTTTACTTTTTCTGACTTATATTTGGTAAAAAAATAGCCCTTAGGAAAGGCAGTTAAACTGCAAAACCAAGGAATACAATTTGGTCATGTTATCATTTAAATGCACATGTTATAAATATTCCAGTATGCACACATGCACTGTGATTGACGCAGAGATGAAGAACTTTCTATCTTGTGCCTACTGTTAATGCCATTATTTTTCTGACTCATCTTGAGCCTCATTCAATTTTGTCTGAAGATTGTTCCTATTTTGACAGGTGCAGATCAATTGCCCAGAGCTGAACCCAGAGACAATAAAGTAATTTTCCTTATTCGACTTACTGTGTCTTTTATTGAAATTAATCATGTCTTCTGCAGGAGTGTCCCTCAAAATTAAATTCAACGTGCAAGAGGTTCCGACAGCATGGATGCATTTCATGGTGTATGCTATATTTTGGTCTTATTTCATTGGCTTACTGCATTCCTTCTTTCCTTAAATGCAGGTGCAGAAGAGGTTGATGAACAAGATGACATGTTTATTTTAGTAACTCTCAAAATGTAGTGGGCAATAGCATTATGAACTTAACGAGCAAGGGAGAAAAATGGTTTTATAGCACTTCTATTAATTGTTGTCACTGGAGATTATTTTAGGCTTTTTTTTTCCTTTTATTTTCACTAACCTTCAGATCTAAACATACAGGATTTAAAAGCCATGATTGATGCTGCTGGAACCCGACCTGAAAATCTCATCAATCCAAGGATCAAGGTTTGGAACCTGTCTCATTATTTTTAATCTTAAAAATTTATGGTTTCATGAATATATGACTTAGCTTTTTAATTCAATATCATCAATCATGATACAACTGTTTTTTCCAATCATATATTTTATAAATTTTGGTATTATTTATTGTTTTCTATTTTGTCTTCCAGGTCTCAAGGAATGGAACACTTTAATCTCAAGGAATGGAACACTTTAATCTCAGTATCAAAGTTTTTTTTTATTGTGTCTCAGCTCTTTGCATCTTAGTTACCATGAAAAATGTACACGTCTCCTTGAATCATTAAAATCAGAATCCTATATAACTTCCTATAATCTCTTTCTTTCTCATTTTATGATACGTAGGTATCTTGGTTGACCATAGACCTATTTTGGGCTTTTTTTTATTTTTTTCACTTTGTTTGATTTATATATGTATATATATTATATCCATTTTGCATCTCTTCAAATTCAGGCTTTACTTGGTTCAAGGGGCATCATGCAAGTAAGTGGAATAACATGAAACTAAATTATCTGATAATATTAAGAGTTAATTGCTTCTTTAACTAATCTATTTCCTTTAGACAATGGTTTCAGACCAGAGACTGGAGCATGCTGCTTCTTTTGAGATCTGCTCTTTCGTTGTTGGGTTTCTACTCTGGTTGCTCAGGTTATTCTCTGTGGTGCCCTCTATGTTGCCCTCAACTTGTCTCAGCCTTAAAAGTCCAATTATCAGAAAAGAAGTGGCACTAGCAGACCTCATGGCATTTACTTTATCCATGTTAGAGATCACCATAGACCCCTTGAACAGCAAACAATCTCCTCAAACAGGTTAAACAATTTTAACTCCTTTTCATTTCAATATCTTACCTTGAAAAACTTCATTTCAATATGTGCAATACTTCTTTGAGAATCATTGGTGGAATGATATGCTATTTGTTATCATAGGACAAGAATATTTGAAAATGACAGAGAATTTCATTTTCATATGTTCTCTGCTTCATTGAGAGTGAGTGAGTTATTTGGCCCTGAGATTTTCTTAGTTTGGAAAATTTAGGGGGCTTCTTTGTGCTCCTTTCTCAACTGCTTCTGGTATGTTGGGATCACTGGTTTGGTGTTGTTTGTTGCATCAATTGTGTTGGTATTACTGATTTGGTGTCATTTTGAGGTACTTGGTTCAAGTTCTCCTTTTGTCTGACCCAAATTTTACTTTTGATTTTCTCTTTCTATGCGTTTATGAATCCACACTCTGCTAATAAATGATATTAGTCTTTTTCTTCTTTTTTTATTGAGTTAGAAATATTATTCTTTTGGGCCAAATAACAAGATCATTCATATTCAAAAAGGGAAAAGTATTGATCTTTTCCTCAGCATTGCTGTTTTATATTTTTATGTTACCTTCCCAGTATGATTGAAGTTTCTTGTGGTTTGCAGAGATGGGGAAAGTTGCAGAAACTTACAAAGTGAGGTTTGTGGTGAATGTTAGTGAGCAGGGAGAAGATGGCCCACTTGCAAAGAATGTAAGATTCCCTCTCTCCATATGCCATTATTTTTCTTGTTTTTCCAGCCCAAAAACTTTGAATTGTGGATAATTATAAATTTCTGGTGCTTGTTAAAGGGGCTTGTATGCTCTGCAAAAGGCATATCATGAGACTCCTGACATAGAGAAAATAGCTATTAACTTGATTATGTGACATATTAATTACACATATAATTATTCTCAGCCTAATATATTTTATATCATCTTCAACAGCAAGCAACAATCCCAAATTTATCTTTTGCAGGCAAGCAGGCCATTCTTGCCTGTTGGCATTCCATGTTATACTCTACAGCTGGAACTTTTACCTATATTTTTTCGTGCTTGTACGTGTTTGCTCCTGCTATATTTTAGGTTTTTATATATAATCATATATTATATCTGTTCACTTAACTTGACTGGGTAATGAAGGGTAATGCTTGTAGGCACACTATTGTAGAGTCAAAGGGTTTGAAGGTTGATTGCTTTCTGGAGGAGATCAGCATTACTCATGGGAAAAAGTTATACCTTGTCAGTGTTAATGCAGTGCCCCTATAGGTACAACTTTTGTAGGCTATTTACCCAAGATCTCATACGATGTATTCTCCATCTTCATTATTCTTTTGGAAAAGACATCTGAGCTGGCTGGCACTAAGTTTTAAGCATTCTAGCCATTCCGTATATTATTGCTATTGCTTTTTGGCTGTTTTCTTTGGAAGAGAGGGGTAAAAGATTCTTTGTGTTATTAGTTTTCATTACTGGTTCATATTTATCTTCTCTGTAGTTTATTCCTATCTTTTTCTGATCTGGGCCTATTTTCAATTTTAAGGAGCATATGAGATTAATAAGTAGCGTTGGAGACAATCAGTTAAATTTGCTGGCACAAACACTAGAAGCAACTGTTGGAAGCTGGTAAGACACTATGTATCATAGTCCTTATAACCTCTTTTCTAATCCGTTGGAATTCAAGCAGGTTGACGATTCTGGATGCCAACAAAGTTTATAAAACCTGAGAGTACTCTTTTTAGTTATGTCACCTGGTATATAGGTTAGAATGATCCAGCTGCAGTATATCCAAGTCATCATTGTCAGTTTATGGGCCTAAAACCTTAACACTCTGCAATTTTTGCTCAATGTTGGGCTCTGATACCGTTTATAAATCCAGGTCATAGTTGTTAGAGTTGTTTCTGAAGGGAGCAAGGAGAAAATCAAAGCAATGCAAGTTCATAAGCCTTTACACCTTATGTCTGTGAAAATATGAAGTGGTAAGAAGTGAAGATGCTCATTATGTAATTTCAGGAATATTTATACCACGCTAATGGTTTTATTTGCAGGATCCAAATCACCTGAAAATGTTGAATCCTTAAAAAATGCATAGAGGAGTGCATCAAGATTTCAATTAATGGTACCAAACTAAACTCTGAATTGCTCTGCTTTCAGAGAGTGTGTAAGCTAAAACTGCTTCATGCTAATGGCCATTTTAGCAGGACTTGAGGAGATGTGAATTTTTTGTGAAATGAGCAAGTGTTGACTAACTGAAGATGTATTTAGAAATATTCCCAAAAAGTTATTTTTCATGCTAAGTACATCATTGTTCGAAGGCCAAACTTTTAAAAGGTGTCAAATGTCTGTCTCCATAATCACAGTACTCAAAAGAAATATTCACATAGCACTTCTATTAATTGCTGTCACTGTGAGATTATTTTAGTCTGTTTTCTCCCTTTTCTTTTCACTAACCTTCAGATCTAAACATGTAGGGATTTAAAGCCATGACTGATGCTTCTGGAAACAAACCTGTCATTCTTGTCAATCCAAGGCTCGAGGTTTGGAACCTGTCTCATTATTCTCAGCTGTAAAAATTGATGGTTTCAGTTCTATAGGGATTTATCAGTTGTTTAATAAGGCAAAGTTGTTGTTACTGTTTCAGCTCTTTGCATCTCAGTTACCATGAAAAATGTCAGTGGCTCCTTTTGGCATCAAAATCAGAAGCCTGAATAACTTTCTAAAGTTTTTTTTTTTTTGCAATTTACGATACACTGGTGTCTCGGTTGATCATACACTTACTGTGGTTTGTTTTTTAAAAGCTTTGGTTGATTTATATATGCATTTATAATAAGTCCATTTTTATTTCTTCAAATTCAGGATTATCTAGTTCAAGTGGCTGGCATCATGCAAGTAAGTGGAAAAACATGAAGCTAAAGTATTCAATAATGTCAAGAGTTAATTGCTTCTTTAACTAATCTACTTCCTTTAGACAATGGGTCGAGACAAGAGACTGGAGTATACTGCTTTTATTGAGAATTTCTGTTTCTTCCGGCTTCTTAATTATGCAGGAACTTGATACCCTATCATGGGAGCTTACAGGTATATTTGCATGAGATAATTACCATTGACCTGACCAATTATGATATGACTTGTTCATGGTCCTTTTGAGTAAGTAGCCTTCTTACTTATCACTACTTTTGGAAATCATAGCTTCCTATCTGACCGTCAGAAGTTTGGTTTTAACTGGTGAGCTCTGTGGCTCATGATAGGAAAAGGAAATCTCGATCATTAGCAGAATTTCAACCAGAGATAAATCCACTAGAGTCTTGAAGTATACAAACAAAATGCAGAAGCCATCTCGTCCAGTTACTCGAACATAATGAGGAAGGAAATTTTATATTTTCTATTGCCTTCTTCAAACATTTTTCATGTGAACCTGCTGTTTATATTTTTACTTATTAAGTTAAATCTCTTTTATGCAGACCAATGGGAATCACCCGAAGTATTCCAAGAAATTGATTCTTTGCTCTCTCAAGTGCAGAAGGATAAGTCAATGCAATCAAGTCTGGTTAGTGTTTTCATGTTCTGATAACAATTATGCATGTTTTATCTTCAGCTTATTTCTGCTATGGGCATCTCTCTTCAGGGTGCATCAGAATGACCTATCCTAGATTTGGAATATATATGTCACATGGATGATCTTCTTGATGGTTTTTTGAATTGACTATCACAAAATCACTTGTTCATAACATGTTCAAAGATTTGTAAATAATCAGGTTTGCAGCTCAGAGATTAGTGTGCTATAATAATTTGACGACTATTTTGTAAACAATAAGTTTTGCTCTCAGACATGAACTTTACAGACACGTGGCTTTGTATCTTAGGTAGCTTCAATTCTCATGTTTTCTAACCTTACATTGTGTTTACCATACTAGGAAAGTCATTTCCCAAAAGCAAAAATTGTCATTTTCAGACCTCGCGTATCCAAGTATATCATTACTCCATATGCATAGAAGTGAGAATTACATTTTCTTTACCCAGAAATTTTTGGGTTCTGAATGACACTGACAGAAGCAATCCTTCTGTTCATTTGTTCTTACTTTTCTTTAGCTCTGTACAGGAAAAATGGAAAGGAATTCCCCATAGATTAAATAATATTCCTCATTCTAGAGAAATCAGGCACTATTTTGATGGTTATGGGCTACAAACCACACAGAAAGCTGTAAATGGCAGTCAAATGCAGTTGCAGGTATGATTATAAGTTTTTGCTTTGCAACCCCTCTGGCTAATGCATATAGCAGCATCATACATTTTTATCAGGGAAATACTTACACTACATAATTTTTATTTTACAGTTATGAACTCTAATGAGGGTAGGCAGCTATGTCATCACAAAAGGGAAAGTTCCTCACTTTATTCATGCATCAGGGTAGGTAACAATTATGCATGCCTAACATTCCTTTTCTATTGATGGTGACTTGCAACACATAGATATTATTGGCACTCCTTTAGTCTGAACATTGATTTCTAGCCACAAAGGCTTCTATTGTCCTTTTTTAGCTTTCACTCTCTGCATCTGGTGTTGATAATTCATCATCACCTAGATATAAATCTCTGCAAATTTTCATGCCTCAGAAACTGATATTAGGAGTAGAATCCTTTTTTTTTCAACTATCTTAGCTCACTTTTTTCTGGTTAAAATGGCATGGACTAGTGTTTATAATTCTTGGTCAAACAAAAAAGAGAGAAAAGAACAGCCCTTGAACCCCATCCCATCCTGGTCTTGTTTTCATCATTTGGCAAACCACATGAACCATTGGATATCTCAAATTTTCTAGCTACATTAAGAAATTTTTCTTTCTGAAACTTCAAATATGAAGTATTCTACTTGTGATGCTAGTTGATTTCTTTGCCTTTTCCGACTTATATTTGGTACAATTAGGAAAAGCAGTTAAACAACAAAACCAGGGAGTGCAAATTGTTCATGTTAGCATTTAAATGCACATATTATCAATATTCATTTATGCACATGTTCATTAAGATTGACAGAGAGTTAAAGAACTTAGTATTTTGTGGCTACAGTTAAAGCCATTATGTTTCAGGGTATCTTGAGCCTCATTCAACTTTTTCTGAAAATGGTCCCTATTTTGACAGGTGCAGATCAATAGTCCAGAGCTGAACCTAGCAATGGTCAAGGAATTTTCCTTTTTTAACTTATTATCACTTTTATTGAAATTAATCATGTCTTATGCTGCACAGGATGTTTATCAAATAGGCACATTGATGGAACTTGTTCGAGTTCTTGCCCTTTCTCACTTGTGATGGGAAACTTGTCAAGGTGATTTTACATGTAGTGTATCGATGCTGTAGATTTTGCTTACTGTGTCAGGTTGTTAACATATTTTTCTTTGAGGTTGTGTTCAAGGATCAATGGGTGAAGGTGCACTTTTGGAATGCCATTGCAAATTGCTTGTAGTCAAAAGATCTTGGAATTCATGAATTGGGGTGATTACAGTGATTTGGGGACATTTATTAACATTGGTTATAGGTATGACATTGAATCAAGATTTATTCTGGTTATATGATTATGATGCTCCATATGTCACCATATCTCATTTTCATGCTTTGTCTTCAGGAACCCTTGTATTAATTCTCATATACTTCCACAACTGTTGTTTCTTAAATTTGTGATTAGATGAAGTCACGTCTTGAAGTATGCAAACAAAAAGCAGAAGCCATCTCAGCCGGTTACCCAAATGCAGAAGGATAAAGTAAAAGCCATCAAGTCTGGTTAGTGTTTCCATGTTGTGATAAGAATTATGCATGTTCTATCTAGCTTATTTCTTATATGAGCATCTCTTTTCAAAAGGCAAGAACCATCCCAGATTTGGAATATGTATGGCACTTTGATGATCCACTTGGTGGATTTTGAATTTAATATCACAAAAATTTGTGATTGTAAGCTCATAATCATGCTTTTAGCTCAAAGCTTAGTGTGCTCCAATAATCTGATAACTGTTTTGTAATGATAAGTTTTGCTCTCAAACATTAACCTTACAGACACGCGGCTTTTTATCTTAAGCAACTTCAAATTCTTGAGTTATCTAACCTTGCATTCTATGTACCATTATAGAGAAGTCATTGCTCAAAAGCGAGAATTGTTCTAGTCAAGCCTTCACATATCCAGGTATATGATTACTCTGTATGTCATAGAAGTAAGGATTACATTTTCTTTACTCAAAACATTTTTGGTTCCCATAGAAGCTGCAAGAAGCAATCTTCTTATTCATTTGTTCTTACTTTTCTTTATCTCTTTACAGGAAAAATGGAGAGGAATTCCCACTAGACTGAATAATATTCCTCATTCCAGAGAAATCAGGAACTATTTTTATGATGATGTGCTACAACCAATTTTATGATGATGTGCTACAACCAACACTGAGAGCCGTAGAAGATGCTAGAATGCAGTTGCAGGTATAGCAATGTGTTTTCACTTTGAACCCCTATGGTTAAAGCATAGCATATAGGAGTGTCTTTTATTATTATTAAGTAAATATATACACTCCATAATTTTTTCTTTATGATAATAGACTCTAATATACCTGCTTGGTTGACAAAGAGGGTAGGCAGCTATGTCATAAAAGAAACAAAAAAAGGGTAGTTCTTTGCACTTGTTCCTTTTCTTTGTTTCTGCATCCGGGGAGAAAAGAATTGTGCATATCTAGCACTCATGTTTCATTGATAATGACTTGGAGCATATGATATGGTTGACAATCTTTCACTCTATCCATCTGGTCTTGATAATTCATCATTACCTAACTGTAAATCTCTAAAATTTCATTCCTTAGAAACCGATATCGCAATGAATGACATTAGGAGTACAATCCTTTTTGTTCAACTATCTTAGCTCCCTTTTTACTGCCTAAAATGGCATGGACTGCTGTTTGTTTATAATTCTTTGTCAAACAAAAAAGAGGAAGAAAAGAACAACCCTGGAACCCCGTTTAACCTGGTATTGTTCTTACCATTCGGCAAACCACAAGGACCAAGAGGTATCTCACATTTTCTAGCTACATTAAGAAATTCTGTTTTCTGCAACTTCAAATAGGAAGTATTCTACTTATGATAGTTGATTTCTTTGCTTTTTCTGACTTATATTTGGTACAAAATAGCTGTGTCTCAGGAAAGGCAGTTAAACCACAAAACCAAGGAACGCAATTGGTTGTTTTAGCATTTAAATGCACATATTATCGGTATTCATGTATGCACACATTCATTAAAGATTGACTCAGAGTTAAAGAACTTACTATTGTTAGTTTATGTTTCATGCAACTAGGTTTTGGTTTGTGGTTCACCTTCTGCAATTGCAGAAAATAGGAAGTAATAGAAAAGAACAGAGAGCCTTAGGCAGCCTATTTTAGAAGCAACCTTTACTTTCATTCATAATCATTCATTTTATACACAAAATTTGATTTCATTTCAAATTTCAAATAAAATTTGAGATTCTACAACAAAAGGTTTAAATTCAAATCCAATTTTGAAATTCAAAAGTTCTAATTCAAATTTGAACTGAAACTTAGTAAAGTAAGCTAATATAGGCTGTAAATTATTCCAGCAATCATAGCAACTGATTTAACTAACTTTTGAAATATGGAGCGAAGCTAAAAATATAAAATAACAGCATCCACAACACTAGGAAGCAAATCAGCTGCACCAATGCTTATCTTCATCAACTATTGTGTGGCTATAGTTAAAGCCGTTCTGTTTCTGAGTATCTTGAGTCTCGTTTAAGTTTGTCTGGACATTGTCCCTATTTTGACAGGTGCAGATCAATAGTCCAGAGTTGAACCTAAAGATGGTAAAGGAGTTTTCTTTTTTACTGAAATTTTTATTGAAATTAATCATGTCTTCTGCTGCACTGGGACTTTTATCAAATATGTACATGGATGGAACTTGTTCAAGTCCTTGCCCTTTCTTGTTGACAATTGGAAACGTGGCAAGGTGATTTTACATGTAGCATATTAATGCAGCAGATTTTCCTCGCCGAATCAGGCTGTTATGATATTTGTCTTGCAGGTTTGTGTTCAAGGGTCAATGGATAACCACGTGCTTGCTGCAACGCAATTGCAACTTGCTGGGAGTCAAAAGATCTTAGAATTCGTGGATTGGGATAATTATGATGCTTTGGGGACCTTTATTAACATTGGTTCTATAGGTATGAAATTGAATTGAGAAGTATTCTGATTATAATGCTTCATTTGTCACCATATCTCATTTCTGTCTTTGTCTTTGGTTATTCCATCGACTAAAGGTATTAGTGCTAATGCTTCTCAAGTAATGATGAAGCATTATTCACCGGGAAACATTGCCTGCTATGCTTGGAATTGTTGAAAGTTTTTGACACAATCTTGCATAGTTTTCAACACAACCTTGGAATTGTTGAAAACACCAATATAAGAAACCACTTTGGTCCTGTGCTAAAAATGAGTGTAACCACTTAGTAAAGACCTCAAATAATAGAAATTTTCCCACATCTATTTTTTATCCAAACGTAAACAGAAAGTGAGTATTAGCCATTTGGAAACAACCTTACATTCACAGAGAAGAAATGCTCTCACTCCTATCAATTGATTCAAACACAAAGAAATTAGTTTTCCTGCAGCTATCTTTCAGATGATAGAAATATCAATTTTCAAGATGTTATCTCATTCTTACGAGTGAACAATTACACGTGCTTGTGAAGACACTGTCCTTATCTCACAAGTTTAATCTGTAGCCTGGCTTCATTCAAGATATTAAAATAGTTGTCGAAGAAAGGTGCATCTTTTTCATAAGATTCAAGGGTTATATAGAGACGTATCCAAGTTCCATGAGTGTTAGTTCCTTGTCTTCTGCAGCAACGTTCTTCAAAGTTAAATTTGGTACGCAAGAGGTTCAAACAGTACGGATGTGTTACATAGGCTACATTTTGGTCGTATTTCATTGGCTTACTTCATTCCTTCTTTCCTTAAATGCAGGTGCAGAAGGGGTTGATGAACAAGATGACATTTTTATCTTAGTAGCTCCTTAAAACGCTATGGGAAATTGCATTGTGGATGTCAGGAGCAAGGGAGGGAAAAAAACAAACAGTTCTATAGCACGTCTCTTAATTGCTGTCACCGGAGATCAATTCAGTCTCTTTTTCCCTTTCTATTCACTGACCTTCAGATATAAGCATACAGGGATTTAAAAGCCTTGACTGATGCTGCTGGAAACCGACCTGTTATTCTTGTCAATCCAAAGCTCCCGTTTGGAACCTGTCTCATCGTTATCAGTCATAAAAACTGATGATTTCATAAATGTAAGATTTAACCATTTCATTCAAAATCACTCGTCAAGATACAATTGTCTTGCCCAATTATAGATTGTTCTTCGAATTTATTAGGACTCTTTAGCTTCTATACTTTCCTATTGAAATAAATGGGTTACTAATTAAGGCAAGGTAGGTTTTAGTAACATGGTGTCAACTTTTTTTTTTTTAATTTTTTTTTTTATTGCATCTCAGTTGCTGCAAAAAATATCAGCAGCTCCTCTTGGCTTCAGAATCAGAAGCCTAGATAACTTTCTGAAGTCTTTTTCTTTCACAATTTTATGAAACATAGTTGTCTTGGTTCATGGTAAACTTCCTGTGTATTTTTTTTTTTTTAATTTTTTATTACCTATAATACTGACATCTATAATTGGTCCATTTTGTATCTCTTCAAACTGGAGATTTACCTAGTTCAAGTGGGGTCATGCAAGTAAGTGGAACAACATGGAGCTAGAGTGTATCCAATAATAATATTAAGAGTTAATTGCCTCCATGACTAAATCTACATTTTATAACTATTCCTTTTGGCTTGTTTATTATGCAGGGAGTCAATATCATATCATGGGACCTCTCATTCTCGGGTACATTTGCACGAGATAAGTACCATTGATTTACTTCCTACCTACATTTACTAATTTTATTTATGCGTTACATAAGTTCATATCTTTACTTATAATTTTTTTTTTTATAATCTAGTTAGTAATTATACGAATTAAGACCCAAAAAAAAAAAAGAAAAAAAAAACGATCTGAAGTCCTTCCTGCACATCAATTAAAAACTTGTGTGAGGAAGGTGGATGAATGCACACGGATAAACTGACAAAAACACCCTCCGATCCGAACCGACATAAAGCCACATAGTGAAGGGTAAACGTGCGATTTGAAAAAAAAAAAAGAAAATTAAAAGGGCTAGGCGGCAAATTAGCAAATAAGCAGCAGCCGCACAAATAAATAGTTTAAGAAGGGCAGAGAGAGAGAGAGAGAGAGAGAGAGAGGGAAGCTCTGTAGCTCATTAGTTGTAAGAACGAGGCCTCGCTCCCGGGTAGACGACGGACGGAGGGTTTCAAAAACCATGGCTGGTTGGCCCCCTCCCTCCGCCGGCGGTTGCCAGCGTAGCCGGTGATTTCGGCTTCTCCCTCCAAATCAACAGCCTTTCACACATGCACACGCAAACGCACACATGCGCGGGTATGTATGTATATATATGTGCGGGTGCGTGCGTGTGTGTGTGTGTCTCTCTCTCTCTCTCTCTCGTTCGATTGACTGTCTGTAATAATTGAATTTACAAAAAAAAATAATTTCAGTAAATTTGCTGTTCTACTGTACTATAGTGCAATTTAATGCGATGGATTGGTTGATTTAATTTTCTTATACATTTTTTTTAAATGATAATTTTATTTCAGTGGCAAAATGGGCATCGGCCGTGGGTTTAACCCAAAAAGAAAAAAATAAAAAAAAAAAACTCTTCACAAGTAATGGAGGATAATTCAGATTAATGTGTTTTTTTTGGTTCTTTTCTAAATGAAAAAATTAACAAGATAAGGAAACGCCAAGAAATAGCCTAATTTCCGGGTCTTATTTATACCGAAATTGTAATGATGGATTTTACATTCGTTCGTTCAAGTCGGACTGAGTTTTTTTATTTTTATATATATATATATATTATATATATAAAAGTTGTAACAGATGATTTAATATTTTGATTCATAAATTTAGTAATTAATATGTTTATGGTGTAATTTTTTTAATTAAAAAAAGAAAAATCTGACTTGTATGTAGGACCAAAAACACGAGAAAGAAAGTTGCTTTGCACTGATAATTTGAATTGCTCTCTCTCTTCTATTCTATTGAGTTTGCTTAGTTAAATTTTAAATTAAAATGTCACACCATGTCTACAAGAAAACAGTGGAAGAAAACCGGGAGGCGCACGAAGAAAAAGGCCAGAAACAGAATACCTAACATCCCCCGGCGCCATCACGAAAAATGAAAATGAAAATGAAAATGAAAATGAGGAAGAGATAAATACAAATTTAGACCTTTAATTTTTATTTATTTATTCATTTTAAGCTGTATATTTTAATTTTAATTAATTTGAATTATAAGTTTTTTAAATTTAATCAATTTGAGTTCTTGGATAATAATTGGTACTATTTATTTATTAATAGATGATATGTTAATTGAGGTTGGTGTATAAATTTTTTTGATTGTTGATTTAGATTGTAAATTTTTAAAAATATTTTAATTTAATTTATAAATTTCATATTAACTTGAGTTATAATTTAAAATAAATATAATAAAGTATTATGAGAAATTTTAAATTTGATAAGAGTCCGTTCTAATAATTTTTAATAAAATGTTATATGTAGTTTTTAAAAGTAATTTCTCTTTGGCGACGGAGAAATAATAACAACAATTATCAATTAACTCGAATTAATCGGGTGGCTGAGAATGATCGGACCCCATTTCGCCGGCGGTTCATATTTGCAAATGCGGGTCCACTTGTTGCCGCTTCACGCGCGAGTGCGCTGAATGATCTGCCGCCAAGATCTTCAAAAGCAATCACCTGTATGCCACCCCACCGTAGTCAAACATAAATACCCACACAATTAAAAAATAATGGGAAAAAAAAAAAGAAGACAAAACATCTTTGGCTTTCGGTCTTCTCGGCCATGTGGTAGGGTTTAATACTGCTGTCTAGGCCACTCGTTTTTCTTTCTCTCTCTGGAAAGAGAGCCGTCGCTCCCGAAACAAGCAGAGTAGAGAGAAACTCTAAAGTCCCCGTTTTTCATAATTGAATCGAAAATCAAGAATCTGGGCGTTTTCAAGAACCAATTCGTTACGGTTTTCATCGGTTCGGTTTGTCTCTAGAGGAATGGAAGTCTTTGCGGGCCAGCCAGCCGAAAATGGGCATTCGGGTCTTGGAAACGGATCCTCTCTGTCTGATCCTCCTCCTCCTCCGCCTCCTTCTTCTTCTACTTCTCTGTTGGCTTTGAACGGAAGGATTGAGTTCCACCTCGCAAGAAAGCCCTTTACTGGGTTTATTAACAGCGGCAGCGGTGATTTTCGGATTGAAACCTTAAACCCTGATTCGGGTCGTAAAAGGCTGCCCGAGGATTTGAACCCTGGTGTTCAGCCCCGGAAAAAGGTGGATGGGTCGGATTTTCTGGACAATGGGCCGGATCCGGAGCTCAGTTTCCAGATTTCTTTCAGGAAAATCGTGAGTTTTTTCTTGGGTTTTCACGTTCTTTCTTTGCTTCCCTTTTCTTGGAGGGTTTTGAGGCTTTCTTTGATGAATCTTTAAAATTTTTCCTTTTTTTTTTTTACATAAACTTTTAGTTTTCCTTTACTACCGACTGCTTCTTTCTTTCTTTTTCTTTTTCTTTTTTTTTCGGTATTGAAAACCTTTAAAAAACGATTGGAATGGTCTAAGCAACGTTGGATGGATCCTTTATTTTGTTGTTTTCTATTTCTTGATTGGGATGACTTAAAGTTCGTTCTTTGATTTAATCTTGAGCGTTTTCACGAAGGTTGATTTTCATGTTTCTAATTCTTGAAATCTTAACTTCTTATTCCAACACTTATTGTTGGAATATAGTAGTTGTGTTGTTGATTCTTCTTGGCGATTATTACTATAAAGTTTTGATGTTACAGTTGTTCTTGATGGTGCTTTTGCGGTGGTTTAATCTTCTGAATCTTTCGACTGTTTGTATTTGATAACTTAGTTTGGCTTTGATTTTATTTGGCTAGTTCATAAGTTGGTGACATTTCTTTGTATCTCTTTTAAGCTCAATTATGCTCAGTTGGTAGATAGTTCAGCTTGCCTTGCCTTCAATTACTTAGGCAAATTTGGCTATATATCTTATTGGATCAATACAATTCAGCTTTCATTGCCTTTAATTGATTCAGTGAATTTTGCTATAATCTTGTTGGTTTTGTATTGATTGGCAATACGTGCTACTATTATTAAAAGCTCCGGTTAACTGTTGATCTTGTAAAGTAGCCTTAACGATGAATAAACTTTCAGGGTGCTGGTTTGGAAAATCTTGGAAACACTTGTTTTCTGAATTCAGTATTGCAGTGTCTGACATATACTGAGCCTTTAGCAGCATACTTGCAAAGTGGCAGGCATCAAAATTCATGTGAGTTTCTCCTGATCTCCTTAAAATGTTGCCCTGGAGTCTTTGCAAATGTAGGTTTTCTCCAAGTCTCTGCATAGGACATTGACATTCACCATACTATTAATCACTCAGTGTTGGCTCATTTTGGGGCATAGTTTTTAAATGATAAAATTCATTTTTCATCTATGTCCAACATGGGGTGTGTTATGGCTGCATGTCATTTCTGGTCAGTAAAGAATGCACATTATCTAGCTTATTTTGTGCAAAATTATTGAATTCGATGAATGTTTGCACTATTGGTGATAATGTTTTGAAGGCGACATAATGCTTCAATTTTCTATCTTGCTTAAACTTGTGATTCTCTTTATACCTGTTTCCAATGTTTCTTTTTTCGACTTTGCAGCCAAACATGATCTCTTTCTGCTTGAAATGAGGTTACACACATTTTTCATTTAAAGTTTTTAATTTTTTTTTTTTATTTTGTCTGGCTGATTGATGATATGAAGGCCATATTGCTGGATTCTGTGCCTTGTGTGCCATTCAGAAACATGTTAGCCGTGCTTTACAATCTACTGGGAGATCACTAATACCAAAGGATCTTGTTTCAAACTTGCGGTGTATCCTTTTATTGTTATCTGCTTTGCTTCCTAATTAGACCTGTGGCTGATTTTTTGCATGAAAGATTTTTCTGCCTGTGTGTCATTTCTTTTGGTAATTGTAGAATTTTAAAAATGAAAGCAGCTTCTTGGTCATCACCCTATTTTTTACAGTCCTTGATATCTTTTCCTTATGATTGATGTCTGATCTCATCATGCAAGTTGCTATTACGATTGGGTTGAGAGATCTAATACACATTTCTGGCAGATCATGATGTTTTCTTTAAAAAATACAGAACTCAATAGTTGGGCTGTCCAGGGACTTATACCATGGGCTAATACTTATTTGTTCTCAAGTTTCCCAAATGTGATGCGCATTTACAGTTTATGTATTTCTTGACCAAATACATAGGCATCTCTAGAAATTTCCGAAATGCTAGGCAGGAGGATGCACATGAGTACATGGTGAACTTGCTGGAGTCAATGCATAAATGCTGCTTGCCTTTAGGGGTGCCAAGTGAGTCTCCTGCTGCTTATGAGAAAAGTCTGGTGCACAAAATCTTTGGTGGTCGCCTCCGCAGTCAGGTTTCCATTTTTCTTTCTCTGGTGCATCTGTTGGCAGGTCTTCTTTGGAATATTTTCTCTTGAGAAAAAATCTAGTATGTGTGCAAATGCATGTCAAGATGTCAACTTGAGTCCCTATGTTAAATACATCAAACAGCTGTTAGATTGAGAATCAGTGATGCCATCTTGGAGCGTTTTATTTAAAGTTTTATTGCACTTTTAGGTTAAATCTATTTCACATGTCAACATATGATCTTCTGCTCCCCAATACTTGCTAATGAAATTCTACTTACACTTCTCACTATAAAGCACTAAAATTTTCTCTTGGTTATTTTCAGGTGGAATGCCAACAATGCCTTTACAGTTCCAACAAATTTGATCCTTTTCTAGATTTGAGCCTTGAAATAGTCAAGGCAGATAGTTTGCCTGTTGCACTTCGAAACTTCACTGCTGCAGAAATGCTAGATGGAGGCGAGAAGCATTATCAATGTCAGCAGTGCAAGCAGAAAGTCAGAGCTAAGAAACGGCTTACAGTTCACAAAGTGCCATATGTCCTTACTATTCATTTAAAACGATTTCATGCCCATGATCCTGGAAGGAAGGTTGACAAGAAAGTCTTATTCAATAGTTCATTGGACATGAAACCATTTGTCAGTGAGTCCTATGTGAGTAAGCTTCTTCTGTTATGAGTCTTTAGGTACCATATTTATCTGTTTTGGAACTTTGGAGACTGAAAATCTTGGTGTCACATAACTTTACCTTCTCATCTCCCTTCCCCCCAAAATTTTATTTGCTTTTCTACGGTCTATGTTTAGACAACGAGTTCATGTTGATATTTTTTGGATAGTAAATTGGTTTGTTCGATCAAGAAAAGGACATAATTTCTGGAAAAATAATAGGCATGCATTTGGTGGAAATACAACAACAATAATAACAAGTCTTAATGTAATTCAAAATTTGGCATCTCATCTTTCATGGGAAAGGCTGAAAGAAGTAAATCAAAAATGCTCTCCAAAGTTTTTGTAGATTCTGTTTTTCTTTTTGTTTTTTATTCCTTGCTTGGGTTTCTTGTGATTATCGTGTATATTTATCCTTGTGCAATCTTATGTTTGTTAGAAGTTGGTTTTAGCTGAAGCCAAAATTGCACAAACTCCAAGTTGAAGTAAATGAGTTGATTACATGAGTGGGGATCAATGTGAATTGTATATTACCTTGAAGAGATTAAATATTGGTTGAAAGGAAAATATTATTCTAACATGCAGTATACTTTTGCATCGTGCTGATGTTTATCATACTGCAAAAATTCCTGGCTTTTTTTTTTTTTATTCGGTGAAAATCAAGATTGTTTTTACTATTCATTTGAAAAGAAAAAGAGATCCGGTATTCGCAAGATTAGAAGACTGAGTATTTATTATTTTTGAGTGTTCAAAGTTACATTTGCCATTTAAACTTTTTATGTTCTTGGGCTGTATCTTTTTTATGTTTGACACTTGTTTATCCTGCATAAGTTCACATGCCATTGCCTTTCATCATGTTCATGTCTCTGTTAAGCATTCCTCTTTTCCTGACAGGATGGAAATTTGAAGTACAGTCTCTATGGTGTCCTGGTACATTATGGTCACAACACCCATTCTGGTCACTATGTTTGTTTTGTCCGCACATCAAGCGGTATGTGGTACCTCCTTAATGACAATGAGGTAAGGATAAAAATTCTCGTCAGCAATATACCATCCCTAGAACTTTAAAACCAAAATAAGTGTTTGGTAATTTTTTTCGTTGCCATTATATTTGGTGAATACTTTATGATTTGTGGCACTTTTGTAACAGGTACGCCAAGTGAGCGAGAAGCATGTTTTGGAGCAGAAGGCATATATGTTGTTTTATGTTCGTGACAGGAAAAATGCTGCTCCTAGAAAACCAATTGATGTTGTTCAGAAAGAAAATATAAAATCTGCTTTTCACAACAATGCAAATTTGGTTCACAAGTCATTTCTTAAAGAAAATAGTAGTTGCCTTGTCAATGAATCAACTGTGACAGGCTATTCTGCTACTTATAAAAAGGATGCATGGAATGTTGTTCCAGTAAAAGAAACCTTTGCTAAGGGGACACCATCTCAACGCAATAATGAGGCAATGATCCCTGAATGCTCAGTGCCAAAACTAGACCCTGTTTTAGGACCCCCTTCAAGTCCACCATTGCTGAAGGATGCGTCCAAAAGTGATTCTTCTGGAAGCCCAGGCGTTATCTCCACTGAGAGGACTGCTGGGGATATATCAGATAAACAGCCTAGTGATTTTATTCAGGGAATTGCCCATGAGTTGGTCACCGCATCAACCCCGGTAGCTGTGCCAAATGAATGTTCACTTGGTGAAGTTTCTGAGAGCAGGTGTCATGAAAAATCGAAAAAGAAGATTGTGAAGAATCAGATCTTGAGAAGGCATGTTGGCTCAAACCTCTTCAGGGCATCCTTTGGCCTCTGGAAGAAGAAAAAACATAAAAAGAACAAAAAACACATTTTAGGCATGTGGAGTCTCGTGAAAGAACAACTTCTAGATGGTTCCTTTCCTTCAGGGTTGGGGCCTTCCACATCCAAGGTTTCAGTTAGTTCAGTGAACTCACAGATGAAGGGTGTTAAATCTGTTTTAGAAAAGGGAGCTAGTCCAAGAAAGTTTGGCAATGTCCCTGTAGGGGATATCATAAATGGAGAACTTAGTGAGAGGAATAATCATGCTGCAGAAAATGGCAATAGAGATGCATCACAGAAAGGAATGATGGGTTTATTGGCTCGAGATGTAGTGGACACAGGTGGTGAGTACTTAATCAGTTGCACTTTCATGACCTTGTCAGTTGGTTCTTGCTTCGCAATGCATTTGTTGAGTGCTGTAGGGTTTCATATTTTGCATATGCACTTTGCATCATTATATTACCTCAGTTGTCTGGTTTACCTCAAGCCCTAAACTGCATTTGGCAATTATCAGATTTGTCTTCATTCTTTACTTTTTCAAGTAGTTGTGTGCCATGTTAACTTAGAGCTCCCGAGTGGCCTCTGAGACTGTGGGCATCTTCAGACTACACTTGTGCCTTGATTGGTATGGGAATAGAAAATATGCTTAACCACAAGACTTAAGGCCCAAGGATAAATTTTCTTCATATGCTTTTAATATGTATTCCTAGGATTGAAACTAATGTGATGGAAATGGAGTTCATTTGTCGATTTACTTAAGATGAGGATCAGTGGTCTCTCTTTCTCTCTCTCTCTCTCTCTCTCTATCTGGTAACCATGTTGAAACTTCATATTGGACAGTTCCATTACCTCTCCCTGGGAGCCATATTTTTATGTGTCAGCCAATTTTTAATTAAACTGAACTTTATCTAGCTTAATTCTGTAGCCCCTAAAGGCATCTTTTTGTTGCCGGACAATCCTTACTGGATTAAAAAGAGGAACTTTTGTTCAGCTAAAAAATGCTTTCATTTAGAACCCTCGGTCTCCCTTCTGGGCACTCGTTAATTAGCTTGATTTCTGACTTCTGTTCTGTGGCCTTATTTTATTGCAGTTGCACATTGGGATGGGATAGTTTTGCCTCCATCTGATACTGCAGAGCCTAGTATTGCACAAAATTTCAGCATTGGTTATGTACTCAATGAGTGGTAAGTAGGACTTCTCTGTGTCGAGCTTTTTGTTATTTTGCTTCTGGGGAGTTTGTCTTTGTTTTAGTATGCAAAAGAGTTCACAATTGATGATGAGAGCTATTAGTCATTTTGCTTCTGGGGAGTTTGTCTTTGTTTTAGTATGCAAAAGAGTTCACAATTGATGATGAGAGCTATTAGTCGATCCATCTATTATCATAATGTGCCAGATATGTGAAGAGATTTTTGAAGTTGTGGCCATTAAATGAATCTGTCAAAGTGTTTTGAGGTCGTTATAATGTTTACAAAAAGCAAGAGTTGTCCAAAGATTGACTGGCCACCCACCTGGCTTGTTCATGCTAACTTCTGCGTTCTAAATTGTCATTAGGATGATGAGCAGTTGTTAATTAAGTTCCTGCAAGTGCATCATGTTTTGTGGGATGTTTTTTTTTTCTTTGATTGGCCTCGTTCGTCTTTTATCATCTTTAGGGACGAAGAATATGATCGAGGGAAGAGAAAGAAGCTGAGGCATTCCAACCACAATTTTGGGGGGCCAAATCCTTTCCAGGAAATCGCAACCAAGAAAACACAATTTAAGAAAGCAAATATCAACCGATCTAGCAGAGGAAACCAGCCATTCCGGATATGAAATTTACATTACATCACTTGAGAACTAGCACGATTTGTCGACACACTGATTTGTTGTACGTAACCCGTTGTTTCCCTGAGCGGATTGTTACCAGGTGCCCCTAACGAAAATCTGAACTGTCCCAAATTTTGTTTTCTTGTATTCATCTTTTTGTTTGTGTATTTATTAACGGAGGAGAGATCAAAGAGAGACTCTCCTGTATGTTACAGGACTGAAGCTCAAATAGCTTTCCCGCTTTGAATAATGTAGTTGCCATTCTCGCTAATTAAAAAACAATGCATTATGCTTGCTTAACTGATAGATGTCCCTGAGGCGGCTAGCAAATGGCCGATCAGGTTCGCTTTTCAATAAGCTTAAGTTGGACTATCTAGTAATAAGTTAATGGTTAAACGGCTAACGATACATTATCGGCCGTGGCCAGCCTGAGAGTGGATTTTTCTGTATGTAAATGGAACCTTAACATTGCTGTGCCGATATGTGGTAACGGGGTTCGGGATCAAACGCACGCTTGACTTTTATATAGACTTGGTTGTTCTCAGACGACCCTTAAAAATAATCAGGAAGACAGGCGGGTTTTAATTAGGGTTTAAAATGAGGATGACTTGTGTATATTTTATATTTCTCATTGTGACTTAGAATATTGTAAGTTCAGAGTGATAAAAAAAATTAAGGGTAGATTGTGTGTATCTCATTTTTGTCAGATTTGGATGAACAAGTATGAGAATTCTGTGTATTAAAAATAATTAAGAACCATAAGTCTTCTTTTAACTCGGTATGATTTCAGTGTAGGTCGCTTTGTCATCTTGGAAGATACACGCACAAGAAAGTTACATAGATTCTCCTTTTTTGGGGTAACAAAGTAACAAAGATTCTTAATGCGCGGTTGAGCCAATTGAATTACTAAACCCCAGGTCCTGTCGGTTGGCCCGAGCGTTAAAATATGCATACTCCTCGGATACGCATGCGAGGAATCAGAAAGTTGACTGTTAGTGTTAGAGCAGGTTACGTTGGGAGACCGGGTTTAATTGACCGATAAGAATCGGGTATTAAAAATTAAGAATATATTTATTAATTTTTTTCATAAAAGAAAGCCCAAATTTAAAATTATTTGTCGGGGAGTGGATTTGTGTGAGATATATATATATATATATATAAGGCTTTCAATGATGGTTGAAAAAATACAGTAAAGTAACTTCACAACTGGCAGTTTCTTGCCGGTGATCACAAAACTACCATTTTTTCACGTTCAGTTTCTTCAAATAACATTGCATCTATTAAAAAAATAAATTCTATAAATATATGTATGTAGTACTTTGTTTAAAATGATCTTTTAATTATTTATTATTGGGCTATAACATTTAATGGTCAAAACTGTCAACTTGTAATAATGAATGTGATTTCCGAACACAGTAAAACAATCATCACGCATGCCTATGACCCCCGAGCTTGATTGTTGTTTTTAATTTTCTTGAACTTGTGAATTTTCATGCAACTAGTTTATTAGTCCAGGGAAAAAAACAAAAAAAAAAAAACAAAAGGGCTCGTTGATCCACATACACACGCACCCACGCCCACCTTTTTAGCAAAGGAACATAGATGGAAGTTTGTGTTTGAAGGTTAAGGTTGCTGGCATTGAGCATTACGTGAGTTGATATTAATGTTTTGGAGTGGCACACAACTGAATGACATGGTTGGTTGATTTCTAGTTGTTCCTAATCCTCAATCAATGCAAATCTTTTTTGAGATTGCTTCATTTCAAGTATCTCAAAGTCCTTAATCATTTAAAGCACCACCCTGAGAATTTTAGTGTCTCAAATTCCTTAATCATTAAGGGATAGCCCAAGAGAATTTTATTGTACGTTTTTCATCTTGCAACTTGCAAGAAAGGTTGCTAAATTAGCAAGTTTGTCTTTGTGATTAAGGGGGATAGAGAGAGGACTAATCGTTAGTCTTGCAACTATAATTGAGCATCCGCATTTTCAATCCACAATTTTCCGAATGAGTACAGAAGGTCTACGAGAGCAAACCAAACCGTGAATATTGCTAGATATGGGCCCATCAATGACCCTGTGCCCATCAAGCTTGGCCTCACCACATCCTGTTTTCGTTATACATGCAATTGTCAGTTCATACTACAATTTTCATTTTTCCCTCTTCATGGTAAATAGTTGCGTCAATTGAGACTGAGTTGTTTTCCATAAAATCTTACGGATACACTTCTTCATATCAATTCCGTGTATGCAGGACTCGACTTTCTGATCACTCTAGCAAAAATATTTCCATTAGCTCCAAGGAAAGCTTACAGGGTGTTCCAAATAGAGGAGCTCTAAAACATCGAGCATGTTCAAGAAATAGAATAGAAAATAGCTTTCAGGTACATGCTCCATTTACATAAATCATCGGTCAGCATCATTTATTACCTAACGAAGTATTCGCGGAGAACATGGGGCTGGAATGTGCCAACTTTCTCGAGTGGCAAAGTCAACAAAATACAACTACCCACCTCTTGAAATGCCTATTAGACGTCGATTAGACCCAACTAGAGACAATAGAATAGTGAAAAAAAATGAAATAAAAGTAAAAAGAGAGGCAGAAAAAAATCGCTAATGTTATCATTTTCAAGACACCCACAATTTCTCGTCTTTGCATTAGATGCAAGACATCCAAACACGTGATGCACAGAATTCAACACGGAAATTAAATTTGTAATGAAGAATAAGGCACTGTGATGACTTGCCACTATGCTAATTTAATTTCGTAAGTAAAAAAAACAAAAAAGATGAACGACACTCAATTAAGAATCATTGAATGTCCACCACATGCATTGGTATATTCGCCAACTTTGTGATTGTTGGATATGCAGCCGCTGTTATCTTGGTTTTCTTTTAATTTTTTTTATGAGATTTTTCATTAGTCTAAACTGTCGATTGATTTGTGCTTCCCAGCAATGTACCACTTGTTTGGTTTCTCTGCTTCGCCTCTCTCTCTCTTTCTCTCTCTTAATTCCTCTGTATGAATTATTTATGGGGAAAATGGTACGTTGAAAAGTGCAGAAAAAAGTTTGGTTTTTCATGTTCTACGCAAAGACAAAAGTGAAAGTGCTTCTCTTGGGTCGTTTGTTTGCTGGTTTTGTTGGCTTTCACCAACCTGCAAAGTGAGTACAAGGTATGCATTACATTCCTCGAAACTTCATAACCTTCGAGGTCCTCAAATACCCATTTCTCATCTCATTAGTTGCGCTCCACTTTTTGGTATTTCAGAGTTCCCTTTCTGTCATTGCTGATGAATACAACAGAACCACAAGTTTACGTTGCAGTGGTTTGTGGCAGACGTTTGACCTTTAAACCCTCAAATCACTCTACTTAGTGGTTCCCAATGGGTTTGCAGAAGAAAGACCTGGAAGCATGTACTGGTACAGTGGCGGTGTTTAGCAGCATTGAGAGAGGTTTTTGAGATGGTTTTGTGATTCAATTTCAAATCTTTCTTTTGTTTTTCAATTTTAGGCTTTAAATTCCAGATGGGTTTTGGTTTCTTTGGCTCTATCTTGGTTCTTGCATTGTTCTTGCCTTTGTCTTGTCAACAACCCCCCAACACCGATGGGTTCTTTGTCTCCGAGTTTTTCAAGAAGATGGGCCCAACATCTTCTCCACTTCACAACTTATCTAACCCTGTTTGTTCATGGCAAGGTGTGTTCTGTGATGTCAAAGGAGTGCATGTCGTCGTGTTAGTGGCTTCTGGTGTAGGCCTTTCTGGTTCCATACCTGATAATACCATTGGCAAACTAAGCAAACTGCAGTCTTTGGATCTTAGCAACAACAAAATCACTGCTTTGCCTTCAGATTTGTGGAGCTTAGGCTCTCTTAAGGTTCTCAATCTGTCTTCAAATCAGATTTCAGGACCCCTCCCCAACAACATTGGCAATTTTGGTCTGCTTGAAACTCTTGATCTATCAAACAACAATTTCAATGGCGAAATCCCTGCAACTACTAGCTCACTTGTTGGCTTGAGGATTCTTAAACTCGATCAAAATGGGTTTGAAGGAGGCATACCCTTGGGAGTTCTTAAATGCAAGTCGTTGTACTTCATTGATCTTTCGCTTAATAAGCTCAGTGGCTCCTTGCCAGATGGTTTTGGTGCCGCATTTCCCAAGCTCAAAATACTAAACCTCGCAGGGAACGAGATTTATGGTCGGGACTCAGACTTCTCACAAATGAAATCCATTACTAACCTTAACATTTCAGGGAATCTGTTTCAGGGTTCAGTTATGAGCATGTTTCTGGAGCAGTTGGAGGTGTTGGACCTAAGCAGGAACCAGTTTCAAGGTCACATATCTCTGGTACAATTCAATTCAAGCTACAACTTGTCTCGTTTGATGTATCTAGACATGTCTCAGAATCAACTTAGTGGCAAAATCTTTCATGATTTTAGTCTCCAGAATGTCAAGTACCTTAATCTTGCATTCAATAGATTTTCTTGGGAGGAATTTCCTCAAATTGATAATCTTTATGGTGTAGAATATCTCAATTTGTCCAAAACCAACCTCACTGGCCATATTCCTAGCAAAATTGTGCAGTTGAGCAAGTTGCATACACTTGATCTTTCTCGGAACCATCTCAGTGGCCAAATTCCTTTATTAAATGTCAAAAACCTTCGAAGTCTTGACTTTTCAAATAACAATTTAAGTGGGGAAATCCCAGGTTCCCTTTTAGAAAAGCTCCAGTGGATGGAGAGCTACAACTTTTCCTACAACAACCTAACCCTTTGTGCTTCACAGTTCACCCGTGAAATCATCCAAACACACTTTTATGGCTTACTAAACAGCTGCCCAATTGCTGCAAACCCAGAGCTCTTCAGAAGAAAACCTGCCAAACACTATGGACTAAAACTGGCCCTGGCATTAACATTCTCAATGGTCTGCTTTCTTGCTGGGCTGCTATTTCTAGCATTTGGTTGCAGGAGGAAATCCAGAATGTGGGGAGTAAAGCAAACTTTATACAAAGAAGAACAAAACATTTCTGGGCCCTTTTCGTTTCAGAGTGATTCAACTATGTGGGTGGCTGATGTTAAGCAGGCAACGTCAGTCCCAGTAGTGGTTCTTGAGAAGCCATTGCTTAATATCACATTCGCAGACCTTTTATCTGCAACTTCAAATTTTGATCGAGGCACCCTTTTGGCTGATGGGAAATTTGGGCCTGTTTATAGGGGGGTTCTTCCTGGAGGAATTCACGTAGCTGTGAAGGTCTTGGTCCATGGATCCACATTGACCGACAATGAAGTAGCAAGAGAACTTGAGTATCTTGGCCGCATTAAGCACCCTAATCTTGTTCCATTGACTGGATACTGCTTGGCTGGGGATCAACGAATTGCTATCTATGATTACATGGAAAATGGGAATTTGCAAACTTGGCTCCATGATTTGCCACTTGGTGTTCAAGAGACCGACGATTGGAGTGCAGATACATGGGAGGAAAATGATATTCATGGAATTCAAAATGTTGGTTCTGAAGGTCTACTAACAAGCTGGCAATTCCGGCACAAAATTGCACTCGGCACCGCTCGTGCATTGGCATTTCTTCATCATGGCTGTTCTCCTCCAATCATTCATAGAGATGTCAAAGCTAGTAGCGTTTATCTGGATTATAACTTGCAGCCAAGATTATCTGATTCTGGCCTAGCCAAGGTATTTGGCAATGGTCTGGATGAGGAGATTGCTCGTGGCTCGCCTGGTTATGTTCCCCCAGGGTTTTCTTATGCTGATAATAACTGCCTAACACCAAAATCTGATGTATATTGCTTTGGGGTTGTTTTGTTTGAACTGATCACAGGGAAAAAGCCGATTGGAGACAATTATCCTGAAGAGAAAGATGGAACTTTGGTGAGTTGGGTTAGATTATTGGTAAGGAAGAACCAAGGTTCAAGAGCTATTGATCCAAAAATTCGTGACACAGGATCAGTTTATGAAATGGAGGAAGCTCTTAAGATTGGATATCTCTGCACGGCTGACCTTCCCTCAAAACGACCAAGCATGCAGCAGATAGTTGGACTTCTTAAAGATATCGAACCAACAGTTAATCAATGAAGAGCAAAGTGGACATGAAAAAGAAAAAATTGAAAAAAGGGTTGGGAGGGGGGGGGAAGAAGATGGTTCCTTTTTTTTTTTTTTGTTAATTTATTTCTAGTTTTCCCCTGTATTGAGTTCTTTCTGTCCCTCCAGTGCAGGGCATTGTATAGTAGTCCTGGAAATCTGCTCCAGATCCTTGGCGTTCTCTCAACTTTTCCATCCAAGACGCATAAGTTCTGCACAAGAACTTGATCTATTATGCGACTCTCACGACACTTTCGGAGATGTGTGGCCTGGTTGGGTTAGGTCATTGATCATCATGATCCATCATTTTGACTTTTAATTAATATGAAGAGCGCAAAATGGACACGAAATGAGCATTGTCATCATGATTGTCAATTGCATGTATAAAAAAGCACTCTTGGCAGAGGCTCACTTTTATTACATTGAGGCTGTTTTTACGACTTGCACTAACTATGTCACAATGTAGGGACCGAACAAAAATCAAGAAACAAGAATACTCTGCTCTAATGTTCATAGTCCATGCCAGGCGACAATTGATTGTCTACACTCGCACCGAGGGGAAATTGAGTCAACTGGGGGCACCAAAAGAAAAGGGGCCCCGGGGGGGGTGGGTGGTGGAAGAAGTAAAGAGTCTATATCTATACGTCTCTCACACGGTGGTCATCATATTTAGCCACGAAAAGTGTTTTATGTACTCGGTCTCATTTGTTACATATCACATTGGCAAGTTTCTATACCATGCCCTTCTGCCATGTGAAGATACGACCTCCTCTCTTTTTTAAAATCTGCCAATAACTAAAATATACAACAAATGACAAAAGTCAATGTCTCTTTCTTGGTTGGACGGAATAGTTGGTGTGGAAAAAGGCTGATCCCTACTTGCATGAAAGTATTTTTCTAGTTTCTGCACCATTGGACGGAATAGTTGGTGCGGAAAAAGCTGATCCCTATTTGCGTGAAAATGTTTTTCTAGTTTCGGCACCACCCCACTTTGAATCCCAGCATCATTGTTGTGTGTGTGTGTGTGTGTGTGTGTAAATCTGCGAATTGGCCTATATCTTATACACCGATTGGTGGAAATAATGACACTGTGGTGTCCAATTGTTGACGCCATAAGCACAATCATCATGGCCAAGAGAGATGAAATCACGCCTACAAGCCTCCTTCCTTTTTATATGTTCAACAAGTCGTGGTTGATGATATGGACACTTCAGCTGCCGGCCAACATACAGGTACATAACATGACCGACTTTACAATTCTAAACCCATCGAGATTTTTTCTGGCCCTGTGCTACGAGTAAATGTATGAATAAAACAATCACATTTGTAAGACAACTGCATGCATGCTACGATCAAATAACACATCCAAAACTGTAAGTCCCCGACTCCCCATCACTGGAAGCATCGTTTGAGTTGACGAAAAGATGGGGAAGCAAAACAAAATATACTTGCAACTGTTTGAATTCGACAGAACTGACAGTGGCCCAGCAAGTGTTGAAGGCCCTCAATTTTGCTAATGGCATGGTGGACTTGGTCCAGTGGACCTGATTACAAGCCCAAAGCATCCCATTCTATAAAAAAGGCCAGTTAACCCAAATGATTAATAATAAAACAAAAAGGAAAATGCTATAGCGGCGGCGAGGAATCTTGTGCTCGCATGGACTTCTCCCCCACCCTCTTTTTAGTACATTGACAGCATGACGTGACTCCTAAAATTTTATGCTTAAGGTCCAATATCTTTGCTATCAGACTACACAAACTGGTGACATTTTCATAAAACATATTGGCATCCCATCGATGATGAAAGTACAAGCGTGTTTCATTTCTCTTTTAACATTGCTGTGTCCTTAGTGGATTTTTTTAGGCAGTTGTTGATTATTAGAGACTCGTGGAACAAGAATGTATTCCCGGAATGTTGGGGTCCTTAGCTTGATAAACAACTCTGTCTTAAAACGAGAAGCACTAGTTCTTGTGGTATAAATATCCAGCATTGATATTGATTATATAATAACTAATGAGTTATAACTCATTATTATTGAAGTAGTTTTCAAAATTAAAAATTTGAGTTCAAATCTCGATTATAGTTAATTAACAAAGAAAACACAATTGAATATACAGCTGCACACACTTATTTATGTATAAAAGAACCTTACTATCAAGAACAATAAGGGAAGCCATTTGCATAATAAAAATAGTTTTTTATGAAAATATCACCTGTAAAGGAAAAAAAAATTATGTGAACAGAAATATAATTAATACGATCCTTAGATAGTATATTCAACACAATTACATATATAAGTGTGTAATGGGTCATAACATTTCCTCATCGTTGTAGCATTTATCTTTTTATGGTATAAAGACTTGAAACAAAAGGAGAGCCGCATCCCTTTTGTTCTCTGGTTTTCAGCTGCATATGGTGACAAAAGCATGTTTACTTAGAAGACTAATTTTAAATCCTTTTTCCGAAGTAGTGATGTGAGAATATATGTCAGCAGCACGCTATTCCCCACGTTGTACGGGTGAATTTCTCATTGGTGCCAAATTCTCTTAAAAATATATATATATCATTTCATGTGCCAGCTCTGAGAGAATAAAATACTTATTATCCGTCTAATGTCAAACAGGAAAATAATTGCATTCGTGATTCGTGTGGAGGTTTTCACTTTTTCCTGTTTATAACTTACCTGAAAAATGTTCTCAGCCGCCCTTCCAAACAAAAGAGCATATTGTCACAGGGTTTTCAGAATAATGGATAGAAGTATGACCCAATTTCCACGTTAAATAAGAAAAAAATAATTTCCATATAAACGTGAAAATATGCCCATCATCCCGTCTACATCTACTGGCAGCGTAATTTGAAAAAGAATAAAAAAGACAGAAAATTTTTTTTATCGGATTTTAAAAAGTGAAAAGGATAATATAACTAAACACAATATATATATATATATATATATATATATATATATATCGGGTGAATCAAGTTTTTTTAATTTTTATCGATTATATATTATACAAAAAATAAAAAATCTTTGTAAAGATAACTTTTGTTTCAATTTGTAAAATTTATCCTTATTAAAATGACTTTTCACTTTAAAAAATCAAAAATTTGACTTGTGATATATGCTAATATTTAATATGAAAATATGAATCCAACGGCCAGAAACAAACTACAAGATTAAGGAAATAATTAACTGTAATTAAGAGATAGATGATCCATCCTATTTCTTCTCCTCTCTGTTCATGGCATAAAAGGAGGTGGGGAGCTAGCCAATTATCAAAGGAGTCATCTTTCTTCCACTTTTCCCTAGAAACAAACAGGGGAGGAAGAGAAAGAAATAAGAAAAGAAAAGAAAGAAACAAAATGTCGGACGACGATCACCACTTCGAATCAAAGGCGGATGCAGGAGCCTCCAAGACCTACCCTCAGCAAGCTGGTACCATTCGCAAGAATGGCCACATCCTCATCAAGAGTCGTCCTTGCAAGGTGTCTCTCTCTGGGACCGGTTTTTGATTTGTCTCGGTGCTTGTGTTTTTTTTTTTTGACGGATTTCTATCTGGGAATTTATTATTTTCTCGAGATCTTTGATGGGGTAATTTAATTTTCTCTGCATAACTGCTGATTCTATACGTATGGTTTTCCCAACTAGTAATTCAATCCAAGATTCAATCTTTTTTTTTTTTTTTGTTTTTTTGTGGGTGTTTGAGAAAACTTGGTATTGCTGTTGATCCTGTATTTTAGAATCTGTTTCGTGGTGATTTGTGTATCATGTGTTTTTTGAAACTTCGACAAGCTTGTGTGTGTGGGGCCTTGCGGGTGAATTTTAATGGTCAAAATTTCTTTTAGTGGCCAATATTGTCCAATTCAGAAAGTTTCTGAGTATGCTCGGTTTCACGGGTGATTCATGCAAGTCTTTCTTGGCGTTGTATTAGAGAATGTGGGGAAAAAAATTGTAACTACACAGACATTGTATGCGATGGTCCAAAGTAACTTCATGTGATGAGTTTGCTCTGTTGGACCATGCCTTGTAGGAAAATCATGAAGAAAGTAAGCCAACTCGGTGTATCTTTTGTTGCTATGTACCGAAAGTTATTTACAATTTACATGACCTTGTAACAAAGGTGACATTCAAACTTCCAAGGATTAAGACTAGTTGCCTTATTATGCCATAACCTTCTCTGGAGCAGGTTGTTGAGGTTTCCACCTCAAAGACAGGAAAGCATGGACATGCTAAGTGCCATTTTGTGGGGATTGATATATTCAATGGCAAAAAGCTTGAAGATATAGTCCCTTCATCTCACAACTGTGACGTAAATTTTTTTTTCTTGCATCTTTCTCTTTTGCGCAACCCTTTTTGCAAGAAGTTCTTTTGCTTCTTGTTTATTTATTAATTCATCTGTTCTTTTACAGGTTCCCCATGTTAATCGTACTGACTATCAGCTGATTGATATTTCTTCAGATGGTTTTGTAAGTTCAATTGGCTATTTCATTTCATATGTGGTTTGGATAAGTATTTGTGGTATACCAGTGGATAGATTGCAGATGGACCTTCTTTGCTTTTTTTATGGGAAAAGCTTGGGGCTTTTGCTGTTAACCTTATGAACTTCTTGTTATTGCCTTTTTTTTATTCCCTTTAGATCCTCTTTTCCATTTCAAATTTTTAAATTTTTATTTTTATCTAGATTTCTTTGTAGTGTGATCTGCTGATATATAAAAGCAGCAAATTTAAAGTTTCATGTAATGGTCAACAGTTCAACTCTGTAGATCTGAAGCCTATACTACAAATTTTAACTTGGTGTTGAACCTTATACTGCCAAGATAAAGCATAGAATTCTTGAAACGTAATACTCATGTGAATCAAACATTGCCTTCTGAAGAACTGTACTGGAGGAAAGGACAGAGTAAAAAAAGGCTGAAGGATTGATTTCCATTTCTTAGGTTTAATCTGAAAAATCTGTTGTTCCTACCTATTTTTCATACCATGTAGGTGAGCCTTTTAACCGATAATGGAAACACCAAGGATGATCTGAAGCTTCCCACCGATGAAAATCTGCTTGGCCAGGTATGTAACGCCTGTGTCTTTCTGTTGCTTGTTTAGGTTCCTTGACATGCTTGTGCAGTAATTTCTAATGTTCTGGTTCCTTATGCCACTGTCTATTGTTGGTTTCGTTCCAACAACAGAATTTTTATGTTTTCTCTTTCTTATGTCCAGATTAAAGATGGGTTTGCTGAGGGGAAGGACCTTGTTGTGACTGTCATGTCTGCAATGGGGGAGGAGCAGATCTGTGCTCTTAAGGACATTGGTCCTAGAAACTAAAGATGATGCCCCGGCATTCGCTGTGGCTGATGCCAAAGACAATCTCTCCGCGTTGCTAGCAAATGAATTTTATCTAGTATGGATGTGCACGACAAACTATTATTAAGTCATATTTTGGCTTATATAATTTAAACTCGGGGATTGTAACGGGGATTTTATTGGGAACTGGGGCTGCTGATTTCCATTTGTGGGGACGTCTTTTTTCAGCTGGATGAAATTCATATGTTTACACGAATAAAGGGTCGTGCGATATTCCAGGCTATCCTTTCAAAAAAACTGGACGGCAGCTGTAGAAGTCGATTACTGATACGATTATGATATAGCTAAGGTTGAGAATACCCGAATGCTTGAATTTTATATAACTTTTATGGTATGATCGGTAGATGACATCGAAAGACGACTGGAGAACATCGATAGATTTAACTCCAAGCCAGGAAAAGATGCCCTACAATATTTTCTGATAAATAGAAATTAGAAGATGGAAAAGAATACCGTTACGACCAATCTTATCCTTAAAAAATGATGCATGCCAATAGACCCAAGTAAAGCCTTTGTTATCACAATCAGTAAACCGATTTCTCCAAAGAAAGTTGCGGCAATAAACCCAAGTTGGCAAAGTTGTCAAGGCCACCCCCGTGTAGCCACACACACACGTATATGTTTACCCATTTGAGGTCTTGGGCAGAACATTGGATTACATCTCCAATTGTCTCTGAAGAGATGCGAGGCGTTCAAAAACATGGAGCCTCCAAATTGAAGATGTTAGGCTTACATTCAATAAGATTGGGTGAGAGATATATTCTATGGTATGGGGGCAAGCCATCTCCCTTGTGTGGAGCGTGGACCCTTTTTTTTAGGGGGTGGAGTATGGACTTAAATGGCCTTCTATGTGCCTAAAGAACAAAGCTTTTGGTGTTTCCATGAGGATCACATAGCTGGAATTGGTCCACGAACCATTAACCAGGGGAGGTAAGTGAAAACATATGTATTTACTCTACATTAGGGCAAAACATTCATTACTTGACCCTTCTAGTCGAAATCGACCATTATGCTTCTAAGCTTATTCCACAATGTCCAATATCATTTCTTTGCTTACCTCTCTTCAACGCCCTCTCTGAGCACCAAACCCATCTTCAGGTTTGACATTGTCAGGTTCCCAGAAAAAACCAATAATATGGGGTATATATATGTGTACTCAAAACTAGGCAAATTGAGAAACCCAGATGCATAATTGAACCTAATTCCATTCACCATTTGGCTTCTGTGAGAAAGAAAAAAATAATAAAAAAAGAAGAAGAAGATGGTAAAGAGAACAGACCTGACTCCAATAACCTATTCTTCGAGCATGAGAAAGAGATGCAAAGCAAGAACAGGCTGCAGGGCAGCTGCAATGACTCGTTAGGCGGACTCTTGCAATTCAAAGGAATACTGAAAATTGAGTGCTTTTTGGGTTTTATTTTGGGTATTTGATGCCGAAAGATGCTGCCTTTTCTATGGGCCATGCTAGAAAAACACGTTGATTTCCATTGTTTCCATTTTGCACCGTGGATTTCTCTTGGGAAGGCAACAAGAGGGGCCCAAACTAATTTTTTTTCGGTTTGTAAGCATTAAGGCATCGAATCATAAGCTTAACATTAATAATTCACATCACTCTATCGCTAAAGTTTAATTAGTGACTCTAATTAACTTTCACCGTTATTTTTTCATAAATTCTCCATGGCCACCCCCATAACCATAACTCCTTATAAGTGAAAATTTAATCCAAGAATTTCTACTAAACTATTCAACAATTGCACTTTATATGTTCAGTTGATCCCCATCCCCCCTCGACTATTCTTACAACTTATAATTTAAATGAGAATTTTTAAAACTAATTTGATGGGAACAATTTTGATTAAAAATTTTGTACTTGATCAACAATAATAAAAAAAAAACACATAGAATTACTATAATAATTAACATCCATATTATAATTAAGCACATATAGCAATTATAACCATTAAAGCAAAATTTCAACACAAACTAGTTGAGACATTCTTGTTAAATACTCTTAATTTGTATTTGAGTCCTAATGGTTTTGTTATTTTTTCTTGATTTTTCGGTCTTCCTTGTCACTCAAAAAAGAAAAAAAAGTGACAAAACCCATGTAAGTTAGGTGGAGATAGAATCTAATTAACTTCATGTTGACTAAAATAAAAGAAAAGTGACTATTTTTTCTACCTATAGTTATCAATTATATTCATAATCTTCAATTGGACAGATCTAATATTTTTATAAACATTCTTTCATTATCAAAATTAGGCTAATAAAATTAAAAATTCAAATTATCTATGATTAACCAAATGATAAGGACGAACCTAGGGTCCGAAGATAACATGTGGGGCTAACTATTCGGATTTTGCCTCAGAGTGATTCTTGCTCACACAAACAATGAAAGTCCATTTCAGTTTATAAACAAGACAAATGCAAGCCTCTACCATCTCCTCTATCAATAAATTATCGGTTGTGGAAGTCCCATCTCCTCTGCCAATAAATTACATGGTTGTCAATGGGGACTCATGAGGCCCAACATGTACACACAACACATGGGCCTGCATGACCCAAACTCTCTGTATATATCTGTACCCCTCGGCCCACATAATTGGGCATGGGAAAATTCCCAAGTGAGCATAATTTACGAATATAGCAAACAAATAAAACTCTCTGAACCAGATTGGTTAAAAATTTACTTTATATTAGTTATTACTTGTCCCAAAATATTATATTACAACCCAGCTAAAGAAGAATAATATAAAACAAGAGAAAAATAACAAATAAAAGATCCAATTTTTGTATGCCGTCTGCAAACTCAGTTCTCTCACAATAATTAGTAATTAGAATAAATTGGCACAATTCACCTAATAATCCTTTTTTTTTTTTTAAAGGGGAAAAAAAAAGAGGGAGGGAGAGAGAGAGAGCTTGGGGGAAGATGCCACGGGTGCGCTCTGTCCGAGTCAAAACTAGCAGTAACAAAAACAGCCACCTGCGCCAATAGGGGAACACGTCAAGTCAACAGAAAGAACGGCGATCCGAATACCCGTTCCACGCGGGCCTAAAGTAACGGAGAGATCGACGGCGTCCGTTACCCCCCCCCATCTACACGGATCGTTGATTATCAAAACAGAAACGACCTGAGTCAATTCCAAGTCAATGTTCTTTCTCTTCCTTAATCTATTTCCGATATACGCAAAAAAAAAAAAAAAAACCGATAGAGAGAATCGGCCCCACCATCGGCGTTTCGGTCTCGGGTCTGGGCGTCTCGGGTTCGGTTTCGGACACTATAAAGTAAGTTCTAATTGTTGCACGCACTTTACTCTCTGAAAGCGACGCAGAGAGACAGAGAGAATCGGCCATGGCTGAAGGCGAGAGCTTCCGGGCTCTCCAGGTACAACTGCATCAGCAAAAACGACGGGAAGAGGAGCGGAACGACTACCCGCGAGATACAGAAGAAGAAGAAGAAGAAGAAGAAGACGGAGCGGAAGAGGAGGAGGAGGAGGAGGAAGAGGAAGATGAACAAGAAGAGAGGGGAATCACTGAGTTACAACGGTACGATGAGTCGCGACTCGTCGAGGTGCCGAGCGCACAGGCGGAGGAAATAAAGGAGCCGCCGTTAAATACAGTAGAGGCTGCCCTGATAATATCGGAGAACGATCAGTGCAACGGTTATTATTATTATTATTAGTAGTATTAGTATTTTGTTTTTTTTTTTTCGATTAATTTTACTTTGAAAGTAGTGTTTTCTGTATTCTCATTGTCTGGTGGATTTTCGAGTGAAAGTGGTGAGGATTTTTTGGCAGGTTCGCAGGGGAATTCTTCTTCGGTAATTCACTTGGAAGCCGAATTTAAGGTTAGGACCTCGATTTTCGTGTGCTATTTTTCTGCCCGTGTGTGTTTAGAATTTCTGTGTTGGTTTATGGGAATCATTTGCAGATACTGTTTGGAGAAGCCTGTGGAAAGCTTCTGTAAGTGTGATACTTTTTTGTGTGCTTATGCAACCTATGTTATTGAAAATGTTTTTGCCTATTTGGAATGCGTTGAAATTGATGCGTATCAAAATGCTGGGTTAGTCTTCCTTTTACATTGATTGTAGCAGTAGCCCGTTCGTAATTGCTGTTGTTAGGGTTTAAGGTGATTGTAACCAGTGGGTTAGGTTTCACCGCAACTGATTGAATACTGTATAAATCCTTTTAGTTGATGGCAGAAGCTGCCTAAGAGAAATTTTTACTCAACTTGGTCTAGGTGTTGGAGTCTGATTACATTATATGGATGCTTTTAGTGTTATGGGAAAGAGTATGTGCTATCACCCATCATGGCCTTGACGAATTCCTTCATTTCTGGAGTTTTGTGTACATGTATCAAACCCCAGTTTAAGGATGAATCATGGGGTCTAATTAATACAGGATAGAACATGTAGAACATATAGTGGCAGTAAGTGCTTGCCTCCATTTGTGGAAGTTACAATACAGAGAATACTTCCTTTGGGAAATTTTTTAAGAGCATATATAAATGATCTGAAGTGCAACATATAGCATGATCTGAAATATTAGTTGTTACAGACAGTCTTCCTCTGGAAAACATTTTAACAAAATGTAGAAATGATCTGAGATTTTAATTTGTTTTAGCAAGGGCTATCTAAACTGTCTTTGAGAGGAAGAAAGATAAAATTAATCATAAAGGAATCTGTAAATTTTGTGGAACAAGGAGACTGTAATGTTGGAAGCAAAGAAAGAGTGTTAATAAATAAAGAGAACCCCCATAAAGATTGACAAAGATATGCATTTGTAGGCTAAAATCTAATGCTTAGAAGTATAAAACTGAAGTTATTAATGAATTTAGCCATGTAATTTAATTTAGGGATGGAGATGTAATAGCGTGTCAAGAGGAAACCCTCTTTTTCTCTTTTGATGTTTTATGTGCTTGAAAAAGATTTTCTCAATTTACAAGTGTGCAGCATAATGACTTACCTTACATGTTATCTAGGCTACTACTGAAAATATTGAAAGCAATCAGCACCTCGATGCAATCAATCTTAGAATTTCTGGAGAGCAGGAGAGAAAAACCCGTCCCCTTGATTCTATCAAGATTACAATCTTGAAGAACCCAAACCTAGTCTGATGATTTCTATGCTTTTGTCTTTTCATAACCATGGGGGATAATATGGAAAGGGGCCAAAAACTTGGAATACACAATTTTCCCCAATACACCAACCACTGATCTTGTCGTTGAAGGTAGTAGCTTCATTCCTGTATGGTAGTTCAACAGCCCCACAGTGCTTATCTCCCCAGCTAAGCTGTGTATGGTGCAAAAAATTCTCATAATCAAGTTATGAATTTGTTGTATCAACATGTCCAACTGAAGTATTCACTTCAATAAATAATGTGCAATGTGAAAGAGCTTTTTGATCAACCTCTAAAAGAGCTAAAAGTGGTGACTTGATATATACTTTGTTTGTTGGCATGTTTAGGACATCTGGTATGGTGGAAATCACTCTCTGGATTTTTAGAAAACATTCTCAATACAACTGCACACTTTATTGATGTCCATTTCCTATCTCTGCAGGGCCAAGTTGAGGTGCCAAACCAGAAAGTTGCAGCAAGTGTCATAGCCCAGGGGACACAAGTTCAGACGGTAAATCAGCTTCATGCTTCTGTGTGTCGAACATCATTGTCAGAACTGTCACCAACTTCTGTTACACAGCCTATATCATCTGCTCCAAGTCCAACTTTGCCAGAGCAGATGGTGTCACCATTGAAGGCTGATAATGCCTCTATGCTAGGAGCTTATAAACAAACTTCTGCTGGCCCTAAACCACTCAGCATTGTTACCCCTTTGAAGTCACCTATTCCTGATGGGTATAATTGGCGCAAGTATGGCCATAAGCTAGTAAAGAGTCCCAAAGGTTCTCGAAGTTATTACAAATGTACGTACTCCAATTGTTGTGCTAAAAAGATTGAATGCTCTGATCATTCAGGCCATGTAATAGAGATTGTTAACAAAGGAATCCACAGTCATGATCCACCCAGGAAGAATAATTCTGGCAGGGAAAATAGGAATGCATCATCTGCTGGCCCCTGTTTGGAAAAGAATGTATCTGAACCTTCCCTCAAAGTGCTTAAGAATTCACGCCCAGCCACATTGGCTAAAGAACCTCCGCAGGAAACACCTATGGTTCCTGAAAGAAAACGGTATAACTCAACTGTTTCTGATGAGAACAGGGAAATTGATATTAAAGAGGAGCATGTCATTGAACCTGAGCCAAAAAGAAGGTAAGCTTTCCTGTGGATATTCTGGGGGAATGTAATTCATACAGATTTTGATATTCTAGCCTATTCTTCTGGAAAGTAAGTTTAAAATATCTTTTCTACATTTTGTTTTGTTTCTATGTGACCAGATTGAAGAGAGGAAGTTTAGCAGCATGTTCAGAGACTGTCATCAAACCTGGAAAGAAACCAAAAATTGTCGTGCATGCAGCAGGTGACAATGGGATCTCAGGTGATGGATATAGATGGCGCAAGTATGGACAGAAAATGGTGAAGGGCAATCCTCACCCACGGTATGTGTTTATTTCTTTATTTCATTCTTTCTAGTTGTGACAATTTACTTGATAATTTTGTTTCCTTGTGCATTGGCACAAGCAGTTAGTCACCCACTTCACTGGATGCTGGATGTAGATGACTAATTAATCATCCTTGCATTTATGGTCCTACCTGTGGGACATTTCCCTTTCCCACTGCTAACCATGGACTACATCAGTGACAATGGCATCTTAAAGAGATTTTTGTTCCTTTTTTCCTGTTTTCCTCTAAAAGACAAGGATATATACAATTAAAAGAGCTGAAATGGTTTTTGTTTCTATGAGTGAGTTAGGGTTGCATATTCATTTCTTCATCCAATTTATCACTGTTATTATATTGTTCTCGTTTATTGCCTGAACAAACTTTACAGGAACTACTATAGATGCACATCTGCCGGATGCCCTGTCCGTAAGCATGTTGAGACTGCAGTAGATAACACTAGTGCTGTCATTATAACGTACAAGGGAGTACATGACCACGACATGCCGGTACCAAAGAAGCGACATGGACCAGCAAGTGCTCCTCTTGTTGGTGCAGCTGCTTCTGCTTCTATGAGCAAATTGCAGCTTAAAAAGACTGGTACAAGCCAAAACCAGGTTACTCCAACCCAGTGGTTGGTTGACAAAGAAGGTGAATTCACCGGCGAAACCTTGGGTGTTGGAGGCGAGAAGAAGGCAATTGAATCAGCTCAAACACTTCTTAGTATTGGATTTGAAATCAAGCCTTGCTGAAAAATCCTTATCTTGCATAGGGTACAATGTAAAGATTTAAAAGTCGGGGGGGGGGGGGGACCCTCCTACGGATTGGAGATAACGTAGTAGCTGTCATGACATAAATTATCACTGGATGAGTTTGGAGAGTTTTGTTGTTTGTATTTTCTATTTTCTAGTTTTAGGCTTCCTGCAGTTTTTAAGTGAACATGTATATTTGGCCCTTCTTTTCTTTCAGTTGAGCAGTTGAATATCCGGGATTTATACACCCTTACAGGTGACTGGTAGTGTAGCACCGTCAAATTGACTGACAATGGCACCTATTTTTCGTCTCTGCGGTTGCGATACCTTTCCGTGTCCCCCATTTCAGGAGCCAGCTTTAGCAATCTCTCTTGGACATGGACTGCGAGTACTCAGGACAGGTAGGTTTAAGGTTTAAAGGTTCTGTCTGTTGTATATGATTACGAATTTAATTGCTTCCGAGGCTTGGATCTTTTACACAAATCAACATGATTAATATGTAGTTGGTAAAAAGAAAATGCTATAGTCCTCCTTGAAAGTCGTTAAAAAAATATGCCGAAAGTTGAGGTAAACGGGTGGGCCGTACCTGTAAAAAGAGAAAGACGCAGTGGACCCACATGTAAAAACTACTAGAACAATATAACGAACTGTACAATATATGTCAGAAGGTCTCCAAGCCTTAAGTTCATACCATTTCTGGTCCGCCCAAAAAAAAGGAAATATTATAATTTCGATGTAACTGGGGGGAGGGGGACACAACCTTGCCATGCGCACTGAAGGCTCTTTAATTAATTGGTTGTCGCTGTTAATCACTCAGCGTAGGGATCTAATCTTTCTCCCCCCTCCTTCGTCTGGTCATGACGCCATTGACTTGGTGTTGCACTCACGCAACCGCTCGATTGACGTTGGCTGGTTAACATTCATTGCAGTTATTAAGCTCAATAGGCAAAGGCCTGTTGGTTTGGCCAATTTTTAATGTTTTTATTTTTTTTCTCTCTCTCTCTCTCTCTCTTTTATTTCCCTCTCATTTATCAATTGTCATCTCAACCCCCGCTCTTTGCATCATATAGACATCAGGGAGGAATCAAAGAGATTCCCACGACACTCTGTCTCTAAAAGTCAACATCCTTATTAACTCCGGAAAAACAGCCACTAACCTACAAAATGTATTGGACAGGGGAACCTTCCAATCTTAGTCGGACACGGAACTTGTGCCCTTTCAGCTATTGTTGTCCCCATTTGGGGCCAGACAGATTGGTCAATTCGTGCTTTGCTAGTTGTTTAATAAGCTGACTCATGAAAAGTTGCCAGACAGTTCAGATTTATTATCAGGCAATGATTAGCTAGCAGAAGGTCATGTTTTATTTAGGGATGCTGGAAAAGTTATTTAGACAGATGGATAAAATTAATAAAATCATATAGATATTATTATAATAATATATAAAATACATTAATTAAAAAAATAAAATAAATTATTATATTATATTATTAATTATATTTAATTTTATTCATTGTTTTTGTGTCTGTGTAGTTATTTATTTTATTTAATTTCATTCAATCCACCACCCAGTAGGCAGAATCTGGTGTTCAACTCGGAGAGTGACAGACCCTTTTCATTGATTTTTCCATAAAAACAAAAGACGAAGAAGAAGAAGAAGGTCAATAACCCATTTAGCTGTACAAAAAATTTTACAGTGATATTCCATGTCTCTCTCAAACAGACCCTAACGGATGCCACGATCATCAGGAAACTTAATTCACTTTTAGCACCCTACAATTTAGGAATCCATTACGCATAATAATTCATCAAATTTTATACAGAAGAACCTCATTGCTGCCCAAGGAGTAGCAGTGGACAAGTTACTGGAGTAACCTGATGATTGAACCTGGAGCCCCATAAACCGCCTTGTCATTCCGAGGAGAAACTCAACTCATCTATAGCCATGGATATTTCTGACTCCATGATACCATCAGTTTTCTTCTCTTCAGCCTCCATTCCATTTTCTTCCTTCCCTTCAATCGCATCCATACACTCCTGGAATCTGAAGCAACTGATGAGATGGTCGTTCGTGATCCCTGCCACCTGCATGAATGAGTAGACGACAGTTGGCCCAACGCAGCGGAATCCCCTTCTCACGAGGTCTTTGCTTATTACATCTGCTTTTGGAGTTTTAACTGGAACCTGGCGAGGATATCGGAGTCGGTTGATTATGGGCTTGTAGTTCACAAAGCTCCAAATGTACTTGTCAAATGTTCCAAACTCGTCCACTACCTGACATCAATAAACCTACAACAAGTTAGTTGCAATGATAATCTTAGGAGGGAGAGTATGGAATTATGGCACTAACTACGGTAACAAAGTTTAGTGGTTATTGACAGAAGCCCACCAAATCTGATAACAGTGAATTACCTACTAAGCACGCTGGCATGTTGAAGAAAAGGAATAATTAGGTTACATAAATAACTCTCTAGATATGTCAGACATGTCCTATGTGTGAAATACTATAACTTGTCCTATATGGTTAAATGCAAATTGCAACCTGACTAGGACCACCATACAATGACTTTTCACCTATATGCTCAATCAAGTGATCATTAAGCACACATTATAAAGTGCCTCAATACACGCACATTGTAAGGCATTGGGATGGGTTACATGTACGTAGTCTAAATCCTGTTTTTTGAGAAGTTGTTTCCGCAACCCGAACTTGTGATCTAGAGGTTACAAAGGAGTAACCTTACCATTATACCAAGGCTCACCCTTCCATTAAGCACACATTAATTGTCATTAAAATCTTTGCACAAAAAGGAGAACTTGTGGTCCCTAATATATGACTGCATTAATCCAAATAAGGTATCAGCATTGGAAAGTCGATGCATAAATAGATTATGCTTGCCAAAGATACAGATTTAGAAGGTTATACCAATCGAGCTTTTGAAATTTATGGAAACTAGAGTAACTTAAGAGATGAAACCAATATGCTTAGATGTTTCACTTTTCTTCACAAGTCACAGAAAAAGAACTTTAGTACTGTAATGTGCATCTTGGACTTAAAAGACATCAAGAATGTACCTTACATAATTGGCGTGCATTCTCTATGACAGCACGCAGCTTAGACTCTGACAACAGGGAGCTTGCAGTGCTTCCTGGCGCTATTATCTTCTTCTCATTAAATTTTGACACAACAACTGGATCATATTCAGCAAAAACTTCCCTGTAGTTGAAGAAGGGGAAAAGGTCTTTTACTGAACAGTAAAATTAGATGATGAATAAATGGGAAAAGAAAATACCAGTCAGAATATACAAGTCATCACCGAAGAGAGAACAGCACAATTGGCATTCAATAGAAACATTACCTAAAAATTTGCCTTTTGCTCAAAATTGCAGGCCAGGATAGTTCAGCCAAAGCACCTGAAAGGATAAGGAGCTCAAACAACTTCCTGCACATGGAAATTACCAAGCCAATGGCTGTTAAAAAAAGAGGGCCATATCAGAAAGCAGGACTTCCAACAAGTACGTCATAGATGCAAATAAAAACACCTACCTGTCATCATGTACTGGAACTCCCCATTCTTCATCATGGAAAGCAGTATAACATGGATCTAATTTCACATAAACCAAATTGTCAGTGAATTAGGTCAAAAGAGAGGTAAAGGATCTCGATAGCATGCTGTCAAATATGTTGCTTAAGTAACGTATACCTAGTAGTTACTAGCTTTTAAGAGTCATTTGTGTACTTCTGCATCCTCTCCTTCATTTGGTTTTCCAACCAGTCTTATATTTACTTAACGTAACATAGAGTATATGATTTTACTTTTTCAGCAATTCAGATAGGTATATAAATTTCTCACGTATTTGTTATTTCATTAGAAGACCAAACAAATCACAATATTCAACAAGTAAATTGCAAGCAAGGATGCACTTGAGTGTGCACGTGCGCGCGCGCGTGTGTGTGTTTGAGTGAAAGATTGAGAGACAGAGAGGGATTTCTTTTTCTTTCCATCTTTCACAGAAGAAGTCAATAGTCCCAAAATTCCTATTCTAGCCCACAAAACTGAAAGCACAAGGACATAACTAGGAAGCCAAGGAAAAGCAGATATCCAATATGTTGCTTACTAAGAGAAGGAATTCGGCAAATTAAAATACTTCCATGCTCAATTGGTAAATTGAAACAGAGAAAAGGGGAAGACATAGTCAAAAGAAATGCCTCCAAGTCCATAAGACTAAATGGAGACAAGTGAAGATGATCGGTGTTGAGCCACAGGAAATAAATTTAGACCAAATTATTGGAATACATCTACAATAGCACTAGTCATTAGTCAACCATACCAGGAAAGATGGACTAGTTGCAGCCAATTCCATTTTTTCCTTTACAATGCACCAAATGCACAAGCATGTCTCATCTAATGGCTTGTTTAGTTCAGTAAATCATGAGTCATAATTTAGTCTTTATTGATGAAATGGGGGCCAAATATCAGAGAGATGAACCCAGGGGAAGCTGGTTCTAGGAAAAAATCTTGAGTGATTGAACTAACTTTCAAAAACAGAAGCTGAGCAAATAAACTGCATGCATTCAGGCAATAAACCACTGTTTACATCTATGTGCCATGCCTCAGAAAGTAAATTTACAAATCTATAATATGAAGCATGAAATTGTGAGGAATCAATGTATTTAACTTCAAAGCAAACTAGAAACAGAGTATTCCGGTTTCTAATAGGCATAAACTACTGCAATCCTGTCCTAATAAATTCATGATTTATATGCTTAGAGTAGAAACCAAGGAAGTAAGTTACAAGATTAATAAGATTCTGCTAGTTATTTCTGCCTTTCATATACTCTATACACAAACAAAATAAATAACACAGTCAAAGGACCAAAAATGTACCAGTGTTTGGTGTCACCCATGCACAACTCTTCCTGGCCTTTGAACCATCAGGAGGTGGAGATTCTAAACCTCCATCAGAAACAACACTTCTTGGCTTTAATGCATACTGCTTTCTCCGACTCCCTACACTGTATGATCTTGTCAACCTCCCGGTTGATGCTCTGCTATGGAACGAGTCCGTGGAGGCATCAGATGAACAAGAAGCATTTAGAGATAAATTCAAATGCAACAGCTGCTCATGGCGGCGAAGCACCGAAGGAGCATTAACAGAATGCAATTTTGGGGATAAAGCACTAACTGTAGGCACCGTAAGGGCTTTCTTCTCCCCGCCTGCATCCCCCTCAGGTGATCTTTCAACCTTTTTTAATGGTTTTGAAGCCGGTTTCTGTGTAATAGCTGAACATGCCCTGTTGCTTCCATTGTGTCCTAACACAGGTCTGGGCTTAGAATCAGCCACATTCATTGACCGCACTCTTGGAGGCCCCGACATTGCTAAAACAAATTTGAACTAACACCGATTCCCAAGAGATCTTCAGATTTTTCCCCTCAAAATTACAGAGACTTAAAAAATTTACTGACTTTTGACTTCTTTTCTGATCCTTTTCAAAGTCAAACGAAATCAACAGCCAACCACCCAGTGAAATTGAGTGAGACTCATTTTTCTGGCAACAAGAGAAATTCAAATCGGCAAACGGGTGTGAATGCAAAAACCCTTTTTCAAACAAATTTACCAACTTCTAGAGCTACATTCATCGACCAAACATCTGAACATACCAAAACCAGATCTTAGATTGGCTTTTGACCCTTATAATTCAAACTTCTAAACACTTCCCATACCACTTGGGTTACCTCAAATGAAGCTTCAAAACAACACCCATCACGCAAAACAAACCAAAAACCTCCAACTTCCATCTTCAAAATCAGCCCTGAAAGAAGATAAACAAAAAGCAAGAAAACCCATCAATCAAAATGTCCAAAAAACATAAAAGTTCTCACCTTTCGACCATTGCTAAAGGGTATCATACCATATACAGCTTAAACTGATAAAACGAGGAAAAAGCAAGAGGACTTCATGACATATTCAAAATGTGAGTGTGTAGGAGAGAGAGAGAGAGAGAGAGAGAGAGAGAGAGAGAGAGGGCCTCGAAACATGAAGATTCCATTCTGCATTGTAGAAAACGAGATGGAGAGTCTCTATTACCTGGAGAGAAAGGTGGGGGTGTGGTGTAGAGGCTCAAAACTGCGTCGTTTCAGCCCCTAATTAAAGCTGACACATTTTCTCCTTCTCTTTACTTTGAAGTCTGAAATTGTTAATTTCATGCCTTTCCCTCACTCTCCCCCCTCTCTCTCTCTCTGCTTTTTTTCAATTTTTCCGGGAAAATGAAAAGAAAAGCCACCGAGAAAATGAGTTGATCGCAAACGGAAAAAGAAAATTTGTTATTTTTCCCACTGAAATCCCATTGAACTTCTCATTCACTGCTCACCACGAGAGAGAGAGAGAGAGAGAGAGAGAGAGAGAGACACGCACACGCACACACACGCACACACAAAGAGCAAGTGGGTGAAAACAGAGAGAAAGTGGAGATTGGGGTTTTTGTTTACAACTCTATTGAATAGCGTGCGAGTGACCTTGACTAGTGACCATCCAGTTTTTTGAGCTGCGTGTCACCGGCAATACCCGGTTCGTTTCTTGTTCTTTTCTCGAGCCTCTTTTTTCCTCTCTCAACAGGGCCGAAGTCATCAAGAAAAAATACATGTATGTCCAGGTTTAATTACTGTGCATTTGATCCAAGTTATTATTTTATATTTAAAATAAATAATATTAAAGAAATTTCATTAAAAAAAAAACATATTAAATCACTATGACCCTGCTATCTCGAATGGTTACATTTATTCTGATTTTTATATAAAATTTAAGAAAAACGTATTGAAAGTTTCTTTTAGTAATTCAAAAAAAAAAAAAATCACCACCTGTAGTACTATTTAAATAAAATTCTAGTTTTTTTTTTTTTTACTATAAAAGTTGAAACTCTAGTTGTACGTACCGTATGAATGATCAAGTTTTTTAAATAAAATTCTAGTTTTTTTTTTTTTTTTTTACTATAAAAGTTGAAACTCTAGTTGTACGTACCGTATGAATGATCAAGTTTAACTGATTAAAAAAAGGGAAATACTTTTCAAATTTGCTGGGTATTTATTGATGATGGAAAATGAGATTCTTTTCTTTTTTTTCATTTATCTAAAAAAAATTGATATGATTTTAATGGCAAAATGACTGTTATTACTCTATGAGGTGAGTTGAAGTTCCACAACTATTAAATACAACGATTTTATGGGACCCAAGCCATACCAACTTTGTCAAATGTTGTTGATGGTTGTCCATCATCATCTTTCTTCCAAGATGAACCGGAGTGGCTGAAAAATGAGCTATGGAACACAGTGAGTGCCGGCTTTCTCAGTAATCAGGGTTTGATTTTCATGTGTGCTTGCTGGTCTCTTAAAAATATGGCCATGGACATGGAAACTGGCTTTGCCCTTCCTGGGGTGGGGAACTCTTCTTCTCCTCGTTTGGTATGGTGGGATATGCCTCCACAGGACTTCATGAAAGTTTATACCGATGGGAGCACTCAAGAGAATCAATCTCGGCAAGACAGGCTTTGGTGGTCTTTTGTGTGGTAGAATTTGGAGTTTGGCGGGGTGGCTTTAGGGAATTAGCTGGTGTTTATACGAGTATGGCCGCGGAGCTTTTGGGCTTCAGGCGGGCATTGAAATCCGCGGCCATTGAAATCAGCCTGGGAAATGGACTTACGTTGTGTTATTCTTGAAACTGATTCGTTAGAGGCCTTGCATTTAACCAATGGCGGGGCATTCGATTCTCATCTCTCTCGGTCTCGCTGAATGATCATTCGTCGCCTTTTGCACGAGGTCTTCGACACTGGAGTTAAACCATGTTCTGAGTGAAGGCAACTGTTGTGCGGATTACCTTGCAAAGCTTGATACAAATTGTTCTCCAAGTGATGCATGGCTCAATCAACTGCCGTGTAGGATTAAGCTGTTATTGGAGGGAGATAGACAATGGACTATCTTCCTCAGACACTCAGTTTTTTGGTTTTGATATCTTTTATCTTATGTATCGAAAGAAATTAAAAAAAAAAAAAAAAGAAAGTTGTTGGCTATAACTGTAAGTTCACAATTCAGTCACAGACTTGTTAAATTTTGGTACTTAAATTCAATAACTTTTAATTGTTTGAATTGAGGTCACAATTCCCTTAAAATTGGTCAATGCCGGGTTAATTGCCGACAGTTGTTAAGCTTGTCAAAACTAAATGCTGATGTTTCTAGTTTATGGCTCACTTCCTTTGTCATAACCGAGGCAATAACAACGTTAAAAAAAAAAAAGAAAAGATAATTGCATTCAGACCCCTCTTTCAGTCTCTCCCTCTCTCTCTCTCTCTCTCTCTCTCTCTCTGTCTGCCTTCTAGCGATGATGCTCAGTAGGGGTTTGATATGGCCTTTGATCTGAAATTTTGGCGTCCGAGGAGTGAAATCGCCGTTAATAGTGGCTTTCTGGCCGAATTTATGGGGGTACAAAGGTGAAGTCTCCTGGCTTTTCTAAACTGGATTTTTGCACAGGTATTCTTGTCTGTTTTTCACATGGGATTTCGCTGACTTATGCCCGTGTTTCAATGACTTCTCCACGAATCCGAGGGAAGCAGACACGAGGAGGGAAAGCACTCTGCGAGAAGCAACAATGAAGATCGACGAGGGAAGACCCTTGGCCTTCATGGCTCGGGTGGGGATGCTCTTGTGATCCAACTTCTGGGTGGGAGTTCGAGGTACGTACCAGAAGTTACTTATTCTACTCAACATCAAATACCCGCCTTTTTTCACATGGCAACCAGTTGCCACAACTTTAAAAAACAACGTTTTTGCGCTTTCAAAAGTTGTGACAAGACTGTCAGTTTTCTGTTTAAAAGATAAAAAGAAAACATCGAGTGACCCATCAAGCATGATTTATAAGTTTTCTCCTTTTCTTTTTCTAAAGTACTAAACACGAAAAGCAAAACCAAAGTGATCCCGAAGAAACAGACGTTATCCAAAAACAGCGGGAAATTTTCAAATTCCACCATCTTACAATCTTCTACTGATTCCTAAGAAACCCTAAAGAATGGGGACCAAAATAAATATAATGATACCTAAGGTGCTTTCAAATTCAACTAAGCCATCAATTTCAAACCCCCACAGATACAAAGAAGCAAATAAAAAGATTCATATCAGTCATCGTTGAATATGTCAAATTTAGATTCCTGGAAAAGCAGGGTTTCTCGTTACACAGCTTTCTCATTTTGAAAATGATAGGAAACACAATTTTTACTGCAAATCCCACTACCGCGTGCAATGAAAACCAGAAATGCAAGCTGGTTCCCTCCACGCAATAAAATCCAAAAGATTGCCAGTCACAAGATGCGGAAGCTGCAGCTGCAAGCATTCAATAAAAGACGAGGATAAGTATCGTCTTCGTGAAAGAGGATAATACCCACATAACCAAAGAAGGCAGACATACCCAAGTAACCCTCTGCCTTGCCATGCTCTAGGTGTCACTGTCAAGTTAATTGGAGCACCTTGCCTCATAACAATGACAGGTATTGTGTGCCCCACATTCGTCTGAACCTCAGATGCAAGCTTTTGTAGAAGATTCTCACCAGCTTGATATTCGACATTACCGAATTTAACAATTTGATCTCCAAGTTGTAAACCATCCTCAGCTGTTGGGGATGCATCAGCTATTTCATCAACCACTGCAAATGGTAAGCTGACAAACACATCCACACCCATGGAATTTGAGGAATTTCCTAGGACAACATTGTGTGCTGCAAGCACAGCAGCATTGCCCATAGATGAGTTCTGAACATCTGATGCCCTGTCATCACCTTGCAAACCATGCAAAAATGTTAACACAATTTAATTACACACTATATACAATTTTTTCCCCATATTAAGTTGCCATACAAGCTTTTTTCCACTTATCGTCATAGCACCAAAGAGCATTGTGCATTGTCATCTAAGAAATCCATCAACTCTTTACCATGTTATAACAAAAATAACCTACCAGAGGAAAAGCTCCATAAGAATTTATATGTGGATGGTAATAGGAAGTAATTATATGTGGTTGTTACTTGTTAGCAAATATGTATTCAGCAGATCTTAAAGCTCAAGATTGGCCATCTTTTGGCCTGGTGATTTAACTTCTTTTGGACTCGTAATGAATGTTCTATCATCTTCAAGTCCTTTAAGCTCATATAACATATCAAGGGCAGACGTATGCCATTGCCACCATCCAAGAGTAGGTGATTTCCGAGTTTATGCAACCATGAAGTGGCAAGGGACAGTCTATCAGCCCGAAATCAATGAGGCGTCACTGATTCCATCAACTTATGAGTATTGTTTCACGATTCAGCTCAACAGATCGTGGTAAAGCCCCAGCAGTTACCTGTGTCTTTGGAGGATGAAGAACATCTAGGTGCAAGCCTTGCCGAATGCAGAACTTGTATGCTTTCATTGATCTTCTCTGTGATATCCTTGTGATCATTTCGCAGCTCTGCCACGCGGGAAACAGCCATAATGATCCTTGCAAGTGTTAGCTTTTCACACACAATTAATAACATTGGCTCACTGTATATTAGATCAATCTTGAATCTTGATTAGAATCATTGCTTATTTCCAATCCCAAACCCCCCCTTTTTTTTCCTTTCTTTTTTGCAGCAAAAACAGAGTAAATCACCACGGTGACGTGAATAAACACGAATATCAATCTATCTCCAAACGGTAAATTCAATATTTTCCATTCCCGATGGATAATGAGGAAAAAAATTTGAAAAAAAAAAAACAGAAGAACGAATAAACAAATAAATATAAAGAAGGAAGGAAGTTAGTACGAGCAAGACGGTGCCGTTCTGCTCTCACAGCCGGAATGTCAATGTCTGCAAGAGGAAAACCCTAAGAACCAAACAAATTCAAAAAATTCAAGCAAAATTCAGCAATTATCTAACCCAAAAAAAAAAAATCAAGCTTAACGTTTACACAATCAGTTCAAAAGAAAAGAGAAGAACCTGAGAGAGAGAGAGAGAGAGAGAGAGGGTTTAGAGTTTGACCTCGGAGTCAACGAGATTGCCGGAGAGACCGGGACCGCCGGGCCGGCAGAGGCGCTCGATGATGCCGTTCATCTCGGCCTCCACGGCGCTTCTTGTCTCCATGAGCTTCATTGCTTCTGCTTTCAAGTTCGTGGCGACCATTATTTTTCCCTTCCTCTTCTTTTTTCCTTTTTTTGCCGATTTCTCTCGACTTTTTCAATTTGATTTTTCAAAAACAAGCGATAATAAAAAGATTAAAATTCAACTTAATTTTCAAAAAATAAAAAATAAAAATAAATAAATTATCAATAAAACTATCAAGTGGTTGTCGTTCCCTTGATTTTCCGTCCCGATGTGTTTCGATTTCAATTTTCAAATGTGGGCCTATTCCCGGCCCTTTGGATATTACAAAAAAACTGGGCCCAATTTTCATGGGCCCGCTTCTTTAAGCCACTGTTTGTAGAACACGGCCCAACATCAGAATTTCAATTAATTGGATTATAGTTATATATATGTATCAAAATTTAAATATATTGAATCTTGATGTGTATTATATTTCCATTACATTAAATTTTCAATATAATCAATTTTCAATCTTTTGAGTTATTTAAAATTTAAAATTAATCGATTTTAAATCATTCTAATTTTGAGTATTTTAAACTATAAGACATCAACTTTTCCGATTAACACACACATTGGATCCGCTCAAAGATTAAGTTAAATGATTACTACATCTTGTATAATTTGATATGTCTCGCATAAGCTTGTTGTCTTCATGTGTAGGATTTTTATTTTTATTGTTTAATATAATAATTTAATTGATAATTTGATGTGTTTTTTTTTTTAATATTAATTAAAGTTTAAATTTTTTTATTATCATTTATTTTTTAATAAATAAAAATTTAGAGTGTAATATTTAGGTGATGGTTATCTTTTACAAAGAAATTTAAATAAAAAAAATTATACATAACCAATTAACTACTTTTAAAAAAAAATTTTTTTTTGGGGGGGACAAAAACAAAGCGAAAAGATTCTTACTTTTTATATATTAATAATGGTATAAATTTATCTAAAGTTATACGAAAATGCTCAATCAATCTGATTCATGTCACGCTAAGTATGTACTAAAGAACTACGGCGACCACTTTTCATTATTCCTCATAGCTTTTAGTTATTATCATAAGCATAAAGATTAAGCATGAAGAGGAAGGAAGAGTACACGACAGAGGAAGGAAGCGTCAGATTCTTACTTTTATTATGGTCTTCTTTATCGGGGAAAGGACATGAAATGCTATGTGAGAGCGAGCGAAAGAGGCAGAGGCCCAGATGGTCGTGTGGTGGACAATGATCGTCGCACTACTCCTAGGCCATTTGTAGCCCAGCGAGTCAATCAATCAATCATTAACTCAAAAATATTTTTGACGGCTCATTATATATAGAGTGGAGAGTCACCCACTGTAAAATGGCCGCCATAGTACTGTCCTTGGCCAACTCGGTCTCTTCACTTATTCCATCATCTGCCGCTCGTTCTTCTTCTTATTTGTCTTCGCCGTCTCTGATTTTTACCAAGTTTAGAACAGTGCCTGGTCTGAGATTCGCACCATTTTGTTCCCGTAGAGGAGGGAAGCTCATGGCTCGTGCCACTCTTGGCCTCACCCAGCCCAGTAGCATCGATGCGCCAAAGGTCCTTCCATTTTCTCTCTTTCCTTGTGGGAAAAACCGACCCACTTTCTCGTTTCTTTGTTTTAGGAGATGGGTTGTTGTTTTTATTTAGAGTTCTGATGCGGATTGTTTAGATTTTGATTTTTTGTTGGATGAGTTTTGTCATCTTAAAGCCAGTTATGGGTTTTCTTGTCTTCTTTGGCCTGTATTATACAAGCTTGTTATAGCTTTGAGTTGGTGTCATTAGTTAGTTATAATCAGTGCATTGCCCACATTTGTTTGTGCTAAAATGCTGGCTCTGATCTGATCTCGTTTAATTGGATACTATGGGTGAAATCCACGTCAACGTAGTTGGCCTCTCACTGGCTTTTGATTTCCTATAAAATTTTGTGTAGTACGGTTTTCTATTTACTTGGGTTGAATTTGAAGTTTCATTATTCATTTAGTTCTTAGGGATCAGCGTGGTTCTGGACTATACTTTGGTTGTGTACCTGCTGGTCTGTGCTTTCATCAGTTTATTTTCTAGGTGATATCTGCAATCATTTGGATCTTGGGTGCCTGATTGTTGCCATTTCCTGGAGACTAACAAATGTATTATGTGTATGTGTTAATCTTTTAAAGATCTCCTTTGCTGCCAAAGAGATTGAGGTGGTGGAATGGAAAGGAGATGTACTTGCAGTTGGCGTTACTGAGAAAGATATGGCAAAGAATGAGAGTGCAAAGTTTGAGAACTCACTTTTGAAGAAGCTTGATTCCCATTTGGGTGGTTTATTAAGTGAAGCCTCTTGTGAGGAGGATTTTACAGGAAAAGTTGGCCAATCTATGGTTCTTAGGCTTCCGGGTCTAGGTTCCAAAAGAGTTGGTTTGATTGGCCTTGGACAGTCTGCTTCAACCGCATTTGCCTTTCGCAATTTTGGTGAGGCCATTGCTGCTGCTGCAAAGTCTGCACAAGCCAGCAATGTTGCCATTGTGCTTGCCTCTGCAGAGAGTATCCCTGATGAGTCCAAGCTCAATACTGCTTCGGCTATAGCATCTGGTACTTTGTAGATCTGATGGTTTCATGATTTACTTGTGATAAATTGTTGGTTTGGTGGTCGAAATTAACATGCTGGACATGGTTCAAATTGTGATAGGGACTGTGCTAGGGATATATGAAGACAACAGGTACAAATCAGAATCAAAGAAATCTGTGCTTAAATCTGTTGATATACTTGGTCTAGGAACTGGAACTCAACTAGAGAAGAAACTGAAATATGCTGAAGATGTTTCTTCAGCCGTCATATTTGGAAGAGAGCTTGTGAATTCACCAGCTAATGTACTCACTCCTGGTATGCATTCGCTTCATCGTGATTTTCGCCCTTAATTCTTTTTCATTTAATGCATCAATCGTTTGCTATTGTATAATGACTTATATAGACATAGCTATGCACAGAGATGTATGCCTGCATTATGTGGTGCCGTAACCTTTTCATTGATTGTTGGGAATGACTTCCATTTTTCAGCGGTACTAGCAGAAGAAGCTTCAAAAATTGCTTCCGTGCATGGCGATGTTCTGTCTGCTACAATCTTAAGTGCAGAGCAGTGCAAAGAGTTGAAAATGGGGTCCTATCTGGGTGTTGCTGCGGCCTCTGCAAATCCGCCTAACTTTATTCATTTATGCTACAAGCCTTTAAGCGGACCTGTTAAAGCCAAGTTGGCATTAGTAGGAAAAGGATTGACTTTTGACAGGTGAGCTAGTGATTTATGCATTAAATATCTGGTATGATTCTATGACCTAAATGAGGAGCCTGTGTTCCTGTCCCTTGTTGCTATGTATGAGTATCATATTGCACTGTGCTTCAGTTGCTGATGCATTCTCCCCTTTTGTGATCATTTTCCTCTGTCTTGATGTTATTGGGAGTAGTACTTCTATGTTTTATGATATCGTTAGTTCCATTTTACATCTGCAAGGATCACTGAGTTTGTTCCTTCTCTTACAGTGGTGGCTACAACATTAAAACAGGACCTGGGTGTTCAATTGAGCTCATGAAATTTGATATGGGAGGTTCTGCAGCAGTTCTAGGTGCAGCAAAAGCCATTGGTGAAATTAAACCTTCTGGAGTAGAGGTGAGCCATTTGCTTTGCTCTTGTTGTTAATCTTCATTTAGAACTATGGTCTTGCCAGTCTGTTTAAAGGCTTTCTTTTCCTATTACTCAGATTTCCTTTCTGTCCTGCCCTCGACACTTAAGGGAAGTTTTTGTCTTTGCAGGTTCACTTCATTGTTGCAGCTTGTGAGAATATGATTAGTGGAACAGGTATGAGGCCAGGGGACATAGTCACAGCCTCAAACGGGAAGACAATTGAGGTATTGCCTTTCTCATACTCATCATTTAAAAAATAAAAAGGTCATAAAAATAAAAATTAAAGAAAGAAAAGAAAAGAAAAGTGTCATAGTATGCTATCATGCAGTGTCAGAACGGTATATCTTTTGTTTGCTTGTAGCACATTACACATTAAATCAGTTGCAATGATGGGGAAGAGATTCCGCTTTTGAGTTTCTTGTCCTCTTGAAATTGAACGTTTTAAATCTTCTTTTGTCTTCTGAATCTTGTCATGGCATCATTTTTCTCGAATATGCAATGTAAATGAAAACAAACATTATGGTATATGGGACCTATTTTATCTTTATTCCCTGAAAAGGATATGCAAATTTTTGAAGTTCTTAATGGGCAATGGGATAAAGATGATATGGCTTTTGGATATGTGTTGCAGGTCAATAACACTGATGCCGAAGGCAGGCTTACACTTGCTGATGCTTTAGTTTATGCATGTAACCAGGGTGTAGAAAAGGTAATGCCTGATTATTTTCTTCCAAATACATATGTATCTGATGCGTTGTTGGTAGGTTGTAATTGAATACCTATGTTGGCTGATTGTAATTAAACACCTAGACTTCAACCCAATCTGCCTCTAGACTGATGAGATTGTCTATAGTCTCCTCCAATGCTATCTGGAAGAATGCTTACAGGTGCCTGGGCTGTTTTATAGAGAAACCCCCATGTGCTGTTTGGACATTATCAGAGCTGATTCTTTTGTTTATATAACTCCATTTAAATATGCAGATTGTTGATCTGGCAACATTAACTGGGGCCTGTGTAGTTGCTCTTGGACCCTCAATTGCAGGTAAATGGTACATGGTTATTGTGATTCTGGTGGGAATCAAGCTTCGAGCAATTCTCTGTCCCTCCCTCCCCAACCCCTACTCCTTCCTGCGGGGTTTTTTGTGGCCTGCATTATATAATTATACATTGTCATCCATGCAGTTGTAAAACACTGTTCAAATCATCTAAAATCATGTTTCAGTTTTCTTAGGGCTGTCATATTGTTGCTTGCAACACTCCAGTCACTCTTTGCTGGTTACTAAGAAACCATTTCATCTTTCAGGTGTGTTTACACCCAGTGATGAGCTAGCAAAGGAGGTATTTACAGCAGCAGAGTCGAGTGGGGAGAAACTTTGGAGGTTGCCTTTAGAAGAAAGTTACTGGGAGTCCATGAAGTCAGGAGTAGCTGATATGGTCAACACTGGTGGTCGTCCAGGTGGTGCCATCACGGCAGCTCTGTTTCTGAAACAGGTGCGTGATCAAATTTCAATCCCCTGTATGTACACATTAGCTCTTTCTTCTCATGTGTTTCGGTCTCGTGCACTGTTTTCATAAATTTTGAGGCGTTCCAATGCACCGGGGTTGTTGGTTGGTTAAAGACTTGTCTGTCTTTCATTTTGCCTGCCGATGTTCAATGTTCTGGACACAAAAGCGAGCCAACATCTTACAAGTTGTGGCTGTAATTTTGCAGTTTGTTAATGAGAAGGTTCAATGGATGCATATTGACCTGGCTGGTCCTGTCTGGAGCGAGAAGAAGAAAGGCGCAACCGGATTTGGCATCTCCACTCTTGTGGAGTGGGTCTTGCGGAACTCTTCCTAGACAATGTGGTCGAATTATGCTATACAAGGAAAGTTACAAGGAACTGCCAAGCTAGCAAAGTGGGGACTGGTTGAGAGTTAAATTTGCGAGGTAGTTTGGTGCCTGGTTATCAGTTTTCATGAATAAGAAATGGGTGTGATAGGAATGCTGATGTGAAGCTCTGAGCCATACTTACTTATGGTTTGAGTTTATGATAATTATGAGAATTCTTGAAAGAAACCAAAATCTGTCACCACATAAATGGGTCCAATATCCATATTAGAGCCAAATTAATTACTTACATTGCACTTAATTATGGTAACACCTGAACACAATTTCGAAAATCGTGCAAATTAAAACATAGATAGAACGCACACCCCATGTTTTGGGGACCAACACAGGAATTAACTTGTATCTATCCATTGATATGGTTAATTGAAGGGTGTTTTAGTATTCGGGAAAATCTATGTTTGTTGCATCTATGTTTCTTTTTGGGGAAATCATAGATAAATTTAAGTGAATTTAAAATATAAAATTTACAAGGACATATTTAATTTTTATATATAATGTAAAAATAAATTATATTTACTTTAGTCTATTCGGATTGTTGTGCTATTTGCAAAGAAGTAAAAAAGCTAGCGATTTAGAACAATTTACAACAAGATTCTAGAACAACGATTAAGGCGAAGCGAGTCCCGGTCTTGGCACGGGCAAGGAGTCTCAATGTTTGACTCCGCACGTGCAGAGTCAAAACCCCACCTCGGAATCTTTCTTTCCTCGTTCAGAGAGAAAAAGCAATTTCTTTAACACTTTGCACTGCAGTTCTCTTCGAGTTTTCTCGTTTTTGGGAACTTACACCGACATTATTGTAAGCATCAAAGCCTTTGTCACTGTTCCAAGATGGCAACTTTTCTAACATTGCTGCAGTTAGTACAAATCTAAATAGGCGGATTGAATCCAAAGCCTGCAAGCTAGGCAGAAAACCTTCCTTTTGTTTTCATTTGATCAATGATCGGGAGTGATTGGGAGAGGCGTCCAGAGGCAAGTAGAAGAGCCGAGAAATGAGTGTTTCTTTGACTGTGATGACCTTTAATCTCCATGAAGACCAGACAGAGGCCAGCCCGAATTCGTGGGAGAAGAGGAGGGACTTGTGTATAAGTGTCATCACCAGTTACTCTCCTATGATTCTTTGCACCCAACAAGGTCTGCCTCTTTCTGTCCGTGTATTACGAATGTAATCTTGTTTCTTGTCGCGTTTTCCTTCGAATTCTTGACCTGGGTCCTTGTTCTTGTGTGTTTTGGAGATGAGTTTTCACTGGGTTTGGGCTGTATCTGAGTTTTTTTTTTTTTTTTTGGTGTAGTCTCATTTTAGGTTTTGGTGAATATTTTTGTCTTGTGTTTAATTATTTTGTGAATGGGGCTTTATTTCCATCGTAATTTAGGTAATTTTTCCTGTTTTTTACTTACCATTTTTACTTCGAATATTCATTTTGTTCATGGGTTCAGGTGTGAAATCACAGTTGGATTATCTCCATCAGGGGTTGCCAGGTAACTATTTCTGATGATTATCCCTTATGGTTTGAGCTTGTTTGGTGAATACTGATAATTAAGCAGTTGCTCAGCACATTTTCTGAATACTGAATCTGCAAGGGTATAAGGATTGTGACTTTGCTACGTTTGCGTCCACTGCATAATGATGGTGCCATAAGTAGAACTATTTTAGTTTCTAATGAGATACCCATTCCGTAGGTTTTGCTCTTAAGATCAATAGCCCGTGCAGAGGTACAGGGACTAGGACTGCATCTAGTTCCCTATCCAAGGAACATGCTCAAGAATGGCAGTAGTTCCATGGGAAAGCCAAAAATTAGCTTAAAGCTGTTGATCTAGGTTAGACGTACTGCAATGCACATAGGCACACAAGGGGAACACAAGGAGCTGTCTGCCTGTCTAGATCTTTATAAATATTGCTGTAAGTGGACCACCTCTATTTTGATAAGGAAGTACATGCTACAAATAACATGGCATGTATCTTCATTGGAATTGTGTTCTTTGAGATTGACCAGGGCTTGGTGATTTTGCTCATGAGCAATCTTATGGTTATCTGTGTTAGGAGATAGATGAATAAAACAAGTTAAACCATTGGAGGCACGTGAAGTTTGTGCTTTACCTTACTGTTCCCAGAATAGAATGATTGACTGTAATCATCAAAATACCAAAGTAGTAAGTCATAATATGTTTGCCAATGATTATACTCTGTAGAAAACAAACGTGCATCTACAGATAACTGCAACCATGTTACTACTGCTTAGTTTATTACTACCTTTGCCTAGTTATTTGAATTTCTTTACCTTACCATTTATGCTCTTCCACACCTGCAATTATGAGGCAGTTTCTGTCTTTGTGCTTTGCAAGCTAATGGTGTTTTGGTATCCCAAATCTTGTCGGACACACCGCTAGTTTCCATCAGTTTCAGAAACTGAACTTATGTTGATGCTGACCTTTTTTGTCAATCAGGTTATGATCAGTTTGGAATGTCAAGAAAAGGATCTGAAGACTCTTCAGATGAACACTGCACAATCTTGTATGATAAAGAGAAAGTATGAAATTGGTTCCCTTGAATCTGAGAGAGCTTTCCATTTGTTTATCCAATATTAGGCTATTGGACCTGTATTCATGTCATTTTCTTGTGCAATGAAGGTAGAGTGGCTAGAAGGTGGCACATTTTGGTTGTCAGAGTCACCATCTGTCCCAGGAAGCATATCTTGGGGTGCCACAGTTCCATGTATAGCAACATGGGCGATATCCTTTCCACTATGTGTTTCAAATATTATATGCTTATATGCTAAGTTTGCTTTACAGTCATGGATCATACCTTGCAACTTGTATCTTTGACATGATGTCCACACATTCCAATTGAAAGGTCTTGAGCCACCAGGCTTTTCATTTCAAATAGTGAATACAAACATGGATGAGTTCAGTCCTCGTGCCCGTAGACGAAGTGCATTACTCACCTGGCAGCACATTGCGTCTTTACCACCTAGTCTGCCGGTTGTGTATTGTGGAGGATTTAACTCGCATAAAGAATCAACTACAGGGCGTTTTCTTCTTGGGAGATCAAGGTATCTTTGGGGCATAGACATTCTTCTCTTTCATTTTAGATACCCTCCCTCTTCTTGGTTTTGCTGAAAAATTACAGAGCATACATCTTTCCTCTTCTCAAACAACTGATTCATTGCTCAATTTTTGGTTGGTTTGACGCTGAATTTCTATTCTGCTTCCCACTTTCGTAGTGCCAGAGGAATATGTGTGATGGCATGTTCCTTTTTTTTTTTTTTTTTATGTCCAATCCTTTTTAATTAAGGCACTGATTGAGCTGCTGTTGGCCCTTCATTGCAGAGAGCATGGTGTTGTGGGAGATATGAGGGATGTGTGGCCTAATGCTCGAGTGAGGAAAAATGTTTCCCTCATACGCACTTATCATGGATTCAAAGGTACAACTTACCTCTTTTACATGTCTGTCAATATGATACACCTATATCCTTACTCTCGTGTCTGATGCTTTCAGGTAACAAGCAAGGGGCTCTGGAATTTCTGAAGTTGATCTTTAGAGCACTTTGCCTCTGCTGGGACCGCCAGACTCAGGATCTACATGTTGATTGGATTCTTTTCAGAGGTAGATCATTGATTCCTGTCTTATGTGAAGTTGTGAATGATAATATTGACGGTTGTTATCCTTCCTCGCACTATCCCATATTTGCTGAGTTTATGCTTCCTCGTACTGTAAGACTGGTTGAACCACCTCCTCCGACACAAGAACACAACTAAATGGCCATGTTCTTTGAAGTTGGCCCCTACCCCTTCTCATTCTTTCCCCAACCTGGTGTCATTCATCCACTGCTGTGATGTCTTGGATTCTTATTTTGAGCCCAGCATTATGTCTAGCTGCACAAATACTATTTCTAGTAGATCATTTATTTTGTGTCTGTTGTTTTCAAAGCTATGTTTATGTATTGGCCCTCGAAGAATCATGCTGGGGCAAAAGCATTTCATCTGATATTATCTTGAGTGAGTGAATTGCATGCTAGTCCAAAAGGGTGTGGGGGGGGGGGGAATTTAGCTGAGTCAAGTTTAATTCTTTCTCGGTTACTTCGGCTTTTAACGAAGTTCAAAGTTGTATCTCATGGCCTATAACAGAAGCTGTATGGCATATTCTTAACAAACATAACTAAGACGTCTCTTAAGAAAAGTATGGATCGGGGCCGGGTTTCCTTCCGACTTAAAGTAGCACTGAACCCTTTGCATTTGCAAAGGAACCAGTAAACTATGTGTATCTTTTCATTTAGTGTAATCTAATGTACCTAACAATAAGAAATTAATCAGAAGTGGCAGCTCAACTATTGCAAAGTTAGTGAAATCAGCCGAATTAGAAAGGAAAGTTGACGCATATGCCTTTCTCTATACGGACGAAAATTCAAGTTAGTTGATTATTACTCTTCACTTTTATAGACGGCTTTGGTTTCTGGGATCTGACGAGACTCACCAGCTTGCCTTCCAAAATAAATTCGGTGGTGTAAATGGGCCTTCAGAGGCCCATTTACTGCCACTAGCTTGGGGCCCGGCCCACTTATTTGAAGGATACTCGGCCTAATTGGACTGGGAACGGCCCACACATGGGCTATAACGGGCTGCTCTAGGGGAGGTAAATCATCTGGGCGACACAACGGAGGAAATGCGCACGAAAGTAGCCACTCGAAATTTATTCGGTGCACCCGGCGGACTAAGAAGATATCAACGTTCTTTTGTCAAATTAACAAAAAATTGAGCTTGTGCACTTGATGTTCATTGTTGGACGACGAGAATCAATGTAAGGAAGGAGAGCTCTAGCTCGAGAGCACAAAATTAGGGAAACTTAATTCTTCGAAAAATGATAAAGTTGGTGAGAGTTTCTGAAGTTAAAGTACTTAAGAAGGGACCATCAATCGGAAAATCTAAACGTAAACTGGTAATCCTATAATCATTCTTGTTAACAAAGACTATGTCATCGTTTTGTTGAAAACCTGGGCCAGTGCATACGTGCAAACCAAACAAAAGAAAAAGAAAACGTGGGCATGACACAACGGAAACAAGCCTTTCGAAATAGATTTCAGTGGTGCCAACTGGGCCGTACAAGGCCCATTTGTCTTTACTACTGGAGACCTGCCCCATTGGATTGGGCTGGGCCATTAACGGGATAATGGGTAAACGGAACCCAAGCAGCGGCGGGGCTCTGCTGCGGGTATACTCGAAGTGCACTGCAGAAAATATTTAATGAACAGACAGATGGTACGAAATAGACAACCATAGGAAATTGGGAATAATGGATATTTCTGAATACATGAAATAGTAAGCACGGGAAACAATCCCTTTATCTACAAAACCTAAAATGGCCTGGCACTCCATGGAATATAAAGCAGCAACGATTCGTTAATTGTCTGAATGGCCTTGCAATAGCAGCTCCAAGGCGGACTGTGGCGTATTTATTATACATGCTCTAGCCCCTGGTTGTGAGAAAAATGGCAAAAATAATCGTCAGCATGTAACGAAGAGTCATTCATTACACGTCAATCTGCATCTTCAGCGGTGAAATCAGGCTCTGGAGGTTTATGTAGTTTCACAAGCTCCCTAGCAGGACCTGCATTGCGATTTCGATGAACACCCCGGAGAGCATTAACTGCGAACCTGGAAGCCAAAAGTGTGGCACCAAGACTAACATTGCTGCAGGCTTCTTCTGCACCTTCTGCTTCTGCTTTGTCCTCTTCTTCCTTCCTACGAAGTTCTGTATTCTTTCTCTTCATGTAACGCCGCCATGCAGCTTGAATAAAGCAAGCTGCCCAAGTCCTCCACTGCTGTGAGTAAAAGCGGAAGGTGTGTTGAACTTGTCTGCTATGCAGGCGCCTGAACTGGCCAGCAACAAATTTCAACTCTTCAGCTATGAGAGCAAAAGCTTCAACTTCTGTTAGTGCCTTCACTGTCCGTGTAGAAGATGGGAGGCTGACACTAGATTTAGGATCCAGTGCCCAGGTCAAAAGCTCCTCACCACAGAAATATCCTTCTTTGAGAAAACTCCGGTTAAAGAAGCCACTTCTCCCACCGTCTGTGGTTACACTCTCAAGGCGACCTCGTATGATAAAGAGCATTTCATCAACTGGGTCTCCTTCCCGAACTATGCAAGTGCTCTCTGTAAACAAGGATGGTTTCAGTCGCTCACAAATGGCATCAAGCAGCCTCTCATCCATATTCTCAAAAAGAGGCACCTGCAAGTGCCAGTAATAGCAATTAATGACTATGAACAAAATGATAGCCAGCAAGCACCAGTTACTCAAGCTAATAAGGGAGACAATAAAGAACAAGTGCCTGGGTGCAGAAAGGTAAACTGAAGCTGGTCACTAGTATTTTTTTCTGTTCTACTGGAAATCATATGGATTCCAAGGAAACAAGTCTAGTCCAATAAACCTGTGTTTGATTTCCCAAAGGCACTTCCTAGTGCACAGGGCTCCTCACTTTGCAGACTTCTAGAGTTCTATTAATGCTTCAGATATTGTTGAATGTACACACACTCACATGCCCAAATCTGATATGGGCACTACAAAAATAATAACATGATTCTTTATCTGCTTTTTCTTCCTTGTATTAAAGTTTCAACAAAGGCCTCAAGTGAGACAAACCACTTGCTACAAGAGTTGACAGAAAACAAGGGAGTAGTAAGATTTTATGGGCTTACCCTCCTCACCAAAGCCAGACAAAGGTGTCGCTTGATGTCTCTCCTAAGATCCTTCGGTAAGTTCTGTACCAAATATTCTTCATCCACTCCATGTGTTTCTAACCACTTATACTGATCATAGCGCCTCACCCGTTCCCTAAGGTCTTGTGGAAGCAGGCGATGATGCATCCACTGCTCAGAGTCACGCCTTTTGATTCTCATCTCTTCCAATCGTATAGTAAGTGATTGAAGATAAGTCTGTCAAAATAGCAAAAACTCCACAATTTCAACAGTGTCAGAATGAGCTCTCCCACCACCCTGGCAAAGATTGTGTGAACACAGGAATGGATAGGCACACAAATATTTGATCCTTTAAAATCTTTTCATTTTCTTGCCCTATTCTCTTTTTCCTGTTATTCTGATATCTGAATACATTTTCCCGAAACAAAGGTGCAACCCACCAGAAAAAAAAAAAAAAAAAAGGAACAGAGGGATGGGGGAGGCAATTGAGAAGCCACAATGTGAAAGGCAGAAAATCTAATTTACCTGCATGTTGCCAATCAAAAGCGCGAAGAGTACAAGCCCTAGTGTGGCTAATGCTATGGAAAACACAACCTCTACTGTGTAGGTGCTGGTTTCAAGCCCCTGGCCAAGTGTGCTGCAAAGAAGTGAGGACTGTGCAGTTGAGTATTAATATCAACAACACATTGGGGTTCAAAGCATAACCACCTAGATAATTAATGAGAAAGAGACTCATCTTTTCTACTAATGTTTCAAAGAGTAGTTATATTTGATAGAAGCCAACCATAACAGAAGCATATCTTCAACAACAAAAGCAACCAATGTACAAACAATAAAGATGTAAGCATCTTTAAAAATTTTTGTGGGCATGTTTTGACTAAGCAACAGTTTTCTTTTTCCCAAACAATACTAGTACCTACTTAGGAGGTGGGAAAGTATGATCTCTGGATCCAGGCTTAGAATTTTAAATTGCACCACAATTTACAAAGACAATTGACCACATAGACTCCAGCTTCATTTCCATGGGTGAACGGGGATCAAAAGCATTACCAGGCAAAAAGAAAGGGGACATTCAATTATTTTAAGTCATGGAAGTTGCTTGGCCAAGCATAAAAAGGGCATCCTGACGCACAAGACTCCCACATCATAGGGTTTGGGGAAGAGTCAAATATACGCAACTCTACCCTGGCTTAAGCACACATACTAGATCGAATAATAAGTTTCTATAGGACCACTAATATACCGCACATATAAGTTTCTATATGATCAAGCATGAACATCCAGTTGGACCAATTACAAAAACAAAAACAAGAGAGGAATTTACCTCAAATTCTGAAGTCCCCACCATAAACAGTAACAATATTTAGAGATGAACTTCTTAGACGAAACAATGCCAGATGATAGGGCATTTTTATAGATACCAAAATCAAATCTCCCATTACTACCATCTGCTGAGCAATTTGCCTGCAGACTAGCACCACTGACATTAGTCCAGGAAGCATAACCGTCCATATGCTGATTGCCGCAATACAAGAAGCTTTTATCGCATCGAAATACATCAGTGCAAACCAATTCCTGCCAACATGCATCCCTCCTTTCTACAGCTAACAAGTACCAAAAGGCGCCAACTATCTACAAACAAAATTAGATGAAAAAAGAGGCTCAGTTTCAGCCAAGATCCAAAGTTAATGCAAACAACCATGAGAAGATAAAAGAATTATACATTTCCATGATCACAGCAGTCAGAAAACAATGATACCCTGGGACTTGGAATAAATACAAAGCTACATGCGTGAAGCCTACCATAATTGTACTCTAAAAAGTGCCCCAACCATGAAATCTGTGAATTTAACAGGACTTACATGACTAGCAAGCATGTACAGAAGCAAATAATACACAGCACCAGCCCAGGCGGTTTCAGCAAAGACACCTGCTGTCCTTTTCAGTTCTGATTTTAAGGGTAAGATTCGAAGAAATCTAGGAATATATTGAAGCACGATGATGAAAAGCAATGACCGCTTTGTGGTCAAGACATCAGAGCCTTTTGATCTCAGAAGAAATCTCCAAACCACAATCTGCAAGCAGAAGACGAATTAAAAAGCATAACAGAGGTTTTGTAAATTGCTCTATTCCAAAACAAGAGTCCATGGAACGAACTTTTAAACAAATATCAGAAGAGTAAAAAGCATGCATCATCTGAATAAACAAAAAACTCAAGGGTGGCAGAACTTCTAAACCTGTGGGAGGGGAAGGATAGAAAGAAAATCCATGATGAAATCTCGCTGCAAGTATCGCTTGGCAATTTGTGCAGGATTTATTACAAGTTCACCTCGCCCAAATACCCGAGAAGAAGGAGCAATATAAGCTGTTCGAAACCGGAGAGCCATGCGGAGAAGATAGAAAACATCAATAAATGTCCGTAATGTTGTTGTTATAATTGCTAACTTTTGATCTATACCCAAACATTTTGCCGATTCATCAAAAACTGGTAGATAAAACAATAGAGGGTCAACAGAGACTGCCAGAATACATGAAATGAAAAACAGTTTGTTGCAAAAGAGAAGGAATTTGTCTTGAGGATCAAATATCTTCCTCTCTGATGCATTAAGGTCTTCTGGAAATACTGCTCGAGAGACTCCAAATCTAAGTGACCGACCAATAGATATGAGTCCTCCAGATCCCTTTCTGATCCCTGTAGTAAAAGATCGTGATTCAGTACTGGTTCTCTGACCAGCACGATTAAATCCCTCAATACTAATTCCACATTTTTTCATCCTTGGATCAGGAGAAGACAGTGTAGAGTCCAAATCATCCAACCTAAAATACCAACCAATAGAAAACCATCAGAATATTTCGTACTAAAATATCACAGAGGAGGAATAGGATCAAAGGATATAAAACAATCACAAGGAAGAAAAGAAAGATGAGCAGCGGACTATACATCATTAGAAACACAATTCTTGAAATCTCATGGCTGAGAAGTTTGGTTCTCCTTGGGATACACTCACCAATACACAGACCCTTTAATGAACAGGATCACAGGGTCTGAGCAATAGGTCAACCAAACAAGGAGATACCATAGACCATGTTTGATGATATCATGCCTAATTATTGGCAAGTTATAGAAACCTATGATACGATTAGTTCCTTAGTTGACATGTCAAATAGGTATAGGCGCTGCAAGCATGTGTTCCCTTCTCACAAACTTCAAACTCATATACGGAGAGTTTCTATAGCTTTGAAATACAGTACGAGGCTGTATATGCTGATGCACCTTGCCTCTTAGACTACAGAGAGGTGATTAAGACACTGTTGTAGTCAATGGTCCTGTTATTTAGACGCCATCCATAACACATCAACAAATAAACCAGCCAACAGAACAAGAAGAAATATTATTTGAGGTGCTTAAAAATCTCTCGGACGAGATCAAAAATCGATGCCAAATTGAAATTAAGACCGCGTTAAATTTCTTCTTTCTTCCCCCATGAATGAATCAGACCACAGAGATGAAATGTGAATTTGAGGTACCTTACAAAATTGTCCTTCTGGCCACCCAGGCACTGCGTTTTGTAGTTACAATCAAACATTTTTTTGTTTTTTTCCCCACAAAACGTACATATATCAACTGCACGCCAACAAAAACAAAACATAATTAATACAGAAGAAACTCAATTTCATAAAGCATGATTAACTACCATTGACCACAGAATTTCATTAATCCAATGTAAAATCTCAAATAAAAACAACTAAATTATCAGTTAAAAAGCTTCGCATCATTACATATACTAGACCGTAAGAAAGAAGCCTGCAATAAAAAACAAGTCCTGATTCGAACGATAATCAAACGATCGGATGGAATTAAATTAAACTTTCTGGTAGATTTACCCAAAAACAAAAAACAACAGAGAGACCAGAAAGGAGGATGAGAAAGGGTAGAAAGAAAGGCAAAATAAATAACGAAAAAAGAAAAGGAAAAAAAAAAAAAAGAAGAAGGAAAACATCAGCTATGGCGAAGCGAAGGCAGCTTACAGGCAGCCTGGCTGGGTCATGAGACGCCCCATTGCAGGTCTCTTGTCTCTCTTCGCAGGTCTCTTGTCTCTCTTCGCAAGTCTCGACAAGTCAAAGACCCGCTCGGCTGACCCAGTCGCTACGGTACGACCTCAAGATTTTTTGCCACGCGTTTCCTCGGCAGAAAAGAGCAAAATTAAGGATTCATTTTACTGTTCTGTTTCGTACAAGAAAAAAGAGTCAAACCCAGTTACCGCGGTCGATGGTAGAAATTGGACCACAGTTTTCTTTTTTGTTTTTTTCTTTTCAAATCCACTGTGATTTGCAGATTTGGAGACGAACTTTTGGGTTGAATCGAGACTTTGGCGAGAACTTTGGAATTACTTGATCTTCAAATAAGACGGGGTCTCACCCAAATCGTAGCACCTTATGCTTTCTACACCCTTTTTTTTTTTTCTTAATTTACGCATTTGGTTGCAAGGGACATACACTAATTAACTATAATGGACTATCATTAGAAATGAAGAAATTAAGAGTGTGAACACGGTAGATATGCACCCTTTCGAGTTGTTGGAATTGGATCATTCATTCCATTGTCCGGTCGTCTACTTGATAAAGTTAAGTTGTTACCACGTTAATAATATCCGTAATTTAAATAAGCATTGACCAACGATAATAAAAATTGTGCTCGAGTTGGGGGGCTCGGGGTGACCTTTGATGGGGGTCTTTAGAAGTATAACTCTCTCTTTTATTTGCAGGATTGAAGACACTTAATCGTTGGAAGTGCCTATTTGACCACGGCCTTTTCAATACAGGCAGCCTCGCCCTACTGAAGAAGCTTACCCCAATCGGGTGCAAGCGGAGCGTTTGCTTTGTGTCTTCATTACCAAAAATATTGGAAGTTTGCTATTAACTATTTCCCATTTTTACGACTTCTTTTGTCTAATCCGCAAAGCGATAGGTTGCTCATCTCGTTCCCATTTTCATAACACCAGCAGTAGCATAACCTCAGGTTTCTTTTTCTTTACAAATCCGTGACAGAATGAAACAGTGGAACTGGCCCCGAATATCGCCGTTAGCCAAAACATATCCCAATCCGTTTATGCAACATTTGTCAATCTGCAACCTGGTGAACTGGTCAGCATCCCCTGGGAGCTACCTGAATGACTAGTTGGTATAATGGTCGATGACTAAGGCTCATGTCCTTGCGCAACCTTGAAAACCTTGCAATCACGATGGCGGGTATTGCAAAATGATACTGCTAGAGTGTTGCATAAGCTTCAGCAGTCACAGCTTCAACGTCAACAAAAAGGCCAGACTTTCTGCAACAAGTTCAGCAACCTGGCAATTTGTGTTTCGTTGGTAAAAGCACATGAACTTGCACGGTTTGAGCCATCAGACAAAATAGATCGCGGAGGAGAAGATTCTCAACCATGGTGATCTAGAGGACCAGCAATAGTACTTCTAGCTGCATTGCATAGCACTTCGGGATCTGTTCCTTCCAGCGGTTTATGAACAACAATTTTAACAGACCCTAAATTCAGTATACCCTCCATTCCTGCAGGCATAACTTTTCCGGTTCCAACAACTGTTACAGGCACTACTGGCACCCCTGTTTTTGCTGCTACACTGAATGCACCCTTCTGCACAATTACCAGTAACATAAAACGGTGGGTCAGGGCTCTAATATTCCAGAAACTATTGTCAACACTAATTTGTTAATGAGCTAATTTCTTTACAAGAGATCCAAATTTAAGTCACCTTGAAAGTGCCTAATTTTCCATCTTTACTCCGTGTTCCCTCTGGAAAGAAACAAACAGATGCACCCTTCTTAACTAGATCAATGCATCGTTTAAGACAATCCTACGAAAATGCAGCTGTCAGAGTCTCAGATCTGAGTTTCAATAGAAAAATTATCAGTTTGTAAATGGGGAAAAATGATCTCTGAGGAAAAACCCTTACCAACTGGCTTCTGCTATCCATGCGCTTCAAAGGAATAACCCCCAGCATATACATGGCCCATCCAATAATGGGAAATAGAAATATAGCAGTTTTACTGATGAACTTAAAGCTTCTGCCAAGAGTGAGAAGAGTGTAGATGTCTAGAAAACTCTGGTGGTTTGAAACATATACAGCAGGAGTATCTGCCCGGGGTAGATTCTCCAATCCCTCGTACTCAATTTTGAAAAAAGGAGCAACAGTTATTGTTGCCCAAACTTTTGCAATGAAGTAATGTGCTTTTCTTTGGTATCGATCCAACAAGACCACAAAAGGATGTTGTACCAACATCAGGACAAATAGACATATGGCAGCAACAGCAGTAACAGCATAAAAGGACATTCCTCTAATTTTTGACCACAATTTAATATCTGCACTTTAAGAAGGCTTTTCAGGATATACATTAGCATAAAGTTGAAAATTAAATAAAGCAGACAACTGAAAAGGCTCTCAACGAAAACCTGATTGTGGATAGGCTGCATCAGAGATCCCAGCCCCTGCTAGTTCAGATCTTACAACAGTGTTTCTGGACAACTTATTTCTTTTAAGCAGTTCATAGCCAAAGTGCATTTGATTCCCATCCCACCAAAAATGACGATATGTTATTGCCCCATGCTTCCTTGGAATGCATGAAAAGCCATCAAGAGCTGCTGTGCAGGAAAAGGCAACCAGGCAAAAAAAAAGTTGAAACAGACTAAGCTTATCAAAGCAAACAGCTAAGTCAAGGACTACATCCAAGGTAATCTCCATATTACAAGATACTTTACTAGTTCAAATACTTTAAAAACTAAACAAACTAACATAGATGGGACCAATGTAAAATGCTGATGTTGGAGTGACCACAGAGCTACCACATACCAGAATATTACTCTCTTGAATGCCAAAAGAGAGAGTTTCTATAAACTTAAGTCACATTTTCAATAAAACAATAAAACATGAAATCTAAGTAGAAGAAACACGTGATCATCTTTGTTTTTTTAAGCCTCTCTCTCTCTCTCTCTCTCTCTCACACACACATACCAAGAAAGGACTTTGAAAATCAAAGGCCCATAGGCAAGATACACCACCAGCCCACATGATGAGATTACGCATACAACAAAACCTTACATTATGTTAGCGACACTCCTTGTGCATAAATATTAGAGCAATACACATAGGCACTGTAAACATCCACGTAACTCTCATTCGAAGAACCCAAGAAGTAAAGAAAGTTGGAGTTTCGGCATGCTGCTTATTATATTTTTTGGCAGAAGCATACAAACTCATCAAGTGGGAGGTTTATTATCTTACAAGTGTTTGAATTTCTCAAAGATCCCTTTCCATATGGAGAACATCCAACATAGAATCCTTTATATGCACAGAACTGCATTGAGAGAAATGCAAAATAAAATAAAATAGACTGAAAGGGAGGATTTTTTTACAGGAGGGCAAAGAAAACTATTCAAAACCAGATATGACATAGGAACAACACACAATTCCCCAAAAACAGAAATATTAGCAGAAAATGAGTAAAACTTTCCCCGTAGAACCTTAGACTTGGCACCTATATTGAACAGAATTGCAGAATTTTCTTTGGAAACCCTTAAGAGGCAAAAAGGTTATCAAAGGAAAAAATATTAACAGAGGAGTAGTGCTGAAGGAAGTGGACCATAATTGGATTGTTGATTAGTTACAAAGCATAACCTAATATAAACCAGAGGAAATAATGCACTCAGATCTTTGGATTCTAAACAAACTATAAATCGAATATATTCAAGTGAAAATGAACAGCATGCTCACAACCAGCCAATAAAGCCATAATGCAATAATTCCATTCAAAATCATTTAAAAAAAAAGAACTACTATAATAGTTGCCTTTAACTTCAACAAAGCGAACTCCATAACGGACAACAGCGATAACACAACCATATACCAAACAGGGACGAACTCTCCATCAGCCATCACAGCAATTGCAGTGCCACCTAATAAATTATCTTCAAATCGCCCAAACATAGACTTATAATTATTCACTTGAGATAAAGATTAAAAAATTAAAAAATTAAAAAAACAAAGACGAACGAAAATTTGCCATATCTATCCAAAATCCTTTTTCATGTTCATTTTCCCCGCATTTTCTCAGCAACCAAACAGAAAGCAAACGAAAATTTCTAGTTCAGAACAAAAGACAACACGCTCATCCACGACAGTTATTTATCAACCCAAAAAAAACACTTAATTCAAAAACGGGGAAGAGAAAGAGAGAGAATGATGCATACCGGTAATGACAAAGACCGAGCAGGCTTACTCGATCTTCTATAACCTGAAATTTCAATTGTCAATACATAACAGATTTAGCGCATAAGCTACTAAACGAATACTTACACACATACAAATATGTAAACATACGCATACGTATCTATGTACGGAGAGAGAGAGAGAGAGAGAGCAACTACATAGAAGAGGAGTGTTGGTGGGAGAGAAGGCGACTTCCATTAATGTCTATTCTGCAAAATGCGAAGAAGAAGAAAACAAAGATGACGTGAAGCAGTCGAGGAAAAACAAGAAAGAGTGTTTGTGAGGCTACCAAGGTAGTAGGGTTTGATTGATTATTGAATCAAAAATAAAAATAAAGATAATAACAGAATTCGGAAAAAGAAAGGGAGAATAATTAACGATAGTGTTGGGTCTGGCGTGGGCCCACCCACTTGATCGACGGATTGGGCAAAGCCTAAGAAGATCCCGATTTCGAAAACGTGGCTTTGAGGACCAATCGTGGAAGGGACACGCGTACGACAACGATGATGAGAGAGAGGATGAGGACCAACAATCGTCCCGTTCGGATCCCGGTTTGAATCATCATTGTAATTGTTTGTGGTCGATTCATACGGATTTGGACTCCTACATCTCTTAAACGGGTTTCAATTTATTGACCCAATTTGCTTTCACTCGTCTACACAAATCGGATTAGCCCACAAAAGTCGAAACCCCTGCTCATTCCTCAGTTCTACAATCATTAAGTTCTTCCCGTGATTTTTTTTTTTAATAATATAAAAAATATATTAATAACTGTATTTCTAAATTAAATGTCTTATTTGTTATTTTTTTATTTTTTTATCAAAATTTTATTATTTAAATGCTATTAAATTTAATTAACTTTTTTATATTTAATATTATATTTTAATTTAAAATTTAATTTTTTAAAAATATATATTAATACAAAAATTTAAATTCAAATTAAAGTAGGTAAAAAAAAAAAACTTTATCTTGAAGTCTTTTCGTGGCCTAAGATAAAAGTGACTTTAGCTCCTCAATTATTCTTTCACGACCGCATTGTCGGTCTCTCCGTCTTTTGCAAGCGTCGGAACCATGAGCTGGACAACCTACAACTCATCATTAAAATTGATTTGGGTGTTGAGGCCTTGAGGGTGTCAAATTGGAAAATAAAAACGATTGGCCGAAGTATACAAATATTCATATTAGCGTCATGCCTTCCCCATTTGTAAGATACACGTGAAATTTTCTATATCCAACGATTCGTCAAACTTAAAAGTCTCATGCACTAGGATATATTTTATTTATTAGGGAAAAAAAAAAAGAAAAGAAAAAAGGGTTCAACGCAGATGAAATCTCCCATAAATTACTAATTGTAATCGCTCTAGCATACGGTTAGTACTTAAGTCACACTTTGGACTTTTAATATGAAATTTTTACCTCATAAATGAACAGAGCCTTTGCATTTTTTGAAAATATAAAGCTCTACAATTCGGATATCTCAAGGTCATTAATGAAAAAAGGAACAACACCTGTATACCTTATTATTATTTCTTTCGAGAATCAACAGCAAACAACCAGAGAAAAGTGAGGAGGAAATATAAACACCCCCCTCCCCCCAAAAATTAAAAAAAAAAAAAAAAGAAGAAAAGGAAAACTAAAGAAGTAATTGAAGAAATATATAGAAGAGGAGGCTATATATCTAATTGCGAGGGCGGGTGTTGTCAGGCTGTGCAACACCAGCAGTGACTTTGGCAACGTCTAATGCAGTGGCCTCAGGCTTCTTCTTAGAGTACAAAACAAAGTAACCAATGGTGGCAGCAACGACAACACCGCCGATTGCCATCTTCATAGGACACACCGGCAATTTTCTGCGCTGGTGAAGCACTTCGCTCGAATGCTGCGCTGCTTGGTCTGGCCCTGCCATGTTTCTCTAGCGATTAATTTATTGTTCTTGTGTTATGCTTCTTTGGTTTGTGATCAATGTGGGGGGCTTCACTGTTGGTCGCGTCTCCTGTGGTGGAAGTTATGATTGTGAAGGCAAAGAGAAAGAGGGAAGGCGTGAAGTGCGGTGGGAGACTTGTAGAGGGAAGCGAAATTAAATGCAACACAGACAGATGGTGCATTCGGAGAGATGAAAACTTTAAGGTTTGACACGTAGCAACACCCCCATTTTGCTGAACGGGGGAATAGCTCTGCGTTGGATTGGATCTGGTTACTCTCATTTGGTGATTAGTCTCCTTGAAACCGATATTAAAGAGTCTAGTTTCCAGACCTGTCATACTAGGATCCAATAATTTTCTAGGCAAATTTCAATGGAATAGACCACTCAATCTCAAATTAGGCATCTCTCCTAGACTCCTTTAAAAGCTAAGGTCACAGAGACAAATAAATAGACATGATTGGATCAAATCTTATGTGTTACGACAATTTTTAATGTAGAGCTTCTAGTAAAAATATCAACTACCCCATGTTTCTAGCATTAAGCTTCAGGGTTAGTTTAGTAGAGAGCTATACCATTTTTTTTTTCTTTCCATTTCCACCTCTTTCTGAAGGAGAAACAGAGACCTACGGTAGAAATCGTTCATGTGGAAGGCCAGGTAAAGGTCTTTAAATCACGCGATAATCACATTATTTGACAGAATAGAGGGGGCCTTGGGGGAAAATTTTATAGCATTACCATAATTTAGATTTGCTTGAAATATAAAGAACCCCTGAGCCTTCACCGAGCTTCGAACTGGTGATACCACTGGAAATTTAGCATTTTGGGGTGTAGCAGCGTTTGAAACCCGCAGCCCCACCACGCATTCCCACCAAAGGCTTGCATTTTCTAATTAAAACGGAAAATGTTTTCTCAACAAAACCAAGTTTCTCATTTTTAAACTTTAGATTAAACAGTCCCAAATCATAACAGATCCAGGTTTTATTCCTTTTGAAAAGATAAATTAGGAAATGGATAGAACAAACGTAAACAATAAAAGAACAAGAATAATCTACAGCCTCAAGAGATCGATTCACCTCCGAAAAACAAACCCAGAAAACAGGACAAACATAACGTTGCAACAAGCCAACGCGGTAACCGTTCAAGACAGGATTGAAAGTAGCAAGGCAGGGAACAGCAAACCAACAAACATTTGAGACAGGAAACATGACAGACACTCACTTCAGGAGCGTCTTGACAATCAATTTCACATTCAGCTTTTTGAGATCTGTATAAGATTGGCCGCAACCAACAAACATGACCGGTGCACCTGAGATGTAAACCATTGATAGCGCTGCTCCAACCTACAACCATTCAACGAAATTTATGGACCGAAAGCAGTCAACATGTATAAAACAGAAAGCTATACAGAGGAAAAGAAACAAAAAAAAACAAAACAAATATGCTCATGGCCCATGATTCTTAACCTTGTCATCAATTGTGTCAAACTTGGTAAGCAAGATCCCATCAATCAGTCTTGGATTAGGTGAAGTAGAGAGGTCTGCTAATTTCTGTAGAGAAGAAGAAATGTTGCTTGATAAACAGACTGACACCAGAGAAAGAACATAAAATAAGATGATAAAAAAAGTTCAAACACAAGAACAGAACCTGATTGAATTTTAATAGCTGATCAACAGCATCATTTCCAACCAATGCCTCTCCGACAAACAACACCAGATCAGGATTATTAAGGTAAATAAGCTTGGAGAGAGCTCTCATTAATGGCTCATTATCCTGAAATGCACAGTAAATCACCTTTAAAAAATGCAACAAGGAAAACAAACAAGCATTTGAGGCAAACCCCTTTCATTATTGTTTGTTACATCTCTTCATTGATGCAGCAACAGAACAATTATTCCCGATGCTTTCAGAGCTCCATTTTTGCAATTTAAAAGGCAATTAATTGAAAATCCAAAAAGATCAGCACAAGCACTTCATGATAAAAAAATAGCAAACATTAGGCTGAGGCCAATTTCTATTGACCAGAGACACACGAGTAAACCTCAAATGTACAGAAGCAAAGCACCTGCATTCTGCCAGCAGTGTCAACAAGAACAACATCAGAACCATTGCGTGAAGCCTCTTGAATCGCTTCCTTGGCTACAATAGCAGGATCCTTCTCATAGCCCTTTTCGAATATAGGGATCTATCACAAAAATTTTAAAGTCAAAATTAACTGTACAGTTCTTTTATGAACAAGTAGAAAATATGTAGCAGTGTAGAGCAGTGACATCAATTCTGTACCTGAAGCCTACGTGCATGGGTCCGTAGCTGCTCAACAGCTCCTGACCGAAATGTATCGCAAGCGGCCATCATAACACTGATCTTATGCTGCAGAAGCCAATATGCAACCTGCAATGCAACATGTAAAGTTAGAAGAATGCCCTTGATAACAAAGCCCTCTGATGGGTGCAGAAAAAGAGGGAGTTCAGCTTAACCTTGGCCAAATTGGTGGATTTTCCAACTCCATTGACACCAACAAACACAACAACATATGCTTTCCCTTGTTCCTTTGCAGCATGCACATCCCTCAGTATGTCAATAGAGCGCCTGGGAGTTAGAATACGTACAAGAGCTTCTTCCATTGCTGCCTGAAGCCATAATTGCATTGCAGTACAGTAAACCCACTGCTCAATCGGCATGCTTAGATGCAAAATGAAAAAGAAAAAAAAATTGAACGGATTAAACAAACCTGTACTGTTGAAGATATCCTCGTGAAAGATGCTAGCTTTTTACCTTCAAGACTAGCAGAAACTGACTCACAGAGCTTCTCAGCAATCTCCTCAGCCTGTTATTACCACAGGGATAAAAACTCCATAAGCACTGAAATGAGACTGATAAGTAATGATTGACAAAAATAATACAAGTAAATAGAATCACTTGGACAGACCACATACCACATTCTTGGTCATCAGCCTGTCCTTAAGAGCTTTCAGAGCTGGTTCCAGGTCTGCCTTATCCAAATTTGCCTTTCCTGCAATACTGAGCCAAAGAAAGAGAGAGTCTGTAATTTTTGCAGCCAAAATAGTTTAAGTTTCTGACTCCTAAATTCTTTAGTGAAATATAAACCTCACCATATATTTATTTTAAGAATAAAATAAGCATGCTGACAAATAAATTCTACATAAAGCAGAGTAAAAATGACACAAAGAAGACAACAATGACATGTTAATCTCTATGGATATAAGCCTGTAACAAATATGGTCATAATGCAAAGGAATCACAATTTGTAATCCAGAAAGAAAACCAAGTGGGAGAAATTCAACAGGGGTCTTCTCATACATCTTACCAATGGAACAGTTAAGGATGCAGCAAACAACTCGCACTACATCAGGTCAGGCACAGAAAGACTGAATGGACATATGTTCTTAAGTATTCCAGAACATATTATAAGACCTAAAAATCCTTTGCAGTTATATTTTCTTCAGAAAGTGCACAGCTAAAATCTTCCCCGAGTATTCCAGTGTTGTTTGTGATTATGACCATAGCCTCAAAGAAATGCAGAATGGGAACAAGTCAACAACATACTCAAAGAAATTAACACAGCCTCACTAATCCCAAGTGCAGTCAAATAATTTTAGCAGTTCTTTAATAGGTAGCTTATATTTCAATTCCCTAAAGATTTGCAACTTTACTTAAACTCAATGCAAAAAATAATGAGTTACCTTTGAAACATGGATGAAAACCATCCCTTCTTCTTAGCATCAGTCTTGCTGTCCTTCCCCACTTCCTTATCTTCTTCAGCCTCACTTTCACTACTGACAATCTCATCCTTGTCCATCATGCTTTCACCTTGATCAACTGCCACAACGTCCATATTCTCCTTCCCATTCTCCACAGGATCTGTGAAGTCCAATTTCGACTCTGGAGGTGAATCATCCCAAACTCTATTCTGTTTTGTTACCTTTTTTTTGGGTCCACTTTGGAACCCTTACTAGCAGCAGTATCAGTTTTTTTCCCACCTTTACTCCTAAGCTTTTGAAGCTTAGTTACATCAAAAGCTCCAACATTGGAACTTGCATTTTCTTTACCGTTAGGGACACCTTTCAACCTAGACCCTTCAATATCAATATAGTTACCCTTGGAGTGTCCATTCTCCAATTTACGTCCTCTCCCATGATCGCCATCACCACCATCATTTGTTTCATTCTTGTTCTTATTTCCTCCTCTGAACCCACCCTTTGTCACCTGGCCTTGCTTCTTGCCATCACTTACAGGTTTACTCACAGGCTTTGATTTCTTCAACTCCTCAGCCCGAGCTTCAGCCTCTTTCCTAAGCTGCCTAAACGTCTCATCAAAATGATTATAATCTGTTTGTTTCAGATCATAAATATCTGAAAACTCACGCTTCACCATCAAAAGCAGTTCATCCACATAAAATAAACGGAGGATCCGCTGATACACTGCAACGAACACCAAGCCAAGCTCATTATGGAAGGTCCATTTGAGGGTGTATGAGGCACCTGGAGCATCATAGTCGTAAGATGCTGCACCAGATCGCTCCTCCAAAAGACAGGACCGGATCAAGGTATCAATTGGAGATCCCTTCAAGGCGTTTCCAAACTCTTTACACGTCCAGAGGATCAAGCCGCCTCGAGTAAAAATTAGCAATTGCTCTAGCATCCTCGATTTTTAGATTGGAAAACTGAAGTCGAAAACACCCCACAAAATTCAAAGCCCAGAAACAACAAAAAGCAGGCAAATGAGGAGAGGGCAAGGAATTAATATAAGGAATCAGGCATCTCCATTACAATGCAAAAATGAAAAAACAAACAAATTTAGAACCAGCTGAGTCATCTTTTTTTTCTTCTTCTTCTTCTTCTTCTTGTTTTTTTTTTGGAATGGAAGAAAACCCACAAATTAGAATACCAAAATTCCATTCTCTGCCGACCAAAAGCAGGATTGATCGATCGCAAAATAATTGTCATTAAAGAAAAAGAAAAAGAAAAACTCAATAAATTAACAAAATCTATCAAAGAATCAAGATTAAAACCGTTCTAAATTCCAATAAATCAATTTAAAGATAAACCAAGATGTTCTTGGTCCCTGCAAAGTCTGGATAGATGCTTTAACTCCAGAGAAAAAAAGAAAGAAACTAATGATCCCGAAATTGCAATAAACATAGGTCAAGAATTTAAAAAAAAAAAAAAGAACCAAGAAAAGGGAAACCAAATTCAAATCAAGAACAAGGACAACAAAACCGAAACATGAAACTGTTTAGAACAGAAACCTCGTCATACGTAAACTCCATCAAAGAACCAGAGATTAGAAATAACGGGATCGAGACACGAATATCCAAAGTACCTTCTCCGTTCTTTTCCTGCCTGATTTATGTCTGAGAAACCCAAAGCAAGACAATAAATAAAAAATAAGTAAATAAAACCGCGAGGGAAAAGGGAAAGAAAAAGACCAGACAGCAAAACAAACAAAAAATGAAATCCACTTGGGATTTGTGAATGTTCCGAATATATTTAGGACTCGCATTTAAAAAGAAAAAAAAAGAAAAGCATATTTGATTTTTTTTCCCTTAATAATGTTTACTTTTCGTATAAATAAAATAAAATAACTCCTATTTATTTACGTTGATCGGCTCGTGGTATATGCATGTTTTTAATTGAATTTAATTACTGTATATCGAAAACATTTAATGATTCTATCAAATTTTTAAAAATAGTTTCTTTTCTTTTCTTTTTTTTCTTTCTGTTTTTATTTCAATGGCGATAGAAGCTGCGCCGGCTACCGACCAAGTAGAAGCCTTTTTTGACCTCGGGTCCGCCCTCCCGGAATAATTAATTATATGTCGGGTAAATTTCACACTTAAAAACAACAAATTTTATTTTTAAGGTTATTGTTAAAATTTTTTTAATAAAAACAGCCATAGTTTTAAATAATAAAAATTCCATTGTATGGAATTATTGTTATAAACTAAATTTGAATCTTTGAGATTAAATTATTGTTTTGCGAGTTCTCAGACTACACATGGATCGTCAAATTGGCTCGAATTAGGAGGAGCTTTAAATAAGAAATACCACATAATTACAGCTCAGACAAATTGGCTAAAAATGAGCTGTGAAAAACTCATGGCCTAAAAATTGAAGTGGAAGCAAAATCACTTTCAGTTTACTAATTACGTACTGATCATTCATTTTGAAAATAATGCTGGGGAATGGACAAGTATCTGCTAATCCGTAACGTGTAGAGAAAGAAGATTGCATCACACTCTTTTACCAATTAAGTCCATCAGAATAGCATACAAAAAATTTCCGGGAACTTTTAGAAGCTGCTTCCTTTAATGGTTGCATTCGGACTTGAACTTGGCTAACAATGTTCCCGTGCATAGGCTGCTCAGAGACGTACGAATGCATAATTGTACTTCTAGTTGTGTTGTTCTAGGCTTTACTTTTCACAAAGTCTTAAGCCACCTCAAAGCCCATTAGATTGCCCGTACACATTAATAGAAATAGCTTTCCTGTAGAGTGCTCTTGCCGCCTTCCATTACTCCCTTAATACAATCTTCGTTGCCGTGGATTGAAAATTCTAAAGTTCTAAACCATTGCACTGTACTTCAGACATTTTACAAGAGAAACCATACAACTGCAGTAAGACAACATGCAACATGACTCTCAACAGACGACAAAGCGCTTTGCCTGGTGACCATGTCCTTTGGGCGTCACGAGTATGTTAATGTTGTCACGTTTCTTAAGACACACACCAATGTTAAGCCGGTACCTGCCTGCAGCCAGAATTTCAGGATGTGGACTGACATATATCACAAAATGGGCCAAAATTCCATACTCTCATGTCCCTATGAGGAAGATATGTAATGCAAGGTACTTCGTAGAAATATTAATTATCATTTAAACCTCTTTTTTAAGATTTATATTTAATTTCAATATTAATAAACTTCAGACTTACTATAGTAACATAAATTCTTAGATTTTTGACATAAATCGTCGATTTTTTCGGGACAAATAATAGTGAAAAGACTCCAACTCGAGGTTGGAAACAAAAGAGAGAAAATTCCCAGAGATTTGCAGCCATTTTTCCAAGTAATGGACTTACAGGTGCCATCTCCACCGAAAACAGCCGCCTCGAGGAACCAGAGGAGCGGCAACGGTGGGGCAGAGAAAATAAGGGAGGAAAACATGAATAAACATAATTTTGTTCCTTTTTTCTATTAAAAAAAACATCTATTGAATCATAACTTATACAACCAATGAATTATCTTTAATACTTTATATCTCATATATTTTCTTAAAATTAGAACTTTAAATTTCAAAAATATGCTCTCGAGGACCAAATATAATTTTGTTTGTTAAGTAAATTCGTAAGGGGGGGAAAATGCAAACAGTTCTAGTACACAAGAATCCTTGTAATAAAAAGGCTCAAAAAAGGCCTACTACAGTACCTTCTGGGCCCTATGTTCTGTTCCTGTTGGGCCTCGCTTTACATTTTAAGATATCCACTTTTCCTTCGGTCTCTCTCCCAACGGAAAATGCCAGAGAGAGCTTGAGCACCAATCATTCATGGTGGCTCCAGCGTTGGTGCATTTTGTACCGTTTATTTTAACGGCGATGCCGCCATCCACATTGCTGATTTGAAAAAGCAATTCCTATTTTGCTATGATTTTTCATTAAAATTTTGAACAATTTGTTTTTCTTTTTCGTCACCGTAACATCCAAAGAGTGCCACTTTTTTAGATGTGTGCTTGTTCAATAGTGGTTTTTTTTTCTTTTCCATGGGTCAACACGTAAACATTTAATCCTCGTTGCTAAGTACAAAATATGAGACTAGAAAAAGAAGCTTCATACTGGAAGACTCGGATTCGGACAAATCATTGAAAGTACACGGAAAGGCATGGCTAAATGTTCAGATAATCAGGAGAACAATACACTGAAGTTAAGAGTCCAGAGTGACCGATGCTCCATGTTCTCTTCAACCAAAAAGCCATCTGTATTTCTAAGTGGGTGTGACCAAATGATGCAAAGAAATATCTTACAACTGATAGACCACAACAAAGACCCACACAATCCATCTTTCATTTTGTTTTGAACGGCTGATCTGGGAATTCAGCCACTTTAATTGATTTCATTTAACTACTTGTTGTATGGTTGCGTAAACAAAGATCACACAGGTTCCAAATATCTCTCATGTCTTCACTATCCAAACATTGGTTAAGGGTAAACAAGGCAGTAAAATAAAGCCGTTGATTGAAACTCATGTTGGACACTAGTATTGGAGGTATGCACCTTTACTTCACGCTGTCACTGACGCCTGGTGGCATTCCTAAGCTTTGGGCCAGATCACTCATCCTTTTCTTCATGGCCTTGAAGGAAGATTTCAAGTTCAGACCAAAAGTGGGAAAGAGCATTGGTTTCACAATGAAATAGGGAAGATTTTACCTGAACACTCTTTTGGTGGGCATCCTTGTATGCTTCAGTAACCAGAAGTGATAGTTTCTGCATCCAAAATGTTATTTAATTTGGCTTGTTTGCATGAACCTTCCATCAAAATGACAATCCAAAAAGACCACATGGACCAAATTTTCTTAATTCCCTATCTCACCGTAAATCAACCCTATCCAGGAAAATCCTCCAATAAAATAAATGTATAGGACAATTCAAAATAGGTTCTTGCAAATCCTTTTTCTCGGGAAAACTTTCAAGAACACCATTGCCAACTAAGGAAACTGGGCCATAAGAATTTAGCACACAGAATAGAGCACAAAATCATGTGTGTCCTGTTTACTCACCTCTGGACCTAATTCCATTGCTGCCTCAGTGATCTCTGTCCGTACAGGCTGTTGGTTCCCAGACAATGTTACCTTGGGTTGGAATATGCAAAAGAAAACGTTAAAAAAGAAAAAGGAACAACAACATTCCGAGCTTCTGTGAATCCAAGGAACTAATGTAATTAAAGCTTGCAATATGCACTTGTAAAGCATCAGTAAATGCTTTCATGACATGATCTAAGGTATGCCCAACAACACTAACATGAAAGGCACACTGGTGAGAGAAAAAAACATTGTGTGGATCAAAATTAATTAATGCACCCAGCACTCAACTAGCTTTTTGTTTTTTTTTTTTCCCCAAGAGAATCAGATTGTTAACAGGAGTACATTTTCTGATAACAAACAGGAAATTTGAAGGCCTTCACTTCACACCATCTTCTATCAACAAAAATATCAAAGACCAAATTTTCCATGTTTGTCAGGGCAGCTTAGTGCAGGATGAGGCCTTAAGATAAAATGAACCTTTGCCTAACTAATACTAGCTTGACTTGGTACCAATGGCAGACCACACGCATATATAAATATAGGACCAATGATACAGAAAAAACATATCAAGTTCATGGACATTGCCCAACATATGCATGGGTGTGCACACAGGTGAAGAAGAAAAACCTAATAGTATACCTTGATTAGTTCATCCTCGCAATAACCATCAAACTCTGCTCTGAAAAACAGAAACAAGGAACAAAAGAACACATAGAGGAATTCAGCTACAACAGAAAAACAAATGAAGATGGGATTAAATATAAATCATACGCAGCTAGTTCTTTTTGCACCCGGACTGCCTCAACTTGGACAACCATTTGAGCCTTCTTCACTGTCTCAAATAAATTTTGCATGTTTCCAAGAATTCCTGCCTAAAACAAATTTAGAGTTAAAATCAGCTCTCATCAGCTTTTTTTTTTTTTTCATAGGGTCGTTGGGTGGTAGGGGGTGTAGTCTACTTGCATAAACACAAATAAAAGCACCACTCTATAAATCTCATTTCAAAAACTTCATACAATTTATGTAAACAGGCAATAGGTTCAACATCCGATGTTCGCTATAATAAAAGGATAAGCATGGTTAACCTTTGAAGGTGTGTCAGCACCCTTCTCACTATTCTCCTTTTTCCCTCCAAATAGACCATTTACGCGGACAGTTCTATCACTATGCCCATACCTCTGGTGACTGGACCATGACACAGACTGCCTACCAAGTTCATTTGGATTCATATTTAGATTACCTGAGACAGTATGCACAAGAAGACATTAGGAGCCCTGAACAGTCAAATGGAGAATTGACAACAGAAATTAAACATGCTCTTGAAAAACCATAAAATGTTTACTAAATTGACATATAAATGAGGTAAAGAACTCAATGTTAACAACTCAAGATAACCTAATGCCCGACTTTGATAACCTAGAAACCATGCCACAATGAGATGAAAGCATGTTTCCCTGTCAAAGCCAACTAATTGAATGACAGAAACAAAATGGAAGTGGCTTGAAGAGCATCTAATAAGAATGGACTGAGTATCACACTCAAACTCTAGCTACTGGAGCAATTCAACGCTCAACAAGAGAGTTCTCAGATCAAAACAACAAATTCATTTAAGGAATGGATCCTTCAAGAATACCATGCATCCAAACAAGTTCCTTCTTGCTTTTCCATTTTTCTTTGTTCTACTTCATTGCATGCATTCGTAACCTGACTAAAATTTCTTGCAGACAATTCATCACACACCGCCAACTGCTCATATCCAAAACTATACTGCCAACAAGTAAACTGGGCATAAAGAATTCCATTAAAGAGGAAACCTATAATCCTTCAAATGAACCATCCGACTCTAAATTTGAGTAAACCGACCCCCAATCTTCATGTAATCAATCCACTTTTCATGATAACAATTCTTAGCTTTCCTGAATTCCGCAATTCTCAAGTCTAATGTCAATACTTCCCGGTTCCCTGCTAAAATCACAACGTGCCATTACAACTTCATAAAATGGCATAAAAGAAATTTTTTTTTTTTTTTAAGTGAAAGAATAAAAAGGAAGTCGAGATTGAACACTCAAATTTCTCGTCAATCCTGCGTATCAAAGAAAACAAAGAAAAAAAAAAAACTCAAGAAACCAAAGGCAGTGTGGTTATAGAGATAAAGACAGAAAGAGAAAAGGAGAGAGAGAGATGCCTGGATGAAACGAAGAAGCGAAAGGCTTTCTCCAGTCACCAAGTCCTTTTAGGCCTGAGATGCAAGCGGCCACCGCACTCGTCGACGCCATTCCCTTCTTCTTTGATTCCCGGAGAGAGAGAGAGAGAGAGAGAGAGAAGCTGAGACGATAAAAACTAAAGAGGAGTTTTTTTTTTTTTTTTAATTTTCCTTTTTGTTGTTGTTTTTTATTCTTATTTTTTTCCTTGTTGTGCATGTTTACTCTATTTTTCATCTTTTTGGTCAAATTTCTCTCAACTGTTCTTTTTCTTTTCTTTTTTTTTTCCCGTTTTTATGGACATTTTATTTTCATCTGTGTTTTTTTTAGACGTTCGAAGAAAATTCTTTATTAAATGATGATCAATATGGAATGTTTGGATAGGCAATTGGGCCAACGGACCCTAATGGGCCCATTCTGCTGGCACTTTGCATGCAGCATTATTTTTCCATAAAATGAGACGAACATGTCCTAGAGGCCCAAACCAATGGTTCGAGTAAAAGTTACTGTTTTCGAAAATAATTCGGCTCGACGTTGCCTGTTCAGTCTTGGAAGCAGAGTTATTGGGGGTCTGTAGTGGGCTTTGATATATAGTATGTAACTCGACTTAGGCCTTCCACAATACCCGTTAAAAATATATATATATATATATTATTAATAATAACAATTCGGTTTTAATGGTAAAAAACTCGTTTTGTAATTTTGATTTTATTTTCATTTCATTTTCATCCGCAGAGAAAAGCGATCGATACGTTGAGTTCAAGCACCTGAATTACATAAAGGGTTCAAATAAGTGAACTCAAAAATAATAAATTTTAGTGAATGTAATTAATCTTATATTACATTTTTATATATTAAATCTATTAAAATTCACTATTTTTTCCTTATGCAAATGGAATGGGTAAAAGAGAATTGCTGTCCTTGGTCATTATTAATATTCCACAATCACCGATCGTAACACTCGATAAAAAGCGATTCAAGTTGGCAATGATTCAATTCAGGAGAATATGCTTAAACAGGTTGACCTAAACTAAAACTGAACCTTTTATATCAACCCAACCCGAGTCTTTGATCGGCCTGCGCATAAGATAATGCCGTTCCCTCGTACAACACACTAGCCGGGCCCATGTGGATGGGCCGGCCCCACCTGAAATCAGCATCGTGTGCGGGCTGCTTTATACGGACGTTGAGATTGGGGGATCTGATCGCGTGGGGGCCACGCACCAGGGCTCCCATATCAGACTGCACTTAGATAAATCAAGGACTGAACTGACCCGTTCTGCGACCTCGGCTTTGAGAGCCTGGTTGCCCTTGGGGTCTGATTGAGTGGAATGGGTGTCCACGGAGGACGGTGGATCGTACTCGATGTGGTGGAAGGTTTGGGGTAAGTGGGTCCCTGGCCTTGAGTGGGGTCCGGTCGATGAACGGTGGGTCGTTGATCGATAGGCCACGGGCCATATCAGACCATGAGCTGATGAAATGCATCGTTGAGGGTCCACCTGCCAAGGTGGGATGCCAGCTGACTCCAAGGCATCACTCCGCCGCAGTTGAAGTTGGTAACCTTTGGCTACAAAAGACAGTGGAATTAGCGTAAAAATTTAGAAACAAAACGTTAATAGATTCAAATCACAAGACCTCCCAAATCTAATTCGATTCGATAATATTAAAAAATAAACGAGTCCAATTCCATGATAAATTTTGAGAATTGTCATTCAACGGTGTATTATTGGCACTACTGGCAATTAAATTTATGATTTGTTTGGATTTTAAGATGAGGTATGAAAGAAAATTATGAAAAAAAAAAGTTATAAAAATAAAATTAATTTTTTTATTAATTATTTGAGTAGGTTAGAAACTGGGCCCTATTCAGCGGAAAGATTACTCAGACTATCGAAGTTCTTCACTTGCTGATTGGAGATGGGTAAGAAGGTGGAAATCATAGTCATAATTTTCTAGTTATAAAAAATTTACATATATTCGAGTCTTGAGATAATTTAACTTTGAGAATATCATGTACCGATGACAAATGACTGAATTAGAGGATAAAATGTTCGTATTTATTATTAAAGTACTCTTGAATTTTATTTAAAAAATTAAATTTTTAATTGAATAATTTCTTAAAATTTTATCAAAATTTTGTGAATTCACATTTAAATATAAAATTTTATAGATAAAATGAGTAATTACTGGCGATTGTGGAATCGGCTTAAACGATCACGAACCAGAGATGCAAATCACCAAAGGAATTGTTCACTTCGCAATAATCGTAAAGGGACAGGATCTGATCCTTCACGGTGCTTGTCTGATAAAATTAGTATAGTACATAAAATGTCAGAATAATAGATAAGATATCGAATAATAATAATAATAATAAAAGTAAGAAACAAAAAAGAAAAAGAAAAGTCAGGTGGAGCGGATCAAAATTTAAATCATCACTAGGCCTCAAATCAGCCACGTGGAGAGATCTCAACCACCAGACCTTGGGAACTATCTTGGAGTAACTCTCTTGTCAGAATTTAAGAAGAAACGGCAGAAATAGTTTTTCTTGGCAATGCAGCCAGATTCCCTAATCAATGCGATGGGCAATTGTGGAATACTGATTTAATGGGATGTTTACATGGTCGATAGGTTCTCGGATATTGCTTACAATTATTGCTTCTACATAGGTTCTAAACTGAACCTGAACAGTCACAATTGTTTGTGATATAATTATTATTAACACGAGGTTTATTATATGTACCCGAGTTTCTCTTGAGAGGTTTTAAACACATTTAATGGGGTATAATTATTAATTATTTATTTTGTATTTATAATTTTTTATAAATAATATATTAAAAAATTATAAAAATACGACATAAAACCTTTTGTAAATTCATCACTTAACCTCGTTACATTTTGTGTTTATATTGTACTGGTATGAGTACGGCAAAAAGACTTCCACCCTTGAAAGGATAACCGGCTGGGACAGGGACCCAACTCCGTGCATCTGAGTCTTCACATGGTTCGATCTTCAGCCTTTGTCGGGAGAGAATCTTCGCGTGAATTGGCCTCAAGCGATTTCTGAGTCTGCAAATGTAATTATGCTATCTCTCTCTCTTTCCTGAATCGTACATAACTACATTTCATCTTTTGGTGCATTGGATTCCTTTCGTTTCCTCGAGCCGAGAGTTTTTACAATTTACGTTGGCGTGAAAGATTTTTCTTTAAAAGAAAACGTTTATTTAATTTCAATTGTGATGGTTGCGTTGCTAATGTAAATGCTATTCTACTTTTAGCATACGACAAAGGCATGGAGATAATCGCGGAAATTGATATGCACGGAAAATGGGGCCGATTCCAAATGGATGGGGCTGGGGCCGGGGCCGGGTGGGTACCTTGAACCGAAGTGAAATGGTCCGGCTGTTTAATAACTAGATTGTCTTTTATATCCTTTTGCTACCAATTGTTGTACGCTAACAATCAATAAAAGTAATTGAACGAGACTTCTTTTCTTCTTCTTCTTCTTCTTCTTCTTCTTCTTCTTTTTAACTCACCACTCACGGTAATGATTTTTCTAAAGCTATAATACGCCTCTCGAAAATTATATTGGGAAAACTGAATCTTTTGTCGTGTGTCACAAGAATGGCTAAAATTGACCTTAAATTTTTATAATTAAATTATTAATTTTTTTTTACATTTGTTAGTATTATTTTTTTAATTTATTTTAAATTAACTTTTTAAAGTAAAAAATAACTAAAATCAATAAATCTATTTATTTAATCGACTTTCATCTAAAAAAAATTAATTTAAAATAAATTTTAAAAAATATAACTTAAATAAAAAATATAAGAAATTATAAATTTTAATTATAAAAATCTAAGATTAATTTTTTTTTAATATCCCTTATCATAAACAAATAGAGTTATGAGCCAAATAGTGAAAAAGGTTCTTTTTTATTTTTTTTTTCCCCTTTAAAAATCTGTGAAGAGGGATAAATTCACGTAACATGTCATGTTCCACAGGAAAAGAGGGGTTTGAAAGAAAATCCGAGTACTTCTAATAACATTATTCTTCTCAAAAGCACAAGCGAAAGGCGTAGCAGTTTGTTTCACCGTCTGGCAGAAATTCAAACAATAAGATTAAAAGTGGAATTACATGGCATAAAATTGAATCCGCGTGGGTTGATGGGGTTAGAGAACTGAATCGAGTCCAAAATTTTGCTCACCAGTTGGACCAGTCAATGGCTCGATTAGAAGTCGTAGAAAATCTCTTGGAAGATTTGCATGTGTTTGGGTTCCAGGAAAACGGTCAGATAATTGCTCCCATCTTTGACTGGGTTTGGCACGATATACACCAATCCTTCGTAACCGACACCTGCTGACCCCATATAAATGGGGGGGCCCCACCCAAAATCTGCACCGCCCACGGGCATCTTCATCCAGCTGACAATGTTGAGATTGGGGCACCTAAAAGTCTCGGGCCTCCTGGCGAGGGCATCCAAATCAGGCTGCAGCTGTAAATGATCAAGAGCTGATCTCAAATACTCGTCGTCCATTCTCTTGATTGCCGCACGGATTCTCTCTATGGTGTGCGCCAACGGCCCTGATTGAACGTCGCCAGACATGCGTGTTTCCGTGGTTGTGAAGACCACGTTACCAAAGTAGCCCGGCGGTAGGGGAGGACGGAATCTGGACCGTCCGTCTGTCGGAATAGACAACCTTGTTGCTTGGTCATCGGGGAGACCACGTGCCTTGCACATGCAACGCCATATGTGGGCTGCAAGGGCCTCATAGGAGCTATGCCTTGTTGGGTTTGTGGGACCCAACAGTTTCATGGACTTGGCTTTCAGGGTGTTGAGCTGCTCGGGCGCGATCTGGAAGACTTTGGCAATGGCTTTAATTCGGCTTGACCGCAAGTCATCGGAACTTTGATTGGGGGTGTTCATGGGAGGAGGAGAACCATACTCCACGTGATGGAATTTAGGGGTTGGTGGGACACGAGCCTTCAGTGCGCTCCGATCAAGGAACGGTGGGATTGTGATAGGGTCTCCGCGTGCTATGTTCAACCATGAGTTGATCAATTGGAGACTGGCAACGGCATCTGATACAGTATGATGCAGGGCAACCCCAATGCATACACCTCCACACGCGAAGGATGTCACCTGTAGCCATAGAGCAAAACGCCGAGGACCCAAATGACTCGTGATGTGATCACACTGATTTAGTAATTTACTTTTTTCAAAAATAATAATAATAATAATAATAAAGACAACAAAATGTGGTAGCCAAATTCAATAATTTCGGAGATAATTGAAACTCAGAAGCAAGCTAAACACCATGGTGCTACAGTATTACTTCCCTCCTCCCAGTGTATCAAATGCAAGCAAGGCATAAACACACATGTGAAAATGAAACTTTAACTCACTTACCAAAAAACACTCATTAACACTAAAAGCATTTGGGGTTTTATTTTGTCAGAAAATTTTCTACTGTTACCTGTAACACCAAGAGCGGATAGGAAGAGATGTCAGCGGAAGAATCCACTTTTGGAGCAAGCTGCTGCAGCTCCGTGGTAGAGGAAAAATCACCGAAATCATCAACAGCAGAAGTGGTTTCAGCCTCAATGAACAAAACCCCTTTTGAGTTACACTTAATCTCAACTCTATGGTTCTCATCCCTCCCCAGCCTCCCTGCCACTGGGTAGTAGGGCACGAGAACTTTGCTTAAAGCCTCCTTAAGCACCCTGTTGTCCAGAGAATTGAAAGGGTAGTTACCATTTGGCTGCTTGTAGAAGTAGACAGTTGAAACATGACTCATTGGCACCAAGAGGTCCAAGTTTGAAATCCATAGGCTTGTTTTGGGTGTATCCTGGAATGGTAGTACCGTTGTTGACTCCTTCGTGATCACTTTCATCTTGTTGATAAATATCGTCTTAGATCGACCTCTTCGTTGCCCGATGAGAGCCAAAAGAACTTACTCGTGTAACCTGAGTTATATCTCCATTGTTATGTAAGTCAAGTTGGTAGTTGTTATGGTACATTAGATTATTTAACAAAAACTACACTGTTATTGAAAGAGAACTACATTATTTTTGTTGATCGAAGGCTTTAATAATGAGTCTACGAAGAATGATTTTCCCCTTTCTATAGACTTTATCATATTTGATATGAATGAGGTTTGATCCAAACTACCTAAAATTAACATCTAGAAATTTTACCAATAAAACACCCGTAAATATATTACACACACACGCACTTTCAATTTTTACAAAATAAACTTTAATCTTTATGACATTACAATTGAAACTTTAATGTTTAAGACTGATTATAATTTCAACACCCTTTTTAATTTTTGTTCTATAATAAATAAAAAATTGATATGGGACACCTTATTTTCGGTGCCATTGTTCCACAATGATTCATCTTTTTTCATGCTAAATCATTATCTTAAAACCGAAAGCATATAAATTTTAAGAAAACGAAAGATTTCGGTCAACGATATTGTAGTCTATTCTTTTCTCTCTCTCTCTCTCTTTTTTATAAGATATGATTTATTTATCAGTTTAAATTTTTTAATTAAATAATTTTTTAAAATTATATCAAAAATTTATAACTCCACATCTAAATGTACAATTTTACAAATAAGGCAAGTCTATTTTTGGCTCATACTTTTTATTTAATAAACTTTTATGTGAAAAAATATTAAAATTTAATATATAATCTATCAATAAAAATTATTTTAAAAAATTCTTCTAAATATTAAAATATTTGTATATTAATTATTTAATTATAATATAATTTAATTAATAAAAATAATTATAAATATTAATAAACTATAAATGAATAATTTAAATATTAAAAATATATTTAATATAAATTTTAAAATTATATATACATGTGATTTTTTAAATACATACTAAAATTTCATTTAAAAATATATAATTATCTAGCTAAAATTAAAATTTTAAAAATATTAATAATTTTATCTTTTATATATATATATATATATACTAATTTTAAAATTCAAAATTAATATATCAGCAAGCACGTCGATCGTGAAAGCGGCTTTAAACGGACCACCCACCAGAGCTACAAACCACCAAAGGAATTGGTCACTCTTCATAATAATGGTAAAGGGACAGCAGATAATCCTTCGTGGTTCTTGTTTGATATGTAAGAAATAGAAAAGATATCCAAATAATTATCACTAAGGACTCAGATGAGCCACGGTGAGATATCTCAACCATCAGACTTTCGGAACTAACTTCGGGTTTGTCCCCCCCCCGGTGTGGCTATTAATTAGTCATTAACCCTCTCGCCCTTATTTAAGAAGAAACGGAAAAGGAAAACAAAACTTAAAATCCTTCAACAATTTGAGTATATTTCCAGAACATTTCCATAAAATGTTTTAAGTGTAGTGTGTATGGAGTTAGAGATTACAGACAAGTAGCTGCTTTTTCAACGAAGACGCGAGATGGTACGCACCTTGTGGCTCTCAACTGCTTGGCCTGCACACTCTCAGATAGTCCAACAGAGAGCGAGGGAGAGATGACCGTTGAGGAAGAGAGGCGATGGCAAGTATTATTGTGATAAGAAGATTATGTGAACGACAAAGAGCTCTGCAAATATCTTTGGGGGGGGGGGTGAGAGAGAGTGCAGCGCTGGCAGAATGTACCGTGCGCGTCGGAGCCAAGGGTTTCACTTCCCGGGGACCTAAATACGAATAATTCAGGCTCCTGTGGCCACGATATGCTGAGGCCAAAGCAAAGTTATTGCTTTATCAATAAAAGGGATCACTAGGGAAGTCGTCGAGTTTTGCACACGGGGACCACGCCTCCGATACTTTAAGAGGTCTCTTGTCTTATTAGTTTTGTCTTTTTTTTTTTTATGTGTTGAGAAAATTTAGATTGGCCTAACAATTTTTATTAATAAATTACTTATTTTTAAAAGAAATTTAAGAGGATACGAAAATTATAAATGGTAAATAAAGTGCGATTTAAATTATTCATTATTATTAATTAAAATAATTATACCTCATTCATCTTGTCTATAATTTTTCATCCTTCTCTTATTTTTAAAATTAAATTTTAACGCTATAAAGAACTCCTATAATTCAATTTATAATTAACAAAATAATTCACCACATTATTATCGGAGGTCTTCGAAAAGAAACATACAAATTTTAAGAAATAATATTGAATGTATATAAAATAGTGACAATAAGATTGAAATTGTATTATCTGATTGCACCTACTCCCCATATGTTAAATTTATGACTGTATATCGTTTCTTATCAATTTAACTGGTACAGATTTGTGAAGAGAATCATGTATGGTATACTTGGAAGCCAGGCTCTGCAATATCAAAAATTTAGCTTGATGTTAATCTTTTATTTTAATATTATAACAAAACTCCTTCGTGTTTCTCTGAAATTTCACTTATTAATTAGAATTTAATTATTTATTGTGAATATTTCGAAGTTGAATTACTTAAATGAGAGAGTATGAAATTTTTGAAAAAAGAAATAGTAATCCAGATGTGTAACTCATACTCAACAAATCTAGTGAGAAGTATAAATTAAAAATAAAAATAAAATAAAATAAACTTTAGTGAGCTTTCGGAGATTATTAGAGAGAAATTCTTGACAACATAACCCCACTAGCAACAATTCTTTTGACTTGAAATTTTATCATTATATGGACAATAGAACTTAAATCTGGATTTTCTTTAATCTACCAAAACAAATTATTACACAGACGAAGATAGTTACTTCTTTTCGCATCGATCTTAATATCTTTCTTATGGATGTTGTGTCATACATAAAAGATAAATAAAAGACGAAACGCTTCCAAAAAAACAGTGCTGCTAGCGTTGAATGCGTAAACAGCTGCCTTGGACTGCAGTTGTTAACAAACTATCCGATGAAATGAATAGAAGTAAATATAGGATAATTTATATTATATAAGATGATATTTAATACTATACCTTAATAATAATAATAATAATAATAATAATAATAATAATAATAAAATCGTTTTCTCTATTTAAGGGTTATGAATTCGATTCTTTTCGCGGGGTATTCTTCCTGTTGGTTTTGAGTCTCGAGATAATTTAACTCTGGGAATATCATGTACTGATGGCAAATTACTAAATTTAAGGGTAAAATGTTCAAATTTATGATTAAAGTTTAATATATAATTAATTTTTAAATTTTATTTAATAATTTAAATTTTTTAATTTCTTAAAATTATATGAAAATTTTATGACTTTACATTTAAATATAAATTTTTATAAATAAAGTTAGTTATATTTGTATTCACACTTTTAATTTAATAAATTCTTACATAAAAATAATATTAAAATTCAATAAATAATCTATTCATAAATTTTACTCCAACTGCTGAATATATATGGGCAAGCATGGCGATTGCGGAATCGGCTTAAGCGTTCCACCCAACAGGGCTCCAAACCACCAGAGGAATTTGTCGCTGTTCACAGCATTTGTTTCTATTCTTACTCTTAAGCCAAAAGGAGAATAACGCGTTCCACCGAGGTGAGCAACTTATGTATGTTTCACGGGGTTCGATCTTCGGCCTTTGTCAAGAGAGAATCTTTCTGTGAATTTATTTAAAGTGATTTCTGGAGTCTGCAAATGTAATTATGTGATCTCTCTCTCTCTCTCTCTCTCTCTCTCTCTTAACTGAATCGCACGTGAACTTCACTTTATCGTTCGGAGCATTAGATTCCTTTCGTTTGCACATGCCGAGAGTTTTACAATCATGTTGGCGTGATTCATTCCATGATTTTTAAGATTTTTTTTTTTTGGTCAAGAAAACGTTTATCTAATTTCAATTGTGATGATTGTGCTGCTAATGTAAATGCTATTCTACTTCTAGCATGACAAAAGAAAGCAGGTAATCGTGGAAATTGAGATACACACAAGTTCACAGGGTGACAATCTATGAAAACGTGGAAAATGAAGTTTTTTTTCACAAAAATATTTTTTAGACAAAAAATTAATTTGACACAATTAATAAAATAATACAAATACTATTAGAATAATGCTAAGTAAGCTAAAAAAGAAAGACAGAAAGAGTTAAAAAAATTTATATTATTTTGTTAAGTATATCTAATTCTTTACACTTTTTTTTGTGCTAAATCATTTTCTTAAACCAAAGTTTATAAATTTTAAGAAAACAAAAGAAATTGGTTAACAAACTGTATTCTAATCTGTTCTTTTTTTGTCGTAATAGAAATTATTTAGAAAAAGGAGGTGTTGGGGCTTCTGGAGTTAATAACATTTTAGAATTAAAATTTAATTTGTTGTGGAGGATAATCGTTGGGATCTCTTATATATATATATATATATATATATATATATATAATTAACACAACCGGTCAACATATAAAAAAAAAAAGAACAAAAATAGGCACGTCTTCCGTCGCATCATATTTTGTTGGAGAGCACGTGACTTCAGAAACCTTACAGCGAACCGTTTACATTGAAGGCGACGCAGGGGAGGCTGTGACTGGCGGTGTTGCAAATATGTAAAAGAAAAAACAATAGTAAGCAGGGGAAAGCTCGGTGTTCAATGCTCACGCTTCACCGGGAGATATTGCAAAAAGGTATCAGGACCAATCAATGCTCTCGCGCCATCCATCATCCGACAGCTCAGGCTTGTTGCGCTCCTCGGGATTACGAGATCGATCTCCAATGATGTCGATGTATGCTGAATTACCTGTACGGAGCGTGCTCTTTACTTTATACATGGAAAGGGACAAGAAAACCAGTCTAATAAGAATGATGACTAAAAATTTAAATATATTTAAACTTTTTATTTTATTTTATTTTTATAATTTATAACTTGATAAAATTTATAATAAATTTTAACAAATAAAAGAATAGAATTATTAAGACTCGAATTATCGGATACAGAGTAACAAGAGAGCGTGCTCCATTTCATTATATTGTGTCCGTGGATACAGCGATTTGGATTTAGATATTGTTTTTATTTTGTTAAATCAATTTTATTTTATTTTTTTTTACAATAAATGTATCGTGACCACATCCGCCTAATATCTGTCCTACCTAAGGACGCGTCGTACTGACAAATTATGATAAATCGCGTGGACAACGGCGACACAAACCAAGTTGGAGCCACGTGGGCTTCAATTGTTGTAGTTACAGGGGAAGTGCCATTCGGGAAGACATTTTTACAATGCAAAATATACGAAAATAATAAGAAAATATATCTGTGCATTTTAACCGTGCATATGTATAATTAATTCTTTGTCACATCTCATATATTAAGCCGTTGGACTATAAATCAACGTTTACGGCATTCCATCCATGCTTGCTCTCAGCAAATAAAACAGAGAAAGTGACGCAGAACATATTTGATCTGGCTAACGAGCCAGATGTCAAGTTAAATTATAACAAGATTGGTTTTGGGCTCAACGAATTTGAGCCCACCCCAATTTAAGGTCCGTATCCATTGATATTCGAGGACCAAGATACTTGGGGCCCACGATGGATAACGAAAACATTAACGTCTCGTTACATCCTTGCAACAATTGAGTCATTGTAACAAATTATTATTATTAGTAGTAGTAGTATTATCATCTCCTTTTGGAGTCTGCAACCCTTGGGAGAAATTCCATTGACCCCATGTACGTATAGAAATGGGAATTCAAATGTTTCTAACTAAGTTTATAAGGGCCTCTATTGGATGCAACAATCTAATTAAATCCCCATTAACAAACTCACTATCTCAAATTGTCTATTCGGGGGTTGTTGTTTAAGGGGGCATGTGCACGCTACTTATGAAAAAAAAAAAAAAAAACAATTTTTGGGTTCTTCTAAATCAAGGTTGTGTCATTAAATCGGCCCAGTGGGCGTCAGAAGAGACAAGGTTTAAGCGTCCAACCTCATCGGTTTTAAACGGAAAAAACTGCCCGAATTGGTGTTGGCGGTTGTACAAAACTCAGGCCCGAGCCTAGTCTGGCATTCCTAGCCATCCATTCGTCACTTTCTTTTGCTTCTCGTATAGAAGACATGCTCTCCCCTTCGAGTCCCTGCTTTCATCATTTAATATAATCCCCATCCAAGACATGTTTTTGTTTCCTTGGGAAGTGAGGAACGTTTTGGCGGTGATATGGAGGCTCGTTGTAATTAAAAATGTAAAGAAAGTCCCTGGAAAGGTGACTGGTGCGGGATGGAAGACGACGAGATTGAAGAAAGAAAAACGGACTTAAACGAGCGGAGGAGCCCAAATTTCAGCTCAAATTTCTATTGAGCCGAACAGGAACTTTAAAAGCTAGGCTCGTTTATATCACACTGATCGGTCCACATCATATGCCTCCCGACATCCAAGCTTTGAAATAATTAATTGGATTTAATGGGGTTAGTGGGAAGAACAAAGAAAAAAGCAACGTTATAGAAGGAGAAGGTAGGCCTGAACCCCCCTCCATCTCTCTGTCTGCAATGGTAATACGTCCAAAAACCCTCTCTCTCTCTCTCTCTCTCTCTCTCTCTCTCTCTCTCTCTCTGATAAAATCAATTTTAAAAGGAAAATACACAATAAGAGGAGGGAACCAACTTCAAAAGAGTAGCAGCCTTTTTGCCTTCTTTTCAACCCCCCGCCTCACAGTTTTTCTGGAAAAGTGAAAAAAATGGAACTGTGGATGTGAGAGATGCATGCTTACCTACCACGGTTAGCACTTTCGTTTTTCCTTGTGCTTGCAGCTTAGATGAATAAGGGTAACCTTCTATTCTAATGATTGTAATGCTAATGGCATCATTGATCTATTTAAGTCAAGAAAATATAGAACTCGACATCTGGTAACAGTCAGCTTTTACTTATTTTCCTGCCAGTCCAGCACCATTTACAATGGTCATGAAGTTTTGTGCTGTTGAAGTGCCTAGGGAGCTAAGGTAAGGAGTGGTGTTGGGCAGGTATTGATTGATGAAGAAAAGCAATAAAGAAATGTTTTGAAGAATTATTAGCTTGCCCACAATAGAAAAGGCGACTGCCGTGCCCATTTTTTTATAAACAATTCATATCAATGGTCGGGAAATTCATCAATACTGATGTGACAGAATTGTTTCTGGCTTAAATCCAAAATTGGGTTTTATTCCAACTTTTGACAGCCAGTTCTGGCAGGCTGTGTGGAAAAGAAATGAGAAAGGAAAACTAGAAGGGAGCATCCTTGACAATAAAGAAACGTAAAGGGCATGATATATGGGCAAATGCACAGGGAATGGACCTGGTGCCTAATATTGTGTGGGAAATGAAAGGCGTCTCTCTCATTGAAAGAGAGCATCCCCACAATACAAAGCCTGAAGTTGAAGGTAACCAGGAACAACCGCAAACAGCAACCCATTCCAATTTTTATACGTTTGCCTTGCTTTTTCAGCCCCAACCCATTTTTCATTGACCTCACCCTCCATTCTCTCTCTAGGAGAAAAAAACAACACATTCTTTCATTCCCTCTCTACACAGAGGGCTAAAAAGCACACCAAATACAAGAAAGAAGAAACATGGAAACTCCACGCAGGCCCTCAAAAACAAAGAAGAGTCCACACCTCCCAACAAACTCCCTCTCTCTCCAATGGCCCAGCTGGACCAAAATTTATGTGCGAGGGAGAAAAACAAACAAAAAAAAGAGAGAGAGAGAACGGAGAAATAAAGGAAAGAAAGAGTGGATGGTAGATGTCTTCAAATATTGGTCCTCCAAACCAAATCCACCTCCAAAAAAAAAAGAATTCTTTCACTTCTCTTCACAACAAACTAAAACGAAGCATGCCAGAAATACCCTTCTGCAACCCCCCAAAAAATTCCCATCTTCTTCACTACCGTCTCAACTCTCAAGCGAAACATTTTTTTTTATTCATTTTCACCAGGTTATGTGGCGGCTTTGGGTTTTATTTGTCTTGGTCAGGTTTTCACAGAGATAACAGGAAAGCGAGAACCTTTCCCATCTCTCTCTTTCTTGTTTTTCTCTCTCTCTCTCTCTGTATCTACGCCTCCGTCCTTTTATTTCTTCTTGGCCCGTCTCTTTTCTATTTCTCCTTTAGCATTAACCTCTTTGCTTTCCTTTTATTTCTCTGTCTTTCTCGCTTTTTTTCTTGCCTCTCTGGTTTTGGAGCCTGTCTCTGGCTTTGTAGCTGTTACTAGTTCTTTGTGATTTGATCTGATCATGAAGAAGACGAAGGGGGCTGTTGTTGCTATGGAGTCTCCTCGTAGTATTTATGCTCCTGCGTATGAGGATGCAAGGACCAGGTTAAAGCATCAGAGTCTTTTGCAGGACTATGAGGACTTGGACAAGGTAACAACTTTTCTGGGTTTTTGTAGATTGGGGTGATTTCTTTTGTAGGCGTTTTAGTTGGATCTGGTGTTATACATGGTTGAATTTTCCTTTTTTGGGTTTGATCCTTGGGTTTACCAAAGATTTTAGCTTTTCTGTGCTGGTTTGGAATATAGGAATTGGGATGATGGGATAAATCAGGATGAGAATAGAAAATGAAGCCTTTTTACCTAGTATTTGGCTCTTGTTTCTCGTTCATGCTGTTAGTTTGGTTATGAAGAAAATCCGTAGAGAAAGTATGGAAAGTTGTTTTGCTGTTGCCCTTCTAATGGCCCTTCTGTGGAAGGTTGATTTCTTTGGGACTTTTCTGATTTCTGTTGTTTGCTGTCTTTGATCAGCATCTAAATAGATCACCTGGTGTTGCAGTTGAGTGTTTTCTATTGAGTTTAATCTCCGAATGCTTAAAATTATTAATTCAACTATTGATTCACAGGAAACAGAAGCCGGGAGAAAGAAACTACAAATGATGAGACAAAAAAAATTGGCCTTGGAAGCTGAAGTCAGGTATCAATTTTGCTCCCTGAGATATATGGTGCACGAGTACAAACTTGGTGTTAAACATCTCTGTTTAATTGCTCCTTGATTGTAGATTTTTGCGGCGACGATACAAATATTTGACAGAAAACCAAGCGGAGAAGAACCTGGTGAAGAAAAACTTGGTGCAACCTCAGAACTTACCGACTGGAAGTAAACATGGAAAGAAGGACAGGAATCACAAACAAAAAGATGCTCTTTTGTGGCATCCAGAGCCACGGTTTGATTCACACCAAAAGGGAAAAATTCATTATGAAAGGGAAGTCGTCTTGGGAAATCCTGCTCTAATTTCTAAATTGAAACAAAAGCAGAGGCCTAACACTGGGATGAATAAAGCTATTCTAAGAGATTCATTACTGATTCCTGACTTGAATCAGAAAGAAAAGACTTGTGGTGAAAAGGAAGCAACTGTTAGGATCAGTACTCTGATTTTTGACTTAAATGAGATATCAGTAAGCAACAATTTGGTCATTATTAAGTGGATGAGTTGGTATTTATCTACTAATTTCATTTTTGTATGAGCTAATTCCATGTTCAAATGTTGTTGCAGAGGGAGGAGGAAGAGTTGCAGCCTAATGATGAGGTGGCCAGAATGGAGGAGCCAAAGATAAGTTTGATGAGAAGTGGAAATGATGAACAACATAATGATATGAGGATGTTGGCATGTAGAAATATCAGAAATGGTTCTGCACAGGGTGGGAAGAGGAAGATCTCGTGGCAGGACCCGGTGGCCTTGAGTGTCTGAGCAAGTTCTCATTTCAATGGCAACTGAAGGCCTTATGATTTGGTGAAATTGGAAATTTAGCCTTGCCCTTATCCTATTAACAGTAGATTTTAGTTAACATTTTGTTATCTGTGTAAAGAAAGCGTAGTTTCAGATAATTACAATCATATGAATGAATTGATGCTTCTTATCAACCATGTTATACCAAGTTATTTCTCTGTATCAGGTTTTGGAATCTTGCAACGAGATCCCTTTGGGATGCTTTAATGTTCTAAAGTTTGTTTCTTGGCTTGTAATTTTGGGTTGTCCAATGATGCGGAAAGGATCATAGTTTATAATTTACTCTGCTGGCTGGCAGGCAGGCCTGTTGGCATCAATTTCATCGCATCGAACATGAACTCATCTTAGCGGTCCAATATATGGATTCAGACAGGGTGAGTGATTCACTAGAAAGAATTGAATTGAAGTTTTCTCCTACTCTGTCGGCGGTTAATCATCCCCATCCCACCTTAGTGGAGAAGAAAAGTAGCTTTCAAAGATTGGAATAGATGGGGCCCCCTATTCTTCAGTCCGGTACGGAAGGAAAGCTGTTAGGCCATCAATTTTGCAAGGTTGTGGGCATGGTGGGTTAGCCATTCCTTTCCGGGGTGGGAAGCAAGTGAAATGATTGTTAGTTATAATGATTTGCTTTGGTTGGGAGGAAGAATGGCCAACGAGCACGTCAAAGAGGAGATTCATGTGGCGGTGAGCTGGTTGCATCGGCTATCACGCGGTAGCCGTTTTTTTTCGAGCTTTCGCTGGAAAGGTTCAACCGTGTAGTTTACCAGAGACAAGAAGTCCATAGCCTACGGTCAGGCGTCAGCCTTCGTCAATAAAGGTCTAGGGTACGATGGTTTCACCAAAATTTAAGATTTAATTAGATAAATTTAAAGTTTAGAATTTAATTAGGAAAAGGACGTCAGTCCTTCCCCGTTATCCACCTTTTTGTGTCTTCTGCCTGCCAAATTCCCCCAAGTAGTTGATTCAAAAATCTTGTCTATATATAAAAAATAAATAAATAAATAAATAAAGTTCACAAGGACATATATATATATATATATATACGGACACACAATTTATTATTTACTTAAAAGAACTTTGGACCTCTGTGTCTGTCGAGCGAGGCTCCAAACTATTAGGGCCGAGCATAAGCCCATTCCAGGCCCAGTACATAGGCCCACGTCTATAATGCCAGGTGTCCGACTGCAAAATCTCACCTATCCATTGCTCTCAACCCTCAATCTTCGTACCATTAACGGCGCCGCTGTTACGCCACAAGAAGGATTATTGGAACATAGCCGCTGTAAAATGGACGGCGACGATGACGTTAAAGGAGGAGGAGAGAGCGTTGCCGATTCAGGAAAGGGCGTCGCCTCCGATTGGGCCGATTTGACTCAGGAGTGCTTGGTCAACATCCTCTCTCGGCTGACGTTGGCGCAACGATGGCAGGGACCCATGCTGGTGTGCAAGTCGTGGCTGAGCGCCTCCAAGGAGCCTTCCCTTCATTCCACGTTCGATCTCGAGGCTCAGTTCGACTCCGCCCCCGAATCGCCTCGCTGGTGGGCCCCGGATTTCGAGAGAAAGATCGACTCCATGCTCCGCTCCGCCGTCGGCTGGAGCCACGGCTCTCTCTCCCAGATCCGCACTCGACACTGCTCCGATCGCTCCCTTAGTTTCGCCGCCGAAAGGTTCATACATCAGATTAAGATCCACTCATATTACAATTTTTATCATTTTGTTTTATTTTATTTCGCTGGAAAATAAATATTTAATTGAAAAAAGTTGAGTAAATAGGCCACGCGTCTGGACGCAGACCTAATGCATAATAATCAATGGTTATAATTGCGTGACGTGAGTTTGTGTTTAGCTTCGTTCATTTACCCGTGTCTCGGTTGTAAAGCTCTAGTTAATTGCATTATTATGCCTACACTAATTAGTTTTCTTGGGAAGTGAATTGGTTTCAAAGAAAAGAATTTTAGAGATAATGATTGTGATTGTTGTTTAGGGAATGATCATGGAAAACAAATTATTGTCCCTTTTTTTTTTTTTTTCGATTTACAGGTGCCCAAGTCTTCAGGTTCTTTCCATCAAGAGCAGTCCAAATGTTACTGATGCATCCATGGCGCAGATTGCCCTCAAATGCACCGAGCTTGTGGAGGTTGACATTAGTTATTGCTACGAGATATCTCATGAATCTCTTGTGGTCATAGGGAGGAATTGTCCAAATCTTAAGATTCTTAAGAGGAACCTAATGAATTGGCTAGATGCTTCCCAACACACAGGAATCGTCCCCGGGGAGTACCTAAATGCTTGTCCCCAAGACGGGGATTCAGAGGCAGCTGCAATTGGCAAATACATGCCTCATTTGGTTCATCTGGAACTCCGGTTCTCCAAGTTAACGGCTAAGGGTCTTGCATCTGTTTGTGAAGGGTGCTCAAATCTGGAGTATTTGGATCTATCTGGGTGTGCAAATTTAACAAGTCGAGATATTTTGAGTGCCACAACCAATTTGAAGACTCTGAGGGAGATTAAAAAGCCGAATTTCTATATCCCCAGGTCAGTCTTCCACACCCAAAGGTACGGCCATTGGAATTTGTATGATGAGAGATTCCAAACAGATGTCTTTCGGATTTGATCAGTGATTGTGATTTGTATCGGATGCTACAAGGATCACGATATTAAGATCTGTAGCTGGTTTGTTGTTTTTATGTTTGTATTCACAAGCATATGCAGTGGTATTGGAACTGTTTCTTCTGTATCTTGTCCTCCATGCTTTGCCATGTTCAGCTTGTTAAAGTATAATTCATCCTCTTACTGTTGCATTGGTGTCCAGTGTACAAATTCTTTGCATATAATACAAAATCTATTTATGTGAGAATCTGTTTGTCCACCAATGTAAGGTTTCTATTACAATTCTTACTTAGATCAAGCTTTGAATATTTCTTGTTGCCGAATGGATTCTTGTTACTTACAGTATTAAGTTTCCCCATTTGTTTATTATTCATGGTGTTTTAGTTCTGAAAGGAACGTTTTGGAAGACCTAGATTTAGGGGTTTTCAATAAGGCTGCGACAGTCGGCAGTGTTAGTAATTTTGGCGATGTTTGTGCGTGTGCGTGTGTTGTTCGGGGGTAAGGGGGGGGTGGCAGTGGGTGGCGGGTGGCACCGAACATGGTGATTAGCTTCAGAATATATTGCATCTCAGTGGGTAGCATCGATGTATCTAAAACATGAAACTTCTGCCGGGCGAGTAATTGTGGTCCATCATCATGTACGGGTGGGATTGCTGCGGGTGACCTGCTTGACTGCTATTATTGATGGGCTAGCTATAAAAATACTATTTGTCAAATGCTTGAAATAAACTATGGTAATTAAGAGTTTTTTATGAGGTACTTTTAATGATTCAAAAATTTAGATATTTATTTTTAGATTTTTAAATTATAATTATGGAGAATGAATATAAAATTTATAAAAATAATTTTTTATTATATAATTCATAATCAATGAATATTTTAATATATATATATATATATATATATATACTTATTAGGAAGGAAGTATACTAATTAAGGGGTTCAAATAGGACGCAGACTATTGATCCAGGACCAAACCACTTCATACCACACACCAAATCGTTGAGTGCCTAGCAGAACACAAACCGAAAATCAAGCATAAAATAAGAAAAGAAAAGAAAAGGACCGTTAACTTGGAAAATGCAAACGGAGGTGGCTTACAATATTGTGGGACACAGCCATGAGGTGGACTTGATTATTATTACTCGGGGATTATTTCTGTGTGATACTCATGGAATGAGGTGTAAAATTGCTTCCAGAAGGATTGCATGTGCTCCGTTTCCAAGCATACATGGCCAGTAAAACACTCCCATCATTGGCCGGACCTGGCAATAAGCATCCCTTGCCTTCAAATGCATCTCCAGGTCTTGCGCATATTGGTTCGCCCCAACCGCAATCGGCATGGTGAAAAGGCAGCAGCCTCAACCAACTGGTAACAACCAGATTTGGGCACCCACAACTTTGTGCCCCGTGCGACTAAGTGGGGAATTTTTTCGATTTAGATAAAAGACACGAAATAAGTACGAATAGATATTACTTAATTTTAATTATTAACTATAATTAATTTATTAAAAAATATACTACTTATAACTATTGGAATCACATTTATATAATATTTTTATTTAATAAATTTATATACCTGTAAGAAAAAGAGAGGGTGCAAGGAGAGCTCGGACTCACTTGAATAATTAAATCCAAGAGGGGGGGAGTGTGCTGTAGCTTCTCTCCAAGGATGAAATCAGGACCAAGATCATCCAAAGCAGACTCAGCTTCAGCCACATAGAATAATGCTCCTTCGCCGTTACAGTTAATTTCAATTCTACCATTTTCATCCACTGCGAGTCTTCCCGCAACAGGATAATATATCACGAGAGCCTTGCTCAAAGCCTCCTTAAGCACCCTGGCTTCAAAGAAATAGGAAGAACCATCGTTCCTATAGAATAACACTTGAGGGATGTAACCTCTTTTTGTATACTGCAAGTCCAATTGACAACCATAGGCCATGATTAGGAGAATCCTGGGCTGGTCGCACAATACTTGACTCCTTTACGTTGATCTTCATGACCTTGCTAGCAATTGCCTGCGGACGATCTTTTTGTTTGTTTTTTTTTTTTTAACAAAGAATTTTACAACCATTAATCCAACTGAGAGTTGGAGCTTCCAAGCTATAGTTAAATTCAACGATAGTAAATTATATAGATAGGAAAACACTGTCACCTAGCTGGCAATCAGCACTGTAAAATTGTGGTGTGAAATGCCTTTTTTTAAAAAAATATTTTTTTATTTTAAATTGAATTAGGAGATGACTATCAAGAAATTTTTTGAGTTAGATTTAAAGAATAATGATTGATTAAAATTAAAATTAAACATTAATTTATCAAGAATTTTTTTATTATTAAAATAAACTAATTATTAAATACACAAAAATACTTAAAACCTTACTTCTTAAGAAGCATGTCATATAATTTTTTTTAAAATTCTAGAATCAAGGAGAAATATGGTATAAGCTTTTCTCAATTTTAATAATATTATGTTGTGTATAAATGTTGTGCTTCAAGAAACTTTGAACAACAGAAAAATTAATTCAAGGAAAAGACTTTGGTTTCCGAAATTTTTTTATTTTTTGCCTCGTAGTTAAAAATTCAAGAGTCTCTCTCTCTCTCTCTTTTTTTATTCCAAAAAAAAAAAAATCCATTGAAATTTTGTAAGCTAACAGTTCAAAATCGAACAACACCAATTGTGCCGTTGAATATTACATATTTGGGGACATTTGATGCTGCAGATCAACTTTGGGCCTACAAACTTGTAATAATTTTCATATGGTTCACCATCTTTTATGTTTCGCACCACAAACTATTATTATCTCCTGCAGGTCTGTGATACCCTTTTGTCTTTCTTAATCTCATTTTCATTATTTGCTCTTGCAAAGCCACTCTCTCGTGGGTGATGGCCGAAGCTTCTTGTAAATATGGATTTAGTAGATATTAAGATGGTTGAGGGGGAATAGGGGTGGGACGTCCCTTCATAATTAATGTTGAATAGGTATTGATCTATTACGAGCTATCACATCATATTCCATTATTTTTTTTTCCTTTTTCCTTTATAACAAAATATAGTATTCTTTCGAGCCATAAAAATAAGTGTCAAGAGATATTTCTTTTAAATAATTGATATATATTTCAGAATTCATTGGACTTCTGCTTTATTTAGGATAAAGGGGTTTGAGTAGATCAAAGTCTGTGTTAGGCTGGGGTCCGGTCGGTGACCCACCTGCCATTTTTCGCCCATTCACGTCGTAAAAGGAAGAACCGGCCTAAGAATGAGACCCTCAGTGGCTGAATATGGCTTGTGTAGAGTGAGCTAATTGTTTTGTGTGTTTTTTTAGAGCGTGGCTGAACTCTGCATGCAGACATGGTTGTTTTTGCGAAATAGCCGCAGAACGAGATGGAGCCCACAGCCGTTTGGCTTGGCTGGCCGGCCGAAGCAGAAAGGACCTAGGCGTGAGGCGTCATTACTTTTTCCGAAAAAGGAATAAACATGTTAGTATATAATACTCATATTTATATAATTAAAATTTTCTCTTACTCAAAAATGTAAATATTAAAATTTTCTCTTACTCAAAAATGTAAATATCAGTTAATTTGAAGATATGAAAGTCAGATAGTATGTACTCGTGACATCTCCTATGCCTGATTCATTGACGAGGATAATCAGGTAGTATAAAGATGTAGAAATCGAGTGTTATGTAATTATGACATCTCTCATACTTGATTTATCAATATTTTCTTCGATGCACCCTTAGCGCATTAGATACTATGCACCAGAGTAAGATAAGAATAGACTCTAATATCACTTATTATAAAATTATTATAATTTTTTTTTAAAATAATTTATTAAAATATATAATACTCATATTTATATGACTTAAAAAAATATATAAAAATCTAATAACGTGCATTCGTGACATAGGCAAGGAGAAGGAGAAAGTACAAATTTTTTTTTCTTTCGAATTTGTAATTTTTATAAAGGTTATTATAGCTTACAAATAATGAAGCCTCCAGAGGTTCTTCTCTTCAACGCGTGATTTTTTTTTTTTTCAAATTGCATATTACGATTTTAACTTAATAATATTAATTAAGAACAAAGCCCACCGGGCATAAAGTCAACTAGGTCAGACAAAGCGGAATCAGTCTGAGCCTGAGTGAATAACGCTTCTTGGCCCGACGAACCGAGAAGTGTAATTATTGAGTACCGACATTTCTCTGACAATGAATGCTCAGAGAGAGAGAGAGAGAGAGAGAGGGGAAGGTGAAGGGACACACCAGTAATAGTTGCGGAATACGATAGATGGTTAGAGTAGCTAGCCGTAGTCGAGAGTGTTTTCAGTTCCCCGGAAACGAGAGCAAAACCGGCTGCAGGGAATTAAACAAGGGAAAAAAAACAAGTTTATTGGCCGGGATGTAGGTGAGGGGGATCTGTCGTGTTGAGGTGAATCCGCGTTGATTTTGCTTCCTTTTGTTTTTTATTTTTATTGTTATTTTTTTAATTTTAACAAATATAATAGGTATTTAATTAAGTAAAATAAGTATACAATGAACAAAAACATACTTGTAACTAATAAAATTGTATTATTTATATTTATCTTATTTTTTATACATCAAATATATATATATATATATATATATATATATATATATATATATAACCCCCACATTTTTTTTAAAATAAAAAGGGGTGAAACTTACAGGGGTCTCGTTCATTTGTTTTCTCTGCGTCTAGAATCTGTCTACGATGATCATTCCCATAGCAGGGTCCATTAAACAATGTGGTCCTGCATCGGGCTCCATCAAGCATCGCGGTCCAGTCCATGTGGCATTCACTCAAGATTACAATCAGGAAAAAAGGAAAAAAGAAGCACAAGATTCAATTAACATCAAAAGGGAAATTATATTATTATCCAATACTTGTCGACGCTAATTAAGATATTTACTAATAATTCTTCGTGTTCAAAGAGCCATCAAAAGAACACAATATTAAGAATGAACCATCCAACTCCAACATATCTGAGAGTGGTTGAGAGGAAGGAAGAAGAATTCAAGAGCAAAGAGTTGACTCCGTTTTTATGATTAGAACGAGGACGGACGCCGTACCCGCCGTTGTAAACGCCCCTTCCGCCCTTCTGAACACTGTGCACACGATGAAGTAGTGCTCCTACAACTCCCTCTGGTGTTCCTCGGCCGCCTTCTCTGTTTGGTCGATCACTTATCGATGAGCTTTCACAAACGTTGTGTGGAAGAATAACATAACATAGAAGGAATAAGAACAGCCAAGCAAATATTTCTTTCTTCATGTTCTTAGTTAACACTTGCTTTTCAGCTTTGACTTGGTGCAGCAGCTAGCAGGATTGAGAGAGGGGGCTTGGAGGGGATTGCTGCGATAAGGGCTATATTTATTGTCAAAGTTTTCACGATAATCGGTGGTAAATTAGTGGTGCACAAGGTGTCCTTAAGAACAACTTTTATGATATTTCCTTCGGTGGAGGGATCAAAAGCAAGTGTTTTAATAGCTTTACGTGATTATGTTATTTTCGAATGAATTCCTCGACAAATTAAGTTCTTTGTCTGCCAATTTCCAATCTCTTTTTTTAAAGTTCTTGCCTTCCAGAGTCTCCAATTCGTCGTTCTTTTTTGATACCATGAGCGTTGAGAATGAGATTATGGAATATGGGAAGTGAATGGATATATGCTGATTAATCGGTGCCACCTGCAAAAGAACTTTTAGCGAATGCAAATAACAAAAATGGGCAAATAACCAATCAAGTGGCTTTTCCTTTTTCAGGACCGTAGCCATGCACTTTAATTGAACTGTCTAATACAATTCTGCCGCTTGAATAAAGCTTTGAGTGCGAATATCATATTTCATGGACCACTGTTGTTCAAGTGCAGAAGAATTGTAGGACCAATTCAAGGCCTACAATCTTCCTTCGGTGTTGACGTTTTGTTTATGGTTTCTTTTGTTTTGGAAATTGAAAGTAGAGAGAAGAGAGACTTGCAGAAGCAACAATTTATTGATTCACTTGCTTACATATGTAAAACATCGTTACAAATTCAAAAGTACGAGAACAAGTCTCCAATTTATGTAAGAAATAATATTTGAATTTAAATTAATTTAAAGTTAAATGTAAAATTAACTTATTAAGAAAGTCAATAACAGTAATTTTGGAATTTTTGTAATTTCTTTGAACTAATTTAATTAATTTTTAAAATCTAACAAAAGCTGGAATCTTGATTTCATCTACAACCACGACAAGGCTAGAAGAACAACTTTTGCACGGGTCCGCATGGGGCTAGTGGCGTCGATTGCCCCCCGCCTCCATAAAAATTTATGGTAAAGGTAGAGAGCCAGTGGAAGGAACCAGTAGGGGAGCAGTTGCCTCTTTATTTTGCTTTGAAAAAAAAAACAAAATTGTGGCCCCCTTAAAACAAGGGGCCTCTGCCCGCTACTCTAGTTTATCCCTCCAAGCACCGAAAAATTTATACTTTTTTTAATATGTTTGTAAATTTACTCCATATATTTTTATTTATATATATATTTTTAAAAATTATCTCGTAATTTTGTCTCGAATGTCTCAATTGATTTTAAAGTTGTGCTTACGATTTTTTTTTGTTTGTCCTCACGATAATATAAATTTACCTCTAAAATAATTTTTTAGATTCGTACCTACTTTTAAGTGATAATGGAATCTTTTTAAACTAATTCCATCGACTGCCTCTAGGCTAGAAAAATAGCTTTTGTTGGGGTGTATCTGTTTGCCTTCTTCTAAAAGTTTCTGTTCAAAACGTGGGTCGCCTATGTTAAATTCAATTTGAAATACAACACGTCAGATTGTTGTTATAGTCCTTTTAATGACATGAACAATGTTGGGAACTATCAACGTTTTTTCACGGAACCTAAGATTCGTGGAGCCTGCTTTTGTAATTTCCTAATACGTGCAAGAAATCACAAGACAGATAAGCATGAACAGGTACTCCTCATGGAGCCCAAAAGGCTAGTCGGACCCACCCTTTACTTTATCCTGACGATTCGACAACAAGAGAAACATGGATAACTTCAAGAAGCGGTGACGAAAATCATCCTGAAAGGATAAGAGAAATTCAGAGTACTGGGTCCCAGTGCCGACGCGCCACATATATTGACACGGACCGGTTGGTGGCACCTGGTCCGGGTGCGGCTGGAACAGTAGATCACGATGTTATTGTACAGAATAACTTAAAAGGCACAATGCTTGCTTTTCTTCAGTACTCTCTCCTGTGCAGGGTTGAGGATAAAAATGCAAGGGACCAAAAAATCCCCTCCTCTGGCTGGCAACGCGAGGCCCTCTTGAAGGCTATTGTGGGGATAGTCCCTGCTTGCAAGGTACTGGTATGGCTCGCCATGGCATCTAGAAATTCACGCGTCCTCAATTTCTATTAATAGTCAACCACAGTCGGAGCCGACTATGTATGTACTTGGAAAAGAATAGAAAAAAAAATGAGAACTCACGACTAGCTTAGGAGCTATTGAGATTCTTAGTTTCTACGTAAGAATTACTCGGGAAAATAAGGACGATGCATAATACTTCATGGAGTGCGTTAAATGTAAGAACATGGAGATTTTAAAGGATGGATAAAACTGAACAAGTAGCATCAATCCATTTAATTGGTGATACTTAATGTTCAACCTTTTTTGTGTACACAAGAGACAATCAACTTCAACAACTTGACCATATAAAGGCTAGAACAGGAAAAACCAGAGGAAAAGGGAATAACTGAGAACAGAACCAATTACATGGATGGAGGAAATTTGAGTTCTGAACGCAGATGATTTCCGACCAGACTTTGGAAAAAATCGAGATCGCCTTCTGATGTGAATTCCTAACTTCCGGGTATGAAATTTGCCGAGGCCATTATCTTCCAATTCTTTTCCTCGTCCGAGGGACACTGCAGGAACTTTACCCGAATGTTCGAAGACAATTTCCCGAGCTGAACTGGTAAAAGACTGCGACAGCAAAATAAGAGTGATAAGTACGAAAGTGATTCCATGTCTCATCTGAGCCATGTCTGCTAAGGGAGGATAGCAATAAGATGGAATGGGAAATCTAATGTACGGTGCCACTATATGAATTATCACAACAGAGATCAATCACATCCCAGAAATTATTATTAATTGGAAGTAGCTGAGGTGGGAGCAGTATAGTTGAAAACAAGAATCTTAAAAAAGAGCACAGCATCCCAATATTGGGACTGAAGTTCCCTACTCTATTCGGCAAGGATCATTAAATTAGATCAACAGACGTGTAAAACGCGAAAAAGTTAGACACAACGGCCTAGCATATTGTGGTAATGAAGAAAGTAGGTGTGACTTTAGGAATCTCTTTCGGCAAGAAAGGGGAAAAAATGATGCGTAATAGAGAATAATTGCTTTGCGTTGATCACAGATGCCTCAATTTAATTAGAATATTTTATTCCGTGTCAGCCAAAACAACCCGAAGTCAAAATGTTCAACTAACAATATCAGATCCGGGAAAGACATAAAAGGGCTTCCCTCAAGTCCTCTTAACTGTGTTTCTTCAATCTTGAGTACTTTCCAAAATCCAAAGAGTCTCGTTGATAAGAGAATATTAAAATAAATTCAGCTAAATTTTTATAACCAAAATTTCAATTATTTTATATTTTTATTTAAATTTTATATTTACTAATTTTTAAACAAAGAGTAATTAAATTTTGTTTAATTAATGTCTAATTTTTAACATTTTTAATTATTTTCAGTCTAAAAAAGACTATCTTATAATAAATTTAAAATATTAAATTTAAATAAAAATATTAAAAATTAAAATTTAATTATAATAATTTATACAAATTTAAACTTAATTTTTTTTTTTGTATATCTATTGTTGGTAAGGAAATAAGTTTTACCCATGTTTAACGAAAAAGTTGGATCAGAACATCCCGATTGAGCTGCTGTAAGGACGACAGCCGGCCCACCTGTTTTGCCAGTCCACCTGTGACTCGTTCCATGTAAAGCACATACAGCCCATTTCTGCTTTCTAGAAGTTCCAGTGCTTTCCGAGCATGGAGAAGTGATGTCACCCAATCTTCAAACAGCACTGAAATTTCATTCTAGCATATGATTGCTTTGGTTTTATAGCACATCATGCTTCGTTTATGGTCTAACCACTTGCATCTAATTGTGAAAATCTTTCAAAATAACTTGGTCAATCAAATTCCCCGGAAAAAAATGGAAAGAAAAGAAAGAATGTTTAGTCAAATTTAACTGGAGAAAGAAGTGAAAGATGCTTGTTGAGGAAAACTAGCAATGATTAAAAAATAGCCACGACAAGTGAACAACTGAGAAAGTACAGAAGATACACTGACTGGGAAAAATTAATACCTTTGTCAAAGCCTTCATCTGATGACCAATCTGAGAAATTGTCAGACACCAAGAACTCAATGAGCTGGATCCTGTCGCATATTTCAGCAAAATCAGACGGGGGTATTTTCAAAGAACCAATTCACAGTATACTAGAAAAAACCTAAAAGTTATGCCAGGATTGCGCTCAATCGCAGGGAATCGTATAGCTTGCCAATTCTGCCACATTAGTATAAATTTGATCCTCTAGAAGAGGAAGTGGCTTTAGCAGAGAGCATTGGCATAGGACTTGGTCACAACTGGTTGGAAATAGGGACACCTATCCCATTGGTTGAAAAAGTATGATAAAGCAGCCAAGAAGATATGATTCTCAATTCAAATCAGGAACACAGCAGAAAGTGGGCAGAGTGCTGGCATTTTCATATCTGAAATTTCAATTCGTGCAAGCTCTGCATTTTCAAACATAGGTCGGGTCTTGAAGCCTAACTGATTTATAGAATCGTAAGATGTGAAAAAATGGGTCATGTCAAGATTGCATTGTTGTCAAGCTGACAAATAATTAGCTTCAAATTTTCAACAAAAGAATTACTTAGACGGGTTTAATAGAATTGGATTAGGATGGGATTAATGTTCTTGATTTCTAGTTTTGTGAGAGATTACTTACATAATGAACAGACACTCATGAATATTTGGAAAAGCATCATCAAATGGATCCATGGATAACATGCTTTCTGCTGCAACAGAAATCATCTGAGTAACAGAAAGAATTGCTCGCTGTCCAATGTAGGATTCCCTTCCAAGCTTGCGGATCAAGTGTTGAATGTAGAACCGACTATCAGTGTCAATGCAACATGACTCTGAAACAGCATCCAAAAATTAATGTCACGAAAATTATTTAGGATGACATTGTGTTTTTTTTGGGGGGGGGGGGTGGGAGGGGTTGTGGGCACAGGTATGCTGCTAATGGTACGTCATTCGAGAAAAAGCAACGACAGATCATATGATGACCTGGAAGAAAACACAATCTTCAACTCAGCATTAACATTTTTTCTTTTTTCAATTAATCTCAGAAGGGAAGATGATGGGCAAAGTTCCTTAAACTTCTGCCACAAGTTTTGTAACAGATTCAAAGTTGCAGGTAACTCGCCATCATTGTGTGCAGGGGAACACATCCTTCTGACCAAACGCACAATTAAGCTGCTAACAATTCCTTCAATGATCTCCATTTCCTTCACCACTGACAACAGGATCCTCAATGATGCTGGAGTAAAGTTCAATATGCAGGGTTGGCCAAAAGGTAAGACAAATAAAACATGAACACTGGAGTGCAAGGCAGTATAAATTGAGAATGAAACATAAATGTTTGAACTGAAAGAACTGCTTGGCTCAGTGAATTAAGGCTCATGTCCCGAAAATTATGAATCAATCACATGATATGATTGTGTATTTGGAACCATCTAGTAACAGTGTTTTATGTTACCTAGCAGTCTTGCTGCTGTGCCCATGTTGACTTCATTCTTATCCTGTGGCAACCTCAACTTCATACAATCAGGGTTCTCAATTTCATGCAGTTCATAGTGTAAGCATTACGCTCATGTTTTATATCAAGGAATACTAAGTTGAACTCCCAAGCTAACAAGGTTCTGGGAGGCCTGCTACAATTTAGCAAGTTATCGACCTTTAATTCTTGTCCTACAGTACCTTTTCTTGTTACTTCAAGAACTCAATTCATCACAAATGATTCATCAGTATCTGTAATGTTGCTATTGGCACTGAAGCACAAAATCTCATGTAGCAAGATTAAACAAGTGAACAGCATTAAATTTTTCATGCTATGCCTATTAAAGCAAAGAAAATGGTAGAAAACTTGGCAAAAGTTGGTAGAGTTGTCCTTCGAGACTATGCTATTATATCCAACCCTTTTTGAGGAAGGGATGGATTATCCACCAAATTCATGGTATGGAGCAATCACAGATCAGCACAAGATTAGATGAAGGTCATACTTGTGCAGTAAAATGCCTAAAATGCACAGACATCCAGTCTTTGCAAGCTACATCAGTTGTCAATGGAGGTACAAAAAGAAAACCGCATCAAGGAGAATCATAGACAAATAGACATAGATCTTAATGCTCATCATCTCAAATCAACAACTCTGAGGAGGACAATATGCATGACCAGACCTAAAATGAAGTCTACAGCTTGGTGTGACCAGTTTGCAAAGTTAGCCTCCTCTGCCTGCAAATGCAAGTGCAAATAGTATAATTCTAATTGTTCCTTTTAACGAAGAGATTTAGTCTACTGTCTGAGGTATGAAAACAGTCTAAAGAAAGGATGGCAAGGGTTTCTCACTGGAGAACTGGTATCGCAGAGATCCACTAGGAAATCTACAGAGGCTCTAAGATGCTCTGCTTCATCTACGCCGTTGAAGTCTGCATTTGGATTATCAGCAGATATGGTTGCATGTTCAGTCCAAAAACATGAGCAGGCACAAAAATGTCATTAAATCCCTCTAAAATACTTGCATTATTAATATTTTTCAGCTATTTGTCACTAACTAATAATTAGCAACCAGAGACAAGGAGATCACTTGTTAGTCCTAAATCATGGAGAGTCAAGTGAATAAAGAGGAAGCATTTATGAATAATTACTATAGATCATATATTCCTGCACAGCAATCCGTATGAAGAAGTGATTTAACTTCATTCACAACAGACGAAACAAAATGCAGCCACTGATGCAATACCATTAGGTAAATCGAAGGCCTAAAGGAATCAGAACGTTATACCCGATAAACTTCGTTGTTGATTTCGATCATCTCTTCTCCTCCTTTCTTTAAACCGGACTGAAGGAAAACAGAAGTGCAATTTGAACGAATAAAAAACAAAAAAGCAGAAATAACAACAAAGAACAGGAATAAAACCTTGTCTGAGAAATCGACGGCGTAGAACCTCATTGAATCTGCGTTCAGAACAATCTTGGACACGCTGAGGGCCTAGTTTCCCCAAATTGTCAAAGAAATAGCACTTGCATGAAGCACTTTGCGGAAACAAATCGCACTGCGAAACATCTAAAACCAAAAGAAAATTTTACAAAAATAAAAAAGAAAAAATAATAATAAATACATAAATAAAAGAAAGTAAAATGGAAGTGGTTGGGAAGTGTAATAACAGAAAACCTTCAGCTTCCTTGAGATCTTCTCTGAGACGAAGAATCTCTTGCTTCCGGTCCTTAGCCTAAAATTCGACCAACAGCAAAGCAAATGCAGCCTCCTTTGCTTGGCAGTCCAGAGAAAGTGCTCAAACCAGATCGGAGAAAAAGGAAAAAAAAAAAACAAAAAAACTAGAAAAGCGAGAGAGAGACCTTTCGCTTCCAACGGAGAGCGTCGGATTCGGAGGGAGGATGACCTTTTGTTTGGAGGATCTTAGACCGGAGAAGAGAGATCGCGACGGCGAGCTTTAGCGATTGCTCGCTCGTCGATGCGGTGTTGGCCTTTGTTCCTTGCTCGCTTGAGGTTGAAGCCATTCTCCCCCGGGAGGCAAAAGTTGTTCGCTCCAAATTTAAATTTGAAAGGAAAATGAAAATTTGCTTTAAATTCACCTTCTGTTCGGTTATTTATATTCTATGGGCTTTAACCGGTTTACCCTTGACCCTTTATTAGGGAAATTGTTCAAAAAGTCCTAGAGCTTACAATTATTGATTATTTCCGATTGAGAATAGAATTGTTAAACAAACGCAGTAATCTGATTAGGAGAAAGTATTTAGAGAGAAGAAAGTTGTCAAATGCATATTAATTAAATTATTTTTTATTTCTTAAAAAATTTATTAAATCATGAATTATATAGTCAAAATAATTCTTTTTATTTTTATAAACAATATATCTTATAATCAAAATTAATATTCAATATTTGAAAAATAAAAATCTAGAATTGTTTTTTTTTTTTTTTGGTGCTTAGGGATGGCCCGTTGTTAATGAACCCATCCCATGATCGGTGCAAGGATCCAATGTGTTGTTGTTATGGCACTAGAATGATAAATGTTCCGAAGAAAGCCCAGCACACAGCAATTTACATGCCATCAATCTAGGGTTTCATTACGCCACTCCAATGGATTGGAATAGTTGGACTAAAAAAGCAAAATGATCTCGAGACCCACCAGACACCAACCAAAACCCACGTTCAGATAGGACTAGGTTATAAAGGCTAAAGCACAGGCCAGAAAGCAAGCACAACGAAGAAATGAATTCCAGGTCAGAACGAATACATAATTTATGGTGGCGAAGGGGACAAAAACATAAGATTCTTATGAACTAAGAGTCAAAATATATAAAATTAAATTGCGCAGTTAGGTAAACAAAGATGATGAAAGCTAACCAAATACCAAGACAACTGGAGCCCTTAACAGGGCTACCCTACTCGAGCAATCGGGGTATGATGTGTCTGGCTCGAGATCAAGATCCAAAATCCATGGCATTATGTCCCATTTCTTTCCTCAACAAAACACAGCTATGACCTTGGCGGAAAATATACAACTTAAAAACAAAAATGAAAAACCTGTTCTTGGCAGTGTCACCTTATCACATAGTACAAGTTGCTAGCCCCAATAGGGTTCGAAGAGGGCGTTATGATGTGAATGTAACCAACGAATGATACAGAACACTTGGCTCCATGGAATTCTAGGATTACCTTATAGCAGACCCTGGCAAGCTTCAATCTCAGATGCCTGTGAATCCAATACAACTTGACCACCAGGAGTAGCACTGATGGTCCCCATAGCTGCATCAAATAACACTTTCTGGTACCCTCCATCTTCCAACTTCTTAAGGATCTCCTTTACCACCACAAAGTCCAAACCTCCAGCCAAAACTAACTTGCCAACAATTTCACCAAAATTCTTAGGTGCTTTAGGCAAGTCCATGCCAATATCATCCAGCATGGAACCATAAAGCAAACACCCAGTGCCTATATCTTTGGCAGTAAGAACCTTCTTGGCAAATAAATATTCCAAAAGTTTGGCAACCGGTTCAACACAGGGTGGGTTTTCCTCTAGTGCGAGGAGGATTGCTTCCTTAACAACTTCAGGATGGTAGGCTGGAGATTTTAGTTCCTCCACACACTGGAATGCTTCATCCAGGAGCCGGACACTGAAAAATTCCTTAAGAAGTGCAACTGTTTTTCTCTTAAGTTCATCAGAATTCAAATTCACAGCTGGAGGCACAGGTTTCTCTGAAACTGGCGGTGTATAAGTAGTAGGAAATGTTTTACTAGGTGCAGGGACTTGGAAAGGAGACTCTGTGCTAAAACCAAAGCTAGAAGTATGAGCAGGTGGGCCACTACCCAAGAGGGCACTACTTTTTCCACCTATAAAACCACCACTACCCTGAGGCAAGAGCCTTGTATTCAGTGATGTCACCTTATTCAACATTGATGATTGTACATGCCCAGCACCCTGCATTATTGGTCCATCACCCCTTGGCATAGACCGTGTTCTGAGTACCTCCCAATTATCAGTATCAATCCCAGGCATTTTCCTAGTTCGTGGCATGCCAGGCATCATACCCCCAGTGCCAGGTCGGTTAATGGGGAAGTCTCCAGGAACTGTAGTCCCTGGGGCTGCAGAAATAACTCCATGGCTAATTCTAATACCTGCAGTAGCACCTGGCCGTAAGCCGAGATTTTTTTCTGCCTCAGAATGTATCTCTGTGATGGTTTTGGCTTTGACCTGCAATAATATAGCCATTAATACAGTTCTGAATATGCACGTCAATCAATTAAAAACTAATAGCATGACTGCTACCTCTTCACGCCTAGGAACCCAATTGTTCCCACGCAGTTCAAGAACATCTCGAATCATAAACCTCAGTCGTGGAACCAGCTGAGGATTGGATGACAGTTCTTTCAACCGACTGAAATACATATCATTTATGCGACGTGACCTTGGACTCTCGTCAAGCTGCTTACCAATAGTGTTGAAAAACTGGCATATGGCCTCAACACTTTCTTCGGCAGGAAAAATTTTGTTATCAGGTCCCAAAAGCTCCTGTTGCATATTGAGAAGTACTGTGAGCATCCGGAAGACAATAACTATACCACAAAATTTCCTCAAGGAAATAACAAAAGCTGAAGTATCAGTGTTAACCCAAACAATATGATGTACAATCCTTTCAGTAACCATCTTCTGCTTCAGAAGCTCTCCAATCAAACGAATGTTCCCCAGGGTACGAAGTTTGACCAATCTTTCTTTATCCCTACGCTCAAGCTCCTGATCTAGAGCTGTCATCTGCCTTACTTCCTCCCTCAATTTATAAGCTCCCTCAAATGCCTCCTGGCAATTATTCAAGAGGACTCGCTTAAATGTGATTTCTTTCCCATCGGGTTCATCTGATGGGAATGGGGGTAGTTTCTCATTAAGATCAGCACAAAGCTGTGCATACATGGGACAAAATGTAGGTTCCAGAATAGCCTTGTCAAATATTAATGATATCACACCCTGTATTGAAATCAAATTGTGAGCTCAACTGCCAGTATAATAATGGTTAAAAGAACAAGCATACAGAGAAAGTAAATTAGCCTTTAAAATGTCAGCGGACGTGATGCCAGAGTCTATGAGTTGACCCTTGAGAAGATCAAACTTCTCAGGGGTGAGCTTGTTCAATATCCTGCATATGAAACATAGAGATCCATTCATGTAACCTATAAATATTTCAAGGCATATGCTGCAGCCATCCTTAAAAGTTTCTGCTATCATTCACAAAGCAATGGGCAGGCAATCAAAAGAAAAACATCAGGCAATTATGAATAGACAAGATCCAAATTGACAGGGCAAGATTCTAATAAGGAAGCTATGTTAAGCCTCATTATCCCACTAGTAGTTAAACTGCTGAACCTTATCTGATGCCATCAACAGCACAGAGTATAGCATTTATGGTGAATTTCTATTAATTTATTATCATAAATGAAATCTACAATATCCTAAAGTGTCCTTGATAGAGGAGAACCATATCAGCCTCAAATGGATAACATTATATTTTCAGCCCCATACCTTACATGCTTGACATTTACCTAACATGCTTTACATTTACCATATGTCCACACGAACCTCTAGGCACAAATTAACTTTTTGGTAGGAGAAAAACTTTAGTTACTTATACATTCCATTAGCAACTGATGCCAAAACAGCCATACAAAAAGTCATTTTAGTTACCCCTTTATGGTCTTCAGTACACGTTCTTTCTCAGAAAGATTCCCCCTTCTAGCTGACCAGGGGACCTCAGCCTTGACCAGAGCAGGAGTAGGTCCACCCTGGTACACAAAAAGAAACAATAGGTGTTGAAACTGATATGCATAAAACCAAATTAGGAATCAACCAGAAGATTATTATATAGCCTACGGTTCCTTCAATCTTCAAGCCAGAGGAAGCTAATTTTTCATTTTCTGCATTGTTAAATAGATCAGCTGACTTACCACCTGCCCAGGAGAGATTTGCACTCGTGCAAATTGGGAGGTGAGTTGGTCTTGACGATTAAATTGGGTTTCCTCAGTTTGCCTAGAGTCATATTGCGCACCAAGGTCCCTACTTTCTCGAATTGAATCCCAGGATCTCTCATCTCCAGATGCAGGAAACTGTGCAGAACGGCCACGCCAATCACGATTGTCCGGCTCAGAATAACGACTCTGAGGTTGATGAGGTGGCTGGAAAGTGCAGAAAAAAAATATTTTACTTAAAAGTCAAGAACTTTTATGTTTCCAATCCTATGGATGATGTTAGAGTAGTCTATGTAACATAAAGGATCATGGACACATGCAAAGACAACTATCTTCCTATCATTCCTTATTCAACCTTTTTTTTTTTTTGGTCAAAATAATCATCAGACATTCTACAAAAGAGGGCCAAAAGAGCAAGCAAGCAACAGAAAGGATGACAGAAACTCACATTGCTCTCTCCACGACCCCAGCTTTGATCATCACCGAAAAGCTCAGCTTCAATTTCTTTTTTAGCTTTTAGAATCTCCTCAGTGACCACAGCAGCCTATAGTAAAGTAACTAACATGATCAGAAAAGACAGGATTGTATGATCAATAGAAACCACACAGTTGACATGGATATCGGGAAGGAAAAAAGAAGAAAAGAAAGCAGTTGAAATGCTTCTCTAAGGAACATCCATGTGTCCAAACTTTCAAGGGAGAATGAACAGGAAAAGAGGAAAAAAAGAGAGAAGACAAAAATGAAGTGTGAAAACTGAAGGAATAGAAAGTAAAAACAGCAGACAATACTGCCCACATATTTGCCTTAACTACTGGTAGAAAGAGTATATCACAGAACAGCTGTCAATCACTATACTCCCTTGTAACATTAACAACACATGTATAAAATTTGCACATTACCTCTTGCAGTTGCAACAGTTGTTCTCTGGTGTAACAAACTCGCTCATGAACCTCAAATCGGAGGCCTCCAGTCTAAAATAACAAAAGCAAACAACAAAGCGTCACTCTCAAATAGCCAAATAAGTTGACAAGCTCTCACAAAAAGAAGCTAACTAGCAATATGACTTGCAAAATTAAGATGCAATACTGCAGTGTAAGACCCAAATTTCAAACTCATGATATTGATCAAATAACATAAATGCAATCACATTTTATAAAAGGAACAAAAGACAAGACATGGAAGATCTCTAAAAGTTGCAAATTTCCTGCCAAGTGGCGAGAAAAATTTGACATATTTTAGCAGCTAATTTGGCAATGAAATATGCAGAAGACATAATTAAACAAGTTTTTAATGGATTACTTCCTTCTAAGTTTGGAGGTTTCATAATAGAGTATTTGACAATGGTGCCAACAAAACACATCACCAATGTTCTTCAAATAACTTCAATATTGCATTGCTCATGGTCCATAGACATTAACAACACATGGCACATTGATGGACTTGAAGCAGGCAGAATAAGACATCAACAACAAGCGGATGTCCACAGACTTATCACAGGCAGAATGAGACAATAATGACACGAGGCATATCTGTGATCTTTGCCAGACAAAACTAGACGTTAACAGCACATAACATGTCTGTGGACTCAACCAGGCAGAATGCACAACCAAAAGCGAGCACCCGTCAAAAGACCACAACTAACATTATAGCAGGTAACAATGAACTTCTCTTAACATTCCATCTGCAGGCTTATCGTTTCTATAAATATTCATTTATAGAAATCACAAATATCAGTAGGCTTCTTTATGGGCAATCAGAAACTCAAGATATGCCCACCTAAAGACTACATATTTCTGTTTGTCCATATTTACAGTGGAAACACATACTAGGCGCCCCACCAAGAATTAGGACACAGTAAAAGTTGTCCACAAGGGTCATCACACTTTCAAGTTCTTACACTCAAAAACCTGTTGGCATGAGCTGCTGACTGCAATACAATCAAATTTGATAGACAACATATGTCAATAGAGCAACAATGCGAACAACATCGCACAAAGCGGTAAGTTTTTCACCCCATTCGTTTTTCTCCCTCTCCCAAACCCCACTCCCCGGCCCCCTCCAAAAAAAAAAAAAAAACCGAAAAACAAAGAAAGTCTTGGATGGCGAAACCCAAGCCACAAATTTATGTTCTTTGGCATACAAGAATTAAAAATTAAATCACTTTTCAGGAGAAAAAAACAGCAGCAAGCCAATAATTCTCGCAAAAATCAGAGCACCCCAAAAAGGATAAAGAAAAACACAGTTAAACAAATGCATCTCATAAAGATAAACCACAGCAACAACCGAATATTACATACAATAGCATAACCAATCTCAGATCTAAAATCCCCAAGAAACCCAATCCACTCTGCCCAAGAAACAATCCAAAACTGGCAAGTACCGTTGCAAAAGCCAGACCAAACCCATGAAGAAGTCAAAAGAGTCTAGATCCAAGATGGGCAATGACCCAAACCTTCAAAGGAGGAGCACCGCCGTGGGGGCGCAAGAGAGGGAGATCGCCAAAAGCAACAGAAGACGATAAGGAAGCAGCCGCCGAAAGAGAAGAGTTAGAGGAGGACTCCGAGCGAGGATTGAAGAGTCTGCTCCCGCGACCACCACCAGGTCTCAAGCTCAACACCGTCTGATCACCCTGCTGCATGCCTCGATCTTTTCCACTCTCGTATGAAAACTCCGCCGTCAAATCAGGAAAAGGGCAAAACAAAAAACGCAGGGCCCACAAAGAGAAACGGTAAAAAGACAAGCCAAGAAAGGCTCTTTATCTATGTATGTCAATCTATCTATCTATCTATCCTTAGCTCTCTCTCTCTCTCTCTCTCTCTCTCTGTTGAGATTCAGCAATAGCACTAAAAAGACTGAATCAGGATAAACAAGATTGTTTGTATGCAATTATATATAGATGTAGATAGAAGAAAAGAAAGAGATAGAATTCGGAAGAGAAAGAGGGGTAACCCCGTTGTTTGCTCTGTTTCTTTTTCTCTCTCTTCCGCGGAGAGCCAAGAAGAGAAGAGAAGAGGGCAGCAGCATGCGATGTAAGGTTTGAGGGGAAAAAAATACACAAACCCTTGTTCGGGCGTTTTGAGAGACCTTATTTATTTCCTCTTTTGTATTTTGGGCTATTTATTTCTCCCCCCCCCTCTCTCTCTCTCTCTCTGTTTTTTTTTTGGACTTTTAAGGTTTTTTGGCAAACGTTATATCGCTTTATAATTGTAATGTGTAGGAATGTTTCATATTTTTTTTGTCTAAAGGATGGAGATATAATGAAAATGTTGCTCAAAATGTAAACAAATATTATATAGGATTTATTTGAGATTACGTGTTGAGTGTTGCTTTTGCGGTTGGCAAATTAATGATGAACAAATTTATTATTATTAAATATAATTAATTATTTAGTAACTATTTTCATAAAATAAAAATAAATTTATATAATTAAATGATAATTATTTTATGTAAATATAAAAATTATTATCTTAAATTTATTAAATTGTAATATATTTTTATTATATTAAAATATATTTTTTAATATATATATATTTAAATTATTTTATATTTTGTCTTGAATATAAATTTTATAATTTATTAAATATTAATAAAATTATTTTTATTTTAAAAAATATATTTTTAAACTATAACTATAATTTCAAACACACTTATAATAATTTTGGTCTCTTAGAGGGATGAAAACAATATCCTCCTAATTGCCAATGTCATTCAAGGAAAGTTTGTTGGCACTGGGACGTGAAAGTCTTAATAATCCGAACGCATATACGGAAATATTAAAAGAAGGAATAAACATGAGGCAGCCAGAATTCGGAGAGAGCTTCGAAGCACAAAGGACGTATAAGTACTTTCGCCTCAAACTTTATCGCTTGTGTCAGGTAAATATATAAAGAACAATATTTGCATTTAATAATACAATAAGTAATTTATCATCTAAAATAATAATTTAATATATATTTTTTATATTTATTTAATTTTAAATTTTACCTTTTTATTTCCTCCCAATAATAAGGAATTATTATCAAATTGTATGATATTAAAATTAAAATTTATTAATATTAAAATTAAGTAAAGAAATTATTCAAATTTAATAATATTAAAATAATCTTTTAAAAAAATTAATAAAAATAATAACAAGTAATTTTTAGTTTTAACATATAAAATAAATAATTAATATATTTATAAATTTTTTTAAAGCATATTACAATAAATAATTTTCTAAGAACAACAATGTACCCCAACATTTTCAAAGCAAAATGCACGAGGCCGCTTTCGATTCTATTTACATTACCCTTACGTTCGCCGTTGTCTTAACCTGGTTTACCGTCTGCGGGGCCCACTTCCAAAGCTACACGTGTCAGTTAAGCTGCTCACTTTCTTTTTCGGATTAATTGGCTGTGAGACTTAGAACCCAGTTTCCGAAGTGCCGATGAACTAAAATTCATTGGTTAAGCTAGTCACTTTCTGTTGTTCTTTGTTGCAATGGCACTTCTTTTTGTGCTTTGAGCCTAGTATGCACATGGTTTTGGCCGTTTTTTCTACTTTAAATCGTAAATCCTTTTGAGTTTTTTAATGTTCAGTTAACTCTAATTAATTTACAATATAATCAAATAATTTTTACTAATTAATCTGATTAAAAAAATGACTTTTAACAGCATTTGTCAAAAAAAACATTTTTTGATCAGGTCCATTAAATATCTTTAAAAGCAGAGTTAGGTTGAACTTTTATGAGTTAGGGGTATTACCCAACCTATTTGTTATACAAGGTATAACAAGAAAAGTTTTTAAAATATGCTAAATTATTTATATCTAAATATTTCTTAAATTGACCCTTATAATTACTCATTTAGAGAATTTTATTTCAATTCTTAGAATATTAAATCGTAATCATATATTAAAAAGGTGGAATATGTATAAATAGCTAAATCCTCTTGTATAATAAAATTGTTTAACTCAATAAAATTTTCCCACTTACTAAATTATTTTTTGTGTTCCTAGTTTTTCTAACATTTCTTAGTCTCCTACTTGTCTAACATTACTCACTGTTCATGTTAAGCAGCTTTGTTGAAGTTTGCTATCCCGTCATTGTGTATTTTTAAACGAGAAAAAATTACATTAGACATACTAAATTAAGAGCAATGATATTTTTATAAATAAACCATACAAATATTTTAATTATTTACACTATATGTTTTTGAATCTGGTTATGAGACCTTATTATAATTATAAATCTCATTAGTGTTGCATGTGTCTGTACAGTTTGTTTGTATATATCAGTTTAGTTTATAAATTTTAGAGGCCGAATCCGAATATTAACTATGGTTTGTACACACTTGTCTAACTTGTTTGTATGTCTATCGGTTTGACCGGCAGGCATACCTTTTTCTGTCTTTTTCTACGCATTTGTTTGGACTTTAGAGATTGGAATGAAATTATTGATTAATCAAGAAAAAGGAAGATTTTTGAAGAATAGCCGGGGAGGAAGTAACTAACGGATCAACTATCATTGAGGTGCACAAGCAAGTTACATGAAGAACAAAGGTAATAATAGAAAATTAATGTGCAAATTTTGGAGCTTGTTCTCTAGAACGCCAACCGCAAATGAGGTAAACCATGTTAATACATATAATTAACCAAGAAATAAAAAAAAAATTATATTGTCTGATTTTATCTATAACAATACAATTGGTGTAAATAAAGATGTTTCACTGCAAGCAACCAGACTATTCTTTTGGTTCCAAATCTGTAATAAATTTATTACCATTTGACTATTGACAGTGAACTTGTAAATAATTGACCCTGAATAATTAACGACGCTGAAAAAATATCTGTTCCAAAACTCGGCAGAACGGTCTTTGACCTTCCGGAAAGCCACGTGTGTTCAAACCCTTTAATGACCTTACACCTCATCGCCGGCTCCAGATTCCTCCACCGCCACATCACACACCCCCACCCTTTGGCCTACGTAAACAATACATTATCTTCCCAGGTTACCCTCCACAGCCACCCAATTTTCACCTCACCAATACATGGTACTTGAGTAATTTTTGCCAAATTTAGCCCCATTCTGATAGCCACCTGCCCGGTACATACAATTTTTTTTTTTTTAATGAAAAGAGAAAACTCTCTAGATGCCACTAAACCCTCCAGAGCGCTCTCACAGTCTCTCTTCATAGGTTTCGAGTTTTCAATATAAACCCTAGTTCTCTACTACAGAAATCCACAACGGCTTCCTTAATTTCATCAAACTCCGAAGTTCTCAAACCTCAAAAAGTTTCAGAGAGTTAAGTTTTGTTGTTTCCGCTTAGGTGGTGTCAGTTTTTGACGATAGAAAATGGCGACAAAGCCTGAAAAGGCCGTCAGAATCGACTTGGGTGGGTGAACGACCGCGTTGAGATCATCCCCGACGATCAGGGAAACCGCACCACGTCTTGCCACCGATACGGAGCGGTTGATCGGTGACTCAGCCAAGAACCAGGTCGCCATTAATCCAGAAAACACCGTCTTCGATGCGAAACGCCTCATTGGTGGTCGTTTCCTCGACCCCTCCGTGCAAAACGACAAGAAGCGCTGGCCTTTCAAGGTCGATCCAGGGCCTAATGATAAACCCACGATGGTGGTTCGCTATAAAGGCGAAGAGAATATGTTCTTACCGGAGGAGATATCGGCTATGGTGCTGGGCTACATGAAGCAGATATCATAAGTTTACTTGGGTCAGCCGATAAAGAACGAGGTGGTCACCGTCCCCAGCGTATCTCAATGACTCGCAGAGGCAGGCAACTAAGGATGCAGGGAATATAGCCGGGCTTAACGTTATAAGGATTATAAATGAGCCAACAGCTGCTGCTATTGCTTACGGCCTCGACAGAAAGGCCACAAAAAGAGGTGAGCACAATGTTCTTATATTTGATCTTGGTGGCGGTACTTTTGATGTTTCCTTTCTAGCGATCGAAGAAGGAATTTTTGAAGTCAAAGTAACCGCCGGCGATATTCATCTTGATGGGTAAGACTTTGATAATAGGCTGGTCAATCATTTCGTCGCTGAATTTAAGAGGAAATACAAGAAGGACATCACTAATAATGCAAGAGCTTTGAGAAGATTAAGAATAGCATGTGAAAGATCCAAGAGGGCGCTGCCTTCGACGACGCAGACGACTATAGATATTGATTCCTCGTATGAGGGTATCGATTTCTATGCGACAATAACTAGAGCGAGGTTCGAGGAGTTGTGCATGGACTTGTTCAGAAAGTGCATCGAGGCGGTGGAGAAGTGCCTCCTTGATGCCAAGATCGACAAGAGGCAGGTGGATGAGGTGGTTCTCGTTGGTGGCTCGACCAGGATTCCTAAGATTCAGCAAATGTTGTCCCATTTTTTCATTGGCAAGTAGCTTTGCATGAGTATCAACCCCGACGAGGGTGTTGCCTATGGAGCTGCTGTTCAAGCTGCGATTCTAACTGGCGAAGGGAGTGAGAAAGTGCAGTACTCATTGTTGCTTGATGTCACGCCTCTCGGTCTTGGGCTCGAGACCGCCGGCAGTGTCATGACAACCTTGATTCCAAGAAACACCACCATTCCAACCAAGAAAGAACAGATATTCTCTACTTATTCGATAATCAGACTGGGGTTTTAATCCAAGTCTACGAAGGAGAGCGAGCCAGAACAAAGGATATCGATGCATATGGGGTCTTCTTGGAAAGTTCGAGCTCACTGGTATCCCTACGGCTCCCAGGGGAGTGCCACAAATCAATGTCACCTTCGATATTGATGCAAATGGTATCCTCAATGTTTCTGCGGAGGACAAGACTGCTGGGGTCAAAAACAAAATCACCATTACCAACGATAAAGGAAGGTTGACCAAAGACGAAATAGAGAAGATGGTGAATGAAGCAGAGAAGTATAAGGCGGAGGACGAGGAAGTAAAGAAGAAGGTGGAAGCAAGGAATGCGTTGGAGAACTACGCGCATAACATGAAGAATACGGTAAGGGATGACAAGTTTGCCGGGAAATTGGACCCTGCTGATGAGCAGAAGATAGAGAAGGCAGTAGAGGAGACGCAGAATGGCTAGATAGGAACCAACTTGCCGAGGTTGATGAGCTCGAGGACAAATCGAAGGAACTTGAAAATATATGCAATCCTATAATTGCAAAGATGTACCAAGGCGACGGCGGTAATCCGCCCATGGGTGGGGACATGCCTGGTGGTGGAACTACTGGGTCCAATTCTGGACCCGGGCCGATGACAGAGGAAGTTGACTGAGCTGGAAGGTTAGAGCAGATCTTTGAGTAACGGAGTTGAGTGTGCTTTCTTTTTTTTCTGTTTTACGTGCTTTTTAGCTTGGAAAAACTCAAGTACTTTCTCCGTTTAGCTGTAGTAAAGCACAAAGATTGCACATGTAAAGCCAGAGTTGTACCGTTAAATAAAAGTTCCGAGTCTTCGTAATCGCGTCGCGTAGGACACTTGTCTCCCATTTCAAGCAGAAGTCGAATCCAAAATCTCTTTATTGACTAAGTGAGCCGGCTTAATTCACTAATCAATCTTTAGCTTTGTTTTTTACGTTTTAATCACTCATGAACGGTAAAACTTGGCTTTTCCGGTCAAACTACGCCGACAATCGTCAATCAAAATATACTTACTTTTTTCCTTTAAGTATATAACAAATTAATTATTTTTAATCACATATTCTATTTTTTATTTCAATTGCATTCTATTTAAATTTTTTTTATTTTTTTACATGTAAAAGCAAATTAAAATGAATCAAATTAAAAATTTTCCAATCGCGTATGACGATGAGTTTTGATGCAATTGCGTTCCATCAATTCGATACAATGGAATACTTACTACAAAGTACTGTGAAATTTTATATTAAAAAACTCTATGGGTCAAAAAGGTAAATGGGCTCCCAACTCAGTTGAATAGACCCAATTGGCTCGTGACAAAGAAAAAAAAAAGTCAATAAAAACAAAAAAGAAAAGAAAATCAAAAGTCGTAAAATTTTTTTGGTCAAAAAAAATTTACAACTATATCACAATTATCATATTTTATTATAAAACAGCATTTAAATTTAATTTATTAAAATAAATTATAACGCGATGACTCGAAAGTGAGACCGAGAGCTACCTCGGATGCTCGAGAGTCATAATATTTCGTGATAAGATTCTGATTTCAATATTTATCTGGTGCTGCCCTCCGAGCCACGAACGAAGCCATGGCGGGTATCACCAGCGCCAGTAGCCTCCACTTCAAGCCTATTTTGACTCAGAATAAAACGACACCGTCTCTACACTCTCTCAAGTCCAATCTCTTCGGTCTCCGTTCGCGCAACCGGAATCTGTCTCTCCGCGGCGTGCCCAGGGCCGTCGTCACCGCCCGTTACGGCAGGCCCAGGTCCTCCGGGCCGGGAGATTGGCGCCGGTCACAACAGAGTTATTCGGAGGACGACCAGGCTCTTGACGTAACTGGCATTAGGTACACTACCTGTACGCTGCAGGTGTTTGTGTTAATTTTATTCGGATTTCTGAAATGCATTGAGCTGAATTGGAGTTTGGAAATGTTGCTTGTTTTAGGTCAGCTACCGTGAGGCTCATCGACGAGAATCAAAATATGGTTAGTTGTTGCCTTTTCTTTTTAGCACATATTCTGTTTGGTTTCCGAGAAAGTAAAAGAGAAATAGTCGAGTGTGTGCTAGATTGAAACCTTTTGAACTGCTTCTGTTTCGGCCAATTCCTTAGAAGGCATAAAGCAATTGATTGTTTAAATAAACTAATTGTTGGACTATGTTCTTTGACTATATCTGACTGTTTGGTTGATTGAATGGACTTGTGTAGGTTGGAGTGGTATCTAAAAGTGAAGCAATTCGATTGGCGGAAGAGGCTGAACTTGACCTGGTCTGCCTTCTAAGTTCTTTTTCTCCCTTTAGCTATTCTATTTGGAGGTGAAGTTGCTAAAAGCTTCGTATATTTGTTAAAAGAAGGGGCATGGAATGTATGTGATGAGCTGCAATAATGGTTGAAGAGCCTAGGATAACTCGGCTCAGAAAAGAGAAAATTAAATGTGCTAGGACACTGTTACAATCTCATATTCCTGCTTTACATGCCTTAATTGTTTTTTTTTTGGCTGGTTAAATGAGTTTCCCTTTGTAGTAAGCAATTGGCTCCAAATTCTTTGTTGCTTCTTTGTAAGGCTTTGATGTTCTGAAACCTTGATGCAAATGTGTGTGGTAATTTGGTTCTGGAAAAATGTCAATGTTGTAAGAGATGAGGAGATCAGCACTAGTTGGCATTGCATGCTTGTGCAGGATTGAGTCAGATGGGCATGACTCATAAAACATGCTCCAAACCCTTTATTCTTGAATTTGTTATGTTGGCGAGTGGAGTTAATCTTCCAGTTTGATATCTCAAGGAGTGAATCTTTTTATCTTTGAAAATATTGATTTCCCCAGGCTTCAGAGTTTCCTTCTGGATCTGACATTATTGCAGCTTATCTTATCACAACATACTTTCACCAAGAGGAGAAAAGACTTTTATTTCTTCGCTTTCAATTTGTAAACTTCTAATTCTGTTACTTCTGCAGGTGATATTATCCCCAGAGGCTGATCCTCCAGTCCTCAGAATAATGGATTACAAGTGGGATGCTCAATTCTTTTGTCATTTTGTGGCCTTATAACTGGAATGAAATGTGTATACATATATGCTGTTCAATAATATGCATTATGATTTCTTTCTTCTAGTCTTTCTTCTGGTGTGATAAGCAAATAAAGTGCATTTATGCTTTATTCATTCTGCCAGAACCATAATTTTGATTGTAAGTGGGTTAGTTTTCCTTGACAAATGAGCATAAGGTTTCAAGTTGTCATGCATGTAACTTATAATTGATTTTAACTTATCATCGAAAAATGTGTTGAGTAATATCCTATGTTTGACATTTGGCCCTTAAGTCATAGGTTTCCTTAATGATGGGAGATATTAAAAGTATTATTACTTGTTTGTGCCTTCATCCTGTGCAAGTCTCTAGGACCCTTTTATGGCTTCATTTGGCTTTGGCCTTTAATAATTCTTTGTGCTGAATATTTACTTATTAATTTCCTCCTTTGTGCATGTTTTGCATTAACATATTAATATAATACTTTTGTTGGCTCCTCTGCAGCAAATATAGATATGAACAGCAAAAGAAAAAGAGAGTACAGCAAAAGAAAAGTGCCGGTGAATATCTACCTTCTTTAAAGTTTTATACAATGGCAAACATGTGTAGGTTGTTTGCTATCAGAATAATTACTAACCCAGGTGTCCCTTTAAATTTTAGCAAATCGCATGGATTTGAAGGAACTTAAAATGGGGTAAGTAATGTAGTGCTAATGTGCCACTTTCATTTGCTCATCTATATTTAAGTTCAATTTTTATTTCTTTGCGCACTTTCCTATGTATGTTTTCTCAATAAACTACTTCTTGCTACTCTGTAATTGATTATTGCTATGGATAGGAAAAAAAATTGAATTTTTGGTATGTAAAGTTTTCAAAAAGTGTACTTTGTTGATTGGCAAGCTTTGATTCTTCATCTGAAGCTGAGGCATTAGCATGTGAAGTCTGAAATTTCTTGACAATGGACCATAAAAGAAACCTAGGATTTTGTTCAATGACTAAAGTTGGTTCGATATACTTGATAGCTATTTTGTTTACCTAATCAGTTTACCTCAGTGTTTATTTATGATTTAGTGGATAAAAACATTTCTCACCTTGACTTGCCTAGACATATTATACACATATATCATTTTTGATGATGATTGGGCAAATTTGTCAAGCCAGGATATATATATATATATAGATCTTGAAATGTTTAGACTAATTTTATTTTTATAATATTTTAACGAAAAAAAGTGATATTTCCATTCATTTTACTGACAGTTACAACATAGATCAACATGATTATGGAGTACGTTTGAAAGCTGCTCAGAAGTTTTTGAAAGATGGTGACAAGGTTATTTAGTTATGTTTCTACTGTTAACTTATGCTTTTTTATTTTAATTCCAATCATATGGTTGATTGCTTTTCATTGGGTTATTATATTGTCCAGGTTAAGGTCATAGTGAACTTGAAAGGCCGTGAAAATGATTTCAGAAATATTGCTATTGAGCTTATCAGACGTTTCCAGAATGATATTGGAGAGGTACCCACGACTGATCTTGATATTTTCTTCTGATTTGATAATATGGAAGATTCAGGAAATGTGAATTAATGTGTTAGAAATGTTCAATGTCATGATGTTTGCATTGAGAGCTAGTCTCTATATGTTCAATGTCAAGGCCTGGAAAAGATTGAGAAAAGAAAAGGAAGAAGTACTATTTTCTGAAATATTCTGAACCTGGCCAGGCTCGTGCATCTTAGGCTAACCTGGTTGAGGTAGAAACTGGAAGAAAATTGTCTCACCAATGTGAATACAATTTGATAGTTTTGATTAGACTGAACTGCCATGCTGAAAGCTTTTCCACGTGAAGTAAGCTGCAAACATTAATCACACTAATTTTGAATGGTTTCAATGTGGCTAAGTATTGAAGTTTTTTATTTTTTTAAAGTCTGCATTTCTCACTTCCATCTGATGCTGCAATTTGTAGCTTGCAACTGAGGAGACCAAAAAATTCAGTGATAGGAACATATTTATTACACTGGTACCAAATAAGGCTGTTCTACAGAAAGCTCAAGAACCACCAAAGAAAAAAGAGAAGTCAGCCATAACTGAGGTTTCAGCTGGTGTATGAGTGCATTTAGGAGCAGCTCTGAGGAACGTTGGCTGATACTTCTCATAAATGTCTGTCAGGTTTGGGATCTCAGTATGTGTACAGCTTGAGTGTAGTACAACTATGACAGGATGCTTTTCTGAATTCTTATAACAGAAGCAACCTTTGGTAGTCATAATGCTTGTGAAATTAGATAGGACTGGACTTGTTTCAATTTGAAGCACATTGTAGTGATGTATAAAAGCATAGACTCTGCAGATCCATGAGCAAGCTGGTCCAAGAATGATTGGCTTTTATTGTTCACATCTCGAAGTCCGCAGATTTTTGTCCATTGTGTGGGTTCAAGTTGAGTTAGATGAGGAGGAGGAAATGTATCACTAGAAGGGAAGAGCTGATGAGTAATAGAAGGGAAGCAATGCATGGCTCTTGGAAGAATTTGAGAAGTAAAAGTTGTGTAGCATCATCCTCAGATTCCTGGCTAAGGTCCGTTGATCTGGGTTTCTGTCTGGATGGGACATCACAAACAGCACAATCATTCAGCTTACGGAAAGTAGCAGCTCAGGGTAGTACGGTGAGAGTAGATTGGCTTGTGGCTCTTTTCCTACTCAAAAGTCAAGGGACTGGAAGCTTTTGTCACATGCATTTGAGTGGATATGCAGAAGTATGTACAATTTTGTCATTTGTATTCAACAGTCAATTGGAGATTGAAAATTTTGATGATTGTGAAATTGACATATATGTCTGCTTATGTATGTATGATGTCTGTGCATACCTACATGCGGGTCTCAATCATTAACAGTTTCAACTGTGCAGTCGTGAGCAAATGATGTACAGATTGAGATAGACGCCCTGAAAAAACCTATGAAACCTTTGCTGCTGACAACATGCGTAGATGGAGGCAATAATTGAGTCTATTTTACTGCAGATTATGCTCTATAATCAACAATGGATATAACATATCACTGTAGTTTGGGTGCAGGTAATGAAAACACAGAGCAAACGATCCTTGAATTAGGGGATGACAAGTCCCCCGCTTCGAGTGCCCTTTCACAAAAAGGGAAAATATAAAGTCGGGAAAGGAACCAACTGCTTTTGCCGAAGCAGTTAACGAGTGGAAGACGCAGGGGCTACATAAAATTAGGAGGGGCTGCTGCTGTCTGGATGGAGAGGCGCCAACTTACCCAACTAACGACATGGACTTGGCTTAGAGTTTAAGCCCTTGTATCTCAAGTGTACATTTCGATCTGCTCATACACGCACCAAGTTAGCGGAAAGCTCAAGTTTTCTCAGAAATGCACTTTTAATGAAACCGTGCCCAAGCATCTCGTGCGTAGGCCATCGTTCTGGACCTTAAAGCCTCTTTAAGATGCCGAGGGGTTGAAAGTCTGGGAATTTGACTGATGCGTGTGCATACTATGCGTATTAAATTAATACTTCAGCCTTCAGCATTCATTTCCGGAGTTAGAAAGAGAGAGAGAGAGTGTAAGAATTAGAGTAGGAAACGATAAATTACCATGACTTCTATGCATTTCAGCCAATTATTGACGCGATTCCATAATTTGTTGAGAAAAAGGGTATCATCGGGCATTTGGACTCCAATAATAATAATAATAATCAGAGTATTCAGTAGTCTGCATATGCGGCCACGAGCTTACCACCCGAAATTAAAATGTCTTTTCTTACTTGAAAGGAACAAGGTGTGACCTCTTATCCATTCTCATATCCATTTAGATGTCTCTCTACTTTAATTAATTAGTAGAACTCAATTTGGTCGAGTCAAATTCTATATTATTAACCAGTAACCCTATATAAGTGAAGTAAATTTTGTTAAAAAAGATTTCAATTACAAATGATCTAAGGGATTGTTCAGGCCAAAAAAAAAAAAAACCAAGGTGGTGTATGCCCTTTTTAAAGAAGGGAAAAATCCCAAGAACAACTATTATACACTGTCTAGAAAATGATTCACAGATGTATTATCTAGGAGGGAGAATGCTTTGCCCCAATAACAAAAGAGTTTAAGTTACCTTATTGAAGTTAAAACAAAAATATAAGATACGATTATTGGCACCAAGATGTCGCCATCGAGAGAAAAGCCGCAAGAGAAGGGCGCATGGTTATTGGTAGTTGAAAAATAGACGAAGCTTAAACTCCAAGGCAGTGGCGACTCTGCAACCAACCTCCCCACACCACCATCCCCCCTTTACCTGGACACAGTAGGTGATAGATATACAGCTCCTACGCTTCCCCTTTCGCGTTCATAAAATGCAAATTGACAAACCCTCAAAACCACCTATTACTCTTAAGAACATTGTTGATTCCCACTAGCACTTCTCCGTTCACAACATATGGAAGCCAGTGCTGGACTTGTCGCTGGCTCTCACAATCGCAACGAGCTTGTAGTTATCCACGGCCACGAAGAGGTCAATAAATCTTTAACAAGAAACGATAAGATGTTAACGAGAAACCATGCATGAAGCAATGATTGCAATTTCTTTCAGTATTCTGCTTTGGCCTAATATTAATTGCGTTTGTTGCTGTATATTGCGTGTGTTTTGCAGCCTAAGCATTTGAAGAACTTGGATGGTCAAGTCTGCGAGATATGTGGCGACGATATTGGCCTAACGGTAGATGGAGATCTGTTCGTGGCCTGCAATGAGTGTGGCTTTCCAGTGTGTAGGCCTTGCTACGAGTATGAAAGGAGAGAAGGGACGCAAAACTGTCCCCAGTGCAAGACTAGATATAAGCGTCTCAAAGGTACAAGATAATCAATTAATAATTAGCAGGATACGGCTTTTTACAAGGTAATTAACTTTTATTTGGCTGAAAAACTGTGCAGGAAGTCCAAGGGTGCAAGGAGACGACGAGGAGGAGGACGTGGATGATATTGAACATGAGTTTAATATCGAAGACAAGCATGAAGAGAATAACCATCTCACAGAGGCAATGCTTCAGGGGAAGATGACCTATGGAAGAGGCCATGGAGATGAAGAAAACGCACAATTCCCTCCAGTTATAACTGGCGTTAGATCCAGACCAGTAATTACATTCTTGTTTCTTGGTTAAAGTGGATATCTCAAATATTCCTTTCATCCAATATTGGGCATGTGTTATGGTTCTTGAGCAAGATTTGTAAAATGCATGTGTAACTCTGGTGAACAGGTAAGTGGAGAGTTCCCAATCGGAGCCAATGGAGACCCGATGTTATCCGCTTCACTTCATAAGCGAGTGCATCCTTATCCGGTTTCAGAACCTGGTTTGTGTTTACCTGCAAATAGCAATGCCTTAAAAGACCACCTTCGTAGTGTAAAAGAACAAGCTTTTATCTTCTAACAACTAAAACAAGAACACTTGTAGCCAGTTACAAATGTTAATGCATGAAACAGGAAGTGCACGATGGGATGAAAAGAAAGAGGGAGGGTGGAAGGAGAGGACGGATGAGTGGAAATTGCAGCAAGGGAATCTGGGGCCTGAACCAGAAGATGACCCAGAGGCAGCCATGTATGTGTTTAGTTTCATTCTGCCTTGGAATGAACATGTCCATCTTCAAGCGGAGTCCTTTGCTTCAGTTCCATAATTTCTGAACAAAATTAAATGCAGGATTGATGAGGCAAAGCAGCCACTGTCCAGGAAAGTACCTATTGCATCTAGCAAGATCAACCCTTATCGAATGGTTATCGTGGCTCGCCTTGTCATACTAGCCTTCTTTCTCCGGTATAGAATTTTGAACCCGGTGCATGATGCTCTCGGGCTCTGGCTAACATCCGTGGTCTGCGAAATTTGGTTTGCATTTTCTTGGATCCTCGATCAGTTTCCCAAGTGGTTTCCAATTGATCGGGAGACCTACCTAGATCGCCTTTCCCTCAGGTGAACTAAATAAAATTCTGAACTGCCAAACCAGAAAATTTTGTTTAGTGTATTAAATCATAGATAAAAATGAGTCTGTGAAGAACTTTCAACTAAACCTAGCAAGTAAAAGTACGGTAACATCATAGCCTATTAGCATTTTTCTGGGGATATCAATTATTTGGCTGATGAATTGTAACCAGTTGGATGTCTTGCGGCACAGGTATGAACGAGAAGGTGAGCCGAATATGCTTGCTTCAGTCGACATCTTTGTCAGTACTGTTGATCCTATGAAGGAACCCCCTCTTGTTACGGCCAACACAATTTTATCCATCCTGGCCATGGATTACCCAGTTGAAAAGATCTCTTGCTATCTATCCGATGATGGTGCGTCCATGTGCACCTTTGAAGCACTGTCTGAAACTGCTGAATTTGCTCGAAAGTGGGTACCATTCTGCAAGAAATTTAGCATTGAGCCTCGTGCCCCTGAGATGTACTTCACACTAAAGGTAGATTACCTCAAGGACAAAGTCCAACAGACCTTTGTTAAGGAGCGTCGAGCTATGAAGGTTTGTAATTACTTGTATAGACCTCTGCAAAGTATAGATTCAATCAAAGAGCTTAAACAATATCCTGATATTTGGTCTTTGCCAGCGAGAATACGAAGAATTCAAGGTGAGGATAAATGCAATTGTAGCCAAAGCCCAAAAAGTTCCTCCAGAAGGGTGGATCATGCAAGATGGAACACCATGGCCGGGAAACAATACTAAAGACCATCCTGGCATGATTCAAGTATTTCTTGGTCACAGTGGTGGCCGCGATATTGAAGGAAATGAGCTCCCTCGCCTTGTTTACGTGTCTCGTGAAAAGAGGCCTGGTTTTGCTCATCACAAGAAAGCTGGTGCCATGAATGCCCTAGTAACTCCAGCAAGCTCAGCCTTTTGTGTGCTTCTAATTCCCTCACCTTGCATATGTCTTTACCACATTAACTTCTTTGGCAATTTCCAGGTTCGTGTCTCTGCAGTGCTTACTAATGCTCCTTTCATGCTGAACTTGGATTGTGACCATTATGTAAATAACAGCAAGGCCGTCAGAGAGGCCATGTGTTTCCTGATGGACCCTCAAATTGGCAAGAGAGTTTGCTACATACAATTTCCTCAACGATTTGATGGTATTGACAGAAATGACCGTTATGCCAACAGAAACACAGTCTTCTTTGATGTATGTCCTTGCAACCAGAGAGAGATACTCACTAGTTCATTTTCAGTGCCATCAGTTGTTCAAAGAAGCAATCAAATGATTTATTTTTATCTCTACTATTACTTGCAGATTAACATGAAAGGTCTAGACGGAATTCAAGGTCCAGTGTATGTTGGCACAGGATGTGTTTTCAAAAGGCAAGCACTATATGGCTATGATCCTCCAAAGGGTCCCAAGCGCCCAAAAATGGTAACCTGTGACTGTTGCCCATGTTTTGGACACCGCAAAAAGAAGCTGTCAATGAATGGTACAAACAAGGAAGGTGCAAACCTCCAAGGTTTGATCTTTGCCTCGCTGATAGTCTGCTAATGCTCATTGCTTTGCATAGTATCCCCTCTCTTCATGCTCAACTTGTCTTAGTTTGGGACAGGAATGGATGATGACAAGGAGTTGCTGATGTCCCAGATGAATTTTGAAAAAAAATTTGGACAGTCAGCAATTTTTGTGACCTCAACCTTAATGGAACAAGGTGGTGTTCCTCCCTCCTCAAGTCCTGCAGCCCTGCTCAAAGAAGCCATCCATGTGATTAGTTGTGGCTATGAGGACAAAACTGACTGGGGAAGTGAGGTTAGTTCAACAGCCAAAACTTGATAACCCTTCCATCACCTTCAACTTTTGCCCTTTCTTGCCTAGCCACCCTTCCTTTCCAAGCTGTCTGTCACAGATTTATGATGAAAATTGAGGCTGAAAGCTAGTTATTATTATACCTTAATAGTTGGAACCTGATCTCCTTGAATGATGTTGCTTTTGTCTATGTAGCTGGGATGGATTTACGGTTCAATCACAGAGGATATCCTAACAGGCTTTAAGATGCATTGTCGTGGATGGAGGTCCATCTACTGCATGCCCAAGAGGCCTGCATTTAAGGGTTCAGCTCCAATCAACCTGTCAGATCGGCTAAATCAAGTTCTTCGATGGGCTCTTGGTTCTGTTGAAATCTTCTTTAGTCGACATAGCCCCATGTGGTATGGCTACAAGGAGGGAAAGCTCAAATGGCTAGAGAGATTTGCTTATGTCAACACTACTGTCTATCCGTTCACCTCCTTACCACTTCTTGCCTACTGTACACTCCCTGCTATCTGCTTGCTTACTGATAAGTTCATCATGCCAGAGGTAATGAGATGATTTGTATTTTCTCCTCTAATGCTTAACTGGAAACAAGTGATGGATGGCAATAGCACAGCTTTAAAAGGACAAAAGACTCTAGGTTTCTTTCTTCAACTTAAATTATTTTATTTCAGTTATATGCTGCAAAACAGAACTATACTGAACCCAGTGAAGAATGCTAGAATGTTATATGCTGCAAAAGACTCTAGAATGTTATATATATACCACTAGTTAACCTGCTGTTGATTGTTTGTGATTCAGATAAGTACCTTTGCAAGCCTTTTCTTCATTGCTTTGTTCATCTCAATCTTTGCAACGGGTATTCTTGAGCTACGATGGAGTGGAGTGAGCATTGAAGAATGGTGGAGAAATGAGCAATTCTGGGTTATTGGTGGCATCTCAGCTCACCTCTTTGCTGTTTTGCAAGGTCTACTGAAGGTTTTAGCTGGTATTGATACAAACTTCACTGTCACCTCTAAGGCAACTGATGAAGAAGAATTTGGAGAACTATACGCCTTTAAATGGACCACCCTCCTTATCCCTCCGACTACCATCTTAATCATCAATCTCGTTGGGGTTGTTGCTGGAATCTCAGATGCTATAAATAATGGGTACCAATCATGGGGGCCTCTATTTGGGAAGCTCTTCTTTTCCTTCTGGGTGATCATCCATCTCTACCCATTCTTAAAAGGTCTTATGGGGCGTCAGAACAGAACACCAACCATCGTGGTTATATGGTCAGTTCTTTTGGCATCAATATTTTCCTTGCTTTGGGTGAGAATCGACCCATTTATCCTGAAAACCAAGGGACCTGACACCAAGCAGTGTGGAATCAACTGCTAAAAGCCTTTTGGTACTTTTCTACTTTGATTTTTACATCCCATATGTGTACACTCCTGTTATCACAAGAATATCTTATGTGATGTATGAATGAACAAAACATAGATGTGCAAGGGAAAAAGCTTGAAAATTTTTGCAAGTGAAAATTTTGTGTAGCAATATGCATCCAACTAAGTTTTGCAAGTGAAAGATTGACTTTTTATGATAGTATCTACCTTGAAAAGCACAAATGTAAAATCCCCTTAACTTGCAGATATGGATGCAATAATAATCAAACTAGACTCAGTTCACATTCATACTATGCCGTACAACAGAAAACCGAAAGTGTTTATTCCAAAGAAATTTAAATGCCTACACAGTCATGCCAATATTCTGAATGGAACACATTATTAAGTCCAAGCAATGCCAAATTGTGAAAAAAAGGTTTCCGCAGAACAGGAAAGAAACAACTAATGAAACCCACACAGTGTGTTCTCTGAACATATGCACACAAGTAATGACTTAACTCACACAATTACCGACAATGGCAAACCTCACAAAACACCGAGCTGTAGGACCAACCAATCTCATAAATACCAAATGGCTCACAGCTAATAGAATCAACTGCACCCAAGACACATCTAATACAATTGCAGTAAAAAGCCTCAAAACAAAGGCCAAAATAAAGTTAAGATTTGGGCAACTTGTCGTAAGATGACTTGTAATCGAGTGAGTTAAAAATATGTGTCAAAAGGGTAGGGTGTAAAAACATCAATAACAAAAAAATAATTTGAAAACCAAAGGGGAAAAATTTACTGTTTTGAATTATACATAAAGGAGAAGATAAGCATAACGAAATGTTCAATAGAAGCTCTATAATTGAAAGACAAGAACTCCTCAATACAATCTGCAATTCAAGTCCACTAACACCAAAAAGAAAGAAACTGAGACAGTGTTTCATACTCCAATGAGCCAGATGACTATCTCTTCCTATGCCATAGATAATAACAATCAGGGAAACAGGGTGATATCTGTACCTGAAAGAAGAAGAGGATAAGGAGGTCAGTCATGGACTCATGCTGGCAATGCAGTCACACCCCTAAGCTCATGAGAATCACTTAAACTGAGAAAGTTGAAATATCATACTCTGAACATACTGACTCACACTTGTAATAGATGCTACCTATGCCGAAACTTTAGCATTCACATTTCCTCAAAACGATGCAATAAGTGGTGGGCACAATTTCAACGTCTCTATACCACCATTGGTTTCAAGAAATATGAATATATACATCTTAGGGAGAAATAGACACAGCCAAAAGTGTTGGTGTCACTAACAAATTCCAAAAGATAATAGAAGGTAGTGACAAGTAAAATACAATACATAGTAAGCAAGTAAATATAGTAAATATCTTCTGTATCGAAAGGAAAGAAATAAAACTAGTTGCGAAAAAATAGAGCACAAATCAACCAATGTTTACTATCTTTCCAGAATTTAGCTGACCATTCAATTCAAGAAAGGCAAGATTTGAATTGGACAAGAAGACAAGCAAAAGAATTAGGTATTGTACAAAACCCTTGGCCTCGTTGACAAACAAGACGGAGACGTCGATCGTTGCAATGCCCTCTCTTGCCTCTCCCTTTCTCCTCTCTCTCTCTCTCTCCTTTTTTTTTTTTGTTTTTTTTGGTGTGGAACTTCGTGTGCCCGAGAGAGGAAAAGCGCCGTTTCTACGCTTAAAATTATAATAAAAAAAGTTTAACTGAAGGAATCAAAGCTAAAGAAGATTTCTCACCTTGAACCACGCAGCCATTTAAATTTAATAAATAGTCACCTTAACCACTTCAAGAAGGATCGAGAACACGAAACGAAACGGGCCGATCACCGGAGGAAGCTTCGAGGACGGTGAATCGCCGTAGAACGAGAAGGCGCCAGGTCCTTCAAAGATCATTGTGCAAATCGTTGGCATTTCTATCATTACCTACACCTGGTTATATTTCGTTGTTATTCACAATTTACACCTTTCCGATATTTAATTTCTGCCCTATAAGCAATTAAATTGCATCAAATCGACGCCTATGCAATATTTAAGGCATTACTATTTACGATGATAAATGAGGCAAGCATTAAGCCATCAACTTGAATTGCATTATATTTAAGCAATCTATTATTTTAGTAGCATTTCCTAGCATGAACCGTATCTAGATCTACATGCATGGCTATTCAGTTAAGCTACCGTATATTCTTCCCTTTGTGGAACCGCACTTGAAAATTGAACCTGAAAGTTAGTTTGGAGTGCTACAACAACAACACCAAAGAATTTTAACTGTGTTTTATAACAGAGTCGTCTCTAGTCTCTAGAGACACTAGAGATACAGATGTCGAATTCGAATCAGAGTTAGAAACAAATCAAAAAGAACTACGTCAATATCAGATAACCATGTATAAGAAATATGCCTGTGAATCTGGGATCTTCCGTCATGATGATGGTTGGCAAAGACCATCCAACCTTGAGACGACGACGTCGCTGGCAGAGCACCGTCTGCAAGACTTCTGTCCTTAACCACAGCGACGTTCTTGTCAATTAGGTTGAAGAAGCGATGCACAAAATCTCGCCCTCGTATGTTTTCTTTAGTCTAGGGAGCATCAGCAATGGCAGTCACATTCCAGATTCAGGACAAATAGGGTTACTACAAGAGGGACAGAACATGAAAAACTAAGCAGATAAGAGAAGAGGAGACGTCTATTTAAGAAAGGTACGACATGTTATCTAAAGCAAAGCACAGTGCATCCTGAGCCTCCGGCATGCCTCATGAACAGCCTAGTAAAGTCACTAGCCTTAAGCTTAGTTAGGATGAGTAGTGCAACAGAATCAGAAAGAAATTCGGTGAAATTTTGATAATAATTTTTCTATGGTATAAGAGCCTACAATATGTGTGGATTTGTATCCACACTTTCTTGTTGTTTGATAATAATTTTTCTATGGTATAAGAGCCTACAATATGTGTGGATTTGTATCCACACTTTCTTGTTGCAGGCTTGCAGTTGTGCTTTAGGGGAAGTCCTCAAACTCATTGTCATCTGGAAGCAGGGAAACAGAAATTTATCAGACTAATGGTCTAGCAAGCACATGCAAAGATTCGCATAAATTTTGTAAATCAGATTAAGTTTCACTCTTTCTAATTGCAAGGAGCAATGCATCCAAACCTGCAGGCATGTCATTTTGAATCTCCACAAGAACACAATGAACCAGGAAATCTGACAAAAAATGTATTGTTTCCATTGATGAAATCTTCAACCGCAGATTATGACATATAACATCGAAGATTCCATACATAGAAGATTATAGTGCAATTATTGCAAGCCAATCATAATGCTATATTGCTCGTACTGAAACTCTCTTCTTCTAGGTAGGCAAGAAAACAAGCTATTGAATGCCATTAGAGAAAAATCACGGGCCAGGTATCAATGCTAAATCAGGTGATGTCCCTGGGCAACCATTCCTAAATAGCTAATGGTGAGGCTCCTCAAGCATCAACTAAATGCCTAAAGCAACGTAAACCGATGTCACAAGAAACAGATCTATATTTCAAAGTTTGACACTCCCCAGAATTCCATAGCAACTTAGGTTATACAGAAACAATAACCGTTTTATTAGTGCAAGAATGCAATGTGGCCAACGTAGTACATCATTTACCAATTTGGCCCTATCAGCATGGAATATCAGATATTATTCAGAATTGGAAACTTGAAACAGATGCAGAAGACACGTCAGAGTAGATTGAAAGTTGAAAGTAAACAATTACTGAGAGGAAAAAGGAAAATTACACTAGTTCAAACAAATAGATTCTTTCTTAAAGTGTTATCCCAGCCAACATACCTCAAAAATCACAAAAATTTACAAGTTTTCTCTTCTCCCAACAGTTACAATGAAATAAGTTCAAATGTAATTACCAGTTCACAGACATGTAGAATACAAATTATGACATCACCCACATGATCGCTTTATTAAATGAAGGAAATTTTGGGGAGACACATTGTCAGGAAGGAGACCTTGTTTACCAGGCTTTGGTATAGAAAAGGAAATTCAATGCAACTTCTAGCAATTTTTTTTTTTTGGAATGAGTTAATAGTATTCAGAGGAGCAATTTGATTTCAATGACAGCCCCAATTGTCCTTGTCCTTTGCCATCCCCAGTTTGCCCGGTTTAATAATGCCTCCAGCCAAAGGGCAAATCCCCCAGGCACCCACCCTCTTCTAACAAATACAGTACAAAGAATGGACTCAAGCAGGAATGGAAATTTTGTTGAAAGCTGTAAGGAAATGAGACCCATGGTGGCTTCCAAAGTATTGAAGATAATGTGGAAAGCAAGCTACTTCCATCCGCATTCCCTTCCCCTGGTTAGCATTCTATAGCCAAGCGGGTGTTCCTACAGTTTTTGGTTACAACATCAGTGACTCGTTAACAAACCTCTGATAAAAATGTTTGCTAGGTCAAACATAAGGACCATCCTCATATGTTGTTGTGCCTAAAATCAACAAATATCATAAAGCAAGGACAAGAAAGCAAAACCTTTCTTAAAGTTAGTGCCACAACAGCATCATTTGCAACCTGAAAAGAAATATTTCATGAAATGTCAAGAAAATTTTCTCAAATGGGGCATGTTAATGTGAACACAAGAAAGGTCACAAATAATCATCAAAAACAGAAAGATAAAAGATAGGGACTTTTCCTTGTTTTGAACAAATTTTGGCATATGTAGGTAATAAGAAAGAATGTAAACATCAGAATGCCACCTTTTGTTCTGCCAATAACTTCGAGTCCTCCAATACTTCCCCAGTTGCAAATAAGATCAGCTGCTGGTGGTTAACTGGTTAATCAATGAGATCGTTCAGTTTCTGCTTGATGTCTAATATTTTCTCAGTAGGATCGCACCGAATAAAGTAGGTTGTTTTGTTACGCTTAACTCAGATGTACATAGCCTGGGCAACATTAGAGAGACACTGAATGGTGAGGCCAGATGAACTAGACCCATTCCAATTGCACGTCTCAGTGAAAAAGAACCGCTATATAACAACAGATAATGGTTATTTTGGTTCTTGCATAACCATTAGTAGCAAACAATAACTCTCAGATGCATGAAGTTCCCCCGAGTCAGCAATGTCTTCACTTAAATTTATTAAATTTGTGTTTATGTAGTATTTTTTTTTCTTTTGGTATTATGGACCCCTTGATATACACTTTCTGTTTTCTTGATGTCTATTTATCCTTCAGAGAAATAAGAAGAAAAAGCTTTTAAAATATGTTTTTTTTTCAACAAGTACAAGATATAATGCTAAAATTGTCATTAAAATATAATTGTCTGGTGAAAGGAGGAGAGCCCTCATTGCTATTAATTTTTTTTAAAAAAATTTTAATACAATAAGGCCTGTGTCATTAAGAGTTGCAAGTCTAATACATACCATACTATTTTCTACAAATTTCTCTCACACAATTTGCCATCCTTTTTGTTATTTTTCCTTCTAAAAAAACTAATTTTTTTTATAAAATAAATATAACTGACAATTAAAATTTAATTATAATTATTATTGAGTTTAATTTTCTCTTTTATTTATTAGAAAATACAATTCTTGGCCGATCGAACTACCAAAAAAAAATCATTTATACTTATATTTAAATTTTAATAATTTTTTCAATAATTTACTAAGAATAAAATTTTATTTATATATATATATTTTTTACTATAAACTTTTAAGTTTTTATTTTTTAAAAAATATAATTTAAATTATTAAATTAATTTAAAATTATTAATTATAATTTAATTATTTTTATTTTTATTTTTGTTAATTATAATTTTAAAAGTCTTCTAATCATTTTGATTTGAGTATAGGTGTGAAACCCATTCAAATTGATAGGCACACATCCCTAGTTATGTTCCGTACAAGCCAAGTGAAAATTCTATTTCTGCTTCAAAGAAGAAATTCTTAAAATATATATTTCGAATAGTATATAAAGTATAATCCTAAAATTATATCTTTAAAATATAAAATTATCTTGAATTAAATATACTCTTTTATTTATTATTAAGAAATACAATTCTTGGAGTATTAAAAAAAAAACAAAAAGAAAAACAAAATTAAAAATAAGCATATGTTAGTTAGGTTAGACAGTGAGAGGGCCAACCGGTGACCAACCCAACCATTTCGGCATTGAGATATATGAAACCTGGAACTTCCTCTTGGAGATCAATCGTCAAAGGATGGGCAACTCATCTTCAATGCTTACCCAATACGACATCGAAGAGGTCCAAGAACACTGCAACCACACCTGTAACCAACTCCCACTCGTCCTCTCTCTCTCTCTCTCTCTCTCTCGCTATCTCTTCTTTTTGCGTTTATGTGTAGGGATATGTTGATTTGGTAATTTGGTATTTTTTTTATGTTTCAGTTTCGCAGCAAGAGATTGTGTCATTGTATCAGAGGTTTTGCCAGCTGGATCGAAACGGCGCCGGTTTCGTCTCCGCCGAGGAGTTCCTGTCCGTACCCGAATTTGCCGTCAATCCTCTCTCCCAGGTTCCCAATCTCCTTTTTTTTTTTGGTGTGTGTGTACATTTTCATTATGTAATGTAATATATACATACGTGCATGGTGGTGATTGTATTCTGGAATTTACTCTTTTTGCCTTTTTTTTAATTTCCATTTTTGCTTTAATTTTTTCTGGTTTCTTTTCTTTTTTTTTTTTGGGAGCTGAGGAGCACAGAGATTCTTGAGGATGGTGGATGGATTGAATTTTAAAGAATTTGTGGCGTTCTTGTCTGCATTCAGCCCTCGCGCTACTTTGCACCAGAAAATCGAATGTAATCTCTCTCTCTCTCTCTCTCTGTGCCTTTTTCCACTTTCTTAAGCGTTTTTTCTCCCCCAACTGTACATCGGTGGTCAAATTGGTGCGTCAATTTAGCAGAAAAGTTAAGTCATTTCACTGTATGTGTCAATAGCTTGCTAACCTGTTATTTCTCTGTTTTTTTTTTTTTTCTTTTTTGTAGTTATATTCAAGGTTTATGACTCAGATGGCAATGGGAAAGTTGCATTCAGTGACATGTTGGATGTCTTGCATGATTTGACTGGACACTTTGTTTCCAATCAACAGAGGGAGGTTGGGTGTTTTTTCCCCCTTGATATACTCTCATCTCTATTAATAATCTATGGAGAAGATAGTAAATAAGAGCAAGTCCTGATTAACAGTAATATTATTTTATTGTAAAGTTGTTTGGAAGTCACATGTTTTAGGTCAAGAAAACAATTTCTTTGTGAAAATAAGAAGATTGTTTACATTTAACCATTCCCTAGTCTCTTATATTGAGATCTCTTTAAAGGAAGACAGTAAACAACAGGCTTTGTTTGGAGGGATATAAATTGTTCTTGTGGGAAGCATTGACTATGAAGAGGATTATTGCGTGGTTGCAATATGAACATCGAGTATGTAGATTTCCTATACATGTTGCATAGTGTCTTGTGATATTTCGTTTGCAACTTGGTTTCCAAACACTTACCTTTCTAGGATGACAACGTCGGGAACTTTTGGAGCTTAATGACAACATAAACCGTGGTTTTAATCATCTTGTGCTGACTTTACCTCTACTCTGTATGTGTGTTCATTTTTGGCACAGCAAGTGCTGACCCAAGTCCTTGAAGAAGCTGGCTACACCAAGAATTCCTTGCTAGTTTTATCAGACTTTGTAAAGGTACAAATATTTCTAAACTATTGTCAATGTCTATCGCAAAACTGGAAAGCTTCATTTTTCTTGGGTTATAACCAACAAACATGATTAGCTCATATTTGGAGTTAAATTCTAATTTTCTTTTGTAACTCGCGCCATGCAATTTGCATAATTTCTATTCTTGAAATTTTATTTCATCCGTTGTGAAGCAAGATAAGGTCCAAATTGGATTTGCATTTTATTTTTCCTGGAATATAAAAAAGGATGTCTTCAGATATATGTATAATCTAAAAGTTTCAAGTTAGGAAAATAAATTACTTTTGTCCCTGATGGAACATGACCCCAGAAAATCCCACAAGTAATTCTGCAAGTAGAAAACATGTCCTGATAGGTTGTAACTTACATCCATAACAGTGCTCTTTTGACAGCTTTCTTTCAATGCTAATTGGGCACTTTTTCCATCAGGCTTCCTCCTAAACGCTTATTATTCTTCCCCCCCATGTTGTGTGCAGATTCTAGGAAATTCTAATCTGAATATGGAAGTTGAGGTTCCAGTAGACTAAAGTCTGGAACAAGAATGACAATCCTTAATGCTGCAGAGCAATTGACTGAATGAATTTTCAAAACAGGTGAGGTGATCTTCTTGTTGTGTCTGAGCAGTCTGCTATTTCTTCATGTATCAAGGTCCAAAAGCAGTGGTTTGCGATTATTTCCGACAGTTGTACCGTCTTCCGTGAAATTGGGGGGCAAAAATCCCTCGGTGTGGAGTTGATCTTTTTTGTTTTTGAGGTTAGAGTTGATATTGCTCTCAACTATGAACACTGAACAACTTCTGCAATGAATAACGTCTTAAACGACGGAGAGACTTTGCCGGTGTGTCAGAAAAGCCGTCGATGGTTTTATTTGACGGTTGTGCACATGGGAAAGCCCTTTAGTGGATCCATGTGTGAATCCTACTAAACCAACGGTGGGAACTATTCTTTTTCTATATATGGAAATTTTGGGAATTGAATTTAGGCAAATGTAGAATTGAATTTTGAGTCGAGTCTTCACTCGATTGATGTTTCTTGCACCCTTTCTGACGACTTGTTCGTTAATTGATGGCCTTGGAATCTTAAGCGCATCGTAACCCACTAAGACATTTGATTCTTTTAAGCTTAGGCATAATAATTCTAGCATCTTTCACCGTCACGAGATTAAGCTTAGACTGGAGAGTGCTAATTTTCGTCAAATGTACCAAAAAGTATTTAAAAAAAAAAAGATGTTTAGTGTAATTTATTGTACTTTCTAATATTGCAAGGAAAGCAGTATAAAAAAATTTATATTTCTTTCTAAGAAAATAATGGATTCGTATCGCCGGACCCAAAAATATTTTGCACTTTTTCGGGCTTCCAATAGGCAGAACTTTGCCTTCGAGGGGTAGTTACGCGTGTCCAATCTCTCTCGCGGATGCGGGCAACAGCGCTTGGGCATCCAGGTGGAGTCGTGGGGCCATAAATTGCCGTTGGAAACCGCTTTCTGAAATGAAGCTGAGGGCATCCAACGCGTGCCAATCCCTCCCAATAAAGCCCCGCCCTTTTCCAGGGAAAAAGACCATCGACATGATGATACTTAACAGCACTAACAAAATAAAGCAAATAAAATTGGGGGAACGTTGAGCAAAATAAAACTTATGGAAGGTCAAGGTCTTTTTTAGTATAAAAAAATATCTTAAATATATTAATTATTATACATAGAGGTCAAATTAAAAATTATCTATTTAACTTTTTTATAAAAAATTTATTATATTAATTTCAATTAATTTTTTATATTTATTAATAATAATAATAATAAATATAAATGTATAACAATAAAAAAATTTTAAATTTATATTAATATTTAAAAATATATAAAATTACCAATTAAATTAAAATATTCAATGATATGTTTAAGCATTTTGGACATCGATTTCGTGGGTTCTATACATTGAACTCTCAAGATAAATACTCCTAATCAATTCGGGCAAGTAATAGTCAAGACTCAACTGATAACATCTATATTTACAACATTTGGTCAAAGTGTCATCAAAGCTAATTACCGTATGCAGAGCAAAGCCTCCGTTGCCATTTGCCAAGGAGAGCCAATTAATAACCTCGGTGGAATTGTCTAAATACGGTTTGCCTTTAAAACTGCAAAAAAATCTGAACAAAATTGGTGTATTTCTTGTCAATATCATGCCATCCTTTTAACTTGCAAGGAAAGCAGTGACGGTTATCTTTCTATCTTTTCCAAAATCCAAATCCTACAAAATCCGAGTCTGCTTTTGTATTAAAGTAATCAGAAGCCATTTAGAATTCATGGGGTTCCTTTCTTTTCGCTACATCCAGATTTTTCTTTTTTTTCAAAGAAGTTACATCTAGATTTTGTCTCGCATAACTTGTACAGCTTAACATGTGGAATCTCGAAATCAATTTTATTTGTTCTTATGTTGCTTATTGGTCTGTTTCTGGATTTTCGGTTACAAGCATCTACTTGATTTTCTTGGTTGTTTCACCAGCCAGTGTTGTACTCCTATAGTACATCGAAGTCACCTTACCATTTTCACTGTCATCCTTCTCTACGTTTGCCCATGCCGTAAAGGATTAATCTCTGTGCTTCAACACTTCCAGGTAATAAGTTCACGCTTTAGCTCCTCTCTTCGATTTCTTTGTTCCATTAAATTTAACATGAGCAAAATCTTTTCTGGTTTCCGCCTTGCTTTCGTCCCATCTTTGTGGGGTTTCGTTATTAGAGGTTTTTCAGCTCGTTATTTCTTCTCGGTGACAAGGGTTCCGTAATCTTACTTTCAATCTGGCAATTTGTTATGGATCTTTGGTTTGTTTTATTGAAAGAATTATTCTTGGGATTCTTTGTGTCTTAGTAATATAACATGAAATGCAAAAATGACAAGCTGGGGGGGATCAAGTCCCCATACCAATTTTTCACCGAGGAATTTGTGGAGATGGAATTTTTGGCCAGAGTTGGTTTATCGTTGTGTAGTCCATCTCGTGGACTCAAAGAGTCTCTGTGCCAACGTATTCTGGCCCCCATGTTTTGCACGTTCAATGCCGTTTATTAGTTATTTTACGTGTTAGCCATCGCATGCCTTGTTATGGGCTCCCGCTGTAGCATGATCAATTATTAATCCTGTTGGAGCGTTTTCTCCCAAGTTGTTTTTATGAAGCTTCAAAGGAACAATAAGAATCATAAATATGTTTCTGAGACTGATGAAGAATGGCTCTTTTTTTTCTCAGGGAAAATTTTTGCCGTTTCTGCGCATAAACATTTGCCCGATGGCAGAAAGTAGTGTATTTTTTGTGCCTGAAACTGATTTTATGGCCCTGAAAGGGGCACTCTATGCACAACAACAACTTTTGCTGCGGCTTTACAATGACTTGGAGATGGAAAGAGAAGCATCGGCATCTGCAGCTAGTGAAGCTCTGTCCATGATATTGCGTTTGCAAGGAGAAAAGGCATCATTGAAGATGGAAGCAAGTCAATATAAGAGAATGGCAGAAGAAAAGATGTGCCATGCAGAAGAGGCTCTGGAACTTTTTGAAGATGCCATATATCAGAGAGAAATGGAGATTGCTTCTCTTGAACTTCAAGTTCAGGCTTATAGGTATAGACTTCTAAGCATGGGTATTAATGAATTGGGCGTGCATGAAAATAAGTATCCAGAGAACCTTTTGATGCAAAGAAATGATAACTTGCTAGAGGAAAAGGGTGTCAACAGCAATATGAGGCGGCTCAATTCTCTGCCTGTAGGTTCAATCAAGGATTGCAATCTCAACAAAACTACCGTTGAAAGAAAAGGACCTGTGATCCCTGTGCCAGGTTTGTTTACCAGCTTGGAGAATGAAAATGAGAGCCCAGGATATAGTGAATCAGAAAATAAATCAGGAAGTTATGCGGTTGGAGAAATTAATTCGTACCAGAAACAGATCAAAAGGTTGAATGGACTAGTGAAATATAGTTCAGATGACAAAGATGCCAGTAGATGCAAATCAACATTGGGAAAAGGTGGTACAATGCCTCCATTGTCATTTTCACCAGAAATCACTGGAACAAAGGACTCAGCAGGAGATCTAGACATTGACATTGTGAACCCAATTAAGGGAGTAATTGTTGATCCTGACTACCCCTCAAGTTCCCAGGACATATATGAAGTTCCAGAAATGGGTAAAAGTTGCAAGTTTGCTGAACCTCAAAAGTGCGAATGTCTTAAATTGACTGTAGAAGATACGAGAAAGCTAAGAAAGCCATTTCCTTCTCAGGATACTATAGAATTAACAAAGGAAAAAGATGCAGACCAGGTAAAGACAATACTGGATTCCACAAGCCATGAGAGGGAATCACCTAGGCGAAGAGAAGGTCTAAGTGTTGGTTGCAATGCGTCTGTTGTTCCAACAGTTGGAGTAGGTGATTCTCAAGCTGGCTACCAACTGCTGACTCAGAGAACCGAGCATCTTGAGAGAGCAAAGAATAATGACAGGCACAAAATTACAGCTGGAGGGGAAGAGGAATTGAAATTGTTGAAGGAAATAAGTGAACAACTCAAATTGATGGAGTCTGGAATGAGAAGTTTGACAGCTAAGAAATCACCTCCTCTAGAGAGGCCGTCTCTAGATCCTCTCCAAGAGGTATGTTTTGTCCTTCAAATCCCTCCTAACTGGGAGCTCTCTTTCAGCAATCATGCACACACAACACAGACGGTATCACGTCCTTAAGGAAGCCCTTATATGCACTTGTTAGGACCAATTAATATGAGCATAGATTGTTAATGCGTGTTGCAATGTTGATTTTGTCTTGTTATGTTCACCATTAACTTGAAGTCACGCTAAATGACATGATCCCTTGGACAGGCCATGATTTACTTCTGGCTTTAATCAAGACATCCACTGGGGACTGTTATTCATCATTGGGTTCTTAAATGCTCGGCGACAAGGATCATGTAACATATCTTTCAGTTCTCCTCTAGTGCCAGTATATGCAGTGGATCTTTAGATTTTGTTTCATGTATGAAGTGTAATTTTGTTGCAAAAATTGTTTCTTATACACTGATCATAGAAAAGCAGTGTGTTTTTCATTTAAAGGTTTCAGTTATTGCTTCCAAAAGTGTATGCATCATGAAATGATGATCATAAAGAAGTTAGATGTGTACCTTGCTGCATTAGGACCTTGATCAGTTTTGCAATCTTCTTGCCGATTATTTCCTCCATATACACATAAAGAACTTTCTTTTAGAAACTTATTATAAGCACCTCATTATTTAAATAATTAAGTTGTTCTGATAATAACTCCGTCATCTGCCTGTATGAGAATGCCAATCGGAAGGTTTGCTTCTTCCATGGGTCCACGTTTATCCATTCTTTACCAACACACAGGAATTACTAACAGAAGGCAGGCATTGTATAACTTTTTGCAGTTTTATTATTACTGAATCATTCATGCTATAGCTAGCAAGCTTCATCCTTCTGAGCCTCTTTACACATATGCCCACAAATTACCCATTTGTGAAGTCTGCATGGCTAATTATACAAGCAGAAAAATGCATCAGGGCTACAAATGGCTTGCATGATCATGACGGAAAATCATTAACAGCTACCGTGCGGTTTTGGCGATTCCTAGGTCTGCATAGCAGTATTTGGAACCCATTGACGTTCATAATGCATCGAAGAAGAAAACAGCCGTGAAAATTGGAAGAATGTTATAATTTTTAACTAGGGGCATAACAGGAGTGTTTTTGGCGGCAGTTAATCATTCGTAATTGACACCCATGAATTCAATTTTCACAGGAAACAACTTGTGTTGGAACGAAAACACGACAGACTCCAACGGCCTGTCATCTTTAACCCTGGTAGTTCATGCTGACCTGCCGCTCAGCAAATCAGGAAGGTCTTATATGTCCAATCCCAGCCAGAATCAGGATTCTAATACACAATAATTAATGTTCGACCAATACACTAATATCACTGATTGATAACAAGGCAATGAATCTTGTTGAAGGAAAGATCCATGACGGGAACTTTAAAAACATTACGGTCGAGCTCTGTGCAGATTATCCTTGATAGGCATTGATGCCGTTGAAGCAGTCCATGCTGCGAAGTGCATGAAAGAATTGGCAAATTTTTGCTCTGTGAAAATAAGAATGCCTAAATTCCGGACCCTGCAGTAAATAGGAAATCGAAGTCCAAGAACTACAATACTCTTTGGGCCTGTCACTGGTTAGTCTGTCTATACCATGGGCTCAGGATACGTGTCTGGACTTTCTGACTGCACTGAAACATGGGACCTCTGCTAACGTGGACTTAAATTGAAGACCCAAACAGATCCATCTTTAATGGTTTTTATACACACATATACAGCGTTAACTATTCTAATTAATAATTTAATATACATATACATATATATATATATATATATATATATTTTTTTTTTGACCATCTCTTAATACGAGAATTATATTAAGAGTGTGATGTTAGGTTATAAATTTATTAATATTGATATTAAATAAAAAATTATTTAGATTTATCATAATTAAAAATAAAAAAAATTATTCAAAATTAATAATATTTAAATAAAAAAATTTATTAAAAATTTTAAGTAAAAAACTTTAAACTTTAATTTTAAAATATAATAATTAATATTTTTATAATATTTTTTTTAACAAAAAGAAAGTTAAGTACTGATAAAACTATCCATATAATACAATCTTACATTGGAATTTGTTATTCTCCTATCAAAATAACAAAATTGGCTCTTCGCATTATTTACTAGGTCAAATTATATTTGTGTATCTGAAAAGAAGAGCCGCTGCACAATTATTTTTTTATTTTTTTTTTAATTCAGAATTTGTGGGTCGCCTTCTCTGTCGAACTCGAGGAAGCGGGATTGTTTTGAAAACTTTTCTTCTTATTTTTGGGAAATTAGGTTGTTTTACTAATTGAAAAAAAAAAAAAGAAAAGGTATGATAGGGGAGGGAGGAAGAAGAAGAAGAGGAAAAAGACAAAAGAAATATAAAAAAAAACATTTGTATTCATTTTTTTAATAAAAATATCTGGCCATCAAAGGGGTTTAAGAGAGGTTTTTACCAATTTTTCTTTCGGTCATCTCTCCTCAGACCCGGCCAGGCCAGCAGAGAAAGACCCTTATCTGTTCCAAACCCAACCTCAAAGCCACACTGGCTTCCACAGCCCCTCTCTGTATGAGCTACAAAGCTCAAATTCAGTACCAAACATGGCCGCCAAGCCCCCAGAATTTCACTGCCAACGCTGTAAAGCCCCGCAAGAATCTTCCTTTCGTCCCTAACCCAACCTCCAATTGCCTCTGCAACCCTTCTTCACTCTCCTTCTCTCCTTTTCCTCTAACCTCTAGACCCCCTCTAAATAACCCACCTCCCTTGCAACCTTTACATGATTCAAGTCACGATCTCTTGGTTGAAGACCTTGAAAATTCCACGGAAAACCACAAGAACCTTGAGAATTTGATCAAATTTGGTCAAATTATCCGTGCGGATTCGTCTAGAAGGATTTATATTCAAGACCCACCTTGGATATCTGCTCTTTTCTTGAAGGGTTTGTACAAAAGAGTGAATCGGGAATTGAGGATCGAGTTCAAAGATATTGAGAAAAGAAAGTATAATTTGTTGAGAAGGAGGCAGATTAGGGACGAGACTGAAGCGTGGGAGAGAATGGTGGAGGAGTATAGGGGTTTGGTGAAGGAAATGTGTGAGAGAAAGCTGGCGCCGAATTTGCCATACGTAAAAGGACTGTTTCTGGGGTGGTTTGAGCCATTGAAGGAGGCCATAGAAAGGGAGCAGAAGTTACAGAGATCAACGAAGCAGAAGGCGGCATTTGCTCCTCATGTTGAGTCGTTACCGGCAGATAAGATGGCTGTGATTGTTATGCATAAGATGATGGGGTTAGTGACTGTGGGGCATGATGATGGGTGCGTTCCGGTTGTCCAGGCTGCAGTGCAAATTGGCATGGCTATAGAGCAGGAGGTAAGTGTAACAGGTATACCTCTGTGGATGTTTATATTTCTCACCTTTTATGCGTGGCTGTGTTCATGGATTGTATTAAGATGAGAACGAGTGTATGACGGTTGTTTCTATCTATTCCATTTGATTACCTATAGGCGTTCTTTTGCATTTGATTGCAAGAATATTGTACTCTTATGGATGGTTTGGCCAAAGGTACACATTTCATTGAGAGTATCGACTGGGATTTGAATTATACGATCATTTATTGTGGGTAATATTCAACTACAATTAAGTTTTATTCTCCCAAGAAGACGGAACTTCTGCAGTATCTCTGTTTGTGGTTGTAGTAGTGGTGCTAAGACTTGATTTTCTACCTGTTTAAATCTTCTCGCAAACTATTGTTGAACTTGGACATGAAAGTACCACTTGTTCGATTTCATTTTATCTCAGGTTAGGATTCACAATTTCTTGGAGAAAACCAAGAAGTACAAAAGGAGCAGAACAAGGGAGGAGACTCAGGAAGGTTTAAGCAAGGAGAAAGAGATGCTCAGGAAACGTCTCCATAGTTTGATTAGAAGGAGAAGGCTTATTGAGGTACAAAAACTGGTGAAAAGTGAAGAAGTTAAACCTTGGGGTCGAGATTCACAGGCTAAGGTTTGTTTCCTTTACTATTTCTTCTTTTTAAAAAGGCCAAGTGATCCGTAATATCAATGCTTGCTTGGCTATTTATTGTATTCTGGATTGTGGAAGTTTTCTAATATATGCTGCAAATGCACAGCTGGGATGTCGTCTGCTTGAACTTCTAACTGAAACAGCTTATGTACAACCTCCAGTTGACCAGTCTGTGGATATACCACCTGATGTTCGACCTGCATTTAGTCACAGATTTAAAACTCTATCAAAGGATCAAGGGTGAGATTTCTATTATCTACTACCTTTTGGGAATTACTTTCCCTGGACTGATAAATGATTGTGTCATCTTATTTTCAAGCCACACTAGATCTGGGATTCTTTTTCCTTTTTCTTGTGGTGGCTTGGGAGGTGGGGAGGGCACTTGGGAATCAACCAGTTAAAAGAGGGGTCTCTTGGTCATTGTCTCCTTCTTAGTTCCTTCAAGTTGATTCTGTTTAGCATTGGTATTCAAGAGCTGGTAAAATGTGTGATGTTTCAATTATAAACTTTATGTTCAATGTTTTATCTGGAAAATGGTGCAGTCCTCTATTTATTTTGTGGGTGCAGTTGCCATCATGAATCTCATTTTGTTGTCCTTCTCTGTAGGCAGAACATAGCCAAGAAGTACGGGGTTATAGAATGTGATCCCCTTATCCTTATGGGGCTTGATAGCTCTGTAAGTGAATACATATCTTTCCTTTTGTTTATACTTTCTTGGACCACTTGAACTTAATGTGCATTACCATAGTATCTAAGTTCAAGCTTTTGCTGTCAAATAATCTGTTTAATCCACCAAAAAAGGCCTTCAAAACTAACTTTTAGCATTCCTTCAGTCTTTGAACCTGATACATTTTCTTGTTTTGCATGCCAGTTAATAAGACCAAAATATGTTAACTTTTCATATCACCACATGAGCCTTATGATCTTTTGAAATGATATGTAAAAACGGTTTTTTTGGCCACCTCACTTAAAACAAAAATTTTCCCTGATGCAGGCTAAGCATATGCTGATTCCTTATTTTCCAATGCTGGTACCTCCCAAAAAATGGAAGGGGTATGTATGGCTTAAAAGCAATATTACACATTGCTTAGAGTAAGAGGTGAACCAACCTCATGCTAATGCCTTTACCAACCTTACAGTCTATATGGTACTTTCTGAAGTATGGAATATTGTTTCAACTGGGTGTAGGTATGAAAAAGGCGGGCACTTGTTTTTGCCATCATATGTCATGCGTACCCATGGGTCCAAGCAGCAACAAGATGCACTCAAGAATGTTCCTGTGAAACAGATGCAGAAGGTATTTGAGGTAATTCATTCAAATCCGTTAGCTGGCAAAGGGGCGGTGGTGGCACCCTATCTTTCACTGGCTGCTAATTCATTCAAATGGCATTATTACCCCTAATCAAATTTATTTAAAAAAAATAGTTATTTCTCAAACTCATTCTGAAAGTGTAAAATTTTTATTTTTTTGGTGTACCAAACTGTTTGTTAGCATTATGTTGCTTCACACATCCCTGTCCATATCTTGTCATTGCTTCTACATTATTTGTTTCTTTGTCCATATTTTGACTCTGTTCAGTTTGCAAATGTCCACCTGAACAGGCCCTGAATATGCTTGGAAGCACCAAATGGAGGGTGAACAGAAGAGTGTTTGATGTGATTGAGAGCATATGGGAAATGGGTGGCAACATAGCAGGCCTGGTTGACCGCGAAGATGTGAGCATAGCTTAATAAAGCAATTTCTGTGTCTAAATTGCTTGTGTATAACTGCATTAGTTCAGGTTATGGAAAATGCAGGCTTCTGGTCTATTCCATTCTTATCAAAAGCCATTTCAATTTTTGACACTTCTTTATATGAACGAGCCAATCAATAAAAGGCATCCTTGTTAACAACTTGACAAGTAATTTTTCCTTGTCAATGATTGCCATCAATTATGCTGGGCTTTCTTAAATTTACTATATCTCGACTTTCAGATTCCCACACCAGAGAAACCAGCCTCAGAGGATTCAGCAGAAATTAAAGAGTGGAGATGGAGTGTGAGGAAAGCAAGGAAGATAAACCGAGAGAGACATGCTCAACGATGCGATACTGAACTTAAGCTCTCTGTAAGATCTTTCTTTTCAGCACTGACATTGATGAAAATATTTTTGTTTTGGTGCAATGCAACTTTAGCAAGCTTGTTGAATTCCTTGGTGGAAATGAAATGCTGGTGAGTCTATTTGCAAACATAGCATCATGCTTAACATTTATAAGACCTATTGTACTAGACTAGGTCAATTTGGAAATTAATTATTTGGATAGATTAAGCAATATGACCCCGTGGCAACTATACTTGGCAGGTGGCCTAGTGATATCATGAATGACTTCAGATGCATATCATGATGATGGAATATTAAATTCATTCATTTTGAAACAGGTGGCTCGAAAACTGAAAGATGAGCAGGGGTTTTATTACCCTCATAATCTCGACTTTCGAGGCCGTGCATACCCAATGCATCCACATTTGACTCACCTAAGCTCTGATCTTTGTCGAGGAATACTTGAATTTGCAGAAGGACGGCCATTAGGGAAGTCTGGTTTATGTTGGTTGAGGATACATTTAGCAAACCTGTACTCAGGGGGAGTGGAAAAGCTGTCTCATGATGACCGCTTGGCATTTGTGGAAGACCATCTTGATGACATAATTGATTCAGCAGAAAACCCTATTAATGGAAATCGTTGGTGGTTAACGGCTGAAGATCCTTTCCAGTTCTTAGCTGGTTGTATTAATCTATCAGAAGCTTTAAAAAGCTCAACACCACATACCCTCATCTCACACCTGCCAATCCATCAGGTAAATGCTGCACTGCAAGTACTGAGAGATTTTAATAAAGAAACCAACTTTGTTACCATCTCATTAAGCATGGCAAGGTAACTTTTCATCCATTTTGATTGGATTTTGTTCTTTGGACCTTAGTTTAGCTCTGTAGCACAATACAAAACTTGCTGTTTGTGCATCAGTTATGTGGAGCAACTGGCAGCTTCTTCTCTTCAATTGGGAGGGAAGCTTGTATTTTATTTTCTTCCAGTGAGAACAAAAAATTTCCTCTTTTACTACAGATTATTTTAAATGCATTATGCTTGGATATATATGAAGGGCAAGTATTGGTATAACAGTAAGGTTATTCTATTGTAGTTAGAACATCACAAGTTCTAGTCATGGAAATAGCTTTCATAAAAAACAAAGTTAGGATTATGTACATCTGACCTTTCCCAATACCCTACATCCTAGTTGGATAAATATGTGGCTCATATCTTCCTTGCATTTCTTTGCTTTTTTAACACATTTTATCTTTTCCTGCCTTACCATCTCCTCAGCCCAAAAAAAGGCAACCTAATTTAATACTCATACTGAACTTTGTATTTCTTTTTTCATTGTTAATAGGATGGTTCGTGTAATGGCCTACAACATTATGCAGCATTGGGAAGGAATAAGGTAGGTTTCTGGTGCACATATGTGTTTCTTGTGTGAACTTATTGTCACTGTATGGGAGTATGTGCAAAATCTCCATCTATCTGCAAAAGTCTTCACTACTTTTGTAAAAGTAGGCATATATGCAGGGCACAGTGAACTGTTATATTGATAGTTTCACATTGCAAGGTGGATATTCTTAACTGTGCAATACATCATCATCACCTTAATTCCAAATCTCCATTGGTTTTTGTTTTAATTGTTTATTTTAGCTGTCTTTGTCCTTATATATTATGGTGAATGTAATTTTCAGCTGGAAGCACAATCAGTTAACTTAGTAGCCAAAGAGAAACCTGCCGATATTTACACAGAAATTGCCGTGAGGTATCATAACCTCCACCATAAGTTCTCGATATTTATTTGCTTTGCAATATTTATTTTGCATATTTTCTCTCGGAGACTGCATAGTTATACTTTTATGCACTGGGTGGATGGCTGCATTTAGCATTAATTTTGCTCAATATCAGACTTAAGACTTTTCTGCTGGCAGAGTTCATGAAATAATGAAAAAAGACAGCAATAAGGACCCTGCTGTGAATCCAAATGCAGCATTAGCCAAGGTTTTAATTGATCAAGTAAGGACCCTGCTGTCACAGATAAAGCAATTACTTTGTTTCAACTGATTTTGACCAAGCCCCAAACATTTGAAAACCTTCAGGTGGATCGAAAATTGGTTAAACAGACAGTGATGACTTCAGTATATGGTGTCACTTATGTCGGTGCACGTGAGCAAATAAAAAGAAGATTAGAGGAGAAGGGTCTTATCACGGATGATAGACTACTATTCAGTGCAGCTTGTTATGCAGCAAAAGTAAGCACCCAAACCTCTAATACTGATTCAAGTTGTTGGCTGTTGTAATTGATTGGTTATTAATTAGAGTTCCTGGCTAGATAACCTCATTATTGAGGATACAACGGAGGCTTATCTTATTTTACCTTTTGGTTTCTTGATTTATTTTAGATGTGGGTCATGGTAGTGAAATGTGGTAATGGGTAGAATGCACATATCTGTTTATCAATGCTCTTGATCACAAGCTTTACATCATGTCTCCTATACATAGAGGGACATCCTTCCTTGCAGTTGAATTGTTCTCAAATTTGCAATAATTTTTCCTTAGGTGACATTGACTGCCCTAGGAGAGTTGTTCAAAGCTGCACGTGATATAATGGGTTGGCTTGGTGATTGTGCAAAGGTAGGCTCCTGTCACATTCCAATCCAAATCACATGAATTGCCGTTGGTGGGTATGAAACATTTGATTAGGATTTCTTGTGCTGTTTGACTTTGAAACGATGGCAGATTATTGCTTCAGAAGATCAACCTGTCCAGTGGACTACTCCTCTAGGCCTTCCTGTTGTGCAACCCTATTATAAGAGTGAACGGCATCTTGTGAGTGTTACATGTATTTTTCACATATTTGATTGTTAATGATGCTGCACATTGGTGTTGCTTTTACCACTAGTGTGATTGTGCTGCTTTTGTCAGATTAGAAATATTGCCTGTGTACTTTGGATTTTCCAATTTATTGTGTGGGTTGCATACTGAAATATAATGATGACTTTTGATATTGCAGATAAGAACTTCACTTCAGGTTTTGGCCCTGCAACGGGATAGTTGCTCGGTAAGCTTGTATTGTCATCTTGTTTTTGGCTTCTCACTGACTTGTAATATTTGATGTAGTCATTGGACGTTATTATCACTGTGTCTGTCAGGTAGCTGCTAGAAAACAGAGAACTGCATTTCCTCCTAATTTCGTGCATTCACTTGATGGTACACACATGATGATGACTGCTGTTGCATGCAGGGATGCTAATTTATGTTTTGCTGGTAGGTACTGTGGCTGATAGTTAATGGACCTTTAACCAGAACAGAATTGGATAAAATGCATTTCTGAATTATATTACAAAACAGTCAATTATTTGGTTTTTGTTATTAGGTTCTTTTTAATGTCTCAACTTTATCTTTTTGGTTGCAAATGAACCTAGGAAGGAGCTTTTGTTCAATCTATCAAGCTCATCAATGCTTTTCTAGTCAATTGAGCCTTAAAATCTGGCTTGGTTATGCCTGACCAGCAATTTCAATCTTTTAAATGCTGTAGCCAAAGACGCTTACTAATGGATGTAAATATGGGGCATTATCATTCTTTTGGGCTTTTGTGTCTGTTGTATTTATTTTCATGAGAAGCTACCTTGCTTACTGATAATTTTAGTCAGGCCCGATAACTAGTGCTAGAGGACCAATACTACATAATTCGGCTTCATGTGCTCTGGTTTAGATGTTTTAGGAGCTGAAAATCTTAATGTTTCTGTATCACCTCCAACTCTTATTTCTGGAAATCCTTTTGCAGGTGTGCATGACTCTTTCTGGACACATGCATGCGATGTAGATTTAATGAATCGGATACTTAGAGAGAAATTTGTCGAGCTTTACAGCTCGCCAGTACTTGAACATGTAAGTCTGGTTTGACCCAGCTTCTGTATTGTCATGTATGGCTTGAATAGCTTGTGTTTGGATGAGGATTACTAATATTTTCTTGGTGCTGTTTTATCTTTTGGGAGAATAAATGAACCAAAACTTAAAAGCAAGCTGATCTCCTTCCCCCAGCAGCTGATCTGTGCTTGGTGTTGTGTTTCTTTTTTCTCTATTATTTTCTAATTTGGACTGCAGAATTGTGAAACCAGTTCCAACTTTTCCTATTTGAAAATTTTATTTGACTTTTTGCAATAATTTTAATTGTCCACAGTTGCTCGAAAATTTTGAGACATCCTATCCAACGTTAAATTTTCCTCCTCTCCCACAGAGAGGCGACTTCAACTTACAAGAAGTTCTCAAATCTCCCTACTTTTTCAACTGATTCTTCACCAAGCAGTCAGAGCGTGTGTTATTGTCAGATGCACTACTGTTCCTTTTTTGGCCCATATACCTGAAGGAGTACGATGGACAATTTTTAAGAAATGAGCTGAAAGCTGAAGGGAAATGGAGGCTTGGGGTTGCTTCTGTAAGGGCCAGGGAAGTTGGTGACCAAAGGTCTTATGCCTTTGGCAATTATGCGTTCTCAAGTTTTTTTCCGAGCACTTAGCATCAACCGAGGGAGGCCTGTTTCTAGCGTGGAAGATAAACCTCCCATCCAGTTTACTTGGGCATTTGGAAAGGAAGCTAGATAGCATCAAAAATACATTGGAATTCCATGGTTTGATAGTTCTGGAGCCAAAGGTACATACTTGGATATTTAACAGCTGCAGCAAGGTTTTTTTGAAGTCCTGTGGAGGCTGATCACCATGGATGAGATATTTTATTTTTGCAACTGTTGTAAGATCATTTTTTTTCCCTCCTAACGTATCTCTTCTTCTCCCTCGTAATATATCATGTTATTGTACATCCTGTATCCGAGTGGAAGCAACGAGAGCCCTATTAATGGGGAAAACAATTACCATACTCTGTTTATGCCATTTGGCAGAGGATTTCAGACTTCAGCTTTACATAATGAAATGTAAAGGAAATTTCTGCATTGGTCGTTGACTTTCCTTGCAACTGGATGTCAGAATAGACCTATTATCGCTGGAGGCAAATAAGATATTTGAGGAACTCTTGGAGGATATCTTCCGTGAGGACTGACTCTGAACCTTTAAGGAGTGATGACCGAATCCTGAAGATTGTCCAGCTTGAGCCTGTGTGCACCATATAAGAATTGAAACCATGGATTTGGTACTTATCATATTACAGCTCGAAGTGATCAGAAAATTGAGTTATATTGAGTTCATTGGCCATGGGAACAGTGATACGTTGTGGAAACTAATTGGCTTCGGTAACTAAGAAAAAGCGGCGTATCATTGATATCGGGGAAGCACTACAAGATGGTTCAAATTGAATAACTATAAGAAGCCAGGCTTATCAATAAATTGGCAGAACCAATTTGCTTTTGGAAAAGAAGGCATTTTTGCTGCCACACTGAAGATGGAGAAAACAAATTTCCTGGGTTTGTGCAAGCAAACATGGTGTATTGCGGTTGACCCTGCAAAGAAACTGGCTAGATATATAAAGCTAGTAGCAATTAGCCATTAAACTAACATCGAATTGGACAGTAGTTTCACGTTTTGGCAAAATTAGGAAGAACAAGATGCCTGCCTAAAAAAGCGGATAGTAAATATCATATATTCAGCATTTACAGGGAAGAAATGTCTCTTTCTCTCTCTCTCTTTTTATTTTTTAAATATCTTTTTCTAATTACATTCCTTTGGATTAGGATCTGACCTCGGGTCGGTCCTTGTCAGGCAAAGGCATTGATGAAGAAGAAACGGGAAAAAGTTATACTTCACAGTCCCATCTGCTTCACCCACAAGGACCATTTGACAGCCTCAAAGTATTTGTCATTGCTTCGCAATGCATTAATCAAATTGGTGTATGTTATTCTGTCAGGTTCGATCCTGTTTTCTCTCATTTCCTTAATCAACCCTACAGCCTCTTCCACCATTCCAGCAATTCCATATGCCTTTATCAATGTGTTATAGCTGCACAAATCTAGCCCTGGTCCACACCGTCTCAACTCTGCCAGCACATCTGCAACTTCGTCATTCCACCCCTGGTTTCCATAGATGTTGATCATGATGTTGTATGTGTAGTTATCATAAGCACAACTTGATTCCCTCATTCTCTGCAAAACACTTCTAAATTTCTCCATTTCACCTTCTTTTCCATAGGCATCCAACATACAATTGTAAGCTTCTAAGGAAACGGAAAAGCCGTTAAACTGCATATCCTGCACCGTTGACAACATATTCTCAAAGTCTTTATTTTGTCCATAAGCAGCTATTATTGTATTGTAAGAGATGACATCAATCAATCCTTGTTCTTTACCCATACTGAACAATTCTTTGGCCTTCTTGAAAAATTTAGATTTTCCATAAACGTCAAGCATGACATTGAAGGTAATGTTATTGGGAGAAAAGCCATATTGGAGCATCTCTTTGAAAAGTTTAGAGAGCTCATCCACGGGCAGAGCACGAGCACAGCAGTTTATGACACAATTGTACAATTCCTGATCCCATACAACTCTATTCCTCAAGGTCTTATGATACAGATCCTGTAGCTTATCCATCATACCACATTGTTGATAAATGCGAAACATATCTCGTAATAGATAAATATCTGGAGCTATTCCTTGCTTTTCCATTGTTTCTAATACAGAACAAGCATCCCTCAAGGATCCAGCTTTGACATACATCCTCACGACAACAGTAAAGGCAATCAAATCTAAGGTAATTCCAGAAGATTTTAACTGGAGATAAAGTTCCTCTCCTTCATCATACAGACCCATAGAACTGTAAATATCGATCATAGAGCATGAGATATGCAAATTTGGACCATCATTAGACTTGAGCATCAGAGTGTGTAGCTTAATAGCATTCTCGAGATGACCCAACTCCTTGCATGAGCAAATTAACAAGTGATACAAGTTAGCCTCAAAAGCAGGATCCTTCCACAATTTGTCTTTCAGTACTTTCATAGCATCATTTACCAAGCAGTGTTTCACATAAGCCATGACCAGAATAGAGCAAGAAGTCTGGTTGACCAGAACATGCTGATAGAAAGAATCTTTCAAGAGCGTAGGGACCTTGTTGATCCTTCCGGCCCTCTCATATGCTTTCAACAGAGTTCCTAAGATGGAGGAATATTGACATCGTGTCTTTAACATTTCATCTAGAGTTCTGAGGGCACCCTCTTCATCCCCAAATTTGGCTTGCAAGTTAATTAGAGTATACAAGTTGGATGTGTTAGGCTTGAATCCCAACCTTTTGAGTTCCTTATAGCACCATTCCGCCTCCTCATAATTTCCAGCTCGACCCCAGCCTTCAATCATCGAACGGTAGGTTGTTTCATCAGGCTCTAATCCAACGTTGCGAATAGCCAGGAATACACGATTGGCAGCGACCATGTTGGACACCTTTCCATACCCAGTTATCAATGTATTGAATGCAACAATATTCGCAGAAAACCCCGCTTCTCTCATTGAAACCAACACCTGCTCAGCCTCTTTTAGCTTGCCCTGCTGACTATTTGCATTAATCAAAACCAACCAATTCTCCAAGTTCAGAACCACCTTATCTTCCTTCATTAAGCCAACAACATTTTCTGCTTTTTCATACAAGTTTAAACGGGTATAAATAGTAATCATCGCAGAGTATGCCAATTGACATATAATTTGAAAACCCCTCATTTGAGCAAATGCAAACTCTGCCTCCTCAACATTCCAACCTTTTTGGTACAGCCCCATTAGCATTCCAAATGTAGCAACGTTGGGCTGAACCTCAAGATTCAACATCAAACGAAACCATTTCGTGCCCAAGTCCACTAGTCCCCGTTTGGAACATGCATAAATCAGAGTGTTAAAAACCTGAAAATCTAGCTCGCTGCGGAAATTGTCACTCACTTCCCCAATCAACCTCTCTGCAGAATCCCAATCTCCATTCCTACCCAGCACTCGCAGAACCATATTATAAGCACTAAAATTGTTTTCCAGCTTCCCATTACTCCTCATCCACTCGAAGAACCTTAACGTTCTGCTATCACTGCTAACTTCCTCAAGACGTTTTAACATATAATTACATTGTTCTAAGCTCAATTCAGTCCCGACAACAGAGTAATTAACATCTAATTCGCTACCATGCACAAAAAGATCTTCTCTTTCTTCTCCACTGCGGTTCCTTTTGTAACGAAATCTAAAACCCACTTCTATTCTAGCCCCTTTCTTTTCAGTCCTACACTTCTTCTTGATCCCACGTCTAAAATCTGGCCTTTGCTCAGTCAACGTCCTATTAATGCTCTCCTTCACAAAGACGTGGGTTGAAGCAAAATCATTGTGGTTTTCAGGCAAGTCGGCTTCCATTTGAGAGACCTTAATGGGACTCAATCGACTCAAAGAAGAGATCTTGCAAGCCCCAGATAATGGAATGCAACTGGAAATGGCACAAACTGAGAACTGATTGGGTAATTGAAGTGGGTTTAGATAGAAATTAGACTCAATAGTGTCTAAAGAGATGGATAATCTCTGTGAGGCCATAGCATTAAGATTACCAATAAAGAGGGAGTTGTCGAGAGCCAGAGCAAAGCCTGGCTTCTTTTTTCCTTTTTTTTTTTTTGGGGGCAATTGAGCGATGACAAGAAGCCAATTTTAGAACGGAGAAAGATAATCCGAGATGAAGCTGTGGACCAAAATAAATAACACAGCCTTTATCTCTCGGCTCTTTTGGCTGCATTTTGGTTGCATACCAATTCGGGGGATTATATTACGTATCCTGGAACAGCAACGCGTTCGAAAAACCCCAAAAGAAAAAAAATTATCGTACTTCTAATACAATTATTTATACACTATTATTTTTAAATCTCTTAATTTCATATTCAAGAATTATTAATGACGATGTTTCTTTTAATCTTTCAACTTCTCTTCCGTTATAATAGACAATGTGCGTGCGTGTGCGTGTGCGTGTGCGTGTGTGTATATATATATATATATATATATATATCTATAGAGTATGGCAAGCCTGGCCCCATGAGCAAGTTTCTTTCAGGCTATGTGTTAGGCTCTTATATTTTAACTTAGAAATGTAAGTAATTGATATGGACTTTGATGCGAGACTAAGGGCCTTCTTCAAGTGGTCCAATAAATGTGAACCCTTCGAATACCCACGGTCTCCAAGCCCAATAAGCGATGTAAGTATGGTCACCAAAACGGCGGCGAAGCGAAAAAGGAACCCCCCAATTACCCAAAATGCCAGAATATCAAGATTCCATGCAATCCAATTCACCTTTCTCCAAAGAAAATATATTAACACTCTCTATTAAAAATAAAAAAAAAAAGAAAATTAACTCACGGGTGCCAAAATAATAATTGTTGGGTCCGACAACAAAAAAAATAAAAAATAAAAACAAAGGTAACTCTCAGTCCGGATGAAAGTACAGATTAGCCCCTAAAATTAGAGGATGGCGACGCGCAATTGTTTCCGAGCTGGACAAAAGACAGCGTCCGTCACAAACTTCTTAAACCTTATCAATTAGAGTCAAAAACCCTTTTTTTTTCTTTTTTTTTTTAAATTTTTGGTCGATTAAGGTTACAAAATTTAAAAAATAAAAAAAAAATGATCAACGCGTTAAATCCACAACAGACGTTAATTTTGTGTAATCAATTTTTGGGGGGGCCTACAAAACAACATATTAGAAAATAATCAGCTGGGTAATTAGCCACTAATCACGTTTTGCTGGGGCAAATGCTCAAAATTCTCTCTCTCTCTCTCTCTGTAATCTCTCTCTTGATCCTAGGAAACTTCTCTTTGGCTTACAGTGTCTGCAGGGAAGGCATCTGTCATCTCTCTCTCGGTGCTGGGAAACTTCTGTTTGGCTTACAGTTTCTGCAGGCTAGGGAACATAGAGGGAGAGAGAGAGAGAGTCTAGACTTGAGACGGTGAGAGACGAGGGAAAGGCGTGGTCAACTGATGTTTGACTAAAATTCTGTGGGTCCTACAACCACTTTGATGCCCCGACATCCTCGTTAGCTTCTGCTGCGGATTTAACCACACTGTTCAATTTTTATAATATAATGCTGAATAGACACAATGCGGTTATAATAAATAGATAATATTTAATATTATATAATAGGGTTTTATAAAAATAAAATACATTTTTATTCAAAATTTATATATTATTTATTATTATTTATGTAATATCAAATATGATTTCATATATTATAAATTAAATTATATTTATTTGTATTTATTGAATGGGGTATTTATATAATGCGGTTTAAAAACGATTACTTCTTCAAGATAGCAAAATTTAAAAATTCAACGAACATGGATCAATTGTCTAATTTCAATAAAATTGTTAAAAAAAATTACATTTATACAACATGATTTTCCAATGTGGGCTAAGTCTAGTCAGTACAAAGAGGAGCACGATTTTTTTATTAATCAAGATTCGATTTTTGGTAGTACTTTAAAAATAAAAATTTGAATGAATCATGTAAATGTGGGGAGTGCGTCCTTAAATTTGCGTCTCTTGACAGAGGATGCCCTTACAATTAAGATTTAATTTCAATTTAGGGACGTCGATGAAAACAGGTTCAACGTGTTTTGCTACCATATGTAACGAGTTGCTCCTTGTCCGTGCCACTCCCACGTTGTCCGAGAGAGACCTTGAACCGTGCGTGCATATTCTACCAAGTTATTTTTTTTAGAAAAAATGTAATAACCGCATGACAGAGTGGTATCAGAACTTATCCATCCCGCCGTGCGACCTTGACTTGGCACGGAATGCCAAGAACTTGACGCAGAATGCCGATAACCTCCGATTTCACTGGCTCGGTGGGTGTCCAAAAAATATGGACGATGACGTTAATAAATTTGGTGGGGGAGAATATAACGAGTTGCTCCCTATTCGTGCCACTCCCACATTGTCAAGGTCATTTAAGCGGATGTCCTGCATATTTTAATAGATTATTTAAAAAAAAATAATAACTCTCTACACATAACAAACTTGTCTTATATTTTTGCAACCTATAAATTTTTTGTTTAAATAAATAAACAAATATATATATATTACGGGCGCGCGCGCGTGTAAAAATATTAGTCATCTTCTGTAAACACCAAAAACTTGAGTCAATGATGTTAGGTGACCTTTAATCCGGAATCACAACATCCCAAGATTTGTTTGTAACAAAGGGTTTCATGTTGTCTCCCACATGGTTGGTTGGGTTGATGGGATCTGTCACAAATTCTAGACCAAGCCCTTTTGTCTTTATCCAGTGGGTCTCCTTGTCCTGAAAACATATGAACTATAAAAATAACCACGGGGATTTTCTGTCAATTTAATTGAACAAGTGCGTGGAGATAGGTAATTTCCATGTTGGTGGTCCTCTTTGCCCTCTGAAACTACATTTCCTTCTAACCCCCATGTTAGTTAAAAATGTCTGTGCCACAATTTATAACTTATATCCCCCGTGTAAATGCCCTGGCCCCATGACGTAACATTTCTTCAACATTTGAGTGCCTTGAATGTTCTTTTGTTGGCTCCAGTTTAACTTCATACCCTGCAAATGCATTTGATTTCCAGAATTCCTGATTTACAGGGAACTTTACTGTTGTTTAGAGTGCCTGGGAAGGCATGTGAATTTAGTGTAAATCTATTTTGATCTACTTTGTTTTCGAGTGAGTTAAAATAACTTGATACAAAAAAATTAAAAAAAAATAATTGACACTTTTTGTGATAAATTATTTTGACTTGCTTAAAAAAAAAATCAAAATAACAAGTACAGTGAATTCATCTATTGGCAATGTGATTTAATAGGCGAACAAAAGAAATTTTTTGGGGGGGTTTTTTCCTGTGCCCACTGGCTGCTTGGCTAAACAGCTTAGCAACTGAAAGTTGAAACTTCAAGTCGTGTATTGAATTTAAATTTTGTTTTCTTGTTGTACTTATTTGTAATTGACTAGCAGGCTTCCTTGGGAAGAATATGTTAATTTCCCACTTCTACAAGAAAGCTAATTAATTTTTAATTTGAAGATGATTGGTGCACGGATCTGCTAACTATTGATTTGTAGTCTTGTACTCACCATGACTATCTTGCGTTTAATGCTTTACAGATTTCTAACGTGTAAAAGTCACAGATTGAAATAACCTTACGGGCGGGGAGATGATCAAATTCCATGCAAGAGCAATCCATACGTGTTGTTCACGAATATATCAAAACAATAATTAAATGCTAAAACAACTCGAGAATGTCACTCTTTACTACCAACAATCAATTCATCTGCTTAATTTTTAAACGACTGATTGGGAAATGTTACACGGAATGAGTGGTTTGGCTAGGAGATAGACCATTATTGATTGTATATTTTTGTTTTTTAATATATAATTATAATAGACGAAAAATATTATAAATATACAATTTATAATTATTATAATGTATTATAAATATATATAAAATAAATAAATCATAAGTAATAAAACTAATTGTCACAATTTGACGTGACAATGTCTAACTTTTGATCTAGGGATCTCGTGTGAGTACCGAGAATCAAATTGGTTTCTCATCAAGATACACAATTTCATTTTTCTGTGCATTGATGCAATTGGGGGGAAACGAGGATATCAAGATCGAGATAATTTCTGGGAATAGAGTGCTGTTAAGGTCCATCTTCTTCGTTTTAATTCTTAAATATCCTTTTCCCCTTACAGTCTATTCTACGTTTAAGGACAAAACACAACCATTGGATGTAATTTACCTTATAAATATATGCTGGTACTTAGGATTGACCAAAAACCTGGACTTGTCGAAGTCATTTTCTACCTAACATTATGTCTTGTTGTCGTACGAGTATAAAATAATTTCAATAATCCTGTATTAATTAACTAGCCCAATGCAAAGACGTCAGTTTCCAACCGAGAAAAGGAAGACTTAAATGATAGTCAAGCCCTTTTTAAGAGTTCTCAGCCAGCGCTCCCTGCCACAGTTCCTTTTCATCTCTTCTTGCAATGAGCACATTTGATCATTCATTTATCCATTTCCTCAGTTGGACTTTAAGATCACACGGCAATCGGTGGTGTAATTCGTTCTGCTTTTCCCCACCAACCATTCAAGTTCAATTTATGACGTACGTGATTCGCGTTGAAGGTTTTCTACCACGTGAAAAATTAGTTAGTAATAATTAAGAGTGATATAGTAATAACAAAAATATAGATTAATTATATTCAATTTAATTTTATAAATAAATAAAATTAAATATAAAAAATTATTATATTACTCTTTTTTATTTTTATATTACTTATTATACATTATATATCATTTAAAATTAAAAAATAAATAATTAATAATTAATTTTAAATTTATTTTTAAAATTGAAAGTGTCGATTTTAAATTATAATTTTAATCTGACTCATTAAAAAAAAAAAGACTCTAAAAATAGAGTGGAACTCATTTTTTCTTTTATTTATTGAAATTTGTAAATAAAACTTTAATTTTAGAGATAGTCTGTGCAAATCAAAATGCAGATGAGGGATTTTTTTTTTCTTAGTGTAAGAGGTGCGAAATAACATCATATAAATGTGGAAAAAGCTTCTTTAATAAAATGAACCCCGTATTGTTTATGCTATTAGATGGATTTTAGGAGGACATAGAATTGGACGGTGAAATAGAACAAGAATAATGGAAACTTGGGTGACATGTCATACCTTTTGTTATAAGCGAATTAGGTTATGCATAGCAATATTCAGACTAGGGTCTTTTTTTTTAACTTTTTCTTTTCTAGTTAATTTTAATTAAAATATGAATTCAAGCCCTTTAAGTTTAAATACGATTCTAATTCCCTTCTCCTTCTTTTTGATAGTTAGACTTTAATCAATTTCATTAGATTGAGAAACAACCGTTTTACTATAAATGTAAATCAAATTGCTTATATCAAGTTTTTTTTTAATTTTTTTATTTTTACTGGCATTTGTTACTGAGTCAAATTAAAAAAAAAAAAATCTCAATAATTGTACAACAAACGTTAAATACCGAATCTAACCAATACCAAATCAATGGTTAACCAAATAGAAGCGTTTTGCCATGGCCATCTCTCTTTTTTCTCGCTTTGATTTTCCAAAAACCACTGACAAAAATCTCGAACAAATGTTATTATCGTAGTAAAAACAAATATTTAGAAAACCCTACTCCACAAGTAAACAAGGCAATAAACCCTAAGATTAAAATTTAAAAAAAAAAAAAAAACATTGGAATTTGGAAACCTTGTTAGGGACCAGGGAAGCCACAAAGAGGCTAATTTGCATTTGTCTTCTTCCAACCTCTGTCTCACACAGTGATAGGAAGGGATAACTCTTCTGCAACTGTCCCTCTGTTTACTTCTTGCAGAAGGTTCCCTGTAACTCTTCTGTTACCATACCTGCCAATTGAAAAAAAAAATCATTGTTATAAAAATTAACAGTAAACTAGACTTAAAAAAAAGAAAAAGAAAAAAAAAAGTAGATAAAGAGTAATAATAAACTTATCTTTTTTGGTGGGGAGGGAAGAAAAACAGGAAACCACAACAGAGGTTTCGTGGAGAGAAGCAGAGCCTTGATTCTTTTTATCAGATTTCCCATTTTGTTCTCTTCACGTAATCACTCTCGATTGCTTTAATAATCCACTTCAAGCTTATCTGTTTTGAATTTTGTCTCAAAGATTAAGTGAAAAAGATTTTGCCTTCGGGTTATCTTTCTACGTCTGTTTGGCTTCTCCATTTTGTTCGCCTTGTGTCATTGTTGGAGCGGACTTGGTTTCGCAGGGCGACTTTAATTGGTGGGCGGATGGAGATTTGGCCGCGTTTTGGCTGCTTCGATGACGGGTCGGTGACGATGGGGTCTGTTGAGATTTGGTGGGTCTGTGGTGAATTTGACATTTATTTGGGATAATTGTTTGGTGGGTCGTTTCAATTTTTTGGTTTTGCAGAGGATTTGAGGTTGAAGTTAGGATTTTTTGGGATAAAGTTTCTGGGTGGGGTGCCTGAAAGTGGGTTATTTTCGTAGATTCTTGTGGCGGGTTGGCGAATGCTCCTGCCTTTTTGGTTCAGTTCGTTGCGGGCTTCTTGTGGTGGACTTGGGATAGAGCTTGAACAAAGCTGGTGATTTTTTCGTTTGCTTTGGGAACAAATTGAATTTGTGTTGAATTTTAATTTGTGGTGGAAAATTGTGCTTCTTAGGGGTAAGATGAGTTCAAGCATCACAGAAGGTCTGGTTCATCAAGGTAAGCTTTTGGTCCATTTGGCAGAAAATGGCCACTCTTTTGAGCTTGACTGTAAAGAAACAACTCTCGTTGAGGCAGTTATGCGATATATTGAATCGTTGACTGGGGTTAACCTTAGTGACCAGCTTGTTCTGTGTATGTACGTGAGACTTGAATCCCAGAAGCCTCTTTCTGCTTATAAGCTTCCTTCTAGTGATCGTGAACTTTTCATATTCAATAAAGCAAGGCTTCAAAACAATTCTCCACCTCCACCACCGGAGCAAGCCGATTTAGTTGAAGTTTCAGACCCTCCCTTGCCAGCATCCAAACATGAACCCCATCTATTGGATGATGATCCTGACCCGGCATTGAAGGCCTTGCCTTCTTATGAGATGCAATTTCAATACCATTACCATATGGGCCATGCGATTTATAGCAGAACCCAAGGGAAGTATGAGACTTGTGAAAGGTTATTGAGGGAGCAAAAGGTACAAGAGAGGGCAGTGGAGGTTGCTAGGTGTAACTTAGATCAATACTATAGCATAATTCACCAGAATTACACAGAATTCATGAAGTGCTATGCACAGCAGCATAGGATGCATGAGGAACTTTTGATGAATTTTGGGAGGGAGCTTGAGAAACTGAGGTCCATCAAGCTTCATCCTGCTCTGCAGACCCCTTCATGCAAGTACTTGGTAGATTTTGTGAAGGAGGAAAATTTGAAGAAGGTCGTGGAGAATTGTAGCCATTCCCATAGGCAGTTTGAGAAGAAGGTTTCTGAATTTAAGCAAATGTTTGGGAAAGTAAAGTGCAGGGTTGAAGATTTATCTACTCAAAAGGCTCCATTCTCTATTAGGCAGTTGGAGCAATCTATCAAGGAGCATCAGCAATTCATCAATGAACAGAAGAGCACAATGCAGTCTTTGAGGTTGTCTGATTTCTGTCTTAGTGCTTTGAATTCAATTGTTTTTCTATTAGTTAAGATTTTTGCCTGATTTCCATGGTTTCGTCAAATTTCTTGATTGATGCAACAAGTTGTTACTCAAGACTTGATTGTGGTTATGGAACACTGAGTTGTTGTGATGATAGCCTTATCTTGATTCTGTTCTCTTTGTTTTTTTAAGTAATAAATGTATGGTGCACACAGGGGCATGATGGCCACTAGATGGTGTACGTATACTCATCTCACTGGTTACTCTGGTTTCATGGTTAATGATACTCTTGCTCATATGTTGTAACACTGCTTTGAAGATCATTAATCCTCCCTTTGTGTATGGATGAACCGCCGAACTTCTGCTGTTGTGATAATTTATCTCATGAGCAAAGTCTGTTATGGTTTTCAAGATTCATTACTCACTGCCTATGGTGCACATTCAAATTTGGAGGGTTAAAAACAGGAGAAGCGACCTTTCATTTTATTTTCTGGGTGTTATTGGTGTAGGCATGGCAGTGTTGGGGTTAACCAGTTTCTGTCCTTTGTAATAGAGATGATACTTTGGGTGTTTAGTCCATATATTTCCATTAATGCCTGTAGTATGCAAGTTGGATGTGGAGAAATGGGCACCTTTTAACTGGGCTATTCATGCAGTCACTCTGACATGGCTTGATTGAATCACCAAGTACTAAAAAGAGTGTTGATTTTTTTTGACAGACCAAAGCAAGGTATTCTCTCTGTAAGATGCATATTTCGTGGCAATTTGAAGCTATTTGCTTCAGTCTTGGTGTCATCAAATCCGATCATGGTCGTGTCTTATTTTCTTATACATCTGCTTTGTTTATGTGTGTTTGCCTTTCTTTTGTTTTCCTTATATGTATTATTTTCCAGCAGATATCAGTTCGCCTTTGCTTATACTCCTGTGCACAAAACTCCTATTACGCAGGATTTGAGCTTCTCTGTGTCTGGGCTCCTCTTGCTATTTGGAGTTGCAACTTTCCTAACTTATTTGATTTGATTGTGATAACAGGAATGTGGATGGAAATATAGGTTGATAACATCATAAGTCTTTAAGATCAGCTATAGGTTTTTTCAAGCGTGCAAAACAACTAGGTGTTGTAATAAAGACAAAAGATTCTGAATGCCACAATTTCTATTCAACAACCATTTTACTTTCATAGCTTATGCTTCAAACTCTGTGTCTGTGTCAAATTATCAATCATGCTTTAGGGAACTACTGCAAATTTTATTGATTAAAGACTATTTGCTTGTTTTTCATGCAGTAAAGATGTCAACACAGTAAAGAAACTTGTGGATGATTGTCTGTCCCGCCAATTGTCCCCATCAATTCGTCCTCACGATGCAGTTTCAGCCCTTGGTCCCATGTATGATGTCCATGACAAGAATCATTTGCCCAAGATGGAGGCCTGTGGTCATTCAATTTCCAAGCTGCTCGAGAAATGCAAAGATAACAAGAATGAGATGAATCTATTTGTGCATGGTTACATGCACAAGATAGCATATGCCTCTTACATCATTAAGGATGCTAAGTTACAATTTCCTGTTTTTAGAGAGGCAATGGTGCGTCAGGATGACCTTTTTATGGGCCTAAAGCTGGTTCGTGGGATTGGCCCTGCATATAGATCCTGCCTTGCAGAAGTTGTTAGAAGAAAGTCTTCCATGAAAATCTACATGGGCATGGCTGGGCAATTGGCTGAGAGACTTGCTGCAAAAAGAATGGCTGAGGTTAGAAGACAGGAAGAGTTTCTAAAAGCCCATGTTTCATATATCCCAAGGGATATATTAGCATCAATGGGGTTGTATGATACTCCTAATCAATGTGATGTGAACTTAGCTCCGTTCGACACTAATTTGCTAGATATTGACATCTCAGATGTGGACCGATATGCTCCTGAGTATTTGGCAGGATTGCCTTTAAAGGGGGAGAAGCTTGCAAACTTGAAGGCTTCATCTTCAATGTCTAATGATGGTTCCCAGTCAGCTGAGTCTGAAGAGATTTCTGTGGATGCTCCTGAGAAGGATGACTCTGAGGAACTCCCTGAGGGATGTGAGTCGTTAGAGATTGCTGGAACAAGCAAGATTGAGGTTGAGAATGCAAAATTGAAAGCCGAACTTGCTTCTGCAATAGCTCTTATATGTTCTCTTTGCCCTGAAGTAGAGTATGACTTGCTGGATGATAGTAAAGTGAATGATTTACTTAAGAATGTGGCACAGAAGACAGCCAAAGCTTTGCAGCAGAAAGATGAGTATGGAAAGCAGCTGCAATCCATGCTTGATGCAAAGCAAAAGCAGTGCTTATCATATAAGAAGCACATCCAAGAACTAGAGCAGAGGTTGTCTGATCAGTATTTGCAGAGGCAGAAACTTTCAAGTAGTAAAAGCGTATCTGAGTTCACCCTTCCAGCTGTCAAGGCTGACAATTGCAAACCAGAAATCTCAGATGGTGGAGAAGATCAAATGCCTTGTGCATTGACTTTGGAGCCCATGGATGAAGTTTCATGTATCTCTAATTCGTTAGATGCAAAATTGGGGCTTTTCACCAGACAACCAAGCAAAGGTCGAGAAGGAGTTGATGAATGCATGATGGACTCCTCTGGGATGCTTAATACTCAATTGGATTCATCAATGTTGGAGCCCCACCCTGAAGAACCACAAGTCAGTGATAAAGATCGGAAAAATAAGATGGTGGGACAATTGGGGATGTCACTGACAAACAGTTCCACAGCCGAGAGCATGCCCATGCCTCTGAATGTCTTACCTTCAGATGCAGAGGGTGAACCCAAGGTTGGTGTCAATATTGTTTCAGAATTGCAAGGTGCACTTTCAGAAAAAACAAATCAATTGGGTGAAACTGAAAGCAAGCTCAGAGCTGCTATGGAAGAGATTGGCATGCGTATTCAGGAGTTAGAAATGAGTCGAAAGCTCCTTGATGAATCTCAGGTACTACTGTCATAATCTACAAATTTTCCCTCTATTTGGCCTTTTGTTCTGTTCTTCTTTATTGTTATTTGTGTTTGGTTAATGTTTTTCTTCTTTGTCCACAATGCATTTATTTTGAGTTAAGATTGTGGGTGTAGAGTGTGCTCAAATACTTTGTCTGTTTGTCACAAAATTACTTGTGGAGTATGTTTGTGCTGAAACCCATATTCATTACAAAGAAATGCCAAGATCTCATACTCGGTTTACTTGGGACATGGTCTTCTGGACAATCCTTAAATGGTGTTTCCTTCCTTCATATATCATGTAAAGCAGGGGAACATTGGAATATTGAATGAGTCCACAGTATGGGTGTCTTCATGAACAATTTTGCAAAGTTCAAGGACTTGAATATTCTTTTCCTTTTTATGAATACGGATATGACAGGGTGCTCCCTTTTTTCTCCTTGAGTTATTCTTGGCTTAATTGCCTTTTTTATTCAAGACAACACACTTTTAATGTCCATAGCTTTGCACATTTCGATGTTTTCTCAGTTTGTCTGCATGACAGATGAATTGTGCCCATTTGGAAACTTGTTTGCATGAAGCAAGAAAGGAAGTACAAATCAATCTCTGTGCGGCTGATCGAAGGGCCTCAGAGTACAGTGCACTGCATGCATCTTTTCGGAAAGTGTGCGGTCTCTTCGAAAGTTTTAGAAACTGTGCATTTACTCAGGGTGGAGTCACTGCTTTTGCCGATGCCTTTTGTGCTTTAGCTCAGTCTCTGGCCAAGTAAGATTTTTGGAGAATACTTTATATATCCTCTTCTGGTATGGTTGGATGCCTTTGTATTCTGGGTTGAAATTCTGTAATTTTGATGGGATTAAATTGGGGGTGGGTGTTGTGATACATCCTATGCATGATACTTGCAATGCTTAGACTAAAATTTGGGTATGCGTCATCTGACTATTCATTTCACGTGACCCAAAAAAAGGAACTCCATACCTGCACACAACTACTCATACCATGACTCAGTTTTCCGCCTTTCTTATGAGACTCATGAAGCTAATATGTCAAAGTAGATGCAAGAAGACAAAATCTATGCGACTGTGTTGCTTAGATTTTTTTTTTTTGTTTTTTGCCTTCCTTCACCGGCTTTCTTGTATAGTATAGAGTCCTCACAATTTTTAGTAACTTAGAAACTCTACTGGACCATATTGTTCTTCTTTTCTATTTCATTGACAATGAAATTGGCGGCATGAATCTCTTTGTTTTAAAAAATTTCAGCTCCATCAATGAGAAAGAGGATGATATTACTGTCGAATTCCAGAAAAGCATACAGATTCTTTCAGATAGAGTTAGTTTCTTGTCCAGACACCATGAAAAACTGCTTGAAAAGTACCCAAAGCTTGAAGCTGCAAATGAACTACTTAGGAAGGAACTGGAAGAAAAGGACGAGGTTGTTACCACTTTATATAATAAGCATCAGCTTGAGAAGCAGGTATTCTTGTGTCAGTAATTGCTTCCATGTCTCTCTCTCTCTGTTTTACTTTTCCTTTTTCTTTTTTTTTGGCTTTCCGTAAGTATAAAATATTGAGAAGATACCAGAATGTGACATCTGATCTTTCCCGTGCAGAGTAGACTTATGCAACTTAAAAACCCTTTAACAAAAGGCCTGGGCATAAGTCATAAGGTCAAAGTGATTAGAACTAAATTACCCAGATGAACAAAGGCAATCAGTTTCCTGTACACTTAAACAAATTACTTGCCTAGTTTTCAAAGGCTTCCTACAATCGCTTGACTTGTAAAAGTTGCTAATTGGTGTTCCTGGTGAGCCATTAACTGGGTAGTGGGTAGCATGGATGGCATTTTTTTTTTTTTGGGGTTCAAGCATGCATATATTTTGTCCATCTCTTGCTCTTTCTATTTTCATTTCCTGAAATTTCCTTGAATTCTTTGTTCTTATCTTGTTAATCTGTTCCTCTTTCTGTACTTTTATCCATACATATGACTGATCTTAATTGTGGTTTTTCTTTTAAAGGCAAGCAAGGATAAGATATGTTTTGGCCAGCTGGAAGTCCATGAAATTGCTGCATTTGTTCTGAACTCAGCTGGACATTACGAGGCAATAAATAGGAACTGCTCTAACTGCTATCTGTCTGCCGAATCTGTGGCCTTGTTTACGGATCATCTTCCTATACAACCTGGCTACATTGTTGGACAGATAGTACATATTGAACGTCAAATGGTGAAGCCATTGCCTCCTTCCTCAACTAGGTCTGAGCATCCTAGGGAAGATCAAGCAGATCACCTGACGTCTGACACAGGAACTGACCAATTGACTATAAATTTGAATCCAAATTCAAACCCATATGGTCTTCCCATTGGCTCTGAATTCTTCGTAGTGACAATAGCTATGCTACCTGATACCACCATTCATTAGCCAACTCCTTCCTGATCCCTGCTTTGAGCAGAAAAAGACATGATGGAAGCACCAACTGTACATATTATAAATATTGGAAGATAAGCCCACTTATTTAAATTCAACTTATTTTCCTTTTTGTACACACGATCAATTTTAGTTTAGTCTCCCCTCTGTATATAGTTACCTTATTGAGCATGTACAAAAACAGTGAATATGTGCCCATCTCTTGACCCCTAATTAAGCTTGCATAGCTATTAAAGTTCTTTGATGCTTGCTTTTTCGGCTCGAGAACTTACTTCTGAGATATCAAAATATAGTTATAAGTTTATTTGAGAAATGTAGTGGCTATTGCAGGAATGTAAAGGGTTTTTTTCATTCAATGGTTCTCCATTGCACCAGTGATTGTTGTCATGAACGTGGTTTTTCTGTTCAATTCTCTTTTACATGTATTTATTGTATTTAGGTCCTTTGTTTTTAGGGCAGGCTTTCAAATATGTGATCAGAAACGTGAATGGAGGGAATTGGAAAGAAGGGGTTCACATTCCTGGCGCAGTCAAAGTAGTTGGATTACTTGATTATGATCTTCAAGCTTAATCTCACTGAAACTCTTTGGATGGTCGCAGCTCAAGTTGATTGAACTGTTATTCCAAGTTCCAAGTGCTCCTGGAAAAGGAACTGTGATCTCCTCTCTTTATGACTACGGCCGAAATGTATCCTTTTAGACAGGACACTGGACTGGACAATTAACATTCTAAATGACTGGTATAGGCATAACCAAGACAACCAATGGACATTAATTTTTTGACTAACTGGAGGATTCGAAGGGTTGGATTGAAGAAATCAGCAAAGAATCCAAGGCATGGAGATAGAGGGATGCACAGCATCAATAATTGGACCACGGCAAATCCAATTGACGGTATTCCAGTTAGAAAATTTGTTTTTATCCCTTTCCTTTTGGCATCTCAAAGAAACGATGCTTCCACGCTCCGAGACCTAGAGATATGAGGTTTATGACATAGTTAGTTATATGCAATTTTATCACTATTTTCACAAAAAAATAAAAAATAAAAAATAATTGTTTAACTTATTGTGAGTCCGCACCAGTAATTTTTCAATTAAGAGCTAGACATGATATATATACCGTATCTTCATTCATTTATTTCTATACCACAAATTAGTGCTACCATTCTGATTGCATTTCCTGTGTAGCCGCGCGACGCCGTGCCCATACAATAAACCCTCCCCAGCGTACTTTACCACACACCAAACAGAGTTCTAAGGTGGAGCTTGGCTTCATAAGGAGTTTTTCTTGTTTTTGTCTCTGATCATACACAAATGTATAATAACAATTTCAATGTAAGTTCCTTTTGAATTCTTCTCAAATTAATCAGCTATATAAATATAAGTGAATGAATACCGTTAGAGCTCAAAGATATAAATAATCATTAAACGTAATCGTTACGTCTTCTAATATGTAATATGATTGATTGATGTCAATTATGTCAGTCATATCTATTTATTCGTGTGTTGGTAACTTTTTTTTCGTACATACGTACATTGGTGTTATTTATTGCCAACTAAATTTCTTCTCCTACGCATGCAGGAAGTGGAAAGGCGGAAGGAACGACATGCTTGGTTTTATGCTTTGACCAGGGGAAAAAAAAAAAAAAAAACAAGTTGAAGAAGACTATGACCCTGAACTAATCCTCGCCATCCACCACATCGACGGAGTGGACGACCCCGCCGTCTATCCTTCCGTCATGGCCGGAAGGCTTTACAGTGTTGAGTTCTGGGTGCATCCTGACGAGCCATGCCGGACCCTATATGGAACGGGCAATACAGGCTTCCGTTGGACCCGACACAGGATTGTAGGTACTTGTACGCGGAGGTGCTTAGGTGGGGGGGGGGGGGTGGGGTGGTTCCGTTTGAGTCCGATCCTGGAGCCTCCGATGGCGTCAGGCTGGTGGGCAGGGCCCGGATTCCGTTTCCTGAACAGTGGACTAGGAGAAATCTCTGGTTCGCGCTGGTGAGGCCTGGCGGCGACCGTTCAGTGACTAAGCGCGGCGGGGCATATTGAATTGTCCATGTCATTGATTCAGGCTGTTGACGACTAAAGATCTTGGGTGGACTGGAATTTAATTTTCCAGGAAAAAAAATAAAAGAAAAATCTCGCTGGATTTTAGATGATCAACATTAGTCATAACATGTCAGTTTTGGATTATGTCCCTTTAGATTTAGATATCAAAGAATACAAATAGAAAAGACAGATATTTGGAGGTTAGATAAGATATAATGGGATTCAAAATTGTTTTTGTTATTGTGGGCTTCTTTTGAGGTTCTATTAACCTCTTTTCACAGAACCCCTTCCAACCTACGGAGTGCTGGGCCTTCATGATAGCATTTTCACTTAGCTAGTGAGGTGGTTTTGATATTGACAACGGCTTGCTTACAGGACAAACCTTGAAAGAGTGGGATACCTGACCATGTAACATGGGCTCAACAAAGCGTTTACTAATTATTAATGTTATGACTCTAAAAGCCATAACAAAAACCTTCTTGTTGAAGGAAAATCTTTGTTGGACTCAATTTTCACGAAATTTTTTATATTTAAAGATTAACAAAAAATGATGTCACAAATTAGAAGCTCTAATAATTAAATTCTCCAAACTCTTAGTTTTAAGTATAAAACTTGGTCTCTAATCTCTATAAAATAATAATAATAATAATAATAATTTAAAAAAATTTTAATTTCAGTTTTTTTAGTAAATTATTATTAAAATTATACAAATATTAAATATCATTCATGATGGCAACTCTCCTTTGTGTTATATTGTCATGTAATATAAAAGTGTAATTTTTAGTATATTATATTAACATATTATATAACTAGAGAATGATCTATGTTAATCAATAATTTGAGTCATACATCTATCTTATCACTTTTATGAAATTGTCTCAATTAAGTCAATTTTTTCAATTAATTGATTTTGACTGTGATGTGAATTCAAAAATAAAACTAAAATATTATAAAGATAAAATTTATTGATACTTAAGGTTGTCCGAGATATATCACATTAGATTGTAGAGCCTATATAGTACCAAAAAAAAATATATATACATACATATATATATATATAGAGAGAGAGAGAGAGAGAGAGAGAGAGAGTAAAAGTCAGTCTCCATTGATTACTCGTAATGAATTGACTAATTTTTGGATACAAAAAGGAGATTTTGCGGACCCCACAGCAAAACTATATATATATATATATATATATATATATACACGACGAGCTCTCCCTGCCTTTGCCCTTTCTCTGTGTAAGCGTCTCCCTTCCGAGGCCGCTCGAAGGCTCGTAATCTTGCCTTTATAGCTGCGAAAAATTGGGTCACTGGCGGCCTAATATTAAGTCGGCGGCCAAACAGTCACATAATTGCTCTCCAAGAAACCTTCCAGAATAAACCATAATCTCGCCTTTTACCGGTAATTTTCTTTCTTTCTTTCTTTCTTTCTTTCTTTTCCTTCTTGCTTTCTTTTTTTTTTTCCCTCAATTTAAGTTTAAGTTTTACTTTATGGTACAAATTTTTGAGTTTGGGTATGAAATATAATATATCCGCTTAATGATCTATCTGAAGCTTGCCGGTCCCAATTCTTTCTGGTTTTCTCGAATGTTTTCTTGTTCGTTGATGAATTTACCGGTTCGTTTGATCGTTTTCTTGTCTCAAATCTTTAAAGAGAGAGGTTGGATTGGTTGCTTTGAACTTTGAAACATAATGCTTTTCTTTTTTTCTTTTTTTTTTTGTTTTTCAATTTTTTTTCAGGGCTGCGATGCCATACAGCGCTTTCTTTTCGTTTATGTTTATTGTTTTCTTTTTTTTAATTTTTTTTAAAAAAAATTTTTGGCTTTCGGAATTAAAAAGTATGACGCGGAAAAAGTATTTATCAATTTCGAGGCCACAGCCGAGAACATGTAGAAGACAATAACAATAATAGCAATACTTCCTGTTGCTTTTTCTTTTTCAGTCTCCGAGATTTTTGTGAGATGTGTTGCTGTCAGGGTTTTTAGATTTAACGCATCAGAACTTGAGGGAATTAAGCTACAGACTTTGTATAATCGGAAAAAAATTCATGGGTTTTTATCTATGGCTTGTATTGTTATTAGCATGATAATATGGTTTGGAAATTGTCAGAGGATGATAATTCATTTTTGACTTCATAAGATGTTTTGGAAGTTGATTGAGAGATTTGTGATTTCATGTTTAATGTGACAATCTGGATGCAGAATTCTTATCACCGTGGAGATGGGACAGCCTTGCCCGTGCCATGTCAAAATGGGGGCCGCATCTCCCTTTCCATATAATCAGAGTGAAGAATTGCATGATGAAGCATTTGTGCATGATGCAGGAGCTGGGGACTTCATTGTTTCTCCACATTCAGAATGTTCCGGAGCTAGTACTCCACATCAGTCCCATTCTGAAGGGAATATGATGGATCCTGTTTATGCCTTCCCCAGTCTAGATCACTCAAACAGTGGCATTCATGAGCCTCACTTTCATAGAGATGTGGAGAAATATGGATTTAAATTCTTTATAGCCAACCATTCTGAGGATTGTGATGAACCAGTGGCCAGCAGTAACGTACAAAGCTCAGTTCAGAATAATAATCCAGTGTCTGTAGATAACGAAGAGCCAATGGCAAATGATCTTGGACACAAAAGAAATTTAAGTGACAGCCTATACTATTCTTGTGATTCTGGCAATGACATGTATTCTAAAGATCCTGATGAGGAACCAGTTGATACAAGATCTCGAAGTTCACACAAGAAACTCAGCGGCTGTTTAAGACTCACACAAAGCATAGGAGGGTCGTCTTTGCCAAATGGCAAAGATGGCAGAATTTTGTGGGCTGCCAATATGAGGGCTAAATCAAAAGCAAGGAATATTTCGTTCAGCCTGCAAAACAGTTTACGGGAGAAAAATTATGTGCCGGCCAGGCAGACAGCAGGAGATGATGACAGGGCAAGAGATAGTATTGATGGTTTTGCAAAATTGTGCCCTCCAAACCCTGATACTTCTTCAGAATATTCCCACCATCGTAACTCCTCTTTGCTAGATAGAAATCAGGAAAAGCTGTCTAGGATGGATCCCAAAAGGGTCAATAACACAGAAACCATCAATGAAAAGAATTCTGCTGTCCTGCAGAAAAGACATGGCAAGGTTTTCAGAACTTCTCAAACTGAATTAAAGACAAACCGTCCACTCAAAACTCAATCAGGTAGTGTAAATTTCGGCCCTCAAATGGATATTAGTACTAGTACATGGCCGGTCACTAGTATGAGAGCTATTATTTATGGAGCTCTTTACTTTATTTAACCACCAATTTCAACCAGAACCTTGTGGCCACGTGTTTAAGAATTAAGATTCCTCTTCAATCATGCCTATGAGAGTTTGAATGTTTTCAATAGCAGATTAACCACCATTTGTTGTTCCTATGATCATCATTATGGGAAATATACCTTGATGTTGTTTGTGAGGCTCAATCCTTTTTCCCACAGTTCCTGGGAATATATTCTGCCATTTTGCCAAAAGGCTACAGGCAGTCATTAAAGGAAACATAAAAGCAAAATCCAGAGTTATGCTCTACCAGTATTGTTGGTCGCATATTAGCCAAGTGTTTAGCATCATGAATCTTCTTGTCCAATATCAACAATTTTAACTGTGTAACTCCAACATCTTGCAGGCAAGCCACATCATGCTCAGCAGCCCCAGTCTGTCCAGAAGCACAAAAATTCTTCACAAGCAGTTACTGGTAGTGCAAACCAACCTATTCCAGCTAACAGACACTCTGCCAAAGCTTTAGAAATGAATCAAACCCAAACACCTCCGGTTACCAAGTGGGTTTGGAAGGTAAAGGAAAAGGTGGAAGCTTCAAAAGATTCATCCATATCATCTTTGATAGGGATGAGAAGAAAGAGGGAAAAAACAGAACCCATAAAAGATCCATCCAAACCATCTCCTAGGGCCAATGCCTTGAAGGAAAAGAAACAACATTCAAAAGGGCAGGTGAGGGGAAAAACAGAACCCAACAAAGATTCCTCTATATCATCTTCAAAGGCTTGGTGCATAAAGGAAAAGAAACAACCTTCAAAAGATTCTTCTAATCTGTCTTCAAGGAAGAAATCATCCAGTCAAAGCCGCTCAAAGCACACTTCTTGTGAACATCATATAACTTGGGATGGTATGTCGGAAAGTTTCTTTTGGTTATGTCTTCTTAGTTCCTCAAAGGAACATGCCTCAAATACGAAACTAGATATTTACTTGCTGTGGCTGCATAGACATTTTCTAACTTTGTGCAGGATGGCTTTGCTAGTTGTAGTTCGATGGTTCTATCATCTATCTGAGTACATGGATTAAACTCATAATCTCGTAATATTTCCAAGAACGGCCATTAAGCAGTTAAAATTACAAAAATTAAGGTCCTGGAGGGGAGAAATTATAAGCAGTCCTATCTGGGGTCCGGGGTCATAATTTGGACTGCTTGTGCGGACTGATAACAAGACTGCAATTGTGTTGTCTTACAACCAAGTTTTGACACTTTCTGTTTTAAAGATCCGCTTATGCAGAGTTATCACCATTTCACACGAATGGATTTTGCATTCTGCAGGTTTTAAGGATGAATCCAACGAAAAACTTGGACAGAGTTGTAGCCTCTGTGGTGATGATCTGGCATATTCACCTGAATCACCAAAGTTGGAGTTGGGGTCTCGCAGTTTCCCAGATGTTGCCATACTTCCATGCGGTCATGCTTTCCATCTGCTGTGCTTGTCGTGTTCCATGTCTTTAGAGCAGATGAAAGATCCTCCGTGCATTATATGTGAAAATCTGTCTTGAGTCTCTTGGCTATTTGTCCACTCACATCCTCCCTTTACCCTGCCACTACAATCCTGGGAGATAAAATGTAGGTGAACAGCTGTGAGGGGAAAATTGCTGAAGCTGAGAACCTCGTGAAACTATGAGAAGTTCTGTACAAATGCGGGTGCACCAAATCTTCTATTCAAATTGCCGAGTCAACACAGATGAATTCGGTTTTTGCCGTAGTCGTCGAGTTTTGAAGCGCAATTGAAAGATCCCGAATCATTTTGGCTTCAGCCTCTTGACTTTGGATGGCCTGACGGTTTCGTAGTTGTTTTTTATGACGAGAAACCTTTTCCACACAAATTCTAAATTACTATTACGGGTCGTACTGTCGCAGTCTTCATTTGAAGTATCTAGAAAAATTACTAAACTCCGATGTTGCATCTAACTCAAACAATCTCATATTTGTCCTTATTACTGGAATAACCACGTATACAATCAGAGTATTAAAAAGGTTTGTAAACATCACCAATAGCAACATATAATATCTAGCTTGACTGTCAACAACATCGGAAGAGAAGCAATTCGAGGAAGATGAAGCAGCAGCTCCCCAAATGAATCTTCCCTTTACATGCCTGATGCCTGCTTGCGGCCCGAAACACCCTTTCCGGGCCTTTTACTTAGTTCTACTTTTATTGTCTTGCAGCAACTCATTTGTGTGGTGTTGCGGCATCCCCTTCCCAAGGTTACATTCTTCAACACAGCTTTCCTCATTGACCTGCAAGATCTGGGTAGAAGCTGGATCCTTCTGCAAAAGGCAGCATAGAGAATTGACCCTTGCCACGAGGCTTTTCCCGTCAGAGGATGATGTTAATTGGGTGTCACTAAGAAGGTACTGTGCTATGCCATCGAGTATGCCCAGGCATTCTGACCCATCCCCAGAAAGGGGCACATGTCCAAATGTCATCTGTTTTGAAATACAATTTCCGATGTGGTTTATAAGATCAGTCATCGACGTAGAATGATGCCGATCTGGGACTTTGTTCTGATCCCAATTCCTTGGTCACATGGATGCAGCAGCGTCACAATTTCCACTACCTTCAATTGCAGGGGTGTCCATCACTAAAATGAAAGGGAAAATCAATGGTCAGTAAGAAAATAGAGCATGCACTCATCACTTAAATGAACTGGTAGAATACTGAAGAATTTGGGAATAGAATAGCATCAACAACCTAGAGTTAAATAATTAACCAGACCATACACAAGAAGACCAAAATCAGAATAGGACTGGTGAATTTAGGATTAAATTTGAGTCAAATGTGAATTTTGCTATACATATTATTATTTCACCACTATTTATTCTTCAGTATCATTCCTAGTATCTGCACAGACATTTTCTCACTAAAGAAGCAACATCTAAAGATATGATTTAAGTCCTGCCATTGCCACACTGAACATTAAGTTTTTTCCGGCCAATGTTAGATAGAGAAATCCTTCTCTAAAATCTAAATGTGTTTAATAAAGAGGTTCTAAACAAACTCCAACACTTGAAGTTTCAACATACCTGAGCAGGGAGAAGGAGCTTGTTCGGGCATGTGTTCTGACGTGGCACCACCAGGATCCCCTTTTTCAATCTCTAAGGAAGATGAATGAGCTGCAGATGGTGATGCCGGACCTTGGAAGCCCGAAATGGGGAATCCTCTACCAGTCTCCACTTGATCTTTTGATTCATCCTGATCCTCAAATATCGATGGTCGCTGGTCAAAATATAGCGAATTCAAAGTTGTTTCTGGTTGTCGACTTAAAAAAGTTCAAAACGCAAGTCACATTGGCTGAGCTTTTCAAAATGTCTGTTTTAACAACCCTTGCGGACATCGCAGAAAATGCTGCCTACAAAATGAGGATAATTGATTTCTTGGTCAGTGTCACTTCTAGATTGCTTAGCAACTAGTCCTTTCCTCTCATGCAAATCTTTCACCAAAGTGCACCTTGGAAGAAAGTCAACGATGATAGATTCTACAAACAGATAGCAGCACCGAGGTTTTAGCTGAATAAATGACATAAATAGTTGTACGTTTGCAGTCTGAATAAAAGCTTAAATAACATGTGTTGTGATGGAAGTCATAAAGAGACTAGAGTAAATATATTTCTATTTTCCTCTCAACTGAAAACAAATGCATAGCTCGAATCTTTTAATTCGCAATCTGAAATATAGGTAAATTTTCAAACAAATAGTAAAAAATGACCAATTGATAGGCATAGATAGAAAGGTAGTGGATAACAAAAGAGAGGTAACAGCAATTCTATCAATAATCTTGCCTGTCTATGCTAGCCGGGCCACTTATACAGTCTGCTGTTGTCTGCCACAAGGTTTGTTTTCGGGGCCATTCCCACTTCAACTTGACATGTTTTTTGACTTTTTATCTTTGACCTTACAAACCTTCTAATAAATTGAAAAGTTAATATGCAAAAATATTAAATGTCTTACATATTTTTACAAATCTAGACCCGAGACAAATGACACTTCAAGTGATTAAAAAAAAAAAAAAAGATATTTCAAGCTAACCTTTTTTTTTTCATTATTATTTTTGGTAAGTTTTTCGGAGCTAACTTATTCTCGTAAAATGCGCAACTATTGTAGCATAATAAGAAATTCTGACTTCGCTCTTCAGGATAAGATGGCGAAGTGAAGTCAACCGTCAACGGTGATAAGGGCCACAGGTTTGATTCTTGAGCGAGGGAAATGGGGGTCATAGAGAAGAGCTTTCTCTTCAGCAACCTTGCTTGTCATCTACATCTAAAAAGAAATGGCAAAAATGGGGTGACTGCGCAGGCCCAAAAGCGGGGAGATCTGCCCGAAAATTCAAGAGCTCAGCAATCACGCATCTTTACACTGAGAGTTCCAACCCCAGTTTTTGCTCGGTCTGTGGTTGCAATATTTGGATTGGGCTTCTTTGATGCTGGGTAATCTATATTCTCTCTTATATCCATTTTACGGATACATGCGGTCGTCCAGTGTTTTTCCCTGATCTCATGCATTACCACTCACTGCTCAGGTATAGTGGAGACTGGTCAAGGATTGGGGCGATCTCAAAGGAAATTGAAGACTTGCTAAAAGTTGCAGCTTTTGTAGTTGTTCCTTTTTGTGTATTTCTCATACTTTCGATCTCCAAGACAGAGGAGGAAGCCTGAATAATCGAGCCAGGAATTATGTGATTTTGGATTTAAGTCGCAGTTAATGAGTAAGCAATCATATTATCTATGTCTTTCACAATACAGTAAGAGATCATCAAGAAGGTTGACTGCTGAGATGGTTGAGCATGAACAAAACGGTGAGGGTTCTTTTTACATGGTAAATACTATTGCCTCGTGGGGTTGGTGAGCAAGTAGCTAGTCAGGAGACGAGACTGTCACCTAGCTAAGGTGAAAATTTGGTGAGAGTTCGCCCGTGACCACACTCTTTAGGAAAACTGCCTTGGGTGCTATGAGCACTGAATTAATGGATTTTTTTTTCTTCTAAGATTAAATTAAAATGTAAACGAATCACTCCGATTTAAGTTTCAGACTCAACTCTTGATGTGAAAATCTAATTTTTAATTTTTAAAATCATTTACAATACATTAAAGCAACCCTAACTTTTATATAACGACTGCCATACCCTACAGTCTACATTGTTTCCAAATTAATGCTCTATGATGTTTCTAGTATTATTATTATTAAAGTGTTTTCTTTTTGTGAGATGTTTTTTGGGTTAATAAAAAGGGACAAAATTTGAGTGGTTGACACAGAATACAGTTAGCCTAAATGTAAGCAGTGCACTAATTAGAAGCTCAATCCGGAGTTTTTCTTTTAGTTCAAGGGGAGACCAAAGATTAGGAAAGGAGAATAGAATAATTAGAACTAAAACATGAAAAAGTTTTAACAATGGTGTCTGAATCAGTTGGGCCACAAGCGCAAGACTCAATCTGAAGTTCCTCTCCACAGATTGTTGCATAAGAAAGAGCCCAACCCAAAGACAGAGACGCCCACACACTCCCAAGAAGGGCCCTTACACGGCAAGTTGGCACGCATTCACCGGCTTAAAAATAAAAATAAAAGCATGTAACAATGTGAAGTCTTGTAAAGGGATGCAAACCGATGACCCTCCACCCAGCTTTCGTTTCAAACTTTGTTACCACATGATGAAATCTAGAAAGCTGCAGAATTTTTCTACACTTAGAATGTTTACCTAAATATTTTGTCTTTTTTTTTTTTTTTTTGATGAGGTGTTACCTGAAATAAAGCCTAGAAAACAAATGAGAGGCCTGAAATTGCTAGCCTTACCTTCTTGCTGTGATTGTGTGCAAGAAAAGACTATTGCTTACCTTATCCTATCCATCCACCTCTCTCACTCTCTCTATCTCTCTCTATATCCTCCTCTCAGGCATATTGATTATCTCCTTTTCCCTCATATTCTTCCCCATCGACTGTCCCCAGTTTTTCTCTTTTTCACTCAAAACACTTCTATTATGCACAACAATACCACCCGCCTCATTTCAGTTCCTTCCCGGTCTCTACTCTTTACTTTCCATTTCCACACCATGAAAAAGCAACTTCTTTCTCTATAGCCAAACGCTCACGCTTCACACTCTTGACATACAGTCTTTAATATCGATTCTAGCATATTTATCTCACTTTTTTCTCTTTCAATCTTATTAATTGCTTTGAGCACCCTTTCTTTAATTTGGTAGCTTCTGCGTATCGCACCTGACGACTAGTTCTTGCTGGGATTGAGTTGTGCACTCATCGCTCGATTTTGATAGAACATTCAGGGTAGAATTTTGCGGCTGTTTTGAAGATATTTGGATTCATAGATACACAACAGTCGATATATCCAATTCTGCGTCGCTGTTTCTATCATCAATTAAAGGTGCAAGGTTGCCTATATAATTACTCCCACCATATTTCTGGATGCACAATGGCCCCAAAAACTGGAAAGGCAAAACCCCATAAAGCCAAGGGAGAGAAAAAGAAAAAGGAAGAGAAAGGTATTTGCTCATCACTATTTCCATTAATTATAGCTTTGTCTATTACTCTTTCCTCCTCCTCATTTTTCTATATGACCCCATTTGTTTGCTAAGAGATTAAGCGGACGAACTGCAATAACAAAAACAATTTGAAGAGCTGCTCATCTTGTTTTTCCATTGATTGATAGTTTTTCTGGGGAATGTGTCGGTACGTAATATATTACTGGGCAATCGGGGTCCTTACCCCATGTCAAAAAAATGTATGCTCCAAAAATGTCTTATCCTTTTCTTATCCTCTCTCTCTCTCTCTCTCTCTCTTTCTCCTACGAATCTGAACCGCATCTTTTATCTCTCTAGCTAATCTCCCAACTCCTACACATGCATATATTATGCATATGTATAGAAGTGTATTGATTGTGCAATTTGCATACATGGCCAGACAGTTTATGATGTTCTTTAATTTCTCTATTGTTTTCAGTGTTGCCTACTGTTATTGAAATCACCATTGAGACACCGGACGACTCACAAGTGACTCTCAAGGTATGTGCTACAGATCATCTTCATGTCACATTTCACATTCTTGTAATATATTGATGTCGGCATGCAAACACAAGTTCCTCATTTAACGTATTCATGTACAAATATTTTTAGACAACTAATGTCATCTTTGTTTTGTTAATTGGTCTCTGATCTCATTTCAACTGTTGCCAGAAGACCCCCGCACTTCTTTTTTTTTTTTTTTACATACTAATTAACAATGGGTTTTTTTTTTTAATATGTTTTTAAGGGTATCTCTACGGATAGGATCTTAGACGTGAGAAAGCTTTTGGGTGTTCACGTGGAGACGTGCCACCTGACAAATTTCTCTCTATCTCACGAGGTAATCCTTTTGTTTTTTGTTATTTGTACTTGGCTAACACTTAGACCCAGTGGAGTGGAGTGGCGTCCCTACTTGTCTCACACACTCTCCCGTTTAGTCAACAATTGTCGTGAGACCTCTCGGATCTGTTTTTCGCCAATTGCCATTCATTTGTGGGCTTATTTTCTATTTTAGGATGAGCATCATTTATTAAGTGCGTGTGGGGTCCAAGGAATCGGACGGTTTCTTGAAAGCCATCGTGTAAAATTAATTTTTGGTGGCGGGGGATGCCTGCTCTATTAATTCTAGACTAAAAACTATACTTGTCGAAAAGAAAAGGGAAATAAAAACTATAATATTAAAAACCAATTGTCACTTTTCATTTATCATCTCAAATTAGTGACATAAATTTCATGAAAAAAGTCGGCAAAATAATATGACAAAGCGATATTGCAAAATTGATTTTTCATTTCATTTTGAAAGACGAACTTCTAAGAACCGATATAAAAAGGAAAAGCCGAATATCACAACATTTTTTCTGCTTAAAAGTCGAAGACTTGTCGGTTAGGATCACTTTCTCTCTCTCTTTTTTTTTTGTTTTTTTGTTTTTTCATATTTTGATCAGGTAGAATAATATAAAGTCTATGTTTGGACAATTGTAAACTCTTTTTTTAATTCATCGGGAGGCAATTATAAATTCTACACTAACATAAAAAAATAATTAGACGAATTTTCTAACACAATTTTCGACATATAACTTACAAATGTGAGTCTATTATATACAATTGGAAACTTTAATGATTATTATCACCAAGAATTTGATGGTCGCCTCATGCCATCCTACAAAAATCACAAAAAATAAATGTTTTCTCTTAATTACCAAAATTAGCTGCTATATATATATATTTTTTTTATTTTTTTATTTTTTATTTTTTTGAGATATCAGGGAAGTTCACTACAACCCATTTTTAGGTGCTTTGCATTCTGATGTTGGTACAGTCAAGTATAGGTGCATTTAACACAGACTCGGTTCTTGGGTTTTCCTTCCAATAAATCTTTGATCTATCTATACAACTACCAAAGGCTACACTGGCAAGTCCTTGAAATGCCGAAATTGGATTTACATACTGAAGATTTATTAGATACATAATGACTATTTAATCATGTAATTTATAGAACAAAGGCCTTTTAATAAACCCTGAGAAAAAAGATGCATTTTCAAGATTTTGAATTAATCGCTTTTGTTTTTTTATGCCAAGGGAAAAAGATTTGATAAATAAAAGAAATCCTTACATTAATTATTATTGATTTTCTCGATAAACTTGAATTCAAAAAGGTAGCCGCTGACGTGTAATAACCGTTAACGATCACAGGTAAGAGGATCTCGGCTCAAGGATTCTGTAGATCTTGTCTCGCTCAAACCCTGCCACCTCACCATCGTGGAAGGTATAATTCATCAAATCGATCGGTCAATAGATCATCTCCCCACCTTTTCTCGGTGTATATATATTAGCCCCGGATCACTACCCTTAGACTTTCGGAGTTCCAAGTTTCTTTTCTTTGGGTTTTTTTTTTTTTATTCGTTTTCTAGAGGACTACACGGAAGAGCAGGCCGTTGCTCACATCCGGCGACTCCTCGACATCGTCGCCTGCACGACCTCATTCGGTCCACCCTCGCCCAAACCCTCTGTTCGCACCAATTCGAAGGAGTCCGGTTCGACCGAGGGCTCCGGTCCCGACAACGGCGGAGTAGCGGGCACCGACGCCAACCGGCAGCCGAAAGGAGGGGAAAAGAAGAGCAAGATCGGGAAGGCTGGCTCCACGGATGCATCCGAAAAGGGGGAAGCAACGGCCGCGCCGGTTTCGTTGTGTCCGCCGCCTCGGCTGGGACAGTTCTACGACTTCTTCTCGTTCTCTCACCTCACGCCGCCGGTCCAATGTCGGTTTCTTCCTCTTTCGTTCTGATAAATTTCATGACGTTATTTATTTTTGAATCTTGATGATGTTGTCTTGCAGATATTAGAAGATCTACGCGTCCATTTCTTGAGGATAAAACAGAGGACGATTTCTTTCAGATAGATGTGAGATTTCTCTATTTTTGTTTTCTTTTTGAATCTTTTGCTTTTAGTAGTCTGTATGAGTCTTTAAATTTTCTTGAATTTTATAAAGATTCTCTTCTTTCCTTTTCAAAGTATTTAGGTAAAGTTGTTTGGCGAGCACGTAATGCATTTCTTTCAAATGTGCAAAGCTGCCTGTTCATTTCTTTTTCGTTCCTTCTCTCTTTTTAAATAGTTGGCTAAAGTTGTGTGGATGAATCGTGTGACTGTGAATGCAGGTAAGGGTATGCAGTGGGAAGCCAATGACAATAGTGGTTTCACGGAAAGGGTTTTACCCAGCGGGAAGACGCCTTCTTCTGTCTCACTCTCTCGTCAGCCTACTCCAGCAGATAAGCAGAGCCTTTGATGCGGTAAGTTCAGTACACTGGCTTTCCTTTCTTTCTTTTTTTTTTTTTTTATCTAATCTATTAAACTTCAGTAAAACTCCTATTGAGCAATTTCTTTATGATGATTTGTGATATTTGGCTTGCAGGCATATAAAGCTCTTGTGAAGGCTTTCATTGAGCATAATAAAGTAGGTTTCGCCCTCCTCTGTATTTGTGATAATACTTTTAGGTATTGATCAGATGAAGTGGTTCGGGTATATTCTTTGTTTTATTTCAGTTTGGCAACCTTCCTTATGGTTTTCGGGCAAACACATGGGTTGTTCCTCCTATTGTTGCTGATAGTCCATCTATTTTTCCACCACTTCCTGCGGAAGATGAGAACTGGGGAGGAAACGGTGGTGGACAAGGAAGAGATGAAAAGTATGACTACAGGCCATGGGCAAAGGAGTTTGCCATTCTGGCAGCAATGCCTTGCAAAACAGCAGAAGAGAGGCAAATTCGGGATCGGAAAGCTTTTCTTCTGCACAGTTTATTTGTCGACGTTTCTGTTTTTAAGGCTGTTGCAGCAATTAAGCATGTTATTGAACGTAGTTTGTATAATCTCAATGATCCTGCTCGATTAGGTTCACACGACGAACGAATTGGGGAGTTGATTATTAAGCTGACAAGAGATGTGGCTGATGCAAGCAGAAAGTTGGATTGTAAAACTGATGGGAGTCAAATTCTTGGACTGCCACAGGATGAGCTGGCCAGGAGAAATTTACTTAAAGGCATAACAGCTGATGAAAGTGCAACTGTTCATGTAAGAAATAATTTCTCTCTATTCTTATTTTATTTTACTTGGGCAAGTTTTAGGCATTGCTGAAGTCATCATTTGATTGTATAGGACACTCCAACTTTAGGTGTTGTGGTTGTTCGACATTGTGGATACACGGCAGTTGTTAAATTGTCCAGTGAAGTGAATTGGGAGGGGAATCCCATTCCCCAAGACATTGACATTGAGGACCAGACTGAAGGAGGTGCCAATGCATTGAATGTCAACAGGTCAGCTCATGTGTGAAGCTTACAGTCATTCAATAACTGTTGGACAGTGGATGGGCACCTAGTCAGCTAGATGCCCATTTGTGGGATTCCTATTAAATTATGCACTGAAACCACAGTCTATTTTATGCTGTTCTTTGATGAGACACACACATGGAATGATGTGTATTCAATCACACACTTGACACCACAGACAGACACTTTTTAGCAAGATGCTGGCTTACTGGCTATAACAGAATACTCTATAATGGAAGTTATGAGTTGCTGATTGCTGTTTTCATCAAATCATCTTGCAGCTTGAGAATGCTATTACACAAATCATCTACACCTCAGTCATCTGTTGCAGTCCAGCAGCTGCACAGTGGAGAATCTGAAGATTTACACACTGCTAGGTTGTTGGTGAGGGAAATACTGAAGAATAGTTTGCTGAAGTTGCAGGGAGAATCTAGCAAGCGTAACAAGTCTATTAGATGGGAGCTAGGAGCATGTTGGGTTCAACACTTACAAAACAGTGCTCTGGGGAAAAGTGAGTCTAAAAAACCTGAAGAAGCAAAGCCTGAGCCTGCAGTAAAAGGACTTGGAAAGCAAGGTGCATTACTGAAGGAGATCAAGAAAAAACTAGATGTAAGAAGCGGCAAAACTGAAGAGAGAAAAGATGTTTCTGTCAGTAACAACTTTGACGAGAACAATAAATCAGACAACATGAACCAGAAAGAACTGGAGAAAAAAGAAGAAGAAATGAGATTGATTTGGAAAAAGTTGCTCCCTGAAGCAGCATACTTGCACCTTAAAGAATCAGAAACAGGTCTTCATCTCAAGGTTTGTTGACTGCTTTCTAAGGAGGATCTCAATCTGCCAAGTTTTGTTCACTGCACTTTTTATGATTCGCGTTTTAACTTGTTCTCCACATGAACTAAGACTGCTATTCAATATTGTTTATTTTGAGGAATGTGTTGTTCTCATGCTCAAACATACAGACCTGGATATGCATGTGCATTTTGCGTTTCCTCTTGCTTCATTTATAAATTCATAATTGGTTTGATTGGCATTGGTTTTGCAGTCACCTGATGAATTAATTGATATGGCACATAAATACTATGCTGATACTGCTCTTCCAAAACTGGTTAGTTGCCAAATTATACAATTTAGTCTTTTAAACTTCTGACTCCCGATTTGTTTTGGATTTAATGTATCTATTTGGTGTTGCTAGGTGGCAGATTTTGGCTCCCTTGAACTTTCACCAGTTGATGGAAGAACATTGACAGATTTTATGCATACCAGGGGTTTGCAGATGTGTTCTTTGGGACGTGTGGTAATTTTCCTTGGGCAGTTTCGTGTTTGCTTGCAAAACAAATAATTTTTTAAGCTGTTGCACATAAAGTTTTTTTTTTCCCCGTGGCATTTAGTTATAACTCTCTCTCTCTCTCTCACTCACGTCAGCTTGACTATGAAAGAATATAAATGTCTTGCAGATGCATTATTCATGAACTGAATTCGATTGTATATAGCTTTATGTCTAACATTATTTCATGTGTGGCTTAGTATTTTTTGTGACTTGTGAATGGTTGCTTCTATTACCATTACTATTTTGGAAATCATTTGTCTAACATTATTTGTATCTTGACTTAGTGTGCCAACAAAAATTTTATCTCGATTTAGCGTGCCAACAAAAATTGCATCTTGAATTCACTTCTTCTCATTGCCAAATACCATTGCAAGAAAGTTCTGTATCCAAGCCATTCTTATCAAGGATCTCAGTTAACTGCTCTTGCATGGGAGACATAGCTATATGGCTTGAGTAGCAATTTTTGAGTTTAAATTATTTCTGCCTTTCCATTTTATTTAATATTCTCATCTTATCTCCTAGGTTGAATTGGCAGACAAGCTTCCTCATGTGCAATCTCTCTGTATACATGAGATGATAGTTCGAGCCTACAAACACATATTACAGGCTGTAGTAGCAGCAGTAGACAGTGTTATGGACTTGGCTGCATCAGTTGCATCATGTCTAAACATCTTGTTAGGAGAGCCTGCAACAGAAAATGAAGATACAGACATTATAAATGATGAAAAACTCAAGTGGAAATGGGTGGAAACCTTCCTTTCGAAAAGGTTTGGGTGGAGATGGAAGCATGAAAGCCTCCAGGATGTAAGAAAATATGCTATTCTTTGCGGTCTGTCCCACAAGGTTCGATCATATGGCCCATTTGCTACTGTTTTTGGGTACCATAGAATGGGTAAAATCCATCTTAAGATTATAAGTGAAGTCATCTTTTCACAGGTTGGACTCGAGCTTCTTCCCAGGGACTATGAGATGGAAAGCACAGCTCCTTTTAGGAAGTCTGATATTATAAGCATGGTCCCTGTGTACAAGGTTAGATACGAGCTTTGCACTTTACAATTTCTGCATCAAATTTTTGTTTTTGTTAATGTGCTTTCCTGCAGCATGTTGCATGTTCATCTGCTGATGGACGTACACTGTTGGAGTCGTCAAAAACTTCCCTGGATAAAGGCAAATTGGAGGATGCTGTCAATTATGGCACTAAGGTATGAGTTAGCTGCTCTTGTCCTTCTGTCAATGTGATAACTCTCCTTCATATAGGATAATTATTTGAACAATTCATATTGAATTTTGAAGGCACTCTCAAAACTTGTATCAGTATGTGGTCCTTATCATCAAATGACTGCAGGAGCATACAGTCTCTTAGCTGTAGTACTCTATCATACTGGAGATTTTAATCAGGTATGTGCTTTGCTACACATCCAGTGATATCTGCATGAACTGTATGTCACATTCAGTGATTTCTGCATGAGCTATATGTGATGTCATGTTTCTACTTGTCTGGAGAAACTCAAGCCTGTAATTTACTATGGAAAATCGTACAATAATTGTTCTGAGGGCATATTTTTACTTGTCTTTGCAATGGTAGGATTGACTACTTGTTTTCTTAAATCTTGGATTTTCAAGATGATACTTGACAAGTGTTAAAATATTTTAGAAGAGAAAGAAAAAAAAAAGAATTTTCGGAAAGTACAGACTTAATGCAAAAAAAAATAAAAAAAAATAATAATAATTGTGCCTGTTTAGTCTTTAGAGCTGCCTGAGGCCAGTTTGAGTTTACCATATTAATTAGTTTCTGTTGGGAAGACATCTGAGAGCAAAGATGAGTTTTAAGAGCACTGGTATTTAAGGTGTAAGCAAGAGGGTTAGACTGTAATTGAACATGTCTTGCGATTCAGTAGTAAACTTGTGTTTCTCTATTGTTGATCTGTTTCACACTGCACTTGCCAAGAATAGCAAGACCCTAAGTTCTTTTTCTTTGGTATGCGATACCTCTTTGTGGATATTCTGATTTGTTCTGACATTTGAACCAAATACAATGGCAGTTCTTGTTTGAAGCTGTGTAAAATAAGTGTGATGACCTCATACAAAGTGAAATAGCTTGGTCTGAAGTAGTACCGTAAAAATCTTTGCTGGATGCTGCCACCCGATTTCTATCTGATATGTAGCTTTCAAAATTATTCTATTGTATTGATCTCCTTCACATGATGTAGGCAACAATTTATCAGCAAAGGGCATTGGATATTAATGAAAGGGAGCTCGGACTAGACCATCCCGATACAATGAAAAGCTATGGGGATTTAGCTGTCTTTTACTACCGTCTTCAACACACAGAACTTGCCCTTAAGTATGTTTCTACATTTTCCTTGCCGAAGGAGATTTCCCTTCAGTGAATTTGATGCCATATGGCAATGCCTTTGTGTTGCATTCTAGTTTTCATTCTCTTTTACTTCTTGTAGAGTGGTTTTCACTCTGTAAAGGAACTTGCTTTAGGGTCTAGAAGGCAACTCATTGGGATTTTAATGCTTTTGAGTAATGTAGAGATGGGAGAAAATGTGCCACTGATTAAGAGCTCAAATGATTTCCCTTGGATGATACTCTCTTGGCATGCGCTCTGCCAGGGTTGGATTGTTTTCAGAAGAAATCATTAGGAAAAATTTTGAGAACTCTTTGGTTTAATGTTAAATTTATAGCTTATGAGTTATGATGACCTTTTCATCCTCTAAGAGAGATGGGGTGGAAAATTTAAATAAGATACCATTGTATTTCATTGTTTGAAATTGGTGATAAAGGTCTCCTGGATAGGTCTCAGTCCATGCTCCTGCCTGCTAATGTTTTCTCTTTTCCCTTCTTTGTCATTGTGCAAATGTGTTAACTAGTGTCTTTTAAATTGAACCACGAGCTTAGATCACCTCATTTTTTATGGACTAAAAATCACCTGAAATTACAGAGAGAACTTTGGTTGTAACTCCCTTGCTGTAAATTCACCTAAGATAGATGGTTATACTGTGCAAGTTATGTTGCCCAAGAGCATCAGGTAATGAATATAAAAGAACCAAGTAGAAACTATGTGAATTTGTTGTCACTGTGCAATATTTTCTTCTCCATCTGCTTCTAGTGCTCTCATAATTATCTTTTCGTGGCTCCAGGTATGTCAATCGTGCATTATATCTTTTGCATTTAATTTGTGGGCCATCTCATCCAAATACAGCTGCCACCTACATCAATGTAGCGATGATGGAAGAAGGCTTAGGAAATGTCCACGTTGCTCTTAGGTACCTGCATGAGGCTCTGAAGTGTAACCGGAGACTACTTGGAGCCAATCATATACAGGTAACTCATCAGTCTCTCCCCCCCTTTCTCACTCTTGATGCCTCTCCATTACCCTCACTATGCAGGCATGACATTTCAAGTTTTAGGTGAGAGAACCTTACAAGAACAATATGGATCCCCAAAAGAACAAGCAGCATGCAAATTGGCATGCTGTACCCACTGGTGGGATTCCTGATAGACCTACCTCTTCTATTGTTGTCATAGGACAGGGCCCTTTCCAGTCCACACCCTGTCAAAGCAATTAGATGGGGATATGCCATGCAGGGTAGGCATGCCCGATGTGTCAGCTTGTAATATATCAAAATATGGTTGCTTCTTGGAATCTCATGCTTCGTGTAGACAATATTATCTTGTTTATCTGTTGGATGACACCTAAGAAATTCTGATCTTCCTTCCCTGATTTCAAACTGGTTTTGCAACTTGAAACCACTGAAATTTATATATCAACATCAGGAGAAAAACAAAGGAAAGGGAAAATGGGAGAAATGATTTGTTTGTTGAGTTAGAAATGTGGAGGGTTTGGGTAGCAGAGTCTGCAATTTTCATGAAGGATATTGTCATTCCTGAGTTCAATTGCTATTGTAAATTTGTCATCCTTTACTGACGTATGTACAGCTTTGGATGCTTACATAAATGGATAAGAACAATTGGTAGCTGTTTTGGGAATGCTTGATGGATGGTGTTGGATGCACCAAAAAGATACAAATTATCTTCAAAAGTTTGATAATTGTGAAAATGTGAAAGAAATTTTAGACAATTGGTAGCTCGTATGAGATTTTGCATAATTATTGCTTCCCAAGGCAAACAATTTGAGTGTTATGTATGCTTGCATGAACACAAATCTCAACTTGATTGTAGATAGTTGCTTGTGTTCCTTCATACCTTAACATTTTCTGGATTTTTTAGACTGCTGCCAGCTACCATGCCATAGCTATTGCTCTGTCTTTGATGGAAGCTTACTCCTTAAGTGTCCAGCATGAACAAACTACACTACAAATACTGCAGGCCAAACTTGGATCTGAGGATCTGCGTACACAGGTAGTCTGAATATTTTGACAGCCAAAGTCCACCTAAGTGGTGTGAGCCTTGTTCCTCAAATGTCTATACAATAAACTTTTGCAGGATGCTGCTGCTTGGCTTGAGTACTTTGAGTCCAAGGCTCTGGAGCAGCAGGAAGCTGCACGCAATGGTACACCAAAGCCAGATGCCTCAATTTCCAGTAAAGGCCATTTAAGGTAATAATTATAAACCTCCTGTTATGTGAGTCACATTGGTCTACACTAGTAAAACTGATGGTTTACATTTTACATAAGGGAGCTCCAATATTATGCCAACCGAAGTAGACAAGCACTTGCAAACTGTTAATTTTAGATTCTAAATGGTGGCTTACTAGTGTCTACTTTATTGCTTATTGAAATGTTAATCTTTCACTTTTGCGTATGATCAGAGGCTGTTTAATATTTATTGTTAAGCTTGCTAGTGGTACTAACAGAGTTTTCCAAAACATGTATATGAATGACAGGCCAAAGTAGACAAACGTGCATTAATTTTGAGTTCTATGTGTTAGACTTAACTAGTGTCTACTTTATTGCTCTTTGGAAGAAATACTTTTGCCTAAGATTGGGAGCTGTTCAATATTTAATGTTAAGCTTGCTGTTGATATTGAAATGGTTGGTTTTCCAAAACAAGCTTTTGTGGGTTAAAGCAACAAAATGTGCTTTTATAGCTGCTGCTTGCCCATTTTTTTCTTTCTGTTTTTGCAATCCAGGAAACTTCTGGAAATGATATCATCTGGCTGTCAAACGAAAAAATAATGCTATTAAAACCTCACCATTTGATTGGATGACTGAGTTCAAGACTCTGTTAAGGTTGAATCCTATGGATATCATTCCGTATTAGCAACTAAATGCAACATGTTATTTTCTGGATCAGTGTATCAGACCTTTTGGATTACATAACACCCAATGCAGATATGAAAGCAAGAGAAGCTCAAAAGAAAGCTCGTGCAAAGGTGATAGACCTTCCATTTGTTCTGATTTTCCATTCTTGTTACATTTTTTGTGTAGCTGAAAAGGTCTTGTCCTCATCAAGCAGGTTAAAGGCAAACCAGGCCAAAATTGGGAAGCAGTTTCAGATGAAAATCAAAAGGATGAAATTCTGTCACCAACTTATCCTATTGTGAAAAATTTAAGTGACAAAGAAAACAAATCTGAAGTCCGATTAGCAGAACCTAGGAATGAAAACCTAGATGCAAGTCTCCCAGTTCAGTCAATACTGAATAAGGTTGGGGACATGACATCAGAGGACAACTCAGATGAAGGGTGGCAAGAAGCTGTCCCCAAAGGGCGTTCACCAACAACTCACAAATCTTCTGCCTCAAGGAGGCCAAGCCTAGCAAAACTAAATACCAACTTCATGAATGTATCCCCGTCTTCAAAATTTCGAGGCAAGCCTGCCAATTTTACATCCCTGAGGACATCCCCAAGTGATTCAGTCACTACCACTGGACCCAATTTACCTGTTCCTAAAAAGCTGGTTAAGAGTGCAAGCTTCAGTCCAAAATTAAATAATTCTAGTGCCCTAGCTAGTAGCGCAGAGAAATCAAGCACTCCCAAGTCAGCCCCAACAACGCCATCTTCAACTGATCAAGTTGCCAAATCAGCTTCAGTGCCAAGTCCAATCAATGTGCAGGCAGCTGGAAGACTTCTCTCTTATAAAGAAGTTGCTTTGGCTCCTCCAGGGACAATTGTGAAGGCAGTGGCAGAAAAGTTGCCAAAAGTTCATGTTCCCATGGAATCAAGTCCTCAGTCAAGCCATGAAACAGCTGCATCAGAAGCCACCTCTTCTGAGGTGACAACATTAAAATATGCAGAAGAAGTTCAGCAAAAATCTCCTGAGGAAAGGGAAGCACATGCCAATAAAATTCAGGAAAAGGTAGATGATGCAGTGGTGACAGGACCAGTGGAAGCAACTAAGTGTGCTGATGCTGACCATAAAGTAACAGAAGCTGAAATAGTTCGAATCAAAACTTCCACTATTGAGGTGACAAAAGCAGAGGTTCAAAATTCTGCAGCCTCAGCAGTTTTGGACAGTTGCTCAGCAGTTTTTCCTAATTCCACTCTAACTGTTTTAACTGAAAATGAAGCATTGTTGACAGAAGAAGATGCTTCAATTCCCAATGAAAAAATAGCAGATGAGAATTCTCAGGATCAATCCAATGGCAATGCAAGCATTAGTACATTGCCAACCATAGGAGAGAAGCAGGATGATGCCAAAACCGGAAAGGAGACATCCAAGAAACTTTCTGCTGCAGCACCACCATTTAATCCATCCACAATTCCAGTCTTTGGCTCCATTGCCATCCCAGAATTCAAGGATCATGGAGGAATCCTACCTCCACCAGCGAATGTTCCTCCAATGCTGACAGTCAATCCTGTTTGCAGATCACCTCATCAGTCAGCAATGGCTCGGGTCCCCTATGGTCCAAGGCTTTCTAGCAGTTATAATAGATCAGGAACTCATGCTCCCCAAAACAAACCTAGCTTCCATAATACCGAGCATACCAGGGATGGGAACTGCTTCAGCCCTCCTAGAATAATGAACCCACATGCTGCTGAATTTGTACCTGGCCAACCTTGGGTTCCTAATGGCTATCCTGTGTCACAAAATGGTTACCTGGTTACCACAAATGATATGCCAGTATCTCTGAATGGCTTTGTTATATCTCCACCAGCTATCCCAGTGACCACTAACAGACATCCAGCACCACTGAATGGCATTCAAGTGACTCAGAGTGGGTTTCCATCATCACCAGTTGGCTCAGTAGAGGCACCAACAACGGTTAATATTGACTTTGGTGTTGAGAATAAAAGTGGAGCTGACATGGAGGACAATGTTGAAAACTGTTCAATAGGTATGGAAAAGCAGCCAAGTGAGTGCAAAGCTGTTGAAGATCAAGATGAAGCTGCACATCCTGAAACAGAAGAGAAGCCTAATGTTGTCTTCCTGACTGGTGATGCTGCTGTGGCAAAAGAAGTTTGCAATAATGTAGTGAATGAGGAGAAACCTAGCAAATGTTGGGCAGATTATAGTGATACCGAAGCTGAGATTGTTGAGCTGAAGAGTTGAAGAAATATCACAAGCTTTCCTTTAATGTGATCTTGAGCCAGGCAATATAGCCATGAAGGAGGGAAGAATAATAAACAACACGGTCAAGGACATGCTGTGTAACAAAAGGGAGCAATCTGATCGAACAAGCCATAAGGGTTAGTCCTTGCTTCATTTTTTAATACAGTTCGGGAAGAAAGATTGTTTGCTGCAGAAGCTGGCCTATTGAATTTCTGAGACGCCAAAACAATCAATTTTAAAACTTGGAAATGTGAATATTTTTCTTTACAGTTTAGTTTCTCAGCAACAAGGGCTTTGAAGTGGCGTGCCAAGTAATGTACCTTGTCCATCCAGAACTTACGAGACACTAGTCTTTAAATTTTACTTTTGGCACAGTTTTCCTGATATATATACATATACATTCGGTTTATCAAATCAAAATCAAATAGTGTCAGAGGGATTTAACTACTCCAGGTTGTATTTTTAGGTATGATAATGATGGGCTCCAGTAATAAAGCTTACATAATGTTGCAAGTGACAAGATTATTGGTAGGCATCTGATTTGAAGGTATATAAGAGGCTTTCAATTGACGGACAAGAATTGTTTCAGCTGCAGGTGCAGCTTGATGAGGGCCTGCTTGCTTGTGAATTATATTTATGGCTTGTTCCCAAACCTGATATTTAGCATTATTCTGCATGTAACTGAACACAAGAATGCTTTTACTAAACTCCTTTGTGAAAATTTAATGAGATGAGTATTATTATAATTCTTAACCATTGCAGAAACACTTGGACTCTGTTGAATTGCAAGAAGTTTCCTAGTGTTACAATGCCAGGCCAAGTAGGCGGAGAAGCAGATACAAGAAGGAATGCCTTGGCTACCAGTTAAATGTCTAGCTAAGTGTTGCACCTCTAACGTGGACAGGCTGATGATCTCTGGCGGAAATCCAGAATAATTAGTGAGGCGACACTGTGAGCAAGTGCTGCTAATACAACAAACACGTGAAAAATCTGATGGCTGTGCCCTGCAATATCAAATGCACCAGGCTTCCATCGTTCTGGTATTCTAGCGACATAAAATCCAGTTCCTGCTGCGTATAAGACAGCCATAACAAGTTCATATCCGATGGATACAAAAACATGAGGATGGCCCCAATGAAGGACAACTGCATGTGCCGCAGGAATAACCCCTGAAAAGCCCATGACGAGGAATAGAGTGGCCCTGAAGGGACGGTACTGAGAAGAAGAGAAAGCAGGAGCAAGCAGAGTGACGATGGCAAGGATACCAAGCACAGTTATGGAAGCAAGATAAAGCAACTGCCAATGTGGGTTGCAATAAAAGGCATAATAAATTGGAGCAAAGAAGGAACAAACAATCATAAGGGAAATGCCTGCATAATCTAGGCGCCAAAAGAAGTGATTGAAGCGTTTCGAGTGACAAGCTAGGAGATGGGAAAGAGAGCTGCAAATCAGGCAACCCATTGCTCCAGATAAGAAAATGAACCATGGCCATCTGGGAATGCCAGCAGAACCATCTTGTTTGTGCACTTGAAAGACTGATTGTTCTGAAATCTGTCTCAAGCACAAGCCCTGCAACATCAACAATTCAACATATGTTTCAGTACTGTTATCGATGGATCCCTATAAGCCTTCTGTCCAATCAAATGCCAAAATCCCCTGCTCTTAGCTGTTCTATTACTTGCACATATGCGACAAGACGATGCCACACTTCTTTTTAATCCTTCTTATCACTTTGAGACTAAACTCAGACAATTCAGGTAGGCATCTAATGATGTTGATATCAACCAATTAAGAGATATAAACCAATTAAGAGAAAAAAGGGTGACAAAAATGAATTGAGTGGGTTAGGTGTATGGTCTCAAGCTCAAATTATGTACATTTCATATTTTAGTGAGAAGCCACCTGGGTGGAGTATTGTGGTAGCGATTCATCATCTATAAAAAAGGAGAAAAAGGGGGCTCTAACCGGAAATTTATGAGCATCAGAGACCTTGAAGTCCAAGTACTTCATCATCGTCAACGGTCCAGAAACTTGCGCTCTGTGGGGGTTTCATTCCACCATAAAAATTGTTTTCATCAGTCAAATTAAAAAAAATAAAAATAAAAATCTAACCCAAAAATCATTAAAAAAAGTCAAAATAACAAAATGTAACATATACACGTCTATGCATAAACACACCAGAACATTTACAATCAAGTCCCGAGGTGAGAACCAATACCTGGAGAAACTCGCGATCCAGCCTCCTAGCTCCGCCATCTCCGTGCAGCTCGCCACCGTCAATCCCATGAATAGCAAAAAACCTCCCAAATGCCTGTGTGACAAAAAAAAAAAAGAAAAAGAAAGAGAAAAATTATACGCTTATACGCACACAAACACGTACAAGCATACATACACATAGATATGCATACATAAAAGATAATATGTACGTACGTCCAGATATTGAGGGTCTCGTTGTGCCAAGAGAAGACGCTGAGGAGCGCGTCCTTCAATGGCCACTCGCACCTGTAGTAATCCAATATGTACTCGTTGTCCTGCAGGTACTCCGGCAAGTCCTTGTATTTCACCAATCGCCGCCTGTCTGACCTTTCCATCTTCGTCGGCGTCTTCCTCTCATTCTTATCTGTCGCCGTGGTTACGCCGGCCGAGGTGAGTTTCTCGTTTTTCTCCTCGAGGTTACTCATTGTTCCTGTTTCTAGTCCAGAACCCAAAAATTTCGAAAACCACCCTCGCCGGAAAGTCGTCGTCAGAATCAGATTCCGGCGAAGCTCTCCGGCGGATCGATCTGTTTGGCTTGGTTTTGGTTATTGACTTTATGAGACATCCTCCATGCTTTGCTTCTTCATATAACCCCAACGCAGAAGAAGCGCATGAGTGCTTAAAAATCACTAAAAAATATATAATCCCGTGGATCGATTCTATTTTAGCAATGACACGTTGCTTCAAGTTATTGGCTTACTCCTGCTTTTTGATCTTTTCTTCCTGCACGGAATCTTTATCTAGATTGCAATAGAAATGATTATATTTTTCCTTTTTTATTAACTTTTTTTTTTTTGAATCAAAATTCCCGGAAGTTGAGAAATGTGATATAGGTGACCAGTGACTGGAAAATCCATCTTCCCGCGTGGGTACATACCAAAGATGATCGAGAAACAAAAAAAAAAAAAAACAAATGAAATATGGGTAGAAATCAATGACATTTGCAACTAGTTAAGTGGATAGTGGACCGTAGATGATGCCCCAAACATTAATTTAATAAACATTTTTTTACAATTTCCCTAATCTTAAGTGAAGTATGACAATGAACATGTACAGGGTAGGGTAAAAAGATTCCATCATTAATCTCTACATCACTAACCTGGAAAGTGAAAGCATTAAAAAAAAAATTAGGATTTGACTTCTTGATAATTAACCTCTACATCTTTAGACGAAAATAATTAGTAAAGAATATATATATATATATATATATATATATATATATATATATTTTGCCAGTCAAATAATTGAAAATGTTTAACGTCTCTGGTATTGCTCCTATGTGGAAATGCATTCATTGGCTTGGCCTTTTCATGTGTTTGGTTATACGGCCTTCATGTTTGTTCTCTGTAGACCGTGGAGGCTTTTAGGTTTTCGACTTCTTTCGTAGGTTGCTTTTATTGAGGCAATTATGAATAAAATTTCATGTCATTTGAAAAGAAAAAAAATAATTATATGGCTGTGCACTAACAAATAAATAAATAAATTAGCCTAACTATACTAAAAACTGGCAGGTAAGGCGAGAACAAGCCAAAAGGATTTTTTTTTTTTTGGTTTACAAGAGAGGTTGAAAGACTCCAAAACAACAACAACAACAAAAAAAAAAGAGTTAATAATATTCAAACAAAAAAGTTTCTCAGTTAAACTGTTCTAAAAATGTAAGACAAAAAGGAAAATTTTTAGCTAGCTGGCTCAAGGGTAAGCTAGATACAGACAGCGAGTAGGGCCATAGCCACCACCTTCATCTGCTTCTTTGTAACATGTCACTGTCGGTACTGCCGACCGAAAGTCTTTGACATAGCTATAGGTACAGAGGTACGCTTCTGACGCCCCTACGCTTGTGGGTAACCCAAAAACTGGCAAGTGACAGCGAAGCACTTCGCGGTTGGTAAACAACATATTTTTTGGTTGCTTGTATTACGTATAATTAATAAAATAATTATTTTATTACTTCTTTTTTTTCGTTTAATTTATAAATTATATAATAGTAATAATAATAATAATAATAATAATAATAATTTTCATATTCTTATAAATTTCATAATTTTTCCATAATTAAAAATCGAAATGTCTAAAATAGAAATTTAATGCTTAACTAATAGTATGAAAGACAATTAATTTATTTTTGCCTGTGAAAACGTTCTTGTCAAGGAAACCAGTGAGTTCAGTTGAGAAGCTTGAAAGCCTCCTAATGTAAGCTGTCGAGTGGAAATTTTGAATGTGGTGCGAATGTTTTCAATTCCTTTTATTTTTAGCAGCGCGTAGGCGGAAAATAAAGGGCTAGCTTGTCGTTAGATCATCGAAATTTTCCCATCACGAATTCGAGATTGCAAGCTCAGCAAGTCGGTACTCCCGTGGGCTTGAGGACTAAAAGCCCAGCAATTTGTACACAATTATGAACATATGTCAATAGATTTCTTTCCGCGAAGCCAGAGATCCAGGCCGGCCCAGATGCAGCTGTATGGGCTTTAGACCCAAAATAAAATCTCCTAAAATGATGAAAAAGAAGAAATAAACGGGACTTTTAAAAAAATTATATATTCAGCGTGAATAAAAACTTAAGTTTTTATTTTCTAAATTTTAGTTCTAATTTTGAGCACTATAAAATTTATTATAATAAAAATATAACTGATAATTTAACGAGTATTGTATATTTTATATCGATATCTCTCTCTCTTTTTTTTTTACAAAATTATTATAATTTTTTTTCTTACAATGACTACTTTTTTATAATTTTTACTTAAGCTTTTTTATTATATAACTCATTATTTAAATGAAAAATGTCAAAAAAAAATTTATTATATAATTCATTATTCAAATGGCAAATGCCAATGAAAAATTGGATAGCTAAACGGCATTTGTTTAGGGGTTAAAAATGCAGGGAGATGCTTGGTTCCTACAGAAGATTTATGGGAGATAGTCATAATTAATCAAAAGCGAAATCATTCCTGTGTGTGCACATGGACAATAATCTCATGGGCAAGACGGTTGGTGACTGATAAAGTGTGGTGTCAATGGTGCTGATCGCTTGCACCTGCGGATGGTTAAACACCCAATTATCTTTTTCCAATTGTAAGCATTACTAATAACATTGACCAATTCTTCAACTATAAAGATCGGCCACGTCAAATTGGAGAGAAAAAAAAAAGGGCCGATTGGATTGACTGTTCTCGGACGTCAAGTCAGTGGAGATAAACTAACTATACCTTATGTTAGTCAATCGTCATTCGCTAAAAATGTCGTTAAACGAGACTAACTTTTAATGACAATTGGCTAGCTTGTCCTCGGCGAATACGAAGAAGTTTTGGATTTTGTTGGGGTAGAAGGATTGATTAAACTTGGATGACCCCTAGAACCTGATTTGATTGCTTGATGAGTAAATTGACCAAACGAGGAAAGCAAATATGTAGAAAAGGGATTATAGATATAATGTGTACTCAAACAAGGAAGGACGAGATACAGAATCAAATGAGCTCAAAGTAAACAAAGGGACGACCCATGTCCTGATCACTTATTAGTATATTCTCTGACCCAAAATAATAAGACGCGTTGATTCAGTTTCACTTATTTTACAGCTTGTTCACATGCAAGACTAGGTAATGCACCAAGGAAATGGGTATAAAGCCTTTCAAGGTCTCTCTCTTTTTTTTTTTTTCCCATTTTATAAAATTACAAAAATTCAGCAAGATTCATCTCGTGGAAGTACAGATTCAAACAATTTGGTTGCCAAGTTGCAATAATTTCTCTCTCTCTCTCTCTCTCTCTCTCTCTCTTTTTGGTGTGTGAACTTCTAATTATGCGTTAGCATGATTCAAAGGCTTCTTTTTTACATGTTGTGAAGCATTGGATCCATTCGTCCCAATTATATAAATAAAAAGAAAAAAAGAAACAAAACAAGAATATTTGTCAAGCTTCCTCAATAAGGTTTGCCACTTGTAATTAAAAATTATATCCACCTATTGTGAAAATGGGAATTCTGTCGCGTGAAAGTAACGCAGAAGCAAAGATCCACGGCCAAGCACATATGTAAATATTCTTGTTTTTCTTATCTTTTTCTTCCTTGCATCAATTTTATGGTAAGCAGAGCAGCCTGTGAGTTTGTAGCAGTAATTGTACTTTATTTCGTTTGGTTTTGATGGAAGATTAATCAACAGCCGCCGCCGGTTAATTTTCTTTCCTTTGATGGAACATCGCCGGTGTACATTAATTTTGGATTTTCTTACGGTGGATTTTTGTATGGGATGCACTGAAGTCAATCACTTAAACGCATTGATATGGTATATATTAATTGACCCACGAGTGGAATGTGTACGACCTAGCCTTTTTACGATGTGAAAGGTATTTCAATTGAAATAAAAATGGGGAAAAAAAAAATTCTATCGTGATATGTTAATCACAACCATACCTATTGAGCAACAATCACAACCGTAGCATTTTTGTTTCTTTTTTTTTTTTTTTGCACCAATAATTTGAAAACGTTAATGAGATGCCTTATAATATAATTATAATATTATAAACAAAAAGTCAAAACTAGAACTTTTTTTTTTTTTACGTCAGAGAGAGAGTCAGATTAAAAATGTAGTAGTTAATAAATAAACTAATTAATAGTGGTCATTATTTATTTAATAAAATAAATAATAATAGTGGTGATAATGAATTATTTATATAATATGTTATGTATCTAATATTATTTATATAATTATAATGTCAATATAATATATTATAAGATGGTGCGGTTTTGTGCTTAAAAGAAAGATGCATTTACCATTGGATATTTAGAATTTTAGTAGTCTCTTCAATATATGTTTCTCAAGGTACTCACTTTTTTTTTTGATTTAAACGTTTTTGCTTAAACAACGTATTTCTTCGAAAGCAAAACAGCTACATATGGATATTCTCTTATGGAGAAATAAGCAAGCACTTGCGGCCAATCCCCATTTAAGTTCCATACTACCCACTCATACACCCAGCTACAATCCAATATTAAAACGTCAATTCACGGCGATGCAACACCAATCAATTGACACCACTCCACTTTCATTTGCAAGGCAATCTTTGAAACTGAACCAGATGCCATGCTACAGAGTCTACACCAAAGGCAAAACATCTTTTATTTACCAATTGTACGCTAGCCGTGTATTTATGAACCGATACAATTTTCAGTATCATGGCATCGAATACCAAAACAAAGTAACTTCATAATCCTACTATAAACGTTTGTGCTTCCGGCCGATCGAGAATACTAAAATGTTATTGAATCTAATAATGGATGTTATTGCATACGCGGCAAATTATATATGGATTTTCATTAAGGATCATACAACCTTTTGTAATTGACGATAGAAGAACGACAATTGATTGATTGGAGGACATAGGTGAGCATGGAGCTCTTGGCCTACCAAGGAGAATACATTCCCTTTCCTGTTCACATTCCATTCACAATAGTGATAATTGTGAACATGATTCTTTCCCATCACCAAAGTGAAACCTGACATCTCATATCTTGCATTCCTGCTCCAATTCTTGAATCAAAATTTAGCAAACAACCGATTAAGCGGCCTCTTGGTACGTAAACCATTGTCCCGTTTTGTTCCTCAACTTATTTAACTTCTAACCATATGGCATTTGAGATCCAGGTATATAAACAAATAATAAATTGTTGTGCTGTAATTGATGTTACAAAAGTCCTTTTAATTGAGGCAAAGTAGAGCCCAACCCCGCGTGATCTCGATGGGGAGATTTTTGGAATTATCTAACGGGTCCAAGTTTCTCGAAAAAACCAACAACTGAAATTTAATGGGAGAAAGAACAAAATTAGAACCGCCCAAAATCCACAAATCAACCAACATAGAACTGAATTCAAGAATGCTTGATCTCGAATTTTGTCTCCACTCAGATGGGGTCTTTTCATATTTTCTGCAAAGTACAACTGTAATGTTTTTAAATGGGCTTGATGACAATGTAAATACAGCAATGAAATTCATAATCCTGATGGGAGAACAAAAAAGACAAAGTTGACAAAAATTTATATACTTGGCCAGTAAATCAATAGAACTGAGAGGATAGATTGGGTGGATTCCAATGGGATTGGAACAGTGCATAACACCAGAATTTAAGTGAAGACAAGGGAGAAGAGACCACATGAGCCGCTTGTAGACGGCCACTAGACAGCTTTCCACTAGACAGCTTTCTACGAAGCCGGCCAGCTTATTTAACTGCCCTTCTATAATCCACCCTTTTGTAATTCCCTTTATAAACTTTCTTCATTGGAGGACTCGGTCATAATCTTTCAATATTTTTTCTCACATTGGTCTTCATCCGGATCTGCCGCACAGCTCTGATTCATGGGGAAAGCTACGCCACAAAGGCAGAAGAACACAGCGAATAATAATAGCATGGCTAACAGTCTTACAAGTAATGGGGTTACCAAGGTTAAACGAACAAGGCGAACCGTGCCCAGAGACTCTCCTCCTCAACGTAGCTCGATTTATCGGGGGGTCACGAGGTGGTTTAGCGCCCCGTGCTTTAATTTCTTTGCTCGATCAGATTGTCATGATCATCAACTGAAAGATCAATCTGTTATGTGATTGTTCCAGGCACCGATGGACCGGCCGTTATGAAGCTCATTTGTGGGACAAGAATTGCTGGAATGAATCACAAAACAAGAAAGGCCGGCAAGGTTCATACTTCATAATCAATTCTACTTTCAGCTTTTGTTTTTTTTTTTTTGTCAACAAAATTAAGGCATTGTCATTGACACTTGATTCCCATTTTCTTTTGGGGTCATTGGATGGTGCTGGAATGGTTGGATTGTGTTGCTTCTTGCTGGAATGCAGTTTATCTTGGTATGCAATACAAATGCATTTTCATATTCAAAACCAACGTGACCTAAAGAATGACGATATTGAATTATGGGATTAATTTGGAATTTCAACATGCATTTATTCAGGTGCATATGATGATGAGGAAACTGCAGCTCATGCTTATGACTTAGCCGCCCTCAAGTACTGGGGGCTAGACACCATCCTTAATTTTCCGGTATTTTTATCTCCATACCTTAAAGAAAGAAAGAATGCGGGAGTTTAAATGAGTTGCTTGCTTAATTTTTTTTGGTTTCCAAGATTATTATTACTTGGAACAAAGAAACTGATTGCTGTTTTTCTGAATGATAGTTATCTGTATACCAAAAAGAATTGAAAGAAATGGAGGGTCAGTCCAGGGAGGAATACATTGGATCGCTGAGAAGGTATACTAGTATGTTCTTGCGTTCATATATGCCCGGTTAAAAGAAAAGACAGACGTAGCATATTAAAGACTAAATAGAAAATCAATCTGTAAAAAGGTTCAATCTGAGAGAGAGAGAGCCAATAATTGACATTGTATTTACAGGAAAAGCAGCGGATTTTCTCGTGGAGCCTCAAAATATAGAGGTGTTGCAAGGTATTCATAGTACCATTCTTGACCCCATTTGTACCACGTTGCACTGAAACTGTAGTTCTCTTAATTCGATAGCTTTCTTAATATCAGATCTAATTGTAATTGTTCATCAAAAGTTTTAATGTTTATTATTGTAATTTCAATGAGCAGGCACCATCACAATGGAAGATGGGAGGCTCGGATTGGAAGAGTATTCGGCAACAAATACCTTTACCTTGGAACATATGGTAATTGTTATTCTTAATTTTGATGCATATTCTGATAATTGTGTAGCAATTATAAAAACCAATAAAATAAAATGGATCATAAACTAATCTGAATAACGGCATTGTCGAATTTGATACAATTTAGGGGACATTAATCAATCTATACTGCTTTTTGGAACTCCTCGGCTAACTTTTTCTAGCGGAAGGAAATAAGGACATCCCTCAAATATAAAAAAGAACAAGGGAGTTTTTATTCCTATATGTCCATTATGCAAATTATTCAAACAATCAGCTCTTTTCCGTGTGTCTCTGTTTGATTAAATCTCTAAACTCCTGCAAATGAAGCCAAGCAAATGCAGTCATGTAGGTAAATGGGGAGTTGGGCAACTCCAGACTAAAGTTAATTTCTTATTGAATTAAATATTGATGTCTGATGCTTTAAAATGGTCAATTAGTTGGGATGGTCCACCAACTTTTCTGTAAATTTATTTCCTTTAAACACGTAAAAGCACAGACAGTTTGGAAGAACTCCCCTATAAAATCATATAATAATTGTGAAGTCCTAATTGAATTTTTTTTTTTATTGTCGGAATTGAAATTTCCATTTCGTAGTAATTTAAGGGAGTTAGGATTCGAATTTTCAAAATCCCCCCCCCCCGAGAAACTTTGTTCTTGTCCTGTGGCTACCGAGACCATCATAGTTGGTTAAATCCTAATTGAGATTAACTGAGTCATCTTCTATTGAATAACCAAACTTTAACTAATAATTTGTGATTCTCATTTTCTCGTTAATTGTTGCAGCTACTCAAGAAGAAGCTGCCACTGCGTACGACATGGCGGCTATAGAGTACCGTGGCCTAAACGCTGTGACCAACTTCGACCTTAGTCGTTACATCAAATGGCTGAAACCCAGCCAAAACAATGGGAACAATAGCAACAATAATCTGCACAATGAAAATAATTTAAACCTCTCTAACCCCACCAAGAGCACTAGTTCAACTCCTAAACCCAATCAAGAACTTGGATTGAGCTCCCTTGACAACCCACAAGCCTACCAACCTTCTCAACCAATCGGGGAAATCGCTTCGATCCAGCCACGAGCAGCCAACGCCACTTCCGCTCTAGGGCTACTACTTCAATCCTCAAAGTTCAAAGAAATGATGGAGATGACGTCGGCCGCGGATTGCCCCTCAACTCCAGCAGAGCTAGAGCCACCGCAAGGCAACTTCCCCGACGACATCACAAACTTCTATGAGTTCCAAGATTCGAGCAATTATGGAGAAGGAGACGATTCGATATTTGGTGATCTAAATTCATTTCTACCACCAATGTTCCAGTGTGACTTCGACTGCTAGGGTGCTTGCTATGCGAGGAGGACTCACTCCAGCTTGACAGTAACGTTGTTAATATACAACACACACACACACACACACACACACACACACAAATATGGTACTCTCAGGCCCTCCTCAGGTGGTGATGGGTGATCCGACCAGTTATTCTTTAGAGGATAAATTCTTCCGGTTTATAAAGGGTGGAGAGAAAAAGGAAATAAAAACCAACACATGAAAGATTACTTCGAACGTTTTGAATTTTAATTTTAGTCGATATAAACAAATTTATGTAACCAGAAAAGGTTCGGCAATCTGTTACTTTGGTCCACTTTGCAGATGGACGAGAGGGAAAAAAAAAAAAAGAGCAATGTTATGATTCCCACAATCTTTTTTTTTTTTTTAAGAATAAGATGTAATTTCCATTTCCTTTTCATCAATAAAATCCGAAAATTTCTCTTCTCTTTCTTGGAGGTTTGCAGTATGGTCATATAATTAGATAGATACTCGTAACCGTGGAATAAAATTATCTAATGATTTATGATTCTGAGGAGCATTTGCAGGATGTACCTCTCAGCATATGTAATTGATGAGTCGAAAACACGTTTATTTTTGTATGCGTGTGAAGAAAGAGAGTTAGTTCAATTGGTAAGGTGAATGTTTTTCCTTTTCTTTTTCTTTTTTTTCTTTTTGTCTTTTTTTTTTGGGGTCAAGTAGAGTTCGAATCTTGCTTGGAGTACTCAACGAATAAAATCTAAAACATATTAAGTCAGTGAACAAAAAGCGCATTTTTAAAATTGTGTAAAAAAAATTATTTTCAATTAACGCAAAAATTAACCCATTAGTACTCTTTCAATACAAACAAGGAAGAAAAATGTAATTTAACTCAACAATGATTCAACAACATGAATGAGTTTGCTTTAGAGAAAAATTGGGGACGATATGCTAAATAGGTCAAATTAATCATTGGATGCGTACATCTCACGAGCCACGTAACCAAATCGCATTTTACCAACCTTTTCGCATAAATATTTAAATATCTTCATACGAAAGGTTAAATAGTCACGTACTAACACATTTATAGAACCCATTTGCTTGTAAATGTTGTTTGTGTAAAATATTTTTTTAAAGAGAAAAAAAATCCTAGTGGTTGTCTCGATTTTATGTGCAGATCCTTAAATAACTTTTTTTTTAAATTAAAAAAAATAGAGGAAAACACCCTGTAAATGAGGAGGAGGAGTCGCGGACACTTATTATTAAAAATAAAAAAATAAAAAAAATAATAAAAAAAGAGCCACAGAAATCCACTCCTCGCGCGGAATGGACCGTGCGGTTCCTATTCATTAGTCCGCTCCAACGGCTCTTTTTTTCAAATTCTCCACTCCCTCAGATTTTCACCAGTTAACCGTTATTTATTTCCATGAGGTAATCTCGTAAATACCCCACAAAGTTTATGACCTTCGCGGTCTTTTCACATGGACTCTCGGATCGTATAAAAGACTCCGCCATGTCTCCCACCCAAATCGTCTCCCTCCGAAATTGTCGCTCACGCGCTCACAAAATCTCTCCGTCACCTTCCTCTTCGCGGGCTCCGGCTCTCTGTTATACTTTCAAGCCTTTTCTCCTTCCGACGGCCAATTTGATTTCAAAACCCTAGAAAAAGAAAAAGGCTGCGATTGTTGGGACCGGATGCCCTGCGGAGGAGGAGAGGGGTGCCTGTAATTGAGAATTCAGTTAGGATTTCCAGACAGATCTCTGCGGTTTTTGTGTCAAGAGAGCGGCTGATGGTTGGTTCTTGGAGGAGTACTTTAGGGCTTTGGTTCAGAAAATGGTGGATCTTGGTCCGTCGGCCGTGCTCTCTTTCTTTGCTTGTGGTGCGAAGAAAATGGTGATTTCTTGATTTCTTTTTTCTTTTTCGTTTATATTTTTTTTTCTTGTTGGTGACTAACGAGGGAATAATGGTGATTTCTCTTTCGGTTTCTTCGTCTTTTCTTGGTTTTTTTTTTTTTAAACGCACGCATTTGCTCTCCCTTTGGTGTAATCTTTTTCTTTCTTTGTTTTGAGGGTGTGCTCTCTTTATTTCCTTGTTGGTGCCAAGAAAATGGTGATTTCTTGATTTCTTTTTTTTTATTTGATTTTTTTTTCTTGGTGGTGACTAAAGAGGGACTAATGGTGATTTCTCTTTCGGCGTCTTGCTCTTTTCTTGTTTTTTTTTTTTTTTGAACGCGCGCATTTTCTCTCTCGCATGTGTAATTTTTTTCTTTCATTGTTTTGAGGGCGTGCTCTCTTTCTTTCCCTGTTGGTGCCAAGAAAATGGTGATTTCTTGACTTCTGTTTTCATTTTTTTTATTTTTGTTTGATTTTTGTTTCTTTTTGCTAGAGTTATGATTGGGCTTACAACTAGGGGATTTCAATTTGCCGAAGCTAGTTAGTTTCCCGAAAAATTACTGGCTAATATAAATGGATTAGAAAAGTCAATTAGGTGGGACCCACTATAAGATTGACTTGAATGTATGAATTACTGGATGAAGATTCTTGTAAAGGTGTTTTTGACACAGTTAGTTGTGCTGCCTGATTGGGTTCATCGTTTAGCAAACTTAACCTAAGTACCAAGAAGTTACTTGTAATGTCCTATGTTGAGCAATTGGCCCAATAATTTGAGAAAGTTGCCTAAACAACATGGCACAAAATGGACTGTCTCAATTACTAGTAATTAATCAGTATCAGATCAACAGACTATTTCAGTTTGGCTTTCTCATTGTGAAACTCGTAGTCCGTTAGGATTTGCTGTCTCAATAATGCAGGGAAATAAATAAGCAGAACTGGTGCCCCTTGGATCTTTCACATTGTCAAGTTGAATGCGTAGGTTGCCATCGCTTTATCTACCATGGAGATGAGGTCTTATCCTCTGTTTGCAATTGTCATGGAGTTTATCACTTAATGCGTGTGAAGGAAAGGCCTGGACTCTCTAGCTTGAGAAAATTTAAGTACCCACACGTAAGTCTTAATATTGTACGTATGCCACCATGCTTTGATTAGTAGGAACTTTTACTTTTCAGCATGGAAGCTTGCTTTTTTCATCATGACTTTTGTGTTCTGAAAAGACGATAAACTTCCTTTCCCAGATGTCCTATTCAACATGCTCTATTGTCCTTAGCAGTCTTCTTGGTGTTTATAGGTCATGAATGTTTTGCTTACAAGGTACTAATTGATCATTAATTTTAAGCTCAAGTACTTTACCATCGGTTTTCTTGTCCAAGGGATAACTATGCCAGGTATCAGGCTTTGATAAATGAGATTGTGGTCCAAAATTAGAGTTGCTATCTGTTTTCTTTCGCTTGTAATTGCATACGATATATGATGCTTAACTAACAGTGTTTGCATGTTATAGTCATTACGTTTAGCATAATGTAATTACTTCTCTGGCATGCCATAGACATGATTCCTTCCTTATTTTGGCCCTTTATTTGTTCAGGATTTTCTTTGTTCTTGTTTTATTATTGATTAGGCTCTCCGAGAAGATTGATGTACTCAACGTATGTCACCAACACAATGGAAATGCGATCCTCGCGCGAAATGGACCGTGTTGTCTCCAACGGCTCTTTTTTTTTTTTTTTTCAAATTTCGCACTTCCTCAATTTTACACAAGGTAATCTTGTAAATACCCACAAACTTTATGACCTTTCCAGTCTTTTCATACCCACAAACTCTCCGAAAATTCTGCCTCTCCCCTCATCTCACCCGTACACTACACAAAGTCTCTCCATCGCCTCCGCTTTGCGGGCTCTGGCTCGCTGCCCTACCTTCAAGCCTTTCCCCTCTCTTCTCTCGCCTTCTAGTGATCAATTGGATTTCTAAACGCTGGGAAAAGGCTGCTGCGATTGTTGGGATCGGAGGCCCGGCGGAGGAGGAGAGGATGCCTGTAATTGAGAATTCAGTTAGGATTTCCGGACAGAGCTGCGGTTTTTGAGTCAAGAGAGGCGGCTGATGCCTGGGATCTTGGTGTCTCGCCATCGACTGTGCTTTCTTTCTTTCCTTATTGGTGCCAAGAAAATGGTGATTTTTTTATTATTTTTTATTGTTTTAGTGTTGGTGACTGAAGAGGGACTAATGGTGATATCTCTTTTGGTGTCTTCCTCTTTTCTTGATTTTTATTTTATTTTATTTCAAACGTGATCAGTTGCTCTCTCGTCTGTGTAATGTAATCTTTTTCTTTCTTTGTTTTGAGAGTGTGCTCTCTTTCTTTCCCTCTTGGTGCCAAGAAAATGGTGATTTCTTGATTTCTTTTTTCCTTTATTTATTTTATTTTATTTTTTTGTTGGTGCCTGAAGAGTGACTAATGGTGATTTCTCTTTCGTTGTCTTCCTCTTTTCTTGATTTTTTCCATTTTTATTTCAAACGTGCGCATTTTCTCTCTCGTCTGTGTAATCTTTTCTTTCTTTGTTTGGAAGGTGTGCGCCCTCTTTCTTTCCCTCTTCGTGTCAAGGAAATGGTGATTTCTTAATTTCTTTTTTCCTTTGTTTTGTTTTGTTTTTTTTTTCTCTTGTTGCTAAAGTTATGTTTGGGCTTAGAACTAGGGGAATCCTAGTTTGCTGAAAGTAGTTAGTTTCCTGAAAAATTACTAGCTAATGTAAATGGATTACAATACTCAGGTGGGACCCACGTTAAGATTGACTTGAATGTATACATTACTGGATGAAGATTCTTGCAAAGGTGTTTTGACACGGTTAGTTGTACTGCCTGATTGGGTTCATTGTTTAGCAAACTTAACCTAAGTACTGAGAAGTTACTTGTAATGTCCTATGTTGGGCAATTGGCCCAGTGATTTGAGAAAAGATCCAAACCAACATGGCCCAAAATGGATTGTCTAGATCACTAGCAGTTAATCACTATCAGATCAGTAGACTATTTCATTTGCTTATCCATTTCAGAGTGGAATTGGAAGTTTGGCTTTCCTATTGTGAAACTTGTAGTCTGTTAGGATTTGCAATCACTGGGGCAGTGGAATAAGCAGAATTGGCGCCCTTTGGATATTTCACCTTTTCAGGTTGAATGCCTAGGTTGCCATTGCTTTATCCACCCCAGAGAGCAGGTCTTATGCTCTGTTCACAATTGTCGAGGAGTTTATCACTTAATGTATGTGACGGAAAGGAAAGGCCTAGACTCTCTAACTTGAGAAAGTTTAAGTGCCCAGAACATGTAATTCTTAATATAGCATGTATGCCTCCATGCTTTGATTAGTAGGAACTTTTACTTTTCAGCATGGAGGCTTGCTTTTTTCATCGTGACTTTTTTGTTCTGAAAAGATGACAAACTTTGTCTCTTACATGTTGTAATCAACATATGCTATTGTCCTTAGCAGTCTCCTTGGTGTTTATGGGCCATGAATGTTTTACATCCAAGGAACTTATTGATTATTAAATCTAAGCTTAATTGCTTTACCATCCATCAGTTTTCCCACATAAGTGCTTTACTGTACTGCCATATTTCTCACATTTTGTTTTACTTTATAAGCAGGCATGCTTCCTTTGCAAACAGAATTTTCAATGGTGGTGCATGAGATGCTTAATAAAAGCACATGATAAGTGTGCAGCATGGCTAGATGAAGTGATGCATTTGGCTAATTAACAAGGACAGGCTATTTGTTGGAGGCACCCAGCTGGTTGGCACCTAGATAAGAAGGTCAATCTACCTTCTTTCCTCCATGAGCAATTTCTTTGGTTCTTATTCCCTTATAAGTGCATAGTTGTCTTGTTGTTACATTCATTGGCCTTTTATCCTGAAATCAGGTGGTATAATAAAGCTATCCCATATTTTTGGAGTGATTGCTCAAGCTCTAATTTTAGCCATAGAATGTAAAAAAAAATCAAAATTTTGAGTTAGCATCTAAATATAGCTAGCACAATTTCTTAGACAACTTGCTAATTGAACTGCATAGTTTCTGGCATCAAGAATGAGAAAGATCAGCTTGTAGACGTGATGTTCAAATGTAAAGGACTCTAATCAGGTCGCATGGCTGGCTATATCTTGGAAACTTGTCTTTCAATTTAAGTATTGTTCAGTACATTATCAATTAACTTCATTCTCCGATTCTTTTCACAACTTTGATTTGCCAAAGTGGGCTTTTGTCAATATGTCGGTAATGATAACCAACTTGTGGCAAAGAAGCCATTTTGGTGTATTCAAGGCTTCAGAAACACCTATGGAGTTGTCAACATATAACTTGTAAATGCACTGTTATTCATTTCTTGGCTAGATACATAATTTATCACAATTTGAGGCAACTGCATTTGCCTTTCTCTTAAGGTTTTATAACTTCTTAATAACTTATTTTTTAAATGCTGAAACCACTTAAACTGGCTGGTGCAGAGTTTTTATGCATATTGGTAACTGTATATATGATTCACAATTTTGTTATATAAATGCATTCTTGTCCAAGTCATAACTATAATACCAGTTATTATGCTCTCTGGAACTATCTGAAGCTGTTCTCTTGGTGAAGGGACTAGCAAAAGTATTCTTAGTGTTCTCGAAAGGTAGATATATGAGCTTGTTTATACTGTTAGAGTTGCCATCTGTCTTCTTTTACTTGTAATCACATGACATATGATGCTTAACAGTGCATGCATGTTAGAGTCATTACATCTAGGATTATGTAATTGCTTTTCTGGTTAGTCGTAGACCAATAGTTCTTTCCCCCATTTTTTTGCCCTTTATTTGTTCAGGTTTTTCTTTGTTCTTACTTTTATTATTGATTAGGCCGTCTGAGAGGATTGATATATTTGTTGAATGAGCAGAGTATGTCAAGCGACAAGTGATATGGAGGTAGGTATTCTGCAGAATTGTCCAATTTATATGCATAACCTGGATAAATTACATTCTACTGAAGTAAAACTGGATTAGAATTATAAAATAGATACAGGATTGCATATTTGTATATGAGTATCGTTAAGGAAGATAATTATGTATTGGGTTTAAATAGTAGAAATTTTCGGTTAATCTCTTCCCGGGAGATTACTTCATGATAAGAGTATCCAGATTGTCAAATAAGTTTCTTGACCCCTAGTTTATAGACAAAAAAAGAACAATAACTGGACACTTTAGCATAGTATATCTTCACCTTTTTGGGGCTGAGTTAAGGCAGATTGTTACATGCATAGATGTGCCAAGTTAACATTTCCCTTGTATTTTTAGGAAGTATTTAGTTGCTTGCCTTCACCTTATGCAGAAAAGGAGTTCAAGATTGGCTTAAAATGGAAAGATTTAACAGAGAATAAACTAGAGCCAACTTGATATGCACACACACCAGGCACAGTATCCTATAATTGTATATAACATGTAAGTTTGAGCTCCCTCGTGTTTTGAGTGTTTCATCAGCTAGATGTCATGATTCGATATATTTGCAACTCTCATAAAAGGAATTTGCTGAGAATAGTTACTGCAATAGTATTTTCCGTTCAGCTATTCTAGTCATTTTATGATATTCCATTTCATGCTGGTGTTGATGTCGGATGTACAAGATGCAAACCTACTGTTTCGAGAATTGTGTATGCAGGTCTATCTTTCTTGTTGATTCCATTTCTTCTTCTTTTTTCATTTTTAGTTCATGTTAATCATAAATGCATCATTGCATTCTTTGATCATGCTTAAGGATGAGATTCTTACCCATAAAAACTAGTTTTTCTTGCTCCAAGATTTTGATAAGTGTGCAACATGGCCAGACCAAGTGATGCATTTGGTTTACCAACTAGGACAAGCAATTTTTTTGGAGGCACCCAGCTAACTGTTACCTAGATAAGAAGGTTGATCTCTTATTTTCTTCATCAGCAATATCTTTGGTTCTTGTTCCCCTTTAAGTACATAGTTGTCTCATATTCTTGTTGTGAATGCTCGAGCTCTAATTTTAGCTATAGAATGTCAACAAAAAAAAAAAAAAAAATCAAATTTGGAGTTAGAATCTATCTATAGCTGGTAAAATTTCTTAGACTACTGGCTTACTGAACTGCATAGTTTTTGGTGTCTAGAATGTGGTAAGATCAGCTTGTAGACATGACATTTAAATGCAAAGGATTCTAATCAACTCACTTTTCCGGCTATATCTAGGAAACTTGTCTTACAATGTAAGTATGTGATTGGTAAAGTGTCAGTTAACTTCCTTCTCTGATTCTGTTTGTGGCTTTGATTTGCCAATGTGCGCATTTGTCAATAGTTCAGTACTGGTAACCAACTTATAGCAAAGAAGCCATTTTTAAGTGTTTGATGGCTTGAGAAACACCTATTTAGTTGTCAATTTATATCAAATTCAGCTAGATACATGTTGAAGAGTTATTAAGCTGGCTGATGCAGAGTTTTCACGTATATTGGTGCTTGTGACGCTGTCTTCTTCGAACCTTGTTTCAGACTCTTCAAACTTATCTGTCTCTCCAGTTGTGCTGGTTCGAACCCCTTCTTCTGCTGCTTAGGCTTAAGTTGTCAACCGAAGGGGGAGGAAGTGATGGAGAAACAGGTAGCTCACCAGTTGCAAAGCACCTTTTAGCAGTGAGTAAACTTGTTATGTGTTCAATTTCTTGACTAATTCATAACTATACGAGGTATCATGCTCTGATATATGACCTCATTGTCTACATTTAGAGTTGCTATCTGCTTTGTTTTACTTGTAATTGCATGATATACAGTCATTATGTAATTGCTTTTCTGGTTAGTCATAGACCAATAATTCCTTCCCTGTTTTGGCCCTTTATTTGTTCATGTTTTTCTTTGTTCTTATTTTATGATTGATTAGGCTGTCTGATGAGATTGATGTCTTTCTCAAATGAGCAGAGTTTGTCACCAATTCGTATGGAGGTGGGTTTTCTGCAGAATTGTTCAATTCATAGGCATTACATGGACAAATTACATTCTCCTGAAGTAAATAATGGATTGCGAATTTGTAGTTGACTTTTACTAAGGAAGAGAACCATATATTGTCTCTTCCCAGGAAAAGAAATGATATAACATTTCACGGTGGAACTGGCCTAAATGGAAATCAGATGTGTGCCTAGTCAAGCAGAAGCCTAATGACGCTGTTGCTGATGTCAGATGCACAAGTTGCAAGCCTAACTGTTGTGAGGATTGTATATGCAGGTCTCTCTTTCTATCGTTGATTCCATTTCTTCTTCCTTTTTCATTTTTAGTTCATATGAATCATGAATGTGTCAGTGCATTCTCTGATCATGCTTAAGGATGACATTCTCATCAATAAAAAATTGTTTTTGTTGTGCCAGAATTTTGAACATATTGTGTATTGTGGGATGGTGGGTGAAAAAATGGATGCACTGACACTTTATCCTGATGAATAAATTCACATGATGGCTTCATCTGCAGTTATTTCTCCGGGTACAGAAAGTAGATATTCTTCTACACAGTGGACAGTTAATTTCTTTGATTTCAAAGGTATGTTGTTTGACTTTTTCTCTTTTTGCATTTACAGTAAGGGTATATTTGAGTTACTTTGTGTCAACTGATATTAAGTCTTTCTTTAGGCAATCTTAAGTATCCACTTTCCACTTACCCTTAAAGTGCTACAAAGAAAGATTGAACTCTGGTTGATAAGGCAAAAAAAAAAAAATTCATTTCCTTACTATCTAGACTAATCTTTATTATTATATTAATTGTATCTTTTTATATATTAATGTGATTAATAAGTTAATGTGACCAATGGTCAGCTGAAGGTTTTTTCTCTTTTGTTAATTTTTTTTTCCACATGTACTATTTTTCGTTTGAAACATCGCTGATACTAATTTCAAGAGCTATATGCTCCAACAAAGTAATCAAAGCAAATATCCTTTTTATATCATACTAAAGTGGTATGCTGACTGGCAGAAATTAAGTATACCTGTGTATATGTGTTTGTGCGAAAGCTCAACCCTTTAGTCTGGGCGAGATTGACCCTCCTTAGCCCTTAAGTCTTGAGGGCAGACAGGTAGGTGCGTTCCTACCCTCAATGCCCATATTTAAGTGGAATTTCTGAATTGTCTGCCATAGTGGCCAATGGACACACGTATACCATGCTTAAAAAAAAATCATGTATAAGCCTCTATTTGCTGATTATAGTATAGGTGATCCCCCAAGTTGCAGGATGGAGAGAGGGTGGAAGCAGAGTTAAAATTCATCAACAAGCGAGACAAGGCCAGTGTAAGACACACTCTCCTTAAATTCCAAGATTCCTATATTATGCCAATATCATTTAGAACATGGTTCCAAAATTCTGGCCACTGTGCTCCTGCCGTTTCTACTTGGGTATTACAACTACTTTATGGTTGATTTGGATTGTCCCATCTAGTTACCTCAAAGAATCGCGGACATGGCCAACTAGAATGCTTTAAGTTTGATACTCAGGATAAGCATCTGATTCCTTGCTAAACTGCTATAATGCAACCTGAAGTGTGATATAAACCTCGGACAGATTGTATAAGTTGCAACAAATTGATAATGACAAGGATTTGTCATGCCATTTCATCAAGAGAGAGAGTATTTTGGTACTTCCATGCTTACTAGCATTGAATTCCATGTCCATGTTATTAAGGGAGAGACTATTTTAATATTTCTATACTTATTATTAAAATATAATATATAATTTATATTTTAAATTTTATTTAATAATTTAAGTTATTAAGTAAAATAATTTTTAAATATAATATTCGAGTTTTATGATAAATAATTATGAATTTAAATTTCATTATCTTCATATCTAATAATTTATTTATATTTTAAATTCAAATAAAAATATAATATATAATTAATATTTTATATTTCATTTAATTACTTCTTATTTAATAATTTAAGTTTAGGTGGAATTGATTCTTGACGTGAGATTATACACCTCTTATTCTATTTTATAACAATTGTAATTTAAAATATATTTTTATAATTAAATAATTATGAATTTAAATTTTATTTTTCGTTTTTAATTATAAATTAATTTTAATTTATTTATATTTTAAATTTAAGTAAAAATATAATAGATAATTAGTATCTTGAACTTTATCTGATAGTCTTTCATCTAATAGCTTAAATTTAAGTGAAATTGATTCTTGGCGCTACGTCGTCTACTTGTAATATTTTATGGTGATTGTGATTTGGAGCACATCTTTATCATGATACCGGAAGATCATATATACACAATCTTAAACGCAAGCTCTTTAAGTAGGACTTGGTACAAAGTTAGTACTGTATTCCAACTGTTCCTGCATGGGATTTTGTCGGTGTTGTACGGGTTAATTAGCTAAACTTATGGCTTAGTCCAGCTTAGCTAGTCTCGAGAGACATTAACAGGTCACCAGTGTAAGGACGATAGACATCAATTTATCTGATACCCTTCAGAAAATTTTTGCATATCTTTTCCCAGCACTTTCTATCTGGCACAGCTACCTCCAATCCTAGCTTGGCATACGCAGCAAAGTCATTCTGCATATTGTTCAATTAATATAGCTCAAGTACGCACCGAATCAGTCAAGAAAGAAGAGCTGACAGAAGCTAATAGAAGGAATGGAATGCGCCTGCCTGGAAGATTATTTTTTCCTGCAGTTACCTTTACGCAATTGTTGCTGAGGAGGCGATCAATGATGTTGCAAAGAATCTCCTTTGTGTACTCAGGATGGCCCTGAATGCCCAAAATGTGGTCACCAATGGTGAACATCTCCACAGCAGTTTTGTCTGAGGATGCAATTACCTCAGCTCCTAACGGCACCTCCCACACCTCATCACGGTGGCACTCGATGACTAATAGTGAAGGCGGGATTTCACACAAACCACCAAGGAAGCTGCGTGGTGGCAAATCCTCCACCAACCTCACCCTTCTTAGCCCAATATCCCACCCAGCGTAGGCTTTTCCAACCTTTCCCCCCAATGCTTGGCACAAGACCTGTTGCCAATACCATAGAAACAAATTAAAGACCCCATTAAATACTGTCTGAGTCTTTGTCATATAGAAATCACCTGATGACCAAAGCAAATTCCAAGAACTTTCTTCTCCATGGCATCCAAAGTTTGCAAGAGGAAGCAAAGCTTGAGAATCCAGTAGTCATTGCCATAGGCATCATAAGGGCTACCACTGACCACAAACCCGTCATACTTGCCGAGCTCATTCATGTCGGGAAACTCTCCTTCAACAACCCTATAAGAGTCCCATATCTCACCTTCATCACCAAAAGCTGCAACAAACACATTCAAGTAACCTCCATACACTCTCTTCACATAATCAGAGTCTCTTGTCGCCAGCAAGAGAGCATATCTTTTCTCTTTCTCCATGATCTTTAATCAAGAAACTGAAGGACTTGATCACACTAATTGGGAAGTAATCAGGAGTGAGAAAAGAAGCCTTTTCACATAATATTACTAGCGAATGATATTGGGTATGGGTATTTGAAGCATTAAATGGGCTTTATATGGATGGATGGCTATCTGGAAGGAGTCTCTGTTGTGTTGGTAACACTGACTGGAACAAATCAAATCTCATTGTTTTGGAATCTTTATTATAATTTTGTATGACATAGAGAGCGTGTTTTGACTCTTTTTAGGTCGCTTTGAATACTGGACACTTTTTCGCTCTGGAATGCATTAGTCGCATGGAAGTGACAATAAGAACGTGTGGTAAATTTTGACTTGAGACCCTGATTTGGGGGGTTAAATTATTAGGTAAATCTAGACTGAAACATAGTTATGCCCTTATGATTCAAACGAATGCTTCTAACATGACATAAAAATTGCTTTTCATGTTTTTTTTTTCTTCACATCTCTTATTAAAGAATTGATATTTATTCGTAAATTTTGATTTTATATACGTGATAATTTTCAGACCTAAAGCAATAATTTTAGCGTGTATAAAGTTAAATTATGAGTGTAAATGGTAATTCTTCTCATTTTATCGGAGGAAGTTATAAGAATTATGTTCCATGTTGTCTCATTGTTTGTTTTCAATTTAAAATACGAGGTAAAATGTAAACACTGCCTAATTAATAATTATTTCTCTTAAGTTGAGCCCCAATAACAAATGAAACTTCCTCCTGTCTCTTGGGAACGTATGACGTGGATGCTTAATCAAGTATATTTTCGGTTGATGAGGCCGGGCGTATTATTTATCTGTGAGGTCCCGGAGAATCAAATGGTACCCACATTCAGACATTGGAATTTGTACTGTAAGTAGACAGTTGATGTCAGATTGCATTAACGTAATTGAAGAAGGAACATTCCCTTTCTAGAATGTTGCTTCGAGTTTAGTCAAGGCAACGACCAATTCAAGAATCATATTCGCCATATCTAGCCTCTTAAAAAAATAAACAAAAAATAATAATAAGTAATAAATTTAAAAAAAAAAAAACAAATGGTCTGGAATTGTGGCATAATCCTTAGGACACAAAAACGGGGCCGTTTGCTGTTTCCTTCAATTCAATAATCAAGAATTTATAATAAAATTAGCGAGATTGTCAGCAGATTAGAAGTCCTACTCACCAGTTCATCACCTCGCACAAGTTGTTAAGAGGATCGCAGAATTATTGCTCTCCGTGTGTTTCCCAATCGCGCCACATGTCGAAAACGATTTGCACGAAAGACTAGGCGGTAGGTTGGGTCAAGACCGTTGGATGGGGCCTCAATCCCATCGTGGAGCCCAATGCGGAATCCCTAATTCCCTATTGCAGAAGTTAGGCGCTGCTTCGTATGAGATTTCCACGCTGATTCGTGGGTTCTCCTTGCATTGCATTCGGCGTCACTTTTGGTCTTCTGTTTCAATTTTTGAACTCGTTTTAATTTCAGCTTCTTTTTTTTTTATTTTTTATTATTCTCTCTTCAACTTGAATTTACCATTGTCTTCTCATCCGTACTTAACTGCCTATAAACCTGAAAATCTATCTAAATCAACATTTCACTCTCCGCTACTTGAGGGGCCAATCGAACAATTACTCCCGTATTCACTTTGCCAATAAATTCAATGATAAATATGCATCAACCTCTACGTTCACAGAAGAATCTAACATTCGCTGAATTTTATATCATAATTACGTGGGAAAGATTCTTTCTTATGGAATTGAATTTGAATATGATGCTGTTAGAAATTTGTCCATTCTTATCGCCTGGGCAAGGGGAACGCAAGGATTTGGACAAGTATGACTTCGACAAAAATTCCATGCTTTGCATTCATCTAACATGTATAAACAATCCCAAATTAGAGAACCTTGTAGTGGATGTAAGCTAACACTTAATATATATTATACCCATCAAGCTCAATATGATATCATGGTACGTAGCAGGATTCTATGCAATCAAATTCCACTCTTAATTATTTTCTACTCTTGTCTGCATGTTTAATGTAGATGTGTGTAATTAAACATTGGTGCATTTCGTGCAGTTCCAAGGTAATGTAACTAATTAGACTTAATCTCGTTAGTTTTGTTTTTGTGAATGACTGAGTTCAAATTCTAGTTTTTTCTGCGTGAGTTTTAAATCCTATATACTAAAACAAAAATGAAGAACTTGTAACTTCCTCTAAGTTAGGTATATCCTTTGATTCGTTGCGCCTAAATTTCAATCTTAAACGCATAAAATGAGCAACTTTGGGTAGGAACCACATTCTTACTCTAAAGAATAGGCGGCAATGAACGAGTGATTGAAGTGAACAAGAATAACTTTCCAATGACATTTCTGGAAAGAAGAAAATCTCCAATAAGCAATCGACGGTAACAATGGTCGCAAATAGAGATGCTCCCAAATTACTAGGGCTGCTAAAACGGCTTGATTCCAATGGAATAAAGGAATGTGGACAGCATTTGCACAAATTGCATTGCAAATGAAGATGATAACAAATAAATAGACAGGTTATTCTCACAATTTGTTGTGGGGGTGCGGGGTGCCTAACTAGGCACAGAAATTTCTAGGAAGTCATAAAAAATAAAAAAGGACAACCATAGACGAAATCATTTTTTCGTCGCTATGTACTGAACATATATTGCAGAATCCAAAGAAAAAAAAAAATTCGTAACTGCTTTTCTGCGTCCCTGATCTTGTAATTGAGGTTCAAAGCATATATATAGATAAAACAAATCACTCTGGAGGATCTTAAACAATCAACAATCGCTTGTGCTGAATTTAGAAAACCTCAAAAAATCCACAAAATAAGAGCTGCTGTGCGGTTGAGGTTGAGCGATAACCTCCTCACCGACTCACTCTACCAAAAAGTTGGATCTAACTGTCTTCCGATCCCAAATTATCAAAAGTCAATTTGTCCGGATCCATCTTGCCACTGCCATGTGTATGCACATGTGGGTGGGTTTTTTTTTTTGTTTTTTTGACAAACAATATTTTGTTCTTTATAATAGTTGGATAAATTGACAAGTAACAAAAAAATAGGTAAATAAAAATATAAGTTTATTGGACAGTTATTATAAAAGAAATAAAATTTTTCTTACATAAACATCACCGAATTTTTCTTACATAAACATCACCGAATTTTTCTATATATTAAAAAAAAAGTTCATATTACATACACACAAGCTAGATGTCAAATGCTAATGGTCTGAAAAAGAATCAGGGCCCAGAGAGACTAATCGTGAACAATAATCTTTGGGACCAGAAAATCAAAAGTAGCCCTAGGTCTAGTCAAACCTAAGTTGGGCCTCTCTGCTCACATATGCACCTTCAATGGTGGCTTTATTTCATTTATTTCCAAAACCCAAGAAAAGGGTCCAAAAGGATAACTTCAATCAAGGCTTTGAAATCGTAAAGCAAAAATTGGATAAAGTGACAAGGACATTTCTCATTGGAAAGCCTGTAAACCTTGCCTTCGTATCCATCTGCTATTATTACATCTCTCAATTCACTTTACAAACACCCCAAAAAAAAAAAAAAAAAATTGTCTGGTCTCAAAAAGCTTCTATTCAAGTTTAGAGAAATTCGATTGTGACTGTGATCAATGGCAGCATAGCTTTTTTCCTTTGTTTTTTTTCTTTTTTTTGGTTTGATCTGATAATATAAAGATTGCCCTTCAATTCATAATAAAGATTTTTAACTTGATCTCCTGATTGCTCTCTTTCTAACCCTTTGTTTTCTCTTCTAAATAAATACCAATTCAGGCTGTGGATCTCACTCTGTCTGTCTCCTGCTACTATCTGTATAAAGTCTTCATATTACAAGCTTGGCAAACCCCAGGCCCAGAAATGTATCTGTAAAAGTTGGCAATTGAAACATGATGTGCTGCGCTTGCAGTGTTCCTGTAACAGTCAAGGTTTCAGTCACGTCTACACAACAAGTACAATGATGATATACGAGTATCTGAGTTGAAAATGATTGATATCTCTTTAAAGTGCCCCTTTTTTTCTCTTCTCCAGTAAATCAGAACTGAAACATTTCTAATTCCATGTTTTTCCAGCTTTTACTTTCTTTAGATCTTTATTAAAAGAAAGTTAGGGCAGCAGAAAAAGGAAAAAGCTTCAAAATGCAAGCTTTTGAAAGAGACAACCCAAATCACCCTCCTTGAATGAGGGGTTCTTATAGTACACATCTCCTAAACCAGACCCTTCGATTTTTATTCTTGTTTTACTTCCTTTCTCTATGCCTTTGCCCTTTTTTATGGCAGTCTCTCAATTGCTCGCTGGGTTTTTCTATTTCTTTTTCTTTTTTTTTTTAAATTTAATTTTCTGTGTTTTTATCGTGGGTTTTAGTTATAAAACCCTGGAAATCAATCAGAACCCCCTGATTTTTGAGATTCCTGATAAATTTTTGTACCTGGTTTCCGGAGCTGGCCTACTTTATGTGTCCTCCTCTCTCTTTTCCCTGTTACCTGACACTTCCACGGACATTCTGTCTTTAGCTGTTCTGAATTATGGTCACTAACCTCTCCTGTATTTGGTCATCAAGGAACTAATGTAACGTTAAGATCCATTACCAACGATGCACCACACCACTGTCTAATCACCGTCTACGTCTACAACACCTTTCTTAATTCCTGACATCCCAGATCCCCACGTCGTCCTGTACAGTGCATCTGTCCTGTCTTATGACTCCCATTTGGCTTTTGCATTCTCGGAGGGTAATGTTGTCACTCGAATTTCCATAGTCAAAATGGTTAAAATTACATTCGACTGAAGTGGGACATAGATTTACAGTGTGTTTGTAAAGAAAAATGGGTGGCCGGGTAGAGGGGGAGCGAAATGCAGGAGGCATACCGAGATTCCTTTGTTTGGAAGGAATTGTTGGAGGTTCCGCCCATTTTTCAAAAATTGAGACAGCTTTCGTGAGACATACTTCGCACAAAGAAGTTAGACGATGAGATATTTTAAAGAATAACATTGCCACTATAAAAGCAGACCGATTATTGTTTGAGCACCCGATTATTTTATCGATTTTTTGAAATTCATTTTTGCCGCTGTGTCGTGAACTTTTTTTTGTTTGCATATATCATGGCATGGTGGCCATAAGCATCTCCTTGGTTAAGTATAGAAGTCATACATTGGTACTTGGTCAATCTCTAGCCGTTTTTTTTTCTTATAGTTATATGTGTAAAAAATTTAATGATTTATGTTCTTCTTTAAAAAAGAAAATTAACATTGTCAATAATTTCTTAGCCTTGCCAAAAAGTATAGATGTAAATGAATTCTTTCCACATGATTTTCCAAAGGATAAAATGGTAGTTTCGCAACTGTCATCCCTTTATCCACAGTCCTTCTCCTAATTAGCCAACAAAGGATTCAACATCTTGTCTCTTCCTCATCCCTCCAACTGAACACTTAAAAGGAAAGATTCTCTGTCCTCCTCCTCTCCCTTCCTTCTTCTTCTTTTTTTTTTCCTCCTACTCATATCTTCCTTCCTTATTTCCATCCCTCCAAGCTATTACGGTCTTGCTTCACTTTCATGATTGCGTCACTTATAGCCCTAGAGAAAGGGTGAAGCACGTTTGGTCAGCTATGCAAGTAAAACTGCAGGGATCCATAAAGGGCAACTCACTTCACATGACACTTTCTGTTAACACGGACACGTAAAATCCGGGGTGGCTTCTTTACCTATTTAGGTCCAAATGACCAAAATGCCCCCGCGTCCATGTGTGAATTTTCGAAAAAGCTTGCACGGACAATTTTCAAACTCTAGGGGCAATATTTGACTAATGTACCAAAGGACCCCAGTTAATATTAGATCAAGAAAAAGGAACACATTGACGTTGGAATGTAAATGGAACAACACCTATGGCCTCCCTAGAATCCACAAACGAGAATGTTGGACCAAGAAAGCATTGTTGTGTGTGTATTATGTGGGGTTTTTGGCGACCGTCTCGAGAAATTTAAGCCTCCACCCCGGTGCCCGTTCGGTCAGGCTGGTCCGGTCTCGTGGTTTGAAAATCATATCCAGCATTAAAATTACCGAGACAAGAAAAAAAAAAAAGGGAAAAGTCAGTCATAAGGGTCCCAACATTAGCTAAAAAGAGGGGCAGTAGTGGAACTTGAGGAGTTGGTAAAGTGTTGTTGGGCAAAAGAAAAGGGCAGAGAGGACAGATGTTGCTTGCTCAAATCTAGATAATCAGGGCTTATGGTGCAAGTAGAGTAAAAGGGGAAATGGGTGTTTAGTGCAAAGAATGCAATGTCAATCCCATGCGCAAAAACGTACAAAACACATCGATTCCCCTCTTTTTTAAGCCAAGATTTACCTGGACACATTATGTTTAAACAGACTCCCACAGTAGCCAGCAGTGGTAGATACACACCCAAAAATCTTGTAAGCCCTCCCGTCCTCAGTTTCTTGCACTATCCACTTCTCTTCATCGGTGCCGTTACTTTCCAATCCCATGTCCATGTTTCTCTCTTGTTTGATTATTTCTTGTTCATTTTTTATCATTTCCAATTGCGCCTCTTCAACTTACTTCTTTGTTTTCCCTTGGACAGTATCATGTAAAAATACTATCTTTCGTTTACCTTGTTATTGTTATTATTGAATGATGGTAGGCTTGTGGTGGTGGTGGGGGTGGGGGTGGCTCTACTGTTACTGCTTCTGCTGCTGGAATACGGTGAAAGCTGTGGCTGCTACTGCTACCACTTGGGAAATTGAAGCTTGCTTCGTCTTTGCCGTGGCAACATTTTTGAAGCAAATGGGTTTTTCGGGTTTCCTTGAGAGCTGGGCCGGTCGTACAAAAAACCCCATTTCTCTTGTCCAAACCTTGATGAAAGTTCTCTTCTTTTTCTTCCTCCTTTGCAGCTTCCTTGGCTTTTGGTAATGGTGTTGGGGTAGGTGGTGATATTGGCTAGAAGGCTCAATCTCTTTACTGTTATGATAGTATAGAGTTAACTTTTGGTTCTCACTTTTGTTATTTGCTTTTAGCTTATAAGGCATGTTTGGAATTTGGTATGTAAATGGCCATCATGTTCAAAATGAAGGTTTCATCTTTGATCTTCTTCCCCTTTTGTTTTCTGGTCCTAATTGACACTAGCATGCCCTTTGGTGCATTGAGCCCCGCATGAAGCAGACACATATGACCCCATCTGGTTGAGACCTGAGAAAGAAGGCGGTGTTAATTGCAGCAATTACAGCACCAACCCTCTCTAGGAGTTTGGTAAGTAAAACTATAAGAGCTTTTAAATTTCATAGGGTCTCCTAAAGATGCAGACTTCAATGCTTCAGCACTGTTTCATTATCGATTCAAAGTCACTGTCAGTCTTTTGCTTCTGTCCCTCTTACCACTTTATTATTAATATCATTTTTATTGGGAAATGTGGGAGCCTAGATACAGAGACACTCTATATGTTTTCATTTCAAACTCCTCCGTATATGTTATGTCAATATCTTCATGTCTCCACTTGTATACATACCCCTCTCTTGAAAAATAAATATTAAAATTACAAAGCAAAAGTTTGATTGGATTTCCTCTTGTTATGACATGTTCAATTTATTACTCTTCATTTACTTTTGGGTCTGGACTGTGCAATGACAATGCCTCATTTATTGTCCGGGGGGACACTGGAACTGCCGCTTTAGGGCCCCTGGCCCCCTTAGACATAGAGCTTGGCACCATCCTAAGACTCTACCGCACGCAGATTATACATAGCTTGCAATCTTTAAACATAATTGTGTATGTCTAAGCAAGAAACAAAACGAAGACAAAGACAAGAACGTTGAGGACTCATTGAATGACGAAACTCCCCCTCCCTCTTGGTTCATGGAAGTGCCCTTATCATTGAGCTCTGCAGTTTGGGCTTTCTTCCATTTTGTTGTGCTATGCACGTGAAATTGCCTTTCCCTTACACCAGTTCATTAATGGATCGCCTAGCTTATTTTTGCAAGATCCTCTTACATCGTAGGTGGGACCCAAGATGAGGAGAAAGAAATATGGATGGTTTGCATCATTGGCTGTATTCCAAGCTTAATTAATTGCGATGATGCTGGGACAGCTAGGCATTCTAAGAAGTTTTTCCTATCCCTTTTTCTTATTTGATATTTGATATTCGGAATACGCGTTTTTCCTTCTAAATGCCTTCTTGACCCGGGAGCTTAACAGCATCGGCAACACTCCTAAGTTATGTTTTATGTGACTGAATATTATCTATGACCAAATTGCGGACTCCATGTTCATGAAAACCCATTATGATTCAGTTGCAGATATCTTAATGCCTTCCATCCGTTAGATTGCAACGTAGGTCCGGTTTCACCGGCTGGCAGATTCAGCGTTTCATTTACCTTTCTCTATAATTGCGAAATTTGCTGACTACTTATCCTTTATGCTGGCTTGTTTGTTTGCCAACCTGAACAGGCTACCAGGGGTTCGTCCATATCGAACTCTGTTTGGTTCTTTAATTTGTTTTTGCTTATTCGTGTCCTCGGAGTTCAAACTCCTCATTAATGTCCCTTGCAGTAGACCCCCGACTGCAAATCCCACAAACAGCATTATTCACTACAAACTGCCGAAAACTCGCATTAAATTGTAGAGGAAGAGATAGACAAGTAGACACTAGACTCTTGTATTGTACAATTATGATTGTTCTTTGTAAAATTGTAACCTTTTAATTTATCATCACAACTAATAATAAAAATCACAAATATGTAAGCCTAATTATAATAGTGTAATTCAAGTTCATTTTTTTTTTCTCGCCCATGTAATGATGCCCTAAATTGTATTCAGTAGCCTTGTGTCACTCGACTTTCTAATTTGCAAGTCAATTTAATTTGCTTCCTAAACATTACCCTTAAATTGTAGCCCAAAAAAATAAAAACTTAAAATGGACCTCGGTCTAGAAGATTAGAAGGACTTTTCTACATGGGGAAAGAAATTAGCGTGAAAAGCAAACATTTGCGGGAAAAGTTCATTTCCAGAATATGTTCCATGCGCACTACTGGAGGGGATGGTACACTTCAGTAGGCCAGACAACAGACTGATCCAAGGTCTTCAGGCTTAAACCAATGAAAAGAGTAGAGAATGACAAAGATTCGTTCATCAAAAAGTAAATATTTATTTTTGTTGTATATCATTCAATCCATTGAAACTCCTGGTGAACACAAGAAAAAATGAAATTGCTAATTTAGTCTCAACTCTTTCACATGTTAGTTTAGCTCAAATCACAATATCTGTATATTAATTCACACAAATCTTTTCAGCTGCAAAAATGGAACCACGCAGGGCCACATAGAAGTGTTACAACAATAACAATTATTAAAAATTTTAACTTATGCATCATTGTAATGAACAGTATGCCCAAATATTCATGTCGGTTGATTGGTACAACACCTAAATGTTCCCTTGTAGTAAGCAGGTTAATAGAAGATGTGCACAAGAATCACGAGTTCTCATCATCACCAACCACCAACACGAGATGATGACTTTGGATCCTCTAGCCAAGAAATACAAAACAAGCATACATCAACAAATTTGCAGATAATAAGGTGTCAGAGTTAATGCCCAAGCATCTAAAGAAAAGCTTTCTTAGATTAGCAATGCAAGTATGCGTGAGTAAATTGTATCCATCGACATCTATTATCTAATGACTCCATTGACTGGAAACATCGTACCTTGTGCATTGACAACAGTAGGGCATTCATGTTTTTAGTAACTGTGGCAACGAGAGGTTCCTAACACCAAAAGAGACTAGGAACACACAACCACTGCATTGCAGGGTACAAGCAAATCAGTTGGACGGGACAAACAAACATGCAACCTAATGCAACTGAATTTTAAAAAAATAAAATAAAATAAAATAAAAACTTGCTTCAACCCTGGTGTAGGCAGAGGTTAGAACTAAGAGATGTAGCAAATATTAGCACTTTCACTGAGGGACACTGGCTATATCCAGCACTAATGACATGAAAAATCACGAAATTCCTATCTGAGCAAGCTATCAAAAAGTATTAACACTTATCCTCTATCTCCTGAAGTTTTTATCAGCCTTGACAAACAAGAAAATGACATTGTCTTGAAATTATTATCAATATTGTTACACGAGAAAATGAGTCATATCTAAGATGGATACATATGGTCTCACTCAGTCCAACAGCGGTGGAAAAAGAGCTAGGTAACTAGAAAGTAAATAGATGAACAAGAATGGAGCAAATTTTGTGGCCAGAGGGTGCAATAAAGTTGTGCTGAAATGCAATTATGAAAACCACCATATAACTGGGCCTTCATCACATGCCTTTGTCTTGATCAGGCTGTAATAAGTGAAATAAACCAGCAAGGAAAAACTGGCATCTGTAGTGAGACAATCAGGAATACATAAACCATTAACTCAAGTTTTTTGACAAACTGAAATCTGCATCAACTACTCCTCAGGAAAACCTTTCTGGTTGAGATGGACATTGTGAAACAAGAAAGCATGCAGAATGGGATCCTAAAACCCACATAACTTTGGCTGCAACCAAGTAAACCGTGAAGATTGGATGACCGAAAAAGATGTAACATCAAATATGTAGCAATATTTACACAAAGAAAAATGCAAACTGGCATACAAACAAGATTGAGTCCAGTGGATTTGAATGGATGCGTTGCATATACAACAAATCAAACACAACATACATTTTCCGGTACACATTGAATGATAAAATTGCTGCTTCTACAGTGATAAAGCAATTGCAATAAAGATAAGCAGACCCACTACAAATATCTTTAGCTTAGAAAAAAATTCTGCATCATGATCACCTGAATCATTGCTTGATCACATTCTTCATGTACCATTTGTAAGTATCAACAAGACCATCCTTAAGCGAAATTTTGGGACTCCAACCCAATCCCAAAAGCTTTGAGCTGTCCATGAGCTTCCTGGGAGTCCCATCAGGCTTTGACGCGTCCCAAACAAGCTCCCCTTTAAAACCCACCACTTCCTTCACCAACTCCGCCAATTCCTTAATAGTCACCTCCTTTCCACTCCCAACATTCAAGTGCTCCAATCCACTATATTCCTCTATCAAGAACACCACCGCGTCAGCCAAATCATCCACGTGCATAAACTCCCTCAACGGACTCCCTGTCCCCCACACCACCACCTCCTTGGCCCCTGCCGCCTTCGCTTCGTGGAACCTCCTCATCAACGCCGGCAAAACGTGCGAATTCTCAGGATGGAAGTTGTCATTTGGGCCGTACAAATTAGTTGGCATTCCGGAAATCGCATCCCAATTGTACTGAATCCTGTACGCCTGGCACATTTTGATTCCGGCAATCTTGGCCACCGCGTACCACTCGTTGGTGGGCTCCAGTGGGGCGGTGAGCAGCGCGCTTTCTGGGATCGGTTGGGGTGCGAATTTCGGGTATATGCAGGAGGAGCCGAGGAAAAGCAATTTCTTGACTCCATGGCGATATGAGGAATCGATGACATTGGTTTGGATCTGCAGATTGATGGCTATGAAATCAGCAGGGTAGGTGTTATTGGCGTGGATGCCACCGACTTTGGCGGCCGCGAGGATCACGAACCGTGGCTTCTCGGCGGCGAAGAAGTTGTCAACGGTGGCTTGGCGGGTGAGGTCGAGCTCGGCGTGGGTGCGGAGGACGAGGTTTTTGAAGCCAAGAGCCTGGAGCTTGCGCACGATGGCGGAGCCGACGAGTCCGCGGTGGCCAGCAACGAAGATCTTGGCCAATTTGTCGGAAAGGAAAGAGGAGGAATCTACTAAAACACAAACAGGAAAAAAAAAAAAAAAGGAAGGGGTAGGTCAGATAGAACGAGATCCAACTGAGGACTGTTTGGCACCTGAGAAAATGCGGGAAAATAGAAAGAAAAAATTTGACAAAACAATTGAGAGAGAGAGAAGGAGACCGTGGCCGTGTTCGCCCATTTGCCGGAGGGGTGCGTTTTTGACGCGGAGCTCGCAAGACACAGCAGCTGTTGGTTCCAACTCTCTCTCTCTCTCTCTCTAAACTGCCAGATCCTAGGAGGATTCTTTGTCCGGCTGTAATAGAGGGAGATTGTGCAAAAACCGAGAGACCCGACTAGAGGTTGTTTAGGCTAAAGGATCCAGATGTTTGGGCCAATCATTTATAGCAAGGCAGGATTGTCTCTCTGGGCTTGTTCTAACGCTTTTGCGTGCTTTGTCCTGAGCCGAGGCAAGGCCCCCAATTAAATCCGACAAATACATTTCCAGTAAGGGAGAAACTTCGCTTGTCAATTCAACGAAAAAAAGACCAGATTCCACGAAGCTTCTGACCACGTAACCATGTTTCTTAGCACTTTTTTTTTTTTTTTTTGTTAATATAGGATTGGCTGGTTAACTCTTTACGTCTTTCTACAATTTGTGCTCGAGTGGCGCATCGAACTACTGCAGAGAGAAGTAGTGGCGGGAGTCTTCGTTCAACATATATACACAGAGAGAAAGAACTTTCGTCAAACACCATATTTGATGGCCCATGTCGCAGACATTATTATGCCCAATCAAGATCAACCGGCCCAAGTTCAGTAACAAGAGGCCAAACTGTCTAACCCAGCTTCAAGAGTCAATCATGAGTCTCTCCGGACAGTAATAAGTCGTCGGTCTCAACTCTCAAGTACATCTTTAATAGGCCCAAGTCCAATATCAAAAAGGCCAATTGTCTAACCTAGTTTCAAATCTCAAACAGAAGTTCTCCGGACATTGTTCTGAGGTCCCTTTTTTGTACGCTAAAATAAGAGCCCAACACAAAGCTTCAAAAGAAGCTCTCTATATTTTTTTTGTTCTTTTTGTTTGGTTTTGACTTTATTACCATCTTTGCGCTTTTCTCCTTTTTTTTTCTTGTTTTTTTTTCTTCTTTATGTGATGCATTGATGCCCTGTTAAACCAGCCCATCTTTTTAGGGATTATAGGATTTTATTAGTAAAGTAAATCATAATTAGCTTTTGTGCAAAGGGTTTTGAAATATGAGGGTAGAGTGTGTCAAAAGGCCAAAATTCAATGCATTGTGACAGTGTAGTCTCGTACAATCCCAATGGCAAAGAATCTAGCCGAGCCTGACATTCGAGAACCCTAAGTCAGATACTATTCAATCAAGTACTATTAGGTCCATAATTAACAAAACAAATACTATCAAGTTAGTAATTACTGAATTAAATGTTACAAAATTAGATATTATCAAGTTAGACGTTATTAAATCATGTACCATCAAATTAGTAATTATTAAGTCAGATATCAGTCACTACCAAGTTAATAACTATCAAGTTAAGATTTTTATTAAGTCAAGCGCTAGCGGGACAAAAATCATCAAATCATGTATTACAAGATTAGATATTAACAGTTCAGACACTGCTGAGCCAGTTACTATCGAATTAATAATTATCAATCAGATACTACTGAATTAGATATTATTACACATTCAAGCCACCCTGAAAATCCAGGAAGGGAGAATGCAAACATATGGAGAGAGAGAGAGAGAGAGAGAGAGAGAGAGAGATTGTGTTTAGAAGGGCAGGCTTTGTGTGAGGGTGAGAAAAGAAAGGAGTAGACGTAAAAATAGGGTCCAAAAAGGGGGGCGAGCAGGCACGAGATTGGCTTTAGTTAAATCACTCGGACTGCTCCTAGTCAAAGTATATTTCTTTTTGAATATACTTTAAAGAAAAAATTGAATGGTAATTAATAACTTACATTTATTAGACATTTTCTACAAAGTAAAATTTAAGTGAATATAGAGATGATCAATTCAAATAAATATAAATAATTTATATTATGTTGAAAATTTATATATAATATAAAATTTTTTATACCTACTTAAATTTATTACTTTCACATTCACCCGTCACTGAGACTTGAGAGGGCATGTGTGTGCATTTTCGAGTGTCCGGGGGGAGGCTTATTGTGCCGAACTGGAGGCACGGTGGGGGTCACTGTTTGTTGAGTCCCACGAATCCACGTGTCGCTTCAATACAGGGCCTGCATTTTGGCAGCCGGTGGAATTTTTGCTTTAAGAATTCGAGACGGCGCACCGATTTTCTTAGGCTCCTCTCCTCTTATAGCGTACACACGAGGGGCACGTACTTGCATGCAGCTCGGACATAGGTTATAGAGAATGGAGCGTGGTTGTTACACGTGTAGCTGTCTCACGGACATAACGCGACTAGCCCTCTCTTGTTCCGCAAAAAGTCGAAACCGTTTTCTTAAAACGTCTCTAAGAGCCTTTTTTTTCCCTTGACATAGGAGGCCATTTTAGGTCACAAATCCTCCTCATAATATTTATATTTTTAACTCCCCCATTTATGTGGGCCTAAATTCTCTTCGGTGGGTCCATTCATCCAGCTTCAGGCCGCGGGCCCTGTGAAAAACACTAGGGCTCTCATCTTCGCAGAAGTTGGAAACTGTTTCCATTAAGTTTTACCTGAGCTTCTTGGACTTGTCGAGCTCTGTTCAAACAGGCGTGGCCAGAAATTGAGTTGAGCTCCATCCTTCTTGTGCGACTTTGGGCTACAGGCCGCCAGCTTGCTAGCCCATTATTTAGTTTAATTAGCTTATTTTGGAAAGAGCCCCGACGCCCAGGCAAGAAATGTTTATTGTACATGCTTTTTCGGCCACGAAGTGGGCCTTTCTTATACAAAACAGCCGGCGAAGGATGGAAATTTCTGCGTGCAAAGGCCGAACCTTTTCGCCCACGTGGGGGGTCCCAAAAGTCTGAGAAGAGGAAAGGCAAGGCAAGGCACGGGCGTTGCATTTTGCTTCGCTTTCCCTTCGGCTCGCCCGTCCCGCGAACTTTTTTGGCACACAAACCTCTGTTGGGAACAGTGAACACATCGTGGAAGAATCAATTCCTCCACTCGCATGGAAGAACAAACGCACTCCAACGAAGATTTGGGTTGGGTCATTCGTGCCCTTCTATCCGTTTCCCAATATTCTCACCACTTTAATTTGTTTAGTTACTTTTCCATACTCAAAAGTGAAAAGTATTGCAACTATATATTATTACCACACGTCTCCAGGAAAATCCATGATGGGTTTAGTTTGGATTTTTGGCAATGATAACTCCTACACTCCTCGTGTCTTCGATTTTATCTTTCTGCCTTTTCTTTATAACAAATGAAAACAATGAGCAAAGGGGTGGCGTTGTATTTAAATTCTTTTGATGGCCACGAGCTTTAGATTTAAACGTCTGAAAACAGAATTTGGAAATGTTCCAGTCCCTAGCCAATTGAGCAATAAGCATATGAGTTGAAATACTAGGCTCTGATTATGTTCGAGTGGAATTCGAATATGCCCCACGTGCAGTATTCTCGAATTCTAGGGGATAATATAAAGCGTGACAGATGCTGTCCAGTGGCCACTAGTCCAGTTGGACGAAGTGGCGCTAATTATCGAACTAGTTAGGAAATGTTTATTGAACACACAATTGGTTTTTTCTCTTTTCCTTATGCATACACGGAATCAATGTGTGTTAATTTACACCTACTAGTTAATTGATTAATGCTTGTGAATGACGCAAGTAAAAGGACTCTCTAGATACATCTGGTGAAAATAAATGTATGTTAATTTACACCTAGTATATAGTTAATTGATGTGGCATTCGCCTTTTAAATGTTAGATCCCTCACGTTAATTGAGATGTTTGAATCATCATGATCAAGGGAGCATGTTTGGTCATTAATAAAGAGCCAAATTATACTTTCTGGGTCATAATTCATGAACGAAATATTGCGCACCGTCGCATGCACAAGAGAATTGCATACAACTTAGGTCGAAGCTCCGGGAGAAAAACCTAAAGAGAGAAGCCAAAATAGGAGCCAAAGCTCGTACATTTACTGCTGCCCTGTATAAAAGCAAATTGACAAGGAAAGCATATGAGGGCACCGTGAACCAGATACTATACATATGAATGTAAATACATGTGGATGTGGTGTTTGGGTCCGTGTAGTAAGTACGAAAAGGTTAGGAAGAAGTCCAAGAACAATGCTAGGTGCTTTTCATGGGGCACTCTTCTGGCACCAAACTTTGTACCTAAATCTGATACTGGGTCACAATCACAACTGTATATTTTAGGAAATCAGTGGAACTGCCTAGGAAAAGTAGCACTCGTTAGAAGCAACTGCAAGCCTGTAATCAATGGTTTTTTATGACAATTCATAGATGTGAATCACATGACCATTTTTAGCGTGTGGAATCTACAGCAACATAGCAAAAGTATTGAGGAATTGCGGGCCATATACTGCACCACCTTTGTTGAGAATAAAAATTGAGACGATGCCCCTTTTTTTTTGGCTTGAAAACGAAAATAAAGCTTTAATCGCTTAATTTGGAGTCAGGAAATGGAAACAAAGGTGCATGTAGTCTTATCAATAATGAGAACATTAGTTTTGTTACCGGTAATTGTTTGTTATAATGGCAAAATGTTCAGATCAAATTGTTTTGGGTTTGCGAGGATTAAAGTGTCTAGTATCTTGAGTTCTCTGTACATAAACGTTTGAATATAACATATTTGAGATTTCAAATATATTAAATTTTTAATTTTTTAAATTTAAATCGTTTCGAACTCAAATTATTTTAACTACACGAGAATCAAGATGGTTTATTCTATTTTGATTTATTCCCCGGATGACAATAAGATAAACTCAAAAAAAAAAAAAGAAAAGAAAGAAAGAAAAAAGAAAAATGGTGTATCCGGTAACTGGAAAGGAAACAAATATCAAGGTCGCTTTTCTCCCAAGTAATACCTTAATGTCTGCCACTTTCCCTGTTCTCGTGTCTTGTTCGCCGATAGTCTAGGCCTCATTTGAGCGGTTCATGCACACCCTGCCAGTCCTCCACTGCCACATTGGGTGAGTCAACGAGAGTACGTTCTGTTACTTAATGGCTCAGTATCATGGGGGTCCAATTAGATAGACCAGACGAGGAAGACTGAGCATCGACGGATCTTGTGAATTCTGCATCCAAAAAAATCGCTTTTTTATTTTTTTCTTAAAAAAATAAATAATATGTAATAAATTAAATAAAATATATAATAATTACATGCAAATGTATGATAAATATAGTTATACATTGTATTTTATTCCAGTTTGATCTATAGTTACTAAAAATTATTATTAGTAGTTATACCGCAGGTTTCACCCTCCCACGCTAAAAGAAGCAAAGAGGTCTCTATGGTCATGTTGGCACACAGTGATTCTTGCCAAAAAGGGCAAAACAAACGCAACAAATAGAACAAGAAAACATGCCAATAAATAGGCCATAATGATGGGGGATGCTAATAGTCTGCTGCAAACCTAGACATCTAAGAGTGGCAGTGGAGACCCATCAAGGAGCGCTGTTTCAGGATCTTTATTTTCCGATTTCTTTTGTTTTTTTTTTTTTTTGGCCTCTCTAATCAAAAGATCCATATTAGTGGACTTTGATCCGTTAAATGGCCTCCATGTCTTGGCTGAAACGAGTAATAAAATGACAGCTCCAATCAGGATGACCTGTTGGGGGGCGCATTGTCAATGTTTTCTTTGGTTTTTTTCATCACCCGCGTCCCTCTCAATTTCTCGCTCTCTGTCTCTCAACCCCTGCCTGACAGCCCCGTGTCAGTATCACACACCTGATTCCCACCCATTTTCTCTCCCTATAAAGGAACCAATTTTGGCTAAAGATGGGTAACTCAGAAAAGAAAAGAGAGCGATACGCTCAAGAAAATGAAAGAAAGTGAAAAAGGAGGGAAAAAAGAAAAGAAAAGAAAAGAAAAAATAGATAATCTATATTTATCTTTAGTTTTCCAAAGGGGAGAGAGAGTGTGTGAGGCAACGCAAAAGATGATGGACTGAAAAGAGAGGTTGATGCGCCCAACCAAGAAGAAAGAAAGTGAAAAAGAGATAGAGATGGAGAAGAGGAATAACACATTATAGCCTTTAGTTCGGTTCTCTCTCTCCCCCCCCTCTCTCTCTCTCTCTCTCACTCTCTCTCTGAAGACAGGCAGACAGACAGACAGACAAGCAGACAGACTAGAGTGAGAACGTAGAACATGTTTGGGTTGGTCACAATTTTAGTATTTTAGGAAGACATATTGGCTCTTGCCTGGGATCATTAACGAGCCATGGCTTTGAACCGCCTGTTTGTTCTTTGTGCTATTTGTCTCTCTTCAGCTACGCTTTCTTCCTCGTACGAGCCTCGCAACCATGAAGGTATATATAACCAACGCCGTCACAACTTCTATACGTAGTTATTGTAGTTACTAGTTACCCACAATTGGCTCTTTATTCTGTTGTTTAATTTGGGTTTTACAGTGGAGGCCTTGATTAGTATAAAGGAAGCCCTGAACGATCCACATGGTGTTTTGAACAACTGGGATGGAGACTCTGTAGACCCTTGTAGCTGGGCTATGATCACTTGCTCGGCTGAGAATCTCGTTATTGGCCTGTGCGTATTTCTTGCTTCCTTTCATCTCGCTGTAATTGTTTTCTGTCTTTTTGTTAACTCCACTGTTTGTTCAGTGCTTATTGATATGGTCTGGCTTCAAAGAAATTGAGCAATGGTCTTTTCTGGGTTTTGACAGGGGAGTTCCAAGCCAATCTCTTTCTGGTACTCTGTCTCGGACTACTGGAAATCTCACAAACCTTCGCCAAGTGTAAGAACCAAGTGGTCCATTATATTTTCTAACCAAATTTCTGATAAACCCATTCCCATTTTCTCTGTCTTCTGAATCTTTTCATGTTGCGATTTGTTGGCCTTCACGTGAAGGCTGTTGCAGAACAATAACATCTCCGGCGAAATCCCTCCGGAACTTGGAAATCTTCCAAAACTTCAAACGTTGGATCTCTCTAACAATAGATTCCATGGTGCTATACCACAGGCTTTTGGTCTGTTGAAGTCTCTCCAATACTTGTAAGTTTTATTTATCACTTACCCTTTTGTAACCTGCTTGGTTGCAAAGACAATGGTGGAAACCAAAACAAGATAGAATTGTCTGTCTTAATTAGTTTATATAGAAATCAGAAAAAGAAAGAAAATTTTGACTTTTTTGACCAGTTGAGTGGAGGAGTTGATAAATTTGTTCCCAATTTAATATTCACTAATTAACAACCAAATGGTTTTTTGTCGCTTTATCATCTTTCGAGTGGCTGACTTTGATATTATTCTTTATGTAATCTTACCTACTGTTTTTTGGTGGTTATGTGATTGGAGTAGAAGGCTGAACAACAATAGCTTGTCTGGACGTTTTCCCGTGTCTTTAGCCAAAATACCAGAACTTGTTTTCTTGTGAGTATTTTGGTTTCTTTTGTTGGTACTTGGAAAAACGTTTGAATTCCTTGAAAATAGGGACATTCTGCGGCATGTTAAATTTCTCTGATTTTAGACGTTTCTTTGAATTTCTGATTGATGGGTCTCTATTTTTTAACATTGTTTTGGTTTTTCAGGGACCTGTCTTATAACAATCTCAGTGGATCAGTGCCCAAGTTCCCTGCAAGAACTTTCAAGTATTATTTCTCTGCAGGAGCACGTCTTACAATATTTTATGTTCTAATTGATCAATATTTCACGTTATATCCTATTTTAATACAGTCTTTTTACTGTTGATGAATTCAGTGTTGTGGGAAATCCACTGATTTGTAGAGGCGGCTCGAGTGGAGGTTGCTTTGGGTCTGCCAATGCTGGCCCTCTTTCCTTCTCTCTACATTCATCACCTGGTAAATTCTGTATGGACCTCGTTTTCTCCTCAGTCTTTCCTTTCTCATTCAATTTATGTGCTCTGCCGATCTTCTCAATCTCTAGGGAAGCCCAAGTCCAAGCAATTGGCAATTGCACTTGGAGTTGGCCTGAGCTTTCTCACCCTCTTGCTCTTATCAGTCGGACTCCTTTTGCACAGAAGGAAACAGAGAAGCCAGAACGTTCTTAACATTAGCGGTTGGTAACCCAGTAACTCTATTATATGCTAATGACAACACTGAATAATTGAAACCTCTTAATGGGTTATGGTTTCGGTTGCAGACAAGCAAGAGGAAGGGCTAATTAGCCTAGGTAACCTCAGGACCTTCACTTTCAGGGAGCTTCAACTGGCCACAGACAATTTCAGCTCAAAAAACATACTGGGTGCTGGCGGTTTTGGCAATGTATACAAGGGAAAGCTAGGAGACAGCATTATGGTGGCAGTGAAGCGTCTAAAAGATGTATGTGGAGCAGATGGGGAATCACAGTTTAGAACAGAACTGGACATGATCAGCCTTGCTGTTCACAGGAATTTGCTCCGGTTGATTGGATATTGTGCTACTTCCAGTGAGCGGCTACTGGTCTATCCTTACATGTCTAATGGCAGTGTAGCAACCAGGCTCAGAGGTTAGTACTCGAGCTCATTACTTCAAACTGGCAATGCATGCTGCCAAGGTAGAATTGAATTCCTTGAAATGCCGAAGATGATAATATCTCTAATGGAGAATCTAGATTTCCTGTTGCTAAAAATTTCTGGATTACGTGAATATTGTTTTCCAATGGAGCAAATGTTTATGTGATATCTAGCCTCAAAACTTGTACGTGATTTTAGAGAAAACTTTTCCCTGTTCGGAAAAATGTTGACAACTATCAACTCCTTGCCAATTAGGAAATGACTTCACCACAGAAAAAGGTCATTTTGAATGCTACAACTGTTGGCATTTTCTGACATTCCAAAAATGTGTTTTATACTTGTTGAGTGCTAGCAACGGTATATTGTACTACAAATTGTCAAGGCATTTGAATGTTCCCCTGATATTGGGCATTAATAACAACAGAAAAACCTGCGTTGGACTGGAACACAAGGAAGAGGATAGCCATTGGAGCTGCCAGGGGTCTTTTATATCTACACGAGCAATGTGATCCAAAGATAATCCATAGAGACGTGAAGGCTGCTAATGTGCTTCTTGATGACTACTGTGAAGCTGTAGTTGGTGATTTTGGCCTTGCAAAGCTTCTTGACCATGCTGATTCCCATGTTACCACTGCTGTCCGTGGCACCGTCGGACACATTGCACCAGAGTACCTCTCCACTGGCCAGTCATCCGAGAAAACTGATGTTTTTGGATTTGGCATACTCTTAATAGAACTTATAACTGGAATGAGAGCTCTGGAGTTTGGGAAAACTATTCATCAAAAAGGAGCAATGCTCGAGTGGGTAAGGTCATCTACAGCCAGTATATTCTAAATATGTTTTTAATTTTATTACAAAAATCATGACAATAACGTCTGAAGTGGTTTCGTGTCTGTCTTAAGTGTTTATTCCTTGCATTGGTATCCAGAGGTCGCTGTTTCTTCTGCTCCCTCTTTTCCTTTTATGCTTTGCCGCCTTATAATCCATCAGCCAAGATTATGTCCACATGTTCTGTATTGAAGTTCGTCTTTGACAGTAGTTTTTGGATCATCTCCTATTGAGATTGTGTAACCTATTTCTGGATACAGATTAACACCATGACACTTAACAACAATCAATGGTGACAGGTGAAGAAGATACAGCAGGAAAATAAAGTAGAGCAGTTGGTGGACAGGGAGCTAGGGAGCAACTATGATCGAATTGAGGTGGGAGACATGGTGCAAGTGGCTCTTCTGTGCACTCAATACTTCCCAGCCCACCGTCCCAAAATGTCGGAAGTGATCCGGATGCTCGAAGGCGATGGCCTTGCTGAGAAGTGGGCAGCATCACACAATCATATCAACACCAGTCCAAACCTCTCTCACATTAACAGCAGCAATAAGAGCACGTTTCGCCCCACGACTGCAGCGACACATGATGACCGTGGTCATGATCACTCCAGCAGCATTTTTGCTACGACAATGGATGAAGACGATGATGAGCAGTCTTTGGATACCCATGCAATGGAACTCTCTGGTCCAAGATGAAAAAAATAAAAATGAACCCACAATGCAAAGTAAGAACTTTTGAGGAATAGGAGAACGGTTTTTCACTTCCCCTTTTTTAGGCTTTTGGGTAATTCTTTACAAGCTGAAAGTAACTTTTCATCTATTTATAGCACGGCAATGTAAATACCCTTTTCGCATTTCTAGCCAGTTTCTGCGGGATGGTGCAAACATGTATACGCCATACCAAAGTAGAAAGGTGACTTATGGACTCTGCCTCTGCTAAGTGGGACATGTGAAGAGTGCATGCGAGATGAAGAATCGGTGCTGACGGTTTTTGACTTGAAAGAGTTTTATGTATTTATTATTATTATTTTGATGTTTGAACTGTTATTATTGAGCTGGTGAAAGCTGAAGGGTGCATTGAGTTGGTCTTGTCAGATGTCAAACTGTCAAAAGTATGAGTTGTTAATGGTCGTTTTCGATTGGATGGCCTTGTAGGCCACGCGAGTTCGCTACTTTGTTTTTTTTTAATAATTACTGATTTCGGCCTTTTGAACCCTTTTGACCTTGTTCTTTTTTTCCCTCCTTTACACAGTGAAATTCAATATCAGTATTATTTATGTTCAAGACGTGCTCCCTATAACTTTTTGTAATTTTCAGCGGGTAAAGTCCCTCCTTGCCCGTCCGGTGTTTTGAGCTTCGGACATCCGATTTGAAAGCCTAAGACTGTTTTTGGGTCGGAATGGAAGTACTTTTCTAACCAAGCCGACATCTTTGGTTTCTATTTATTTCGAACCGAAACCAAACCATGGGTGCACCTTTAAAAGGAATCGAACCGAAATGAAAATAATCATTGTTATTGGGCCAGCCCGCTCGACGGATGCGCCTTCAACGCTTTGTGCTTGCCAATAACCATTATGATTATTTAACAAGCGCGACGAACAAACTAGGTTTTATCGTGGCTTTGTTGCATTGAAACTCTCCAGCATTATCCTATATTACCACAAACTCCAATTTAGAAATTACAATCCTAGTCACTCTTAAATTTTCGTTGTATATCATATATCTGATTCGCAGACTCTCCGTCCAAAAAATAGACTCGTCGTTACTGGTTTGGATTCCGCTAACTTCTTAGGATCACTCGCTGGGATGTATATAATGACGGGCACGTGATTGTTCATGGGGTTGATTTAAGAAATTAAATAACTAAAATTAATAGATTAATTTAGTGAATATTGTTCAACAATTTCCTATAATTACAAAATATATATATATATATATATATATAGTTTTTTTTATCTTATTGCTTTATATTGATCATAAAATGTAATGTTAATGGTTTATAAATTCTTTATGTAAATTAAGTTAGGGACCCTATGTTACTACTCTATAACATTTTTTCATTAAAATAAGTTTTCAAAATAAAACATTTTCAATTTAATTTTTATTAAGGATGACTTTAGTCGTTAAAAATAGTTTAATTATCATAATTAGTCTATCTTAAATTTTATTAAAAATAACTTAATTTTTATTAACAATATCCATTAATAATAAATAATTATTATTTTAAATAATATTTAATTTTTTCATATAAATTATTTAAAATATATTATAATAATCAGACAGATTTTTTTCTCTTTTGTATATTTTGAATTTTATTTAAGAATAAAAATCTAATTTATTGTTAAAAAATACTAGATAGTTGAAAGTTAAAAATAATTGTTATATTATTTTTTTATATAATATATATATAGCTTGTTAAAGAGTAAAAAAAATCTTATATTTAAAAAATAAATTCATGAAATTTTTTAACTATTAATTTAAAATTTTAAGTAAAAATGAGATTAAAAATATTTTTTAATATGATATAATATTAACTTAATTTTTTATCTATTTAATTTTATATTAATAAGATATAATATATGAATTTAGTTGTTGAGTTATTATATTAAATATTAATTAAATTTAACATGTGTTAAGAGGGTGTATTAAAAAATATAAAATCTTTCATCAATCAAATGAAAAGATCTTCAACTTTAATATTTAGATAAACGTGAAGTTTTAAGATGTCATTTGACATACCTAACCGTCAATTAAATAAGAGGGCAGCGGGGATAACACCAAATAAACCTTGAACTTGTAACTAGGGGCCGCAGCAATAACACCAAACAAACCTTGAACTTGTAATTAGCATGATTCGCTCGTGAAAGTAAAGATCACTAATTCATTGAAAATAGAAACAGAATCAATCTTGAAGGAGCTCGCAGTCAATCCTGAGGAAGCTTAATTTCTTCTCTACAAGGTCATAACCAACATTGTAATTCTGCTGAGCAGTCAAGAACCACGGACATGCAGAACACACTCGGTTCAATTTGAAGAAAAATACTGCTCATATCCAATACCAAATCAGCTCCTCCGGCAAAGTGGAGTGTCGCAACTGGAAAGCCCGTTAAGTTTTGACTCATGTTACTATCCTGATAGCGCCACGGCAGATGACCCGACGTTTTCCTTTCAAAGGTGCTTGGGTCGATGAGCAGTGACTTTGTCACCTACACTTAAACGTATTCTAGCTTCAAGTAGTAACCACTTCTAGTGGCGTGGAGTAGCCTTCAAACACGGCCGTCTCGCCTACGGTCAACAGGTTCGAATTGTATTTAGGATCCATAATATTTCCGAGGCAATAAGAGAACTTTGAACACAATCGAGTCAACAAAGAAAGGACCCCATTGCCGAGACCAAGAATGTCTCTGCATCTACCATCCGTTAAAATCATGCTGTTAACACGGACTGCATCCGAAGACTACATCATCTATGACTTATTTTGCTTTTGCTTGATGACTCAAAAGTCATTTGCTCTATCGCCATTATTCCTCGTGTGTTACTTTCACCGGCATATGTTTTTCCATATTCACAATACGGGATATGTAAAAAGTCAGTACTAAATTTTTGTGATTAAAATTTAAATTATTTTAGATTTTGTTTAAATTTTATATTTTAAATTTGTTTCTAATTAATTCATTTTGAATACAAAGTAAGTAAAATTTTTAAAACTTATACATCAATCAAATAAAAATTATTAATAATTTGATTATTTTTTATCAAAAAATACAGATTTGAAATAAATTTAAAAATATAAATTTAAATAAAAATATTTAAAAAATGAAAAACTTAGTTATAAAAATTTATAAAGTTTTAAGATATCCCTTCACAATGCAGTTCAAAAATTTTCTTTTATATATTAGATAAGGCTCTGCACAGGTTGTTTTTTTTTTTTTTTTTTGGGGACATAAAATTCTCAACTTAAAATGGACCGAAAGAAAGCCTTTGTGACTGGTTGGGATCATCGTCGTGAAACTGATGGCTACAGAAGAACATGCCCAATTTCCGTCAGGTTTTTGGGCCCATTTAGACGGGCCGAGAGGGTCCCGAGCCCATAAATGGAAAGAAAAACGGGCCGGGCAAATGATTCGACTTTCCAATTTCCAGACACATCGTTTCTACGGACAAGCTTTCCAGGATTCTCTTTGCGATCGGTCGCTATGGCGGCTCGATGCATATTTTGAAAGTCACAAAGCCGAACCTCAACATCGTCATCTCCCAGTGAAGTGAAGGCCCAAACGATGGTGGTGATCGAACCGGATCAGGAGACCTCGCCGGAAAACCCTCCGAAACTGAAAACAACGACAGCGTCATCTTCATCGTCATCATCTTTGACAGAAACCACTACGGATGGTGGCGATAAAGAAATTATCAAAACCTGTGAAGAAGAAGGAAAGGAGGGTGCCCTAAACGATGACGAATTGCAAGAGCAGGTTTTTTTTTTTTTTTTTTTGCTCTGGCTTTTCCTCGATAATAGTCGCAGGTGTCGATTGTCTTGTTCATTGATCGGGGAATTCAATTTAAGTCATTTGATTTGAATATGGAAACCAGAGAGCTCTAACGTTAGCGAATGAAGCGAAATTGGAAGGCAATAAGCTGTTTGGCGACGGCCGGTACGAGGAAGCATTGCTCCGATACGAGGTTGCTTTGGAGGTTGTGCCGGAGACGTCGCTGACGGAGGAACTGCGATCCATTTGCCACTCAAACCGCGCTATTTGCTTCTTAAGACTGGTAGCTTTTTGGCCGTGCGCCTTTTTATTTTTAAAGAATTTGCTGCCCTGTGATTTTGCATCTTTGTTTATACTCATGAACGACCTGACTGACTACATATGGAACGCACAAATGAAAACTGTAACTTGAGTAGATGATTGTATCACATGCTTCCTTAATTTATCTCAGGGAAAGTATGAGGACACAATCAAGGCATGCACAAAAGCACTAGAACTCAATCCTTCGTATGTGAAAGCTCTGGTTAGAAGGGGAGAGGCCCATGAAAAGCTTGAGCACTTTGAGGAGGCTATTGCTGGTAACATCAATCGATTTAAGATGACAACTCATCATGTGCATGTGTAATAGTGTAATTGATGATGATAATTCTTGTTAGTTCCTACTAGGTTCACCATCCCTTCCCGGGCCATAGGTATGTGCTGACAGGACTTTAAATCTCTGATAATTGTTTGCTTAAAAGAAAAACTTTGCTTCCAATCTTGCAGATATGAAAAAGATTTTGGAATTGGATCCTTTGAATGATCAAGCTAAGAAATCAATTCGCCATTTGGAACCATTGGCTGCAGAAAAGCGAGAAAAAATGAAGGAAGAGATGATCGGTAAGCTGTCTCGAATGTGTTGATTGGTGTCTCATATTTGCCTAGTCTTTTACCTCTTTCTTGATGAGGGGGAATTTGGCTTGTGTAAGATAATAAGTTTGAATCTATAACAATCACCATTTGTAGCTTTGTGCTTGTATTACTGTTGAAAGAAATTCTTTAGATTTTACCATTTAAAGCCACTACAAGCCCTTCACCAATGCCATAGACACAGATATGTGATGTCTTTTAGCTTTGGGCCCTATAATAACTAAACATTAATATACTTGTCTTTTTTGGGTAGAAAAGGGTTTAGCAAGGAAGCTGAGTTTTGTAAAACTACTTAATTATGCTTACCATTGGATTTCGCTATGGGGAATGCTTACTTAAATTTACCACGTCAGAGTTTGGTTCCATTCTTTATTCACTGGTGCCCCCCTGTTAACAGGCTATGCTCAAGGCCTGCCTTTGATCACAAACATCTATTCATTTTTAAGTTGCTTCAACTATATTTCAGCATGTGGAGTAGTTTATTCTGCATGATTATGTCTCTGAAGTTTTTTTTTTTTTCTTTTTTTTTCTGTTCTACGAAAGATAAAGATTTTATTCATGCTGGAATAATGGTCTCATTTCATTGGCAGTTTGGAGGTTATGATGACTACTTTATTTTCATCCTATTGTTTTCACATGATTGATTTTCCATTAACATACATAAGGCGTTCTTCTGTGAGCAGGGAAGCTAAAGGAAATGGGAAACTCATTGCTTGGACGTTTCGGGATGAGCGTTGATAACTTCAAAGCTGTTAAAGATCCAAATACTGGCTCCTATTCTATTTCGTTCCAACGTTAGTGTGATAGCATGAGGTCCTCGGTGGTTACATTTGTCGCCTTGGAATATGGTGAAGGGTCATGAAGTATCTAGTATATCATTTTATGTGCAGAATCCGAGAGAGCAGAAGTATGGTGCAGAGTAGAAATGGTAATGGAACTTTCGGTTCTTTTTACACAAATGATTGAATGGTCGGCGCCTGAAATTGAGTCATGTACATTCATTGTGATCCAAAATATAAGTACTTGGATTTGCAGATAAACTTTTCTCGTTTTCTATCACACCCTCAGAGCAATAGCAGCCGGCCTCCTATTATTGGTGATTAATTTTCACCTGCTAACGAATCGAGTCATCAGCCAGTCAATGTTCGATATTATCCTATAGAAGAATTTCATATTGAGCTAAAAAAATGAGCAGCTTTCAACGCGTGAATTACCTCCTTAATTATCTCGAAAAGAGGGCATTTGTTCAGACACTGGGTATACCAATAAGCTGGACAATGGCTAAGAATGGTGAGTGTGATAAATCAGTATCAATTTCATCAGAGATGAAAAGAAATGATATCCAGGGGATGACGTAGTTCAATAAGAAAAGCAGCTCGCGAGCGAAGTCGATCATAAGTATTACAGTCACCGTCTCTTTGACGTCAAGCTTTACAATAAAACTCCCATCTCCCGTTTCCAATAAAATGTCACTGTACCGCTAATAACCATCCAGGCAAAATCCCTCGAAAACGTTTTCACATGTCTACAACAAAACAACTTCTGTAATATCATTGTCTTATCCAATCACCGTGTTGTGCGAGATATGAAACAAAGAAATTGTATGGGACAGAGAGTAGAAGAAAAAGAATCTTGCACCTGACCTGGCTCCAACAGGACAGGTCTAACATTAAAACTCAAGGAGAACAAAGAAAATTCCGAAGTCGAAGGAAGCCCCAAAAGAAAAACTTATCCTGAACATTGGTGTAATATTGGACAGCGCAAAAGGAAATACACAAAAATAGGCAGAAAGGGGAATAGCAACAGAGGAATATGGCACCTGGCAGTAAACAAATGCCCAAGTGACTGTAGACCGAGAAACCACCAGCACCGACTAAGAAAAGGATGCTGGTGGAATGAGGAAAAGGACTCCTTATATAAGAGGACCAAGAAGCCATTGATTGTTAACTACTTCAATCTTTTAGCTACTTCGGGTTCTTGAATGACTCATAAAGTAACTTGGGCCGTGCATCGGTGCATGGGAGGTGCCATAGAAGAATAAGAAGCGACAACGATTATTTAGGGGAGACAGAGCCTGGAAAAAAAGTAGGTTGAAAACCACAATTTTTTCCGGACCCCACAATGTAGGATTGGGCCCACTTGTCTTTCGTAAAGCACTGAAACACAGGGCAACTCATCTTGAATAACCCTGTAACAAGAAATAAATGGTCGAGGGCAGTGCAGCGAAAATCTCTTGCATGTTCTAGCTCTGGTAGCAATATGATGTGCATGATTATTATTCTCGTAATTTTCTGGTTTCCTAACACTCAACCTCAACAGGATTACATTGAGAAAAAGAACGCTCCTACAACTCTAACGGCCTATGTTTTATCACATTCAAGCCCCTATAATGATGCATTACAGACGATAAATTACATTTTTAGTAATTTTTATTGCAAAGAAACCTTTGGCACCAAAGCCACGCCATGTTACGCCAACTTCAAGAATTTAACTTATTGCGGCTTCCCAACTGTCACCATATTATATTATGAGAAAGAGGATATATAAAAAAATTAATTTTAAATTTTTATAAATTTTTTATAATTAAATTTTAATTTTTTATATTTTTAATTAAATTTTATATTTTTTAAACGATAAATAATACAGTTAAAAGGTACACCTATTATAAATAAAAATTATACTGACTTAACTACCTTTCATATATATATATATATATATATATATATTTATAAAAAATATAAAAAAATTAAGAATTTAATTATTAAAATTTATAAAAATTTAAAATTATTATTATTATTATTATTATTTGCATGTCCCATTGAAAAATGAAAAATCCTATTCGCCTCACAATTGCACAGCATCAGCAGGGCCCGTGTCGTGTGAGAGCTGTTTCTGTGCGATCATAGAAGCATGCTGCTCCAAGTATTCTTTGCTGTTCATTTCTGTTAATCTGTAGAATGGCAATTACAATGAATAAGATAATCAAAACTAGATAGCCCTACACAAAACGGATAAAAAGAACAGGAGAAGCCAACTTAGTGATGAAGTGATAAGGAAAGAAAAACATCAGTTCTAAGCAAGCGAGAAATAGAACCAGGAAAGAAGATGAAAGAACAATGGAAGGGAATGACAACGATGGAAGGACGTTATCCATATTGGTTTTCACACGAACATGTTCATAAGAGTTATAAGTTCTTTCTTATGAAGTGCAAATAAAAATAAATCAATGATATATCAAACATTTAGATTTACCTACTAATGGTGCGGTCCTTTGCAAAACCCAATTCATTGTCTACACAGAGGTCAGAATCGTCACTTCTCCTTGATCTCCTAGAGGTTCTGGGCGCCATCTGCTGGGCATCGGAAATTGTCACTACCCTTTGGAAGAGTTCTATAGGACTTCCCTCCGCTGTACATAGTAGTCTAGCCCTGTTTTCATACATTACCTGTAATCGTAGCAGCAGAATTGTTTGAAAAAGTTAAAATGTTAGGATTCTTAGAAAGGAAAAGGATAGAAGACAGGACTTGTGAGTAGTCCGTTAAATTTTTGAGATTCACAAAAATAAGTCCATCCACCACCACTGTACATTCTAATTCCATCGTGCAGTCCTCCCAAAGGTAAAAAAATCTTTGGCACATCATCAAAAAGAGGTATCCATACTCATGCACCCATGAAAATATGAAATCAAGCCAAGATAGGAAGACTAAAGATTCTGTGGAAAAAAATTTATGTCATTGTCACATCCTGATTCCTGAAATTGAAGATAGGTCATCCACTTTAGGTACTCCCTTTTCATTTGAATGAATGGGAGTGGAGGAAGAGTGTAATACTCATAACCATAAAGGATAGATAGTTTTGGCTTGAAAAAGTGCTCCAATAGGTTGCTTGCGGGGAGGAAAAGGGTGGAATGGCGAGGCAACATTTGCATCTGCCAAATTTTTCAACACAGTGACGTGCATGCATAATTCAAGTGGCATTCATTCCTGACAACCTTTACAGATTGCACATCCTTTACACCCAAGAGCCAATAGAAGCCATATTAATCCTAACATCCAAAGGGAAGTCAGATGTAGTGAGTGAAATGGCATTGCAAGGAGCAGGATCAAATATATTCACTTTCGCTAACCCAGAATTAGGAGGCCAAAAACCTGAGTGCTACTTTGTTAGAGAAGAGATCAATTAGTCCTAATTTCCATAGGTTGACTGAAATTCAGGAAACAAGACATAATGTAAAGAAAAAACCTAGCAATGTGTTTAAGACAATAAAAAATAAAATAAAATAAAATAAAAAGAATAACACCGAACATACATCTACCAAGGTGACAAACCGATAGGCTGCTGTCCTGTTGTGGAGTCCAAATATAGGAACATCTTCCAATGCCAAAGTATGAAATTTATCTGTTCAATATGAAAATTTATTCATTTCTTTCTTCAAAATAACTGCAGAATATTTCTGAGATATGCACTAAAAGAAACAGATATTTGGAATCCAAGATGGAAGTGACCCGCTAGTTGGACAGATCCTACCAGCAAACAAGTATAGTAGCTAGGAAAAGTAATCTTCGAGAGCGGGGCAGGGGATTTCCTCATTCACAGGACCATACACGAGGAAACAAATTAATTGCAGATATTTTGGAGGTGAAAATATAAGTTTTAAGTGGTTCTTTGGTTTATTGTTCTGTGAACGTAGCAAGCTCCATAATTGAATCATGCCAAGACTCATTTTGCAACTTGCAATTCTAAACCCAATATGGACTGGCATGTCCTAACTATAAGTTGTTTCAATAAACAGTGCGAGACAACATTCATTCAGGTTGATATGACTCACTGAAAAGTCCAAAATAATCTGCAGCTCCAAGAGGCCTGTCACAAAGTTCCTCAAAAGGAAAGTATGCACATCCATTAGCACCCAGTGGAACCTGAACAGATTCAGGAATAATGCAAAATCAATATCCCTCAGTAGACTGTGCCTTCCACATTGAAGAACAAAACAAACTCGCAACCTGCAACGTTCTACCCATCACAACTTCCACCTCCTGGGGGACAGCTGCTTGTTCCCCTATCAGTTGTTGAAACTTTTGCCTAAGAACAACGGACAGATCTTTTCCAATAAAGTAAAAGCCTTGCTCAGCCTGAAGTATGATTGTGTCGTGATGTCATCAAAACAATTTAGAGGCAAGTTAACAGAGGGAAATGCAGAAATATAATTTTCTCAATTCACAAAAGATATTTGAATCCATACCGAAGTCAATTTCCGGTAATCTACAGATGATCCAATTTCATGAACCACACACCTTTCCTAGGACAACACAAGATATCCAGGTATTAAAATTATACACCAGGGCCATTCTTGGAGAAGTACACTGACTAACCATAAACAAGGCTTTAGTAAACATCAAATGGTCACCTACCTTCAAAGTTGCAATGAAGGGTAAAAAAAGATCCCTTTGCAGTCCACCTTCATAGAGATTATCTGGAGCACGATTTGAAGTGGCAACAAGAATCTAGACTTGCCTCCATCATGCACAAACAAGTAAGTTCTACATTCCTTGTTAATTCTCAACCAAAAGCATAAATATATGGAAATTAAATGAGGTTCAAATAGAAAGTAGACTTACAATACCATTACTGAATAATTGACTAAAAAGACGGTGCAGTATTAGCGCGTCAGCTACATCATTAACCTACAATGAACATATGGCCTCAAACCTTTAATCAAACAAACTCAATCAATTAACAGAAGAAAAATACAAGTGGGCTACTAATATACCATGAATTCATCGAGACATAATAAGATAGCCTCATCTGATATCTCTGCTGCTACAACTTCAAGTGGATCTGACACACCCTTGTGCCTCTGCAAGAATTCAATATATACCGTGATGCCATAAACTCACTTCAGTTTCTGCGTACATATGACCAAATGCAATGTAAACGTAACATTAACAGCATAAAATTGTTTAAAAAAAGAGTGAAATTCACAGCATAGTTACAGAATACCATTTTGTCTTTGTGTGGATATGGGACTTTGTGCAACTACTACGTGTCAGATTGAGTTACTAAACAGGCCAGTGAAAGGAGATTGAATAACTGGAAAGAAAATTACTTTACCACCAATATGCAAGAGCATAGGAGAAAATTAACTGTCCGCCAGTTTAAAAGAAGAAATGTGGGAGGCCACATGGGTGATATTTGAATGTTGTCAATCTAATTAATAAGTGTGTGTTTGTCTCTGTCTGTTTGAGATCCAAAAAAATAAAAGACAGACAATAGTCTGCCAAAGTGGATATACATAAAACTGGCGACACACATGGTGTGTTGGATTCTTACTTGTAAGCGGCTGTGAACATTCAACATAAAGTCATGAAAATGGATCCTCTTTTTCCTCCAATTTTCAGGCCTGAGGAAATGGATATAATGAGATTAAGCAAGCAACAAGCAGCTAGGAGTCAATGTCGAAGCCGGCAACGATGGTAAGATTATTCATCTTTCCGTCTGTGCTTCTTGTTGAGTTTTAAAAATTTTGAATTTTAACTACTCTTTGATGCCAGAGTGATAAACAAGGAGAAGTAAATCATGTCAGAATAATATCAATGTCAAGCTTACAGTTGTTCAAAGAACAAATCCATCAGCATGGTCTTCCCTGTGCCGACTCCTCCATAAAGATATAGTCCTTTAACAGGCGAATACCACGACTGCGGAATGAAATAAGACCACAACCATCTACTTCTGGAAAAAATTGTTGACTTGTAGGTGAGATGGCATATGATGCTGAGTAAACTAGAAAGGAAAAAATCTAGAAATTTCGTAGCCAAAAGTGAGATTTGACAGGATAAGGTAAAAGGGCTCCAGTGCATTAGAGAAATACAATTTTTTGAAATGGGAACATAAACATATCAGGAACACGAGGAGTAGTGTACCTTGCCGATTTATCTGAAGATGAATAGCGGTCCAATTTGCAGGCATCGGCTGACTCAACGATTGCATCATAGAGTCTCTGAAGCTCTCTTATGGTGCCTACCTGCAAAAAATCATCGTCAGTAGTCCCCTAAACAAGAAGTTCCAGTTAATTTCCCTAGGAAAAACTAAGGTGTACAGCCTATGAACCGGCTTAAACAAGAAGCCGAAACATCCAGAATTAAATCCACTGGAACCCAGGAGTAAGCAGACATTCCTTAGGCAAGCTGATGCTTCCAGGAAGCATCACCAAAGAAAACACTAATGCGGTCCAGCACGAACCAAGGTAATAAAATCGTTCTTTTTTCAATCTCCAGAAACCAAAGGAAATTTTGTTACCGAAACAAACAAAAGGTTGTAACTTTTCACCAATAAAATGCCAAGACCAATCAAACCCCAATACCTGGCAGCTATCCCCATCCGCAAGCTCACCCGCAGCAATTCTTCTTTCATACTCAACAAGCGGTCCCCCTCCGATCAACTCTGCATTCCAAATCAACAAAACCGCCACACACAGAAAGAACGGTAAGCAATTCACTGTCGAGCACCGCCTCTTCTGAAAGTAGATACAAGAAAAAAAATAAAGAATTGGGTACAACCTCCGTTGGAAACATTATAGGCTTCCGTTGACAGAGCTCTTAAGACGACAGATTCAGAACATAAATACCGATCACTGACTCCATAATTTTCGCGTCCATGAATATAAGGAAGACCACAACTGGTGTGTGTCAAATTCTTCTGCCCTGTGAGCAAGCTAGTTGAGTAATGGCGTTCTTGGAGCCGGACCGCCGATAGAAAGCAGCGAATCGATCCAACACTCCTTCTCATACTTCTCAATTCAAACCAATAGCTTTTCTGTCTTTTCCCTCGCAATTATTGAGTCCTGCAAAACTGTAGGCGAAACCTCAGTTCCCTAAGAAGGCCCAACAATTCCAATCTCACTTATCAGCGATGTGATTTTCAAGAAAAAGAAAAGAGAAGAAAATCAGAATCTTCACAGCAGAAAATTAGAATCTTTATATTGCAAAATTCCAATTTAAGAAAAAAAAAAAAGAAGAAGAAGAAGATCAAAGAAAATGAAAAGATAATTAATATAAACGATGAAGGACCAGGGAGGCGGAGCCGAAATTCTCTGAAAACGAAAATTCAGAGCTTTTCAAGAATGATAGAAAATATAAAGAAAAGAGAAAAGAATAAAGAGTAGATGGATTTTCTTTCTTTTCATGCCGCACCAAAGTTTCAGGAATCCTCGATCGGAGAGAGCCCTCCAAGGATTGACCCGCTGCTTTTGTTGTTGATTCTTGACTTGCACTTATTAATTCAACACACTTTTGCTCGGAATAGAGTCATTTACTGACCCACGTGGGATGTGACTCAGCTAAGACGTCACCGATGTGCAACTTTCCAATTTTACCCCGCGGATAGGCACTGTCATTAAAATTAAATTTTGTGGTTAGTAATATATCTTTTAAGAATTTTGTTAAATTTTAACATTCATTTCGGTTATTTACAAAAAAGAAAATAATAATAATAATAATAATAATAATAACCATAACTTATTTTACAATACGCTCACTTAGTTTTTAAGAAATATATTAAAACAGAATCAACTTGTTATATATTATCTATTCATTTTTCTTATTATATCCTCCCTTTTTGGTCTTTGTATTGAAGTTAATATTATAAATATATTATGGGGTATGATAGACACGTGACATGATATTTGTCGGTTTATTTATTGCTTTTTACCCAATTCGTCGAACCAGTTTTGAGAGTTAGTTTAATAATACATCACCTTGGATGTGAAAATTTAATAATAATTTAATATATTTTTTATTAATTTAAATTTAAAATTTAGTAATAATGATTTTTTAAAGTAAATTAAAAATTTATAAGGGAGTGCCAAAACAATTTTAAATTCAATATTACACATGACGAACTACGGCTATTCAAGTAGTGTCTTTTTTTTAATTGTTCATAAAAAATAAAAAAATAAAATAAAAGTTTGATTTAACAAAGCGCAAAAAGAAAATGAAAATCTAATCTGTACTACAAAAAAGGGCAACTTTGGTGGAGTAGTGGGCCCCCCTCCCCGCCGGATCCCATTCCCGTGAGCCTATCGCCACATTCGCTTTTGTAAAAGGTGGGCCCAACGCAGAGCATGCGGCAGCGAAGGAGCGGACAAAATGCCCTCCAAAACGGCCACGAGGCCAGTAGCCTGGCATGTTTTAAAAAAAATTTAAAATTGTGTCCAAAAGGTACTTTTTATTTGTCTTATTTCTCTCTCTCTCTCTCTCTCTTTTTCTTCGTTTTATTTGTATTACATCATTTAACGAAAAATTTTATGGAATGTGACGTTAAAGGTTCATTTAGGCAACCAAAAAAAAAAAAAGTGTTGAGATTTTTTTTTTTGAATATCCGAATAAACTCTGAGGGTATATTATATTATATTGAATATTTTGCTTGAAAAATAACAGAAACAACTGTTGAGAACTAGAACTGGAGCCCCTTCCACTTTCTGAGAAAGTTATAGGCTTGGTCACGAGTACTGTAGTACAACTGAATTGACCTTCCTATATCACCATCACCAACAACAGAGCAGAGCAGCAAGAAATGCCACCACCGTCACAATCATCGGTTCATGCTCACTTACCATTCCACCATTAGTGCCGCCACCCCATCGCAAGCTTGGTAGAAATATAAAAAAGTGACGCCAATTCTAATAATACTATGAACACAAAGGGAAATGTGTCCTTTCATAATCTAGAATTTAAGACTTCCGTCCCAGGTTTTAGATTAAAATTTATGTAATAAATGGGGATAAACCGGGGTAATGTATTCCAAATCCAAGCCTTAGTAGGCCTCATAATGCAGAAGGGAAAAAGTTTATTGCAGAGAGGTAAAAAAATTAGAAAGTATTATCACAGAATCACATTTATTAAGATATATAATAATTTTAAAAGAGTATTCAAAATATTTTTTTTATTTTTAATCTTATTTATTTGTGTCAAAAAAATTATTGATACATATTTTTATATATTTACTTATATATGTTCACATGAATTTTCTTAAAATTAAAAATAAAAATATGTGAGATTTTTATTTAAAATTGATTAAATAGATTTAAAAGTTATAAATTTAAATAAATATAATTAATTTTTATTCAACATATAAAATATATTGTTACGAAATATTAATATAATATAAAATATTATATATATTATTAAAAATAATTATTTTTATTTAAATTCATAATTTTTTTAATTTATTTGAATTTTTTCTTACATATATATTTTTTAATGATAGTACGCATATTTATGTTAAATTAGGCCTAGTTCCCCGTGGTTCCCTAACTCGACCCCATAAAAAAGAGAAGAGATTAAAAAAAAAATCATGTACTATTTCTTTTAAGAAAAATTGGTGACTTAGGAATATAGTCATAAAAAATTATTTTTTTGAAAGAGAGAAAAAAAAATAAAAAAGAGAAGGTTTCCTTAAAATAAAAGGACAATAACTCTCGCATAATTGTTTTCCTATTACAGAGCGCTGTTGCTTTTCCCCAAACGCAGGTGTCTGTATGTACGTTGCAGGGAAGAACGTGCAGCAGCATTTCCCCTAAACACTATGATAATTGACAAAGCAATTATTAAAGTTAAGGAATATTCCCACCCCAAAGTCCAAACTCGAGGTTGCTCTTTAAAAAAAAAACAAAAAAAGATAGAAAATATTCATTAAAAAATCAAAATGTCTTTTTTCTCTCTCTGTTTTTTTTTTCTTTTTATAATCCAAAGGTCTTTTTCTATTTAAACAGCCAAATCAAAATAAAATTCAAAAGGAAGCATCGGAGATTTTCTTTTTTTTTTCTTTTTTTCACTTTCTCTTAGTCTCTTAAATATTATTATTATTATCATAATTAAATAAAATTATATTTTGTACTTTATATTTAAAACATAATAACAATTATATTTTCTATTATTAAATATAACAAACTATGTTTTAACTTTTAATCCTGGTAATGAAAAGTACCTTTTGTTATGTTTATATTAAAAAATATTTAAATTAATTTTACAAATAGTACTATAATCGATACAAATTAATTAAAATATTTTTTAGTACATCTAAAAAATTAAATATTAAAACCCAAATATAACTATTAAAATTTTAAAATATAACAATTGTCTTTGTAATTAAATAAGTAGGCTTTTATATAAGGGAACTAGAATTAAAAAAAAAAGTAAGAAAAGTATTTACTTTGTTTTTAATATATAATTAGAGACAAAGATGTATTTTTTTATAATTTTAATTATTGTTAATTGACCCAATTAATTAAGGAATGCGACTTGTTACTTGTGAAAATAAAAATGCAACCAATTATCATACCCTAAATATGAAGTGTGAGATGTAATTTTTTTTCTTATTTATTATTATTATTATTATTAGATAGCCCTAAACAACCATGCGTTTTAAAGTGTTATTACTCGTAGATTTTTGACCAAAAAGTAAAAATTACGAGTAGGAAAAAAAAAAAAACCCTCCCTATGAACTTCAGGCCCTTTTTGGCCCAAGATGATAATTTACAAACGGATTGCCTGTCTGGAAACCAAAATCGATTTCTTGGGCTTCAATTTAGCCCATTCAATACAAATCATCCCACATGCCCTAATTTAATCCAAAACTGTATCGGGTCGGGTCAATATGGTTCCTCCTCTCTCTCTCTCTCTCTCTCTCTCTCTCTCTCTCCTATTTTACAATATTAGAATAAATTAAAATAAAAATAATAGATAAGAGTATTAAAATTATTTGAACCCCCAATTTAAATAAATAAAAATCAGTGATCGAACAAAATCATACAGGCGCAGAGACGGAGAGGACTTGCTAGGGCTTCACACGGTTGAAATTGGAATGGCGAAACAAGGGGCCAAGAAGCGCAAGGAAGAGAACGCCCGCCACATGGCAATGCTCCGTCGAATCATTATCGCTTGCAATGTAACTGAATCGAACTCTTCTTTCCTTTTCAGTAGAACTGTGATTGATTTGTTTATTACTGATCGCATAGCACGGAAACCAATCGATTTGAGTGTTTTTTTTTTTTTCCTGAACATTGAATGTTGTCATGTATTTTTATTTTTTATTTTTTGGGGATAATTTGAATGTTGTCATTAAAATCTTCTATTGTTGCTTATTGATGCGTTATTTAATTTGCGAAGTTGCATCTTTAAGTTTATTGCTGAAATCATATTGTTTTCTAGGTTATATATTTCTTGGTGAGGATGGCGATCTTTCATTCCACTTTCACCTGGAAACACTGGGCGGGTCTAATACTGACGTCTTTGACTTATTTCTTTCCTTATCAACAACTTGCTGCCATGGCGAATCCTACTTATGCAGATGATGGCGAGCTTCTTGACGGTGGATTTGATATGGGTACCGGTGGAATTTGTGGGTATGGCAGTCTTATATTGTCTCTTTTTTTCGTTCCGCTGAATGACTTTAGACAACCTGCAAGTGTGGAAATGTGTGGAAATGTGTGGAAATGTGTGTGTGTGTGTGTGTGTGTGTGTGTTTGTGTGTGTGTGTGTGTGTGTGTGCGTGTGCATGCGTGCGCGAATTATTTTTTCTATATCAAATTTAACTTATTGATTCTTGTGGAGAATTATTACTGTCCATTATCTGATCAAATCTCAATGCTAAAAGATTGAATGTTTATTAGAAATCTGAGACTTGCATTCCAGGCAGGGATCTGGCTGGCAGGTCTGTCCACTCCACTGCTAATTGTACATTTAGGCTTGTTGTCAGATTTATGTTAGCAGAAGTTTTTGATTTTGGTAGCCTGCTTAGGAATGTGCAAGGAAGGTTTGGTGTGTAGGAGAATGATGTGTTTGCCTATTACAACCTTCTTTACAGTGGAAATGTGTGGAAATGTGTGTGTGTGTGTGTGTGTGCACGTAGTATTTTTTCTATATCAAATTTAACTTATTGATTCTTGTGGAGAATTATTACTGTCCATTATCTGATCAAATCTCAATACTAAAAGATTGAATGTTTATTAGAAATCTGAGACTTGCATTCCAGGCAGGGATCTGGCTGGCAGGTCTGTCCACTCCACTGCTAATTGTACATTTAGGCTTGTTGTCAGATTTATGTTAGCAGAAGTTTTTGATTTTGGTAGCCTGCTTAGGAATGTGCAAGGAAAGTTTGGTGTGTAGGAGAATGATGTGTTTGCCTATTACAACCTTGTTTACAGTGGAAATGTGTGGAAATGTGTGTGTGTGTGTGTGTGTGTGCGTAGTATTTTTTCTATATCAAATTTAACTTATTGATTCTTGTGGAGAATTATTACTGTCCATTATCTGATCAAATCTCAATACTAAAAGATTGAATGTTTATTAGAAATCTGAGACTTGCATTCCAGGCAGGGATCTGGCTGGCAGGTCTGTCCACTCCACTGCTAATTGTACATTTAGGCTTGTTGTCAGATTTATGTTAGCAGAAGTTTTTGATTTTGGTAGCCTGCTTAGGAATGTGCAAGGAAGGTTTGGTGTGTAGGAGAATGATGTGTTTGCCTATTACAACCTTGTTTACAGTGGAAATGTGTGGAAATGTGTGTGTGTGTGTGTGTGTGTGTGTGCGTAGTATTTTTTCTATATCAAATTTAACTTATTGATTCTTGTGGAGAATTATTACTGTCCATTATCTGATCAAATCTCAATACTAAAAGATTGAATGTTTATTAGAAATCTGAGACTTGCATTCCAGGCAGGGATCTGGCTGGCAGGTCTGTCCACTCCACTGCTAATTGTACATTTAGGCTTGTTGTCAGATTTATGTTAGCAGAAGTTTTTGATTTTGGTAGCCTGCTTAGGAATGTGCAAGGAAGGTTTGGTGTGTAGGAGAATGATGTGTTTGCCTATTACAACCTTCTTTACAGTTTGGCCTGTCTATATTTTCCACTTCATTCAGTATTTTTTTTAAGGTAATTGAATTTCCAGAAATGTAGTATTACTTACTTTTTGGAGTTCTTTGCATAAATATTAAACAAGATATGTTAATTTTATCTTTTACCATGCTGATTTAGGGAAGTGGACTGAGGCATGTCATATAGTGAGCTAGCTTTTCCAGTTAGGAGGTTCATTTTGAGAGTTGTTATAAAATAATAAGTTGATTGGAGCTGAATTTAATACTCAAAACACTACAGGTTGCAAGTACTTGAAAATACTAAATACTAGCATGTGAATGTGTTGCTGAGGAAAATTTTCTTAAATATTTAACAAATTAATGAAATTGTATTCCACTACAAACATTTGTCTGCAGTATATAATCATAGTCATATCATCAACATTGTAAACTAATATTGCAGCTATTCAAATGGACCATTAACTATCTCTTTTGTGCTTATGATAAGGTAGTCAGTCCCTTAATATTGATTATTTCTTGCAGCTATCTGCATGATGTCATCTATATTACAAGCTTTGTCCAGCTCATGTCTATTATCTCTGATAAATTTTGGTACACATACCTGGTGGTAAGATCTCATTTACTTAAATTTGAGCACCAGTATCTCTGAATCCGTTAGAGGCCCTTTTTAAGTGCAGTATGCGGCACACTTTGATTTGTGAAATCTTATGGTATAGTGATGTGCGCCCTGCCTTGTAAGCATAAAATGGGATATTGAATTTTCATGGGGAAATAGTGATGATCTATATTTTACCAATGTCCAAGCATTGTAGAGCTGATTGTACTGACTTCCTACACTTGCATTGTGGAATGTAATCAACTACTTGGTGTGCTATTTGAAGATCAATAACGGAGTTGTATTTTGTGGAGTGTTTACCCAAGTCTGAAGTTTATCCACGAGTCAGGGACTTTTTGGTCTAAATAAAAGAAAGTTTTAGGATGTGTGCATGATTAGCAAGCAACAAGAAATATATGCACATTATACTGATATATATAAAGTGAAGACTGACGCGTCCTCAGTGAGATATTAATACATTGGAGCATATCTTGTCAATGATTTGCATATAAAATGTATGATATGACAAGAAATAATCAAGTTCCTCATTCTTGCTGCTTTTTAGATACCAGCATTCGGAGCATACAAATCTTTTGGATTCATTAGAGGATTTTTGTCAGTAGGTTCAGAGGTAACTGTTCTTCCCAATCTATCAATGCATTAAAAAGCATTTAGAGTCATATATATAATCTGGTTTATTGTTTCATGTTATTAGGGAGATGCAGAGGATGAAAAGACCCGCAAGAAGAGGGAAAAGATGGAGAAGAAAGCTTCCCGGGCCAAGTTTGTTAGGAGTAGAAACAGATGAGGTGAGCCATTTACCATAGAGATGAGCTGAAAGCACCTGGATGCTGTTGATCACTTTTGAAGCGCGGAGATTGCCAGCATCGGACAGTTGTGTGTACAATACAAGCTTGTCAAAGTAAATTTATATATCTTTTGCCTTATACCATGGTTGTATCAGGCTAAATTAATTCCGTACACCTTTTCTGCCAATAACCCAAAGATACGGACATTGTTGGTCAAGTGATTGGGACCAAGTTGAGTTGTAGTTTTTATTTGGAACTGTCTCTCATCATGAATCAAGGGGACGAGCCTATAATAGGAAAAAGCTATGTAGCCTCATTTGGTAGGGTGCATGATAGACGTATATAATGCGACAAAGCTGTTCACAGATTATGTTTGTGTCATTCAGTTATTTGTTTTGCTTGAACAGGAAGTTCTTTATTTTGGTCCTATGTAAGCACATTGCTGGTCTTCGCCCTTGATGCGGACAAAATTTCACATATTACAAGAATTGCTTGGTAAATTGCTTGCAAATTTAGCTAGTAGTCGGAAAACTGTAGCATGCCAGTCCTCTTGGAGGAGGTAAATGAAGAAGGGAAGAAAGATCAGCGAATGATGAAGAAAATGTTTAACAAATCTTTTGGACCCACTTTACTTAAGGTATGACGTCTTTTTTTTTTTATGACTTGGGCATATATTTTTCCCGATGCCACATCCTATTTTATAATTGGCTGACCATACATGAACCTTTAATTGACTTCAAGCAATAGCTTTATTTGTCAGAAACATGACATCAAAGCACTTTGGTCTGGCCTATAATGTTTTATTGTGTTGCATCTCTTTGTGGCATATGTTGAATAATTACTCCCAACATTCTTTATAAGGCAGCACATTTACTCTGCCCTTTATTTTTACGTGACAAAATGAGAACCGATTCTTCGAAGAGTCAAATGGACTGTCAGGATAAATGCATCGTGGGCCAACAAAATTTCCATTAAGAAAGCTTGATATCTACGAGGTTCATTTTATAGCAGTACTTAGTTCTCAGAGGGATGTTGCTTTGTTCTTTCTCCATCAGTTGATGACCATATAGCTTGGCTGCACACTAATTGCATGATCAGAGTTCTAACCCTCAGAAACTCATCATTACTTTGTCAAATGTCTGCCTATGGTGTGTCCTGACAGAGTTTAGAGCTGAAGCAAGGTCTAGCATACTTTAGCCTTATATTCCTTGAGTTTGTCTATGTCAATCCAATACTAATCTTCACGCTCGCTCAGGTAAATTTCTAATCCGGAACTGTGGCATTCTAGTAAATCATAATTTTCATATTGCATGAGTCCATTGTTACAGACAATTATTAGCAAATAGTGTCACAGTTTTTCGTTTTTCTCACAAGAAAGCAATTTGAAAGGCAATTCCCATGTAATTTAGGCTCATAGGCTGTTTCTCGCATTCCCCCTTGCCCTTTGCTCTCTTTGGATTATGCCATGCTTAGGGGGTGTTGGGTTGTTTATTTTGTTTTTTGTTTCCTCTTTGTTTAACCGTAGACCCCAACTTATATTGGTTATTAGATTGCCTACTTCTATCAGAGATTCATCCGCACAACTCACGGCTCCTCCAACTGTCAGGGTCAGTCTTTGTTAAACTAGACCGGCAAAAGCCATTCCATTTAAGTTGCCAAACTATGCCACATGTATTTGCCGCAACTGGAAGTTGATTTTCTGCGCAATGCTTGGTGCCAGTTATGTTTCCGCAATTCCTGTTTGTGGTCTCTTAACCAACCAAAATTTATAATTTTGGGAACTTCAACATGTTGCCACGCGGTGCTATGTTTTATGGCTCCTCGTATGCTGCATTACTTCCACGTTACCGTTAGCTGGTCGGGTCGGAGCTTTTGTTTATCTCAGGGGCTTAAACCCTTCACCATTTATTGCTTCCGGGTCTCGAATTGTCAGCGGCATTATCAGCTTATCGCTGTCTTTGCCACCATTATTTTGTCATAAGATTTTTATTTGAAAAACACCATTTTTTGAAACCCGGCAGCAGTTTCCTTCAGATTTTCCATATGAGCCTAATTGAGCAAATGTATACACGATAACAAAAATTTTAAAAAGAAAATTCCAAACACATAAGGCATCTAACGAAATGAGATAATTTAACGCCATGCTGTATACTTTTTGGAAGTTCATTGTTAGATGCAGTTAATATGGTTAATGGCACTGCCCCTTCGAGTGGCCCAACTTTTACCATTGGGGTTAAGGCAATATCTGGTGTAACGCTAATATTTGAGCTCCTTTGCTCCAAATTGATCTAATTTCTTGGATAGAGAGGCACAGAGTCCGAAAGTATAATAAATGATTTCTTGTAACTATAAAGTTGAACCTAGAAAGTGTATAATTTGAAGGCTTCACATTCTTAACTATTAGAGAAGAGTATACAGCCACTAGTTGCGTGGTCTGGAGTGGTTTAACTTTTAGTCTTAGCGTCCAAGATTCAATTTGTGGTACCGAAGAACAAAAGGTTGAAAAAAAAAAAAAGTACACATTTTTCCTTCGGGTAATGCATTAGTTGACTCAGGCATCCTGACAAATAAAGGGACACATTCAAGTTACCTAGCCGAAAGTCTAAGCCCGCAATTTAGGAACCAGTTATGTCCCAACATGCCTTACGCCTTACAAGACAATTTGTTTACTTGCCCAACTAGAACAATTTCTCGCTGGAAATGCACATTCTCTGCCTACCTACCTCAGACTCTCAGACCCAATAAAGAAATAGCCCAAAGAAAAGGGAAATCTATGCAAGCATGCTATGAATGGGATTGGAGAAACACGCTCTTGATGCATACACCCTGAATTAGGTAGGTTGGAAATCCTACCCACTCTTCTTTGTAGTTTGTAACACATGAATTTTGGAAAGGCAATTATTAAAGCACATGAAGTAGACCCCCCCCCCCAAAAAAAAAAAACAAAAAAAGAAAGTCTTTCAGGCAAAATGCGGTGAGTAGATGGAACGTGTAGCAAGATAGTTCACCAACTTTTCTTCTATTAATATTTGATCTCACCTCCTTAGCCTCTGGCGACTTTTATATCCAGAGGCTCATCTAAAACAAGAGAAGGAGAAGCAAGATGAAACAACAGCAAATGGAAGAAAAAAGACCGACAGTCTGTGTTCTTGATGCCTCAAACTATGTGGGATTTTGGATTCTTAAGGGATTATTGAGTCGAGGATATAGAGTTCATGCAACTGTTCAAAACAGTGGTACATATGTCTAAACTTCTTCCTTTTGGTCTATTTGACAACTCTCTCATCCATTCTGAATTCTGTCATTGGTTGTTTTGGTTTGGGTTCGTTGCAGGAGAAGCTGAGATAAGCAAGAAAATAAGGGAAATGGAGAGAGAGGAGGACAAATTGGTTGTCTTTGATGTTGACATATTGGATTACCGTAGCATTCTTCTTGCTTTGAAGGGTTGTTCTGCTTTGTTCTGCTGCCTGGATAGCCCAGATGGATATGATGTAAGTTAATTATATACCAATAATCCTATCCCTTGTAACTATACTTGTGCTCTTAATTAAGCAATGGCTGTTATTATGATTGGACAGGATAAAATGGCTGATTTGGAGGTCAGAGGAACGATCAATGTAATGGAGGCCTGCGCTCAAACTGATGGTCTAGAAAAGACAATATTCAGTTCTTCTTTAACTGCAGCGATCTGGAGAGAGAACATTTCTTTAGAAAAAGATATAGACGAAAGGTCATGGAGCAATCAAGACTTCTGCAGGAAACTAAAGGTATTCCTTCATGTACCATGATTCTCTTTTGGCTTTTGTTTTTGGTAATTGTTTAAGCGAAAAGGAAGGAGAGAAAAAAAAAAAAAAAAGTCTACTCAATTATTGATGGTATTTGCAGCTATGGCATGCCTTGGCAAAGACACTATCTGAGCAGGCTGCTTGGGCATTAGCCATGGACCGAGTGCTTAACATGGTTTCCATCAATGCTGGATTGGTTTTGGGTCCTGAAGTCGCTCAACAAAATCCAAGATCAACTATGTCGTACCTCAAAGGTAAAATTCTGTTTTCTAACAACTGAATGGCACATTTTTTAGTCCTTTATTGAGAAGCTAGATGGATCTTTATCCACTTCGCCGATTGCAAAATCTAACAGGAGCAGCTCAAATGTATGAAAATGGAGTTATGGCATTTGTGGATGTTAATTTTCTAGCCGACGTTCATATTCGAGCATTTGAGGATAGGTCCACTCGTGGGAGATACTTCTGCTTCAATCAGATCGTGAACACTGAGGAAGAAGCTGTCCAATTTGCACAAAAGTTGAGCCCTTTAATATCTTTACCATCAAGGTAAGTCCATGGTATTGCACGGAATTTTTAGAGAACAAATGCACATCGTATACGGATAGTAAATTTGACATTTACCGAGGAAATATTGTTGCCTTAATGCTTGCAGATATGAATGTCGAAGGAGCGAGGCCCACACTGAAAGGTTGACAACCAGGAAGTTAAACAAGCTTGTTGAGAGCACAGCCTGTTGATGAAATCAATCTCGTGTAATAGTTTCCTAGACTGCGTATGAGTGACTTTACATGTTCTTGCTGTTGGGTTGGACTTGCTATTATTTCCTAGTAATGGGTTAATGTAAAATTCGTGGTTGATCTTTTTGAACCAATGGAATGTAAAGGCTGCTTTCAATATTTTAGATGTCCATGGCTTGGAAAAGGTTTACATTGATGGAAAATAGCGCTTGAGAGTTGGGCGTGACCAGGCGAGGGCGACGAAGTTTACTCCAAGGGCGGATACAGGAACAGGAAATATCATGCAAACGGGCGGTGTTGAAAACGGTACGGTAACCCAAATTTCCATATCGATGGAGGTGGATCCATAACACATGAGGTTCTATGGTTGGTTGATAAGGAGATCCAACCGGAAGCGCAATGGCGGCGTGTCTCATCCTCCCACAATCTCAACAACGTCTCAAGAATCGAATTAAACGATCTATACAATACAATAAACAAAAATACAGCGGCTATAAATTGTCCATAAACATCAGTGCCCTCCTTTCTGTCTTCGCCTTCTCGATCCAATTTCTAAAGCCCAAGCTTTGCCTACATCGGTCTGGAATTTCCCTGCAAAGAAGTTTCAATGAAGGCAGCTGTGCCTATTCCTCTTACACAATAAAACCTGAAGAAGTTTCAAATAACTGGCAGGTTGACATTTCTTTCATAAAATGGATACTGGTGACTTGAAAGCATTCATCTGATAACAATTTGCGACAAAATCTGATCGCAGTGAGGGAAGGCAGCTAAGGCCCTAGTTCATAGGTTGGAATGGAAACCACTTACAAAGCAGCCTATTCGGTTGACAACTACGCAGTGGTCTATAGGCAATAGCATACTGAAGGATCCAAGGCATGAAACCTTAGATAACTCTTGCTGAAGTATTTGGGAGTGTTCAGAATTTTATGTTACCTGCAGTTGACTGAAAAAACTCGTCCAAATCTTTCCCTTGCTCTGCATAAAGCCATAGACAACTTTAGTTTCCATGCCAAAATATTTATCTTCTTGCAGAGACCATTCTTTTTGATATATTTTCTAACCAATTTGCATAATAACACAATCCTTTTCCCCAACATTGCATAAAATTGTCACCCAATACATAGATATTTCCAAAAGAAAGTCCACAGTTTAACACATAGGCTATGCCTGGATAGAACTTCATATGGGGTGATGAGTAAGAAAGAAGAACGGTGAATAAAGGCATGCTTTACAATTGATGGGCTAATGACACTTTACATCTGGGAATAAAACTTTTCCAAGTCATTGTGATACATTTGCCCAGCCCTTCTTCCAAAAACTTAAACATGTCTGACTTTTAGATACAACAAAGAAATTGGCAGTAAGCCTCACCAGTTTCATATTCCAAGGCTTGGAGTATCATCTCCACCTGGATAAAGAAAGAAATACAGAATAAGATTATGTTGGTACGATTCTATTGAAGTACCAGTACTAACAAATGGATTAACTCAGTGAATATGCACATGGTTACTGAGCAGCTTCTCACCCCCTACACTGTTCAGCTGCCAGTTAAAGCCAGGACTTGAGGCTAAATTACTGACTGCCTATTACACATCGTTGTTTATAATAAAATTTTGTAAGCTAACGTGACAGCCAAAACAAGAGAAAAGAAAAGTACAAATGCAGAAAAATGACATTTCTTGCAAATATTCTCAATAGTAAACCAACTTTCTCCATGCTAAATGATTATGTTGGTTGTTGGTTGAAAACTAAAGCAAATATGCTCATGTTGTTATCTGACAACCCAGTTTTAGAAGAAACACATCTTATAGAAATTTGAAATCCAATGAGTTTGGGAATAACAATGCAGAAGTAGCCAGTGAATCTGTATCTCAGAAGGGCCATCCATGCTATAACTTAGCAGCAAAAAAGTTAGGAGAGAAAAACCTTATCAAAGTCCTTCACAAGCTTGGCTTCAGGTGAAGAATTTTCCTCATACTCCATCCATAGCTGCCATATTTCCTTGGCTACAAAACAGATCATTCTAGTCAGAATAACATGCCCACATGCAATCCAATGCATGAACACAAAGACACTCCCATCTCAAGAGAGGAGGGAAGGAGGAGGGAGGGGAAGCACGAGACTTAGTGAAGCACCTTGTGACCCACCACCTAGTAATTTGCACATGTGGTCCAATGCTTCCCGCTCTTGTCTGCTTTTTTCAGACTTTGAAATTCCATCTGAAGGGGTTATATCACCAACAATGGCTGTTCAACCAATTGGGCAGGCAACAAAACAACTTATAAACTCCAAATCAATTGGGTAAGTAAGAAAAAGAAACCAAAAAAAAAAAAACATTACCATGTCACAAGAAACTACAACACCCAGGTCAAAGCATCTCTACTACCATTTGCTCGCCATAAGTAACACCATTTAACAAGATCCAAGATGCCTAAATTTGGAACATATAATCCCAGCCTCCCACCAAAGTAAATTACACAATAGTAATGGGCTAAATTATTTGTTTTGTCTTCACAGAGTTACCCATTTTGAGAAAAGCTACAAATAAACTTTCAATCAATCAAAATCCATACCCTCTGCAATGTCATGAACAAGTGCCATTTTCACACACCTGAAAATTTATCAAAAAACAAAACCTGAGTCAAAGCAAGAATAGAAGCATAACAATGTAATAACGGAATTTTAAAAATTTAAAAGAAAAAAGAAAGAAAGTGCAACAGAAAGGGCCGAACTTGTCTCGATCAATGCCAGGCATATCGGGAGCAATCAAAGCCATTAATCCCATTCTATGCATATGATCAGCAATCGACTCCGGTTCTTTCACGTCTCTTTTAACCCATCCAGCTCTCTTAGTTGTCTACTTAAACACCCAATTAAACATCAAAAAAAAAAAAGAAAAAAAGAAAGAGGAGAAAACCCAGTAATCAAAACCACATACTAAACAATAAAACGCTCAAAATAAAAAAGAACCGAACTGGTGATACCTTGAGGCGGTGGCAAAGAGAGAGGAAATCGACGGCAGAGGAAGCAGAAGAAGAAGATGCAGCAGCAGCAGAGTCATCTCCAGAAGAAGGGCTGCCATTGTCACCGTCGGTGAGAGAAGGAGGAGACGTGGAAGCCTCAGTGGCCATACGATGAAACCTAGAGTTGGCGGCCGTGGATTTGAATCTGAGTTGTGTGCGAGTGATGGCGGAAGGTCCAAGAGAGACGAGCGCGGTTGATTTGCACAGCAACGCCGCCCTGCTTCCGCTGCCCATTGATTTTCCTTTTTCCTTTTTTTTTTCCTCTCTCTCTTTTTGTTTCCTTTCTTGGATTAAAAATCCACGTTCTTTTAAATAAATGTTCAAAAAAACAAAAAAAAGATAGATTCGGCATATTCTAAAAAAAAAAACTGGTCTTTTATTATTTTTATTTCCAAACTCATTAAACCAGATTACAAAACTGACCCTAGTTTTTATTTTTAGTTTTATATTTTATTATCTTAATGGTATATCTAATAATTTTTAAAAAATGAAATTTAAAAATAAAATTCAAAATATTATCTTTTATTAAATAAAACTCACAGTAATTTTGTTCTCGAATTGATTTTCAAGTTATGAAATTTTTAACCATTAAAAAGGGCTAAAGGGCCAACCCATTTTTTATATGGGTCGGAGTCAAGAAAATGCTTGTAGTGGTTATGTAAATTCTTTGTTCATCAATGCATATAGAATATTGATCGGTCTGAGTAACGTCGATCTTACCTAGAGGCCCACAGAATTACACTTCTTTACACATTTTTTTTTATTTGTTGAAAGAATTTTGTGTCACTTGTCATTTGATGAAAAGAAAAAATAAATTCTTTTTTTTTTTTTTTGATAAAGGCACCATTATTTTTTTTTTTTTAAGTAGCTCTTGGTTGCCTTGACGCAAAGGGCAAGTCATCCTCATCCAAGCACACCCAACTTCAAGCCCCTCGCCATCACTTGTATCCATTAACAACACATAATTCTTGTAAAACAAGGTCGTGAACGCTACCCAGTAGGTTTGGTTGAACCCCTTTTTTCCTTAAAACAACCACCAAGTCTTTCAACTCCGTGTGATTCCCATCTGCTTTGGCAAGAGATCGCCGGCGTAGCTCTGGGGCAAAGGCGGTTTCAACCTTTTACGTATGTTTACAGCATGAGACAGAACAGACTGTCTTGCATGCCCGTATTTCGATCCAGACATTTTCATCAGGCATTTCCACATGAATGCTGTAACAACTTCAGCTCGTGTTGGATGTTGTACGCTTGCACTCGCGGCTTTTACCTTAAGCAGGGCAAGCTTCGAGTCATTGATCACGAAACTCCTTGTTTTACCCCATAAAATTTCCAGGAATTTTGGCGGCCGCGACGGTTGTGCTGGTGGAGATAGGCCTAATGCATCCTCTATCGAGAGGAAATTACGGTGCCGGAGACGAAATATGGAAGCGATTCCGGCGGCCTGCCGACAGGCTTCGTATTAGGAATATAAGGAACAGCCCAATTATCGACAAACAAGACGAAGGAGGATGCGTCCAAAACCTTGTGCGAAAAGCCAATACCAATTGCCAAGCCCTCACAGGGAAAAAAGTTCAATTGAACCTTGGCATTTGATGCTGTGGAGTATAGATCAGCGGGTATCAATTTTTCTAGCACATTACTCTCTGGCTGCTTAAGAATGTCCCAGATTATGCAGTTAACTTTGGCCTCAGAAAACTCAACCCCGCTGTCATTACATTCAATCAAATAATTATCTCTTATTCTACCGGCTAACGGGTAGTAAAAAGTAAGCACATTTGACAGGGACAATTTCGGCTGTTGGGATGTTGCTTGTGGATGATGAGAGTCAGCTTTTAGAGGGTAGAACAGAAGTATTGGTAGGGTCATTGGGGGAGTGACTTGGTCAACAAAAGAAAGCTTCAAATGTCTCAAGTGTTCTGGGGTTGGAGAAGATGGCTTGATAATTTCTCTAGCGATGGTGTCAACTTGACTCGCTTGGCCTTGTCTGCAGACTGGGCATGTTCCATTGAAATAAAAATCAAGAAGGGAGATTTATATCTGTTCTCTTCCTTAATAAAAGTTTAAATGATGCTTCAGATTGAAAACAATAGAAACTTAAAGCAATTGATGACAATTCATAGCGACAAAAATGTTAATGCTAAATCTATAAAAGATAATAAGGACGGGGAGTCTTGTTCTATGATTATTTTTTCATAAACTTGTAAATTAGTCTCCATGTGTTGTTGTTATCTAGATACTCTTCTATTTTACTTTTGTTTTGGTCCCAATGTAACTTTCTTTTATATGTATGAATCCAGGTCATTACGTACATTTTTTTGCCCAATTGCCTTCAAGCTTAACCAAACTTAGGAACACAATTAAAGGTTGGACGAAATTCCAAAGACCAAAAATATGATTTTGGCCCAGAAATATGGAATCACGGATCTTGCTGAACTTCTTTCTTGTTTTGTAATTTAAATGGATCTTAGTGAAAATTTATTTAGTTCATGGGCTGCTAGAAATGGTTATCAATTTTTTCAGTCCAATAAAAAAAGTAATGAACATTACTAAATTACTTATATAATGAAGAATTAAAGAAAATTAAAACTCACTGTGACCCCCCTAGATTTGGCCTAAAATGGGTGCACTACAAATTTACAATCATGTCATTATATTAGCCCAATTGTCACTTCCCCCCCCCCCCCCAAAGAATGAGAAATCCCAATCAATTGAGGAATTCTAAAAGAAAATGGCAAAATAAGTATGTGCCGCATCAAGACATTGAAAATGGGTGTAGCCCAATTGTCATTTTGACCAAAGAAATGTGAAATCCCAATCGATTGAGGAATCCTCAAAGAAAACGGCAAATATATGTTGGATTGGGACCACTGCAAATGGGCTGATTTTACCGACACAATTGATTTAATCTACACCATCTCCTGTTTTCGCTCTCAACCCCATGTGATTGATCATGGCCATAGCTCGCATTTGGTTTCTATGGGTCCTGTTGTAGTATTCAAGTAAAGTTCTTTTTTTTTTTTTTTTGGTCTTTTAGAGGTATTTTAGTTTATTTTTTTATGGAGTCCAACTTTTTATCTTTTATTTACTTTATTATTATTATTATTATTATTATTTTGTGTTTTAAACACATGGAATTGAGGTGATATAACGGTCAAATGCTGTGAACCAACCACAAACCCGGGTCGTTTTGACGCCTATAAATAATCCTCTTACGATGCGGATTGTATTTTTCCATTATTTTAAATGAAAATTTACAACGTCTCTCTATGTATAAATATATAAAGTGTTAGAGGCACTGGCCTATCTGTACAGTAAATTTGAGTTCCCTCCAATTTTCCCAAATTTCGGTTCTCTCTCAGGCCTCTTGCCTTCGTCGCCGGCTCAGGCGCCGGAGTTTCTCTCTTCAAGCGTCTTGTCACTGCAGTCGCCAGGCCGGAGATTCAAAACCACTTCCGATTCTTTTTCAAGAATGCAAAAGAAGCTTTGAAAATAGAAGAATCTTGGAGTCCGAGTCACATTAGAAACGCCATGCCTCAAAGGATCACCAAGATTTGGGCGCCTTAAACCGATGCGCGCGATTCTCGAGTCCTACTGTTTGTAATGCTGCAATTTCTGTAATGGTAACCCTTTTGATTTTGTTCAAGGCGTTTGGGTTATTGTTTCTGCTTGGTCGTGTTCTATTTATGGTTCTTTATCTCTTCGTCATTTTTTTTTTTCCGTGTCGTAAGTTCTTTATCGTTTTTTTTTTTTTTTCTTGTCTCGTCTTCAGGAGGCGGAAACGACATCTCCAAGACTCTCGCCACGGCACTGGACCTTGAAGATCCGCATGGAGCCACCATTGTCAGCAGGCGTTTCACCCGCGGAACATGGTGACCAAGTCCCTGGGACTTGAAGACAAGGACCAACAGCTTAAAATTTGGAATTCAGGTTTCTAATTGGTCCTTAGTCTGTTAATTTTATAAATTTTTTTTTCTATTATAGATGATCTTCCCTTATTGATTTCAGTTTTCAGAGAGAGGAGATGGAGAATGATGCGTTGTTTCATCAGAGGCTCAAGCTCCTATCAAATAGGCTCTCTCAGGCGTTTTGCCTTCGCCACCAGCCCAAGCGCCGGCGTTTTTTTCTTCAAGTTTGTTGTTACGCAATCGTCGCCGGGCCGGAGGTTCAACGTGTCTCCCGATTCTCTTTCAAGAATGCAAAAGATGCTCCCAAAATGGAAGAATCTTAAAATCCGCGTCGCCTTAGAAACGCCAAAGATCACCAAGATTTGGCGCACTCAAAGCCAATCGTGTGGCGATTTTTGAGTCCTGCTGCTTGTCCTGTTGCACTTTCAATGATAAACCTTTTGATTTTCCTCAAGGCGTTTCAGTTCTTGTTTTCTTTTTGATCATGTTTTATTTACGTTTCTTTTAACTTCCTTTTCTTTTCTGTTCTTTTTTTTTTGGGCCTTGGGATATTTCTTCATAGATTTTTTTTGCGTCTTTGAGTTGTGGAAATGGCATCGCTAAGGCTCTAACCCTAATCCTAAGCCTAGTGGAGGAAATAACAAGGACGTTACTGGATCTTGAAGAGCCGGAGGGAGCTGCGGTTGTGAGCAGGCGTTTCACTAGCGGAACATAGTGACTAAGACGCTGGGCCTTCAAGACAAAGTGCAGCGATTGGATTTTGGAATTCTGGTTTCTGGATTTAGCCTTGCTATCCAGGCTGTATGGTGTAGTGATTGATCCTTACTGTGTTAACTTCATAATTTCTATTTTCCATTATAGTTCCTTCTTTGATTTCAGTTTTAAGAGAAAAGAGATGGAAACTGATATGATCCTGATTCTGATGGTTTTCACTTTATTGATTGCTGACCTATGTAGATGTCCTTCATATAAAGAAAATGGACAAGCCATAAATGCTGGCAGAAGGCCCAATTGGAGTTTATACTGGCTCATGCACAATTGAGGAAGATGTATAATTTGACGTCCCGGTGTATGCTTGTATTTCTCAACAAAATTGGTTTTCTTTCTTTCCTTCTTTTTTGTTTTTTTTTAATGTATTTTTCCTGGCTTACAGCTTATTCTGGCCCGAAACTATAGATAAAAAAATTAAAGAAATTGTCAAGGGAGCCACGAAACAATTGGAAGCTGGTTGACGTGAGGAGGGGACTTCCTTGCTTGGTAAATGGAGAAGTTAGGCAGGGACTCATTGATTCATTGAATGGGCTCATTAAAACTTCTTTTTTAATTATGTTTTGCTGTCAGAATGATTGTTGTTTGATGCCTGAGTCATAACTCTATGGTGAGAATGCCTTGAATTTGCTATCTGGTGCTAGATTTCGTAATGATACCAACATCCTTCTTGTTGTTTGATAATTCAAGAGAATCTGATTCCTATATGGCTGGATGACCTAGTGAATGATATGAAAACATTGAGTTGCAGCTTCCAGCACACGTTATATTAGCATACTAGTGCTGCATTTCTTCCAATAAACGAGTTTAATGTTGCTTATCTTTGCAGGCGATGGAACGACAAGCAGTTTCCATTGGAAAGGCTGAGATTGCTGTTTCCCTTAATACTTCTTACACTTTACTACTGACTTCTGCAAGCCCAATTGATTTACGTCATGATCCTAGGTTGTCTGCGATTGTATATACACCATCTATCTACCTTGTTGTCAAGGTAAGTAATATGATTCACGGGCATCACAACTGGCACATTGAATAATTTTGTTCATTTCTATGTGGCTCTGGTCTGGCTTATAAGTATCTATAGGAATATAAGGTTGGTTGCAGCAGAGAAAATGTGTACAATTTTCTCCTAGGATTCTCCTTATTTTAGCCATTATAGATTAGTGCTACCACAATGACTCTGATCTTGACAACTTCCTAAGTTTGATTTTGACATAATTGATCCTTGACAAGGCTGACAGACAGACAAGCACCTTTGCCAAGCAAATTTTTTCATTTCATTTTGAGAATCCTGAGGTATTGAGAATTCCAGTAACCCTTCTTGTTCCGAGAGTTGTTATTGATTGATTGCTCGTAAAAATTTTCACTTTTAGAGTGCAGAACGTAATGTCATAGGCCTTGCTACCTTAACTGCATATCGGAGCTATGCTCGTAAACATATTCAGTCTCAGTTATCAGGATAGAGTTGCCAAAGAGTTGACTTGAGGTTATTTAAAGATGAGAAGAAGAAATTCTCCTAGAAGTAGCCAAAAAGTTGTAATGATGGTGCATCTCTTTTTTGTTTTTACACTTTCCTTATCCATGAACATGCTTGTTTAGCTAAATTGGTAGATCTCCTCAACGTATTTCTGTTTCTGCAATTTCATCGGTGCTTTATTGTCTCTAAGAGCATTAGAAAACCATTTACATGAGCTTTTTTTTATTTTTTTATTTTTTTTGCAGTTATGTGATCTTCTACTGCCACATTGGCTTTTCCCTTACTTATCAACAACATATTCTTTTGATATGTTGCATGACTTTATATTGTTGACAGCTAATAACTGCAACATCCAACCAAATAGAAATTCTAATACACCTTAGGCTCAGATTTCTTTCTCAGAATGGGTTGGTATTAGCTTTCTCCGTGTTTAGCTACATCCTGTTCTAATGGCGTCACCATAAAATATCTCTAATTATAGCTTCTTGTGATTCATAATGTAGGTTGAGAAACATGATGTAGCAGAGGCATTTCAGCTCCTAGAAGTTGCATGCAATAAATCAGCAACGGATCAGTTGAATAGTGATTCCCTAAATTTCTGCCCCTTTTATTGATTGTTTTACTTTGCAGACCAGCAGGGTCTGATGCCTTCTCCATTCTTCTTCAGCAGGAACTATTGACATGGATGTTCAGTACTACTAGAGTTTTGGGAAGTGAAAGGATGTGAAGGAGAATCTTGCTGCAACCACTCCCTGTATAATAATGGGAAATTCTGGGACCCTACCGCACTTGATGGAGGTACATGAGCCGGAAGTACATGCTAAATCACTATCTTATTTTAGGCAGAACTAAGCCTAAATGTGCTTTGTTATCGTCCGATAGTTACTGGATCAGTGCAAGAAGCAGACTTTAGCACTGAAGCGAGCCTTTCATGATGTAAGCATGTGACTCATATATCATTCACCCTCTTCCTCAGTTTGTGGAATGTTGATGCTGATGCGTGTCTCTCTCACTCTCTACCTTTCTTTCTGGACCCATTTTATCAAGCTAAGGTTCTGGGTTTACCATGCATGTTTTCTATTTTTTTGGTTGCCAACATGTCTGCATTTTCAAATATGACTTTTGCATTACATGATTTTGCCTGATTTTGAGTAATGTATTTAGTAAATTTGTATTATGGAAGCATAATTTATGCTTTTCTGATGAGGGCCTATTTTGGTTTGTCATCTAATTAAAGAAAATAGAGAAAAAACTTGCCTCTGACAGTCACTGTCACAAACTCTACAAGCAATGCACAAGGCCGGGTATTTAAACCTTGTTGATACTATGGAAGGCAAGTATTCCTTTGATCGGATATTGTGCATGTGAAGCCTTTTATCTTGTTCTCTATGTTCTAACATTATTCCTCTTGTATTTTGGGGACGGGGGCCTGAGTTGTGAAGAAATTTCTGTCTCCTAGCAGAGGATGGGGCTTTCGAAGAGATGGCACTACAATAGCTGGAACTTTACAAGCAGCTGACCCACCTGAGGACAACAAGGAAAAGCTACTACTCGTTCGCGAAGGTCCTTGAAGTTATTACTTCCATAGCTACTACAACTTTCCATAGTGCTTTACATAAAATTACGGAACCAGGTGAGTTTATATATCTTCAATCTGTTCATCGTGGATGCTTGCTTTTTTGTTTTAGGAATTTTGTTAATATAGTGAAATGCTTTGGTGACAATAAGAAAGAAAGGTCCATTGTTTTTTGTTTGATTAATTGTTTTGATCTCAAAAAGAGTTTGATTGTTTTGGGCTTGTTTCTTGTTTCATACTCAAACCGTGACTGAGAAATTAATTTTTCCTTCTTTAAAGGTCTGTTTCTTATCCTTTGATTACCTGTCACAAGAATCAAGAAGACCTGCTCGCACCTCCCCACCTCCCTGCACTGCATTTGCGTATGCGTAGGATATGCACGCGGAAACATTTATATTCGATTAGCTCGGAATTGGTACCTCACAAAAAAACTGTGCATAATCTTTTGAAAATACTGTCGTGTTTTCAGTCTGAGAATTGTTGTTTTTGTTCGCTTGAGGAAAATATTATGATTTAATGCCTCCTCTTTGGATATCTGTGAGTGAATCAATTGATGATGAGCCTTAGGGGTCCTTATGGCACTGTGTTTGACAGAGATTGCACAAGCCACCGAGAGATTGCAAATTCTAATTTTTCCAGATTAATGTTCTCTCTTGTACAGTCTTTTTGTTGGTCAGTTTCTTAGGCATTTCTGGTTTGCTGCTTTGCCCTCTCAGCACTGAATGTCAGATGGTTATGAAATGTTTTATGAACTAGATTAGCGAGACGGGCAAGGACTGGCGGCTCGTCTACAAGGTAAATTTCCACGTTGTTTAGTTTTTACCTCAGAAGCAAATAAAGTATGAGAAGAGAAAAAAAAAATCGAACAAACATCTGTAAGAGAGAGGTTTGTGGGCTTCATTATTTACCCAAAAGTAATTTTTGCTGGCTTCTCGGTCATTATATATGTCTATAAAATCAAGAGTCTTAAGACCGCTGTCACTGGGTGACTATTTATTTATTTCTTTCTTTCTATTTTAACGGTCAAATCCTTCCAACTAAACAAATGTGGATCGTATATAATTATTTTTATTTATAAGGTCCATATAAATAGCCTCTCTCAAATTAAATCAGTTTCACTTTCCCTCCAGCCTCCCCAATTTCTCTCTAGTCTCCTTCTCTCTGTAGCTCCGCGGCTTTTTGTCGCTGGCTCAAGCACCGGAGATTCTTTCTCAGCTGCTCTCTTTCCTCGTCTTCCATTTCTTCCTTTCTCTAGGAATCGTAAAGCCCCAATTCCCTTTTCTAATGTTTTCATTGCAAACGCTGGCCTGGAGGTTCGCGAACTTTTTCGTTTTTGAAGAATCCAAAAGAAGACGCCAAAAATGCAAGATTCTTTAGACAGAATTGTGGGTCGCCTTAGAAATGCTCCCAGATGACCAAGATTTGGTACGTTTTAATCTAACCAGCCGAATCTTGAGTCCTGCTGCTGGGTTTGTTGCCTTCTCTACAATAGTAATCTTTTGTTTTTGATAAAGTGTTTGCAATTTTTGTTTCTGTTTGATTGTGTTCTTTTTATGGGTCTTTAACGATTTTTCTTGCCTTCTTGGGATAGCTCTTTATTGAATTTTTTGCCGTCTTTGGATGGCAGAAAGGACATCTATGGTCCGAACCTAATCTTGACGGATGAACTGGGTCTTGAAGAGCAAGAGCTGGCGGCCATTTTCGACAGACGTTTCACCGGCGGAAGTAAGTTTGGCTAAAATGCTGGGCCTTGATGATGCAGAACAGCCGGCTTGAATTTTGGAATTCTGGTTTCTGGATTTCGCCTAGCTATCTGATCTGTTAGAGAAGACATGGAGTGCGATAGTGCAGCAATTGGTCTGTTAATTTTATAATTTCTAATTTCTCTTGTGTTGCTTTTACTTTATGTTGATCTTTCCTTTTTCAATTTCAGTTTCAAGAGAAAAGAGATGGAGGCTGAGCTTGTTAATGTCGACTGTCAAAATGAAAATTTGATCATGCTAAGGGGACAAGTCAAAGGAGATTGAAGCATGAATTGTTCTAGCAGCCAATCCTGCCCAAAATTTTTGTCATGGACTAAGCCACTTAGGATCAAAAGAAGAAGGTAAGAAGGGAAAACAGAGAGTCTGGATTGCTATGCATTTTTCTAATTTTCTTTTTGCTGAGTTAATTAAACATATATGTTTTTGGTTGCATACATGTCTGCATTTTTAATTATGAATGTCTGCGTTACACAAGTTTGCCTAATTTTGAGCAATGTGTTTGATAAAGTTGTATTATGGAAGTTTTAATTTATATTTTGAGCAATGTGTCTGCATTCTTTATCATCTCTTTGAAAGGAAAAATTGATAGCCTACCTTTGACAGAGTCACTGATGAAAACTCTACAAACAACGCAGAATTTTGTTGGCATTATGGAATGCAAGTATTACTTTGCTCGCATATTGTGCCTGTGAAGCCTTCTTTTGTTGTCTATGTTGTAACATTATTCCTCTATTACTTTTTTCGGTGTTTGAGTTGTGAGGAAATCTCTCCCTTTCTCTCCAGCCTCCTATCAGAGAATGTAGTTTAGAAAATTGGTGGTGAATCCAATAACTAGATGACATTGTGATGGCTGAAACTTCAAAAGCAGTTGACCCAGCTAAAGAAAATTAGGTAGCCAATTAGTCGTATGTGAAAGTTCTTGAAGTTATTGCTTCCATAGCTTCAACTGCTTCTGTGCACTTTAACATTTAATGGCGGGGCCAGCAAGTGGCTACTCTATAATTATGCATATCCTTGATCTGCCTTATAGGTCTATCTTATGCTTGTTTCTTATAGGGAATTATGTTTGATATTGTGAAATGCCTTGCTGACAACAAGAAACAATTGACAATGTGCATTGGCTACTTTTGATTCTTGGTTTCTGTCACTCATTTTGATGAAAAGGTAATTCCTGATGCAGTCTTGTTTTTTCCAGCTCTGCTATATTGGTCTCACGTGTATTAATAGCCTCTTTATATAGATTCCTTGTGTTACCACAGCTTTGCTGGACACTAAGCTAGGTGCTAAGGGGCATAGATGCCTTTCCGTTTGGTTGTCATGGAAACTTTCTTGGTCTAATGACTTTCTGATGCTTTCCATTCAGCTGTCATCCTGCAATGATGGAAATTTTTGTCAACTTCTGCTTTCTAAACTCCTGATGTAATACGTGCATTATAGATCATTTTAGACTCTGTAAGATGGAACCTTCTTCTCAGAATAAAACTTAAATGTTGGGAAAGAAACAGAAGCACACTTTTGTTGAGATTTTGTGCTCCATCTTGTGCTTCTTAATCTCATTCATGGACATAGTTTTGTGCCCAGTTCATAAATTGTATGTAAATATAATCATTCTAGATTGATCAGAATCTAAGGGTTGTCCAGGAGTCAGTTTTAGCTCTTGTTTCATGAACTACCGAAGAAGCCTCTCAGAGTTTTACAAGGTGTGTTGTCTAGTAACATGGATGGCTTGTTTTTTTTGGTGCCTGCATGTGCACCTCCCTCTGCTCCTTTGTGAGTAATGTTAGCATATGCACATATGACCACTTTATCAAAATCATTTAAATATGCTAAAACAATATTGATTGCTAGTGTCTAAAATAGGTCTAAAGGATGAAAACTCTGCTGCTAATGGTATGCTTAAATGCCAAATCAGGCTGCGCACTGGTATGTACCATCCCTTCAAAGGCAAATTTTACTTTGTCTACAAAATGCGCAATCTTTTCTCATTTTTCTATATTCTAACACTGCTGCTTTTTTTGGCCCACCCTTTTTTGGTGTTTCAGTTGTTCCTCCCTGCTCCCTCTAAGATGTTTGGGAGGTGGGGAAGAGGGTATGACAGTTTTCCTGACAATGACCTGAACTTGAATTTCCTTAGTCACGTCTCTAGGCTTTGTTCTTTTTGTGCTATTGAGTTTAGGTAAGTTTAATTTTATTTTTGTTTTTTTTGATGAGAAATACTCGGGTATGTTTCATTTCAACAAAAAATGAAGAGGACAGGTTTGTAACTTCAAAACGATGACAATTGAAACTTAAAAATGATTAAGGACACTTTATATGCTAATCCACGAGATGCTTTTGGCCTCAAGGATAAGGGTTAGAATTTAAGACACCAGCTTGTCACAAAATTTTAATGGAGGAATAAAAGAGAAAACGAACAAAATTACTACAATGATTCTGATCTTCATGGTTTCTTAAGTTTGATTCGACATACTTGATCCTTGACAAGACTGACAGACAAACAGACAGACAAGCATCTTGCCGAGACATTATCTCATTTCACTTTGAGAATCCTAAGGTCTTGAGAATTCTAGTAATCCTTCTTGTTCCAATCTTGTTATTGATTGATTGCACATAAAAATTTTCTGCTTTCAGAGTGCAGAACATAATGTCGTGGACCTTGCCACAGTAACTGTGTATCTGAGATAGGCTCCTAAACATATTCAGCCTCAGTTACCAGGATGAAGTTGCTGAAGAGTTGACTAAGGTTCTTTAAAGATGAGAAGAGGAAATTCTCCTGGAAGTAGCAAAAAAGGTGTAATTATGTTGTGTTTCTTTTTACACCTTCCTTATGCATGCACATGCTTGTTTGGCAAAATTGGTAGATCTCCTCAAAATATTTCTGTTTCTGCTTTTTTACAACTGTTTCATTGTCTCTAAAAGCATTAGAAAACTGTTTACATGGTTTTTTTTTTTTTTCCAGCTATGTGATCTTCTACTTCAACGTTGATTTCTTTTCCCTTACTTTTCAATCTCATATTCTTTTAGTATGTTTCATGACTTCATATTGTTGACAGCTAACAACAGCAATATTCAAGCAAACAGAAATTCTAATATGCCTTTGTGAAGCCTTGGATTTGTTTCTCAGAGTGGGTTGGTATAGCTTTCTCTATGGTTAACAACATCATTGAAAATGGCATCATCATAACATATCTCTAATTATGGATTCTTTTGTGCCTAATGTGGGTTGAGAAACTTGTTGTAGCAGAGGCAATGCAACAATCAACGGATCAATTAACCAGTGATTCCCTAAGTTTCTTCCCCTTTATTGATGGCATTTCCTTCCTCCTCAGACCAGCAGGACCTGATGCCTTCTACATTCTTTTTCAAGTAGGAACTATTGACATTCAGGTTATTACTACTAGAGTTTGGGAAGTCAAAGGATGAGAAGGAGAATCTCAGTGCAGCTTCTCCCAATATGATGATGGGAATTTTGGGGAGTTGGAGGTACATGCTAAATTGTCATCTTATTTTATCAGAACTGAAGCTAAATGTGCTTAGTTATTGTCCTATAGTTACTGGATAAGCTCAAGAAGGAGAGCTCTAGGACTGAAGCTAGCCTTTCTTGACGTAAGCTCCCCTTGTGTAATGTTGATGAGGTACATATCTCTCACCATCTACCTTTCTTTTTGGACCCATTTTATCCAGGCTGAGGGTCTGGGTTACTAGGCATTTTTCTATATTTCTTGATGCTGAGTTACTTAGAGGCTCTGTTTTTGATTGCCGACATGTCTACATGTTCAAATATGACTTCTACATTGCATTATTTTGCTTTTCTGATGAGGGCATTTTCTATTTGTCATGAATTTGGAAGGAAACAGTGATAGAGAAAAAACTTGCCTCTGACAGAGTCATTGTCGCAACTCTACAAGCAATGCACAAGGCCGGGTGTTTAAACCTTGTTGATATTATGGAAGGCAAGTATTACTTCACATATTGTGCATGTGAAGCCTTTTCTCTTGTTCTCTATGTTCTAACATTATTCCTCTTTTTTTAGGGAGGTGTTTAAGTTGTGAACAGCTCTCTCTCTCTCTCTCTCTGTCACACACACACACACACACACACACACACACAAGCTCTCCTAACAGAGAATGGAGCTCACAAATAGATGGCACCGCAAGAGCTGAAACTTTAAAAGCAGTTAACCCGCCCAAAGACAACGAGGTAAAGTCAAATACTCATTCAAGAAGGTCCTTAAAGTTATTACTTCCATAGCTTCACCAACTTTTTTAGGTGTAATTGTTTTGATAACACAAAAAGTTCGATTGTTTTAGGCTAGTTTTTTTTTTTTTTTTTTTTCATAAGAAGTCTCAAACGGTGACTGAGACATTGGATGTTCTTTTTTAATGTCTGTTTCTTATGGTTTGATTATCTGTTATAAGAATTAAGAAGACCTGCTTGCTCCTCCGTGCTTCCTGGCACCGCGTGCGCACATGTGCAGGAATTGGTACCTCGGCAGAAAAAAAAGAAAGAAAAGAAAAACGGTGCATACTCTTTTGGAAATACCTTCGTGTGATTTCAATCTGAGTATTGTTGTTTTTATTCGCTTGGTAAATTTTAAGTTAATGATTTAGTGGCTCTTCTTTAGAGATCTGTGACTGAATCAACTGATGATGAGCCTTGGGGGTCCTTGTGTGGCATTGTGTTGGCAGAGATTGTGCGAACCACCAAGGAATTGTAAATTCTAATTTTTTTTTTCCAAATTTATGTTCTTTTTCTTTTCTTTGTTTTTCAATCTTTTTATTGGTAAGTTTTCACATGCATTTTTGGTTTGTTGCTTTGTCCTTTCAGCACTGAATGTCAGGTGGTCATGAAATGTTCTATTAACTAGATTGGTGAGAAAGGGAAGAACTGGCGGCTCGTCTACGAGGTACATTTCCACATTCTTTCCCTCTGAAGTTAATAAAATATGAAAAAAGAAAACCAAACATCTGCGAGAGTTCCTCAAAAAAAAAAAAAAAAAAGGCATCTGCAAGAGGAGGCTTTTGGGCTTCATTATTTATCCAAAAGTAATTTTTGGGGGCTTAAAGGTCATTATTTATGGGCCAGTCCAAATATTAACTTGAGTACACACTTCACGGATGCCTGGCTTTTTTTTAATTTTTTTTAAAATATAAAATTAAGAGTCTAGGGCCACTCTCGTCATTGGATCACTATTTTTTTAAAATTTTTTTCTTGTTAACTGTCAAATCCTTTCAACCAAACAACAACTGTAATGATCCTGTTACGATGTGGATTGTATATAATTATTATTTTATAACGTCCATATAAATCCCCTCTGTCAAATCAAATCAGTTTCACTTCCCTCCGGCCTCCTCATATTCCCTCTCGTGTCTCCCCTCAAACCTCTCTCACCTTAAGCGCCCGAGTTTCTTTCTCAACTGCTCTCTCTCCTAGTATTCTCTTTCTTCCTTTGCTGCCTTTCCCCGCCTCTAAGATTTGTTATTCTCTAGCCGTAGGCTCCCAATTTCCCTCTCCGGTGTTGTTATTTGCAATCGCTGGGCGGGAGGTTCACGAACTCTTTGGATTTTTCAGGAACGCAAAAGGAATCCGTGAAAAATCCAAGATTCTTTAGACAGAAATAATGAGTCGCCTAAGAAACGTTCCCAGATCAGCAAGATTTGGCGCACTTTAAATCTATCTTCGCGATTCTTGAGCCCTGCTACTGGTGTTGTTGCATTTGTCCACAGAAGGTAATCTTTTGATTTTGTTCAAGCAACTTTTGTTTCAGTTTGATTTTGTTCTTTTTGTGGTTCTCTAACAATTTTTCTTGCCGTCTTGGGATAGTTCTTTATTGAAATTTTCGCTGTCTCTGGAGATCCACAGCTGGCTGCAATTGTTGGTAGACGTTTCACCGGCGGAAGGAAAAGATGGGCTAAAATGATGGGCCTTGAGGATGCAGAACGACCGCCTTGAATTTTGTAATTCTGGTTTCTGGATTTAGCCTTGCTATCTGATCTGTTTGAGAAGATACAGGGTACGATAGTGCAGCAATTGGTCGTTAGGTTAATTTAGTAATTTCTATTTTCCCCTGAGTTGCTTTTAGGTTATTGTTGATCTTTCCTTTTTATTTTAGTTTCAAGAGAAAATAGATGGAGGCTGAGCTTGTTAAGCTGATGGTCAATTGAAATTTGATGATGCTAAGGGGTACAAGTGAAAGGTGATCGAAGCATCTAGCAGCAAATCATGCCCAGCATTGTCATCATTGAAGCAAGCACTTGGGATCAAAAGGAGAATCAAAAGATACCTGTTTTCAGTTGCAGATGTGTCTGCATTTTGAATTATGAATGTCTAAATTGCCCAAGTCTGCTTGATTTTGAGCAACGTGTTTGATAAAGTTGTATAATGGTGGTTTTAATTTATAAACTTTTAATGAGGATGCTTTTCCGTTTGTTATCTCTTTGAAAAGAGAAATTGATAGCCTGGCTTTGCAGAGTCACTGGCTCAAATTCTACAAGCAATGCAGGGTGCTTAAGCATTGCTGACATTATGGAAGGCAAGTATTACTTTGTTTGCATATTGTGCACGTGAAGCCTCTTTTTGTTGTCTATCTTCTAACATTATTCTGTTATTCTTTTGGGCATTTGAGTTGTGAATAAATCTCTGTCTCTCCCGTCTCCTAACAGAGAATGGGCTTTACAAAATTGGTGGCAGAGCCAATAAGGAGATGATGTTGCAATGGCTGAAACTTCAAAAGTAGTTGACCCACCTAAAGACAATGAGGTAAGCCAATTCTTTGTACATGAAACTCGAAGTTATTACTTGCATAGCTTCAACTGCTTCTGGGCACTTTAACATAAAATGGTGGGGCCTGGCAAGTGGCTACTTTATAATTACACATATCCTTCATCTGCCTTATGGTGTCAACTTAGATGCTTGTTTCTTATAGGGAATCATGTTTGATATTGTGAAATGCCTTGGTGAAAACAAGAAACAATGAAGAATGTGCATTGGCTACTTCAGATTCTCAGGTTTCTGTCTCTTAGTTTGATAAAAAGGTAATTCCTGGTGCCATCTTGTTTTTCCCAGCTCCACTATATTGGTATCAGGTGTAATAACAGTCTCTTTGTCTAGATCCTTGTGTTACAGCAGCTTTGCCGGACACTAAGCTAGGCATTGAAGGGCATATGTACCTTTCTGTTTGGCTGTCATGGAAACTTTCTGGGTCTAATGACTTTCTAGGGCTTCCCATTCAGCTGTCATACTTACTACAATGACTGTAAATGTTAAAAACTCCTGACATATTACATGCATTATAGATCATTTAAAAATGTCTTTACTATGGAATCTTCTTTTCAGAATAAATCTTCAAATGTTTGGAGAGCAACAAAAGCATGCATTTTAGGCTAGTGTTTTGTTTCATAAAAGGCTTCAACCTTGACTGAGACATTAAATGTTCTTTTTTGAGGTCTGTTTCTTATAGTTTGATTACCTGTTATAAGACATTGAAGGGCATATGTACTTTTCTGTTTGGCTTTCATGGAAACTTTATGGGTCTAATGACTTTTCTAATGCTTCCCATTCAGCTGTCATACTTACTGCAATGATTGTAAATTTTGTCAATGTCTCCTTTCTAAACTCCTGACATATTACATGCATTATAGATCATTTTAAAATGTCTTTAATATGGAATCTTCTTTTCAGAATAAATCTTCAACTGTTTGGGAAGCAACAAAAGCATGCATTTTAGGCTAGTGTTTTGTTTCATAAGAAGTCTCGAACCGTGACTGGGACATTAAATGTTCTTTTTTAAGCTCTGTTTCTTATAGTTTGATTACCTGTTATAAGAATTAAGAAGACCTGCTTGCTACTCCCCGGCTTCCCCATACTGCATTTGTGCATGAGCAGGACATGTACATGGAAACATTGATTATATTCAGTTTGCTCGGAATTGTTACCTTGCAAAGGAACTTTGCATAGTCTTTTGGACATACTGTTCTGTGATTTCCATCTGAGAATTGTTGTTTTTGTTCATTTGGGAAATTTTAAGTTATGATGTAATGCCTCTTCTTTAGAGATCTGTGAGTGAATCATCCGATGACGGCCTTGGGTCCTTTTGGCACTTTGTTGGCAGAGATTGCACAAGCCACCAAGAAATTGTAAATTATAATTTTTCCAGATTTTATGTTCATTTTTCTACAATCTTTTTGCTGGTAAGTTTTCTTATGCATCTCTGGTTTTGTTGCTTTGTCTTTTAGCATTGAATGCCAGATGGTTATGAAATGTCTTATGAACTAGATTGGTGAGACAGACAAGATCTGGCAGCTTGTCTACAAGAGAGGTTTGTGGGCTTCATTACTTACTGAAAAGTAATTTTTGTGGCTTCATGGTCTATTATTTAAATTCAATTCTGCCTGAAGGAGCCAAACCCAAATATTAAGTTAAGTTCACCAACTAAGTGGCTGACTCACGTTATTCTTGATTTTTCCATTTTTAATTTTAGTTTCAAGAATCAAGCACAAGCCTGAAGGTTGGACTTGTGGGCTTCATGTTATTGTTGATCTTTCCCTTTTTCCTCTTCTTTTTTTTCTTTGTGCATTTTCAAGAGAAAAGAGATGGGGACCAAGTTTGTTGAGTTGACAGTCAATGGGAATTTGAGATGATAAGGGACAAGTCAAAGGAGATTGAAGCATGAATTATACTAGTAGCCAATCATGCCCAACATTTTTGTCATTGATGCAAGTCATTTAGAATCAAATGGTGAACCAATGGATAAGAAGGGCATTTTTCTATTTTCCTTGTTGCTGAGTTACTTAAAGATAACTGTTTTTAGTTGCATAAACAGCTGCATTTTTTATTATGAATGCCTACATTACATGAGTCTGCCTCATTTTGGGCAATGTGTTTGACAAAGTTGTATTATGGAAGTTTGAATTATAATTTTTTAACGGAGGTGCTTCTCTGTTTGTTATCTCTCTGAAAGGAGAAATTGATCTAGCCTGCCTTTGACAGAGTTACTAGTGCAAAATCCACAAGCAATGGAAAGGGTGCTTAAACCTTGTAGACATTGTGGAAGGCAAGTATTACTTTGCTTGCTTATTTTGCATATGAAGCCTTTCCCCCTTGTCTATGTTCTAACATCAGTCCTCTGTTTTTTTTTTCCCCTTTTTTTGGGCATTTGAGTTGTGAAGAACTCTCTCTCTCTCCCTCTCTCCAGCCTCCTAACAGTGAATGGAGTTTACAAAATTGGTGACAGAGCCAATAACAAGATGACATTGCAATAGCTGAAAACTGCAAATGCAGTTGACCTACCCAAAGACAATGAGGTAAGCCAATAAGTCATATGTGAAAGGCCTTGAAGTTCTTTCTTGCATAGCTTCAACTGCTTCTGGGCACTTCAACATAAAATGGTGGGCCCAGGCGAGTGTTACTTTATGATTATGCATATCCTTGATCTGCCTTAGAAGTTCATCAAAATTCTTGTTTCTTGTAAGGAATTTTGTTTGAAATTTATGAAATGCATTGGTGACAATGAGGAATATTTAGAATAGGCATTGTCTACTTTAGATTCTTAGGCTGTTGCCTCTCATTTCAATAAAAGGTAAATTCCTGCTGCCATCTTGTTTTTACCATCTCCACTATATTGGTCTCAGGCATAATATCTTGTCTAGATTCCTTGTGTCACAACAGCTTTGCTGGAGAGCTAGGCACTGAAGTGCACAGGCACCTTTTTGATTGGTTGTCATGGAAACTTTCCAGGTCTAAGGACTTCTCTAATGCTTCCCGTTATGGTAAATTTTGTTGACTTCTACTTTCTAGACTCCTGATGCATTATGTGCATCATGAATTATTTTAATGTATCTGTAATGTGGAATTTTCTTCTCAGTATAAATCTTCAAATGTTTGGAAAGCTGCAAAAGCATGCATTTGTTGAGATTTTGTGCTCCTTGTGCTTCTTAATCTTGTTCAGGGGCATGGTTTTGTACCCTGCCCTGTTCATAAATTTTATGTATATATTATCATTCTTGATTGATCAGAATCTAAGAGATGTCCATGACCCAGCTTTAGCTCTTGTTCATGAACAACTGAAGCAGCCTCTTAGAGTTTTACAAGGTGTGTTGTCTGCTAACATGGATGGCTTGTTTTGTTTGGTGCCTGCATCTGCTTCTTTGTGATTAATGTTACCGTGTGCAAATTTGACCTGTTTTATCATAATCTTTTGCATCTGCTAAAAGAATATTAATGGAGCTGGCGTCTTGAATAGGTCTAAAGGATGGAAGATCTTCTACTAATGGTATGCTTAAAGGCCAAATACAGCTGTGCACTGTGGTGTACCTTCCTTTTATTTCTTTTGGATTTATGTGTTTTTTGAAGGCAAATTTTAATTTGTCTGCATATTGTGCAACCTTTTCTTATGTTGTCCATGTTCTAACTCCTTGTCCTTCTCCCCATGCTGCACCCTCTAAGATGTTTAGGATGTGGGGAGGAGGGTTTAACAATGACTTGAACTTGAATTTCCTTAGTCATGTCTCCGGGCTGTGTTCTTCTTGCTGCTCTTTAGTTTAGGTAAGTCTTCATTTCAATTTTTTTTGATGCAAACGAAATGGGTACGTTTCATTTCAATTGAAAATGAAGAGGACAGGTTTAGATGATCTCTTCCTTAACTGAGGGTTAAGTGAAACTTTAAACTGACGACAACTGAAACTTACTAACAACTAAAGACACGTGAGGAGCAGCATGGGTTTAGAACTGCAAAATTTCTAGAGCTAAAATTTGATCTCTCTTCTTTTGGTATTTTTCTTTAGGGGGGGGGTCTAGTTGAATTGGTGAGGTAAGAATGAATTTTGAGTGAGTTATACATTTCAAACCTCAAGGATAAGGGTTAGAATTTAGAACAGTAGCAAGTTATAAAAGTTTGACTGAGGAATAAAAGAGAAAAAGAACAAATTTTACACGTGAGGAACAGCATCGCTCTAGAGCTGCAAAATTTTTAGGGCTAAAATTTGATCTCTCTTCTTTTGGTTTTTTTTTGGGGTCTAGTTGAATTGGTGAGGTAAGAATGAACTTTGAGTGAGGTCTACATCTCATACCCCATGTCTCACTTTAAGTTTTATACATGGTATCCATTAGGCTATACCAAGTGGTTGGTCTATGAACTTTCACTATGTCAAATAGGAAAGTGGCAGCAGAACTTGTTCTTGGTTATTTATTTAGTGTTTTTTTTTTCACTAATTCTTTAAATTTAATTAATATAATTTTTATCATTATCTAATTCTCGCTAATGTTCAATTTTCATAATTTTGGGACTCGCATTTGTTCATTCTTCTCAGTTATAATGTTGACTAATTATTCAGGGTTGGTTAAGGACACTGTTTGGTATTCCGAGTTGGTCATATGAAAATCGCAACATGCTGGAATTAGAACAGAATTCATTTAATTTGGTATGATTTGGAGCACAATTTTATAAATCAGATGGCCTGTCAACAAACACTGGGATTTGTGGTTGCAAATGCGAGTAGCTCTTGGTTTCTCTCAAACGAAGCCCAGTCCTCTTCGCCCAGGCACAACCAGACTTCAATTCCCTTACCATCTCTTGCATCCATCAGCACCCCATAATTCTTTAGTAGCAAATTGGTGGCTATCACCCACATTGGCTTTACCCATCCAAAATCATTTTCATATAATGGAAATCTACACAAACTACTCAAGCTGTACGTCTCTACACCGTCTCTGCTGTGCAGGTTCTTTAATTCTTCGGCAAATGCAAGTATCTCATTTGGCGTAATGCCTTTCCTCATAATCTTACAGGTTCGTTCTAATCCCTTTCTTGAAAGAGCTACCAAATGTGGCAACTCTACATCACTTCGATCTGTTTCGGCAAGAAACTTGATGGAAAGGTTTCCAACAGTGTTTTGAGGCACAGGTGATTGTAATTTTTTGCGCAAGTTCACAGCCTGGACTAAAGCGGACCGTCTTGGCGACCCTGGTTTTAGTTTAGACGTTGCAATTAGGCATTTCCAGAGGAATGCTGCCACAGCTTCAACTCGGGTTGGTTGTTGTATACTTGTTGCACTTGCAGCTTTTGCCTTGAGCAAGGCAACTTTCGACACATCAAACACGTACCTTCTCGTTGTACACGATCTTTTCAGCATCATTGCACGTGGTGGTGGAGGTGGAAGTAGGATTATTGAGTCCTCTATTGAAGGAATTATGGTGTCAGAAACGAAAACTGGGAGCAATTCAGGTGGCATCCTGCTAGAGTTGATTTCAGCAAGACACATAGTGGCCCAGTTCATGATGAAAGTGCCCAAGGAGGCTCCGTCGCAAATCTTGTGTGAAAGGCTAATCCCAATTGCCAATCCACCGCATGCAAAGAAGTTCACTTGAATTATCGCACTTGATTTTGCATGGTATAGGTCAATTGGGATCAAACTTTCCAACACATCAGAATAAGGTTGCCAAATTATGTCCTGGATTGGGCAACTGACTTGAGCTTCAACATACTCAACCCCATAGTCATCACATTCAATAAAAGAATTGTCTTTAAGTCTACCAGCTAATGGGTAGAAAATAGTGAGGGTTTCTGATAGGGATGATTTCAGCTGTTGGGATATTACATTTATGGTGTGATCATTGCTTCTTAGAGGGTAAAAGAGAACTAGGGGTGTTGACATTGGGAAATTGATATGGTCGAGAAGGGAGAGCTTGAAATGTCTTAGGTGTTCAGGAGTTGAAGAAGAGGGCCGGATAGTTTCCCTAGTGATGACTTTAACTTGAGTTACCTTGGCCATGTTCCTGGGTTTGCTCTTGCCGCCGTCAAGCTGAAAGCATCGATTAGTAACTCTTTTCTTTCTTTCTTTCTTTCTTCTTTTTTGGTTTTCTAGAGATTACGCGAACTTAAACGATAAAACATTTGTAACTGAAAACAATTGATGCACTTTAAAATCAACAATCGTTACTCTTGTTCTGAGGGAGGAAATGTTGTGCTGTTACGTTATAGCAGTTGGTTCAGTTCTCAGATTCACTTCATTGTTGTCACGTCTGTTGTCGAGCCAGGTGATGCGATCAGGAAATTTTAATAAAACCGGTGGTTTTAAAATGTCCTGAGCAAACAATTGCGGAGTCAATTCTTCATTTTTAGACCATAGTTAGTAACCGACTTGGATCTCTTCTCTCTTGGTACATATTCTAACTCTTGACGGACAACGAATTAAAGAAAAATCGTGATGGCATATAAGTAATGTTGTAGCATAGTTATAGTATAATTGTCACTCTCAAATCATCCTCTAACGGATTATTTAACTCTATTTGACTCTGCAAATCTTAATCTACACACTAGTATAATTGTAAATACCACCCAAATTCATTATGTTGCCTTATACGCTAGTTTAACACCATTTAGTAGGCTATTATATTGATGTAATGACTGACCATTACAGAGGCGCACAGTTGAGGCGTGAGGGCGTGGGATCAACTACAATAACTACTTTTTTAGCTGAGAAAGGAGATATATTTTTGAAAATGTAATATATTTTTTATAGTACAAGTTATTTTGAGTACAGACTTTTCCTTGTATAATTAAGAGACAAAACGGCCTACAATCTTTGGTCGTCCACTTACAATATTCAGTACATTATTCCATGTTCGTTGCAAATATTCCGATCAGTCCCACATGTTAATGGGGCCGCCAACTGTCGGTGGCTGGTTTCCTATTTATTCCTTTTCTTACCTGTAAATAAATAAATATATATATATATATATATAATTATTTTTTTAATATTATAAGAAGCGGCTAACCGCGTTGGAGGAGGCGGTGTGCCTCCATTGGCTCATTGGATTCTCTTCCATGACTTGGATAAAAGTCCAAAAGGGCTGCAGCCAATCAGAGCAAAATTACCTATTAACCATGGTCAAATGACAATTGCTTACGGGGACGGTGCTTCGTGATGAAGAGACCAAAAGGCCTTGGACTATACACAGTTAATATAAAAATACGTAAATTGAGATTTATTATTTTAAAAGTAATATTTTATGATTATACACTGAGTATGAATTTTTGTTCACTGATAAAAAATTATTTTATTGATTATGTAAATATTTCTCAAAAAAAAAAAAAAAAACCCTAAAACAAACGGTGAATCGGTCCCTCCAGAACATCTCTGTCGGCAAGGCATTTAAGCAAACAAAATCTCTCTAATCGATTGTCGCTTGACTTTACAGCTGGAACGAAAACTGGTGTATGAGCTGTTGGATCCGGCCTCGCCGATTGCGATGCCCACCGTACGATACCTTTGTTCGAAACTACGTGGGACCTAACACCGACCGTATGTCACGATCGTACCAGCTGTCAGCATCTCTCTTAGCTGTCTCCAATGGTTTCTCTCTGTGTTTTTTTTTTTTTTTGTTATTCAATGGTTCTTCCTCTATCTTATCAGTTATAACAGCCAAGCTCATTTTCACCGCAAAAAACCAAAAATAAAATAAAATAAAATAAAATCGCAAATCCCAAATTCACCCTTTGTTAACTTAGAGGGAAAAAGAGCAGTAAAACTCCATAAATTATGCACCAAAATGCGGATATATTATTTGTTATAAAAAAAAAGGAAAATATAACGAAAATGGGTAGAGCACAATTTCTTTTCTCTCTACTTACACTAAAGAAACAACAGAACTATTGAGGATTTTCCCTTTAGGGAAAGAATAATCGTTCCTTTTTCAGTTTTTTTTTTTTCTTTTCTTACTTTCACTTCTTTTAACTGACTAGATTTCCTTTTCCCTTTCACCCCACAGTCTTTTCCTTTCTTCTTTGTTTTTTTCTTTTACCCCTTTTTCTTCTTCTTTTTAATTTGGGAGAAAAAGGAAAATCCCTAAGAAAGGCCCAAAAGGAAGAAGAAGAACAAAAAAAAAAAAAAGTCACTTAATTTACAGCTTTGCGGTGATTGTAGCCGTAATAGTTAAGATACCACTTCACAAACTTCTTCAACCCGGTTTGCAAATCGGTTGTCGGTTTGTACCCGAGTTCTCTCTGGGCCGAGCTTATATTGGCATGTGTAAAAGGTACGTCACCGTTTCCAGGCATGTCTACAATGTGACCTTTCGCCTTCGTCTTCAAATGCCTCTCCAGTATGCTCACGAGCGTCGGCACCGTCACCGGAGAGGTGTTGCCCAGATTAAAGATCCTGTAAGGTGCGGGTCCTTTCTTCTTCCCGCCCGACCCGGTGCTCTTGCCCGACGTATCCAAGGAGCCCAAGCAACCTTTTACAATGTCGTCGATGTAGGTGAAATCTCGGGCCAAGTCGACCCGGTTCTTGCCCCGATAAATGGTGATGGGTTTCTTTTGCAAGATATTTCTCGTGAAAGAGAAATACGCCATATCGGGTCTGCCCCAGGGACCGTACACGGTAAAAAACCTCAACCCAGTGATTGACAGACCGTAAATGTGGTTATAAGTGTGCGTGATCTCCTCACCTGCCTTTTTCGTAGCCGCGTAGAGACTCGCGGGCTGGTCCGTCCGATCGGATTCTGAGAAAGGGACCTTGTCATTCAAGCCGTACACGGAGCTAGACGAAGCCCAGACGACGGCTGGCTGTGGGTTAGCCGATTTGCAGACCTCAAGAAGGGTAACCAAGCCGGCTATGTTGGAGTGGACGTAAGAGTGGGGATTCTCCATGGCGTATCTGACTCCGGCTTGAGCCGCCAGGTGCATCACGTGCGTGAAAGCCACCACATCAAACAGCTTGGCTAAGAGCCGCGCGTCGTTGACGTCACCTTCCACAATCAAGATGCCGCGGCTGCTGAGGAGCGACTTACGGGCTTTCTTCAAGGACGGATCGTAGTAGTTGTTGAAATTGTCGAGTCCAACGACGCCGTCTCCGCGCTTCTTGAGCGCTAACGACACGTGTGTACCGACGAAACCGGCCGCACCGGTGACGAGCACCGACATGCCACCGTTGCGGTGGATCTGGGCGGAAGTGCGCACTTCCTTCTCCCACTTGATGCCGCCCCAGGAGGCGGAGAAATACCGGCTACCGGAATCGACGAAGCTCTGGAAACTCAAATACGACGCCGTCAAGGCCATCAAGAAAAGAGCCCACAAGAACATGGTAGACGTGGAGGCGAAGCAACGGTGGAAGTGCCGGTTCATGGTGTGGGCCCGGTCGATCTTGAACTTACCAGGGGTCGACGGGAAGAGTTCCTCCTCCAATGAGGACATCCTCTTGATTTCTTTCATCTTGCTCATAATCTTCTACAAATTTCCTCCCTTTTCTTTGAAAAAAGATATTCCTTTCTTGATTTTCCTCACCAAAAATTTATTTTTTTACTTAAAAATTAATAAAAAAGAGCCAAAGCCAAAGCCAAAGTGGGGTTCGATTCGATGATTGAAATTCGGGGGGAAAAGAACGAAGAAAAAGGAAAACGGGGGGTAAATTAGAAGGGATAATTGGGATATGATTTTTCGGACTGTGTTTTGTGGACAGATGCAGAGAAAATAATGATGGGAGGCTGGTGTTATTTTCCTGCACCTGCTGCTTGATAGCGGAAATGGAAGGTTATATATAGTGGTCACCCACAAAGAAGCGACAAATTAACACGCGTAAACGCGTTAAAGGACGGCTGGATTGGATGACGCAGAAAAATAAATAAATAACAAAACACTCTATAACAAAAAATAAAAACAACCTAATTGTTTTTGCTATTTTATTTATTTCACACAACTGCCCCATCGCCTATCGTTTTGGACATTTTCACAATGCGTAGGGAGAGAGGGAGAGAGAAAGAGATGGAGAGAGGGAGAGAGAAAGAGATGGAGAGAGAGAGAGATAAATGGGAAAATTGGCCCTTTTTTCTGGATTTTTCTCTCCTTTTGTTTTTCGAGAAGTTTTGCTATGTAACCATTTCGTCTATTTTCTTTATGAAAAATACTTTTTAAACACATCTTTTAATATGTTCATTGTAAACGGTTAATAAGATGATTCTTTTTTTAATAACGAATAATACACACCATAATCAATATTCTGAAATATTGTTTTGTTGAGTGTGCTTCTTAGTTTTGGGCTTTTAGTTTTTAATTCTGTGTAATGTACAGACCAAAAACTGTATTTACCTAACAACTCTCTTACTTCATTTTCGTTGCGCTGTTCCTATCACTTTCTCGGAGCATAACCGAGAGAGTGGACTTACACTATTAAGCACTAAAATACAGGCAAGTCATCAAATTACAGGAGGTTTCTTGCCTATTTAAAGCCTAGTTTTGCTTCAACGACCACTAATAAAACGAAAAGTCACTATCATAGCCCATAACGCCATAATGTTTGATTCATTCATGACTTAAGCCATGGACATGTCATGCTAAGAGGAAAGTGGTCTTTTTCAGTTTTCAGCCTCTTGCTCTCTTTTATATCAGTGGGCAATCTTATTGGTTTTGTTCTTTTCTTAAATAGTGCGAGCAATGAACATGGCTGCTAGTTTTGTAATTGACTAACGATTGACTATTACTATACTTTAAAAAAATAATAATAATAAAAGAAAATAAAACATGGGGTGCACGCTATGAAATGCCATTGGAAGATAGTCAAATCTCGGTGTATATGGATAGTGTATTAAGGCCTCCCGGCAATTAGGGAAACGTATCAGGGAAACAACATTTTAGCAGTGACTGCCCACCGAAAAAACCGGTCATGACTGGAAGGGAAGCTAAAAGCAGTTGATGGAAGAGGCTAAAATTAACCGGGTGCAGCTCGTGTGCCCAGTTTGTGCTATATTTTTACCTGTTGATCCTTTTCAGTGTCCCACTTTTTCTTCCTGCAGATTATTTTGTTAACTAAAGGTTATTATAAGGTTAAATTTCGAGATATTCATTTCAACTCTACTGAAATATGGCACAATTTTAACGGCGTTAAACTATATTTTACCATATAAACACAAAACGTGAGATGAGCTTGAATTTTAACAGCGCATTCAATGGCACACTCAAATGATTCCTGCACTTGACCTTTACGTGTTTTGATAATCAGCACCCTTTTCATGTACTTCTCTTTTTGGCACTCAAAGTGCAATGCATCGAGGCAAGATGGCAGGCTAGTACAATTGCAGCGCTGGATGCCACTACGAGTGAAGTTTCTTTGGAAGTTTGTGATGAGTATTTATGGGCAGAATTTGCTGTCAGATTTCTGTTACGTTTAGGCACAGATACCGTTGTCCCCCAATTGTGCCCCTTGCCCACGAGACATCTCATGTTGTTAATGGGTTTTTTTTTTTTTTGTTTTTTTGCTGGTGTGACCCATGTTAAGAACACCATGTTCATTTATTTTTTTGTATGTGGATTTTCTTTCCATCTAAATTTACGGAGAAATTTAATTTTTCATGCTGCTGATAAACACAGTGGCATGTGAAAATTCTTTTCATTTCTCTTTATTTTGTTTAGGATTTTCCGTAAGGGATCACGGCAAGTGCATTAAGTCACCAGCATATAGCTCAAGATGAATCGATAGAAATGCATGCAAAACGGAAAAGAGAATTGATGGGTGATTAAATAAGTGAGTCTTAATGGCTATCCTGGCAATTGGGTTGGTTAATACAAAACGGAATAGAGAATTAATGGGTGATTAAATAAGTGAATCTTAATGGCTATCCTGGCAATTTGGTTGGTTAATACTTGGAAGAAATTGTGGGTTATGGCGACAGTCAGATATTTTTTAATTTCAATTATCCTGATTGACTTTGTGCGGTTACAATATAGTTTGCTTTTTTTTGGTTCTTTGTTGTACTCCGATTATCTTAGTTGCCAGCCTCCAATTGGCTCAAATCTTCGTGATCTAATTATTCTTTAATTAGAACATATTCGGAATATTTGCTTCTCGGAACCAAATCTACGAGTTGCAGATTTTCTGATTAGCCCAAATTCCAAATTGGCATATTTTTAGCTGTTTGGATTGTTGAGTCTAATCTAATATTATATAAGATACAACATATAGTAATATAATAATGCCAATAAAAAGCTTTTAGTGGTTGGTGCGATTCTTTTTATTTATTTATTTATTTATTTAAGTTCGTGAACATCGGTATTAGGAAGATGGCCATTAGAACTCATAATACATTTGTTCTATCACTAGAGCACGCCGTGTGGGTGTTAATGCATTGTTCAAATATCTCGTGTCGAACTAACCCTCCATTCATATGAAAATGGAACTCAATGTAAGTAGCACGTTAGTTAACAGAAAACCATTAATAAAAATTATAACCCCTAACGTTATTTTTCGTACTATAACACATATCCGGGTCATTGACCATAGGGGCTCCGGTTTTATATAGATGTATGTATATCGTTAACTAACAATGACAAATGGCGACGACAATTATTAGTACTATTCTCTTATTACTCAACGGAGCTTCCCTTGGACAACAACTATTTGCTTTTCTCTCTACCAATGCCTAGGCAATTCATTACAACAGAAAAAAGTAATAACTCTTTTTTGGCATATAAAAATGTAATAACTTCAAACTAAAGGAATACATTATGAAACCCTTTTTTTTTTCTTTTGGGTATGATTGAATTCATTTTGGTTTTTTTCCCCCGGATGTTAACATCCTTCGTAGTTTGCTTTTGATGTTATATGCTAAGAAATGGGTGGTAGCTGCTTTAACAATATGAAAGAAAATTAAACGGAGGAAACGAAGAATTTTTCTTTTTTTTTTCCTTAAAAAGGAAGAAAGTGAAAACACGTTGATTTTACACCATTACAATTTTGTGGACCTCGTATATGCGTGCAAACCATTGTGCCGAGATCCGAATCAATCAGACGGGCCTAAAAAAATCGGTCCATTTCTTCGATAATTTCTGCAAAACGTTTGGAGAGATGAGAAGTATGCTAGTTTCAAATAGAACTAGTCAATAATAATGAAAAAAAAAAAAAGAAAGACCTAATAAATACTGTTAACAAAACAAATACCCACCTCACGGACATCAGGATTGTTCTTATTTAATGGGTACCTTTCTCTGAGTGGACTGTCTAACTAACTTTTTATCTTGCATTTACCGCTCACTTCAATGCTAATTTGCTTGCCCTTTTCGTTCACATAACTAATTCAGTGCGTGTGAACTTATGACCAAATGCCGACATGCGAGACCAACTCGCACTTGGACAGCTCTTTGTACGATCAGCAAAATTAATATTTTCGAGTTTTTTGAAGCTAACTTGTAAGGTTCTTTCTTTTTCGAAAAAAAGAAACTTAAAACGGGCATACATAGACATACAAACGAGTCTTGGTTAATCTAATGCACATATTGATTAAGAGAGAGAGAGAGAGAGAGAGAGAGAGAGAGAGAGAATTCTTGGTCAAAAAGAGCAACGGTAGAAATTCTGCTTTCAGTCTTTGCACATGTCGAGTAACAGGGGAGGTCCAAGTATTTATTTGTATGATAATTAATAGCTTGTGACAGAAAGATTCGGCTACGCCTCGATTTAAAAAAAAAAAAACAAAAAAACAAAAAAACAAAAAAAAAAACAAAGAAGAGGCAAAGGAGAAGGAATTCGTCCATTTCGTGACGGGGGGCCCAGCTTATCACGAACTTCCCTTTTGTTTTTGGGGGGGGGGGGTGCGAAGAAGCTTATCGCGTACCATATGACTTTTCATTATTAAACATGTGATGGCTGGACCAATGGCCGTGGGCCTATGGCTTGAACGGCACTGAAGTGGAAAAAGATTGGGACACATTTTCAAAGTTACTGGCCCAACAATCATTATGGTGGCAGTTGCTTTGAATATTTGGGTGTGGTCCATAGTGGTAAATCGGCTCTTGTTAACCTCTAATACCTCCCTAATTAACTGTTTAAACGATCAAATTAGAGGCTTATCCCTGTGTTTTTCTTTTTCGATTGGGAATCTCTATTTGTATAGTAAATGAACTCTGTATCAATGATGTTAAAAAAAAATATCAGTAAATAGATTTTTGATTTCGGGATTAATGGAATTAAAAAGAGAAAAAAAAAGGGTATTAAAAAGGCTTACTATATCTCTTAGATTAGAAAAGAGGACGGCATATTTACACACGTGAAGCTTTAACTTAGTCAGTAAAGCAGACAACACACACAAGCTAGCAAGTTTTTCATAAACAATGATATCAAGTTTAGGGCGAGAACAAAGAGAAGCAGGAGGCATGCACAAATGGAACACAACATAAATAAAGCAAGAAACAAGAGGCATACATAACTCTAATAGGACGATTTTTGTCTAGCATTCTTGAATGGTACCGGTAATACAAAATACATAGCCATTACACCCTACACAAACATACAGAACAACAACGCGCATGCCATGCCCTTTATTATTATTATTATTGTTCATATTCGTCAAATTATACGTTCTTATTTTCCATGCCCATTTGATCTCGATCCAGACCCAGCTCGAGAACCAGCGTAAGACCCAGCAGATGAGCCCGCTTCTGACCCGGCGCCACCAGACCCACCTCCTGACCCAGAACTGGAGGAAGAGGAAGAACTTGAACTAGAACTTGAACTGGACCTAGACCCGGATCCAGAACCGGACCCAGCTCCTGCACCCGAGCCTGATCCTCCACCGCCTAGTCCAACGCCCACCCCAACGCCCAACCCAACTCCTAGTCCCCCGAGGTCCACTCCCAGGTCCTTCCTCGCAGCCCGGCTTTCACTCACGGCCAAGGTCGAAACAATCAAACCAACAATTGCTAAAAGCTTCAAGTTGGCCATCCTCGAAGCTAACCGATCAAATGACCAGAAATATCAAAGGCTATCTATGTATATTCTTGGGTTTGCTATCAATGCTTAGGGCTGGAGGTTTTCTGACAGGGACACTGAGAACTAGAGCTATATTTTATAGCTGCAGCTAGGCAGTCGGGTTTGGTAGATTGGTAGTGGGGGCATAAAAGTGGCAAGCGGGTAGACCGCAGACAAAGAGTAGTGGAGGAGGCTAGAGGGAGGCGTGTGCTTTCCTTCATGATTGAGGAGGGAGATGTGAACATTTAATCTTTTGCAAAGATTAAATAAGTTTGTGGCTGAGTGGAGGATGATTCACTGCGCTCTCAAACGTTGGACACAGCATTATGGGGTTGGGCGGTGCCGACCCATGAATCCCACTCTATCCAGGGACAGTACAAGATGATTGGCGTTTTCATTCTTGTGTTGATGAATTGAAGAGAGAGAGACGAAAATTGATTAAATGCGTAGAACATGGCAGGCAAGAACTAGATTAATCAAGAAGATTATAGAGTTAGTCTGGAAGATGGTTTGGGTGGGTTAATTGTGGTGGCCATTTATAGTGGCCATATCATTACTACACAAAGTCTTGGTGGACACACACCAGCTCTCTTAAATTATCCAAAAGAAAAACAAAATGAAATTTTGGCTCTTCAATTATTTGTTAAGTTCATACATGAGTTTGTCTACATCTCAATAATGTAACTAACCTACGTTGAAAACCAGACAGGTAATGGCAGACAAGCAGTGGATCGTACAACACAACCTTAATATTCCCATCACCGTGAAATTGTGTAGACGGGCCTTGCTCAAACACCATTTCTCACGCCACCTAACTCCACATCCAATCGCTTCCTAACAGTTCTGTTCCCAGCAGCATGGGAATACACTTGTCAATGAGCATTGTAATGAATTGAAAGTGGGAAAATGAAAGCGTGTGCCTTCTTTGTAAGGCTATTGAAGTTTGGGACTCGAAACCAATCAAGCACCTCAACAAACAAACAAGTGCTCGTGTATTCTTTAAAATCATTATCCACACTGTAGTTATGTTTTCAGCATATTGCATGTGTTTTTCCTAATCAGTATTCCTTTTGAATTATGTTTTTCCTCTTGAATTAATTTCAATCCAAATGACACCAGATACAACGTACACCGCACTTTAAACCACAGATAAAATGTTTTCAAGCTTGCTTGACATCGATAGAACTTTCTTTTTCTTGTAGCCATGTGAAACTTAGGCATAGGGTCCTTCTTTTTCTTTTCTTTTTTTTTTTGGGAGAAGGAAAATTACGTTGAAACTTGAAAATCTATACTGCATCAAAATAATATATGCCCACAAAAAATGTTTTTCTTTGGATCTTGTAATCAATTACCCAACATCTATACATATATATATATATATATGCCCACATAAAATAATTTGACCCATTTTATTTAATATTAATCTATCTTGGGGCCATTGACGGTGACGTGGCATATTCTGATTGGTAAACTGGGGAACCCGAAGAGAAATATAGGCGCGCCGTCTCTAATCTCGTTGCCAAACTATTATCAATCGGGACTCGCAATTCATCTCCTGGATCGGGTCGCTAGCAGCCATGGCAGACGAGGTAAGGATTTGACTTTCTCTCTCTCCGTCTCTGTCTCAGTGCCATCTGTTTGGGTGTCGAGAAGGAAAATGGAAAACGAATAGAAAGCAGAAGAAAAGATTTAGGTGTCTTCAGTTTTCTTCTGAGATTTCTGGATTTCTTGCTCATTTTCTCAGCTGCCAAACTGATATGGTTATGCATGTGCTTACGTCGTTTTAGGAAGAAGTTGCTATTTGTGAATTTGTTTATCTATTTATGGATGGGATCTCAAATTCGTATTTTGGGTAAATTTTTGATTTGTTTTTATGTGTTCTCTTTTCTGTCCAGCTGAGTTGGTAAATGGGGACTTTTGTACGAGTGAGATCTGTAGTTTGAATCGCAGACCTCACCCGAAGCAAATGACTTGGTGGCCGCTAGGGTGTATTTACGTGTAGAGGCTAAGCAAATGGATTGCTGAAAGAAACTTCTGTGTTTAATGGCTTTAAATTGGGCGAAGAAGGCTTATAAATGTGTAGAGGCACATTATAGTTATTGACTGTTTAACATGTCTGGGGAGTTAAGTGGCGATGTAGTTTGCCTGTGTCATAGTTCGTGCGCCTAGCACTCTATCTCGCATTAAGTTAATTATGGTCTGCTAAACTTTTGACTCGCATCTGTGTTATAACAGATTGAGCTGAAAACTGCTCCTGCTGATTTTCGATTCCCCACAACAAATCAAACCAGACACTGTTTCACTCGCTACATAGAGTTTCATAGGTATGGTTTTGTGCTTTTGTCAAAAAATGAATGTTTGGTCATGTGTCACGGACATTTTACATCCCAAATGCTAATTGCAGGTGTGTGGCAGCAAAAGGTGATGAATCTAATGAATGCGGACGGTTTGCCAAGTACTATCGTGCTCTTTGCCCTGGTGAATGGGTGAGTACAAGAAGCTATGTATACACTTTCTAGTGATTGAAGACTACCTAGATAGCCTTGTGTGCATTCTGAAACCTTGCTGTGCATTCTGATGTAGCTGCTTGCTGAAGTCATCTGATATAGTTATACGGTTTGCCATAAAATAAACAATAATAGACTCTTGAAGTTTCCAGTCTATTTTCTGGCTTGAAATTTTATTTTTCATATGGGGCTAGAAAGAAATTATGTGAGTAAAATGGAGAGGGAGATAACCCTTCAATTTTCTGGTCCAAAAAGCAGGAAAAAAGAAAGAAGAATCATTAGGGGTGATTTTTGTTTCTAATTTACTTGACAGTGAACTGGGGCGCATTTGTAGCGGAGGAAATTTCTATTATTTAGGGGCATTAGCTGCTGATACTTAGCAGCTACATTGTGATGGAGAAATCACTTGTGTGTGCAAGCATTTTTCAACAGTTATTGAATGTCCAGTGGCTTGGGAGATCAAGCTAAAAATACTTTCATTAATGGAATGAGAAAATTAAATTCTCCTTCACTCGTAAAGGGCATATATAAAACTCAAAATTCTTAAAGCCATCAGCAGTACATCAGTCACATTTTGGATGACGTCTTTAATGAAGCAAGTCATGCTTGATTTTACTTAGTTTGTTCCCAACTGGTATCAACCATGTGGCCATGTTTATGAAATTGTGTGATCAGACAACCTTAACTGTGTGGGAGCAACCCTACATGTGCTTCCTGAAACTCTACATTGTATGGCCAGTGTTTGGATGCTATTTGATCTAGTGTTGAAGGTCTTTTCTTCAGAGCTTTTAGGAAATATTGGTCAACTTTCTTTGGAGAAAAATGACAAGCATGTTATATGTTTCACAACTCTGGTTTTGCAACTTCATGAAGATTTTGTTGTCGGACCTGTTGTCTTTCAGATCCTTATCAAGATCAGTTGTCCTGGTAATCAATTTTCACATGATGGCTTTTGTAGGGCATCACATAGAATGCTAAACTGTTAAATTTTGTTCTTCTCATCTTGTATGCAGTAGTTGGGATAATACTTTTTTGGCACCTCTTGTCTAAAACAAATATCTAATTGCTGATCCTAGATGCAGATGGAAAAAGTTGCCTTTGATGAACTTTGTTGTGCCATATATCTCTAGTGCTTTCTTAGTCAGGTTGTGTGCTGAGAGTGTAAACTAGTCATCCCATTCAGGTTAATCTCTACTGTTTTTCTATTTTCTTAAATGGCTGCAGGTTGAGAAGTGGAATGAGCAGAGGGAGAGTGGGACATTTCCAGGCCCTCTTTAATCTCACACCAGTACTCGGATGAACTGCGTTTGGCAAAGTTGCTCGCTTTACTATTATTCAGCTAACATTTTGGTTGCCCATCGACGATGAGTTAATAATACACCACAGGAGTTCCTTTGAAGTTTATCATCTGAACAAAATTATTGTGGATAAATGACTATTTTGCTGTCTATTTTTTTGTTTTTGATTTTTGATTTCTTTTCAGGTTTCTAGCTTCATATTTCTCTCTCTTTTTTTTTTCCTATATGTGGTTCAATCGGCGAAATCAACTGCATACTACCATGTACACCTCATGACCAAACATCAAGTAATGAAACGATGACATTATTAAAGTGAAAAACTTTTCTTTATTCAATTTGGTAACCAAACTCACATGGGCAAAGAAAGACATTGCCAATCCATGATATGTGGCCAGCCAATACAGAATCCAAACCACTAATAGCTCCAAACGACAAAAGAAGGCAGAACCTGGATTTCTACCTTCCCCCTCTCTGCTTTGCACCTCACATAAAAGGAGCCATAAGTTGGTTTCCAAAACGGTGGCTACACGACAACCAGATGATGGCTTGGGTCGATAACGAAACAAAAATATGGGTAATTCATTTTAAGGTATCTTCACTCGGAGAAAATACGGGGTTGTGCACAAATAGTCTGTCCAACAGAGACAAGGGTTGGAGAAAAACCAAGTGCCATCCTCTGTGTTTTTTTGTCTTGGTTAAGCTACCCTTGAAAATGTGCCCAAAAAACAAAAGAATTTTCAAAGGTCGTCGCCTTACCAAACTATTTTCTTAGCTTCAAATGACAGGCATCGCCGGATTGTTATGACTTGTGTCACGTAAGGGTCTCCCATTTTTGGAGATACTTGCGCCTGGAAAGACGCGTGGCTAATCTGAATATGTCAGGCTCTTTCTTATTTTTCACTTTGAAAAACAAACACACATGTTTTAAATGGATATTATATATATAAATATTGAAAGCAACATATCTTTGAAGGGTTATTTTACTCTGAGAAAGTTGTGCATGAGGAGTCTTATTAAGTATACGTCAATTGGAATAGGCTGGCTCTCATTACATAAATTATTTATTTTTTCATGGGTTTGCCGGAATACATGTTCAAAATGAGACTATTGATTGGGGACCCAACACAAAATTATAGCGAAATATCGAGAAAAAGTCAAAGGTGTTTGACGGGCTCAAATGTCCGTCTGTGACGAATTTCCACGGGCTCACCGCGTAGGTGAGCGAAACGTGGCGAACGCACGGACCGTTTTCGAAAAACTGGCGGTGACCCTCCAAGCTGCAGTCTCGCTGATTCGCGAGACCAAATGACAGAGGACACACAGGCGAGCGAGTAAATAAAAAATTTCCGAATTTTTGAATAAATCTTACAAACACACATTGCATATTAATAACATTTATTGTAATAGTGAGTCTTGTGATTACATAAAAAATGATATATTGCGATTCAAAAATATGATCTTTTTTTTTTTTTTTTTTTTACAAAAATTCGTTCATAAAAAGTACCTGACTCGTTTTGAAAATATCCATCATGTGTTGAATTTGCCTGCTTTCTTTTTTATTTTTTTTTTATATTCAGGAAAATTATTTTATTTTGAACTGCAGGGCGGGCGCGTGTTGACCGTTACTATCCTTTAGAATTTAATATTTATCCAATAAAATAAGATAAAAATCAAGTCTCCTTACCACGAAATTTCCCTCTCGAATACGCGTTTCTTTGCGCGTGTAGGTGTAACCGCCCGCGCAACCTAAGTTTATCCCCACACGACAAACGCTGCAATATTATTATTATATAATGACCACAGATCTTCATCCCTCTCTCAGAAACACTTACAGAACTCGGAAAATTTTCTCGCTCTTTCTCTTGATTTCTCGCCTCCCAGGCAGCGGGGAAAAAAATTTGAAAACAAAAACACTGCAATCATGGTCCGGCTGAGCAACAGCCTGGTGGGGATCCTCAACTTCCTGACCTTCTTACTCTCCATCCCAATCATCTGGGGCGGGGTCTGGCTGCGCCATCGCGGGACCACCGACTGCGAGAAGTTCCTAGACACTCCGGTGATCGTTATCGGCGTTTTCCTGATGCTGGTGTCCCTGGCAGGGCTGATCGGCGCGTGTTGCCGCGTGTCCTGGCTTCTCTGGCTCTACCTCTTCGTCATGTTCTTCCTCATTCTCTTGCTCTTCTGCTTCACCATCTTCGCCTTCGTCGTCACTAATAAGGGCGCCGGCCAGGCCTTGTCGGGAAGAGGGTACAAGGAGTACAGGTTGGGAGATTACTCTGGCTGGCTGCAGAAGAGAGTGAATAATGCCAAGAACTGGAACAAGATTAAGAGCTGTTTGGCTGATAGTAAAATTTGCTCCGACTTTAACCAGCGGTTTTTGAATGATACTTTTACCCAGTTCTACGACGAGCAGTTGTCCGCTATTCAGGTAATTTCAAGTCTCTGCCCTCTCTCTGCTCTCTTGTTTAGCTTTTTTACTTCTTTGGATCTTAATTTTTCCTTTTTGTTTTTGATCTGTTTTGAATAGCTTACTATGTGTTTTTGCTGTTTTTTTGACTTTGCATGCCTTTGTTGAGATCTGAATATCTCTTTTGCTCTCAAAGATTTCAAGAAAATGGTTCTTTAATTTTGGCTTGGGTTCTTTGATTTTGCTGGCAGATTTTTATCAAAGAAAAGTTTGTAGAACAAATTAAATTAGGGTTTTATTCCATGAATGTTTATTGTAAATTTCGCCAACCTTTTTTTTTTTTAAAAAAAAAGAGATTCGTCACGTTCTTGGAAAAAAAAAAAACAGAAAATACACTAGAATTTTTTTCAAAAAGTTGATCCCGTTACTCGTCTGTTAACTTTGGAGAGAGATAAAAGAAAAGCAAGATTACTTTTAGGTATGATTCCTTTATATAGATTTGATGTTGCTTCCTGTGGCTGTTATGTGATGTTTTGTATTTTTTTTTTTTTTCAACTTTTGGATCACCATAAACGCGACGTTTGTTTGCTGTGAAGATTTACCATTCGAATCGAATTGCCAAGAATTGAACTGGGGTTCTAACGAAATTTCTGGATTGATTTGCAGTCCGGCTGCTGCAAGCCATCCAATGACTGTGGGTTTACCTATGTGAGCCCAACGAACTGGACCAAGACAACTACAAATTCCTCCAATACTGACTGTAATGCCTGGAGTAATCAATCAGATGTTCTGTGCTTCAACTGCAATGCCTGCAAGGCTGGGCTGCTAGACACCCTAAAGAAAGACTGGAAGAAGGTGGCCGTCATCAACATTGTATTCCTCGTCTTCCTCATCATCGTTTACTCTGTTGGGTGCTGCGCTTTCAGGAACAACAGACGCGACGATGCTTATTTTGGTGGATGGAAGCACACTTAGAGACTCCATTTCTTTTCTTTTTTGATCAGCTACCATGGATGCGGATTTTAGTTGGGCAGCCTCATCTACGTGTCTCGCCGCACATATCTGCTATTATCTTGATTGCTTTTGTGGATTATTTCTTGTATAGCATTTATATGCTTGATTTTTGGTACTAGTGGAGCTTATTGGTATACGTTCCTTATGAAACGCTTCACTGTTTCATGTTCAAATCTGTTTGATCCTTTCGGCTTGACTCGTTGGGCCGATTACGTAACTATGGTGCTGCTTAGACTATTAGATTTCCTATTGAATTGATTCATGTTTTTCACCCCTGAACGTTCTCTGCCCTTAACAGAAGGATATTTTACAAACACATGGTGGAATAAGTCATTTCCCCGCTCCCATCTCTTTTTCACAGACTCGTGTTCTCGTTGTGATGGGAAACTCCCTCTCTCAGATGTTCAGGTATTTCGGCAAGAGTCCCTCAAAAGTGTAAACCAGAGTCTCTCTCTCAGACCTCATTTTTCTTATGGAGCCCACTAGGCCTTTTCAGTGTACGGCAACGTGGGTAATGGAAATTATTGCAAAAGGAAAATTGCATCAGACAGCATGGTCTGTTTGAAGGCTTGCAAGTCGCTTACACTAGTTCGAAGGCCTTTTATTTTTAATCTTTTTTTATCATTCGTTCAACATACTGCTGGAGCGGACGTTTTCGTCATTGCGAGACTGTTCATCAAAAGTTCACTCAATTTTACCGCCACATTTACAATTTTATTCTCCACTCTGCCGTGGGCCTGTGACACGCGTTTGAGAACCAAAATATCTCCGTGGAGGATGGCGGTTCCATATGGTAGAGCGGAAGTCTTGGGTTGGCCTAGGCCCAATGAATTACGCGAATCTGTTTTCAAGATAGGCTTCACATCACATGTAATCCAAGCCGAAATGGTAAATAGTCGGCAAGCTGGCAAGAGATCTAAAAATGGTAAATAGTCGGCAACCTGGCAAGATCTCAAACGGATTTAGAAAGTGTAAGCAAGTGGTTGAATAAAACCTACAACGTAGAGCTTGTAATTTTGGAGCGGGCAAACCGCACGCGAATTCCTGATCCCATACAGAGTCGTGGCTGTATTCGAAGTCCTATATTCGAGCACATTCTTCTCTATGTTCTCTGTTGCTTTTAACTTTTTCCAGGAGTCGCTTGCTTGTTGCCAGTGTTCTTGGAGGTGGACGGCAATTGCAATTCTATGGAAACAAAACAAGTGGGCTCCCTCAAGACCTGCATTAATGGAATCAATGCCCTTTCAGGTAATCCATGATCATCGTACAGTTCACACTTTAAATCGGGTAGAAGGATCAGGCTTGCAAAGTGGAACAAAATACTTGTACTCATAATTCGTATTATTAAGAAAGATTGCGTACTCGTTGTACCCCTTTTTCTATGACTGCAGGATCGTTGAAGTTCTTTAGTGAATATTCCTGGGATTTTTTTTCAGATTTTTTTAGCAAATCCCAATTGAAGCCTTAAATTTTCCCTGCAAGGAAATGTGTGCTTGCTATTCCGTGATTCAGATAATCAAGTCACCCTGCTTTACGTCTCAGGAATAGGCATACTATCAATTCCATATGCATTATCATCCGGGGGCTGGTTGAGCTTGATCCTTCTCATCTTAATAGCCATTGCAGCCTGCTTTACTGGTCTCCTTATCCGCAGATGCATGGATAGAAATCCTGACATCATAAGCTACCCTGACATAGCCGGTCAAGCATTTGGGACCAAAGGGAAAATATTGGCTTCTATCCTCACCTGTTTGGAGCTCTACTTTGTTGCCACGGGACTCCTAATCTTGGAAGGGGACAACTTGCATAAGCTGTCACCAAATTTTGCATTGAATCTTGGAAGCCTCACTGTAGATGGGAGGCATTCTTTTGTCATTCTTGCTGCTCTCATGATCTCGCCTTCCATGTGGCTCAATGATCTGGGTGTTATGTCTTATGTATCGGCTGGTGGGGTTCTGTCTTCTCTGGTTGTAGTTGTTTGTGTGTTTTGTGTTGGCATGACCAAGAGGGTCGGGTTTCACGGCAAAGGAAAGCTGATAAACTTTCAGGGAATGCCTACTGCACTTAGTTTGTACACCTTCTGCTATGGTGCCCATGCAGTGTTCCCTACTATTTACAGGTCTATGGGAAATAAAAAACAGTTTTCCATGGTAAGGTTTTGGCGTCCTTTCCAGGCCGTTTAATCTTTACTCAATTTCTCATGGCTAATGTTCAAAGAAAAAGATTAGGTTTAATGTTCTTATCTGGAAGGTTTAGCATAATGTTCTTTCTCAGATTAACAGCCCTGGAAAATTATCACTCATTTGTTTTTGTGACTCTGTTTCTGTCATTTCAGGTCCTATTCATAAGTTTCATTATATGTACCATCACCTATGTATCCATGGCCATATTGGGGTACCTTATCTACGGTCAGAATGTGCAATCTCAAGTAACATTAAACCTGCCCACAAAAGCGGTTGGCTCCAAGGTAGCAATATACACCATACTGGCAGGTCCAATTGCCAAGTATGCACTAACAATAGCACCAATTGCTGCTGCAATAGAAGGCTGTCTGCCAGACAAATACAAAGACAGCAAGACAATAAGTCTCGTCATCAGAATGTCATTGCTAATTAGCACTGTCATTTTGGCACTCGCCTTTCCGTCGTTTCAGTCCGTGACGTCTCTAAGTGGAGCAGCTCTTATTGTCTTTGTTTCTTTCCTACTCCCCTGTGTCTGCTACTCGAAGATTTTTGAAGTTCATCGAAACCTGGGGACTGAGCTAGCTTGTATTGTAATGGTAATGCTGATGGCAGCTGTTGTGGGGGTAGTGGGTACATACTCATCTATTGCTCAGACTGTAAAGCAAGCTTAAAAATTCATTACTTCGTTTTTCTCTGTTAATTCTACAATACAAACCATCGACTGCAATTCCTGGAACAGATGGCTTCACAAGTTTTGTGCGGTTTCGAACTTTAAGCTGAATTCGAAAGTCTCAATCAAAGTCCTGCATTTCTTATGGGAAAATAGAAAAAAGTAGGATCCGAAGTTCAATTAGCAATGCGTCATTGAACGCTCTGCTACAGCTGTCAAATTGAGATAGGATAAAAGAGCCTTTTTCTTTTTCGCCTTTTTACTTGTTACGCTTTATTATTTTTATTTAAAAAAAAAAAAAAAGAAGAAGGGACTCTACGTTTTGAGGGTATTTAGGTAATTTTGCTTCTCCTATCATAACCAGGCTAGAGGTTATTCGGTAATTTTAGTTCCCTTACTCTAATCCGGACTGGTCTGGCACATCTAGCATTCAAACGTTACAAATATCACTCGAAGGCCCCAACGTTCACCTTGCAGGGCCGCCCAAAAAAATAAATAAAAATAAAAATAAAAAACATGGCCTCGCCTCGCGCTGCCACGTTCTCTTCTCTTGTGCCGCCACATCTAGCATTCAAACGTTCACCGAGAATCGCTCACGCCTACTTCGTTGTCGGTTCCAATGGTGGATTTATACGCTGATTTAATAGTTTTTCTTTTTGTTTTTTGTTTTTCTTTTTTTAACATAAAGAATTCAAATCTTGTATTCTTTTGATGAATGATCGCTGCTTTTCATTTCTTTTTTTCAATAATCTTGTGCGTTCCTTTTCTTTATTCCGGAGGCACAGAGATTCGGGTAAAGTCGGGTTTAATTTGCTTTGGATTTTCATTAGTTTTTCTCTTTAAAAAGATTTCGGATCTCGCATCGATCTGAAGTTCCGCCAATTACAACGAGACATGAAGTTAATCTTGGGTGGGTTTTCTGTTTTTCTTTTTGTTTTCTTTTCTTTATTCTAGAAACAAGAGAATCGACGCCGGTTATGCTGCCTTGGATGTTCATTAATATGTCTGTTTAATCATAAAGAATTTGAATCTTGCATTGATTTGGATCTGTGTCTCTCTCCATTGCAACGAGGCACAAGTTCAATCTCTGTTTTCCTCTTTTCTTTTCCTTTGTTTTCTTCTTCTTTTTCGTCTTTTATTGTGCACTTTCTCTCGGCAAGATTGTTCAGGTTATTCGTATCCTTCCAACTTTTTCTCTTTTTCTCTTTCATATTACGCTGTAAAACTACTTTATAATTGTACTTGCATTGAAACCACATTTGGAAGATGTATAAATTTCGTGAAAGTTGCTTACCAACGGATTATTGCTTCAAATGAACAGTTTCATTGGAAACCATTCAGGGTTTCATGGCTTTTAAACACCGTTAATTAATCTAGTTTTGGATTTAAAGCAAATAAAGCTGGGTCAAATGCAAAATCAGAGCATCCATATGTATAGGCATGTCAGTGACAGAATTGGAAGGTAGAAGACAACGTGTCGGTACTCATTCCAGAGACACTTCCACCCAGGTGAAGATCAAAACCGATTTATGTTATCTGGGCTGTTCATTACTTTTTCTTTTTTAAAAGGAAAGAACAAAAATCTTATATTGAAGTAACTGATAGTATTAACCTCGACTTTCCCATTTCCCCTTTTTTTTTTTTAGCCTTTTTCATTCTGCAGTTTCTCTATTCCATCTTCTCTTGGCAAGACTTGTCAGTTTATATGTATCTCAGCCTCTTTTTTTTCCCCCTTCCTCTTATATTACAGTGTAAAGCTTCTTCTTAATTATAATTGCTTACCAAAATAATCTTCTTTTTTTTTTTCTAGTGAAATTATGCTCATTGAAACCATCCCTGGAAGATTAAGAAAGATCAATTAAATTATTTTCTTGTTTTATTATTAAAGTAATTTCACTTTAATTCTTAAAACATTAATTGCTTCTTTTTGTGTCTGTCAGGGTTTATCGGAAACGTGTCGATGGATCATAGGTACGATCGATAGACAATGTTCTTTAACTGATAGGTAATTCAATTTTTTTTTCCCTATTCCTATAGCAGAGTTACTAATCATATAATGCGGGTGTGGACTATTGCCATGTCTACTGGACCTGGTAATTGTGCTCTGAATGCAAGTTGCAAAACAGCCACTTGGTGTGTCTTACATGTATCTTTTCTGTTTTGGAGTTTTTTTTAATTTTTTTTTAATATTTGACAGGATTTTCTTCCATATGGATGTGTATACTAATTTTCCTCTGAAGGATGCTTTAGGCAAATCATCAGAGGAGTTTTTCAAGATTGTTCCAGCAGGCTTCCTAGTGTTCTTTCAAAGTTATACACGAATAAAAAATTTGCACAATCACTGGCAGAAATATGTCAATGGCCATTACAACGTGCAAAATTAATTTCCCGGTACCACCTGCTTCCTAGTTCAGTTTCATTTTGTCGGCATGACATATGCTAGCTGTTAATCCCCAGTGGCTTTTAATTGCTTCATTGTTTCCTGGTACCGCATTCTTCTTTGATCAATTTATGGCCCCATGCATTAAAGTGGAATTCCTTCCCTATGTTTACAAGCAGATGGAAACTGGTCATATGTTTGTCTTTACATAAGCCCAAACTCTTTAAATTCCTTCTCAGAAACTGGTTTGCTTTGCCACTTCCTCCCTCTGCTTTATATGCAAGACTATACTCTCCATTACTATTGCGTAGCATCAAAGGCTTATGATCGTTGAATGTTAATGTTGAAAATAGTTCAATTTGAAGCTTAATTACTTTAGAGATTGCGTTCCTACATATGCCAGACTTGCTGCTCATTTGGTATTCTTGAAAGTTGTTTTTATAAGTCTCTCTACCTTTGATTGAAGTATATATTCTTCATTGGTCAAATGCTATAAGGGTGCTATTTTTCTGGTTTCTTAGCAGGTTCTGTAGATCTATTTTAGATAGGTGCAGGGGTAATGCATTCAAGGTCTTGTACAACACATGCTGTTCTGTTTGGTAGACCTGTACCAGGTAACACCAAGTAATTTGATGCCACTGACTTAGCATAATTGGGCTTGGTTGTAGTGTTATATTAATCTTTTTTCTGTTGGCCCTCGATCTTGTCCAAATGGACATGTCTCTTGATCTGTCTGCTAGAAATTTGGTGGTGGAGACCTCTTATTCTGAGTGTGCATTGTTATTCTTGGTACATGAGATGTTCTCTACAATTCTATTTTTCAGGTTCTGTTCTTGTAAGAAAGTTAATCAAGCTACAAAAAGGCAGATGTTGGTTTATTGGATCCTTCACCTTGGATGCCATTTGCAACCAAATTCAACAATAGCTGGCACCCAACAGTTCAGTGAAAAAATAACCATGCTAAGTGAAAGCAGGCATCAATTGGGAAAGCAAAGGGCTTAGATAAAAGACACAAACAAAAGAATATATGCCTCGAGTTCTTTATATTTGAATGTGACGTTATACCGTAGATGGGTTGGAAATATGGGGTTTGTGCTGCTTGGGGAATAACTAAGAGGAAGTGGACTTTGACTTTGATTTGCAGGATTACCATGATTTAGTTTCTTGAGGCAACAAACCTGTGATTGGAAGAAAATAGTTAGCCAATGGACTGAGCTACTATCATTGTTTATGTAACTCATCATCAATTTGGGCCTTTGTTGCTCACTTTAATTGATCATTTAAAATTTTCAATTGACAGATGGTGGTAACTTTGTTCTTGTAAACAGGAGTTGAAGTCTGCAGAAGATATTGAACGGACTGTGAATGAAGCATTTGAACAGAATAAGGATTCGATCTTACTAGAATTGCATTATCGGACAAATGGTTGGTGTTCAATTCTTAAGTTACTTGTTAGCCTTGTTTGCATTCATTTTCTGCTTTACCATTTTTTAGCCATTTAGCATCACAGTGATCTCTAAATGGGTTATGCACATGCATTAACTTGCACTCATTCAGGTGGATAAAAAACAGTGAGTTGGAGAGTGTATTTCTGACATCTAAGAGCCAAAATTCAACTTCATTTCTGGGAAGAGTTTTCATATATAAGAACTATCTCTCATTTATGTGGATGGGTGTATGCATCGTGTTTAACTGTGCTCATGCCCTTGACTTTTGTTCTCTTTGTTTATCCCTTTGATTATGCTCTCTTATTTTGTATTGCTGTCCTACTGCATCATTATGTTCTGTCTGCAATTCACTTTGACACTCTTGTGAATAGTCTGTGTATCTTTTGAGTGCATGTATCATTGCTTCCATGCTTGATGTCTCGTTATTTTTGTAATCCATTAAATTAGTATTCTAGGACGTCGTTTCAAATGGGTGATCTATTTAGACATGTTCACAAAAGGCTTCCATGGTCTGATCCAATCATTGTCAAGGTGAAACTTTAACTTGCTAAGATTAAATTATCGGCAGTTGAAATATGTGAGACTTTTATTTCTTCAACTCATGTATGCTACATATTCTCTTGTTTGTCAGCAACAAATAGACACAAAAATCTATGAATTACTTGGTGAAAAGGACTGCAGCAGATAATGAGAAGCCCTTGAAACAGGAAAAGGAAAATCCCTCTAAAGTCAAGGTGATGAATGAGCATGTTTTACATAGTGGCATAATAAAATAATACATTTTCACGGCTTCTATATTTCACCTTCACTTTTGTTGGTAAAGAAGTTTATTTCTCCTGCCTTTTCTTCAACAATATTGGGCTTTTGTGGGACCAAAAAGTTGATGACAAGCCAGTGCAGCCATTTGAAGAAGACCTTAATCCCTTCTTGATATTTCCTGATCCTGAGGAGAACTTTAAGGTACTTGATTACCTGATTTTAGTGACATATAAATGTCTAATTATTTCTTTTGATCTGTTGCATCTTTGTGGATTTGCTCCCCTTCCTTGAGTTTTATTTTTAGACAAACTTCAGATATTGCTGTGTTGTATGAAGAAAAATGGAAAACAGAAGTCAATCCAGGAAGCCAAAATGGATGTATCAGTGCCATTCTGGGCTTATTGGTATGACGTGACCGTGCCATGGTGGAATGGGTCATGTTGAAAGGCTGATATCATAAAGTTGCATTTTGTTTCTTTGAATAAGTTGTATTTAATGAGGTAGTGATAATTCTAGTGTTATACTATCTGCATGATTGGTTGGTCCATTTTGATCGTTTGATTGTCTAGCCATTGCTTACAAAGGCATGGTAGGCACACATCGAAATTTCTACTTAACTTTTTCAAAATCTCAATTTGAAATGAACACTATTCATGCTCCTTAATGCTTCAGGCATGCTCACTGCAGACATGTCATAGTAGATCTTCAATCCTTGGTCATTTATCTTCTCCTCTACAGCTATACATATATAGCTGCTTGTGAATTATTTCACCCATACTGAGATATTCTTCAGAGATCACTCCATTCCGAGATGCTGAAATGCAAAGGGCATGTTTGATAAGCATCTGAAAGCTACTCGGGGGAAAGTTCTTCTTCTGCTTACACCCCGAGGCAAATGGATATTGACACATTGGCAATGCTAATGCATTTGACATTTCAATTATGGTCGTGTTTAATGTTTTCCATGCAAGTAATGAGAAATAAGGTTTGAGGCATGCCGGTTACCCTTACTGCTTATTTTATTACCATCTTTCAGGCAATGTTTATGAGCTTTGGTCTGGCAAAAGAGCAAGGTGGATGCCTGCTACTTTAGGTCAGGATTGCTACTCTTTTCTTTTGTTCTGTAACAAACCATGTTTTTCTTCCATGGCTTAGCTTATGGAGTATACATGATTTGGTTTTTTTTTTTCGTTTCTTCGTTCACTTGAATCTCCATTGAAACCCTTAATTCCCTGTAATTGATATAAAAAAAGAACTGGATGGCAACTGCATTAAGCATATTTTTACTGTTAGATTTTTCTCATTATGCTTCTCTCCACTTAGTCAACAACAACAAAAGAAAAAAGACAAAAAGAAGATAAAGTAGGGATCTTTTCTACGCTACTTTCCTTCTTTACACAACCTTTCCCCTCCTTTCAAATACAGTGTTAGGGACTCTTAGGTGTCACGAAAAAGAACAATTCACTTACACTTGTTCGAAGGCTTTTTATTTGTTTATCTTTTCCAATCTGTTCCGCATATGACTGGAGTGGAGCCTTTGTTTTCATCATTGTGACTTCGTTTCTCAAAAGTTCACTCAATGCACCACCACATTTACAATTTTATGCGCTGTTCTCCCATGGGCCTGGAATGAAGTCCTCGGCCCCATCTCTTAACAATCGAACTTGTTATGCAAAATCAATTAATATGGGCTATTTAGCTGTATCACCCTGGGGTAGGCCAGTTGCATACGGTAGAGAAGAAGCCTTGTGTAGGCCTAGGCCCAGAATATTACACATAATTTCAAACTAGGCTTTTCGTATAATGCAAACCAATGCATTATGCACCTCTTGATTTAGAGATGGTGAATAATCGACATTTGTCAACATCTCCAACGGATTTAGAAACTAAAAGCAAGATTGGCAACTTCACACCCCAATTCCTGAATACACACAGAAACCTGGCAGTATCCAAGTTCTATATTTGAGCACACCATTCTTCTCCATGTTCTCTTTTTCTAGCACTTCCCTGGAAGTAGCTTGCTTTAGCAAGTGTTCCTGCAAGAGGGACAAAGGCGGAAGTGCAATTACGATTCTATGGAAACAAAACAAGTGGGCTTCCTCAAGGCCTGCATTAATGGAATCAATGCCCTTTCAGGTAATCCATGATCATCACACAGTTCACACTTCAAACTGGGTAGAAGGATCAGGCATGCAACACTGAGCAAAATATTTGTGCTTATAATTCATATTATCAACAAAAAAAAAAAAAAGGTTCTCTTTTTTACACAAAAAAAAGATTTGTGCTTATAGTTCACTTTTACTGCCAATTTCACAATAAAAATCACAGAATGAAAACCCCGGAACATATAGTCTTACACGTAGGAGCGAAGTTCAATTTATTGACAAACTAACATATTTTAAAAATTTTGTTTATAATACAATATTTTTCTTGAACCTATCAAAGAAAATGCCTAAGAAAAGGCTACCAGTAGTTATTTCACTTGTCATTTTTAATTGTTGCAGTTCTAATGAGTGATTATACCAGGCAGAATAAATAGACACCATCTTCCATATAGCTTGGTTGTTATAGCTCTTAGTATTCTCCCTTGCTCTCTGCCTCACTGAAAACTGCTGGGTTAATTGAGTTTGTGCTACTGTTGTCGTTTCACTCATGCAGCATGTACCAGTTAGACAGCTGGTCCTATTTTAAGAATATAATCACCGTAAATTTTATTGCATTGTGAAAATTTGTTTTTATTACAAAATCTATCCTTTAGCACAGCAGTTTGCACACTTTAGAAATCATAAATTATCTATTTAGTTTTCTTTTTTTGCATCTATACTATATTAGTTGCATGTCTATATTTTTTTCAACGCAATTAACACTGCCCCATTGAATATCTGGCTGTAGCTGTCAAATCGAGATACTTGCGTGATTTATTATGATACTTCTTGCTTATTTTCTGATGCAACGTGTATAAGAATTTCTTTTCTGTCCGCTACTTCCTTCTTCAGTGGAGGACATCCATCCAACGAATGCTCCTCCTAAATCACAACTGGTGTAACTTGTAACTGATCACATTAATGCAGGGGCTATGATTGCTGATCCCTCTGAAGAAGGGATACCCCACGAAAAAATCAAATTAAATTAAATTAATGGACCACGACATATGAATATTAAAATATTGAGAATTATATAAATTTGTTTTAAAATTGACCGTTATAATGATGCGATTGAGATTAATAAATACAAATTAAAACTAAAATTTTAACAAGTGAATCTGTTATTAAATTGAAAATTTTTTAAAATTCAAGATTTAATTGATATAATCAAGATTAATAAAAAATTAATATTTAATATTAAATAAATAAAAATTTTTAATATATATACATACATGCCCACAAAATAAAGCTACAAAAATTGCAACAAAGTAGGGGGAACAGAAAATGACAAAGTATAGCAAGCAAATTGAAGCTGACGAGGCTTGATTTTCATTGCTTCATATGCTCTATTATATTTGAGTTTTACAAAGATAAATACAAATTGAAATGATGACACAAAGCATAGTTTACATTGGTTAAAGTTAAAACTACAAGTAAACAAGCTAAAAGAAGCAAATAGTATTTACGGCATGATTTCACAAGAAAAGCTGGCCTTTTCATTTTCCATTTTGTTACTTAAAAGAATATGTGGTTCATGCAAGTAGTATTCACAGCTGCAAACAAATTTCACACAATAGATAATTCATATGACGCACACCACGACGAGCAGACAGATAATTTGATAAATACTCACAATTAAGGCCAGCGCTTGGAAAGAAGAGAACAATAGATTCTGCATATTCTAACCACTTTTAACAAGATCCATTAATTATACCATTCACAAGAAAAGGTTTGGTTTTTCACTTTCATTCAAATTCTCCACAACTGAATTATACGAAATTCAGGAAGACATGTACTTGAACCTAAAGAGCATATTGGAAAAACCTGGAAGCTGCGGCTCACCAACATCAATTCATTCCACCTCAACCTTTCGTATAGACGGGCTACGGGTTGACTGTCAGAGACCTCATTAGTAGCCCACCGGAAAATGTTTCCCTTCTCGACGGACCAGATGCAGACCCTCGATCACCTTCCTTGCCCACCGGAACCCTTCCCACCGGACCAGATCGAGGTTTCTCTTAAGAGTTTTTCCCCCGTTTACACGAAACAACGTCGTTCCAAACAAACTGTCATGTTTTTTTTTTTTTTTCCGACACCGCTTTGACCTGAAAAGATTAAATTCGATTTACAAATTCTCAAGTATATCGATTAATTTATTATTTTTTAGATTAATGTTTATTATAATTAATTTTAAAGATAAATCAGATTAAATTATAAATTAATTTTTATTTTTTGTTATCAAACTGTTTGGTCTGATCCATTTTTTAAGACATTGATTAAGACTATGTCCTCTTTCTCACACCCTCCGGTCTCAATTGGACAACCAATCAGGTTCCAGAAAAAATCAAACGCGGAGATGACGTAGCCGTGTCGTGGCCAACCCACGTGTCGGTTGTCCGTGAAAAAAAAGAAAAAGAGGTTCGTTCCGCAAATTTATTTATTATTATTAATTTTTAAACTGCATTCCACAAAATGCTTTTATGTCTTGTTTCACTTTTTCTTGAAAAGAAAGGGGTCGATAAACTTTCAACTCTGATTATGACCAAATTAGACCAAATCATTTAAGTCTCTTAAATAATAAAATAAAATAAAAACCACTTTAACATTGATGAAGCGCAAGTCTTGGAATGTCCTGGAAATGTTGAAAGAGAGTTATTTGTTTAACAGTCTAACATTACAAGGACTTAATCGGCTCACACAACTTTAATATGTTCCTTATATATATATATATATATATAATAAAATTAAAAAAATTAATTAATGTAATATATTAGTAAATGTAAGTAAAACAAATCAAATAGATTTAATATAAAATATATTATAATTTATATATTTTTATTTTAAAATAATTTTTGTTGTTAAAAAATAAAATATTTTAATATAAATAAAAGAATTTAAATTAAAAAATAAATATCAATATAATATAATATATAATTTTATATATTTTTATTAAAATATAAATAAATTATCATATAAATATATTTTTTTAATTTTTATAATTTATAATTTTTAAAAAAATACAAGTTAAGAAATGATATAATTCTTATTTTTGAGATAATTAAAATGTAAAAGAAAGGAAAAGAAAAGAAACGAAAAGAATTCATATCATCACTCTTTACTTGGTTTTCAGTGCGAGGACCGGCCATAACGAAAGGACCAAATCCTTCCCCCCATTCTCTCTCTCTCTCTCTCTCTCTCTCTCTCTCTATATATATATATATATATTTATTATTTTTATTTAAACAAACCAAATTTACTCAGAAAAATATATAAAGTCACGATAGTAACACCAACATGACATAAGCATACAATTATATCAAACAATTCAATGGATCATATTGTAGAGAGAGAATATATATGAATTTAATGAGTCAATATAAATTTTTAATTTATATTATATTTCAATATCATATTTATGTACCATAAATTTTCAATTTAATATCACAATAACAACATCAACATGACATAAACACATAATTATATCAAACAATTTAATGAGTCATATTGTAAAGAGAGAATCCATATGAATTTAATAGATCAATATAAATTTTTAATTTATATTACATTTCAATATCATATTTATATATCATAAATCTTCAATTTAATATATTATATTTATATATTATAAATATTAAATTTGATATTTTCACATAATTAATAAGAGAAATATACTTTAATTTTTTTTAAACTTATTTAACTATTATGGAGTTATAAATCAATTTTTTTAATATTTTTATTAAAAAATTTTGTCTTAAAATTGTTAAATAGAAAATAAGGTTGTAATAAAATTAAAAGAATTATTTGAAATTAGATATTCAATACCACTCTCTTTATGATAAAATTTATACTCATGATAATACAATTAAATCACAATAAAATTATTTACAAAATAAAATAAGATATATTTAATTATATATTATATTATTAAATTTAAGTTTTAAAAAAATTTATATATTATTCAAAATTATTTTATTAAAAAAATAACATATTTCTATTTTTTGTGATAAAAAAAGATATATAACGGTTTGAAAATTATTTGATTAAAAATATATCTTTTAATACCAATAAACTCTTTTTTTTGTTGTTGAGAGAATATCTTTTATAATTATTAAATAAATTAACAAAATTATTTTATTTTTATTTTGAAAATATTCCAACAAAAGGGAGTATTTTTTAATGTGCCCTCATTCCTTGAGATCTTAACTTAGCCAGAAAAAAAAAAAAGGTTGCAACAGAATCTCAACTGCAATGACATTAAGGTTATCTTCTTCTCTCCATCATAACTTTGTTATCAAACGGTTTGAGGAGTTCCCCATTATATGCTACCACTAGATTTGCATTGTTCATCTTCTAGATTCGTGGTTGGTTTATATGATGACGTTTGGGTTACAATACTCTCTTAAAAAGAGCTAAATTTTTTCTTTTTTCCTTTTTTTTTATAAAAAAAAAAAAAAGGTCTATTAGGTCTTGAATGAGTAATTCTCTACATCTCCACAAACGTCATACTCCTTCTCGAAACCTTGAGATATAAATTCGCAATTACAGGGTGTCTCCATTCCTTTGCCAATTGGGTCTTTAACACCTCGAGAATGGGGGCACACGTATTAATCATGGCATTTTGCACCCAAAAACTCGTTCGATGTTGCCCTTAATTTCACGGGACTCCATCAGAAGAAACGGGTATGTAGTTGTCCAACCAGTTCACCCATCCCCTGGCTGTAATCAATCACACTCCTCGCATTTTCTAGGAAAAAATTATTTTCCTGGTAAAGCCAGATTTTGTCTTTCTTAATGATCTAATCAATCGCCTTATTTAATCTAGCTGTGTATTACCAATCAATCCGTAGCTCTATTTACCTACTAACCTGCATTTAGATAACATACTCATGCAGTCCGAGTGTCTAAAAGGTTCGAATTCCATTTAAACAACTCTCTCTCTCTCTCTCTCTCTCTCTCTCTCTCTCTCTCTCTCTCTCTCTTAATTTTACTTAATGACCAGGTAGGTGAGGTATTATGTGAAGTCCATGCAGTTGGTTGTCCATATCAGTAAAATAATAATAATAATAATAATGATGATGATGTATTTTGATTTAATTATAATTTTTTATTAATTATTTAATTTTTATTAATTATATTTTTTTACCAATTACTCATTAATTAAATTTAATTATTTTTAAAAAAATTATAACTATATTTTATATTAATAACATATTTTATTTCATCTTATTAATTTAAAATATAATAATAAAATATATAAAATTTTATTAATAAAATATAAAATATTTATTAATAATCATCACTTAATTTTATTTTATTAATTTAACATAAGCACCTCCTTGGCCTTGGTAGCAAGTAGGTGTACTTAGTATAAAAAAAATTCATAAATTTGGGAAAAATTTCTTTTGAATTTAGATGTCCGAGGCGGTCATAGCAGGTCTTTGGTGGACCTTCGGATGGGAGTTGGTTCTCATTTACTGTGGAGGCCATTCCTTGTCTCACAGGCAAATTATTGAAAAACCCAAAAAAAAAAAAAAAAAAAAACAAAGAAGAAGAAGAAGAAGAAGAAGGAAAAAGAAAAGTTCATTTTGTTATTTCATTGTTTGATGAATTATGATTCTATCGTGCATTAATCAATTAAGACCCGCCGAATTTCTTAATAAACAGTGGGACATTCCATTTCCGAATTAGAAAAATGGCAAACCAAAAGCCCCATTTTCCTGATTAGCATGTGCACAATTAACGTTGCCGACCACAGAACTTAAGATAGAGTACTGCGAGTCGTCCCCACAACGATGACTCCATCTCCGCGATCCACCATTGCCCCAACCATCCGAGTCATTAAATTCTGGTACGAGCCTGGCCATCACTTACTGTTTCGTGCCAGACACAAGGAAATGGGACTTGTAAAAAGAGAACGCTTTGAAACCAAAAGTATAAGAACCCTCTTTGGGAGGTCACGATGGACTAAGGCCCCTCTACCGTCGCAAAAATATATGCATACATAGTAACATAAAAGAATGATGGATCAACTCTCAACTGTCCCGGAAACTGACAAGAAGTTTGGTTTCCCTTCCTGGCTTATATAAGTAGATGTATCTTTGTGTAAAGGTGTGGCTTCTATGAGTGGTAGCATTTAATCTTTGATTGGAAGAACTCGGAGAAAGGAGGACACTTGAATACTCTCAAGTTGAGCAACAGAAGCTTCCCTCCTCCTCTTTCTCTTTGTCTATCCAAAGATTTCGGTTTTTGGCCTCTTGTTCCCTTTTCACGTTTATCTTGCCATTTTGTGACGGTGAATCAGTTTGACCCTCCTGTTTGTGAAAAACAGAAAGCTTACAGGAAGAAAAGGGGCCTGTTATAAATTTAAGGGTAAAAAAGCAGTTGAACCCATTACTGGATTTAAGTTCTTTGCAGGGGAAAAATGATTGCTCCATTGTCAACCTGGCCTTGGGAGACCTTCGGCATCTATAAGGTAAAAGAAAAATTTTACCATATCTGCCCTCATATAGAGCTTGAGTATTGGTCAATTACTCTTTTTGTTGGGTGCTTGTATTTATTGTCCTGTGTCTCCGATGTTTCTTCTTGTTTTTTTTTTTTTCGTGTGGGTGTGAGTGTGTTCAGTATCTGCTCTATGCACCTCTTGTTTCAAGAGTTCTGTATTCAAGAATCCATGAGGATGCCTTTAAGGATGATTGGTGTCTCCATGTACTCATTATATGTGCGCTCAGAGGAGGAGTTCATTTTCTCTGGAGCTCCTTCACCAACATGCTGTTCCTAAATGGCAATCGCCGGATTAGCCAGCAAGGCTATGATTTCAAGCAGATTGACAGGGAGTGGGATTGGTAACAAGATCCTTTTCAAACATGTTCAATTCCTCGAATTTACGCATTTAGTATTGACATCTTTCTGGTTTTTGAATTTACATGGTTTAGTTTATGGGGTTGCTTAGATTTATAATGGGTGATTTATGCAGGGATAATTTCATTCTTCTTCAAGCTATCTTGGCATCCATGGCAGCTTATATGTTCCCACCTTTCCTTGAAAATTTCCCCCTTTGGAATGTAAAAGGCTTTCTCACCAGTTTGATCCTCCACATGGGAATTTCAGAGCCTCTATATTATTGGGCCCATAGAAATTTTCACAAGAGCTATCTCTTTACCCATTACCACTCACTCCACCATTCATCTCCAGTGCTCCACCCTTTCACTGGTAAAGCAATAACACTCCCCCCATGTGAAAAGTTACTGTACCTTTAGGTACATTTATTGCTTCTTTTTATTCTTGTTTGGTTATTGTGGTATAGGCGCAAATACAACACCCTTGGAGCATCTTGTGCTAACAATAGTCTCTGGAATTCCAATAATTGGATCTTCAGCGATGGGATATGGATCAAGAAGCCTTATCTATGGCTATCTTCTAGTATTCGATTTTCTTAGATGCATGGGGCATTGCAATGTTGAAGTTTTTCCCCACCAATTGTTTGAGGTCCTTCCCTTCCTTAGATACCTTCTCTGTACACCGAGGTAAGCGTAAATTGATTCTTTTTAGGCTCACCAATTGTTTTGTTTTGTGCAAACAGTATAAAGTGATAGGTGACTCCACCTCTAGGTTTGACTAGTGGCAATTATAAGGTCATTTCCACAGGCAGTGGACCACCCTATCATCCTTTATTGAAATGGCTGTCTCTATCAAATCATTCACAATACCGGATATGCACATACAAGTGTTAGGTAAATGCTCCTTCTAGGTATAGAAAATCTGATCTTGCCAGTCATTGGTTGGAACTTGATCTCTTATAATTTCGAATCTTGCCAGACATTCATTGTCTTCTATAGAAATCTTAACTCCTGCCACAATAGACAGGTTAAGCTGAAAAGGCAAATTACCATCTGCACTAGGTCTAATAGCATAATTGAAGTTGTTAACCACAAAATTTAATAATTAAATTACTTGAATTTTTAACTTTAATCTTAGACTTCGATCTTTAATTTTTATTAAAAAAAAGAAAAAAAAGGGCAGAATTGGAAAACCAACAGGCAACTTATGACCATTAATAGAGATGGCCATGCTGATTGTATCTATCTACTAGTGTGACCTGTCTCCAGAGATATCTCTGTTCACTCTACTTTCATCAATTTTATTTATAGGACATTGTCAATTCTTGCTGGCATTTGACCCAGATGAAGTAGGTAGCAGGATAATTGCAGTGTTCAATTGCATAAGACTCCATCTCGCGCTCGCGTGCACGCATTATGTATACAATTTCAGGAGGAAATTGATGCATCCCAATATGTGTAGCTCTGATAAAATGTCAAAACTTAACAAGAATATGCCCCCTGATTAACTCTGTTTTTTTTTTTTTTTTATTTGGCGGAGAGATGCAGTTACCACAGCCTGCACCACTCAGAGATGGACACCAATTTCTGCCTCTTTATGCCTCTCTTTGATGTCATATGGAAGACGCAGAATAGCAATTCTTGGGAACTGCAAAAGGAAATAAGCTCAAATGCTGGTAAGTTTCGAAGGCATTAGTCTTGAATTGTCATTACAATGTCGCTGAGTCCGATAAGGAAAAAAGTGTCAGCTTTTTAGCAGCGTGACAAGAACCTTCTATTAATACAATTGGTCAGAAACAGATTGATTCGAGAATTCAATATCTTCTTTGAATTGTACCTGATACAGGGAAGTACGGAAGAGTCGCAGATTTTGTCTTCTTAGCTCATGTGGTAGATGTAACATGCTCAATGCACGCCCCATTTGTTAGCCGAGCCTTTGCATCCTTGCCCTATTCAACGAGGCTTTTTTTGCTGCCTATCTGGACTGGAGCTTTTGTTGTTATGTTAATGATGTGGGCTAGTGCTAAAACCTTCTTGGTCAGTTTCTATAATCTCAGAGGTGGTTTGCACCATACATGGGTCGTGCCAAGATACGGATTTCAGGTTTGGTTCAATAATGGCTTTAAATTTTATGCAACTCAAAGTCAAACAAGGCCAAGAAGCTTAATGCATTGTGGGTCCTTCCTTTATGCAGTATTTCTTGCCGTTCGCTAAAAAGGGCATCAATAATCAGATAGAAGAGGCCATCCTCAGGGCTGACAGACTTGGGGTGAAGGTTATTAGCCTTGCAGCACTCAACAAGGTTGGTTTTCAGAGACTTGGTACCTTTTTTTTTTTTTTTTTGACTTAATTGATATTTATTAAAATTCAAACTTAAAACCCTTTCTTTTAGAAACGGCTCTAATATTATTGAATTCAAGTTTTTTTTTTTTTGGGGGGGGGGATGTCAAGCCAGATCTGCGCTTGAAAGTCCATAATGAAAAGGGGACCTCTCACTTTTTCTCAATAGTAAACGCGCAAGTGCTATTGGGAGAGACAGTCTCCATTAAAGACCAAAAATTTACCTCTTAACTAGGTGTCTCACTTTTATGAATGATCTGCATTTGAAATTGATGATCATAATTGTAAAGGGGTAAAATGTTATCTGTTTTAAAACGTTTGTACATTTTTCTTGCTTTTCCGGTTTTTGGGAAATTAATGGTTGCAGAATGAAGCACTCAATGGCGGTGGAACATTGTTTGTCAACAAGCTTCCAAACCTAAAAGTCCGGGTGGTGCACGGAAACACCTTGACGGCTGCTGTCATTCTAAATGAAATCCCAGGGGATGTAAAGGAAGTATTTCTAACCGGAGCCACTTCCAAACTTGGAAGAGCCATTGCTCTCTATCTCTGCCAAAAAAAAGTTCGAGTCCTCGTAAGTATTGTCCCACTGATTTTTATTGCCTGCCACTATAGATTACAAAAACAAAAATTGACAACAGGCCATTTAACTTTTAGATTTCTCGAGCATTTTAATGGCATTTCACTGTCCTTATAGATCAAAAAGGGTGCACGAGACTCCCTTTCTTGAAATCTGAGAAAGGGTATCTTATTTTTTCTCAAAGAGCTTGTTTCCAAGACTTGAGTCCATTACGTTTTCTTCACGATATATAGATCAAATTGTTGCCATATTATGCACAACAATGTCGTTGTTCAGAACAACTGGCACGTGGCCAAGAATTTATGGATCACCTATTTGTGCCTAGTAACCCTCCTCAGATCAACCACCTTATATTAATAACAAACGTTGGAAGATAATCCACGATGAAGAAGCATCAAAAGCATGACACGAACAAAGCTAATTTATGTGGACAAGTTGATAGTCGAGACCATGTTTCATGTTATTATTATTTTATTAAAATTTCATTAAATCAAAAAATAAAAAATAAAAATTACCCTCTCTTTTTTCTTTTTCTTTTTTTATTGAATGTGAAAGTATGACAAATGCTGCAGATGCTCACTCTGTCGACAGAAAGATTCCAGAGAATTCAAAAGGAAGCGCCTCTGGATCGTCAAAACTTTCTAGTCCAAGTGACCAAGTACCGGGCAGCTCAAAATTGCAAGGTATATGCGATTTTGCATGGCAAGGCAACTCGCCGGGCTGCAAGTAGATAGTTTATTTCATAAGACTCTATAATTATTGACAAAAAAATTAAAAAAATAATAATTTTTTTTAAAAAATTATATATATATATATATATATATATATATATAAACAAAAGTTAGGAATTTAAATGAATACAAAAAAATTATATTATGTTATATTAATATAAAAATTAGTTATATTTATTTAAATTCATCATTTTTCATTGGCTTTTAACTAAACAAAAATTCGGATGTCGGATGTGCCATAATGCTTAACCCGGACCTGAACCAAGTCTTGGTGAAATTGAATTGCGTGGGTTTGGCGAAACTGCGTGGTGGGTGGGTCAACCCCTTGAGTTTCGCTTTCATAATTTGATAACAATTATATAGACTTGGATCGTCGGCAAGTGGATCACACCAAGAGAGCAAAGTTGGGCCCCGCGCGGAACGCATTTCCACCAATTCGTGGTCCCGTCCATATTATCGTTCAGAAAAGACTGCACCTACGCTGATCTGGCAGCCATGAGGCTACCCTCTGACGTTCAAGGTCTTGGCAGCTGTGAGGTGACCATCTTCTCAACAATCTCCTAATTTCAGTTCTGCTGTGTGATATTTCCCATTAAATGCATTAGAAACGGCAAACACAAGGGAACCAAAATACCTTCGGCTGAGAGGACGTGGCTTAGCCTCGTAGGTAGAGGTAGTGGGCCTTCGCCTGCAGAGACGAATGCACAGAAATAATGGATACACCCGAATACTTAATAAAATAATATAATTTTGTTGCTTCTTTTTTCCTCAACTCACTTTCTATATTATTATTATTGTTATTATTATTATGTGTCCAGTCGTTTCAACTACTCGAATGTCCAGCAAATGCTTCCCAATTTCATTTGGGGTTCAGCAAAGATTGTTGCTTCCCGACGACACGTAGACAAGAAGTAGCTTTCGTCTGCAGCTGTGTTATTAATGGTTTTTTTTTTTTTTAATTATATTTCTTTTGGGTGGATGTTGTAACAGTATACAATGGGCAGAGGAGTGGTCCACGCGTGCCATGCGGGTGGCGTGGTGCACCTGTTGGAAGGATGGACTCACCATGAAGTTGGGGCAATCGATGTTGAGAGAATAGATCTGGTCTGGAATGCTGCATTGAAACATGGCTTGAGGCCCGTGTCGGGCCCTCTTGTCACCGAACAGAATTCGCCGTGATATGGTCCTTACGCAAGGAAAATGAAAGAAATATGAACGATTTTAATTTGTCTGTACTGTTTTGTATTATTTTCGTTTGTAGGTCACAGATCGATATATTAAGGGAAGTGCTTAATTAATTAGCTCGCAACTCAATCTGGAATTGATGCGTTGCCATCTGTACTCTTGGAATTATTTTATACAAATGGGGAATCAAATTTGCAGTTGTTCCTTTTATTCCTTCTTCTAATTATTATTATTATTATTATTATTATTATTTTGGCCATGAATTAATAATCCTGATCATGATCATGTGAAAACCAAAGCAGACAGCCATCTTATTAAAAAAAAAAATAATGTGGTTGACAGCTCAACATGGAGCGAAGTCATTAACGGTGAGCGAGTCCATGCTTTGGCAAGTAGTGGCTGGCTGCTGGCAGGCACGAAGGGAGAAAATGGCAGCAGAAAATAGAAAATGTAATGGGCCGAAGGCCCAACAAGAAAAGAAGAAATCACCGATCTTCACTAACAGTCATCATCATCATGCAAATATAAATTTGCCTCTATTGCGCATCGACTTAAATTTTTGCGCTGCGGAATATGTCCAAGAGTCAATGTCAATGTCACTAACTATTTTATTTTTCTCATATAAAAAAACCATTTTCTTTAATTTTTTTTAGGATAAATTTCAGATGGATCATTGAACAACTCCATAGTCGACCGTCTAATTAATTTTGATTTTTTTTTTTATTCTTTTGGGGTGTCTCTACTTCGTCGGTCTGCCCATTCCCCACACCTTCACTCGGTAGTCAAACGTCTCCAATGTCACGTTATGTCATAAATTCCCTCCTATCCTATTTCGACCCCTGAACTGAAAGTTTCAGGGCTCGTTAGTCATTGTTATGTTCCCACCGAGACATATGAAATATGGTTCGTGAAGAAAAAAAAAAAGGCTCTGTTATTGCTTTAAACTTACCGGTAGAACGAAGAACATTACTGAAACAAGATGAATTTTTAAGCTCTTGAAGATGTCAAACTAATGCTTCTCTATTCTCAACTGATCAACAATGTCCACGCACTAATCCTTGCATGACTTTCACAAGGTCAAGTCTTCTTCTCTTTAATGTCAAATTGCAGAGAAACATGCTGCCTCCATTGTGTTTATATTGAAACACTACACAATGTGGCATGACTTTCACAAAGTCTTCGTCTTCTTATCTTTAATATTCAAACTGCAGGGAAAAATGCTAGTTTGATTCTCGGAACCTGTGTATATGCATGCATCCAGAACTTGCTTAGTGCTCCTATTGTGTCTTTGCCATTCAGAGTTATAGCAAGTTCTCCGGCTACTTCCTCACCTTTTTTTTTTCTTTCTTTTTTTTCTTTTTGAGCAAGGTAGCTTCTTTTGGGCTTAAAAGTTGTATGTATTAGCTGCACCACTGCGTGTGCGTGCGCGCGCGCATTAGTCATGTCATCTGTGGAGATTGGATCAGCTCTTTCGATAATAGTACAACATTTTTATATAGTTTGATTTTAAATGTTGCCGCTAGCCACAAGCTCAAGCGGTAACGTTTCTTGAACATTTAACTTCAGTCCTAAAATTCAAATTATAGTCCATACGAACTGAAAGATAATTTTAAATGTTATTGTCACTTTTTTGTTCATAAAGTTATAACTCTAATTAAAATGTATTAAATAATTTTTAAAGAAAATTGATATTACATGTAATTTAAAAAAAATAAATATTTTTAATTTTATCTTTATTTTTACATATAGATTATTTTCCTACTCAAATATGTTTTTGAAATGTACTAGATAATTTTTAATATTCCTATATGTGAATTTGGTGTCAGTTGCATTTTGTGTACTAGACCTGATAAAAGACTAATGTATGTAATGATCGTTGCAGAAAATCCAGAACTAAACTAGCTAAGTTTGTGACGTTGTTAGCTGTACTAATGTATGCATTTTGTTAGATTCTTTTCCAGCAATCATGTTTGTGATGTTGCAGCTATGGATCTAGTGTTTTTCGCTCGCAAAAAAATTTGGTAAATACGTACAAGTGCAAATCAACCCGACTCCACACTGTGAAAAATTCATGCACTGGAGTTAGGTGCAAGCTAGTTAAACACGCTTATCTGTGAGATGAATGTCTTTGGTGATTCTCTGTTTTACTTCGGCATTCTATGATACTTGTAATGAGATCCAAATTTCTTTGCTTTCCATTGAGACTTTTAAATAAGATTGTGCAAATTTCCTGATTGTGCTTACACTGATGGAGCTGTATTTTTTCAACGCAAATATCATTGACTTCTTTTTCTAATTTTAAGAATAATCTGAAGGACACTTCCTGGGATATTAAAAGTAAATTCACAGGCTTTTATGAAAGTGACTTATTGATTCTGGGTAAAATTATATTCGAGTAGTTGATATTAATTAATTCATTTGTGTAATTGGATGATAAATCTGCCTGGGGACTATTAGTTTCTCCCACCAAAGGGAAGGGCTATCTGGGTCGCGGGTTAGGAAGCTTCTCATCCACTAGATCTTCTGTCCTTTTTGGTTAGTTCTTGTAAGCCAAACCATGTTAGATATGCTGCACTTGGGCAAAAGTAATGATTTCATTCTACTTTTGTATTTTTAGCCCATAGCTTATTCCAGGTTGCCTCAAACAGAGACGTAAACCCATTCTTCATGCAATGTATAATTGATGGGTTCCTCTAGTTCCTGTAGAATGGGATACTGTTTCGTCAAGTTTGTTTTCGACACTCAAGTCTACGGTGATGAACATATGGTTGTGATCACAGACAATGATGGCAGCTTGCGAATAATTGCCTCAAGTTTATGAGGGTATAAAAGCCAGCATATTCTGAGTTTTAATCAGGACTTTATTCTTCAAATCCTGTGGCTTGAAGAAGCAGAAACATTACCGTTTGAATTCGATACTCCCAAAATGAAATTGACTAAGAAAGTTATTTAAGAAGAATAATGATAAGGAATGGTCCCAAGGCCTATCAAGCCCGCCACTGGGCCCAGTGCTCCTCTCGAAATCTCACTTCTCTCAGATCCAGCTCACTCGCCAGCTCAGTGGGCCCTCTCCGATTCCAGGACGAACCCCAGAACTCAAAACATTTCTTCACTCGTGCCGCGTCGTCAGGGAGACCCAAACTGGCGGGCCAATAGAAGACCAGAGGTCTGTTGTTACCGGGTAAGACAGGTGTATCAATTCACGTACTAATCCTACCCTGATCCTTTGCTTGAGTTGAGAATCTGAGTGCCAACATCAGAGGTCCCTCTAGCCTTTTAGACGTACTTTCTTCTTACAGGTGACAGACCCGACACTGAGCCCAACTAGTAGCATGGTGACCACCCATCAAATACCAATATATTAGTTTTAGTTCCCTGTTCTGCAAATGTCTAGAATATTATCTTACAAGATCGCGGGTATTATCTAGAGTCTTTATTAAGTTGCATTGGCGCAACGAGTTCCGCTATTTCCATTTTCGCACAGCGATTGGCTAATGCGCTTATCATTGTCGATTTTATTGTGCTTAAGATGACAATTTTATTGTGCTATTTTATTTATGTATTTCTTTTTGTACGGTTGCTGTTTGTTGTGAGTGGAATTTCATAAACCCTTGGAAATCTGAAACATTAGTTTGTGGAGAAAAAAAGGCTCTTAAAAAAATGTTTAAATTCTACTTAGGCAACCACCCTCAGGGGTCCGCCAGATTCTTTCAGAAGATGTCAGAGGAGTTCGTTTTCAAAGGACTGTAATTACTTAGTAGAAGGTCATCCCTCCATTTAACCCCCGACCCCCCCAAAAAAAAGATTGAATTCTTTTATTTATACGACACAATTCATCCCGAATACACAAATACAGAGAAAACCAGATAATATGGGAAACAAAAAGTGACCTTTTTTTTGGTTGATTTCAAAAGTCTTGCTCTTGCATGTCACAACTTTAAAAAGTTTAAATTCGTATTGCATAATTATAGAGTTAACAAGTTTAAATCAATGGAAGATGTTAGAGCATCGTATCACATAATGGATTGCATGTTAAGGAGATGTACCAGCGAATTCCGGTAATTTAGATAAGACATGTTGCAAAAAGCTTCTTGCACAGATGTCTAATCTGGCTACCAGCGTACCTATGGAAAAGTAAAACAGTGGCTCCATGTTACTGCCAATTGGACTTTAAAAACTCTATCGAAACTGCAAAATCAAACAGCCTCATCCATGAAGATTGATATTGTACCGATTGGACAACCACCAACCAATCCATGCACGTGCGCCACATTAAATTCTGGAAAATGACTCTCCCAATCTCTACGTCTCTCTCTCTCTCTCTCTCTCCCTCTCTCTGTCACTGACCTTGAACTCTGGAACACATTTGCAGATACATAAGACAACAAGCACATGAATATTTATTACGTTGGGATATTAGACAGTTTTTTTCGGCTATCCATCCAAGAACCTACCACGTTAGAAAATAACCATATCCATTCATTCACGGGCCAATCCATTTGAGAAGTGGAGGCCCCATGTAGTAACAGCTCATACCATGCAACGCACACTTAATTATGAGCTTGAACTTTCAGTTGTTCTATAGTTGTCCAAAACGGTTGACCATTGGCTCAGTGAACTTGAGCTTCCGAGCATCTCATATATAATAATTGAAGAGCCGAGTGGGAGATTACTTGGAGTACTGTGCTTAGAATGGCATGGCGTCGATTGATCAAGAGTTTAATCAAGATGAAAGTTGATTGAAATTTTCGAGGTTGTGAGAGATATCATTGTCGATTTTTAATCAATTTAACGAGTCGAATTTCATGTCAATATACGGTATTCATAAACATAATAATCAAAATTCAAACCTCAGTCAATAGTGGGGCGACCGACATTTATTATTTGTTGGGATTCCTCGATAAAGTTATACAACCAGCTGACTGAAACTTTTGTCATTGTCACTCGAGGGACATTTAGTAATTAATGAAAAACTTAATTTTTTATTTTTAAAATTTTGAATTTTAATTTTAAAAAGAATATGAGATTTATAAAAATAAAAAAATTTATATTTATTGTATAACTCATAACATACTGTTAATGTTAAAAATAAATTAAAAAAAAACTTTCATAATTATTGCGTTACATATTACTTTTGGCTTATGGTGACCTTTATCCGTGCAGGCAATTCTGTCTAAATGATGGACTTTCATAACTTATGCACAACTTGTCTTTTTTCGGTATTGAAGATATGGAATCCTGGTGATACATAAAGTATGTTTTATTTTTCTGGCTCTAATTTAGAAAACAACTAAGTAATGATCTTTGCTTAAAGAGGAAGAGGGTGCCCTGAGGGTGCCCTAAGGGTGAGTTAGGAGCGACCAAATCCTTGATTTTAGGGCCATTATTATCACTATTGAGACGGCACCATCTACTGAGTTCGGGACTGTAAAGATGGCACAATAAATATCAATTCCTAGATCTTTGGCAATGGTAGCCCTCCGCTATTAAAGCCTCTAAGACTATTATTTCACAGTACTTATTAGGAACTAATCGTTGGAGTCCCAACTGCACGAGCTGCACCGGCTATGTTGAAATATTGCTCAAAGTTGCTTATTATTTGATAGAAGTAGAATTATGACACTTATGTTTGAAATTAGAATTAAGTTTACAATATAAATAGAACGCAAAAAAAAAAAAAAAAAAAAAACCTCTACGGTGCAATTTTATAAAAATATAGTAAATTTTTATATAACATTAAATATTATTAATGAAATACAAATTATATTATATTTATTTATATTCCCTAGACAACGTGATTACGTAATTGGGTCCGATCAATAGCCAGCGAATGTAGATTTTAAAACCCAAAATCCTAAGCTGATCTTGGGTATTTAGACAGGTCGAAAAGCCAATCCCGAGGAGGGAGGCTTTGGGACTGGAATGGCAGCATGCGGCTGATACTCTACTTTTAGACCCATAGGGCAAAGGGTAGGGGGTGCCCTTTACCGTACCGTATTGGTTGTTCATTTGAATCCTGCTGGGCTGTACCCTTTTTTAAGGACATGTGTGGGGTCCCACCATGTGTGCACATGCGTGGGTTCCCCCTTGGCCCCCCGTGAGTGGCCCTCTGTGAGTGTTTGTGTTGGTGCGTGCGTGCGTGCGATCATTGCCACTTTAATCCCCCTCGGAGCGTGCCAACTTGATTCCACAGTGGTCTGTCCCGACTTCTCCGCCGACGCGGCCGCTAAGTTTGGCTATTTCCTCAAGAGTTCCTATCTTCTGCGAGCGTGTTCAGATCTGTAAAAAGTACATCAACCGTTGATCTATTGCCCTTATGGCGAGGTCAGCCGATCTGTCGATTTGCCATTCTCCCTTTTTCCCTTTTCCATTTTTCTTCTTCTGAAGAATTGCATTCGCTTACATCTTCTACATTAATTTATTTTAAAAACATCGAATTAATCGACTTGTGTAGTATATTGAAAATCTATCGTTCCTAGAGTTTTGATATTTAGCTTTACTTGTGTTATCACAAGTTCTTTATTGACTATCGATGTGATTTATGGAAAGATAATATTAAGATACTAATGTTTGTCGAGAAAAATGAAATTTCACCACCCTTTTTAATTTATTCAAAGATAGGCAACAAGTAGTAATCTCTCCGTTTACCTAGCTATTCTTCAGTAAATTGTTACTCTTGGATTAAAAAAAACATGTATCAAGATTAAAGTGTTCGACCTTTTATTATTATTATTATTATTATTATTCCATTATGAGATGAGGTATGTTGGTTGTTATGTGTTATAAAGCAGGTAATTCTTGTTCTTTTTTCATAAATCTCTTACATTTATCTTGTAAATTTCTCAACAAAGAGCACAAAAAAATAATAGACCAATAGGAATAAATTACTTCCACAAAAAAGAAATAAAAAAATCTCTCTTTTAAGTGATATTTTAATTATTAAAAATTTAAATTTAAATTTTTAAAATTTTAATTACAATTTAAAAAAAATATAAATTTTATTATTAAAAAAAAACTATTCCACGTTAAAAAATTAAAAAAAAAAACTATTCCATGTTACAGTGTTATAAAATTTTCGACGAAAGAAAGAAAAGAAATAGAAAGGCGGAATTGGGGTTGCGGTGGTTCTGACAAGACGTCAGTAATGCAAGACAGCCGTGAATCACGGGCGTTGACTCCGGGGGCTCTTGTACAAGGACAGCTTCTCACTCGTCCTTCAGCTTTATGGGCTCTAGACGAATAAATTGTTCATTATACATATATATATATATAATTTCTAAATTAACAAAACAAATTTAATTTGCACGGTCCCCTCTTCGGTCCTTGCAATCTAATTCACGAGCTTAGACCTCGGCAACTGCAGCAGATGATCCAAGGACATATACCTTGTGAAAATTGTCTGGTGGGGCGGCGCACTGTGCTTAATTTCCGTCGTATTTTAGCAAGTGGGCCCATATTTCTACTCGTGAATTCATTTTATTTTCTGTGACAACAGAAGTTTAGGCAACTGTTTGCATCGTGTCCTATTTACATAGACTAGATTCAATCTACACTCTAAAAATCATAACTATACTTTTGTGGATTGGCATTCATTTAATATTTTCCTTTTAGAAAATATAAACACACACACACACACACTATGAATTGTAGATTTTCAGTCACCGGGAGTAGGCTGATAGAATATTAGATAAGATTATCATGAATATGATTTCATATGCTTCTCGATGCAAAACCATGAAAAGATGGATCGTGCGTACAAGTTGGTGAAGAATTGCCAAAAGTCGTTTCTGTCGCAGAATTAGAACTATTCAATGATTCGGTGATGCATGGAATTGGATAGTATAATAGAAGACACCATTCCGATTAAAATTCAATTAGCTTTTTCCTGACACGCTCCATCCAGAAAAAGAGTTTCGATATTTTCTTTTCTTTTTCTTTTTTTTATGTCGCAAGAAATCTATTTCAGACAAATTCTGAGAATATTAACACGATCGCTCTACCGTTACTTTCTTATTAGAAACATGAAATGCATCTAAAGAATTTTAACTTTTTTTTTTTTTCCTTTTTGAATCTAATATTTTGAAAATAAATGCTTGATGAAGAGCAAGAACACAGAGAAGAAAATAAATAAATAAATAAATAAATTACAAATGTAAAAGGAAGAAAATGAATAAAAAAATTTACAAAAATGTCTATCTGATGTATATGTACAGTATATATCTAATAGAATGGTTGAAGAAGATCTGCAGTTTCAGTTTGAGAGAGAGCCTGCACAAGAACATACTTTTAAAACCTCCATGTGGAGACCATGTGGAGACAACTCCTTTTTCTCTCTACTCTACAGCCAAAGCCGAAGAAGCCCATCTGCACATGCCCTTGAATTTCTCCTCTTTGTGGGCCCTTTTAAGTCCCTCGGTCTCAGCATCGTCATCTTTTCCGGATCCTGCCAATTTCTCTCTCTCTCTCTCTCTCTCTCTCTCAACCCATAAATCAACATAATGTAACATGTAACGATTCCAAATCCAAAACCCAATTCCTTCTCTCCTTTATTTTTTATTTTTTTTATTTTTTTGATGGGCATTTTGCCTTTTTTTTATGAATTAAATCAAGAATCACCCAATTTTTATGTTTCAGGTTTTTATACGCTACAGCAGTACCATAATCAGCGTGATTTTTTTCCTTGCTCACACTGCTGTCACATTAATCGTAGATTTTTTTTTTCTCATATTGACAAAAGAAAAAGAATTAATTATGGGCAATACAGAGCATTCTTTTTATTATTTTTGTATTTTTTGATGAATATGGGCAATGGAGAGTTTGAAACTTACTTCTTGCACTTTGAGCTTGAATTATAGAAATGGAACTAAAGCCTGATCAATATTAAGGGCATTTGATAATGTGTATTATTGAGAGCAGAAAATAAAAAGAAAAGAAAGATACCAACAGATTAGCAGAAGAATTCTCATTAAAAAATTCTCCATGACCATCCTTAACATATATCTATTGAGATTCAAAATACACATGTAATTTTGGAGAGTCGACATGATACATGCCACAATTAAGTCAGTCGAGCCATAGGGTAGCCCATAAAGTCGTTATAATAGAGCTCGAACTCGCGATAAAGATTTCACAACAACTCTCAAGACCTTTGCCATCAGCAAAATTAAAACGCCTTGAAGTACAGTCATACTATTGTTAGGCCGTTATTAATAGCTCAATGATTTGCACATGGAGGGCTTTTTATCCTGATCTGGGACTACTGAACTTTTTCAACATTAAGCCTATACTTACGAATCTGTCTTATCTCCAAAATGCGATTCCACCGAGTACATGTTGTTTCCATCCATCTTCAGCAAAGCCAAGTTTTCTGTCGGTTAGCAATAAGAATTCTTTTGAAGAAGCTTTAGGGATGCCAGAAAAAGGATTACTGAATTTGATTTCAAGTTATTCTTGTTGTGCTAAACGTTACTTATATATATATATAGTTGTTATTGAATGGTCTTATGACATAATATGAAAAAGTCTTTAAACGAGTTTATCAGCACCAGTTTAATACAATTTATTTTTACTCTGCCAATAAATTTCTAATTGTAACATATTGTATATATATGGACTTGTACTTTTTCACGTTTTCATACCAAGGCCAAGCCTACGCGGATACATAAGCGAGCACCTAATTATAAAAAAATGTGAAATATAAAAAATTCATAGGATCGAAAACTACAAAATAAAGTCAATTTTATTATGGTAAAACTCATAATTATGTTTTATAATTTAAATTTACGATTATTAAAATAAATATTAAAATTTATAATTATTAAAATATCTATATATAGTTAGGGTTCAAGTTTTTTATTTTTTGAATGGGTTCTAAGGGATAAAAAAGTGGAGCAAGAGCTTCGCACTATGAAAAGAATCATTGATAAACCTAAGCATCGGCCATTGCTATGCACATGACGCAACGCCAATGTGCACGTTTCATGGAATGTCCATTAATTTGGAGACTTTTGTTTGTCTTCATAACGTTTGCTCCGCATTACCCTGATATGGGGCTCTTTTAAGTTCCTTCTATTTATTTATTTATTTATTTTTTATGTACTAAACATATAAAACTACAAAAAAAAATTTCTTAATATCGTCTAGGGTTTGTGTGGCGGGCCATGTCCATCATGTGCCTGCATGTGCTGTGCCTTTCCCTGGAGGCCCACCACTTCTTTCTTTTCCGCAAATAAATGGAATTTTCCCCCACAATTTCTCCCTCTCATTCCTCTCTTTCTCTATCTTTCTCATATTCTCACACGCAGCCGCACACAGACTCGCTCTCACTCTCCAGGATTGTGTTACACTTTCTTGGATCTGCAGGAGAAGAACACTAGAACAGTACAAAACTGCATTTCTATGCAAGTTGCCTCTGCTCTTAACCAATACAAGAATTCCAGCAAGGTATATATACATATACATATATATATATATATATATATATTGGTGTTTTCAATGCGCAATATTTATCGTTATGAAGGTCTTGACCTTCATCCTCTTTTTGAACTAGTAATTGGATCCATATGTCATAGGTTCCTTTATTTCTATTCTTTCTTTTCTTTCCCTTCTTTTCTTTTTTCCTTTTTTTTTTTTTCTGGATTTGCTTCATGTCCTCAGTTCTTGATATTGTATCTTTTCCCTCAAAAAATAAAAAAAAAGTTGCTGGAAGGGACTGCACAAAAATTGACATACACAATACCGTTGTGGCAACAGTAATAATTATATATATCTTACAAGTGTATCGTTCCGCAGTTTCACTGTATTTAATTTCTCAGCCTTGTGCAGAATATGCGTGCTCCAAGCTCAATCAAGCAAGAGTTCCTCATGAAATGGGCGTTGGGTCTCCAAGTGTGTGGCTCTGCAGAGAAGAACATGAGCGTTTTGGAGAGAAAGAAGGCCATTAAGCTATCGGCAGATATAGCTATGGCTTGTACAAGAAATGATGACAGGACTTGCTGGAGTCGCGCTCTCATTGCCAATGCTTCGAAGAACTGTGAACACAAAGCCCTTCTCGAACACATATTAGCTCATGGTCACAGGCAGAAGAACATTGTCTCGACTGGCCCGCTCGTGTGCAGCAAAAGGATTACAAGCAAGAAGATCTTGAAGAGGAGTCGCCGCCGCCACAGCATTCCAAGAGTAAGAAGTAGTGCAATGGTTCTTGCCAAATCTATTTCAAAAAGGATGTTGAAGAAAAGGACTCAAGTGTTGAAGGGTCTTGTCCCTGGAGGAGAATTCATGGATGGCGTCTCTTTGATTCAAGAAACCCTAGACTACATTATGTCTCTGCGTGTCCAAGTTGATGTCATGCGAACCATTGCCAATGGCTCAGAACTACTAGAGAATGGTAATTAGATGGGGAAATCAATGGAGAATGGGAAGGCGTAAGCAGTCTATATATACTTTTCCCTTTTATCACTTTTTTGCAATTGTAGATGAGAAGGGGAGGAGACTGAGGTCAATAGCTTGTTCGAGGGCATGTACAGATGAGAAGCAAGCATACTAGAGTAAATCAAGGCTATTAATATTCCCGGTCGAACTGTCTTTGTTTGGCTTGCATCGAATTTACAGACATATAATGTTTAATTTGCAGGTATTCATTTCTTTTGTTTGTTTTCTCATATCAATTTTTGTTCAAAGCTCCAAGCCAAATTAGCTTGTATATATATCCAAGAACAGGCTAGGAAAATGAATAACACAAAATTACATAATCTTCACTTAGACTAACTATGATTTTGGGGCTTTTCTTAAGGATTCTTTGTAGATCACTTTGGCTCTTAAATACAAGAGAGGGACTGGAAAGGGAATTAGGTGATTGAATTCATGAATGCAATTCACTGTACCTTATATACACACACTATTTGAAGTATTGCTTATCTTCGTTAACTGCTTTAATCTTCTCTATCGTTTTAGTTAGTAATTGATACAGTTTTCGGTTGTGTCGGGTTCAAACTGCCAAATCCGTGCAAACCCCTCCTGGACAGAATATTTATAGGATGGTGGAAGGTACAAAGGATTTTGGGGAAGAAAAAGTTGCAATTAAACTGAAATCATTTTAATTGTACTCACTACTTAACATGCGTGAATTCTTTCAGTGTACAACAGCAGGAATCTATCTATATTTTCAACTGTTAATGCAAAACCTTAGAACTGGGTTGTAATATGTCAAATTATTTATCAACAACGTCAGATTCCTCTTCTGACCTGGTCAAGTCTCCAGACTCCAACAAAGTCAATCTTCTTAACTCTATCCCAAAAGCCAGACTTGCAATATTTGCCTTTAGACTCATCAGTATGAGGATGGTCAAAAAGAAATGATGGAAGCAGGCAGATGAAGATATGGCAGGGTCCACAGAGACCAATATGTTTAACTTTACTCCCACCATAGGTAATTGATGTATTGAACAACAGGCCATTTTTCTAATTGGCATTAGTAAGTTGGCATGGCTTGCTGAGAATTGCATTAAGAACCATTGGGTTGATGGTCTTTTCCTAAGTTCATTTCTTTCGTATACTGCACCCATGATAAAATTTTCATTCTTGAGGGTTTTCTTTAAAAAATAAAAGAAAATAAAAAAATAAAAATGCTGCAGAGGGGTTCTTCATGAAATTGGAAAATTAAAAGAGCTCTACTATTGTCTTAGATGGTTTGCCCCAAAATTTGACCAATTCAACTAAGGTTAAACCAAAGAATGAGAATGGTCCTTGTTTGCACATCAGAACCTAGGTTGTGCCGCCCTTCCCATCATAAAAGATTTGCTAAAGCTTTAAACAAGCTAAGTCTCTTCCATGCATTCACTTCCTCTAAATCAGATTTATAATTCCGGTGAATCTCTCTTGCAACAAGATCCTAGGTTTTCTGTCAATGGTGTCGTTAGAATCAACTGGGCTTTGAAGTAAGCCATCTCGTGGGCCATGGTAATTGCGATTCTATGCAAAGGTGTGGCGTGGTGTCCGGGAATGGAATGAGTCGTATTGGCCCAAAATACAGTGAAGACTACTAGGAATTGGGGAATTAAAAGCCCAAAATGAATCTACCGACGCGTCTAATATTCGGCTAATTTTTTTTGGTTCAATTAAACCGAAGGGTCAATGGACCAAAACATAGGGCTCAAATCAGGCGGCGGTCCAGTAGATGGGCCTATCCTGCGGGTCGATAAGTTGTGGGCCAATCGTTTCTATTACAGACCGACGGGGGTGACCCCTTAACTTCATTTCTCATGTGCTGGGTACTGGTCTTCGGTTCTTGGTTGAGGCTTTATGCTTGGGCTCAGTATGACGGGGCTGGAGAGGAGCAACCAACATTGGAACCTTTACTTTAGTAATGCGCATCAACAACATCGACCAGATCTGTATTGGGTCGCAACTCACATATTAATTAGAAACGTTTGGACCCAACAACAAATCATCCACATTCGGCCTGATGAAGAAACTCGTCCCCTGTTTTTTTTCGGGTGCTAAAATTCCATTTTTACTTCATTGTCTGTCTCCTTACTTTTAACGTATCTACTGCTTGTTGTAGTATTAGTTCAGCTTTAATAACCTGAATTCACACAAGTCTCAATCCAGAGAGAACTGTTCTTCTTGTGACACTATCCGCAAGCATACAAGTAAAACTATTGGCCTAAAACTGTTCTTCTAGTGACACTATCTGCAATCATTAGTCTTGCTTTTTTGAGACGGCGCGCAATACATTATTATTAGCACGTAATTCAGTTTTAACCGAATTCAATCCAAAGCTTGAGCCATAAATCTATGGCTAATATGACCACATATGTATAACTTTAATTGTAAGATGGTTAGCCCTTGGTACTTTATATCAGTATTCTATTAACCATGAACGTGCCTTAAAAACTTTTTTAATTCATGATAAGAATCTATGGTGAAAGGAAAGTGGAGAAACGGTGCAATGGTCCTGGTCTTCTATGATGCTTCTATTGATCATTGAGAGAATTAACAGATATAATTAAGCATCCAGGCATTGATAGTTCTTCACTCGTCACATGAGCTTAATAAGCATGCCTTTCAATGGAATCTCTACAGGTCCACTACTATTCCATCATCAAAGTAAATTAAACGGACCCCGTAATCAATTTGTGAAGTAATCAACTCATAAAGGCTACTCTTTAATACAAAAGGCAAACCATCATGGGTTTTTGTTTAATGAATTCTTAATCATGCAAGCACTATTCTGATGAAAGAAAGTTTAGATACATTAGTGTAAGCCTCAACATCTTTTATCATGGTTGTTGGTTAACATCAATTATGCTTGTCTGCTGCCTTTTTTTTAGCAATGTTGGCCATAGTGCATGCTTGGTTATGATGCCCCAAAAATTATTGTTTCCTGTGTTGATCTGCCGACCTCTTCTAGCGTCTCTTGCGGTTGGATTGGCTAATGTGGTGGCCCTTGACAGCTCTAGCAAGCAATGTGTCACTTCTTCACGAAAAGAAATTCTTCACACTTAGCTTGAAGTTATGGTTTCAATTTAAAGAAACGAAAACAAGGGGCCTCTTGATTCCCTTTATGATTTTATCCTGCAAAGTATGCATGCTTCTATAATGGTTAGCATATGTTCTCTCTCTCTGTCACACACACGCACAGCAAGATCTTTTTGTGAGGAACCTTTTGGGTCTAAATTGCATTGAAGGACTGGAACAAGCTGTACTTACTAGCATCACCCTTTAAATCATATTTTCAAACCAAAAATGCATAATTACTCATATTGTGGTTCTGATCTATGATGTGGGTCAACCCCACTAACGGCAATGATGCAAGGAGGAAATTTTAGTCCTCTCGTAGCAGCCCAAATGATAGTGCACACGGTTGCCCTTGCATGGGCCATTTATTTCTATCTTCTGAAGCAAGTTAACATTGGCAATTTGAGAGCAAGCTGATGTGGCGTGCCTATCTAATTATAAGTGCCAGTTAAGTTGTATCTTGAACATAAGAGTACCCTGTTCTCAGCCTGTTTAAAACTATTCTGAATTTAGCAGTCTATAGCTTCCAATCGCATGGATTCGAATATGAAGCCAACACCCTCTGAGGCACATCCTGAGACAATGGATTTTCTTTCGCGGGATTGGTGCAACTTCGCAGTTCAAGCTCCGCAACCAGAGCTACAAGACCAGTCAATTATTCTCCTAGAGAGCCCAGTCAAGAAGTTTGATTGCGACCTGAAGGCTGCTTTCACGGTGAGTGAGTGAGTCAAATAACAGAGTAATTGCATTATTCTTGCATTATTACTATTTGTAATTCAAGACCATGGTTTCGATTCAAATAGATTAAACAAGGCTTGTTTCTTAATGCAGAAGATGGACAAGAGCGTGAAGATGGATGATGTTGCAGACTTCGAGCCTCCAACGCCATGGAAATCAAATGATGTAAAGGTATCGAAGTTCATAAATGCATAGACATGATACGAAAGAAGAATTTTTTGATAACAATTTTTTGTTTTGCTTACACTTGCAGTCATGGATATGGATGCAACAAGCAATGCATCCAGAATTGAACTACAACAGTTGTTTCCGCAAGAAATGGGTACTTTAAGCAGCTAATCCTATCAATCCTTAGTTACAACTATTTTATCATCATTTTCTCTTTGAGCTTAAAATCTATAGATTAATGATTTTTACTTTTTTTTCACTTGGTTTGCTCGACTAAATTTCTCGACCAGATGATAAGGTAGAAAATAGATTAGGAAAATTTTTCTTTTATTTATTTATTTTATATTGTGAAGTAGATTTGTGCAACTACAACGAAGTCTGGATAGCATGACACATTTCTATATATGAAAACCATGTAAGCAAAACTCGATGTAATTATCTTGGAAATTGATGCAGCTGCCGCAATGGAAGATAATTCCCTTTAAGACCATTTCAATCAAGAAATGGTTGAAAGAAGTAAAGTTAAAGAGAAAAGAAGAAGACAGGCAGCGGAGAGCAGAAGTTCACGCAGCTACATCGGTGGCCGGGCTAGCTGCCGCCCTGGCTGCAATTGCTTCTGACAACTCCAAGAAAGGTGAATTGGGCAGCGCCACCAGGGATGCTGCTATAGCCTCTGCAGCGGCCTTAGTGGCGGCGCAATGCGCGCAAGCCGCAGAAGCCATTGGAGCAGAGAGGGAGCAGCTTAGCGGCGTAATGGGTTCAGCTATGAGCAGTACAACTGCGAGTGACATCTTAACACTCACTGCTGCCGCTGCAACATGTAAAAATTTCCATTTCCCACCTCCGCAATTTTTTTTGCTTTGAATTTCGCTCAAGAAAATTACAAACATTTATTTCCTAAGCCCGGTTGCTAGGACTTTGTTGTTGCATCTGACACGAAGCGAGGATCAATTACCATAACTGAACCGTGAGTTGCACATTTTATTGGGCTTTCATTATGCGATTGGAAATTGGTGGGAAAATGCAAGTGTTACGAGACGGTTTTTGGACCCAAGCCCCTCGCTTGGTGTTTTTTTTTTGGTCATTTCTACCAACAGCCCAGAATGCATTAGGCTCCTTTGATCATTGGGTTAGTTTGGATACACCATGCTAGGCCTGTATTGATCCCAAGTATCCATTACAGCACAGCACATCCACATATTTAAACAAGAAAGCACAGCCCAACTAGAGGTCCTAATTGAAACAAATCCAATTCAAGATGGGCTCGACCCAGTGGGGGACCTGGAATGGGTTCATGGCTAATAGCTAATCGAATCGAAGTGCTCCCAAATTATTATTATTATTATTATTTTTAAATAGATTTCAAAAGCCAGAGTAACCTGACTAGCCCTCCTTGGCCACCATAGCTAAACCTGTTTATCTACATGTAGAATTCTCAAGTCTTTTTTATTTTTATTTTTATTTGTTCTTTTTTGATGGGTAGAAAGAAACAGGGTCTTGATTAATTGAGTACAAAAAAGCTGTAGGTGGGTTGACGCAATGAATCGTCTAAATTGTCGTGTTTTTTTCACTCACTACCCGTGTGTTTTTGGGTGTTGGAACTTGTAACAGCACTAAGAGGAGCTGCTGCTCTCAATGCAAGAACAGGATGCAAGAATGGACTAAAGGGGTGCACCCCCGTGCTTCCAATTGAGGACAATAATGACATTGAGTTTGACTTTGAGAAGTACAGATCTATTCTAGCCAATGGTGCGGAGCTGCATGTTGAAACACCAGATGGTACGTGAAGAAGTGGATAATATGTTTGATTGGTAGAATGAATAATTGAAAATTAGAGCATTGATTTCTCCTTTGGCACTTTTGGGCTATAAGTTTTGCAGTTCCTATAAAATGATATTTTTCCTTCTGATTTTCATTTGTTTTTCCTTATTTTCACTAGTTCTTGTTGTAAACAGGAAATTTTAGAGTGAGATCAGTGTCTATCGTCCTAAGTGGTCAGGCCAAGGTTAGACTTTCTATTCCAATCGTCATAATTCAGCCATTCAGAGAATGAAACAGCCATTCTAATAACCAAAAATGATAAAATCAGAAAAGCTCTCAACTTTAAGATCTTAGGCGAAGCCAGAGAGGCCTAAGCTGTGATTCTCGCACTAATGTTACAGGTTATTCTTAGACTGAAGAAGCTCAACCTTCTGAAGAGCAAGAGAGAAAGTATGTTCTACATTTCCCACTAAATTTGGTGTCTTCCAATGAGAAAGTAACCGCATAAAAGGGTACTGATTAACCACCATGATATACTCTGGATTCAGGCATTATACTAGACATGCATGCTGAGTTGGACAAAGATTTCGAAGCCGGAGAAGAGACCGATGAGGATACATGCTTCCTTATCGTGCTAACGACAAATCAAGGGATAATCAAGCTAGACATGGGCGATGATTCTCATCGTTACAGAACATGGGCCACAACCATTAATCATATGCTCCTGCTTTCTACTTGCTTTAACAAATCTGATTTTAAATTCTACAATGCTTGAAGCTACTGTCAAAAGTTGTAGCGGCTGTACCTAATTGTGGTGTATTTCGTCAATTTGCTTCTTTGTACGTTAATCATGAAATTATATCAAATACAATGAACTTTTATTCTACATCGATGATCATAAATGATTACAAAAACCTATTCCTTATTGACTAGTAGCTGGAAAATATTTTTCCCTGGACAATAGATGAGATGACAAGATCCTAATTAGCCTCTGATTTGACAAAGTTCTTTGGGAAAATATGCTAGGCTCGGAAACAGGATAAACACCAAATGATATGGTGGCCAATGCATTTCTAAAAGCATGTAAACAATGCCAATGAGCTGGCGTTATTTCCTGCTATCATGGTAATGAGTGCACAATCCAAAGTGAAAACAGAAAGTCCTGCAGAATCTGTATTAACATCAATTAAACCACGGATGATTGTTAAAGGGAGAAGGGTTTGTAGGCTCACAACTTGACAGTAAACACGAGTGACACTTACATCAATTTATGTAGTTTCTGACTCTAAGATTCATACAACTTCAACAGACACTTAAGAAAATCAACTTGCAGTTTTAGTTTTATGATATGCTCTGTAGACTTCTGAAACAAGTAATCAATATCAACCTCCCCAGTGCAACCTGGAATCATCCCTTGCAGAGTCTCAAGATTTCTCTGAATTGAAAAGTTAACCAGCTTCGCTTTCTTTTTCTCCATCAAATGGCCAATCTTCTTCTTCTTTTTCCTGAGGTTTCTTCTGTCCATGGACAACAAGTGGTAAAGCTAACCGACAAACTCTTGAGAATTTTATGTCACCAATAGACCATGGAGGCAAAGAGGTTTATATAGGCGAGATACTCTCACCCTCAACAATGCTCCAAAGCATTATGGGTAAGATATGAAGCAATAGCAGAGGTTGTTTCAAGGTCCTTTTCACTTTGTCAGATTTATTGTCCCATATGCACCCTTTAACACGAGGCCCTCAATTTCAGCTTATCAAAGACTGGAGAAACAAGACAAAAAATGGGGTTAATGCAGTAAAGCTGTTGATGATGGTAAAAAATTAAGAGCGAGCAGCAGCACAAAACGTCAAAAGCACTAATGAATCGTCTGTGGCAGCATGGAATTCCGATGTGTTCTCAAAAACAGTTGAAGAATAGTATCATATTAAAGACAAATGATAATTTTATTCAACAAACAACCCCTTTTCCCCTCATTGCATCTCAAGAGTCCTAGATGATTCAATCTCTCTAATTAAACAATCGAATTCTGATCCCATGATATGAAATCTTATATCTAATTGAAAAGCTTAAGCTATCAAAGTGGTGAAATTCATACATATTAGAAGCCAAACTGAAATGTAATTTTTGCTCTTAACGGAGATAAATGATGCTTAGCTGAGTTGAGAGTAACCATACAATGATAATGTATTGGCCCCCATCTATATATGCTTGTCTGCAATATGTTTATACGTTTGTCTACGTATATGCATTAGATTTTGTCATTTAAGGATCTCTTGGAGACATGAATGCATGGTAAGTGCTTTATGACAATCGCAAATTGCACTTTACATGTCGGAGTGGGCATGTACCTGTTATTCTGCATTTTTTTTTTTGGTCTCCCTTTCCTTTCTTATCCTTCAATGAATGTTCTGCACTTGCAAAAATAAAAGAACTTGAAACTAACTTTTAGCATATATGACCTAAGAAACCAAGTTTTCTTTCTTTCTTTTTGTTTATTTTTTCCTTTTTTCTATTTTTTTGGTGAATTGCCCCTCTGACCGGTCATCCACGATACACATTCTCAAGGATGCTGAATGCTAACATTCTGAATCAAAAGTGCAATTTGCGGCTCACCAGCCAATTGTCTATCATAATCAAAACTTTACATCTACAAACTACCCATTATCATGGAGTTTGAAGCCAAGTAGATATATGAATTTTATGCTTCAAGTTGTGGTGCTTGCACAACTTTTCCTTTCCTGTAGGCTCCTAATCTTACGGCTAGTGGGGCCTCACGTCTACCCACCAACAAGACTGGACATAGGACTTCAGGCTACTTCACATGAACCATATCTTCCGAGGCCTGGCCACTTCTGTGGGGCATATAGATTAGATAAGCTGAGAGATGTTCATTATGGGCCAAAACAAAGCAACAGAGAGCTTCATTTCAAAGCGGTGGAGATTCAAAGAATGTTAGCTAAAGTCAAGCAGGCATGGAACTTGCAGTAGGACCCTGCCAGCATTTTGTTTTGAGTACACTGCATCAACAACAGTAATGAAAACTGTAGAGGCTGAGTCGACCTTTAACGTTTATGGCTGTCTTCAAAGTGATTAGACTTGAGAGAACACATTAACACACCGAAGTTGCCAACTTTTCATCCATTCGGTGTCTCCCTGAGAGTCCAAGCAGAAAGTTGTACTTATCACAAAGAAAAAAAATGCTCTCCTTTACAATAATCTCTCCACTCTTTTCCTCTTCAAATTAGTTTACCATCATCTTTTCCTTTTTCTTCTCTCAAGTGTACACATTTTCCATTCTGCACAAATTGCAAGAGTAATAATGCAAGGTTATAGAGACTTTTCCAGAGGTTCTCTCGCTGCGAGATGCAACCGTACCCTCGATTTTCAAAAGGAGATTGCTTTTGCCATTTGATTGTGTGATTAAAAAATCAAGAAAAAAAATTACAAACTAGGATTATCAAATGCACCTGAGTGACGTTTGCATTATTGAGGCCCCATAAGTTTGCATTATTGACGCCCGTCTCGTTACATCAACGTGCACGTTTAAATTAAATCTTTAGTTTCGTACAACAATTTGCATTGCATACTGTTTTCTAAATTAAATTTTTAATTCCTTAGTCTTGATCATGAATATCCTGTCTGCAATCTCAACTCTCCAATTGAAGAGCTTAAACTAGCTAGCGAGTAACATAGCAAACAAGAAAATAGAATTCCAAACAAAGTTTGATAAATAGTAGATACAGAATTTTCTTCTGTACCAGACCAAACAAGGGCAAAAGAAAAGAAATTAAGATTTTGAATGGCAATTTTAGTTTAATGGCTAAGGCTGAAATTGAATATTTTTCACATAATTTTAATCTACGGACAGTTTCCTTTTCCCATGTTTTTTTGGCTAATCCCCTATCTCCATATAGTTTGCATTAAATCATATCCAGACCCTTAGTGTAAAACTCATATTTTTCTTGCATTTCCAGTTCTCCCACTTGTTTCCTGGCAAATTACTCTATTCTCCGTCCATCACCATTTGTTCCCCATTCATGTGCTGCCACAGATCTCCTGTCCATCGCCGTACCAACATGCTCTCTGATCAGCTCCCTCCTTCCTGCAGTTTTTACGCACCTATCTACTCACGCATGGAAGTGGGGTTACACTGCCGGATTTTTATCTGCATAGCAGACTTCACCTTGGCTTGATGAGCTCAAAATACCAAGCGGTACATGTTGTGTTCTGCTGAAATTAAGGATTTCACATAAAGAGTTTCATAACTAGGAACCCCCGCACCAATCACCAAGCTGACCACATGATCCTAAACAGTATTGTATTCCCCACCCTCTTGTGGCTGCTGATTAAGCACTTTTCGATTAAAAGCAAAAAATTAGACCTGGAAGAGGAGTTGTGAACGGATGCTTTGCCTGATATTATGCAGAACTCCATCAGAGAGAAGTACTCAAAAAGGCAATACATAGCTAGCAGGTTACATGAGGTTCGATCTTGCGGGGAGAAAATTCCGGAAAATTGAGGGAGCTAGGAAGCAAATAGAGGGGTCAATTGGGCATTAAAACAAAAATTGCTATAAGTTGGTCACAGCATATATGACAACTGATGATTGCAGCTCTCGGTCCACTTTGAAGTGAGAATGGAAAAACCTTCTTATCTGCCATAAAATTTTCAGACTTAGAGAATAGAGAGAAATATGTATTACTGAAAGCAAAATCACATACCATATAACTAATGTAATCTCCAGCTTGTACCTCTGTGAAGGAATGTGAAATCAGAAAGTTCCTCAACAGTCTCTCTTCGGAATCATATAACACAACGTGACTGGGTGCAGACCAGTTTTTTGCCAATTCTGATGTGAACCCAACAGGATCCATCATGAAACGGTCTGATTCATCTGGAAGGCCTCTCTCTTTGCTGTCAGATGAGATGTAACAAAAAAATGTTGGCAAAGCCAAACAAGAAGTTCCCAAAACTGCATGAAAGAAGAAAATGTACTGCAACAAAAATGAGGCAGTCCAAACCTTGGTGAGCAATCCAAAAACCGCATGGGCAGATTGTAATGCAGAGCGGAATAATAAGGTGTTGCATGGCAGGGCATAAGAAAGAGAATACTTTTCACTTTCTCATTGTGGGCTTCTTTTGATAGATAGATCATCGCATCCTCAGTTCCTCTCTGTCAAGCACTTTTATAAGTAGGAACCAATGGCAGGCAAACCATGAAGAAAATAAACAACATGACTTGAATTCTTCCTTGTAGTTTTCTCCCAGTACACAAGTAAGGGTGCATCTTATTTCCATTACTAAAATGAATTCGTGCGCTTTGGACATAAGGAAAGAAAATATGTTATTTTTTTCTTATTGAAATATTGGAATTTTAGCAACAAAGCATGTCAAATTATTAAATTGAAGTGGAAAAAGCTTCCACTCAGCTTTATGGTTGGTGGTTATTCTCTTTTACCTGATGAACCAAGCTCATATAGAAGGCCGTTGGGATATTAGTAGCAAGCAAGAAGAAGATTGTGAAACCAACTTTTGAAGGCCCTTTCAGATAACCCTTTGAAGAACCTTTCCTTTTACCATCTATTCTTGCCAACACAGCCAGTGCATATCCGGAAAACATTAAAGCTATTGGAAGCACAGGCAAGACAAACCTGCATATCCATATCCAATTAGAGGGCAAAACATGTAGCAAATCAAATTGAGCGGGTCAGGGAGATATGAGAAGCATGGAACAGAAGAAGACATGCTGCAATAAGAAGTACCTAAATTCTTTGTGACCCAATAGACTGTAAATAACTAAAACCCACACAATTAGCCCAGAAAGCTTCCAATGTTTTGACTTGATGCTGCCAGCAATAGCAAGCGGAGTGAAAGTGAAAAGCATGACTGAAAATCCCTGAGAGAAGTACCAGTGCCACTTGTGAGTTCCATAGTAATCTCCACCAGAGGAAAGAAAATTGAAGTGTAGAAAATTAAGTGGCACTAAGACCCACGAGCCATACATCAAACGATCCAACAAACACAACAGCCCAAAGACCAAAGCCCTGGCATGATAAGTAAACCTGTAAGAGAACAATGCTACAACCATATACAACACAAGTTTGATGCCCATAAGGAGAAATACAAAGACAAATCCAATGGAAACTTCCCTGCAATTGACCTCACATATGGAAATATAACTTGCAGCACCAAGAATTATCCAGCTTATGTGTTTGCATTACTAGCATAAGAGAGATAAATCAACCTTTTGGGAACCTCTTATTCTATCACCTAAAATATGCTTAACTAGAAGGTTTTTCTGGTCACCAACTGACTTTCCATCTCAAATGTTTAGTCATCAAAACTTTGCTTCCTCATATTATTTGCACTTAAATTCTGAGTCATTCAGACATAGGTTGTCATATAATGGCATCATATATTGAAATATCTACTCAGACAACTGATAATTATATATGATAATGAAAGAAAATCACTGTAAGAGAAAGATTTAAAAAAAAAAAAAAAACTTGAAAGGACATAAACAAATGTAAGGAAGGTGCAAAGAGTGTGAGATGTAAGAAAATTTATTATCACTTACCCAATGGGGAACAGCTCCAGAAAAATGAATCTCAATCTATCACGTGTAACAAGTAGCTCAAGAAGGCCAACAAAGATCCATGTAATAGCACTTGTTGGTCGAATTGCACAAGCTAATCCTGCTATAACCAAACCCCACTTCCTTGAATCAAAGTTAACTTTGCTGGGAGAAATTCTCATACAGGGCCAATAGTATAGACCCACCAATGTAAGAACAGTTTCCAAACTATTTGATAGCGTACGATTGAAGCAGAAGAACACGAACCAGTTTGTCAACTGGGAAAAGACCTTTATACATAGTTAAGAACATCATATTGCACCGAAAAAGAAAATGATTATAAGCTTCACAGTAGTGTCTGTTGAAGATTAAAGAGACATTAACAACACAATAGTACATAAAGAATAACAGAAGGATACAGTCCATTTTGCCACAGATTCACCAAACAGAACATAAGAAAGTTTGTAGATATATAGATCACCAACTGCAGAAAACAGAGCTTGCAGCAGCCGTGGAGCTTTTGTCTATAAAGAACAAAACAAGAAATATGAGCTAACATTGAACAACATTCCATCCTTGAATAACCATAAGAATCAATCATTTTACCATTATCAAACAAAAGCATCACTGATTCACACACCAATACTGCACCAATTATAGTGGCAATGTCAGCCAAGTAGACATGGTGCTCTTAAAAAAGGCATACAAACACAACTTTAAAAGCAATCATTTAAGACTGATTTCATGTGACATGCTTTTGTACCAAATCTGCCTTTAACTTGTAGGAAATTAAAATGCAGTAAGTATAAATCTAGAACAGAAAGCTAACCCTAAATTAAAAGCAGCAATGAAAAGGCATCAAGATTTAGTGCAACATGAAATCATAGAAGGCTCACAGATCATCAAAATCTTCAATTCCTAATCTATTCTGACTCACTCATCCGCATGCCAAAAGAAAGGACTAAGCCCACGGATAGAATTAATTCCACAGTAGCATCAAATTGGCCATGTGAATGAGTCATCCAGTTGAAAAATTCCCACATTTTCCACTGATAAAACCTATATAAAAGGAACCCACAGGCTAGTCTCACATTGTCTTGTTTTGACGAAAGAAGGTTATGAATCAGATAGACTATCCCTAATTTTTGCCTTCAACCCAGTGTGATATCTTTTCAAGACCATGCCTGCCCAAACATTCCAAATGGAATGTACAGCAAATAGCTTGAAAGAAATTGAGCTATCAGCAGCTTAACAAAGATAAATGCACATTATCCATCAGGAGGAAAAAAAAGATAAACCCAAATTAATTGGGTAGCAGTGAAGAGATATTCAAATTTTCATTAATCTCACACAATAAATCCAAAGCTGTTGAATATCAGGAACAATTACAACTGAAACCTATGCAGCAACCTTTACAAGAAATTTCTTAATCATGAAAAAATAATGACCGAAAAAACCATGTTGTGTGATCTGTGGACAAGCAAATCCATTCCCCAACACACCCTATGATCTAGAGCCAAAAAGAGAGAAAAAACAGCCAGGAGGCAAATTGCTGAGAAGCATTGTAAATTCGTTTCACTAATAGGCCAGTCCTTTGAAAGGTGATCTACTACCACCATGGTAGAGGTTATTGTTGCATACATCAGCCTTATCTTACCGTCCATTTTATTCTTAGTATAATCTACAAAACCAGTGCAGAATAAAATTGAAAAAATTACTCTGGAAAGCATCTGAGTATTGTACCAGCATAATGTATTCTAAATACATTCAAACATTCATTCGAGTAAAATCACAACTAATTCCAGCAAAAGCACAAAATTGTGCAAGCAGACAGATATGTTTACCATGAATAATGGAGTGTCAAGGCCTAACAACGCAAGAACTCGATATAGCAAGGCAAAAACCAATGGATGCAAGTAGCTGCGTATCCCTTTCTTCCACTCCCATGTCAAATGACCGTACCTGCCATTCTATCCACATATCAATTTTCAAATCGATAGCACTCTCTAAAATTGATATTGTTGCCAGTTCATTGCCACAACATGAAGGATATAGTTCAACGGTGTCTCTAATACCAATCCAAAGTTCCAAGTATTAACTATTGCAAAAAGAATTTTACCTACGTTCAACAAGCAAAAATGGTAATTCCTTTGTTGATGAAAAGTTGAAGGCTTTAACTAGATGCACATAACTAAGAATATTCACAATATTGTACAAGAACCAAAAGGGTACTTTTGAAAGCCAACCTAAGGCTTCTTCAGAAGGAAAAAAAAAAAAAAGGGTGGGGGGGGCGATATACCCAAATACAATGCGATGGGCGACTTCCAGGGCTTGCCAGTGCTCGTCCGGGTTGAAATAGGTTTGAATGAGGAGAGAATTGACTATTCGAAAGGCCAAACAGAGCGCAAAGACATTCTTCGAAGAAGAAAAGAAACGAGATACCAGGGCTTTCTTTTCTTCTTCTTCCTCTTCTTGTTTCTTGGATGGATCGGGGTCTACGATGGCGGGCTTATTGGCATCTCGCCTCTGCCTCATGCTTTCAAGCCGTGGTGTGGATTTCTCAAATGGGTCTCTTCTTGGTCTGATATCTAAATCTTGTTTCCTGCTCTGGAATTACCGGCATTATTGCATTTTCTCTCTAACCAAACACGACCAGATCGTTTCTCCACTGATCCAGTAAGATAAACCTCTCAAAAACGCAAGAAAGCTCACAAATTTTCCTGGCAAGTCCGACGGCGTCTGTGGAAAATTGACGTTAAAACAGATTGCTTCTTGAAGTGAACTAAAGAGAGAGGCGAGGAAAGACCAAGATTGCGAATCAACGAGTTAATTGTTACGAAAATCGAGAGAGAGACAGAGAGAGTTTAATTAGCTTCATCGACCTTTATTTTATTAATTAATAGAGCAGCAAAATTATTCTAACAATTTCTTTTTAAAAAATAATGCTAACTTCTTAATAAAATACCTGCTATTTTTCATTTTTTGACGCATGTAAAACATTTTTTTAATAAATATTATAAATAAATATTACATATGATGAATCAAAAATTATAATTTATAAATGCATCAACTAAATTTATTATTTTTCGCGAAATATTTTTTTGAATAATAATATCTATATTTATAAAATTTATTTTATGTGAAGCACTTTTGTTTAACGACAATATAGCATCCAAGGAGATCAAATAGAGACTTGGAGTATAAGAATTAGGCAAAATATTTTAAGAAAATAAAATTTTTAAATAAATATTTTTTTCCCCAAAAAAAAAAAACCTAAACTTTATTTCCTATTCTTTTTCAGAAATCAAAAAACAAAAACGGCAGTCAACCAATCACAATCTTTCCAACAGCAGCCTTTCAATCTGTCCCGCTGCCGCGCGAACAAAAGGCAACCGCCATATCTCCAAATCTGCAACCCTCTCCTTATAAACGCTCCGCCGCCGCCGCCTCTCCATCTTTCCCTTGCGACACAGCAAATCTCGGAAACACATCTGCGAGATCGATCCGACCAGCAGTTCCGCTCTCTCTGTATTCTCTCCCTTTTCGGTGAAGTGGCGCGTGCAGGATTGTTGTTTGATGAAACGCCTGAGCGGAAATTTTTGTGAATGTACGGACTAGCTCTATATTCGTTGCTTTGGCGCACTTTGACTTTCAATCCGATCAAATTGTTTTCGTTTCGCAGAATGGCAAGTGAGGAAGGAAAATTAAAAGCTAATTTGAAGGACAAAGGCTTCCAAACACTTAAGGACTTCTTGACGGGGTAATTGTTTCCGAAACAGACACTCTTGGAAATCACGATTCTTGAAAATCTCTTGAATTTTGCATTCTCGTTTTCTTGATCCCAAGTGGCTGTCGTATCGTTATAGGGTAACAAAGCTTGAGGAACTTGGAACCATTGGAAGTAAATTTCTTAGTGGCTTTCACCAAGGGCTTGGTGGGTTCTTTTGACTTAAAATTATTGTTATCTACTTCTATTTCGATGAACTTTTTCTTTGTTTTACCATTTCTTCTTATGGACATCGTATGGTTCTTGATTTTCTCCAGAGTTTCTTCGGCGACCTCCAATAAACAGCAAATCTGGGCTAATAGCAAAAATCTTGAAAGCCAATGAAACAAAGAGACTCAAATCGTATGTAGCTGCTGGTTGTATCACCAGTCACGGCAGCATACAAAACACAAGCAAGTGTAAGCTCAGAATTCATCATCTTTGGGTGACAAAATACCTCAATTCTATTTCTTTTCATTTAAACTTTGGATTTTGTTGCCTGATTCGTTTCACTTTTACCGACAATTTGTTGGTCTTACTGCTACGAGCTTTTGCTCACAGAAGTGAATACGAGCATACTTGGACTTCATGACCATTTAAGTCAAGGTAATTTCCTCTTTCATAACTACACTTGGGATCTTATCAGAACAATTTGCAAGCCTGCAATGTATATGCAACAGTTGCTTTTATGTTTAACCCATCAGGATCTGATACTAATTGAGTTCTTTGTCTGATTCCTATTCTCTTTCCATTACATTTACTCTGCTATCCTGCACGTAATGATTTAGCCTTTTCTGTAAGATTTGGAAGCATCAAGTTTTTCTTCTGTGGAATGCTAGTGAAATTTTATTTACCTGGAATTTTTAGCTCTCAGTCTTGGCCTTGCCAATGAGGGAGCTCTATGCTGCAATTTTGTGTTTTTTTTTCTTTTCTCCTTTTGTGAGTGTTCTGTCATATAATTATATGCCTGCTATATTATTTGTATAAAGTGATTCAGAATGTATGTGTGCTTGTCCTAAAGTCAATTTACCTATCCCCCCCTTTTTGTGGATATTCTTTGTCGTACAAATATTTCACAAGGTGTTTTCTTTTATTTTGGATATTTGAGTACTCCAATTGGCCTTGCAGCAAAAAGCATACTCAACAAACTGGAACATCTTCTGGATGATTTAGCTGGTTTGATACAAAGCACAAATCAATGTTTATCGGCTTTGAAGAATGAAGATTCTAGTGGCTTGGATCCACTCACCAGTTTTAACGAGGTCTGGTGTCTCTCTTTCTCCCCTTCATTACTCACCTCCATCTACCTTTCCTAACCCCTCAAAACAAATTTTTTTTGAAGTTATAATTTTGTGGACTCAGAGATAGTTGATAGCCTTTTTGCTTACTGTTGCCAGTAACTTCTTTTTAAGTTTTTAAATCTTGTGCTGTTTGAGCCCCTTTCTTTTGAATTCAGACTGATCGCAGTTGCCTCCCTTTCTATTTCCACTTCCTTTCTTTTAAATCAGTGTGTATGATTTGCAAAATTGCTAAGCACATAACATGTTCCCATTATCACAGCTATTTGTCATTTGCTAGGAAATTCTGATCTATTTATTATTTGCATACACTTCTGAGTTAACAGTTAGCACTAGAAACAGACTAAGCTTTACAATTAATCATACCCTTCTCTGGAGGGTGATTATAATAACCAAATGTTATGTAAAAAGTTTAATGCTGTGCCAAGTAATGCAATTTCAATTCTTAGGATCTGCAAATCCACTGGAAAGTATTGGTCCTCTGGTAATCATACCAATTGGCACCCACTGAAATATTCAAACTCTAAATCATATAATCTCTTCTGATTGTTTTCTTTCTTTATCAGTTGCCTGTCCTGGTCATGTTGGTAGGAGAATTTGGCATTCTTTCCATCATCTGATGCCATTTCTAATCGAAGTTTACTGTTTAAACTCTCATGCCAGGAGGAGACATCCTCATCTGATCTTCAAGAACTTGAAATCACTGATTATGCTGCACTCCTGGGTATCATTTACAGTATGGTAAAGCAAGACTATGTAATGCAGGTAATGAGAGTCCTACTTTCCGTTGATGATCCCTTTCACTTCACTCCATGACAGGACAAGTATTTGTATGCTTTGTTTCAGGAGAGGATCGTTACTTCATTAAACCTCAAATCATCATTGGAGGAGTTAGAGAGCTATTGCTTGATGTGGTCTCTGCGGCCCTTTATAAATGATGATATCATGCTTCAGGCCTGGAACCTCGTGTAGTGATTACTGGTTTTTTCATTTCAGGTTTTTGCTAGTAATTAGCTTTTAGCAAAGGATTATTGTGCATGTGAATTATGTTCTGAGACCGTGAGGGTTATAAGGGTTCGCATCTTAGAGCGGCAACATATAAGGCACTACTAAATCCGTCACGGTTTAGACTTGTATAGGTGGTAATTTTAGTTTGCATAACCCTTCAACAGTTTCCTATCTGGTTTGGCCACTCTAGCTGAGCTAGGTTCCGAGGCCCTGGGTGTGCTAGGACAATATCGATATGCGCCAAATGGGTGCTTGTGAATTTATGTTAAGCTGTCAGTGCAAACGGACATTAATAGTGCAAAAGCAAGGACAATCAGCCAAATTGCAATTAGTGCGAGGTTTGGTGTCACAATTAACAGCAGATAGTGGCCCTCCAGCTGTTTCAATGACACTATCATCAACACCTGTTTAATGTTGTCTGCCCCTCAATGGTCTCACGAAGGGCCGGGGGTGGTTGCACGTTTCAATTTCAAATTGGGTTTGCACCTCATTTATTATGCTCATGTACATGGGCTCGAAAAAAATAAAAAAATAAAAAAATTGCTTCTCGAATTTATGTCTTGGCCCAGGGCTAGTGGCTAACTGCAAGAAGCTTCGCTAGCCCCGACTCCTGAGGCCACGCTAGCATGTAATTTATATGTACACGATAATTTTACACAGTATCATTTCTTACAAATTTGTATATAAATTTTGTGAGTATGAGTTTGGTACAATGGTAAAAATTACTTTTTTCTCGTCAAAATGTAAAAAGTTCCCGTCGTAAAAATATCAAAATAGTCTCTTAGCAAATAAAAATATAAAGCATACACAAGTCATTAAATGAGACACCTAAGAAGAGCCAATCTGTGGCATAATAGTTTGAAACTACGTGATCCGAAATATTCAAATTAGAAATCCTGGTTCTGTTCGACGCATACAAACACTATTTGCCTGAAAACTAAACCAAGATCTGCAAAGCCTTGGTACTCGATTTAATAAGTAGACGTGCTTTCCATGAACGTGATTGAGAAACTACACGAGGCACGAGAGATACACTGGATCGCAGTTGGATTGTTTTGGAGGTGAACGGAAAAAAAAAAACTAGGAAAAATGCATTTACCCATTTAGATCCAGCATGTCAAATCGCTAAAAAAATTTAGTTTCTATCTAGTTCTTTGCCTTTCTCTTTTGTTTTCGTTCTTTCCAATCCCAACTACAGCCATTTAAATTCTGCCTCGCAGAAAAGTTGCACCAATTCCAGCTCAGACAATGAAGGAATGGAAGTTGATTTTCTCAGAGAAAGAATCCAAGAACTACAACCAAAAAACCAAAAAAAAAAAGACAGAAAGTTAGACTTTGGTTGTCGAGGACGAGTGAACAACCTTGTTTTGACTCCCCACGAGCCAAAGCAGAGTCCTCCTTGCAAATGAAGGCGTTTTCGCTTGAGAATCCAAGCTGATATCGCTTTGGTTCTCCTCATCACAACCCAGTTCACTGCCTTCATTTCCCCACCTCTCCATGGCTATTTCAGAGATAGTCCTCCTTGCACCGCCATTGTCATTCTTCACTGTCAGGTCATCATCAATAATAACATTCTTTTTCGTCGGAAACCGAAAAGAGAAGGCCCTCCTCGAAGAATCCTCAGTTGGATTCTGCTTTTGGTTTTTTCCTCTTAGCCAAATCTTTGATATGGAAAATCCCTCTCTTTTGCTTCCACCAATGACATTGGCTCCATTGTCGGTAACAGCATTAGCAGTATCAGTAGTTTCAATAATTTTAATGCCTTCAAATCCATGAAACTCTCTTCTTGACTCGCAGTCACACTCGGACATTGCCAGTCTGTGGCCAGGAGTCAATGGCAGAGAAGGCTTCTTGCTAGGTGGTTTCTTGGTTGGAGTCCTTATAGGCACTTGCAATGAAGAAGTCTCATCCATTAGATACTCAAAAGATCCCATAGAGAAGCACCTTCTTGTACTAACATTAATGCTGCTGCTCCCTTCACCAGTATCCACATTCCTAAACTTGCCTAGCTTAACAGGAACAACTTTCTCCCCCGAACCCACCATTGTTGTTGGATTGAGATCATCTTTTGCCACAATTTCACATGACTTGCGAGAAAGATCAATTCTTGATGATCCCAATTCATTGTCTCCATGAAAACTCAGATGGGAATTCGTTGTCAAAAGTGAATTGGTTCTGCTGACAGTACTCTCTATTTGATTTACAATCTCTCTTGAGCTCTCACTGCCAGATTCAAGAATGAGAACAATGGGAGAGCAGCTATTGTTTGGAGAGAGGTCAGGGAGCAAGCTAGCTCTACATAGAGGGCAAGTGGAGTGACACAATAGCCATGTGTCTATACACTCCATGTGAAAGGCATGGCTACACTTTGGCAACAATCTAAGCTTGTCCTCAGACTCAAACTCACACAAACAAACAGCACAGTCAAAGGGGTTCTTCAATCCTATAATAGATTTGTACTCGAAAACTGGGAGGGTATCTATAAATGACTGATCAACACCAGCATCATGGAGGTGGAAAAGTTGCCGCAACTGCCCCTCAAGTGCAGTCACATTCTCCAAATCATCTGGGTCTCTAGCAATTGGTCTTACTAGAACTCTAACTAGGAGGTGAAGCAAACCCGAAATGAAGAAAATGATAGCAAGAATTACGATGATAATCAATACACTAGGACTAAACCTGATGTTCAATTTGAAACCATGAGCATCAAGTTTTTGCTGGGGAGGTGGCTGAGAAAGTAAATATGGTTGTTGGGAGGGAGAAAGAGAGGCGTTCTCCTTGATTTGTAGGAAAACCCAGTCCATGTTTTGCTAAGAAATAGTTGAGGGAGGCCAGAAAGATTGAAGCTTTGGGATTGAACAATGAGACATCAAAAATCTCATCTGGTAGGACAAACAATTCGAGCCCCTCAATGAAGAAACCCCATAAGTTAGCCTACTGCCATGTGGGTGTCTAGGACTTAAGCAGGCCCTTTATGATGGAGACTACTAGTGTTTGCCTCAGATTCCTCCAAATTACTATAATACTCTAATAGGAATCTGCGGCCTGCAGGTCAAAACGGAGCTAAAGGTCTGATAAATGGTAGGCAATAAATGGTGTGAGCAGCGCCAGCAGGCGAGATTTCAAAAGTAGGCAATAAAATCTACCACCGGGGCACGAATAAATGAGAGTAGTTCCCGTTAGCTGTAATGTTTCGCAGTTAGGTCTCACTCACGCTAAAGACTGCAACAACTCTAATTAAATAATTGTTTCGGAAGACGATATGATTTCACCAAATACAACGCTTTTCTTTTAGTTTTTTGAACATGCATGAACTCCAATGCCCACTGTATTTCCCCATAAGAAAGCAAATGCATTCTATATGATTCGGAAATCCGAACCCAAATGGGCATTTAATCCTATCTGCTCGTTTCTCACGATGTCCAATACTGACCCCTTTTTTTTTTTTTTTTGAACAAGTACTGGCTTATTTTCGAGCAAATACCAGCTAAAAAAAGCGTCATTTCTATTTTTTATAATCTCGCTATTTTTATCGGAATCCGAAAACAAAAGAAGGTGAAGGTCAACAGGATCACAAAGTACAATATTTGGCAAAATTAATAATGCGTGGAAGAATAATATTCTGGCATTTTCCCTCTTTAATAAATAAATATTTTCATTTATCAAAAGTATGAATTATATGATAAAATTAATTTTGTATATTTTTATAAATCTTATTTTTTTATATAATTAAAATTTAAAATAAATAAAATTTTCAATTTTTAATTACTTTGAAAGAGGTACATAAAGGTACATTGGGTGGGGACGTGTAGGCGGCAGTTGTATGGGTGGACCCGAGCAACCGTGACCCAGTCCACTGGCCAAGATTGGTTTTACGAACCTTCTGTCATGGAATTTAGTACTAACTTTTCGGTGTTGTATAAAGTGAGGTCAGCCATGAAACCCAGCACCCGCCTGGAAATTGTAAGCCCAAAACGCGATAATTTTACGGTGAACTATAGCCAACATGAAATGAGTACCGTTATTTATTACCAATAATTTCTTTTTTTATAGACTTATTGGCCAAGGTAGGATAGTCCTTCAAATAAATTATGTTCATTAATTTAACTCTGTGATTTTTCTAGTGTCGGCCGGTGTAAGTTTAACAGAATTTATAGACCACCGTCTCCATAATGTATAGATACAGGAGCTAGACATCGCAATCAAGGGAACGAGTAATGGGGATTTGCAAGGCCTATTTGTTGGCAATGCCTCTGATCTAGCGCTTTGAGTTCACACATTCCTGGACATTTAATTTGCTTTTGGGTTCACAACTTGGAAAGTCAGGCCCCTTTGACGGAGGAAATGTGCGGGGGCACTTCCTACCTACCAATACCACATTACTGAACCAACCTAGCATACTATAAAAATATTTGCACCATTAATTTCAACTGTTTCATACACGGATTCAAGATTGCATAGAACAACCATGAAATTAATATATATATATATATATATATATATATATATATATATATATATATATATAGTTGGCATGTTTTCGGTCAATGTTTCAGCATATACATGTTAATCACGTTACAGAGTAATGCCGATCATGCAATAAGAAATCGATTGCAAATTGCATGTTCGATTATTTATTTTTTCTCGTCTTCGGGGAAGAATAAACTCGACATTTTTGAAAATTTCAAAACCTTTTTCACGTATTATGTGTAAGTTGTTAGCCTAGCTATATATGCGGACATTTAACCCAGTTCCTGTGTCTTGCTATAATCTCACGCCCCCATTCACTTAAATGTTGGCAATAAAATGTTAGTCGTGTAATGTTAATGTCGACTAATCCATCTCTTCTTTCTTGTTATCAACAACCCCTCAGTCGTATGTTATATTAATGTCAAATGTTAGCTCTTAAACCTTACCAACAAAATAAAAATAAAAATAAAAATTGAAACACAATGTCCATGGTTTGAAAAACCAATGCAGTGGGCTCCCGTTAAAATTGATAATTTCATTACCTTAACTACCATTTCCATCAAAAACTTTCAAGACGTTGACCAGAAGATGTGTGCGTATGAAAGTTAAAGAGAATGGGGATTGAGCTAGAGGGCCATGTGCAAGTCCAAGTGCAAGTGATCTGTTTAATTGTTTAATGTCCCAAACGGCCAAAACTCAAAATGTACTTGGGTTTTGACCTAGGGATCTGCAAAGTTTGAACTAATCCATCATTCCATTCTTAATTCTCGCAAGATACACAGCAAATGCCAGAGGGCCGAAGACTTCTCTGATAAATTTCCCTCATTGTTCGGATCTCAACTGGTCATAATAAAATTTTTGGGGATGTACGGACCGAAAAATAAAATAGTCAATATAATAACAAGAAAGTGAAAACAATAATAATAATAATAACCGAACAGCCGACTTGCGAGGGGGCCGTAGAAATCTGGACCAACCGACTCGGCCGGCAGACGAGATCAAAACCAAACCGCCCAAGTTGCACACTTCGCGGTCTCTGTGTCCGGAGCTCACTCTTCAGCTATGGAAACATCCTTTTGTCCACGATCTCGTTCTTGCAGAGGCAAATCCGGATAATCAGACGACCCCGTAATTCGGAGCTTGCAACAATATTAATCTTTTCTCGAAGCAAATCGAAGTAATTGAACCCTTCCGAAGAAATCGGGAAGAACGGCGTTAAACCATGTCTGACTGCCGAACTTCCTTTCAGGTTTGTAAACCAAGCACTGCCCAGAGGCCCGGAAGAAAATAGTAGATGCCCTGAAGTAAAGGTCAAGCCCAGGACCGGTCCTCCAACGATTTGTGACTGATGGCATTAAATGCACGCTGTTGCCGAGCCGAAGTATAGACACTCATTCGAACTTCGGACTCTTAGTTTTTGGTTTAAATTTTATGGGTTATAAATCCTTAAACGTCATTGGGCTAAAAGCCACCTAGAGATTCTTGGGCCATAACCTATTACCGGCCATTGAAGGATTGAGCCCAAGGGTCGGGCCCTGATGTCCAATTTCGTTCTTTTTAGTAACATTTGCTTGTTTTCTGAAAGGAACGAAAACTTAATACTCTTTTTTTTGTCTTTGGGGGGGGGTGTGGTGGTGTTATAATATTCATTGTTTTTGGAAAATAAGAACCAAAGTTGTTGAGCTTAAATGCACGACTTTTAAGTTGATTGGTTTACAGCAAAAACTAGTCAGGATTCAATATAAACAATGGTCTTCGAGAAAGCTTTTCCAGTAAAATCTTCAGCACACATATATAACCCTAATCAGTCCCACGCAGCTACAGTTTTGCCAGCAAATCACGACCACGTCCAAATATTATGCGGTGGGTGTCAAGTAGGTACGTATATCTTCACCAGTGATAAGCTTGGTTGACGATTTGATGTCTCTCTTTATATTGTTTCATGTTCGAATCCTTATGCTGCAGTTTATCATGACAAAAGAAATGTTGCAGTTTATCATGACAAAAGAAAATTCAAATATTTAGATATATAGTGATAAAATTTTAAATTTATTAATATTAAATAAATTATAAAAAATACACTTAAATTTAAGATAATAAATTATTTTTACGAAAGAAATTGAATGAATATATCAATCAGAATTAAAATTATTGACATATTCTCTATTCACCTTTTTTTTTCTTTTTGGGTAAACGAGAAAACGTATATATCTTTTAAGTAGACACGCAATGTCAGATGCCTCAATGGTTACACGTGGCTATTAGAGCTAGAGCAAGCTAAACAACGAAAATCGTGCGCCTCCAACATTGCATTTTGAGGGATTGTGCAACGTGCAACCGCAGGGAGGCAGTCACCTCTTGGCCTCAATCCTTATTATCATACATTAATAACCATTTATCAAAAAATAAAAATAAAAAATCGTGCATTAATTATCTGGGCGGAAAATTTTAGTCTATACATATTGAAAATACCAGTAGCCTTTAATTTTAATATTTACTTTAAAGAACAAAAGATAAACATCAACCAGAAAAAATTGTTGCTTTTCCAAATTCTTACTTCCCACCTGAATTTGCAAGTAGTTCATGTCTTGATGGTTCATGCAGCCCCCAGAAAGGCAAGCAGTTGGATTTTCGTTACTGCAAAGTGTGAATATGAGTAGCACTCATGTTCTGACATTAATATATAATTAGCAAATCAAGTGCCGCTGTTGGTTACAATATTATGCATGTTTTGTACATTTTCTATGTCAAAGGCCTGGATGGTTAGACAAAGCCGATTCACCAATCGTTACTCATTAACCCTACGTGCGTATATACTTGCATAGCTTTGAGTGAAATTTAATGTACTCAATTTCCTTTCTTAATCGACATTTACCGGTGAATAGCAAGCCAGTAGATACTTCGATAAGAGGACAACATGCAAATTCTGCATAAACTTCAAGCTTGTCTAAGCAGAAAGAACTTTCTCTCTATCAGTTTTTGCACAAATTAATTTAAGCAAGGAAAACTTAAACAAAAAGGAAGCAAAATCTTATGCTTATTAATTATTTATTTTTCTGCTTGTCCATTCTAGAGTATGCTTCGCAATGCATACTCTAGAATGCAGGATAGCGTTAAAAATTAAAAATCCATCAAAACAAGAAAAGTTCCAAAATCTAGAATAGCATTTAGAAGCCAGAATTAAATTTCATTAATATACGGTAATACAAAACATGGAGACCAAGCCAAGGGTTCCATGTTACTGGATAAAGCTCAGGAGGGATAAACAAAAAAGAAAAGATAGGATTGTTGTCTAATATAATTAATGACGGTATTAATATGAATAAAATTAAAAAGATCATAAAAATTATATAAAACAATAAAAGTCTTGCAAGATCAAGAAAAAAAATAAAAAAAAAAGAAAAAGAAAGCTCAGTTAGGATAGCACCATGAAAATATTATTTTTGCTTCATCCCCCACTCAAGCAAGGAAGGAAAGTAACCCCAAGCAGCATGGGTGGGTGTTTGATTCGATTGCGGAGAGCTTCTAAACCCAGGGAGGAGAGCTTCTGAACCCAGAAAATTCAACAGCATATATGGAGATGACAAGACACAGAGAGAGTTTTGTGGAAACTGTGGCGTCAAGTGGGCAAGTGAAGTGATGTAAAACGGTAGGAAGAGGATGCATGTTGAAGGGATGGATGGAGTTTATATGGTCAAAAGAGGAGTGAGAAATAAATGTTACACAGAAGCAACTGACGTTCCAGAAAAAGGCACGAATCAACTAACAAACATGTGCATACAATGCAATGTAAGAAACAATTATGCACGGTTTAATAGAGAAGTGATAGGTACAACTGAGAGCAATTGATAAAATAATAAAATTTCTTTGATTTTCTCTCTTTTTATTCCTTATTTTTTATATTTTTAAAATAAGATTTATATTATTTTATTAATTATTTCCTATTATCTTTATCAGTAGATATTTTTCCTAATATAATATCCCTCCCCCCACCCTCTCTCTCTCACTCTCTCTCTCTCTCTCCCTCTATTTCCTTCCTTCGACCTCTCTCAGCGAGAAGTTTTGGATTATCAGGCTGATAAGTGGGGACTGACTTGAGAAAAGGAAGTGGGCCAAGTGTTGGCAGAGTTTAAGCAATGTTGTGACTTAACCAACACTAAAAATGCACCTGTCTTTCTGTATGTTTCTCGTCTGTCTCACATCTTTTACCCTCTCAGTTACGTAATTTCGAAAGAATAAGAAGCATGGAGACTTGGAATTTCCAAGGCTCTCTTGAAAGAGGAAGAAGGGGTACCAAACAGTTTGATGTGTGCAATGTGCAATCAATACTTATAAAGACAATAAGGCGTATTGTGTGTGTGTGTGTGTGTGTGTAGTCTATGCTGTGTCCCTTTCCATGTCAGTTGCCTCTCTTGTACAAGACTTTATTTTACTGTTATTATCTCTGCTTATAAATTTTGTTTTCGCATTTGACCTTTTACGGCCTAGTCAATGACCATCCCTTTCAATGGCGCCCCAATACATGAATGCAACATTTTGGCTTGTTTTGTTAGATTCTACATGAAATGTACAGAGAGCTATTTGAGCAAAGTAATGATTCAATGGGAAAGCATTACAGGAAACGATGATGGCTTACAAACATTTATTGTTGTACCTAAATGGGAGTCATGTTGACATTTCAAATTACCCAAGCAATGGGTAAGAGAGAATTGAGAATACCATAAAAAGGGTAATGGATGGAGTGACCTAAATAGGGACCCTACAAGGCCTCCTAATGCATACAAGCACGGTTATTTTAAGTTTCAGCATTCAATATGAAGTGTGTCATTAATCTTTCTGTGTATTGATTAGTCTACGTTATATTGTTATCCATTCTTTCTTTCCATTGATCTAGTCTACATTACATTGCCATCCATTCTTTCTTCAAACATGAGCCTCGGATTGACTCATGAACTCACACAACGTCCAATGTTGGATGGACTGCCAACCGATACCTTTTATTGCCTTTGTGAGTGATAAAAACGAAAAACAGTGACAAAGCTGGCCACACCCACGTACCTTGGGCGTTGCCTTTCTTCACATCCATTCTTTTTTTTTTTCCTTTTTTCCTATAACGTTTTAATTATTTTTTAAAACTCAAATACAGTGAAAATGTGCACATTATTTACCACAAGCTTTATAACTATAAAATTAAATAGCTATCCACAGCATCATTTGATCTAATAACCATGAATTTCGTTGGCACGCGCAAGTATTTGTATATAAACAATTTTCTTTTCCTAATTCAGATCTTGCATGCTTGTTTTGAAAAAAGACGTCTAATTAGCAAAGCAGAACTAGCTGGGGTTTTACCTGATGAGCTGTTTCTGCAATTTATTACAGGAAAAGAGACAGCAAAGAGCAATTATTCCACCATTGGCGGACCTTTCAGAAGCAGAAAACTATAACTTGTTTCACGATTCAGCAAATTAAACGCACCGCTAATGGATAGTTTACACGCCACAAAGACAAAAATGCAACAATCGATACAGATCCAAGCGTAGCACTAGCACGAGTAAAGAGAGGACCATTCACTGCACAACCTTTGTGTTGTGACCACACACAGGTTGAGTCTGTCAGTCTCAAATTTTTTTTTTTTAAACTTAATTTCTCTTTCTGAACAAAACCAAAAGAAAAATGGAAAAGCATGTTTTTGCATGCAAGAAGCCTTGTAAGAGACAAAAATATGAACATGACAAGAGTAAGACTATTTTCACTGTTGCTATGTACAGCTCCTTTCTCTGAAACCACTTCGTGCAGGCAACCATTTCTGTGGCTCTGCTTATTCCGTCATACAGAATTTATTAATATATCCTCTCTCTCTCTCTCTCTCTCTCTCCCCCTCTCTCTCCCCCTCCCCCCACCCCCGGTTTTAAATCTTTTGCGATTATGGGTCCTGGCAATTAAAGCACGACCATCTACTTCGGTGTCGGCACCGTTAACAGGATCGCCGTGGCAATCTATTTACTTTTTTATTTTTTTCCATTAAGTCTAATTGGGATTCCAACTTCAAATTTTAAGGGTTGAAAACGAAATAATTTTGTAACAATTAATCTATAGTTAATGGTGTTGGCACCCCGAAAGGATAGCTATGGGTTACAGATAGGTTATATCTCGGCCAATAACTTCTATATTTGATGTCGGATATAAAAAATAAAAATTTTAAATCATATAATTTGAATATTATAAAAAATAAAAATTTTATATATTTTAATAAATTATTTTTTAAAAAAATAATAATAACTCAGTTACTAGTAGTATTAAAATTCACCTAACTCTTATTTTGATATTTCTCACTAAATACTTGATATGAAAATAGCCAGGGAAATACCGATATTATAGATAAATTATATTTTAAATACAAATAAATTATATATAATTTAATTTTTACATCTCACATTAAATATAAAAAAATTATAAATTATATAAATATATGAATAATTTATATTTTAATATATTATATTTTAGAGAAAAAATAATTATATTTGGGAGAAAAAGTAATCACCCCACAATCCATTTACTATTATTTTTTTTATTAATTGCAACTGACCCTCAAATTTAAAATTTACAGTACAGCGTGAGTGAGTGGTAACTGTTAAAAAATTTATTGTCCCATTCCAAATTTACGCTCGGTTGAATTTTCCATATTTGCGACTATATGGATCATGTTATTAAATATCGGTCCATATGCATAACCATATTTTGGAGGTTTATATTAATTCTGTTTTGAAGAGTATATAATGTACATGTAAATAAAATTATTTATGTAAATAAGTATCAATAATATGTATCTAATATTTTTTAATAATTACATACACATTTTATTATTTTTATATATTTTATATTAATTATGTATATAATATATTTTAAAAAAAAAAAAAACGTGAGACTTGTACAGTACCACCACATCGGCTACTTCTCTCTCTCTCTCTCTCCCCGTCAGTCGGTCTTGTCCGCCTAGTTTTTTCCTACTCTTTTAGCCGGTTTAAATTTCCAAGTGCACGAACTAGTCTTCTCCCTAAATCGGACATGATGGCGGCTATGAAATTTTTAATTAATCTCCTAACTTATTTATTTTTTAATATTGTGATATCTCTGTACATAATTTTATGTGACTGATGTGAGATGTCTACGCCCTCAGCCTCCATGGTTGCTTGGTGACGAGAATATTAGCGGTTTAAGGTACGGTATTATGCCTTTCTTAATTACAAATTAACGGTCTGCGGTGCGGTTTGGTTTATGCCCGCCCGCCTTAAGCACGCACGCCAGACTTTTCCTATTCCTTCTTTTTCCATATCCTTCTTTTTTTTTGCCTTTTTTCCAAACCGCCCAAATCCCCATTTTGTCAAGTGTCATCAATTTATTGATGGGTTCTGAGGATAACATGAGGTAAATGTCAAATATATCACCTTAGTTAATTTTAAAAAATGGGAAAAAAAAACAGTATTCCAATGTTACTTTTATACATTAAAATTCAAATGTGCATTTTGTAAGAGTTTTTAAGAAAAAAAAGTCTGAATCTCGTCTCTCCAAAATTTTACTGTTATATTGTCAATTAAATTAAGTGTAGCCGATGTATTCCAACGTTACTTTAAGAAAAGCTCGTTCGTCGCTAACGCGTTCATCGAGTCAAATTTTGAGTCTTCGTTGCGATGTAGATCTTGGTCAAGTCCAGCAGTCGGTGGCTGGGGCCTGATCATCTAATGTCCTTGGAAGCACTCTTTTATTTTATTTTGTTCTTTTTGGCACATTAGGAAGCACTGTTTTCAGTATCGTCTTTAGCTTTGACTAAGCATTCTTTTTATGAATTTCTTCAATAAAATTATCATTTTCAATTATTTAAAAGAAAAAAAAAATGTCCTCGGAAGCACTTGGACTGAAATACAATTGGACTGAGAACAGAAAAATGAAACCAGACAATAGTATCTTAAAAGGAAATTATGGTCATTTTCCCTTAATTAGGTTCGACTTTATGCTCCCAGGAAAATAGTTTCATAATTCCTGCTTCCGTTCACGATGGAAGCTAAGTCGTTACAATATTCATGCCAATCCATGAGAATTGAAGAGCCAACGCACGGTACAGATGCACAGAAATACACAAACACACAAAGGGACAAGCAAAACTCTCTTTCATCCCAGCCATTATTTAAATTGACTATCTTATGATTTAGACATTCATTTTACTTAATCCGCTCCTTATATAGCACGGACTTGTCAAGGGTCCCTATATCAGCAAATTGAAGCTTCAAATCCTGCAACCAAAATTAAGTATATTTTAGCCAATTGTTGGCAATTGAAAACATTCATGTGCCAGCCTATAGCAGTTGGTGAAAATTATTGATTGTGAAATGTGTGAAGGCTTACTTCTGATAATCAACTACGACTTTTCCAGCTTCAGGATCGGCGATTTGGTTGAAAGCTTGTCGTGATAAGCTAAGAGTCCCATTGCACAGTGGTCGACAGTAATCCACGACTTTGACGTCGACGGAGCCGCCTGGTTTGCAAGGGTGTGGAGCTAAGTTTGCACCCCTTACGCATCTCACTCTGTATTTTGTCCCACAGGCGGCCCCGCCGTTCCACAAGGCGTCGCTTACTCCGGTAATCAACGGCCCGTTATCTTGAGTACCATAGCAGGCCGATCGAGCTGCATGAACCAAGTCCCCAAAAAAGGAAAAAGAAAAAAGGGAAAAACATACACTATTTTGGATCAGTTTGACTAACGAGCAAGTTAATTTCTTGCAAGTGTACAATAATAAAATTATGATATGGGAAAGGTGATTGATAAAGAATGAACATATAAGAGTAGGGGTGGGAGAGTTGAGGAGGGAGGGATCTTCGTACGAGAAGAAGGAGGATCGAAAAAAATGGCTAGCGTTTCTTCAGAATGTGCAACAGCGGCAAGGCAAAGCACCATACAGCCTACAGTGATAACGAGGGTTCTCATCTCTATTCTTCTTCCCCAATCAAATTTTCTCAAATTTGTTTCTCTTTTATTGGTGGAGAACTAGATCGTTTGGGGCTTCCATTTATAGAAGCAACGGGACGTGTTGAAAAGTCAGTCAATTAGCTAGTCAGTCGCGCCCCTTCTTGCACGCCATTCCAGGGACAACCCTACGAGAAAAGCAAAATGGAAACGCGAGAAAACAACTCCTAATCCATGACAAAATGTCCCCTAGAAAGTCATCTCAAGTGAAATTACCGGAATGAAAAGTATGGATTTGTTTGGCAAATGATTCAGCTCGAAAATTGACCAAAGATGCGCATAGGAAAACAATACACAACTACTCCTAATCTACGTTTCATGTGTTTTCAATTCTACCGAGGGTGGAAGCAACAAGACTTTCATTACAAGTACGTCTTCATAGATAATTAAAAATTAATATTTTCTAATCTGACTCTTGTTGAGATCTGCAAGATATAAGAGCCATCTCTGCATGTGTACAGAGCCTTTTATTTTTCGGGGGCTACGAAGGAAGTAGATCCTCTGTAATTACGGCCACCTTTGGTGGGCCAACCCGGTCTGATTAAGCTTATGTTCGGCCCATTGACTCTAGTGTTTTGAGTTGACATGCCTAGTCGGCCTTAATGGAAGCATCGAGTCTAGAATCCGTTGGGCGACCAATATCCTCCGGCCTCGTAAAGGGTCCATCATGGAAGCTCCAGAAGCCTGCATCTCATAGTGTACAGGTGATATTTAAACTGAACAGAAATTTTGGGTTGAAATGGGCTGGCTGATAGAGAGAAAGCACGCCGTTTTGACCAACGATTAAAGAGCTTCAATTATTGACGACAGACTGAAGGTGGTTTCGGCCCATTTGAGCCCAAAAATTCTACGAAAACTTCCTATTTCCTATTAATTGTGAATAGGCCTGGTGACAGGACAAAGTCTAGTTCTTGAGAAGCCGACTGGACGCAGGTCTAAAAACTTGGCCTAGTTGGCTTGCCTTTGATGCATGGTTGTGGAATTCTTTGATCAATGTAATACATGCACTTCCGATCATATACATCTATATATATACATATATATATATATATATATATATATATATATGATAAACGCTTTTAGCTACCCCAAATAAGCGCAACAAATGTAGCTACTTTTTGTATTTATCAAAATTTTTATTTTTGCGAAATGCATTATCATTAGTTTAAATATATATTATCAATATCATTTTGCGCCAAAAAAATTTGTATTCATTATAATATTTCTATTAACTTTAAAGAAAAATTAAGTAAAAATATAACTCATCATATATAATAAATAAATCTCATTACAAAATAAATGAAATGAATTTAATACTGAACAAAAAATAAAATAAAACAAATTTCTCAAAAAATTCTAAATTATTAATTTATATTTTTATTTTTGAAATATAAAATTTTATTTTGAAAAAAGTATTTTCGTTATATAACTTATATTTCAATCAACTTTGTAATTAAAAAAATAAAATAAAATAAAAAGATATAATTGGCCCAATCACGCTGAGATAATTCGCAAGTCCTTGCGTGCTTCGAAAGGGCCACCTCGGCACCGGTTTTAGGATTCCGTGGGCGCCAATTGTTTATGTAAGCCCACAACAATGGTCCTTTTCCTCGGCTTCCTGCAATGGCCCGCTGGAAAACGCCAACTTCTAAGCATGTGTAGCCCTGGTTTTGTTTTTTTTTTTTTTTTTCCTTATATTGTCTCACGGCAACATGTTTCATCTATTTTTGAGATAAATTGAAGAAAATAATGCCACAAACATTATTAAAAACTATTTACCTCGTCACCCAAAAACAGTGCGCCCACGACCACTCTTTTACAAAATTTAATAAATAAGCATAAGAAGAATTATCCACTTTTGTGATTGTACATGTTAAAAATTAATGCTATTAATGTTAATGCTAACAAATCTCTCTCTCTCTCTCTCTCTATCTCTGTTATCTGAAACAGGGGACTGCCTCTGGTGCGGTCACGCTCTGTTTCTGAAACAGGGGACTACCTCTTTTGTCTTTTCTTTCCCATATATGTACGTATCATCACTCTTTGTCTCCTCGCTTGAATATTTCATTTCTGCATCGAATTACAACTGCACCAGCCCAGTGGATTAGATCTAATTCAAGAGAAAGATGCCTCCTTTTCATGATCCTGACCACCACCACCACCATGGCGGTGGATCACTGCCAAAACCCAACCAGAAGTTCCTATCTTTGATCCTAAAAGCCATGATAATGACTTTTATAACAACCCTTTTCTTCCTTTTCCTCGGCGTCGCCGCCATCCTCCTCATCCTCGCCACCGCCGCCCTCAACCACCGCCGCTCGGCCACTTTTAATTCCCCCAACGGATTCTCTTTGGAGGACCTCAAGAAGCTGCCGCAATTCAGGTATTCTAAGAGATTGAGACCTGATGGTGACGCTGATTGTGTTGTCTGTTTAGAAGGAATTAGGCAAGGCCAATGGTGCAGGAGGCTATCGAGGTGCGGTCACGTTTTCCATAGGAGATGTGTGGATCCGTGGCTCGTAAAGGTGTCTGCTTGTCCCCTTTGCAGGACCCCGGTTCGTCCGCAAATGGGGTCCCTGCTTCAGGGCAGGCAATTATGGGGTTCCGGTTGGAGAAACGAATTGGGGGTTTGGTAGATTTTGTAAGTCCTTTCTTGTTCGGTAGTTTGTTTATGAGGCTTTTTTTTTTTTTTTAAGATAAAAAAGTCCTTTTGTTTGTATTATACCTGTAAGTTATAATTCTAGGTAATGAGTGAATATTTTCACGTTTTCATGGGAATTGCTGAATGGTTGTTTTGTTAACTATTATCCTTCTTCATCAACTAATTTTTGCTCACTGGAAGTGAAACTGTGATTTCGGTTTTTCATATTCTTGATTGGTTAGCATGTGGGATGATAAACATAAACCTGTCACCTGATCGTTTGGAATTTAAATACTATAATCGATCTTTGCTCAGGTCGAATTGGTATTTCTGAGTTATCTAACACCCCCCCCACCCTCCAACACATACCCCCAGACACAAAAAAAAAAAAAAAAAAAAAGAGAAGAAGCTTTAACACAAAAAAAAAATTACTTGCTAATATGGAGGGCTGTGTAAGTTTCTTGCTTTGTTTTCCTCCTAATAATTTGTGGCAATCGACTGGTATTGCTAAATTTTTCTGATTTCACTGCCTAGACCTTTGTCAGGAGGATATCAAAAGTTTCCCATGTTTTATTTGTCAAGGCAAGTAATGATTTTTGAGTGAAGAGATGTTAAGGGGCTGAAACATTGAAACTTTTCTTCATTGATGAGCACCTCATAATATAGAACTCGGTTTTCAATTACTTATAGACGGTGAATCTGATGGAATGTTTGATGTCTGATTAAAAAGCATGACAATCTTGTCTGGTGTTGTGTCATCTCTTCAGAATATCTGGTAGTCATGTCCAGTTTAAAGATGTGTTTGGCACTCTTAAATGGTCAATGTAGTAGTAAAAGTACTACAGAAGAAATGGAAGAACATTTTTTGGTTGCTGTCAATGGCTTTTGCCTTCCTCAAGGGGCACACAATTGAGATTCATAATCAGAACCTCCGTCGGAAAATTTATAGAATATAACACTACTCGGTTTATGGGTATACAATTTGCTAAAGATTCCCGCTCTTGGGGATGATAAATGAAAGAAATGTGCAAAGGGTTGGCCAATTATGTCATAAGTCAACATTTGGATTTTGAGACTAGAAACTTGTTAATTTGTTAGATCTTTTTGATCTTGTCCATTTACAGCCTTTATCGAGCCCTTTTTTCTCCCTTGTATGCGAGTTTCAGCAGAGTCCAACTATAAGTGAAGCTTGACACATCTAATGCTGTTATTACCACATTCAAATGTCGAAGAAAATTCTTTAATTTTACAAGGTTAACACAATTATAATGCATTGACTGCGAAAATTTGAGCGATGCAGCAGGCGGGCATCAACCAACTTAAGCAAATGAAGTCTCTTGCCACCAAGATCAAGTTTTAGTTACAGTCTTACAGCTCATGGAATAGAGAGGGCCACTGGGACTGGGCTTCCAAATCCAATTGACCGAAAGACAGAATTGAAATAGGCAGTGAACAGTCCCCTCAATTATTCCAAAGATCGCATTACCAGAGATCCAGAGTCGAGGAGGAACTTTGAGCTTTACTTTCACTGATTGAGTGGATTTGGTTGGCTCTGGGACTGTACGTCCTAGTCATGGCTTTTTTGTAAACCGAAATCGTATTAACTCTATAAAACTAGTCCAATTCTTATAGGCCCAGCATGTGGAACTCCAAAAATAGGAAAATCCTCAAACTCCTCGTATAACGTTTACTATTTTTCTCTGAAAAGCCAAAAATAGGATTTTATGTGTGATTTTGAAGAAAAGGATTGTTTCTCTTCTTGATGCTTGGAGACGCGCTAGTTAAACAATTGAAACTCTTGGCTCAAAAGTGCCCAATGGCCATTGGCAAGAAGAAGAGGTTGCAAATGCTAAAATGGTCACGATTGCTCAGTTTTGAGGTTTCAAGGAATCGCAACACCCTCTAGCGGCTTGCATTCAGCTCTTTATATATTGTGGTTGGATTTGTGGGAAGTTTGGTACCTTTTTAAGATTAGTTTTTATTCCACGCAATCTAGATTCAATGAGCGAGTCACAAAGGCAACAAGATTCATTTAAACGTAAGCCAATGCGTGCTTCTTTTGGTCTCCCGCAAGAGAAGGGCAGTGTCATTTTCGAATTGCTTGAAATGAATAAAGGATCTCAAGGAAATGGGGCACTTATCCACATTAGAATTATAAAAAAAAATAAAAAATAAAAAAAAGACCTTGAGGCTAACTTTATAATAGCAAGTAATTTTGGAGTCGCTGCATCATCAACCCATTATGTCTTATCCAAAATTTTAGCTTCTAATTAAGGATTTCACCAATAAGTTATAATGAGAGCACTCTGGTAAGGCGAATTCCATATGTATCCATAAACATAATAATAATGACCAGAGAGAAGGCCTTAGGCTTTCATTTTCAATTCTTCCATGAAGCGGATTACATAAGTAGATGGCAGGATAACAAGACATGGACTTTCTGCTGGCAAAACGAGTTCCTGATCTGCCAGGCTAGGCATAGAGTTGGCACCAAAATGGTTGGTAACTGATGATGCTAAAGCAAAACCTCAAGGAAAATCCCTGGCCGCCCAAATCTTTATTCGATCTCAGTTCTAACAGATTTTTCAAACCTTTTCGACTTTACTACAATGTCCAAATACTTCAGCTCGTCAAATTCAAAATCCCACCCATTTTCTCACCTAACCAGTTTAAAGCCCGCATGGAAAAAGAGCCAGGATATCAAATTAAGATAATAAAAAAAAGGATAGAGTATGGTTGTCCATGAAAAATAAATAAATAAATAAATAAATAAGAATGTTAGGAAAAAAAAACAACCAATAAAAAAAGAAAAGAGTTAACAGGCCAGGTAAAAAGAGCGGGATATGGAGCTGACCTGGCGCGATGGGATCCACATAGGTCTAACATATTTTAAGTGTTTCCTTTTTTTTTTAAAAAAAAAGTGCTGTATGAACAATTAAAGAAAATATATATACAACTAACAATAATGTGTGATGTATGCACATTGTTGTTGTCCGTATGATCACACGGCATGGTAGTGTATATATATTTATCTTGTGTTTTTAGACCTCACATATTTTTTCTTTCAAAAGAGTTTAAAAAAGTAGGTGAGATGTACATGAGTCCCATCAATTTCTCTTCCTTTTTTTTTCTCTTTCCTTTTTTTTTTTCTCTGTTTTTTCTCTCTGAAGTTGGACTATAGGGCCCGTCCCTAAGGAGGGGCCCATAAAAGAAAAATACCCATCACATATTTAAAACTTTCACGGAAAAGCCACCAAACCCACGAAAACAACCCTCTCGCAGACGTGACTAACCAAAAGTCCATTTAATTAAAATACTCTATGATGTTTCTTCTTTCCCCTATCCTTGTCTTAGGAAAGATCTGGGTGGGCTCCTATCATCTTTCAATTAGGTGTGCACAAAAAGACTAGCGTTGTTTTGTTGAAGAAAACTGGTGTTGGCCAGCCAGGTTGCCTAACTAGAATGGTCATATATGGATATGGTCAAGCCCATTGCGAGTTAGATGTACGTCTAGAAATTGGGTCTTAAAATTTGACCAGAGTTTTGCCGATTCCTTTAGGTTGTTTTGTTGTTGGGGGGGGGGTGGCGGGGGAACGAGTGTTGCCCGGTCAGGTTGCCTAACTAGAAGGGTTTATATGGATATATGGTCAAATCCATTGCATCTCAAATGTGTCGTCTAGAAATTGGACCTTAAAATTTGACCAAAGTACTACCAATCCCTTTTTAAATTTTAAAATGATACGTGGAGGCTCGAGGAAGCATCTCTGCCAGTACTGTTTGCCTTTGCGTGTGCTTTGGAATTGGTCGTAAGAACCTCGGAAACGTTCAATTGTTCCGAAAAAGAGGGTTCACAAAAATTGGGGCATCTCGGTTGGGGCTGAACGAGTTCCACGTACGCCACGAAATTTCTCACTTGTTGACTTTGAGCCGTTCATTAAGAATTTGCCACACGTCAGCTTGTCCAACGTATCAGGATAGTTGTGCGATTCTTAACCGTGCCGACTGCACAAATAAAGTTGAGGAACACGGATTTCCCCTTCCCCTGGTTGCAAAGCTGTATTCATTTTTCATGTATGGTCACATGAGATGTTTTAAATTTTATCGGAAATTAAAATATTGTTTAGAAAATTGTCTTTCTCTTTTCACGTTTAAACACTCAGCAAGCAAAAACAGGAACATGTTTCAGATTACGAGAAATTTCGCTGTATAAGCCACAATAAAACTAACGTTTTTCCTTGCCGACCGACGCTGGAGGACTGTTTCGTATTTATGCACCAACAAAATGCCAAAAAGTATCCGCAGAGTTACTTTTTTTTTTTTTTTGTTTTTTTCTGCATTGGAATTAAAAGCCAACATTTTCGTGTGATTTGATTGAGTTAGACTTCGAAGACCGACTAAGCTAAGGCTAGCTGGCTTTGACAATACATTTCAGTAATAACAGTTACCCGATAACTTACATGCTTGTTATCAAAATTGCAAAACGCTGAGTATAATTTGGGTGGTTGATGTCAATTTATGTATTCGGCCTAAGTTTAGTTTAACCAATTCTTTAATAACCAGCGATTCCATCAGAACTCAAAAGGCATATTATGTTGTGTCGTTCAACGGCAGCAATGGAGGAATTCGATACCCCTTCCAGAGGGTAGTGCATGTTTCCTTGTTTTGGCCGTTCGTTTCAAGGTTGCAGCTCATGGTCATGTCGGCCACCATTTTCTATCCAACTTCCATGCCGATGCGGTCCGCAGCAGCACCACATACCAAAAAGGAAAATTCGTCAAAAGTGTAAACTTTTAGAATTGGTCTTCGTGGTTTGGCATGTAACGTGACCTGCTTTTAGCATCCTAGAACTGATGCGATGCTCCCTGGTCATTCAGTCTCTGTTACTCAGTTTCGTCCTCTGCATTGCACGCAAAATTCCAGAGAAAACATGCATGTATCTCTGAATCTCTCAAGCAAAGTATCTCCGCGAAGCACATAATTAAAATACATAGATTTTTCTTTTCCCCGAAATTAAAGATCTACTGTGAGAATTTAAAAATAAATAAATAGGTAAAAAAAGTATGCAAGCAAGCTAATTTACATTAAAAAGAAATAAATAGATATAAAATGACAAAACACTCGACAGACCGCTCACTTGTCCCCAGCGCCTCCGCTCAGAGCCTTTTTTGGAATTATGACCACTGCGTGCGCGGGTGCGGTCGTTGCAGACAATGTGGGTCCCACCCTTCAAACTGAGCCTGGTGGTCGCCGTGTGGACAACGGTTTAACACGAACCGACCTTTTTCTTTTTCTTTTTCTTTTTCATTTTGTTTCCTGGAGAAAAATCAAAATTTGGAAAAAAAAAAAGAAAAAAGGGGTCAGACATTTGCAGTAGGGGGTCCACTCATTTTTCAACACGCGGGTACGTTTCACACTTTATTTGAAGAAGGGGGAAAATTGCTGTTGTAGCTCGTATTTCAACACGTGGGTGTTAATTCGTTGGAAGTCAACTATTCTAGAAAAAACATGGAAAATGTTGTTAATATGTGTAAATAATAATTATAATTTAATAGATTTTTATTTTAATTGTTTTAATATAATTTATCTATTATTTTATATTATATTATAAATAAAAATAATAAAATAAATTTACATAAATATAAAATTATAAATTATAAAAAAATAAATTAACATATTAAATAATTATAATCTTATATCATGTAAATACACATTTTAAATACATAAATTAAGTGTAATTATATCAATTTGCCTTTAACTGATATGGACTAAAGAAATAGAGAATATTTTAGAGAAGGCAATATATTTTTTAAGACAACGTACTATATTTTTTTAAAAAGTTTAAAGCATGTTTTTTGAAATATTATACATTTTTTATTTTTTACAAAAAAATAATAATTGTAACATGGTCACATCCCATATTTATCAGGTGACTCCCTAACTTTTTAATATTATAATTATATTAATAATAAAATATATTTATATTTATATTTTATGTAATATATAATATAAAAAATAAGTTATGAGTATTTTATAAAAATAAAAATAAATTTAAGGATTTTTTAAGAAAATAAAAAATAATTAACTTATAATTTAAAAAAATAAATTTATTTTTTAACACATAAATTTATAATTAAAAAAATTATTTTTTTATTTTTTTATTAGAAATATTTATATTATAAAATTTTATATACAAATAAAAATTTATTAATATGAGTTAAATAAATTGTAATACATATTAATTCATAATTGAGTAACTCTTTAAAGATTAAAAGTCAAATACTACGAGCACATGAAAATTTTTTACTTGTAACTCTTTAAACATTTTCAGTTCAATTTTATGACATTTAAATTCTAAATTTTCTTAAAATATATCTATTTTATATCACATTCTGGACAGATAATGCTAGTTCATTATATCATCCTTTCACAAAGGACTACACAGAAAAATTGTCAAAAAAACAAGGTCATTTGATTTTAAAATTAATTATGTAATTTGTTTTATGTAAATTGACCGTTACGTTAACATTACCGACAGAGGCTTTCGTACAACTATTCTTGTATCTCAACTGGCTCAGTTCAAGTTCACGAACAAGTTCAGTCTTACCAGCTGTAAAGGCAACCAAAAACGTGTTGCTTTTTTTTTTTTTCTGGGTCTTTTTTCTTTTTCAACCAACAGAGAGGCATTAATATTTAGTTGGGAACAACTGACATAATTATAGCTATAAGTTTTAATTTATTACTATTAAAATCATCTTTAATATTAAATTTTAAAAATACGAATTTAAAATTTAGTCCAAATTAATTTTTTTTTATAAAAAAAAGTAATTTAGGTGTCTATATATAAGAAAATCCAAATAAAAATCTGAGAATTGATACGACGCTCTCGCAGTAATCCTTAATTTATTGATGTAATTAACCAATTTGGTAAAAGAAAAAAAAAAGAAAAAAGAAAACAAGTCAGTTTCCCCTTTTTCTGCCTTGATTTACGCAATCTAACTAAGAAACGCCATTCGAAATCATAGGCCTTTGAATTCCTCTCTTGGGTATGACCCACAAAGCTCATCTCAAATGTAACCTAGTCCGTATTCTGATTGTCATTAATTATATGGTCAATGTATGCAAGTTTTGGATAAGATCATGTGCAGCAACCATAATAGATAGAACCTTGTATAAATGATTATTTGACATTTTGAGTTATTGAATTCGAGACTTAGAAAGAGAATTAACCAAAAAAAAAAAAAAAGAGGATACAGCCTTGTATAAATGCTTAACTTGAACACTTGCTAGCCTCTATAATTTAGAAAGAAAACAGAAAAATTAAAATTAAACGCCTCACAGAAACACATACTCTTTGGTTATGATCAGTTAATGATGAAACGAAAAATTTGCATTGAATCATTATATTAGTGTAACACGTGCAAGCAAAACTTTTTTTTTCCTTAATTAAATTAAAAGAGAGATTTAATTATTAGTAAAATTTGATGTTCGAATCTCATCTTTTACTTGAATAAGTTCAAATTTTAGACATTATTTCAATCTTATCGCGATAAAATTAATCTCATCCACCTTAATAATAAAAATAATAATATTGACACTATATTTATTTTTATAAAATATAATTTATTTTATTATTTTTTATTTTAATTAGATCTCACTTCAAGGGTGAGTTATTAGAATAAAAATCTCGCTATGAAAGATACTAATAAAATCAATGAAAACAAATCCATGGAAGCAGCCAAAAATGTATAAATACCTACCGGAAGTCGGTCTATGCTCCCCTCTCCCTCTTTTAAAGTTCCGTTCTTATCCGCAGTGTTCTTTTTAATATGTATATTCCCTTCCTTCCTTCTATAGAAGGGAAAACGCTCTTTAATATGGCAGGTGTATCAGTACACTCGATTCTCATTACTACAACGCATCCGTTTGCGGCCTTAACACCAAACTCTAAAAATCTCCTCAACATCTAACCCTTGGAGAGGAAGGAAGCGAAAAAAAAAAACACCCCATTGCCAGTCCAGTTTTCCGTTTCTTTCTTTGGTTCTTGAAACAAGATTGGATCTTTCTGATCCTTGTTCAGCATGATAGCGAGTTCTTGCATGGAGTGCTTGAATCTGATCTCGGTCGACGATTTCCACGTCCGTCGGGTCATGAAAGTGAAGTCCGAATTCGAAGGAGACGACCGTGTTCATGGAAGCGCCGAGTCCAACGATGCGGAGGCGCCTCTCTCGCAGGAACGGCGGATCATCGTGGCCAACCGGCTCCCGATACGGGGTACGTGGAAGGACGACAAGTGGTGCTTCGAGCTGGACAAAGACAGCCTTGTCTTGCAGCTAAAAGATGGCTTCCCTTCTAACACGGAGGTCTGGTTCGTTGGTTCTTTGGTGGCCGACGTTGAAGAGAAGGACAGGCAGGAGGTTTCCCAGGAGTTGTTCGATAAGTTCAGGTGCGTGCCGGTGTTCTTACCGTCTGATCTGCAGAACAAGTTCTATCACGGCTTTTGCAAGCACTATCTCTGGCCATTGTTTCACTACATGATGCCTTTTTCCACGAGCAATTCTGCTCGTTTTGATCGCGGACAGTGGCGGGCCTACGTGTCGGCCAACAAGAAATTCGCGGACAAGGTTGTCGAGGTGTTGAACCCAGATGAGGATTCAGTTTGGGTCCATGACTATCATCTCATGATCCTGCCTACTTTCTTGAGGAAAAGGCATCATAGGGTTAAACTTGGCTTCTTTCTGCACAGCACCTTTCCTTCCTCCGAGATTTTCAGGACTATACCGGTGCGTGAGGAGATTTTGAGAGCCCTTTTGAATTGTGATCTTGTTGGGTTTCATACATTTGATTATGCCAGACATTTCTTGTCCTGCTGTAGCAGGATGTTGGGTCTTGATTATGAGTCCAAGCGGGGTTACATTGGGTTGGATTATTTCGGTAGAACTGTCAGTATCAAGATATTGCCGGTGGGAATTCACATGGGGCAGTTCGAATCTGTTCTAAGAATGGAGGATACTGCTAATAAGGTCAAAGAATTGAAGGAGAAATTTGAAGGGAAAATTGTCATGGTTGGAGTGGATGATCTTGATTTGTTTAAGGGTATCAGTTTCAAGTTCTTGGCAATGGGTAGGCTTTTGGAAGAACACCAACATTTGAGAGGGAAAGTGGTATTAGTCCAGATTGCTAACCCTGCGAGGAGTAGGGGCAAGGATGTGCAAGACCTTCAAGATGAAAGCAGTCTTATTGCTAAAGAGATCAATAAAAAGTACGGTAAAGAAGGCTATGAACCAATTGTTTTTATCAACGGCCCAGTTAGTACTCTAGAGAAGGCAGCATATTGTGCTATTTCTGAATGTTGTATAGTTACTCCTGTAAGGGATGGAATGAATTTGTCCCCTTATAAGTATACTGTATGCAGACAGGGGAGCCCTGTTTTAGACAAGGCACTAGGGACCAATGAGAACTCGAATCGAAAGAAAAGCGTTCTGATTGTGTCTGAATTCATTGGATGCTCTCCATCTCTCAGCGGGGCAATTCGAGTTAATCCGTGGAACATAGATGCCGTGGCTGATGCCATGCATGAGGCTATTGTAATGAAGGAAGAAGAGAAACATTTAAGGCATGAGAACCATTATAAGTATATTAGCTCCCACGATGTTGCTTATTGGTCAAAGAGTATTGATCAAGACCTCGAGAGGGCTTGTGGAGAACATTACCTCAAAAGGTATTGGGGTGTTGGATTCGGTTTGGGGTTCAGAATTGTTGCATTGGGATCAAATTTCAGGAAACTTGAAGTGGAACTGATCGTGGCTGCTTATAACAAAACAAACAGCCGGTTGATCCTTTTGGACTATGATGGCACCGTGATGCCACAGGCATCTGTGGACAAAGCGCCTAGCAACGAAGTTATTTCTGTCTTAAACCACTTGTGTAGTGATCCAAAGAACGTTGTTTTTGTTGTCAGTGGCAGAGGAAAGGATCCTTTGAGTAAGTGGTTCTCTCCATGCGAGAAATTGGGTATTTCAGCTGAGCACGGCTACTTTACTAGGTAAAAGATCCCTCTTGTAATTCGAGAATTTCAGGTATGATCTGGTTTTATTCATCAAATTTCTTGTTTTCCAACTTGTAGGTGGACAAGGGATTCTGCGTGGGAGACTTGCTCGGTGGCCGGAGATTGCCTGTGGAAAAAGATGGCTGAGCCTGTAATGAAGCTTTATACTGAAACAACCGATGGGTCATTCGTAGAGCACAAAGAAAGTGCAATGGTGTGGCATCATCAAGAAGCTGACCCTCACTTCGGCTCCTACCAGGCGAAGGAGCTTCTTGATCACTTAGAGAATGTCCTTGCTAATGAACCTGTGGTTGTTAAAAGGGGCAATCACATTGTTGAGGTTAAACCACAGGTAGGGGAAATATTAAACATTTTGCGGTCATATCCGGTGAGTGGTTTGTTTGCCATTCTGGGGATGGTCCAAAAAATAAAACTTTTAAGTTTATAAGAATAAGTCAATCGATAGCTTAATAGTCGACGTCTTGTTGATTTGAAAAACACTCTAAAGCATTATAAGTGTGATTGAGAGGTAAAAGGAACGTAAGATATGAGGACTGACAGAAGCGTGCTTCTAGAAGTTGCTTATTAAGTGAAAGCTACATGTGAATGTGAGGTTGTAATTTGTTTACTAGGAGTTTGAATAATGGTTTTAATGTGTGTGTACGTCTGGAAAATTGTTTTGTCCATATTCTCATGGATTGCAAAGTTTTCCTACAGCGTAATGTTCACGTCTACTCTGGTGAATTTCAGGGAGTCAGCAAGGGTATAGCTGTGGAAAAGCTTATCTCAACCATGAGAAGTAATGGCAAATCGCCAGATTTCCTGCTGTGTATTGGGGACGATTGTTCTGATGAAGATATGTTTGAGAGTATTGAAAATCATGTTCACAATCCTTCATTACCAGCCATAGCAGAAGTGTTTGCCTGCACAGTTGGTCAAAAGCCAAGCATGGCAAAATACTTTCTCGATGATACCACTGATGTTATTAGGTTGCTTCAAGGCCTTGCAGCACCACGGACAGGCCTGACGTATTCTTATCATCTGGAAGAACAGGATGTCTAAAGCAAGCATAGAGAAATGGACTGTTGGATAACTAGCATGAAAATGAAACAGGATTTTTGAGCTCTGGTTTTGCTCAATATCTTTCATGTTAAAGGAGGGCAGGCATTCGTTTAGAGCTAATTTTACGGCCAGGACTAGTACAGAAACAGAAAACTGGTTCACTTTTACAGTCACAGGTCCATCACAGAAACTTTGATACTTCAGAACTCTTAAATGACTGATTCATATTCTTCCCATAATTTTGGGGCATAATTTCTGATCTAATAAAAGTTTTGTTTATCTTTATTTCCTTGTGCATACAACTTTGTGATGCAAGAAGTTACATATGTCTTTGGCAGCTATAGATACTTTATGTCAATGGCTCTGTCCCTTTAGTTATCCAGGGTCTTTGTAAATACACGCACAATAAAGGCTCGAGAAGGTGAAATTTTTAATGCAAGATTGGATTAGAACAATCAGTAATGGAAATTATCACGAGGGAGAGGAGAGTCTTGGACGACAAGGGCACCTCCCAGGATGTAGAACTTGACAAACAGTAAGAGAACGTCAATTTGATCTCCACATCAATGGAGAGACCAGCTTGCATTTGACTAGGTAATTTGAAAGAAGAAATTTATGACCTGCATTTGATCTGCCAGCAGCATCTTTCTATGAGGTCAGATATATCCGTTGCCTCATAGCAATTAGTTTTTACAAAAGTTGCAATCGATACGGTTCCATCTGTTTATTAAATCCAATATGTTTTCTTGATAGAAAGTACATTAACCAGCACGAGGTGGGGCTGCAACCTGTGGGCATAGGCGCATAGCTAATTCTAATTTAGCAACAATCGTTCGTCTGATTCTTTTCAGGCAAGGCTAGCTGTGTTGTTCAAAACCGGTCATGGACGAGGATGTTACTTTCGACTGGCAAAATAGGTGACAGTGGACTGTCATTTGGGATGGAATTGAAATCCTCCCTCCGTCCCCGATGTGAACGTTTTGTGTAGGACCTTTTTTTTTTTTTCCTTAAATTTTCTATTTTCAATTGATCAGAATTTAGAACTAAGATTCTATATATTCTACTACGCAGTTCATGGCTGTAGAACCTTTTCTGGGGTCGAAATGGTATGAACGGTTTACGCGTTCACCACCCAACCCCGGCCCAATAATCATAAATGCAGGCCCAATGGGCCTCAATCTATTATTCTAATATTCCTCCAAGTCCAGCTTGTTTTTGGGCTGTAATCAACTAATGTGACAGTTGCGAGATTTGCTCTGACAATCTTCAATTTATGAAACTGAGGGAGATTTTGAAAAGCGCATTATTTACGGGCCTTTCACCCTCCTAGATAACCCCCCCCCCCAAAAACAAAAAATTAGAAAACCCACTGTTTTTCTATTATTAGGCCATCGTTTTGGCTTGGAGATATAGAGGAATTTTTGTTTTTAAAAAAGGAAAATATCTTTTTAAATCCACTATCAACATAACCCTCCGTTTTAGAACAGTGTTCGATCGTTTAATCATTTTATAAATTTGGTAATCAATGACTCTGACCAAAAGTACGGTAGGTGGTGGTGGTGGTGGTGGTTGGTGGCTAAGGTTATGTTAAGGAACATTAATATTCTAATTCAAGATATTGGGAGCTGAGTTTTCCAATAAATACTTCACAAGTCAATGCCTGTTAAAAATGATCTAAAAAGGTTAGAGGAAAGAATCGTGCTTTGTTAAATATCGATGATCTTTTGATATTGCAAACTCTATATGTTGTTTTCTTTCGTAAATCATATTCCTATTCGACAAATTGTGCCTCAATTCCCAGTAATTTAAAAACTAAATAAAGGGGCAAAAAGAAAAACAAAAAATTTAAAAAAAGGTGAAGGCTGTCAGGGCCTTGTTGCGAGGTCAGTATCCAAAAGTCCCTGCTGGAATTTAAGGTCCACTTTAACTAATAATAACCAATCACGACGCACGGAGATATTGATGCAATATATATAAATGATGAGGTGTTATTAATATTGGAACTCTAAATTTCACTCATTTTTTTTTTAATTTTCAATTTAACTAAATCATGAAAAAAAAAGTACTTAATGTAAGTGCATATAGCGCAGTGTAATAACCCTTTCTGTTTCCTTAATTGCAATTTTTAGGACATTGCCATTGCGTTCACGGCAATATCTTGACAAATAAAAGACGTTTCAATACATGAAAATCCTTTAAAAGTACATTACCATTACTTTTATTTTTCCACAAACAAGCTGCATTTTAAGAAATACTGTTATTGTGTTTAAAATAGAACGGCACTTAAGTAAACGCAATCCGCCGAATGGTCAAACTGACAGTGAGATGCACGCTCAAAATGTAGGGTGAAAAACAACTGGAATATCCAACACTCCGTTTTCACATGCCTTTTGTCAACCCCTTTTCACAAATGTGAACCCCATCTTTCTCGATCATTAAACTTTTTTTTTTTTTGACAAGTTTTACAGAGAACATTACTACCTGAGTGTGGATTAAAGAAATATAAGAAAAAAATATTTTTTAAAAAATAATTTTAATTAATTATTTTCAATAAAATAAAAAAATATATATATGTACAATTCTAATTGAATATTTTACTTTCGTAAATTTTTGGAACTCCTTAAAGTTAACTTACCAACAACTATAATTTAGTACTCATTTGCTAATTATCAACCCCAATTCCTAAATGTATGTGCGGGAACTTGGTGGTTTAATAATGATTGAGCAAGGGTCATCCAAGGGAGACTATGTAAATTAATCACTATGCAGATGATAAATCTCTATTATTACGAGGTGATAGAATCAAAACATCCATTGCTAACCTGACTTAGAGGAATTCTCCCCAACATGTTGATGCCCATTTTTTGGTGGTTTAAGAAAAAAGAAAAAAAAAACAAAAAAAAAGTTCTTCACGAAAAAAATAAAAAAAGGAATGTAGGTTGCGTCCGAGGTTTGACTTTTTTTGTCTTGGTCTGGTTTAGTCGAACACAGTCTTTATTCTTACAACTTACAAGCCTTCAGGACGCAAAAACAGAACAAAAGCCCTGTGCTTTCTTAGATTCCCGGCTCCCAGGAGCGCCCCAATCCGCCATTCCCACCACTCTCAAGCTCACTGCCTCTCTCATTGCCAATTTCCAGGGGCTAGCCGAACACCCAGATTTGTATCTGTACGGAAGATTGTTCTGGATGCTGGGTGTTTATGGAAGGATCAGATTCTTGGGTTAGCCTGGTTCATTGCAATGGAGTTGAAGAAGGAAAATCTCGCGAGGTTACTTTCTTGCGTTGTTTTAGTTCTTGTACATGATCTTGGTTCGTGGGTTGTGTTTGTTTCCCGAGAGAATGTGCCGGAGAATCTTTCCATTGAGTTGGCTGCATGTATATTGCATTTTCATGTGATCGAGGTTTATAGAAATATTTAGAAAAGATTTGGGGTTCGGTTTTACTCTTTTAGTTATGGAAGGACGAACACACATTACTAGGGGGCTGCTTGCTTTGGTGAAAAACGGCCCTTATTTTCGGAAAAATTCTTCCAGAAAAAAGGGAAATAGAGTCTTGTGTTCTCGTCAATTTTCTATATACAGAAGGCGAAGCGAAAACATGTTCTAGTTTTCTGGGTTTTTGAAAACCGAAATCAACAAATAAAAAAGAAACCGAAAGAGAAAGGGAAACCACTGTCTTGTGTTGTCAAAAATCTTGGGTCTCTTTTTCTTTTTCTTTTATTTATTTTTTCTCCAGAAAAAAAGGAAATAGAGTCTTGTGTTCTTGTCACGCGAGAAAAGCTCTAAATTCCTGGGACTTGCACATTTCATTTTTGTTCCGTGTCCTGGTTAATTATGACTGCCCAGATAACCTGAGGTTAACAACTTTTATCATTTTTTTAATACTTGTGTTCATGAACCAATATTTCCTTGGAAGCTTTTGTTCCAGACAGTGACTCATGTCAGTATCCTGAATATGGGGATTTGGTGATTTGCAGGTTTTAACTTGACGGTAAACTGCAGAAAGGAACTTTGTGGTTTAAAGATGACCCAATAAACCCGGAAAATTCATGTTCCAAGGACAAGGTATCATCTTGTTTCCTCAAAGCAGACAATGCACTGGTTGGGAGCAAAAATATACTCCCTGAGACACAAAAAATGGGGAAGTCAAAGGTTTTTCCAGAGGACCGTGTCACGTGGTATCAGAAAATGCTTGATCCAGGAAGCCATTTTGTGCAAAGATGGAACAAAATTTTCCTTGTCTCATGCTTGATGGCACTTTTTATTGACCCATTGTACTTCTACTTGCCCACTGTGGGTGGGGATGGAGACTCTTCTTGTGTGGATACAGACTTCAAGTTGCGGATAGTCGTGACCTTTATTCGTGCTGTTGCAGATCTTCTTTATCTGTTGCAAATGTTTATAAAATTTAGGACTGCTTACATTGCTCCAAGCTCTCGTGTGTTTGGAAGGGGCCAACTTGTCATGGATCCAAAGAAGATTGCTCGGAGGTATATAAGATCAGACTTCTTCATTGATCTCCTTGCCACTCTACCTCTTCCTCAGGTATGGTGTTTTACTGTTGTGATGTTTGACAGCCTATAGCTTATGCTTGCTTCATTGACATTGTGAGTCCACTTGGTCGTGGAACAAGCAAAATACACTGTATAAATATACATGAACATGGGAATTGTCCCAAAGAAGTGGTTCTCCATAAGATTTTGGAGATTGCTTTTTAGTTCCTAATCTTCTTGACATTAGTTTTGATAAATCCGTATCTTGTCTGTGCATTTGACATTAGCCTCTGATGGGCACAACACTAGTCATTACAACTAAAAGCACTTCTCAAGTACAATTTGATAGAGTAGTCATGAGAGAGAAATATTGGCCCATAGATGGTCAAAGAAATATGTTTTCTGATAGGATAGAACTCTTTGGGTCTAGCATGCGGTGCGACTAGGTGAGGATAAAACAGAGATATTTGCTTCTATCCAATGGTAAAATAGGAGAAGATAATTCAAAATAACTTGGATATTGAAAATTGGTTTCAGAATGCAGGCCAGGTTCTGTCTGCCTCTTAAGTTGTCTACTCCAAAACCTAGCTAAAGACAGATGCCTTTATATACTATCATACTAAAAGTGTGGACCGTAATAAAAGGTACCAACTTTTATGAACTTTCGGTTTTATGCAATCATTGGTGAAATGGCTTCTACTTCTATATCTGAAGAAAATGCCTTTGGGGAAGTTTATTCAACTTCTCTGAGTGCAGGAAACCCTGTGTAAAATGTATGTCTCTTTCTTTTCATTTGTCATCTTTTTTTACCAAGTAAATAGGTCTGATTATGTAAGAAAAGCAAATGAACTAGCTTGTTTCTCCCCATTAGATAGTTTATTAGTGACACTGATATTTTTCATCTTCTTCTATTGTATAATTCTAGAACTGAAAGAGAAACCCATACTGAATTCAAATTCCTTACAGATAGTCATCTGGTTTATCATACCGGCAAAAAGAGGCTCTCGAACCGACTACTACAACAACCATGCCCTTGCTTTAATTGCTCTGCTACAATTTATCCTGAGATTGTACCTGATTTTTTCATTGAGTTCTCAAATCATTAAAGCAACTGGAGTGGTAACAAAGACAGCTTGGGCAGGGGCTGCTTATAATCTGCTACTGTACATGTTGGCTAGCCATGTATGTTTTGCTTTTATCTTTGCTTCTTTAAGTAGCCATTCTGTCATTTACCACTTGATGAGTCCAGTAGTCCAGTTCCACGAGCTGATACCCCATCTACCCTTTTCCTTTATTGCAGGTTGTAGGGGCAGCATGGTATTTGCTATCAGTCGACAGATATAGGTTTTGCTGGAATTCAAACTGTAGGAAGGAAAATGGCTCTTTCAAATGCATGCCCAGTTATCTAGATTGTGACACTTTTGACCATGATGATCGCAAGGCATGGGCAAACAGCACCATGGTCTTTAAGAACTGTGATCCCAATAATGATATCTCTTTCAAATATGGCATATTTGAAGATGCAGTGACGAAAAGTGTTGTCTCCTCACATTTTGTTGAGAAATATTTCTATTGCTTGTGGTGGGGTTTACAGCAGCTAAGGTATGTTTTTGTTTTTTACTTTCCATGCATCGCGGTCATCAACCTTTACAATACATCATCTACCATTTTGTTGTCACTGAAAATGTCCATTTTTTTAAACCACTTGTTGATAGGAATGTCTATAATTGTTTACATGGAAATTCGTGTCTGTCACTCTCTTATTTTCAGTTCATACGGCCAGAATTTGTCAACTAGCTTGTTTCTTGGGGAGACATCATTTTCAATACTCATTTCCACCACGGGTCTTATTCTTTTTGCCCATTTGATTGGGAATATGCAGGTATTTGGAAAAGTCTTTATACTAGAGTCATTATTCAGACTGCCAAGTTACTTCTCCATCCGTCTATTATTATTACTCCTCTCTTTTTAAAGGGTTGAAGACATCTTTTCCTTTCTGTTTTCTATTTGACTGCAAACATTTAATGGTTTGGCATTTCTTTATATGTGGTAGACATACCTTCAATCTCTTACTGTGAGACTTGAGGAATGGAGACTTAAACAAAGGGATACTGAGGAGTGGATGAGGCACCGTCAACTCCCTGAAGATCTAAGACAGCGGGTTCAACGCTTTGTTCAATATAAGTGGCTTGCAACTCGGGGAGTAGATGAAGAATCTATATTGCTGGGATTGCCTGCTGATCTTCGGCGTGATATCCAGTGCCACCTATGCTTGGACCTTGTTCGGCGTGTAAGTTTCTGCTCATAAATTCAGTTCTATGGTCTAAATGGAATTAGGCCAGACAGATTTCTGATATCTTGCCCTCAGTACAGTATAGCCAAAAAGACATTTGTTCTGGGTGCTGCATTTGTTTATTCCTTTGCCTAAAATCAATTGTAACTTCTTGGTCTGCTTGAGTTGACTTTTTTTGTCAAACTAGTCCCACCTTCTTCTTAGGTGCTTGTGCTCCACAAACTAATCCACTTCTAGTCCTGCTGCACCATGAAGTGACCCTTGATACCCCTGCTTGATATCTTGTGAACATTATGTGGTCCCAAAGGATGATTAAAAGCTTCCATGTCAATGCATCCTAGAGACATATGTTGGCAAGTCAAGTTAGTTTAATTCTTTTTTGGCATGATAACTCGCTTTATTTGTTTGCAGGTCCCCTTCTTCTCACAGATGGATGGTCAGCTACTTGTTGCAATATGTGAGCGTCTAGTATCTTCCCTAAGCACAGAAGGCACCTATATTGTTCGGGAGGGGGACCCTGTGACAGAAATGCTGTTTATTATCAGAGGCAATCTGGAGAGTTCTACCACAAATGGAGGCCGGACAGGTTTCTTCAACTCGATTAGACTGAAACCTGGAGATTTTTGTGGAGAGGAGCTCTTAGCATGGGCTTTGCAGCCAAAAGGTTCTCTCAACTTGCCTTCTTCAACTAGAACAGTTAGAGCTCAAAATGAAGTTGAAGCTTTCGCATTGAGAGCCGAAGATCTGAAGTTTGTTGCCAACCAATTCAGATGCCTCCATAGTAAAAAGCTGCAACATACTTTCCGTTATCATTCCCATCATTGGAGAACATGGGCAACCTGCTTTGTACAGGCTGCTTGGCGTCGGCACAAGAGAAGGATGCTGGAAAATAGTCTCTCCCTATCAGAGTCCTTTGCTTACGAGAGTGGTGAGGCTGACAAAACAGAGCAACCAGAAAGGGACCATTTTTCAGATGGCTCAAATCATTCTCACGCAAAACCAAACCTAGGGGTGACAATGCTGGCATCAAGACTTGCTGCCAGCACAAGGAGAGGAGCTCAAAAGATGAACGATGAGATGCCTAGGTTACCAAAGCCTGAGGAGCCCAACTTTTCTGCTGATGATGATGACTAGTGCTCGTTGCAGTTTTTATCCGTGCTGGATCATAACCATTCCATATGCTTGTCAGAAGACTTTCCTGATAATCTGGAATGTGCCTCCTACCCAACCACTTCAATGTGTCCAAGGAGGGATGAAGCTGTGATTCTGTTGTACATGCTACTTTTTTTGGCTATACCTGATTTAAGTCGATCTGTCAGAACACTGTACCATCGAATCCACGTCTATCTGTGGATCAATTTAACCTTACAAATGTAGATTACAGGTATATCTAATTTGACTACACATTTTATTATGGATTCTACCATTCAAAAGATTGGAATGTATATGTAAGGTGTTCAGTGTAAATCATCATACAAGGGGGTGGCTGTACCCAGTTCTTTCAACTCAATTTCAACATCAGGCTTCTCTCTCTGGATTTCAGTTTTCAAGCCTGCCTATTGATTGGTTTCTTTAGAAAAAAAAAAACCCAAATATCACAAGCACATTTGAGAAGATGTTCAGCCTAAATCTTCTACCAACCATCTCCTCTTTTGTTAATATTTAAATGTCTACAAGCATGGTCGTGTCTGCAAATTGCAATCTCAACGGCATTTACTTTCAAATAAAAATAAAAAAAGAAGGAATTAATTTCTATTTCACGTGACACATTGAGGCAGGCTTTTTGTTTCTGTTTTTTTTTTTTGATAATATGCTCTCTCTTTATCTCTAATTTTCGATTACTAAAACACAAATGGAGTTTACACCCAAAATAAAAAAAAAAGGAAGTTAAAAACCCAATTATCAATTTTCTTTTCTTTTCCTTCTTCATTTTCGCCGTCTCCACAGGCACCAACCTGAACCTGTAAAAACCATTGCAGGCAGCCAGAGAGGTTGTCATCTCTTTTCTCTGCAAGCCTGCTTTAACAAGCCCATTTGGACACCACCACAAACGGAGCCCAAAGTTTATCTAAATTTCAATGTCATTCACTCACGTCCTTCAGATTTAACGAATTGGGGCCAGGCATTACTGGACTGTAGAGTTAAGCATTATTTCGATCGATGATGTGGGGGTCCTAATAAACTTTGTCGTATAACAACACAATCATCCTGGGCCCTCTCCCGGAAGTAGTTCCAAGAAAACATTATGGACAATTGGACGCAAGAAAAGAAAAAATCACAAAGACAAAATGTACGCAGATTGAACCTGATTTGACTAACCTCGCAGACATGCATCCACACAAAAAGAGAAAACTATCAATGAACTGTAATTTATCGGTATTAAAGTCATAGTTATAATTAAAAATTTTGAATTTAAGTCTCAATTGAAATCAATAAACAGAAAAAACCACAAAAAAAAACAAAAAACAAAAAAGAAGATAACTCGGAATCGTCGCTGGTGATGATGGCATGTGACACAGGGCCAAACTGGGTCTTCTCAAAAAATTTGATTTGGGTTTTCGTTCTCTTTACTGACTCATGTTCTAAAGAGAAAAACAATCATGCAGAATTTTCAAATTATTGTGTCGGCCTAATCGTCAGGCCCGGCATGCATCGGATTTATGAACATAAATTCTAATCCCAAAAAAGAAAAGAAAAGAAAAGAAAAAAAAGACGAAAAGAGGGAAATTGAGATTGTGTGCACAAATGCAAATCGAATAGAGATACGTGCTACTCCAGTTCAATGACATTAAATGGAACCGACATAATCTTTGTATTCAATGTCTTGGATCCTATTAGCACGTGGGAAAGATCTTGCTTCCGATGCTTAGAGGGGCACAAGAGATTTTCACCACTGCATATCGTGGCCTTTTTTTTTTTTTTCAATTATTATTTTAAACTCTTCAACTATTATTTTATGTTCAGTCAGCCAGGCATGTACACTTCATATATTTATATCGAGTAATTGGCAATAAACAGAGCATCTCACTGCACGATATTCTCATATTATATATAGTATATGGGTATTGAATTATAAAGAGGCAACGTAGATGTTACAATCTGATGTGAATGAACTGTATCTAACCAAGGCAAAAGATATCTTAATATTGTACGCTTACTGCATTCCACTTCCGGACAAATAGAGTGGATATGAATCTTCTTGGGACAGCAAAGTTGTGCATTAACCTTGGTTCTGGATTTTGGTACCTGTCCCCTCCCCTAAAAGCACTGCCCACCTTTAAATCCCACCATCACCACATAACCTTGTAGCAAAACTTAATTAATGGGGTTATGGTTGAGATCTCTGCTTTAGTTCAGCATTACACATAATCGTATAATATGTGTGCATTATCTTCACGCCTTTTCAAGATAATAAGATATTCATGAATCCTTTTTCAATGCGGGCATCCCAAGTATAACTACGGAGCACCTCGAAGGATATAAATAATGTGCAACTTGTCTGGACCCATAAGTGGACAAGCTTCCTAACTACTAATCAGGGTCCAGGTCTCTCGCCGAATTGGACACTCGCGTGCTTGGTGCTCTTAATTTGGTGAGAGAGGGCTACTACATACAATTACAAACAGAGAGATGCCAAGCAGACCCGGTCCCCCCACATAATTAATTGGGAAAGGGAAAAAAAAAAAGAGCAAATTTGATTTAATAATTGACTTGATCATGGGGAGCAGAGGGAACAGGTAAGCATGGTGCTCCAAAAGGCTGCTTATGCACAAAAAGATGAGCAAGAAAAAGGCATACTGTGATTTGTCCTTTACTTTGATTCCATGCTTACTCTGGGCACAGCATAGAACCCTCACATTCCTTCTTTATATATATATATATATATATAATTAATATGTTATCTTTAGCTTTATTCCCCAGTCTCCTATGTTACAATTATAAAATACAAAAATATATTAATTAATTCGCTATGAGCCTGTGACATTAAAAAATAAATAAATAAATAAGAAGATAAATACATTGATGCAACCATTTCCAACTTTTTTCAAATACAAATCTTTTTCTTTTGAAGGGTTCAGGCTAGGTAATCCAAGTGGGACCTACATCAATTTATTCAGAGGTGGGGAGAGAGAGAGAGAGAGTGAGAGAGTGAGAGAGAGAGAGAGTTTGTAATGGTTGGGATAGGTATAGGAAGAAGCAGTTTGGTACTTTTCTAACAGCTGGAGAATTTTGAGGGAGAGGTCGAGGCTTCAATGGGTGCGACCCATACGAACCAATGCATACGTGGGTTGGTTGTCGGCTGCCAACGCGGCTGGCCTCACCCACCAAGGCCCAAGCCCGAGCTTTGTGCGAGGGCTTGTATCGTACCCCCCTTTAGCCGTATGCTTTGCAGGACGCGTAATCAAGACTTTTACTTTTACATCATCAATGTCGGACCCCGCTTTGACTTAGAATATGGTTTCGAAGCCACTGGCTCACTGGAAAAACATCTGCAAATTTCAATTTCAACAACTTAGAATTCAAATGCTAATTCGAACGGATAATATATATATATATATAGATATGGTTATCAAAATTAAAATCAGAGGTATAAAGGGTTTTATGGTCAGGTAATATTTTTAGGTGGTAAAATGTCAGAGAATGATATAGCGCTTTTTTCTCAAAGATGGAAAAGATGCAATTAAAGGAAAATTGGATTTGTTCTGAAAAATTAAATTATTTACTAAAACAGTTACATCTTGTGTAAAACAATGTAACCGCATAATCACATTATTTCTTTTTTATATGCACAAAAAGTTAATTATTTCTTCCAGTGCACCTTTTTTTACGCCTGCGTGACATATAGAGGAAACTTATTTTCTTCCTTTTTTATCCTTTTTCTTTTTTTTAAGGCTTACTACGGTCTCCTCCTTCCCTTTTTACTGTTGGGTCTTTTTGAGATTTAAAAAATCTATATATCTCAATGAGTTTCGGCATCTTTATTAAAGGTTGGACTGCTCCATCAAATTCTTAGTACTTTCGTACTAGACTCATTTTGCGCCACTTTTTTTTTTAATTCTCTTTTATATACAAATATATATTATTAAAATTAAAAAAATTAATTTACTTAATTTAGATTTAATATGTATTAAAATTTATCTAATTTGTATTAACAATTATATATATATATATATATATATATATATATATATATATATATAGTGTAAATATGCATAATTAAGAAAAATAAAAAAATTAATTTTAAAAAAATCTTAATTTTTTAAGAGAAAAATATTTCAAAATTTACCTTATTTTAAAGATAATACTCATAATTTAATTTTTAATTTTTTTGTTTTATTAAAAAATACTTTCAAATTTATTTTTATTTTTAAAAATAAAAAAATATTATCCCTTCAAGAGTGCCTCCAATAGTTAAGAGGATAAACTCTTATTATAAAGGTTTTAAATTCTAATATTGAAAAGTAATAAGGAGAGTTGTAGAAATTAAAAGGATTATTTTTATCATATAACTCACTAATAATTCTTCAAATGGAAAAGATAAGAAATATATATTTATAATTTGAATCTTTTTAATTGTTTTATTTAAATAAAAAAATAAAAAACATGTAATTCTTAATAAATGCAAATGGATAATTGAAATTAACTAGCTTGTTTGACGGACGAATTTTAAGTTGACCGCTGTTTCTGTCAAACTTGGGTACTGATTACCAACTAAAATGCAACCACTAGCTTTTTGGGGGTGTACTTCAGCATTTGTTTGAAATTAACTAAGCTTGTTTGAAGGGCGAAGTTTAAGTTGACCGCTGTTTCTATTAACTTGGGTGCCCGTTGCCAACCAAAATGCAACCATTACCATTTTGGCATGGACTTCGGCATTGTCTTATTAGTTTACTCGTCAAAAGGAGAAAAAGAAGCATTGTCTAAATAGTCTTCTACGCGGATACTCAGTCAAAATAAAACCTACACGCCAGAAAGTAATTAACGAAACAGTAGAACCTTTGTTTGGTCCATCAGAACAAAGGACGTAGAATTCAAAATCAACGACACCCCATCTTCTAGAGGGCCTGGCAATTGGCATCGTACTGATCCATGTAACACTTTTTGTTTGTGTACGATTTGCATTGACCCAAAATCCAGGAGAGTTGGTCAGTTGAAATGGGTTGATCCTTGGCTGCTGAGGTGGGAAAAACTGAGAGGTGGCCGATGGTTATTGCATTGAAGCAAAGCAAAGAACAGTCAAAGATGATGGCATGTAAATTGCTATTCCCAATTACATTCATAGCGTATCAAATGGGGGTAGTCATATCATGTCAAGTACACGCAAGAAAAAATGTCAACCGGCAGAGAACGCAAGCTTTGAACTTTAAAGCTGCGGTGGGCTTACTTCCCTTTCGTTTTGCCTGGCCTCTTTTTGTGACAATTGGTGGTTGACTCATCATTCGGGCGACTCATTTCGTAGCAATCTAGAACTGGTGACCTTTTGTCCTCTCCCAGCAGGAGGGGCGGGGGGATAAAGGTCAAAAAATAAAGAAAAAAAACCCTGTTAAATGAAATCAACTTGAGGACTATATGTGTTTTTTTTTTATTGGAGAAAAACCATCAAAAATATATTATTTATTGTATTTATAGACTAAAATTAAGAATTATTTGATTGAATACGATAATTTCTACGACTAATAATGTAACTTTAACATTAATTATATATATATCTGTTGTGCACGGCTGTTCTAATTCACCAATATATATCAGACAAACAGAGTTGCCGCATTTGCGCGCGTGTGCATTCAATTCATAAACTTAAGCCTTTGAATGGAGTTTTAAATTTATATTTCTAACAATTATTTTTCGTGAACACAGTATCCCTAACAAATAATATCTAAGTAATGCATCACAGAGATGCAATTGCATGTATTTGAAAAAAAAAAATGTGTACGAATTAAGGAGTTCGAAATGAATTTATTGATGTAATTTTGTATGCAAAAATAAATCTAGAAAAAGGGCAATTGTAAGCCAAAAAAAAAAAAACAGTGACCAGGATCATGCGTTAAATTAAGCATAAATATGGCAGCAACCTTGATGGATTTCCACAATTTTTATCGATTTGTCGGTAACTGCAGCCAAGTGCTTTAGATGTAACCCATGAACAAAAATGTCATCATTCTCCCTTTTGGCCTTAGTATAAAAATTCTGCTGAAGTATGCCAATGGCGACAAAGGTGGGGTTTTGGATAAATCGTGCACATGGCTTAGGCCGTTTACTAGCTTCAAAGAAAAATACAAAAACCCAAAAAAAAAAAAAAAGAGGTGTGAAAAAGCTTTTATTAGTCTCGTCTTGATACTGTTAACCTGGTCTGGCTTGACGAACAGGTGGTAAACTTGACTGGAAACAAAACTCCACTTGCCTTGGCTGGATGCAGAGGAAGTTGGGGAGAAATACAAAAAATTCCAAAATGGGGCGTTGTCTTCTTGTCACTTCCAAGCCTTCTCATTGCAGCAAAACCCCAACCACTCCACACACGCTCTCACCTGTCATTCCCAATGAATTAGAAGTATCTTTGGATATATAATGGGAAGAAATAATAACAAACATAAATATTAGCACTATATATATATATAGTGCTAATATTTATGTTTGTTATTATTACTTCCCATTATATATATATATATATATATATATATATATATATATATATATATATATATATATATATAAAATTTAAAACACATCAACTTGTAAATAAATTTTCATTTCCGATCAATTTGTGCTTTCTTTTGTGCCTCCTCTCTTTCATAATCATACTTATCAATATTTCAGTAATTTCCATACCCATCAACTGGAGACTTTAGTTTATTGTTTGAAGAGCATCAGTTGGGAAACTGGAATTTCCCGTTAGTTGTATCCATTAATTTATCTCCAGGGCATCATTTTTGATAATACTGGAGGAACCCACGATTAAGTAACTCTAATTATTTTGGGAGAACGCGTATCAAAATTGGGGGAAAAAAAAAAAAAGCAGAATGAATGGGATTTTCGTTGCTTCACTTTGTTCTTAGTGATTTTCGTGTTCACTTATAAAATAACAAAATTAACGAGACCGTAGCTTTCGGCTCTTTGACGAGTAAAACCATATTAATTGCAATCCATCCTTTGATGGGTCTAGCATGTACTCATGAATCGTAGCCAAGGAAAAAAGTGTACTTTGAATAACGTGAAAGGGCAAGAAGCACGAGAGAGAGAGAGATGCAAGAGAGTCGACCCAATAAATGAGAACGCATACACATGCATACACATGCATGGTTTTTGAGTCAAGAAAGAACCGCTCCCTTAATTTGATGTGCCTATGAATGCAACATCATTGTCCTTATAATTGCCACCCCAATCTCAACCTCTTGTCCGCATTCAAAAATGTCCCAACTCTCTTAAAAAGAAAGCTGGTAAATTGAACAAACTGGTTGTGCTATTTATTAAGTGGAACATGACATTTATATATTAATCAATGTTAATATGCAAGCATTATACAGCGAATATACTTGTCAATCATCCAAAATATGTCGGGGATTTTTGCTATCACGACTAAGGTAACGTAAACTCACCTCACCTTTTGGGCACATACAGATTTCAATTTTCTTTTTTCTTCACAGAAATAACTGTTTTTCTGTAATTCGTGAGTAATGGCAAAGAATGACCAAATAACCTAAAATTCATCCAAAATTAACAAATGGGTCCATTTCAAGGGGTATTTTTAAAAGATTTTTTTTTTTTTATTTTTGAAAAAAAATGCAGAAGTGGGATATCTATTTTTTGAACTTTCACAAATTATAAATGCCATATTATATGTTTGCAACTTTAGGATTGGCAAGAGGATCAATTCAATATTTTATATGAAATGAAAACAGATTTGATAAAAGTTTGAAAGGACATTGAAACGGACTGGGAGTGGTCCGCCGAGAGCATCCATTTCGTCTCCTTTTGTGGTAGTCACCTTCCGTTTATGGACTTTGAGAAAGGAAACATCCACTTTTGGAAGGTCTTGAACAAGTGGCGAACTTTGAAATGAATTGTGCAATTTGACTTTCCATATTCTACGACGGGTGCGGAAGTTAATTAAAAAAACAAAAACGGTTAAAGTTCATTTATTGCGTAGATAATCAATCCATTAATAAATGAAAATCTAACGTATCATAATAATAATTATAAAAAAATCAAATTAGAAAATGATTACAGAAATTTGTGAAACTTTAAAAATTATGAGATATAATAGTAACATTTAGATTACACACGTAATTTTCCAACCAATTTTGGAAGAAAGAATACACTCTTTCAAAAATAACTTCACATTAATTGCCGCAAGTTAGATTAAATAATAACCCAGGTCACTTGAATTTCTGTACTTAAAATGTCCACTCCATTTTTGAGCCACTTGAACAAAAAAAAAAGAAAAAGAAAAAAACGGTCTACCAACATAATTTTGGCAACATGTGTAATTGTACAAGCGTCATTGCGCTCAAAAAATAAAAATAAAAATAAAAATAAACATATATATATATACCTCATAATTTTAGAATAATTGACTAAAACGCCTTTAATTCTATATTCGAATTTTAAGAACTATGTTTTCATTTATACAGACTCTCTTATAACCCACAAAAAAGAAATTTCTTTTTTTTTTTTTTTTTGGCCCAGATTGTTCCCGTATATGTACATTAAGCAAAAGAAAGACAGAAAATTGTACAAAGGGGGAACGGGCGGAACACGGGCAAGAGACATGCGACCGACCCGCCGAATATCAGTACGATGAAGAGGCATGGCACGTCCTGATGGAGGCATGGAGCCCTCGAAAAACATTCGACAAGCAGTGGAGACCAAAAATCCAAAGCACGCCGTTAAGTTGCCTTAATTGTTTGGCCCACCAGAACCATGTGGCTTTGTTTTTGCCCATTGCCCTCTTTAGTTCCCGCCGTTGAATCCCTCGTTTCCGACCACCGTCGAAATTGCTCCCCTCGGAGTCGACCCGAATGGATTCAAATTCATTGCTGTGCCCTGGATTTTTTTTTCTCTCTCTGTTTTTTTTTTCTTTGGGGTCAAAATTGTATCATAGATGTTTACTTATTAATAACAACGCCTTAAAACCAAAAACAAACAAAAAAAACAAAAAAACAAAAAAAAATCATGAACAGAAATTTTAGACACAGTATAAACAGAGTGACGTCCACATGACATTACTCATGAGTATTATGCAATAAAATACTTAAAATTTTCATAAAAATATGACATAATATACAATATTACATTTGTTTGACAATTTATTTGACATTTTTATTGTATTTATTAAATATTTTATCGTATTTATTGTACATATTATTATATTTTAATATAAATTTTAAACTTTAATATTTATTATTATATTTTAACGTGTAAGACCCACGGAACATCACACTATCATCACTCCTACTTTTTTTTTTTTTTCTTCTTCGTCTCGTCACCCTCTAGCAATCTGTTCCATTTATCAAACTGTTTTGGACACCAAAAAAAAAAGAAGAAGAAGAAGAAGAAGAAGGTTGCAACTCTTGTATAACTAACGAAGTTAAAAGAAACCCGAAAATATGTCGAAAAAGAGAGAAAAGAGAGGAGTGGCCTAGAAATGATTCGATTTGATTGTCAAAACTCAAGATAGCGCAGGCAGTATTACAATAAACGACGTGCAGAAGTCAGAACGACGTGAATGCTGCCTCATTTTTATTGATCATCGTCTAAATAATTAAATAACTACTATACTATATGTATTATAGAATTCTATAACAAGCATGGAATTAAAAATAAAAATAAAAACTAAAAAAAAAAGAAAGAAAAACAGATCGAGACATTGCCGGCTTATAGAATGCTTTTTTTCTTCTTTTTTTTTTTTTGTTTTCCATGTACCAACGTCTCGCCCTTCTTCTCTTAACTGTTTTTTCCCTTTGCCTTTTCTTTCCCTTTTTTTTTTTTTTTTTGATCTCTTAACCGTCTCAAACTGTCGTTGAAAGGCAGTTGAGCATATTTACATCTCTGTCCACAGAAAATGATGCAATACCGGACATATCCCCCAACACTAGTTCTGCTGGATTACTGTCTGAGGCCATCACAACTCATCAACCACCACTCTGATACTACTTGACAGCCGGTCTACTTGGCTCCGGCGGCTTGGATCGGTGTCTAGTTCAAGCTGAGCAACCATCGATTCGTGGGCAGAAGGCGGTAACTGTGATTTCAGCTGGTGGAAGCTTGGTACCAATTCCTTCTCTGTCCATTCTTCCAAACCAGTATGGCCCAACCATACTCTGGATGCAATCTTTTCGATCACCCTGTCTTGTATTTCAATTGGTAAATCTACACTGGTGACGACAGAAAACCTCTTGGTGATGGAATCTGAAATGTGCCGTTGAATGGTTCCAAAATCCACTGGTTTGAAGACAATTTGATCATCCACAGAATTGAGCAGCTCGGGAGATAGTGACTGAGTTGGTGGCATTAATGTTCTGTTATTGGGGATGTGTTCTTCTTCGTGATCAAATGTAAGATCACTTGAATTGCGAGATCCATCTGCTTTATCATCTTCAGCATCAGCAGCTTCATTCAGATCAAATGATAGCCCTGAAGCATTATCCTTCCTCGGTCTCAGGGGCCTATCTTCATCATGCGGCCAATTGGCTCGCCGTTTTGCTGTTTTCTTACGAAGGGAAAGCCTTAGTTGACATTCTCCACTCGCCAAAATGGCAAGCTTCTTGTCATCAATTGGAATGCCATTCGATAGGAATTTGAGATTGTCCGGCAACCAGTTTGCAGTGAGAATGAAAATAACATTGCCAAGACTGATTTCGCGGCCATGAGAATCTGTAAGACGACCTCTCTCCATGGCCCGCTTGATGCTCCCTCTAACTAGCATATCCGCTTCATCAATGTCCTCTAGCATGATTACTGAAAAGGGGTTTCTTCTAACGGCTTCTACTATACGATCCAATGCTGTTTTACCACGATAGTTTACCTCGGACTCCCCATCATCACGCCTTGAGCCTAGACAAACCATTATTGGATCAGCCCCGCATACTAGCTCTGAAAGTGTTGATGCCATCTTCTTCTTGCCAACCCTGTCAGGACCTGTGAACAACACCCAAATATCACCCTTTGAACTGGCAGCCCGTCCTTTCCCAATTCCCAGTTTGCATTGCGTCACAGTTGTAGCCAATGCAGATGCTGCTTCTTGCTGCCACCACACCTTTTCAATAAGACCCTTGAGGAGCTTCTTAACTGAGTCAATATCTGCGGTGCTCAGAGGTTTGTTAGTCTGCAATTCATGCAACTTAGTTTGTGGCTCGGAAGTGACACAGCCCAAAAAGTCTTTGGTGCGCTCTTCATGGACCTTATCAGGAGCAGTGTCAACAACCTTTGGTCGCCCAAGAACAAGATCTGTCCTGACAGGGCTACCCGGTGATGTAACTGCCTGAATAGATGGTTGGCTGGACAAAAGGCTTGGGTTAATTTTCAAGTTTACACCAAGGTTTCTGTTCAAGCTCAACTTGGGCTGGAAAGGTTGGCGAGCAAGCAGGTTTGGGTTGTACAAACTTGTTGTTGATAAAGCCGGCTGGACAGTTTTCTCAGAGCCCTGATTGGGCTGATGATGACTGGGATGAAGATGCAAGCATGTATCCTGCCATTTCTTCTGGAGTTCTAAAATCCTTTGCTTCTGTGTCAGTTCTTGATCCTTAGTCTGCATGATACATGGGCATAAATAATCAGTTTCTGGATGAAAGTGCAAGTACATATTCCAACACATAAAAAAAAGAACACCAACTAGAAAAAATTGTGATTTAATCTTACTGCAGTCTGATCCAGCGTTGTAGCGTCGCTGTCTTGAGATTTGGCAGTTTTCAACCACTGTGGCAGTGGCGGCCGAGTTTCTTCTGGTTTAACTTGTGAAGAAGATTTCTCAAACTCCTTGGGAACAATCTTTGCTAGCTCTTGCTCATAATTGTTCATGCATTGAGGACAGCAACTGATTCTCCGAGCAGGATCTGAGTTCTCAGACAAACGCCTTGGCGGAGCAACCATCACAGTTTGAAAGCCCTTCAATGGCGACAGAGACTCGACCGAGCTGCTAAGAATACCATTGGCTCCAAGCCTAAATATGAAACAAAAAATTGTTAAGAACTTAAGCATGTTTGAAAAGGCATATCTACAATTATCGCATTGACAAGGATCAAGGGGATGAAAGGCAGGCGAGAGATCATTTAATCCCTCAAAAAAATGTAAATTGAGAAGCAAAGCATGACTTGTAACAACAAATATTATTTTCTTAGTAAATAAGCAATTTAGACAAAAATTGTGCACCTGGGGTGAGATAATAGAACCAAAATTTTCAAAAGACATTTCTCCAAAAACAAAAGTCACCGACTTTATAAACAGAACACTGGAAAGCAATCTCAGTTAAAATCACCTGGCCACAGGCTATTGCAGAAATCAAGTTCAATGACATAAAAACAATAGCATCAAAGCATTCCAAAAGAGGACATATACACACCTTGGAAACATCCCCGGAAGAGGTGCTCTTGCAGCGATTGGCACAGCCTGTAGATCCCAGTCATTTTCCATGGAAGGATGGTAAACTTGGCACCTCAAATACGTCTCACAAGTCGCTGTTCCGATCAACCAAATCCTCCGACCACCACGGCTCCCCTCTCCATACTGCCCCAACAGCTTCCCCATTTCTGCCACCGCTGCTCGCCCAACCTCAGACACAAGTTGCTGCTGCTGCTGCTGAATCCCACCTGGAAAGCTCACCGGCTGCTCAACGAGCCACTTCAAATCACCCAAATCAAGAACCACCCCACCACAATCAAGATTGCCAATCCGGATCTCGATCAAACTGGCCAATTCTACAATCTTACTGGGTATCTGTGCTTTATCTTGAAATTCTTTCTCCAAACGAATCACCTTGACATTGTTTAGTAAACCATCACCAATTTCTTTACTTTCTATTCTCTTCAAAACCTCCTTCAACACCATCTCCGGCTCGGATTCTCCAACAAGAATAGGATTCCTCTTCTTGGTCCTCGACAAAATATCGAAAACACGTTTAACTTCATCATTTCTTCGTTGCCCAGATTGCGCTGTACTCCCCTGCTGCAATCTTGGGTTCATATAAGAATTCCGATTGGCTATTGGTGCAGGCACTGCCACTGCTCCAGGAGCCCGAAAAGCTACTCCAATTGCGCTTGAGGTAGCAGCAGGCGAAGCAGAGTTGGATGAGGAATTCAAAGACTGTTCGATAGTAGCCTTAACAGCTGGACTAGAGAAACTAGCTTCTCTCATAACCCTGCTCACACTGGGGTCGTCTAGTATTGATATCATCAGCTGTTCAAGCTCTACTTTCACGGCAAGCAGAGGCTGCTGCTGCTGTTCAGGGCAACCCCGCCGCTGGTGAGCCTGAGCACGCTTCAGAGCTGCCATTAATGCATTGGAGATTGGTGGGTCGTGGCCAGGGCTGTGGTTCTGTGCAGTAGGTAGCCGCTCCAGAGCCACGCTGAAGCAGAGCTCGAGGGCTCTGCACTGGAGCGGGTGAGAGGAGTTTGGGTGGGATTTGATGCAGGCTTGCCGGAGGAACCCGGACGGCGAGGCCAGCAGCGTCGCCGCCACATGGAGTGGAGTGGTCTGACCATGATTCCGGCGACTTGCTTCGGCTATTGAGTGGTTCAATACACTGGCGGCCTCTGGGGTCAGGGTCTGCTGGATCGTGCTCAGCCCTGCTCTCATTTCTTCTCCTTCTTCTTCTCCTTCTAAATGGAAAAATGGTCTAAAAGGCTAATCCTTTAATTCTTTTCTTCCGAGATAAACAAATGGAAACCCCCCAATTTGCTTTTTTTCTTTCTTTTTTTTTAATGCAATTTCACAATTTTGATTTTTGTCTGATTTGACACGGTTTAATCAGTTGTAAAACTTAAATAAACAAAATAAAGATGTAAGATTTCAATAAAATTTATAAGATTATAATAAAAAAAAATGAAAATTGAGAAGCCTCTCATTTATTTTCAATGAAAGAATTAATGAATTCAAAGGCCTTTTGATTTGTTGGGTTTTGGGCTTTTTCTAATTCTAAGAAATGGGAATATATAGGGTTCTAAGACAGCAAAGGTTGTTAATGAATTGGTTTGGTTTATCAAAATGGACAAGTCGACAACTTTTGAGGGAAGTTGAGGGACAGAACTCAAATACAAGAGTTTGTGTAATAATAAGGGGCTAGTGAGAAATCAATCCTGAGAGAAGGCTCTTTTGGGGGAGAATAAACGAAACAAAAACAAATAAAAGGAAAGTAATAGCTTTTAGCTTTCTTTCTTCCTCAATTGCTCTTCTTCTCCTTTATGGGATCTTTTCATCCCTGCCCCTCCCTCTCTCTCTCTCTCTCTCTCTCTCGCTCGCTCTCTCTTCCTTCTCTTCTTCTGTTTTTTGGCTCTCTCTCTCTCTCTCTCTCTCTCTCTCTCTCTCTCTCTCTCAAGTTTTAACAGTGTGGGTCTGTGTCACACCAAAAGGCTCGGTGATATACAAGAATACAACGCGAAAGGGAAAGATCGTATCAACTTCTTCACAAGCACCGTCGCATCTCTCTCTCTCTCTCCCTTTCTCTCTAGTTTCTATCCCTATCTGGGTGATTTCAATGACCAAAATATCCCAACACAATATTCCCAACGATGAAAATTGGTTAAAAAGGCCAAACTAGGAAAGCTCAATCAAATGCTAAAACACAAAACCAAATCCCCACAAAAAAAAAAAAACAAAAAAAATTGAAACAATAATGGCTCGTCCTGTAACTTTTTGACATGGAATAAATATACACAGCTAACCACAGACCGCAGGTAAATAGTTACTGGGGCCAGGTAGATGGGTCAAAAATAATTTTTGTTTTACATTTACACAGAGAGAGAAAGAGAGAATTTCAGGAGAAAAAGGAATTAAGTTGGGGGGTACCATCCACCGGTATGCAAGGATTTCTGACCCAAAAATAAAAAAACAGAAGCTTTGTGGGCACGACAATCTGCTCTACTTGTTGTGTGTCATGTCATCCATTTTGTTATTATTACATTAATTTTCTTTTGAATTTTGTTTTTTGATTGATTTTAATAAATATATATTTTTTATTTTTTTATTATTCAAAGAAAATAAATACATCTTTCGTCAGCAAATCGTAGGATATAAAAATGAAGTTTCAAAGAAAAAAGAAAAATATCATTCGAGATGAAAACTCAGGTGATTGGTCGAAGCATTTTTACGTAATTAGTTTAAATGTAAATTTTTATTTACAATAGATTAAGTAATTTAGTGAAAGTATAAATATTAATTTCGAATTAGACAATAATTATAATTTGTTGTTTAAGAATTTCGTTTAATTTGATTAGTATTTAAATAATAAATTATTTCTACAGACAGAGATGGACTCAAGACCTAAATCGAATATATGCTCAACTTGGACTCGGTGATGATCAAATACCTTTACGACTTACTGTTAAAAAAAAAAACAGAAGCAGCTGACCTTTTTTTACGAGAAAAGAAAAAGAAGAAGAGACAAGAGAGAAGACAGACCGATTACTTGTAGCTTTTTTTTCTTTTTTTTTTTTTTTAAATCTCTCACTTTCTCTCTCTTAACAGTTACATGACTTTAGATTGACTACCTTTTTAACCTATATCTCTCTCTCTCTCTTTTTCTCTCTTTCAAAAAAATAAAAAAAAAAGAAAGCAAAGAATCGTGGTTCCACGCTACATCGTACGAAATGCTTTCACGCGCCGTGTACCTGGTCTGAGGACTCTGAACGGCAAGTGCCAACCACTGACAGCCAGACAGAGGAGCGTATCAACGCGCCTGTGGAGTGGAGTGATGTACGTCGTGGTTATTATTATCTTTTTTGCCTTTTCCCTAATTTCTCACTTTCGAAAAGGTTTTCAGCCTTTCACACGCGATCGCTGCAAAGGCATCGCACGGGCTTTTGCCTTTTTGTTCTTTCCCACTCTGTGCTCTCGCACCCCCCTCTCTGCTGTGCACATCTTCTCTCTTTCTCTCTCTCTCTCTGTTTTTTTTTTATCTTTAAATTTGGTTGTGTGGACAAAATATGAATGCCCGGCCAATGCTTTCGATCGTTGAATTAGATAAGGCATTGCTGCTTAAAATATACATTAAGAGAAGTAATTATTGTGCTGATGTTATGGCTAACCTTAGTATTTGCTAGCAAAGCCGATATTAAGTTTTTGGATTTTCTTCCCCCAGATAAACTTGATTCGTGTAACTGTTTCGAGGGCTGGTTATTTTTTGATGTAGTTTCTTCTATCTTTCTTATTGTCATAAAAAAAAAAACCCCAAAAAAAGAAAAGGTCGTATAGACAAACCATGCATTAAGTATCCCATTTTGTACTGGATCGTGCCTAATTAGACCAGTTCGCTTGACAAGCTCGCTCGTCATATAATGGTATCATTCGCAAAGGTAACAGGTATCGAACATGAGAAAGTCATATTATAAATGAGGCAAAAAGAAAAATGAAAAAAAAACAGAGAGAGAGAGAGAGAGAGAAATGGAAAGATTCCACTTTAATAATATCCCAATATTCATTGTTGACCTTAACATTTTATGTCGAAGCAGCAATCTCTTTCAGACTTGACGATAGGCAAAGCTTGTTTAAGTAACAGGAAGAAGGCCTGCATGAAAATTTGCTTGGCTAGCTGTTCCTTTTCTACTTTCGGCATGAAATTTGACAACAACTTTGTCGCATTTGTCTTTCTAGAGACCGGGCTTGTTAATTACACCCAATATGATGGAGAAGTTGTATAAATCCAAATGTCAAATAGTCTACTTTTACACGCTCCGGAGGATAATATAATAAAATATTATTATGGCTGTTAAATTTATAAGTTACAAACAAATGGGTTATTCACTACAATTTTTAATGGATTGACAAAAAAAAAGGAATATATGGGAAAAATATATATCATATTAATAATGATAGTAGTCAAATTTGAATTCACGAGAGGCATTAATGGGCCATTAAATTTGATGGTTGAAGGGTCAACTCGGTGCCAATCGGCTGGTTCTTGACTTAATCGGCCCAGAAACCTCTTTTTTTTTTTTGAAAAAAAATGTTGCTTGCCAGGGCAAGCAATTGCAGATACCATTTTGGTTTTTTTTTTTTTTTTACTCCAAAAAATAATTTTAGCTACTTTAAATTCAGGAACGTGAGTTGACATATTTATAGAAGCCAAGCTCAATTAGCAGTAGCGCGTCCTTAATATATATATATATATATGTGCATTGACATGAAGATGGGTTACATCGACTGAAACCAATCTCGCAAACTGAGGTCATGATAAATAAATTTTTGTTCATTTAGCTCCTCGCTGTGCTTATTATATAGTTTTTGACATGGTCATATTCTTAAATGTTTTTAGCCGGTACCGACTGACTAGTCTTTTTCTTTCCTTTTTTTAAAAATTATTTATCTAATAGGTTTGACCATAATTAAACGTAGAAATAATCCCTGCGTTAAATAGTAAGCACGAGAGTAAAAGGAATCAAGCAATGAACATCAGAGGATATAGGTTACTAGGGAAGACAATCGGGTCGGTTTTTAATTAATGTTTGGATGATCCTACTCCCAATTGCTCAAGCGGGAATCATCTACGCGTAGAAGCTAATATTAGGAGACATGTTATTGGCTATTACATCGCATCAAGACGACCAAAAAAAAAAACAAAAACACTTTAATTAGATTTGATTAATGCACTTTTTTTTTTTTTCAAATGGAGGGGTTGGAGCGCTAGATTTGGAACGTAATAATGAAATTCTGACTGAATAATTTCGAGAGTGCAAGTCTAGTTTCTGAGTTTTCTTCTTATTCAAAGCTATTTTGATTTAGCTATTAATTCAAATCTCGTATTGTCCCTAATATATATCAGAAGCTTTCAGACGAAAATGTACAAAGAGGAAAGGAGTTTTCTAAGAGAGGTCTTTTTTCATTTTCATGTTTTTATTTACTAAGAGGCTAATGAAATATATGTCTATAGGCGTTGGTTTGCATTGTATGACCTTAAAAAAGAGGGAGCGAACAGAAGTGCAGTGTCATTTTCAGTGTCGCACAGTAAAAATTAAAAAAAAAAAAAAAAAAGACAACGATCACCTAGTTTCACTTAATTTTAGTTAGTGATTTGTTATATTTTATGTATTAATTTAAATTTAAATTTTGTTATGATTACTTGTCTTGAAATATAAAATAAAAATTTGTATTAAATTTGTATTATTGAGTTATAAATTTATTAATATTAGAAAAAAAATATATTTAAATTTAATAATATTTGAGTGATAAATTGTTTTAAATAAAAATTTTTAATTTTAATTTATGAATATAATAATTAATATATTTTTCAATAAAAACACGAGACAACAATATATATAAAAAAAAGAAAAAAAAGGTGATTCGTTTACTTTTTTTTTTTTTTTTTGGGGATTCGCAACCTTGTGCATACTTCGCTCCCCGGACCCAATTTTTCCCGAGGGCTGCTCTGCATCCCCCTCCCCAAACAGAAGAAAACGAGTGGGATCTGCTTTTGGATTTGGTGGAGTCTCTTTTAATTCATTGAATGAGCCTTGACGGACAAACAAAAATTAATCATAGTAATAAGATTCTCCCTTTCCTTTTCGTTTTTTTTTGTTTTTTTTTGGGGGGGGAGGGGGAGGGGGAGGGGGGAGGAACCGCACGCCCTCCCTTTCTCTTCCCTTTTACGCGTTCTTCCAGGTCACCACCGCCTTTTCAGTTTCACCAACACTCTTTTCCTTGACCTCCTCTTTCGGTGACGCACGCCAGTGCCAACCATTTCTTAATAAATGGTTTCCTTTTCACACCAGGGTAGATGAAAAGAATAATAATCACTGCATCTTAATTTTAATTTTGGGGCAAGGCCTGTAAGCAACTGATCTACATCCCATTTTCTATATATATATTAGTGTAATATAATTAACCAAAAATCTTCTATAATAGTTGTGAGCACATAATGCTTCATAAATAATTATTTGCAATTAATATATTGACATTAGTGTTTTTTTGTTTTATTTAACTTTATTTGTTTGTTTGTTTCGTGGGTCAGCAACTGAAAAACGTGGAAGGTATGAAAGGTACTTTCAAACTTTCGGCATTTATTGCAGTTCCACGCAAACCTAACTTGCGCTGGCCGCTGTGTTTTGTGTGTCTCCCCTCTGTGCATGTATTTTTCTTCTGAATTCTGTTTCGGTCTCCTGTGGCCGCTCGGGACCCAAAAAAAAAAAAAGTGAAAAATAACAAATAAATTAAGACAAACATGTCTTTCGGTTTTAGATTAGAGGTAATAATACAATTATTTAGGTTGGCCCCATTATTCAAAAAATCATTTAGACGAAAAATTATGTGAAAAATAAAAATCACGATTGACTTGATTTTCACGTGTGACAAGTTTAGCCATGTTTAGTCGTGCTACGAATTATACCGTTTGACTTTGATCTACCAAGCCAGAAAAATGAACGAGGGGGGGTGTCTTTCGTTTCAGTTCAAATGAATTGACAGCGAAAACGCAAGAGATCAGGAATTCTGCTCTAATCTCTTCCTCTCACTTGGATTTTTGTCGAGTGTCTCTTAAACTTAGTACGGACCGTCCGCTCGAAATGGTGAACCGAACTCCAAACTAATTGGATTTGTTTAAAAACTCAGGTTGGGGGGGGGCATTCACTCGTGTTGTAGACAATTCAAACAGCAAGCAAACGTGGAATACTCCTCCACCCATTGCATCCCACATAACAACATTTCTTTGATTGAAGTTCATGCCACGGTCTCAATGTATGTAATTTTTCGGTACACAGTCTCACAATATATTTGAGAAACCCATACCGAGTAAAGAATGGTCGAGAATCATTGGTGCGCGTGGTACTTGACCCATTAAATGTACTTGAAGCATTTAAGGCCTGACACCACCGAGATGTTCAAGCTGAAAATAATTAAACGAAATGGCCTTACCCGAACCCAGATCCTCCCCCCCCCCCAAAGTAAGAAAGACCTTTGTTTTTTTTTTCGGTTGTTGTTTTGAAGAACAGTTGTTTTTGGCGGTTCGTAGTAACTAAGCATATTGACATCTCAAGTCAGGATAGCATAATAACAGCTCTCACTTTATAAAGGCTTTAGCTTCGGGTAAACTGATATTCCCGAACATCATTTCTCCCAAATTCAAAACCTTCATCTGATAGATCTCTTAAAATAATTTCTACCCTGTTACTTAGTTTGAACTGAAAAGCAAACCCCCCACCCCCTCCCCCCCCCCGGCCCAACCAAAAAAAAAGGTTAATTGAGAGCACCACTATAATTCAACCTTTACCTTTACGATCGATCGATCAAAAGGTGGTGTTGCTTTGCAGTTGGTTCCTTAATAAGGGAAAAGTTTCCCCCCACTATACCGAAATACCTTTTCGATTCCTTCCCCATGCCCGCCAATGATAGAGGAAACATTATTCAAAAAAGAACCATTTTTTCTCCTCCAAGTAAGTATTTCCCATTATTATTTTCACGTAAATATATTATGAAGTTGCTGATGGAGTGGCAATTTTTTTGACTTTTTCCTTTCTTCACGAGTTCAAATCACAATCGATCAATTGAAGTATCATTCAAAGATTAAAGCACCTCCCTAAAGGCTAATTGATGCAATATCGTGAGACAATAGGTCCCATAACTCTTTTCACTAGTGCAAGCCAAACCCCACCTTAGCTTTACCCCATGCATATGAATATACAAAAGTGTGTGAATCATCATGGCACGAAAGGTCAAATTTGAAGCAAACACATATCAAGAAATAACTTTCAGCTGGGGAGAATTGGGAGCCACTTGACCCTCTAAAAAGCTTTTGGTAGATTCTTGTACTCAAAGCAACTAGACTTTCAAGCACCCTTTAGCCCTTAGCCCTTCACCCATCTTTTTGCCCCTGCTTTTTAGTTTAGAATAAAAGAAAGTGGTTTTTATGAGATGAATTCAGTGGGGTAAAGCACCAATCAAGCAAAAGGTGACCACTGACCACTGTTTCCCCTTTTAAAACAAATGGAAGAATTGTACTCTCATTTGAATCCACAAGAGAAAAGGTTTGAAAGTGCTTTTAGATGTTTTAACCATAAGCGGAACAAAACATATTATGTTGAGGAATATAGAACATGGGAAAATTCTTTTTACACGCAATATTTTTCCTAGAATTTGAGCATTCGATAATGTTCCTTCCACGAGGTAATGAGTTTATAAAGTATTCTGGATGCCATTTCCAGGCTTGGAATCTTAGTCCAATGACGCGTATGGTTGTTTAGACTTAACTTGCTAAGCTTAATAAACTAATTTAAAGAAAAGACTTCCCATTGATTAAGCGGGGATTTGGCTTCATGTTATGCCTTTACATTTTGAATAATTGAAACATTATTGCAAACAACTTCTGTTACGCATTCATTTATGGTCTTTCAGGCGAGTTATTAATCGGATACATATAAAAATGCCGATTTGTATGTATTAGGGAAAACTAAGAAGCTAGCCATAAAATGTGGATGTCTTTAGCATCAGACGAAGAGCAACAATGTAGGAGCACCGCCTTATTAAAGGCCCTTGTACTTTTTTTAATTATTTTTTTCAGTAAATTATTTAATTTCTACGGAAAAGAACGATTAGAAGATGCCCAACTCCCGACTCAAAAACTTCAATATTTGAAAAGCCATGGCATCTTCTACTTTCAACTTTTGGAGTTTCATGTGAATCCGTAAGCTTTACCAACAATAGAAAAAACCTACATGCAAAAGGCGATGAGCTGGAAAAGCCACTTTTGCCTCCACTAATGGTCTAGAAACTTGGCTTTTTAGGCACTAACCACTTATACTTTACACACAAGCATCCAACTTTCTTCGGGAAAAAAAAAAAAAGAAATAAAAGGTTTCTAAGAATGACCTATAGCCTTTAGGACACACATGTGAAAAGATACGTGTGCCTACTCAAGGCACATGAGAAAATGTTGAATGGATTCAATTCGACCATGAAAAGTTCAAAATGTGTTTTTAAAAGTCAAGACAATAATCCAAGGTAACCCCATCTTAAAGGGCCTACCTTTGGTTGATCAACCTTTGTCAAAATTGTAGTGGGTATCTGAAACACACATTGTGATATGTTAGACCTGCTTAAGCTTGCATGTAACTAAGAGTTACGTAATTAAAAGTTTTGGTTAAGCAGTCATATCATGACCTTCGACTAAGCATGCATGCAGTTAAAAGTTTCATCGACTTTCCTAATTAGTTGAGTGTGTTCAGAAAGAAACTGTAGAAAAAGATAATAATTATAGATTTCTGAAAAATTTTCAAGAAAAAGGGGAAAATAAATAAGAGTGAAAACCGAAGTGAAAAGGAAAGCATACCCCTCCTCATCGGGATCTTCTATATAAAATTGAGTCGCACCACTGTTATTGCATCATCCATCGAAATTCCTAGGGACCTAGACAATGTACAAAGTGCATTAAATTCAATTAGAGTGGAACCCATCGAGGGGAACTATTAATGCACTATGCATTGCATGTTGTAAGCATCATTCATTTATTCATCCTCATCCTCAGCAGTCACCGAAACAAAATATTAGTTGGCAAATTCAATGCAAATGGGCCTCGAAAAGACAAAGAAAGGAATTTTTGGAGTAGTGCTATCTTCTCGGTAAATATAATTTGAGGCTATATATATATATATATATATATACCCCTTTCTGTTCCATTTTCCCAGATGTTTTCTCATTTTATGGCCATTTTAAATATATAGTTGACAAACCAAGCAAAAAATTAGCAATATAGAAAGTTCAGGAAATGTGAGGCATGGAGGAATATCATGAGGTCTGGACACATTTTTAATTAAAAAAGAAGTCTAGGGACCCATTGTTCAGAACCTTCGATAAAAGTCTAATCCATTATGTAAAGCTGTTTTCATTTTGAATCCAATGTGAACATAAATAACCAAAAATAGTGGCTTTTGCAATGGACAACTTGTGAAGACTATAAGGTGAGACTTTAAATATAATAGGTGGGAGACAAGCTTGTCTTTGGTTTCAAATATTTGAATAGAGAAGGATTGAAAAGCTAAAAGAGTTTGCTTGTTTCGGTATGTATGCCGAGGAGAATGATGATTTCTTAGAGCTATTTTCTCTTGGTTGGCCTATCACCATTCTTTGTGTGGACCTGAGAGAATCCAAATCTTCCCCCAGAGTCATATTAGCCATCCATTATGTGATGGTAATGGGTATTGGTTGCAATCAAACTAATTAATTTCCCCAGAGCAATAATTCCGTTGGGAATTTTCTTACATTAGTCAATTACATTTCTAATTTGAAGCTCCTATTTATTCAAGCTGATTGCATTATCACCCTGTTTGACTCAACCCACTTATAATTAGTTACAATGAGATGAGTCTCAACGAAACAAATTTTTAACTTTTCTCTGGCCTACTTTTGCAAATGGCGATTTCATAGATTATATTGTTTCTCTTTTGCCAGTTGCAAATATCGCGACCCACCTCAATTATGAGAACCCTGCTTAATGCTGCAAATTTCCATAGAGAACTTTAAATTCCTTTGGTTCACATGTCTCAAGGGAACTCTCATTCAACAGGGCTTTTAATTATTTCTCTTTTTATTCTACTCCTAGTCTCCTAGGATGTAAAGTGGGTGCCATTATTTCTTAAACAATAATTGATCTGTCACGAATTCAATGACTTTGGAATATCATACGCACTATAATTCAATTCCTAATTTTCAAATTCAGAACTGCTGCAAAGTATGAAGCGCAGTGACAAATACAACATGACATTACCTGTGAAAGTTTAACAAACACATGACGCAAGAAGAATAGAAAAAAAAAAAAAAAACAAACACAAAATTGTACACCTAATGTGATGCCAACAACTCCAAAAAGCTGCCCATACAGACAAGAGAGCACCAACCTGTTTCAGCCAACAGTAACCCTTAAATTAGACAAGAATGCAAAGTGACCAAAAATCCAATTTTTCTTTAGATCTCATGCATGAGAAAAGAGTAAAATTGAAAAGCTGAAACATGCCCCTATGGACCGTGGCCCAAAAAGCTGGTCCACCCAGAAATGTACGTGTCAGAAACCAGTGAGAGGCATGGGGCGGCACATATGCCAAGGACAAACGCCTTTACAAGAACTTTTTACAGAAATATTAAAGGAGTTGGCACAATGCACCCGTGGCCATAGTTAAGCAAGTGAAAGGAAACACTACAGTACTGTACAGTAGTCCCGAAACAATTCTTTCACCATGACAATGCCTTGGCATTTCTGCCCACAAGGTGCTATTGCCCCCTTGAACTTTTTCCTCCTTCCCTAATCGGTGCTCAAGTTGGTCAAGTCCTCACTGCTCGTGGGAATTCTCATTTCCCTTTTTCTCTTTTCACATTAAAAAATGACTGCAAAATTCCAAAGAAGAAGGAGATTTAATGTAAAAAGTTTTCTAGTGTGTTTGTTTGTCCAATAACATGCAACTCCCGACATTGGCGCCGAATCTTCAGTTGGGCTTGGAATTCTTACGGGTTTGCTTGGGAATATATTGACTTTTTTGGAGTGCATCAAATTACAGTGGTAGAAGCAAGAAAAAAAAAAAAAGTGTCATACAAAGGCTAAATCCATTTTCTTCTCTACATGACCTGCATTTGATTCAGCTATATGTTTGACTGTGAGTTCATAGCTATTCGCAAAATTTATGCTACAATTTGCTTTATACTTTGTGCAAGGAAAGAAAAAAACATCATTGTATTGTATACCTGATATGTAGCTAGGACCTTGCAGCATATTAGACTGGGAGGGCAAAGAACAGTGGAGGACTAAATAATTGGGCCTAGAAGAAACAAGAACCACTGCTCAAACACAAGTGGATGTAAACATTAATCCAAGCCCGTTAACTCAAATCCTCATTCAATGCCATCCTCTTTCCCTTTAAAGTAGGGTTACACTTGGGCTAAACGAGAAAGGATTTGGGTTTCATGCCTTTCAACCTTTTTTTTTTTTTTGTAGATGGAAATTAACCTTGTAAGTAATCTAGACACTCTGAGATAGTTAAAAATGTAGACATTTATCTTATAAGAATTAAAAAAAAAATATTTTTACTGTGTATCTCAAGACCTTGACGGAAAAAAAAAAAAGTAGTTTTCTATGAAGTTGTATTTTACGGGTCGTGATCAAGGATAGTTGATATTTCATTCGTTTTCGCACTGGCCAGAAGAAATTAACAAGCAACTTAGTCAACTGGCAAATCATAGCCCAAAGTGGTGCCCCATTTGATATATATTCCTCGTTTGGACTAATGCGCGTTGCCACCGGCCTCAATCCATCTGTCAACTACTTGCATATGCTTCCTTGTCACTCGTATACTGTTGGCATATTTTTTAATTTTGAGATTTGAATGCACTTGCTCGGTTGCTTGTAACCCAAATAAACAATTTGGTTACTGTATCGAGACTTTAATAAGAGGTGGAGCGTGTGTGTGTGCATCTATGATCAAAAGTTGAAATTTAACTGAGCCCGTCTCAAAAATCAAAATAAGATGGCAAGCAGATAAACAATCAGATAATTACAACATGATAGCAGCGGCTGAATATAAATAATGAATGTCCCTGAAAGGAGATGACACTTACAAAATGAAGCTTTTCTGGTTTGAGAAAACGCCGGTTTTTTAAAGGGACTGAAAGATAGATGACTTGCCAACAACTTTTATTGTATTTCTCATGAAGTTGTCCGTACGCTATGCTATACAGCACCATACTGCTGCCGCGATAGACACGAGAAGTTTGATTAAGCTGATTCTTGGTTACCAGAAAACAAGAATGAAGAGACACTATACGTATTCATGCACCGGATAGTCCTTGCCAGAAACATATTTTCCTTGCCATGTTTGCTCTTAATGCACACATAGCTACTTAACTAATCAATCTCATTAAAATCGAGAAAGAAAGACAGCACGAAATACAGGCCACAAAAAATGAAAAAATAAAAACTGTCAATTTTGAATAGTGAATAGCATGCAAGCTGTTTCACTCATCAAAAGCAACAGTGAAGCCACATCACAACCAAATCATGTCCACCTTGCAATGCAGAATCATTCAAAAAGAGAATTCCAGGTTGGTGATATGGATTTTGTATTTATGTCCAAAAATGAAGATGCACCTTAGATATGATACAACAATGAAATGGGGAAGATCCGACTCCATTCTTTCTTATCATGCCAAAAATACCAAGATCTAGGACCGAGCCTCTCAGTTATTTTCCGCACTGTCAAAGTGTGCCCACGGAGGGACATTGACTGACCATCCTTGCGTTGTTTATGCAAGTTGTATGATCTAGGACATGTTCATATAATAATGTCTGGAATTCCGAATCGACAAGAGTGCTAAGAAGGAAAATGTACACAATCAAGATATTCTAAAAGTTGAACCCGAATACTCAAAAATTTTAAGATCCGCCTCAGGGAACTATTCATAAATCTAGCAGAAACATACATTACTATAGGCTGGCTCAATACTTAATATCTCCACCATTGCTTGTAGTGGGTTCCTAGTAAAAACATTTAAGGCACCATTTGTTCACTTGTCATAAATCTCTTGTACAATTGCCACCAAACGGTCCTCACCACAACATTATCACCTTCTCACCATCTCCATCAGGAAACACCCTCCCACAGATGCTATTGGCACCACCAGTATACTCCCATCATCATCATCATTATGCGTATCATAAAAGTGTCAAGTGGAACATATGTAGTGAAAAGGGACGCAGTGAAACATAGAGGGGAGCAAGTTTCATGCCGTATGAAAACGGATTTACATGAGACTTCTCAAATGATGGAAAAGCAGATAATGAGCAGGCAATATATATATATATATATATATATAGCTATAGCACAGGAATAAATTGTTTTTCCATTGACCCAGTGGATAATAATTAAGAAGTAAATCATGTATCTCGACAACTGGGTCAAGCTTTATATGATCATACACGAGTACCAAACAAGCAACTACATGAATCTCTCAGAAAACTTATAAAAAGGAACGTAAATAGCAGAAACCTGGTCAGATTAAGAATAGCGAAGCAGCTGCTCGTTGATTTTGCAATGTCACATTGGAATTCAAGAAAGCACGTTTCTTGACCCTGATTTCAAGTCCAGCAAAAGGGCAATGAAAATGGGGGAAATTGGACGCAAGAAACAATATCAAGATGGCCAAGGAAATGCCCCCACTCACTGGTTTACACAATGTCCATGAAATACTACATCAAGAATCAGATTTGAATGTCCAGAAACCAGTTATGAATCTTTATATTCATTAGTAACAACAGAATAATCAAGAACAACAGGCAAAAGCACAAGCAGTATCCAAAGCACTCTGATCAAAAAGGCCCTTGAAGAAAGCAAGAGATAAAGTATCCAACCAGCATTATTTGATGTAAGATAAGAGAACAGTACCCCAAATACAACGATGCCATGGAAGAAAGAATCTCTGGCACACGAAGGAGAGGACAAAAAGACTGGTTTTGTATTATAAACTCAATTTCCGCAGTTAATTAAATGGAAGTTCTTGAGTTTCCTCTTTTTTTTCAATTCACAGCTCTTTTTAAACTACCACACCCGAGCTAACGAGACACAGCTGGATATAACCGTTGAAAATTCCACCCGCTTTGACACTCCTAACCCTTTTATTTTCACTCCGATTTTCCAAAGACACCTCCTTAAGAATGCTCCTCCGGGACCGTGGAGGAGAGGAGAGCGCCAGTTCCGCCTGCTTTGGCACTTTTAACCCTTTATTTTTCAAAGTAATTTTCCGAAAATACCCTATACATGGTTCTCCATTGCTCTCTATTTACTCATTTTTATTTTTAAAGATATTTCATCAAAATTTTGAGGGAAAAAAAAATCAAGAATCGTCATAATCAAATTTCAAAACAATCACAGGGTTGAACGACCCCATTCCAAAGAACAGGGACTGTCTTGTGCAGGGGGGGTTTAACGATTCGGCTGTCTGCTGGATTGTGAAAACAGGGACTGTTAATGGGTTTTGATGTGCAATCAAAGTGGTTGACCCCAATCGTCGCCTTAGCACTTGCCTCGCTTTCTGCCTCCACAGCCATCTCTCGTATATTCCTCTCTTCCCCCCCCCTCTCTCTCTCTCTCTCTCTCTTTCTCTCTGTGTTGATTTGTGAATTGATCATATTTCGTTATGGTTTCTGGGTAGCGTGTAAATTTTGTATTATTTTCTTTGGTTCTTCTTTTCAGTTTATTTTTGTAGGAAGAAATCAAAAGAATTGGAATCAAAGATTCAAGAGCTTAAGGTTTCCCTGAACTCATCCTCCCAAAAATGTTCTGCTGAGAGGCAGGGTCGAATCAGAACCCAACAGGTTTCCTTTTCTTTTGTTTTTTTCTTTTCTTTTCTTTTTTAATTTAGTTTGTTTTAAAATTTCATTTTCTGGGTAAAAGAATGTATGAAAAGTTTTTATCTTTGTTTTATTTTTTTGCCCGGGGGGGGTTGTATTTGGAAGTGGTTGGTAAGAAGACATGAATGAGTCTCTGCTTCTCTTCTAAGAGCTTAATGCTTACCAACTAGCTTTTCTTGCGGGGCGGCCCGGTAGTTGGTGGAAGGATGTGTTATTCACAGCAAGGCCGACACCAACGCCAACAACAAAGCCTTAAGGATGTCTTTTGTAGCAGTTGTTGTTGTTGTTGTAGGTTGTACCTCATGTTGAATGCAGCAGTGTTTCTTTTCGGTCAACTCTCATATTGCATTGGTTTGCTGATGTTTTTGCTTCTTAAATCATGATTAATGATGGGACTTATGTGGGTTTCCTCTTCTTTTCACCGCTCATTATGTGTAGGCTTTAAGGAAGGCATTAGCACAATCACCGTCTGAGAATTTGGAGCAGAGTCCTTATCCCATGACACCAATTGGTGTCGTTCTGTCTTGCTTCTCTACCAGGTAATTTGTCTGTATGAAGTTCTGAATTAGATGTTAATTTTTCTTTTGCTTCCCTATGTTAATTTCAGTTAACTCATTACCTTCTAAGTGCCCACTCTTCCCCATTTTATTGCAAAAGAATTGGTTCTTCCAATGGATTTGAGAACATCTTTGTGTGTAGCTCTACTAAGTTGATCAAATTCATTATGTAGAAGCCTGCTTGATGCTGACATGGTCTGCCTTCATGTGCTAAATTTGAACCCAATGTTTCCTCCACCAAGGAGAAAATTTAAATTAAGGCAGCTAGAAAACCTTGAGCATGGATTTATCCTCTGCAATTCCATCATCCGATCTCTTCTGCTGAAAAAAGTGTCTGGGTTGCATCGGAGATAACAGTGGAGTGTAAGCACTTGAAAAATAAATGAGAAAAGATCTCACCTCATGTAATGCAGGCTACTAGTAGTGACAGTGATTGCTATTTATGTCTTTGCTTTCTTTATGTATGCAATCATGGTAGAACATGTTGTCTGGGACAATTGATTTGTGTTTGTATTCAAGTAACTGTTTCAAAATCGCATTTACTTGAAATCCATCACTCTTGACGAGAATTTCATTGCTAAACCTCAATGACCACCAAATTTTGTGCTAGGTGCCTAGATCTTTACTATTGGCTGCTGGAAGCACCCTTCTGCCATTGAACCAAAAATTTGCATTTTGATTTACGTAAGGTTTGTGAGACAGTCAATATGTTGATAAATTGGGTTAAACTTTGTTTGCTCTTGACTTAAAAAATGTCATTGGGGGTTGAGTAATGATAAGAAAACAACAATCTTCCAGTTATTTGCCATGTCAGTGCCCATCATGCAGGATCTATGTCTGTTGGCTATTTTTGTGTCACAAAAACATTTTGAGTCACAATTGACTCCTGCTTTTAGCATTCTTAAATGTAGATTTTGACAACATATAAGTTATGACATTGCCGGATTTTTGTGCACATTCTAATGCATCCTTCACGTGTCTGCATTCTCAACATCTTTTTGGTATATTTTAAAATGTTAGGAAGACTGCATTTAATTGTCCATTTGTAAATGGCTAAACCATAAACCATAGGTGAATATTTTTTATCTGTACAGAAATGGGACTCCAAGGCAACCCTTGCTTGTTCCTCTTGCTAGAGCATGCTTAGTCTTTGATTCAGCTAGAGTTCCTCCAGCATCACTTGAAGGTCTTGCAGAATATACTCATTGCTGGATTATATATGTATTTCATTTAAACACAGATTTGGAGAAGTTATGGAGGCAACCATCTAGATCAAAGTTCAAGGCAAAGGTGTGTGGTGCCACTGGTTTCATTATTATTTAGAGCCTTTTAAAGGTTGTTTCTTGTATAAAATTTCTATGAAAGCTTGAGTGGATGGATAGGTTAGAGTACCAAGATTGAAGGGTGGGAGGATGGGAGTCTTTGCAACACGATCCCCACATCGACCATGTCCAATTGGGCTCACTGTTGCCAAAGTAGGGATTTTTTTTTTAATTATTATTAATATTTGCCTTCTTGTGTTGTGCAATGTATGCATGATATAAATATGGTTTATATGGGTGGTGTACTTAGGTGGAGGCAGTACGGGGAAATATGATTCTCCTTTCTGGTGTGGATCTGGTAGATGGGACAGTAAGTTCACTCATTTTATTTTCAAAATGCACTGCAAAAATGATTTTTTACCCTCTTCTTGCTCATCACCATTATTTTTTACCTGAATTCATCAGCCGGTACTAGATATCAAACCGTATCTACCATACTGTGACAGCATCCAAGGAGCAGCAATGCCAGAGTGGGTGACGGTAATGACTTCATAGGTGTTTAGCAATACCTATCCCATGAATTTTTAACTTATCATTTGAGTAAACCATTCAGGGTGCTTTGAGCCCTGTTATCACCACTAATCCCTGGCAGCTAAAGTCATAAAAATGGAAGTTAGGAGATCCAGTCTAGAAATTCATTCTCATGAATTGAGCTGGCAGAAAGATCTAATGCCACACATCCATATTAGAGTGTAGATACCTGATTAGTATTTATTTTGTTCTCTCATTGTGCTTGAGTGGTGTCTAACGTCTGTACAGATGGACAACATGCTAGCAGTTGCTTCAGTTAGCTTTTCCGAGGGCTTCTCATCCTCAATTGCTGATTGTTGGGAAACAGCGGTAAGTGTATCTAGTTGAATTGTCAGGCATACGTGTCAATGAAAAACAAATGTGTTGGTGTTTGCACTATCTAGCCTGAGCAGGCTCAGTTCGAATTGGATTATGGGATACTGGTTTGACACAATTTGTTTAAGGTGTAATTGCTATGTTCTTCCTTCCTGGTATTGATCCTGCACTTGTTCTCTGGCAGGAAAAGAAGTCTTTGTATGCATCATGGGATGAATTTCAACGCTTGATCAGGCAGGTACTTTCATGGGATATCCGATCAGTGTCTCAACGAAACCAACCACACGATTCCTCAACCGTGATAGGAAATGGGGAAGCATTGGATGACACTCTGGGTGAGCACAGCCGTGACAAAGACATTTGTTGCAACAAAAATGACAAGAAACCTCTTTGCTCTGAGGATGCAATTTACCACCTAATTCTAGAAGGAATAGACATCTCATACAGAATGAGTTGCAATGGCAATGTAGTTGTAGAGAAAGCCGTTGTTTCATCCGACATTCCAACCAGCAATCGGAACCGTTGCAATTATTCATTTTGGAGAGATGAACTGAACTGAATTGATTTACTGTTTACACCCCTGGTACTATCTCAGTCAGGGATACTGGAGATTGTTTATTTAGAAATTGGCTTCCCCTTTTCGTTTTTTCTTTTCTATCAAGGAAAGGTTGATATTCGGGACTTGGTAACAAGAAATTCCAAGAAGCTTGTGAAAAAGTCAAGCAGTCTCTCCAATACTCCAGTCTCAGTATCAGTCGTTTTCGGTAGATTACGCATATTATATCTTATTGACAGAGAACCTTATTGACTAGGAACGTATGAACTTGTGTCCTAAGTGAACATGATGAAATTGACAAAAATATAAAGAGTTAATTATTAGCAAAGCAAGAAATTTTTCGAAAATTATTTACTTATTATTTTCCAAGATGGATCGGTAAGCAAGTGATATACTAATTCATGCTAAATAACTAGTTGAGTTAGATTAAATTCAATTATATAATCAGTTAGATTTAAATAAATATAATTAATTTTTATATTATATTTATATAAATTTATTATTTTCAAGTCCACTTAATCGAAATTTCACGAAGAATGCTACGAAGCTAAGTCCAACCAGCATTTGACTAAACTCAACTTGGAATTACAACAGCACGACATTGAAGTCAGTTCAGGCGAAAATTCGAATGGCACGTGGAAAAAGGGAAGCATGAGCAGCAGGACAACTCAAAGGAGAATAAAACGTAGGAGACTAGCACAAGCAAGTCCTGTTCAAAAGTTGAAATTCTTTGGGCTACGCGTAATGAGCGGCCCATTAACTAAAAGCAGCCGTGATTAACGCGCACTTCGGATGATCAAGGGTTTGCTTCGATACTCCTGGGCATATTTTGTCAAAAATTAAGTACACGCGGCGAGATAATTACGGATAAACAATTGCCAGATGGCGAAGCCCCACGTCCCTTGTACCATAGCATTAGAAAACCGGCGAAGAACATTGCTTCTGTTCCACTTTGACGGGGAAGGCTGCAAGAGAAAAAGAATCGAAATCGAAAACGTGATTGGTTGAAGCAACCAATGTTAATCCGGTGTGAGTTGTAAACTTCCTCGTTTTAAACCATTGGGGAACGTACAAACGATAAGGGGTCATTTGGTACAGATATCTATAGAATTTTACAATTCTAAAAATTTCGAATCTATAGGATTGGGAATGAAAATTTTGTCCAAATCATGAGAATTCAATTTTTTTTTTTTTTTTTTGGAAATGTTGAGTAAAACTTCAAATATATTTCTCAATATAATAAATCTATCTTCATAATTTTGAAAGTAATATTTTAACTTGGAGTGGAACGGTGTTCTTTTAGTTAGATCAAGAAAATAAAAAGCTGCTCGTAATATAATCCGATAGTCGCCTTCTTTTTCCCCCTCCCAACGCGGACGAACTTAAATTGCCAACTACCTGTCACTAAGTGCAGCTGCCAACTACCCACAACTGCACAATAATTTATTAGCCGCCAGAAAAGAATAATCACATATAAAAAAAGGCAATGTATTAATGTCAAAATTGGGCATTTAATTAATATTCCTTGAAGGGTTCCCAAGATCCCCGCAGGGGCCCTCTCTGCATGCAGCATCGTAACATCACCTAACTATTGGAAAGTATTTTACAATCTGTCGATAAATTTTGTTGTGGATGCATTATATTTATATCATGATCAACGAGTAATAGTAATGCTTGTTTGTAAGGTTTGATATAAACAACTGTATATCTACATTTCCAATGAATCTTCATCACCTTTTTGAATTTTGTACGGTTCTTCATGTAGATAGTCCGTGATAATCTTGACCATATATATATATATATTCTTGTGGCTGAACTGGCAGCCAAAGCAAATGGTCGACAACATATGTATTTTTTATAATTTTTTATTATTGGAATCTTCACAAAAGTGATAATTTACCTTGCAAGTATATGTAAAAGTCATGTGATGCTTATAATTGACATTTTGTTACTATAATATGATCAATTTTATGCATTTTGTTCTTAACCTTGGTTGCTGTTGGTTGCTTTAATAGTATAAGAACACAAAGGGTTTCGAACATTCCTTTCCGTTCTGAAAAGGAATTGGTATACTTTACATTTCAAATAGCAAATCATCTCCCCACCAAACACATGTTTTTTAGTACAAATATTCCTTCGCCACCAATTCTTATTCACAGTGTGAAAAAGAAACAGTAAAAAAAAAGAGAGAGAATTTCATGACTTCACTAGATCATTGCTAGCTAGATCATCAAACAGATACTACATTAGAGCCATAATTAATAAGTCAGTTGCATAACAAAGGGTTCACATTGACGTATCTGTTTCTTCAAAATGATGTAGCATTGAAATCTCTGAATTTATAGCAACAGTTCAATCAAAATTTGATATTTAAACAAATCCATTCAAGTCAAAGCTGCATACATTAAAAGGGTCTGTTTAGTTTTGAAAGTTCTATTTAATATCCTACTGTTAAACAATTTTTTTTCCCCTCTTTGCTTGATATCGAAAGTAAGGGCAATGTTTTTTCTTTAAAAAAGAACGAGGGCATGTTTTGTAAGTTTAAAAAAACTGTTTTTAAAATCGATTTTTTTTTCTTTTTTAGTGCAACCTTTGAAATTAAAAGTTAAATGAAGACAGCAGAACAGAAAAGTGCATGGTGATCAGGATATGTCACTCTGTGACTGTAAAAACTAAAAACCAACAAAACAAATTAAAACTCAATCAAATAATCAAAACAAGCTTATCCAACCGAATAAAAGTTTACAAATGGGGGTTGAAACTAAACCTTAACAAACACGCTGAGATACCAAACCCCACAATTTCACGCCACCGACACACAGACATGCAAACGTGACACAAACGCAACACAGCAAAACACAAAAACAATTTAAACACACAATTTTATAACACACAAATGGACCTAAAATATTTTTATATTATACAAAAAAAAATACAGAATATTACATAATAAAATAATAAAAAATTGAAAAAGTCTCGAATAAATTGTACCAAAAAAAAGTTAATAATATAATATAAAATACTCATTTTACGTTTATTTATATTCATACAATCACGTGTGCATGTAATTTTCTCGAGACAAGTATTCCGCCGGTATTTACCTAGGCACTTGTGGTAATTCAATCCTTGCATAGGGGCAAATAAGTCAACAAGTTTCTCAACTTTGCCCCCCCCACTCGCACGCCCGCGACCCATCCAATATTAATCCGTTTCATAACTGTAACGCCGTTGTTCGTAACGGTAACGCCGTTGTCTCCAATCTCAATCCCTCTCTCTCTCTGTCTCCCTCTGTCGAATTAATGTGGCTGCTGCATTATCTGGAACTTTCTCTGTCTAGTTCTTGAAACTCGAAAAGTCGGGGGATAGCCTTAAATTGTTGGGACTATTTTAACGTTATTATATTACTTACAAACGCAAACCAAAAAAACAAAAAAGAAAAAAAAATCATAAAACGCCTTTTCCGGTTGTGGTTCTGTTCTATATGTACTTGTAGAATCCCTCGTGACTGTTTGTTGTCCTTTCTTTCTTTCTTTCTGTTTCTTTTAATTTATTCTTTATTTTAAATAATGGACTCGCCGACGACGTCGACGACGACGGCGGGGGAATCGACGCGGATCGTAGCGGCGCGGTCGTCGGTGTTCGAGTCAATCCGCGGATGCGGCCTTTCGGGGGTCCGCGTCGACAAGGAGGACTTGAAGAGGAAGCTTATGATGCCAAAGTATCTGCGCCTTGCCGTGCTGGACGCCATCCGGTCGAAGGACGCCGGCTCTACCGCTGGCCGGTACTTAAATGGCGGCGAAGTTGGTAGCGGCCGCGAGCAGCCACCCGAGGGCCCCATGGTGGTGTTTGTCAATTCCAAGAGTGGTGGCCGCCATGGGCCTGAACTCAAGGAGCGCCTCCAGCAATTGATGGGCGAGGAGCAGGTTTCTTTATCGTTCTTTTCTTTTTAATTTAATTACAATTACTCCACCATGCCTGCATGTCCTTTTGGTGTTTGGGTACTTTTGTTTCGCTGGTAACAGTAAACTTTTTACTCACCTATAGTACATGAGTTTTGATTAATCAGAATATTTAAGGTTCTGGCGTCAGATTTGTTAACTTATTAAGTAATTTCGGCTTCAATAAGAGATCTTTGGGAATTGTTTAGGAAAGATCCGTTCTGGGGAGGCTGCTTTGTATTCAAGAAGGAGGCCTTTGTGGTGAATGCGTGTCAATTTAGTTTTATACTTTTGTGGCTTGTTCTTGCTGCTCTTGTCTTAAGGTTGGCCTTTAGAATTGGCGATGATTTGTAATGCAGGTTTTTGACCTATCAGATGTGAAGCCCCAACAATTTGTCCAGTTTGGATTGGGCTGCCTGGAGAAGTTGGCTATGCTTGACGACTTTTGTGCCAAGGACATTCGGGAAAAATTGAGAATTATGGTATGCTTGTTACGGCTCATGACACGATCAGGATGAACTCGAGTGTGAAAAGTTGGCGTGTATATGACTACTCCATAATTTCTGTGTGACGTTGTAAAAGGTTTTGGTGATTGGCAGGTTGCAGGAGGTGATGGTACAGTGGGTTGGGTACTGGGAAGTCTTTCAGAGCTTTACAGAGAGGGCAGAGAGCCTGTTCCTCCTGTGGGAATCATTCCTCTTGGCACTGGGAACGACCTAGCAAGGAGCTTTGGTTGGGTGAGTGTTTCTTATGCCTTGAATTTTTTTCAGTCTTCTCACCCTTTGGTTGTCTCATTTAGCCATGACTTTGAATGTATCCTTCAGGGTGGTTCATTTCCTTTTGCCTGGAAATCTGCTGTCAAAAGATCTCTTCTCAGGGCCATTAGTGGTCCAGTTTGCCGCCTAGACAGGTACAGTTTTGTATTTTCTCAGTGGTAGTTGGTTATAGTAGCTTGAACCAATCGGTGTTACCTCTGTTTGGCTTGTTTCATTTATTCTTGTGAAGTTTGCTAGTTCCTTGGCATTTTGTATTGATTTAAATGCTGTGTAAAACTCACTTATGCATGGGGCTCAAGGATGTTGCTTGTTTTATGCTTAAAGACATGCAACATATTCATGCCTTTAAGCTGCAATACTGTTGAGGTTCGTAGGCCAGGATGGCACAGTTCCTTGACTTGAATGTCTCATAGTTAGCCACTTTGTTATTACCTTTGGCCTCTCCTTATCGTACACATGGGGCTTGGCATCATTAGTTATTCTCCCTTCACCGTAAGATGGAGCAACTGCCACCAGCCGCCATGAAGTTAAACTTGTCTTGCATATCAGTTCATATGATCCGATGTATGGACGGTGACATAAAATAAACTGCCTCCTAACAGTGCATGGTGCTCAGGTTGGCTTGACCACAATGAAGTTATACTCTTGACGAAAATAAAGAAAAACACCCACAGAAATCGATGAGAGAACAATTCTTGCATTTTAATGGACTTGAAATCTCTTTTCACATTGAGTTTCAAACAAGATTCTTCCTGGATTTGGATTTTCCATGTTTCTCTTTAATTTTTGGACAGCCTACTTTTTTTAATTGTTTGTTAGCAGTTACCTTATATTTCTCTTACCTTTTTTGGGATATGCCTTGGGGGGGTGGTGAAGGGGGGTGTGCTTCCCACTGTGGTGTAAAATAGCATCATCTTTTTTTGTTTAACTTTGATGGCCAATTCAACTGACATTACAGAAAAATTACTCTTTAATATGCAGCTGGCATGTTATGGTCTCAATGCCTTGTGGAGAAGTTGTAGATCCACCCTACTCTCTGAAATGCACAGAAGATTGCTCTCTTGACCAGGTTGTGGACCATTCTACTTAAAAATTTTGATATTTTAGTCAACTAGCAGCTATTGCAGGCTTATACCTGATCAGGGCTTCCTTTAAGATATCTCACGTGTTTAATCAATGCTCACCATAGAATTTATTGTTTTTGCAAATGAATTCTTTTATATCTTGCTGGCCCATTTAGAGCTGTTGTCTTCTCTGGATTGCAGGTTGAGATGTTATTATTTTATACCCTTTCGTGTCCAATGTGCAAAAAGTGAATTTATACTCTCTCTCTCTCTCTCTCTCTCTCTCGCACACACATACACACACACACAACACACAACACACAACACAGTTACATTCTTTTGAAATAACTAGTGATTCATAAAGTATAATAAAGGTTGGGCTCTTGTTCTTATAAATATCACTGTGAATACTGTGTCATGTTTAGGGAACTGTAGATGAGGAAAAAAGGTAACAAATATCTGAAAGAGGGAATGGCAGATTGTTAATGAGATGGTTCTTTTAGACATTACTCACTTACTGTTATTTGGATACTTTTGATTTTCCAATGTTGGAACTGTGGATTTATAATGCAAAGTCTGGTATCTGAGCAGTTGAAATTTTCTTGTGACTGTAGGGTTTGGAAGTTGAGGGACATTTGCCTGAGAAAGTGAATTGCTATGAAGGCGTTTTTTACAATTACTTTAGCATAGGTACTACATTATAACTTCCACAGATTGCGGTAAAGTTGTTGAATCACATTAGTTGCACAATGCTCTTAGATTTTACTTCTTCTCTTTTTTTGAGTCAGCACTTCTTGTCGTGATGAGTTATTTAAGTTTTATCTCTTCAATTAAAACAACTTTATCTATACCATTTCTTCCTTGAGCATGTGATCTTAGTTTAGGAAACTGGAGATTCCAGTTGCAATCGTATTTAATGGAGTACTGATTCTCTTTGCTTTCTTCTTTGGCCCATTTCCTGTCTGGTTCCCAGGGTGTCATATTATTGATTCTATTGCAGTTGTCAGTGCACAGCATAAGTTTCAAAACAATTGAAGACTGAAAATCAAGATGTAGTAGTTTTAATGCCTGTACTACAGTAATAAAAGAATCCTTTAATGTTCTTGAAACTTAAGAAACAAAAGAAATATGTAAAACTGGACATGTCAAAACTTGCTCACCAGTATTTTAAATGCCGTAATGGTTTTGGTTTTGGTCAATATTTGGTTAAGAAATCTTAACTTTTCTGTTTGATCATACAGGAATGGACGCTCAAGTTGCTTATGGATTCCACCATTTGCGCAACGAAAAACCTTTCCTTGCTCAAGGTCCTATTACAAATAAGGTCTAATTGAAGCTCTTTGCTACCTTAAACATGAAAGTATGTCTGTTTTACATAAATGTGCACCATTAGCTGCAGTGTTTTAGTCTAAATTTTGTTTATCACAGGTCACTGGTCATATTATGCATGGATATGTTCATTTATCTTTTGTATCTGTGCCCAGGCTTGAGGAAATTGTTGTCAAGTGTTGGCCTAGACAACTAAGTGAGAAATGTTTTTATGATTCTTCTGGAAGTCAGTAATTTTGCAGAATATGTGAATTCTTGTGTAACAGAGTATGGGAATTTTTGTGACTATTGCCTTTTTCTGTCATTACTGGAATATGGACTAAAATGTTCTGCATAATATTTGTGCTTTTTGACACCTTAAATTACTATTCAAATAAGTGACCCAATAGTTTTTTTAAATTCAGATACAACATTTGTGATTGATCCATTTGTTGTTGCAGTTGATTTACTCTGGTTACACTTGCTCTCAAGGTTGGTTTCTCACACCTTGCATAAGTGATCCAAGTCTGAGGTTAGACATCCAAACTGTGGCACCTTTTATACCATCAACATATAACCACTATGTTTTGTTGTGCCTTGGTTTGGGGGAAGGTTAGACGAGGAAAAGGAGATTGGATGGGTTTTTTTTTCACTGAAACTGATGTTGGTTGATCTATATTGCATATGTTTCCTCTTTTGGTTTCTGATCACATGAGACTGCAGTAGGATTCTTTTTTGGAGAAAATGAATGACCTCTCTCCTGATCTTTTTTTAATTTTTTTATTGGGCACTCTTAGCTTTGATATGCTGAACCGGCTAGTTCTGATGTCTTTGCTGCAATAGATTTAGCTGAATTTTATTATGTGAATGATTCCCTCTATTTTTGGTCATTCTCATTTCTTTCTTAATGCCATCATTTATTTGTCTACAATGGAACTTTTGGCTGTAATCCATTTGAGAGTGTTTTGCTGCAAGCACCTGTATGCTGAAGCAGAATTTTCTGGTTTTAGGGGCCTCAAGAATATATTAAGGATGCATGTTAAGAAGGTTAACTGCTCAGAATGGGAGCAGATTCCGGTGCCAAAAAGGTAGAGTTTGGATTGATGTAATTTTTGTTTGAGATATTCATTGATATGGTTATTGATGAATTTTGAAGCATTGCTTGTGGTTTTAAGTGTCTGATGTACTTCATTTATATTGATTTATTTGATCCTTTGTCTCACATGAGTAAAAACTATTGTTTCATCTAAATATTAGAGAAAACATATAATTTATTAAGTGTACTGAATCGTCACATTGTACTTGGTATTCTGACTTTTTTATGTGTCTTTTATTCTCTTATTTTTCTGTTTTCTGTTTGCTTTCAGTGTAAGGGCAATTGTAGTTTTAAATCTTCACAATTACGGGAGTGGAAGGAATCCATGGGGTACTCCGTCACCTGAGTACATGGAAAAGGTATCACATATCTGCAATATAGGATGACATTAATCAGTTTGTGTTCACTACTTGCAATAGTGGGATAAAATCCCGTGAAAGCTATGATTACATTGATTGCAAGCTGGTTGAGCTTGCTTGGCTAACATACTCTTGTCTTGGGATATTGTTGATTCACAAGTACATAACAATTTAGTAATTTGATTTTTCAGCGCGGCTTTGTTGAGGCTCATGTTGATGATGGCCTCCTGGAAATTTTTGGCTTAAAGCAAGGATGGCATGCATCTTTTGTTATGGTTGAACTGATTTCTGCTAAACACATCACCCAGGTACTATGGATTTCCCAAACTTTTAACTTTTTGTGAAGTTGGCAGACTAAATGTTCAAGCTGGAAGTTCGAAATTGGACTGGGCAGCATGGTGTACTTCAATTCTTTCTTCCATGTTTGAGAACTGCTTTGTGATGGCTATTTCAGTTTAGGAACTGGCTTAGGGGTCACCAGTTTTATTTCAATCAGCCATTTTTTATAGCGTATAATCCTTGGATGACCCGCCCGATTCCTCATTGTCATGTTATACGACTGCAAAATAAGAAACTTGTGCATCCCCAAGGTTTCCAATATAGTTGTTTAAACAACTGTGCCTAGGTGGGCGTATGATGATATGCATCTCTAATTAGGTTTAATTGTCACTGAGAACATATTCAAAATTGAAAAATTAGATGCTCGATCATGTCTCAGCTTGTAATTACTTAAGAGACTGATTGCTTTCCGATGACTGGTCCAGCATCAGCAGCATGTTGATGTGCATTTTGTTCATTTTTGCTTGTCTATAGGCTGCTGCAATTCGACTAGAAATAAGGGGTGGAGAATGGAAGGATGCATATTTGCAGATGGATGGCGAGCCTTGGAAGCAACCCATGAACCGGGAGTACTCATCATTTGTGGAGATTCGGAGGGTGCCTCACCAATCTTTCATGATAAACGGAGACTAGATTTAAGCGTTGTGGGCACATGCTTCCGGGCCTCCAGGCAATCCGTGTAGTTTATTTGACCTCAAGGTTGAGATCAATATATAAACATTGTTGCGCCTGGAGGGAGAGTGTACATTACGTTGGTCTGCCAGGGTGCTCGGGCATCATTTGTATCAAAATGTATTAGAAGTTAATTTGTCTTCGCCATTTACATTTACGTATTAGAACATAAAATTCAAAATTTTGTTATCGAGAAAGGAGTGATAGAATCAACAACAATAATAACAAAATCCCAAATTTAATTGAGTCGTGGTTATATGATTTTTTTTTTTTTCTTTTTGCCATTCCATTATATTCTTAGATGTTGATCCCTCTCTTTGTTACTAAATATACCCCAAAACATGAACAAATTTTAATCATAATCTTTTGTTTTCTGTTGATATTTTCAATGTATTTCGATGCTCTGTTCTATGTTATTTGAGTCTTGTATTTTACCATAACATATTTATTGAGACAACATTTTATACAATTAACCATTAAATCATTGCGTGATCCAAGATGTGGTGGTTCTAAGCCAAACGACTTCGTCTTTTGAAAATTTTTATGGTAATTTTTCGTGTTTCTTTGGGTCATAATAATTTGATGGTTGATGTCTAAAATGTAATTTCAATAAATGTATTCTAGCAAGATTTAATGCTCAAACAATATAAAAATAAAGCATATGATTATATTGAAAATATATAGAAAATTTGAAGACTAAGAAATTGTAATGTTTGGAAGTGCAATTAGAAAAATTCTAATGAGAGTACCAACTATTAGATCGTTGACTATCTAAATTTAGACTTGACCGAAATGATTTAGAAAAATTTAGATTCAATTCAAACTACCTAAAAGGAAAAAGAAAAGGAAAAGAAAAATATAAAACTATATTGAAAGAATCAAAATAATACAGAACTAAAATTATTTTACTTTTTTTTTTTTTTTGAGAAGAACCAAACTATAAACCTTAAAATTGCGTCGGTTCTCAATTCCTGCAAGTCTCGCGTGATTGCAGCACCAGTTCGCTGCTCTAGGGTTTAAGGCCTCCCCAACTACAACAGCCATCTGTCTTTTCTAAAACCCTCTTGAGAGCAGCCATGGCGAGCACCAAAGTGCAGAGGGTTATGACCCAACCTATTGTACGTTTCTTTCCTTATATTCATTTACATTAGTTCTTGGTTTTCTTGCTTCTCCGTTATCTTTAGCTCATCGCTTGGGATTTTTTAACGATTCTTTTCATATTTTTCTGAATATTTCTTTTCTTTTTTTGTTTTCAATTGCGAAAATCTTTGCCTTACTGCTTCAGAACTTGATCTTCAGGTTCCTTCAAAGCGTAAGTACCTCTGTGTCTTTTTCTTTTTTTTTTTGGAATTTATTCATTGGAGATTTGGTTAAATCTTTATCTTTTGGCGATGGGTTGCCTAATCTTTAGTTCAATTTTCTTTCTTTTTTGATTGTCTTTGGTTTTGCACAATTGCCGTGGCGCAGAAAGCTCGGATTCAGATATGGCTGTTTGAGCAGAAGGATTTGAGGATTGAAGGCCGCATCATTGTAAGTTTTTCACTTGCTTGTGCATTTTTATTGGGGGTTTCTTAATCATAATTTTAGTTCCTGGCAGCAGTGAACAAAGTTTTTCCTTTGGGTTCTAGGGTTTCTGAGATTTGGATTTGCTCTCTTTTATGTTTCCTGCTTGGGGGATGTAATTAAGCTTCTTGTTGTGGTTATCTTGCAACCATTGATACTTTTAGTTGCGTAATGCTTCACTCTTTCATCTTTCCTCTAGGCACCTGTAAAGAAATGTTTATGTAATTTTGGTATGTCTGTGTTTGGCTGCTCTATTTCTTGTGTTCATTGCTTCCAAGACTTAGTTCCATGGGTTTGAAGATTGAGTGCTTGACATTATAAGTGCCAAGGTGTGAGGGCTTCCTGTTTCTTTGCTCTAGATATCATTAAAGAAGATATTCTTGTACTTTTGAGGAGTAGTTGCATTGTGGCACAAAATTTTATTTTTGTTGTACCATCCAGAATGGGAATTCTGTGAAGGCATTGTAATCTTTATGGGTGTTAAATTGGAGCAGGCTGGTTACAGTTCTCCCAGTTATGCATGGATGTTGTATGCCTCTAAATCTTTGAGCTCCAGCATTTTGTTTATTCCATTTGTGTTAGAATCATACCTTTTACATACAGCCCAACCTGCTTGGCTTTGCACTTTGCACCCATTGGGCATCTTGCATTTATAGAAACACAAGTGCGACTTGCTATTTATCTTTAGAATTTGAGCTAAAGAAATTCTTATTTAACATTCAAGTAGATTGCATGCACTGTTGCTAGAATATGTGAGCTGCAACTTCTTGCTAGTACACTTGCTTTACCAAGTTGAAGGCAACAAATTGACTTCAAAATGTTAGCAATTTCTCACTGGAGTATTTCAACAATCTAGATTACCCAATTAGGGAATCTACATTGTGGCTTGAATTGTGATCAAAATTTTCTACTTATTTTTATTAATTCGATTGCTGCCTTGTATCAAGAAATTCTCCAAATTTGTTCTATTGTGGAATAGGGATACCCTGGTCAAGATAGTATGTCCTTTTATCACCAAAATCATGTCCCAATGTAATATTTTCTCATATCACCCGGGAATCAGTTGCCTAAGGATGAAGTGGTGGCCTGCATGTAATCTTTACTCATTTAACTCACCTTTTCAGCAGTCATTCTGATTACTTTTCTTAATATTGGAGGACAAAAATGCTCTCACTTATTGTTTTTATGTGTAGATTTTTTGTACATCATTGTTGAACTTTTTCTGTTAGGAGTTGTACTGATGTTTGAATAACAGGGTTTTGATGAATATATGAATTTGGTTCTGGATGATGCTGAGGAAGTCAGTGTGAAGAGAAAGAGCAGAAAGGCTCTAGGTAATTTGTCTTTAATTCTTTGGATTTTCAAGTCTCTTAATATTTTCCTCCATTTTGTGTTTGCACTCTGAAGTTTGTCAATTATTCTGGTCAGGAAGGATTCTCCTGAAAGGAGACAACATAACTCTGATGATGAACACGTAAGTTAATCTAAGCACTGCTTGTCTCCTCTCTCTCTCTCTCTCTCTCTCTCTCTCTCTCGCTCTCTCTGGGTAATATGACATTAATGGTTTTGCCTCTGCAGGGGGAAGTGACGAACCAACACTCCTTTTATGCAGACTGCTTTTAGATTGCAGTTCCAATTGTTTGGAAGTTGTGCTGTTTAGTCATTTTTTTTTCTCCTTTTTAATTTTGACCCCCTCGGCCGCTAGGGGAGGCTAGGGGGAGATGTTTTTCAAATATTCTTGGTCTATCGGCTGGCTAATCCTCCATGCAATATGACAAGTTTTGTGAATAACAATGGATTAATGCATTGGTACATCAGTGCTTTGCCTGGTCTCTTTTCTTGGTTTGATCATTTTTCATCGGTTCGCTTGTTCCCTTTCCACTCTTTTTTTTTTTTAAAATTTTTTAAATGAATAAAAATGTTTCATTTTGTTTGATTGATCGGATGTAAGAGGAGGGTGAGAGTGGGGTGTGAAATTGTGTGGACTGCAGGGCCAGGTGGACTTTTGGGCCGTGCTGATGGAACCATGGTGCTGGTTCGGGTTGGTGGACCCACGGTGCTGGTCCTAGTGCGCTTGTGCCAGTTGATAACAATTTCATGTGTCCGCCAACTAAGTAACAAGGGCTCTGACTCATGTTGTTTTCCCTTGTCACCTCTGCTTATTAGTCACTGACCCAGCCTCCACACATTAATAGACCGTTGTATTTGTATGGCTTGTCCTGTAGCTGGTACAATATTCCGTACCCATTGGAGAATATCAAAAGAGACACGAAGACGTAAAAATGGAGAAAGAATAATTAAAAATGTGTCTTAGAGATTGACTGATTGAGAGAGAAAGAGAGAGAGAGAGATGTAGACTTTGATGTCATTCAAGTATGTTGAGATCATAGCTGATGTGTTTTCATGTCGATATACAGCTTCGAGGGCAATACCAATCACTGGCTTATTAGGCATTGTGTTTCTGTCATTTCCGCCAACCAAGTTAATATTGAACGTAAATGGTGTGTGTGTGTGTCTGGTGCCCATTTGGAAATTATATTCACAGACAAGATGCTCATTTTCACTGAAAGCAAATAGAACTCTGAAGCTCTAATGGAGAAAATAACGTACAAAATTATAGCAAGTCACTGGTCTTGAATTTTTGTATTCCCCATTTTCCCTGGTCCCAATGGGATAAATTTCATGTTTTTATGATAGGCCAATGAGCAAAGTACCATTAGGTATACATAATAGGCATTTTAATATTCTTCACTAAATATATGCGAAACATTCGCCGCGTCCATATCTGTAGGTTAGAGAATGTTTTGGTGGTGGAAACCCCAATCAAAACCTACATTTGAGTGACAGAAGAACGGATAAGCTCGTGACATTACCATGTGAATGCAAGAACATTCTTTCGTGTCAATGTCACCTTTATATATATATATATATATATATATATATATATATATATATAAAAGATGCTCCTGATGCTGCATTACGAAATTTGTGTAGACGAGTGGGGCGGGGTGCCACCAATACGCCTGTAGCTCTTAGTTGATTTCTGCAACAATAGTTATTTTTGATTGGAGTCACCGGACAATATATCCCCAGAGTATTCAATATTGTAAACATCAGTGTCTTCCAGGGGAGAGTCCACTAGAATTTTGTGGTCATGCCCACGAGACAGTGCTATCGCCACCATGTATGTATGCCACATGAATTGGATGTGACTAACTAAATTTGCAAAACTCAGGGTAACTTTTTTCTTGAGAGTTAAATAATTGATCTAGAATTGGTATGTCCATTTACTGAAACACTGTGGTAGGTTGCAATATTTATGTTTGCTTTTCAACCCAACACCCTGTTTTTGGGATTAACATCACACAAAGAACCGAACAATTTTTTTCTTCCCTTTTACTTTGCATATTCCCCTTTTACCTAACCATTTCCTTAAGTGCGGTATTTAATTGATAATTTTCTCCATAATCACTATCCTCATCTGTCACCTCACATTCGATTCCCATTCCTCCCATTTTATTTTGCTTTCCTAGCCACTCGAATATCACCGGTATATATGGAATACAATTGCCTACTCCTCCCCAACATTAATGAAAACAATCTAGCCCAAATTGGACACTCATCAAAGCTTATCGCGATCCTTTCGGCGAAAGTTTCCTTTACACACCACAGATCCTAGCATGACCGTACAAACTTTATGAATTGTTGTTCAGCCTACAAAAGGAAAAGACTCGGTGCATAACTAAGATGCATGTATCTGAGCACGCAATGCTTTTTGGATCAGGGCACGTCTTTAAATTCATTTCAATATGCCAAGTTAAATCTTAAGGTCGCATTACACCGTATGCGTATTTGTTGTGTATGTTTTTAAATTACAAATCATATCTCAGTTTGATTAATTTTCATCACCTTATTACTTAATTTTTATGCTTTGTATTACAAGATCATCAGCCATCTCGGTGTGGATTCTAGTAGAAGATCGAGAACCAATTAAAGGTCATCTTAAATCCCTTGAAGAGTGTGGGGGGAGAGGTTTAAGGTTCCAATTCACATATTCCATTAAAAAAACAAAAATTACTTATCAAAAAGAATTGAGCTACAAAAAACACTAGTAATTGATCGCAAATTAGAAAAGCTATGGCATTTCATCCAAATCGCACTCTACTAGTTAGCTAGCTGTTCTTGTTTTTTTATTTTATTTTTGATTAAATAGGTTATGCATAGCCTTTAATCACTAAATTAAAGTGAATTTAGTACAGCAACTAGCCCAACCCGTGGGCCTCGGGGTCATCCCACTCAAATGCCTTATCCGCTGTCTTCTAATTAACATTTTGGTTAGGTTCTTATAAAATAAATGACGCAAGTAAAGTTAGAAGAAGCCAAAGGAGCTGCGCCGGAAGATAAGAGCAGCCAAAAATCAATCATGGTTACGGCAGCCCACATCCAAGATCAATTATTGAAGCAATCTTGGATAAATATCAATGCGTCGGTCATCCGATCATCCCACTCTAACAAAGTAGTAATTCTTTAATTATTTGGCAAGGGTCCATGCACCAATACCCGATCTGGGTGAATTGATCCTTGTGTGATTAAATTGATTCCCCCCGTTACTTAAACTTATCCGCACTCTTACAATATCACTCAAAGTGGAAAGAAGCTGGTACAAGCATCACGTTGTTGCTCAACTGTTTTACATCATTGGGTTTTCGAGTTAACCAATCTGTTGAAGCCCATGGTTTCATTTCTCGTTAATGTTCCAAGAAGCTCAGGCACTCAACCTTAATGAAATATTAATTGGCCAGTTGAGAATCAATACTGTGACCCAGTTTTCGATTCAAAATCTCCAGTAACTAGTTGGAGAGCAAATGTTGACAACGCAACAACCTACCTAGTGACCATTAATTAAACACATATATAATGGCTTAATGGGAACTTTTTGCCAACTGGGATGCCAAACGTGCCAGGTTAAGTTAATTATTCAACAATAAAATAATAGAAAGAAGTGGGATTTGCTCAGGATTTGATTATCACACATATACTCTTGGAAAAAAAATTTAAAATCATATATACCATCAAATCCAAATAGTAGCAAGATAAAGATAATCTTAGTGGAGAAGAGGGATTAATATAAACACGATAAACATATAACTCCTCTCACAGAACAGTGTGTATGGCATTGAGCGTGTCTGTAATGATGCCGAGCTAGACGTATCTTGTGAAAAGTATATCCGAGTTTGTCCTTGGCGTGTACGTGGGGTGGTGGAGGGTGACGATGAAGAAGGACTCATGCCAACCCATTTTGAGGGGGACCCATTTATCCCGAGTGGTTGAAACCTCATCGTGCACTCTCAATTTTTGGATCTCCTTTATGAGTTGCGATATTAAATTTCACACTCCAACAGCATTGATGGATCACTAGGAACTTTCCGGACTCATAGGTCATTTAATTACGAACACGGAGGCTTAATACAACACACTCGGCTCTCAAGATATAGATTTCAAGCAATAGACGGCTAAAGAGCTTAATTTAAATTATGCTTAAAGGTCTGATCTCAATTTTGTGCATAGGGCACACGAGAAAGCATTTCTTATACATTGAATCGATGAACATACAGTGTGATCACTCAATCTAAAAAGAGTAGAATACGTGATTGTGCATCTTTCTAGACATCCAAAATCATTCGCTAAAAAACTAACCTAATAACTAACTTATTGACACAGAATTGTCATTAAAAGATGAATTTTAAAATAATACTGTGAAAATTTGAAAGATAAAGAGTCACGAAAAAATCTTTCTTCAAATAAGAATAAAATTATATATATCTATATATATCTTCAAATTTTGTGTATGACCATTTATTAGATAGGATGTTGCGTATTGAGATGCACATTTTAACATAAAATTGCCACTATTGGGAGGGCAAAAGGGGTGGCAGGCAAGGCATAAAATAGTGGAGGGGTCATCATCTGCGTTGTCCTCTTACCTCGCTTGGGTACCTGATGCGGAAAACCCCAAAAAGACGTGGCTTAGGGACCTAACGCACACAATGAATCAAAAGAACAACCAGGAAAGCTAAATCAGAGTTAATAACACAAACCCTAGACCCAATATTCGAAGGAACACAAATTTAGGGTATTCAAGAAGGATATGAACGCCACACTCCAGAAAAGAAAGGGATTGGGAGTGATAAGTCGATTTGAACGCCACAAGAAGGATAACCTCTTGATAAGTTCTTTAGTTCTTAAAAGAACCGAGGGAGAAACCCTTGCTTTCTATTTCACTGAAAGTTGTCTGATTTCTTGATTGTCTGATTTTCAAAACTTACAAGGGGTGCCTATTTATAGGCTTAGATAGCAATCCTAAAGAGGAAGAATTTCTATTTAGAAGAAATCCCTATTTTGGAGGAATTTCGGAATATTTCCAGCACATACGATAAACTCCTAATTTGGAGTGACTACTATTATTAGTCCTAATATTTTAATTACTCTAATGATATTAATAAGGTCTGGACTTTCTTCTAAGTTTAAATTCGCACAATTTGAAGCTGGGTTGGCTTGAGCGTCCTGAATCAGGCCATTTAGTGCTTCTTTAATCTTTCTGGCCCTAGCTCGTGTTATTGGGCCTTCTGGAATGTGCAATGGACCTCTTGCATCCATTGAAGCCCTAGCTCGTGTTATTGGGCCTTCTGGAATGTGTAATGGACTTTTTGCATCCTTTGAAGCCTTCCACCCTTCATGTCTATGGTTCTCATCATTCCCCCTTTCCTCAAAAAGATTCATCCTCGAATCATCACCTTATTTATACTTGATGACGTAAGGAAAGGTCTGAATGAATTTGATCCACTTGGCATGCCTTCTGTTCAACTTTCCTCGTACAAGTAGGATAGGAACTACACAATGACTCATGCTTTCCCTCACATTTCCTTTGAAAATAAGTTCTTCAACCTGTTTTTTATGCTCCTTTGTCTCGTCAAGATTACTCTTATATGCTGGCCAGTTTGGGATGGATGCACCAGGGATGAAAACAATTTGTTGCTCAATTCTTCTCTTAGGTGGCAATCCATTTGGGACATCGTCAGGGAATTCATCTTCAAATTCTTGCAATAGAACAACTACACTAGGCAAAGATAGGTCAAACTTATTAGTGTTAAAATAAGCCTCTTTGTATTGTATGATCATAGGTTGTTTGGCACAGAATGCTCTTTTGGCATCACTCTCTTTTGCATAGAAACTTTCTGTTTTCTTCTCCTTCTCCTGTGTTCTCACGTTTTCTCCTCTCTTTTCTCTTTTTTCAATCTCTCTTTTCTGTTCACTCTCATTTTTAATCCTTAATTGATCCTCATAAGCTTGTTGAGGTGATAATGGTACAAGAGTGACAAGTTTTTCATTCATTACAAAGGAATATCGGTTCTTGAATCCATCATGCATAACTCGCCTATCAAACTGCCATGGCCTTCCTAATAGAATATGGCCTGCTTGCATAGGTACAACATCACATAAAACTTCATCACAGTACCTTCCAATAGAAAATGACACGTGCACTTGCTTATCTACTTTAACTTCACCACTCTCATTCATCCATTGAAGCTTATATGGTTTAGGATGCTTCATAGTAGGTAAATTCAGCTTCTCAACCATAGTTGTGCTAGCAAGATTAGTGCAACTTCCACCATCAATAATCATACTACATACCTTATCTTTGATGAGACATCTCGTTTGAAAGATGTTACCTCGTTGCCCCTCATTTTCTTCTTTCACTTGCACATTCAATGCTTGCCTTGTGATGAGAGCTACTCCATTAGACGGATACTTCTCTCCATCACTTTCACCCTCTGATGATGGCACAGAATCATCATCTTCGTGGTCATAGGCACGTCTCAATTGCCTTCTTGCTTTAGAAGCCTCATATTTTTCGTGCCTCCTTTGCAACTCTGCTATTGTATTAGCTTGCTCCTCCATCCTCTCTCTCATATCATCAAATCTGATATTCATATGCTCAAATTGTTGTTGCATAGCTTTGATCATGAAGGACATGTCAACAGCTCCCTCCTGAGCTGCACCTTTGTCTTTGGATGTCATAGTGTTACTTCTACAAAATAATAAGATACCTCACAGAGCACTCCCTCACGTGTTTCACTCAAAAGAAGGTGTCACACTCTCTCGTGTTTACACTCTTTATGGCTTTTTCTTTATATGAACTTTCACTCTTGTCTTTTACCACTCGGATTTCTCCTTTCAGCTCTATAAAGAACAATCAAGAGTATTGATTTTGAACAGAATGAGATAAATGGTGTAGAATTGAACAAATTGGAGAATAAGGAATCAAAAAACGAAAAAGGATATCAAGGCAAACGATTTTAATGAACTAAACTCACAAAAAGAATCAGGATAAGGGAAGTTAAATTTAGAGGACAAACTTGGATAATAAGATAGGAAAATGGATGGCAGAATTGGAGTTAAGTAAGAAAACTTTGTTATTATTGTGGTCAATATGACCAAACTGTTAATTTTATCAATAACTTGAATTTGATGTTTCCTTTCTTTTCTTCTTTTTCGTGTTCTTTTTCTTTCTTTTCTTTTTTTTTTTTCGTTGATCCTTCTTTTTTTTTCTTTTTTTTTTTCCTTTTTCTTTTTCTCAACACAAAACAATAGTAGAACACTTAGATATAGCAATTGGAATTGAAATTAGCACGTTGAGAAGGATTGCAAGTAAACAGATTTGTGCATTTGAATTGTAATAGACAAATTGAATCGAAATAAATAAATCACAAGGTAGAAAATTGAAGAGTGAGTGGATTCAACCTAATTTAGAGCCAGGCTCTGATACCAACTGATGCGGAAAACTCCAAAAAGACGTGGCTTAGGGACCCAACGCACACAATGAATCAAAAGAACAACCAGGAAAGCTAAATCAGAGTTAATAACACAAACCCTAGACCCAATATTCGAAGGAACACAAACTTAGGGTATTCAAGAAGGATATGGACGCCACACTCCAGAAAAGAAAGGGATTGGGAGTGATAAGTCGATTTGAACGCCACAAGAAGGATAACCTCTTGATAAGTTCTTTAGTTCTTAAAAGAACCGAGGGAGAAACCCTTGCTTTCTATTTCACTGAAAGTTGTCTGATTTCTTGATTGTCTGATTTTCAAAACTTACAAGGGGTGCCTATTTATAGGCTTAGATAGCAATCCTAAAGAGGAAGAATTCCTATTTAGGAGAAATCCCTATTTTGGAGGAATTTCGGAATATTTCCAGCACATACGATAAACTCCTAATTTGGAGTGACTACTATTATTAGTCCTAATATTTTAATTACTCTAATGATATTAATAAGGTCTGGACTTTCTTCTAAGTTTAAATTCGCACAATTTGAAGTTGGGTTGGCCTGAGCGTCCTGAATCAGGCCATTTAGTACTTCTTTAATCTTTCTGGCCCTAGCTCGTGTTATTGGGCCTTCTGGAATGTGCAATGGACTTCTTGCATCCATTGAAGCTCTAACTCGTGTTATTGGGCCTTCTGGAATGTGTAATGGACTTTTTGCATCCTTTGAAGCCTTCCACCCTTCATGTCTATGGTTCTCATCAGTACCATAATCCAACTCCATGGTCCATGAGCTCGATTGCTTGTCATATAAGGGGTGGAACGCAAGGGAACCATACCAACTTAATTGCATTAGTTCATAGTTGGTTTCAACTCACCATTATTTGGTTTTGAGGTTTTTCCCTGACCTCTCGCCCAAAATATGTCCCTGGCAATGCAATTGGGTGAAGTGATTCAGCACCAACAAATGTTTGTGAGAATGGACGCAAAGTGATCAGAACAAACAAAGTTGTCTGACGTACTTAGGGACGTGACTTACAGCTGGCTTTTGTTTCTATCTTTAACAGACTGCTCGTTGCTTGTCTTCTTTGATAACACGAACGAAATTGAAACAAAAAGAAAAAGAAACAAAATCAGCACTTGGGATTGATAAGATATGCGAACAGAAATCTGTGAGAGATGACTCTCTAAACGCCGGATAAATCTCTAATGATACATCTTCTTGATTGCTGGCCTACTAATTTGTTGGTTTTTTTCGGTACTATAGTTGTAGATTATGGCGAAACAATCAGAGTACAAAGAAAAAGCAAAGAATATGAGATTTCACGGGGTACGTAGTCTACTTCCTGTACATTCTTCTTCTTCTTCTTCCTTTTTTTTTTTTTACGTTGACTGTAACGCATCCCAATATAATTCACGGGATTAGCCCCCGAGTTCCCAACTTTCCTCTTGGCAACATAATTTTTCTTAATTCTTTAAATGCCAGATAAATCTCAGATATTAATGCCTGTTCTTCCCTCTCTAACTTCTTGATTCTTTATAAATTATAAGATGCCTCAATCCAGCTCACAAAGAGGCGCCGGAAAAATATTTCATCGAAACAGTTGCTCTCCAATAACACAGCTCACTTAAAGGCTTAGTTTCAGATAAAGTGAAGGAAAAGATAAAAGTAACGTAAGTCACTTTAGAATAATTGCCAACCAACAATTGATTTCTTTTATTTGAGATTTTCCCTTCGTTTGGCAGCCGAGAAAGAGCAATTGAATCATTACTAGGGAGCACACAGTTTTAGTCTCAAATTCCAAAATATCGTATTTTGACCACCACTCGTTTGATTAAACCTTATGATTTGAGCAGTGTAGAGTAATTATAATATAATTATTCCGGTAAGCCATTTATTCTACACAAAAATTGGTCCGGCAATACTCTTGCTGTAAAGACTAAATAATAATAAATTAATTAATTAATTAGCCACCTTACCAATTCAGCCATTGTAACAGTGACTGGTTAGTCGGGGTCTTAACTAACTGAGAGAAGACAAAGGAACAAAAAGAAAAAAGATTGGATATCGTAAGGTTCCTGATAAATACAAATTGAACTCGTCCCTCAAAATATGGATGGCTTCCTTGCATAGGAAAAAGCATTGATGGGCCGAAGAAATAAAGCCGAATGTTAGGCACCGTCACCGAATGTGCACGTTGAAATTTAGTGGTCCAGGAATATTACCCGTGCATGAAACCGTCCCGATCGTTGCACCTTGGAATAAAACGTTTCATAGTACAATGAACCGGTATGTTTTGTCATATATATATATATATATATCTTCTTTCTTGCACATTTGACACAACCTTTTCAGCTTTTTCGAAAACCGTATTGTCCCATTTCTTCCTCTTTTTTTTTTTTTAGGTCTTTATCATTTAAAGGTAACCTTCATAATAATTTACGTGCTTTTACGCATTGTTCAATCTGAAAAACAAAAATATAAGTAATGCCAAAAAGGAGGAAAGTGAAAATGAAAACTATTTTCAGAGAGCATTCGGCAGGAATTAGTGCCTTCGATGCTTACATGTATCGTTTTGACCATCCAAGCTAGTGATTGCCTATCATCAATGGTCTATCCAATGATATATTTATATTTTTTTTCTCTTTTTCTCGAATGAATTAATCGATCACACAAATTTATGACAAATGAGTTTACTGCAGATTTGATTCGGAAAAGACTGCGATCAAATCCCAGTGAAACCCACGAATTTTCATGATGTGCCGTAGAATGTCATGTCTGCCGATCCTCAGTGACTCGATGGGCAGATTACTTGAGCCAAATGTAAGTGGTAATCAAACCCCACCCGATAAAAGAGAGGTTTACAACCAGTCCAGTGCGTATGGGACCTACATCAGCTACATATACATCATCTACATATTGCTTTGGGAGCAAACGGAATATTATTGACAATGTAAAATCATTAGTGTCCCAGTTTGGAGCTATCTAATGATTAATGGAAAAATAGCTATATGGCTTTTGTTTTTATTGCAAAGCTCCAATATTCTGTTAAACCATTTCTATTAAATTCTTTTACTTTGGTCAAATGCTGTTCTACTAAATGGATTGCTGTAAAATATATCAACAAATTTCTAGAATACAACGAAGTTTTAAAGTGCGAACTCAAGACCATATGATAATTAGGACCAATTAATTACAACAATTAGAGCTACTGTACACAAAATTGTAATTAATCAATCCGCAACTACAGTTCAAACTTGCATTCTCTTAGATACATTTTCACGAAACAAATGGAAGCAACTGTTGTTGTGCTAATAATCCGGAGTTTACCAAAAGAAATTCTTCATAAAAAAAAAAAATAATAATAATAATAAAAGAATGTACGTCGTGTCCTTTCCTCGTGGGTCGCAACAATAGTAAACTCACGAAATACGCACATATATATACCTTTTATTTTATCTTGGCACTATATCGCCATCTTCTACAGCCAAGTGAGGATGCCCTGTGCCTGTGGCTAACCTCAATGAAGCCCAGAGCCACAGAGAGATGGGACCTACACGCTGGACCACACATTCTCCACGCAAAGTGACGACATAAATCACCAACGAGAAACTAAACACCTCCCCCCCCCCTCTCTCTCTCTCTCTCTCTCTCTTGCCCTGAGAAAAGCGCCCAGACGTTACCTACTTTATTCCATCTATAAATATATACACCCTCTCTTACTTATCTTTCACCTCACAAACTCATCTCCCCGTAACCCTTTTTTTAATATTTCCAATTCCTCTCTCTCTCTCTCTCTCTCTCTCTACTGGGAGGAGTGAGCGCAGAAATGGCAGCAGAAAGAGCGGCCATCAACATGACTGCAGCACACACGCCAGCGGCAGCGGCAGCGGCGGTTGGACAACACTCGCCGTGGCACTCACCGGTTCCATACTTGTTTGGTGGATTAGCAGCCATGCTAGGTTTGATTGCCTTTGCCCTACTGATCCTCGCCTGTTCCTACTGGAGGCTATCTGGGCATCTCGAGAACGGTGGCGGCGGCGAAGGGGACCTGGAGGCAGGAGGAGGAGAAGGAGAGAACGAGACCGGAGGCGGCGGCGTGCCATCTTTTGCAGAGAAGATTCTCGTGATTATGGCTGGAGAAAAGAAGCCAACTTTCTTGGCCACGCCCATGTCTAGTAGGTCATCTTCTTTTGGTGACACATGCAGCAGTAGTAGTAGTGACAAAAGCTGTTCTTGTGGTGAAAAGAATGAGAAATTAGAGAATGGGACTATTGGGGTTGAGATGATGAAGCAGGGGAATACTGATCATCATCATCATCAACAGGAACAGAATGAGAACATGGGGTCCAATTAGTCCTCACATCAAAACCATTGATCTTAATTTTCTTCTTTCTTCTTTCTTTGTTTTTTCTTCTTTTTTGGGTTCTTGTATGTACCCATTTAGATTTTACATAGTTTTGAGGTCTTCAGAGAGAACCCTCTGTTATATAGAGTGATAATTGGTTTTGACCTCAGTAGAGGGCTTTCTCTGTATACAGGAGTTAATGAAGGCGTGACCTTCAAGCATTTTTTTTTTCTTTTAACTTTTGTTGCCCTTTTCTGTGGCTTCTATAACGATGGGAATGGCAATTTTGTTGAGGTCTTAATGGATAATTTTTCTATTGACGAGGTTACAAGTTAGGCATTTGAATTTTAACATTTTTCCAAACTGCAATGCAGTGCAGCACTCTCGTTGCATTTGACAAAAAAAAAAAAAAAATTAATCATTCTTTTTTCATTTAACAAATTCTCTTTGTATCTTTTCATGGAAATTCTGATAAATTGCAGATTGAAGTGCTTTGTTAATTACGGCCAGGAATTTATTTTAGCAAATAATTTCTAGTTCATACATGCACCTTGACATTTTAAGTAACTCTCTTATCTTCTGTCAGCAGTGACTTAGAATATCGAGAATACAGAGCTAAGATTGATGACAAAAGAAGGATAAAAAAAACTAGTGGGACTGTAAAGGGGCACAGGCAAAGTAGGTTCTGTGTGCATAATGCGGCGGGGTGAAACTACCGCAGGTCACAGTCTTAAATAAGATTCTCATTTAATTTATTACATAATCACTTAACCATTCTTTTATTTATTTATTTATTTATTTAACAAATTCTCTTTCTTTGTTTTCGTGGGAAACCTGAGGGATCCGGGGTTTATAAATAAGGACAAGAGAGCAGGATAGCGCTTCCATTTCATAAACCCAGAACCTCACAATGGCATTTTTTACTATAGATTTCATCTCAAATTTCAGCCTTTTTTGGTAACCGTAGAGCTCAGAAAATTAAAACTATACCAGATCGCCCTTAGCTTTATGCACTGAGGACATATAACAATATAGACTTTAAGCAAAAACCCATCTGTAGTTCCCGATCATCATCAAAGTATATATGATATATGTTTAAACCAAGTGCTTTATCATCGAGGAAATTCTGTAATATGTAGCAACAATCATCAACAATTACTGAGGGGAGACACGATAAGGTGTCGCATATAAACTAAGTTGTTGCATAGTTCCTCGTGAAAGCTGGATAACTATTTTGCTAGGTGTTAGAGGTAGAACGTCTGTATCACAAAGTTATTTCGCAAATCAAATCCTGCTGTCCATTTTTCCTCTATTAATTTGTTGCTATTTTAGATCAGACAAATTCATGAACTACGAACTAAGAAAGAATTGAAGTAGTTTCTTGTACGAATAGGATACAGCCATACAGAACGTCAAAAAGATCTTAAAGCAAAAAATGAAAAATGAAAACTGAAAACCGGAAGTTTGACAAAATTTCAAACCCGGCAAAGGCAATATGCGTATCATTGTGCATTTATGCCAACTTTAGCCCGTTTCGTGCACGCTTTACGTGGCAACTTTAATGGCAAAATAGTCCTGCCGGTAGCTCGGGGGAGAGGGATGCGGCAACAAGAGATTGCTTCGGTTTTAATTTCTAAAAACATCTGTACGATCAATGGAATAAATACCTTGTACGATCCCCGAAACAACTTGTTTATGAGCCCATGGTTTCCTGCTTTTTTTTTTTTTTTTAAATAATTACTGTGTCTGTACGCCAGGTGCATGCCCCTCATACTACTAAGGACTCTTACGAGTACATATGGCATAATCTCCTCTTATGGCCGTGCCTTTCGTTCATTGGCTCCTTTATTCCTCATTCTATGCCATCTGTAGCTTGTCCCAATGTGGATTATTATTATCATTAATATCATAGTTAGTTAGCTATCATTTATATAGTTATTTTAAAGAAAAACATTATATTTTAAACATATATGCGTCATCATTCACATTATTTACGTCGGTGCTTTTGGGAAAAATGTCATATTATAAATATAGTTTTCCAATGACAAAAGCAAGAAAATTATAAAAAATTGCGCTATGCGGACTGATACTGTATATACATTGGACCATAAATTATAAATAAATAGTGTTGATTTCATTTTAATTTTTTAAATATAATTCACTCGTAATTATATATTATATAATAAATAAAATTTATTTAAAATAAAAAATAAATTTATATAATATAAAATTATAAATAAATTATATTAAAAAAATAAATATAACAAGCTCTATAAAGCAGTCATTTAACCGGTCACTTGGCCAGTTATTCATATAAAAACTACGTTAGTTCCTCGTCTTCCTTACCCCTCCTGGGCATTTGATTTTTCTTTGAAGAGATGTCACCTTCAAATTGAACTGTACTCAAGTACATTTTAAAAACGAAAATAATAGGAATACGAAGAATTAGCAAATGGGGGATGCCGTTTGGACTCTCAAGTAGCTGACGGTTTTAAATTGCGTCTCGTCCACTCTGTCCACCTATGTTCGTAATTGTAAACATAAGTGACTACTTGTTCTAGTGCCAACCACCCGTTAAGGTCAGCATCAATACATAGATCCGTCCCAACTCTCTCTCTCTCTCTCTCTCTCTCTCGCTCAGAGTTGGCCTGTAAGAAAACGATCATGAGCTGCTTGTAGACCTCACGTTCAGTGTTCTAAAAGACCAAAGTTTGACGATCTAGAGTGATCCTCTGCTACTTACATTTAATGGAGACCTCTCTGAAAAACCCATTTTCAGTTGTTTTGAATAAAAAACAACCAAAATTTGTGGAGAAGAAGAGGATGAGGTGTGCCAATAATTGAGACTTGCACTGCATCAATTGCCGTGCTATAGCTTGAAATGTCAAATCGAGACATTCCAATAATCAGTCATATCACGATGATCCATACATAAAAAAAAAAAGAATGCTGCTGAGAGTTGCAAAACTTCCTCTACGGAAAACGTTTCGAGAGTTAAAATTGATGGGTTTGGTTTGTCTGGCTAGAAACCGCCCATGTCATTGGTCAGCATTCTTGAATCCTCTCTATAGTTGTTGGAAATTTAGCTCACATGGCACCCTCTACGTGATAACAGGCACTGGTTTTGAGGTTTAAGTGGCGGGACAGGTAAAGCAGAAAACCCCAAAGCACCAAAACTCAAATTTCTATTAGAGAGAGATGTTTGAGAAATTTGTTAGAATACTCAGTAATGGATTCCTGTTCTATATTTTTTCTTGGGTTTAGATTTGAAGTTCAAATTCGGTTAGCAATCAACCAACCAAAAATTTAAGAAGACACAGATCTATAAATGTGCAATCATAATGTCAATTGCAACATTAAAAAAAAAAAATCGGAATTTGACCATTACAATTTATTATTATTATTTTTTCACTTCTTTACCTTGTTTTCGTTAATTTGTGACTCTTCAAGTATTATCCTTGGCGCAAGAATCTCAACGGGCTACAACATCGGCCCATTTTCTTGCACCGGTCCAAATGCTATTGGGCTTTCTTTTTTCTTAAACGATCAATTTACAGCCCAAATCCAAATTTCCATGGGCCGTCGACAAGAATGCTCCATTTATCCTCCACGCGGCCGATCCATCGTGCAAAAGCGGCTAATTTTACGCATCCAAGGGCAAAGTGGTCGTTGTGCTTTACTTAATCTGCCCAGCGCGGCGGCTCCTTTGGTGGCGCGTGCATGAGCAAATGGCATGCGGACGAGATGATGACCAGAATCACGTGGCTGGCGGTGCTTAAAGAGAGCTCTGAAGTTGCAGGCGAATGGAGGTGGATAGAACAGTCTCCCATAACAGCCGAAGCGAGACGCACTGCTCGTGAAAATCAACAGCTCGGGAAGTATATGAGTCGGATGGTGTACGCTGTGGTGGTCGGCGGAGATGCCTGTCTGGAAATGGCTATAATAAAAATCGCGCGTAGCGGGGCGTTTGATATTTTTTTTACCACGATGACGTTTCCAGAAGCGTCTTTTGACGGCAGCGTTCGGTGGCAGATGTTTTTGTTCGACGGGGAGCTCTGAGCAATACGGCGGCACCGGCACCCGAGGCGTTGCTGCTGGTAGATGTCGAGGACGGATGGTGGGGGGTCGACCGTCGATGCAAAAATAGGCGCAATTACTAAAATGCCCTTGAGGGGATTGCCCGAGTGTTTGTATTTTTTTTTTTCTTTTTTCGGTTTTGTTTTGTTCAGACAGTCTCTAAACTTACTTTCATCTTTGGATTTCGTCCCTCAAGTTTTATGATTTTTTTATTTTATCATCAGTTTCATTTAAAATATTACAATAGACTGTTATGTTACGCTTAAAAATTAAAAAAAATAAAATTAAATTAATGGAACGAAAAATACTGCTGTATTTATATTCTTAGGATGAGGACAAGTGAGGGAACCAGAGACTGAAAGAAATTAATTAAATTCGGCATTTATACATCGTTGACGTTGAACGTACAAATCCAACATCAAGTAGAATCTTAATTTAAAACTACAAAAAATATGTAACTGAATTAAGCCCAACATAGAGTCGGTTTGGATGAAAAATATTCAACGTGGCTAAAGTTTAATGTTGTCAATTATCGATGAACTTTTCATTCCAATTTGATTAAAAAATAAAAGCTCTTTGTTCACCTTTTTATTTATTTATTTATTTATTATTTTTTTCATATGTACATGTACATGTACTACTAGCATCATTGAAGCATCTAAATCTTCTAGACCATAATTTATACTTCCGTACTAGAAAGAAATATCTGCTTATATTATTCGAGGGGTTCCATTACTTGGCGTTACACGACCGAACTCCTTCCCCATAAATAAAGGGCCGGCCAAGGTTGGCCATGCCATCGGCATCGGAGGACGGGCCTGATTTTCCTTTGTTTTTTCTAGTTTATATAAAAGGAAATGGCACCTCGTAGAAGCTGAAGGTAATTAATTCTGAGTTTCAATCCCCAGACCTACATGCAAGGAGATGGGATCATCCATGAGTTGTAGTGGCAAGAAGGCAGTCGATGGTGGGTACGTACTTGGAACTGATAATTTCGCTGATATTAACTTATGGGGTCAATTGTTTCTGGCTTAAATTTTATCTTAGAAGAAACTAGTAACAATTTGACATGCTCGTTATAGTTGTGAATTGTGATATTTTTTGGACAAATGAAAATTCCGTAGCTAACAATAATTCTTGGAAAATTTTCGCCTACACGGAATTGCGTGCAGCAACAAATGGTTTCCGTGAAGATAACAAGCTTGGACAAGGCGGTTTTGGAAGTGTCCACAGGGGTGAAACTGCTGATGGTCTTCAGGTGATTATGATCTGTATAGTTTCCACACTGTAATGAAACCACTTCTGTGTTTTAGTATATGATGCTCTGCTCTATTGGAAAGCAGATCGCAGTTCAAAAATTGGAAACAATGAATTCAAAGGACGAAATGGAATTTGCTGTAGAAGTCGAAGTTCTTGGAAGGGTTCGGCACAAGAATCTTCTAGGCCTCAGAGGGTATTGCACCGGGGCCGGTCAAAGGCTCATTGTTTACGATTACATGCCCGATCATAGCTTGTTATCTCGTCTCCATGGTGAATTCGCTGCAGAAGTTCAGCTGGATTGGGAAAGGATGATGAAGGCTTACTGTAAGTTCCAAGAACTATTAGACTATATGTGATTAGAAAAGAACGTCTCAATGCCCAAGTTCTTAAACTCCTTATAGACGGAAGCCATGTGGGCATCTTTAGAGATTCAAATATTTGCTTCGATATATATGAATTTTGTTGAGAATTATATCGTAATGTTCATGATTCAATTTTGGCATATATTAATAGATCTGATTGGTGCTGTCCTATCTTTTGTTATTAGGTACTTGCACCGCGTGGTGGTCACAGCCCACATCATTCACAGAGACACAAAGGCCAGTAATGTGCTGCTGGATTCAAATTTTGGGCCTTTGGCTGCAGATTTTGAATTCGCCAAGCTAATCCCAGAAGGCGTTAGCCTCAAGACCCCTCGCGTCAGGGGCATATTAGGCTATATAGCGCCGGAATATGCAACGTGCGGAATAGTTTCTGGGAGTTGCGATGTATATAGCTTTGGAATCCTGTTGCTAGAAATCATCACTGGCCAGAAACCAATCGAAAAGCTGCCTAGTGGGGTGAAGAGGACCATCACAGAATGAGTGGAGCCGTTGATAATCCAAGGCAAGTTTAAGGAACTTGTGGATCCTAGCTTCGAGGGCAGTTTGACGAAAGGCAACTGAAACAGGTTATCAATGTTGCTGATATGCGGGTGCAAAACGAACCTGACAAGCGGCCTACCACGAGGGAAGTTGTCAGAGTGTTGAAAAACAGCGAGTTGAGGCCCTCCAGCAAGGAATTAGCCATACAAACAAGAACGGGAAGTGGGAAAGTTATGGAAGAGGTTCTGGCATTAAGCCAGGCTGGTTGATTAAGGCTTTTCTTTCTTTCAATTTTTTCATGCATCTCTTATTGTTCTTCCCTTTTTCTGGTCTTTTTTGGGGCATGGAGATTTGCAATCAATCTTGACTACTCTTAGAAAGAATGTCGTTATATGTATGATCTTTTGTTAGTAGTTGACATTCACAGTCAGGACCCATCAGCGGAGAAATTACCAATGAAGATGGGACCTAGTAGAAAAATCAGAAGGTGAATAGGAGTCATAAATATTGGCAGGCATTTCGATAAAGTGGATACAGGCTGCTTCAGGAATCCAGGAGGTGCCAATAGCTAATACGGACCCATTTTCGCCTGGAGCAACATATTGCCAATGCCTTGGTTGCAAACAAAGCGACTGTTGCAAGCCCAAATCATGTGATTAGCACACTGATAAAGTTTTCAACGAATGCAAAAAATCTGGCCATGTGGGCAACAGTCTGATGATGACCCAGTCCCAGAAATTGATGATCACCTTCCTGAAGATTACTGCTTTCATAATCTGATCATAATAATAATTAAGCATTTGATTGCTGGCTGACACTGCTCTTGTTCCAATTTGGCGTCCTCTCCAAAATTACAATACACAGAGCTTCTCTCTCTCGCTCTCTCTCTGCTCATTTCACAATCATATCCCTCCCCACTTCCTCCGGCCACTTTATCCAGTAGGCCCTTGCTTCAACGGTTGGTGGGCACGCCTGCTGCGAATTGATCAACTAATGTACCCTAGCTATATTAATTTGTCCTGTCATCAAGTGATCAATTCGATGGGCTGTTTGTTCTCAAATCATATATGGGCTAGGCTGGGCCGGGCTCTGGTCCAATTAACATCTGGGTAGTCTGATGGAGATTTACATATAGATATGGGCTAGATCTTGGTTACAATAAGAACGAAAATCAAAACCACTATTCACAAAATTTAGTGTTAAAGTTACCTAATTTTAAATTTAATTCTTAGTCCTTATAAATTCAAAAAAAAAAATCAAAATCAAAACAGAAGCGCCTAAAATGAAAATGTTAGAATGGGCTGATAATTGATGGGGACAAAGGACAAAAAGATGAGACCTTCAAGCAAAGTTTGAGACTTGAGATAAAACATCCTTTTCGGCCCAAGCAAAAAGGATGAGAAAGAAGGAATGGCCTTCGCTCGTAGTACTACTCCACACGAATGGACAGCAGATATTTTAAGAATCTTACTTTCCAGTCTTAGGATATATGATTTGGGACGAGATAAACGGTGACTGTGGGCTAAAGTAATTCTAACCTTGCAAGATACAGGGAAGTGATGCGACGGGCCGAATACGAAAACGAAGTGATTCATTCAATTTGATGTAATCTCATACTGGGATTTGGCTTAATGTTAGTTGCAAGTCCAAGTTGCAGCCAATTTTCCTGATTTTGTGGTCTGATACACTTTGTCAAACTTGTAGCACAGTAGCAATGTGTTTCGGATGGTGGAAAGCATGTCCAGAAGAGGGAAATTTGAAGGATCAAATGAATTTTCATTGTTTGGAAAGTGTTCTCGAAGTAAGTTTTATATTCCTCCTCATTCTTGGGAAGGAAAATTGATCGTTCCCTACTTTTTTTTTGGGGGGGGGGGGAGAGAAGATTGATCGTTCCTTGCTTAAGAGAAAATATTTTTATTTTCTGGAGGAATAAACAAGAAATTTATAATCTCTAATTAAGTGTTTTTTTTTTAACTCTCAGTTCAAATGAGATAAGGTAAAGAAAAAAACTTTGCAGCCACATAGTGGTGGGAATATCTGTTTGTAATGCTCTGTGCGAGACAAATAATACTGCCACCCTGCAATTACTGTTCTTTGTAGCATACATTCGGGACAAAACAATATATATGTGTCGTTTTAAATAAAGAATCTCTCTCTCTCTCTCTCTCTCTCTCTCTCTCGCTAATGTCCATGTGGAAAGAGATACCTGTGGTTTCTTTTGTTTGGGTGCAGCCTGTGTTTTCTTCAGAACGGTACATTCATGACAGAGGCGAGCCCTCCTTTTATGAGTGGCATAGAGAGAGTTATAGACCCTCCTACCAAATCCAACAAAAGTAGTGCTAGTTTTTTCCGGCCCATTTTCAAAGTTTTGGCTTAGATAGCAAGACATATCATGTACATTGCCCACCAACATTGCTTATCCCCCAAAGCACCCAACCATAAAACACTTAATTCTAGTCCCCAACAGCTTTTTGAAAGAAAGGAGGAGAGATAGTGTGTGTGCCCTCTACTCATTAATGACTTCTATCATATTAGGCATTGAGAAGTCTTCTCAAAGGACATTTTCAATATACAAAATTCTTATATCATATGCCGTAATATCTAAATAAAGGTCAAATGTATGCAGAATTTTGGAGACCTTTTATGCTTCTCAAACAAGAAAGATAAAGAGAATGAGAGCCAATGTGGCCTAGCTTCTCTACTAACCATAATCATGCTGTTGCTCTCTACTACCTTATTATTGAGCTGAGTTTCTCTGTACAGCAACTATCAGGAAGACTTTTCATAAGCAAAATTTTCCGTTCTTAATTGAAAGAAAGTTTCAATTGGTCATCCAATTCTGGTCACCAACAATATGATCACTTCAGCTCCTGCCAAAAACATCCTCATAGGCATCTCTCTAGACCCAGAAGAAAGCAAGGAGCTTCTTTCATGGGCAATTGGAATTCTAGCTCATCTAAATGACAACATTGTTGCCATTCATGTTCTAGGTAAGCATCTTTATACTCGCTTAGCAAAATTGTATCCATTTGCAGTTATGTTTGCAATTATATTCAACGTGGGAAAGATCAACTCTTTAGAATGATACGCGTTATTCCGTTATTCAAGTTCTCAATCTTGTGGGGTTACGAACTTCCATATTTAGGGGTAATGTTGTGCATGTTTGTTCATAACAGTTGGTGAGGAATCAAAGAAGCATGAATCAACAAAGAGAAAAAAGCGAATGCAGATTCGCCGAGCAAAAGCGCATGTTATATCTGTGCTTGGAGACTTTGCTGGCACCTGCCAGTCTAAGCAGGTATGCTTGCACTTTTGCCTTCAAAACCAATATGTACCCTCCAGTTTCTTTCCATTGGAATGTCAACGCAGTTAAAAATACTCTTCCCAAACAACATTTTTCAGATAAATTTGGAAGCTAGAGTAGGCTTTAGCACCAGTGTTTCAAGAGGTCTAGTCGAGGAAGCGAAATCCATTTCTGCTGATTATCTTCTTCTTCACGGCTTGAGAAGCCGACAAAATAGGTGGGAAATCCAGCTTAGACTTGTTAATTGCATTGTTTTATTTGAATGATCATTCACAATTATCCATTTCTTTTAATGTTCCTGGGATCAGAGCTTGGCATGAAGTGGTAAGGTACTGTTTTGAGCATGCCCCTGCAGGCTGTACAGTTGTTGCAATAGGGAAACACGAGCAAGCATTGCATAATTCAGATTTCGATTCCAGCAGTATCAAAGGTTGGTTTGGTTAAACCGAGAAAGAAATTTTCTTTCAAATTTTCAAGATAATGTGAAGGGGCCTAATTTGAGGTCCATCGAAATATGACTTATTGCAGAAACTCATCAATCAAGCTCAAGGTGGTTGAACAAAGTCACAAATAGTAATAGTCATGGTGGCAGGGCAGACTCCCCTGTTGAAATTCATATTGAATCGAAAACAGCGAGCCAAAACCCTTCACCAAGAACTGTATTAGATGAACTTGAAGGAGAATCCAATAGAACAGAAGATGACACATTCAGCCTTGGAGACTCAAGCATCGCCGCCTCCCCTCCTCTGGCTCCCAAGTTCAAAGGCCAACCAAAAACTAAAAAGCAAATATATGCATGTAAACTTGTCTCCTTGTTCTTTGGTTCACCTTCAAAAAGAAGAAATGACAGCATACCTAACAAAGAGAAGAAGCAGCCTTTGCTGAAGTGCTTCGACTATGAGGAAATTGCCAATGCCACCAATAACTTCCACGCAGGTAAAGGCAATAAGAGCAAATAATAATGTTGACTTTCCTGTTCTAGTATTGATTTTTTTTTTTTTATTCGCATTGAATGCCAACTGCTGTTTTGTTGGTTTGAATATAATCAGAAAATATAGTAGGTCAAGGAGGGTATTCGGAGGTATACAGGGGAGAGCTTTCTGATGGTAGGGTGATTGCAGTGAAGAGGTTAGCCAAGGACAACAAAGATGCTATCAAGGAGAAGGAGTTCTTAACAGAATTGGGCATCATTGGGCATGTATGCCACCCCAATACTGCTACCTTGGTTGGCTGCTGCATTGAAAATGGACTCTATCTAGTTTTCAACTTCTCTCAGAATGGAAATCTGGCATCTGCACTGTATGGTATGAGAAACCACCACACTTTTCCTAGATAAATGTGGAATACTAATGCTACATGCTACTCACAAAACATTAAGAAAATGGACTCTAATAGGGTAATTCAGTTGATTTCTTGTTATATTGGCTTCTGGCATAGGGTCTTGCAAAATTTGAGAATGTATGGTTTTGGGAATATTGGAAATAATGAGGACTGCTTAAAAATAACAAAACACAATATTTTGGGACAATCGCCAGGAAAGGCAAGCACAACGCTTGAGTGGCCAGTAAGATACAAGATTGCTCTTGGAGTGGCGAGGGGTCTGCATTATCTCCATAAAGGTTGCAAGCGCCGAATAATACACCGTGACATAAAAGCTTCCAATGTACTTCTTGGACCTGACTATGAACCACAGGTGAATATCCAACTGCAAGCCAGCTAACCGATTATGTAGTCTCAAAAGTTATAGAGGGATCCTGAGCATGCAACATTTCCATCTCTATGTAGATTACAGATTTCGGGCTTGCAAAATGGCTTCCGAACAAGTGGACTCACCATGCTGTGATCCCAATTGAGGGAACATTCGGATACTTGGCACCAGAATACTTCATGCATGGAATCGTCGATGAGAAAACAGATGTCTTTGCATTTGGAGTACTTCTTTTGGAGATTGTCTCTGGCCGGAGGCCTGTGGATTCATCAAAGCAGAACCTTCTCTTATGGGTATACAAAACATCTATCCTTGTTCTGCTAAAAGTTCACAGATATTCCTTCGAATAAAAGCCATAGCTAACACGTCTACTATTCTATACACGGCACATGGGCTTCATAGAAGTATTGCATATTTCTATTCGCACGAACCCATTTGAGCTCTAAAATTATACATCATATGCAGGCAAAGCCTCTGATGGAATCCGGAAAAGTCAGTGAACTAGCGGATCCAAGAATGGAAGGTAAATTCGATGCGGACCAAATGTACAGACTGTTGCTTACAGCTTCATATTGTGTGAGACAATCTGCAATATGGCGCCCGTCAACGAGGGAGGTACAAGAATTTTGTTAGGCGATATACAAACTGCTCAATTTGATATTGGGCCGACCTGGTTAAATTCATCTCAATGTTTCTTATTTTATCCCTCAGGTGTTAGAGCTCCTAACCAACGGCCATCATTCTGAAGTTGCAAGAAGCTGGAGGATGCCAAAGTTTACCTCTGATGAGTTGGATGACTATTCCATGATTTTCGGATATGAGGTTCCTGTGGATATTGATTTGGAACATAACTTATGAGCAGGCTTTTGAGTTGCTTACTTTGGTGTTCTCAATTTCCTAGGTTTCTTTGATATCAACGCGATATAGATGGCTAGATGTAGATCTGGCTCCCTTGTGACTAACTAATTATGAACCACCGTAGCCTGGTGTTAATGTTATCGGTTCCTGCTGCAAGGATTAAGATTAATGCCGTCTGGGGTAGAAATGCTAGTTTGCATTTCTTTTTATTTCTGTATTACAAGTATACACTAAGAAGCTTTAAAGCATAATGTGCATGGACCTTTTTGTTTCAGCTTTGTAACTAGCAAATTAGTAGGGAAACAACTACGTTTAAAAAAAGGTGTATTCATGCAGGATGTTTTGGGGTCTGGGAGAAAGTAGGATGCTCACAATCTAACTCCTGCTTTTACAAAAAATTCTTTCTATGAACAAGAAAACAATCACAGAAAGCAGAATCTGACAAGGAAATCTGTTAATTTAGCACCAAGATGCCCAAATCTACGTTGTGAGAAAATTGTTAGAGTCGGCCCGAAGCCAGATCAAGAAAAATAGGCAAACATCAATTTTTGTTTCAATTTCTTCAAAATTGTCTGAAAATGTGTAGTCTCTTGGATTTGTCTTCCCTCAAGGATATTCTTTCGCGACTCACCAAAAAGCTTAAATTTGAGTCTTTTCTATAAACAAATAATAATAATAATAATAAATAAATAATCAGAATTTCAAAGTTCAACAATAATGCTGTGACTGTGGAATTGGACGAGAACGTGGGAAAACCTGCACAAGAGGCAAGGACGAAACAAACCCAAACCCACGTGGAACCGAGGAGACCCAGCCATTGACCGGCTGACAGTTCATCAGGACAGGACACAAGTAGATAGACATCCCAGTAATAGGAAGTGGGGATGGACCACGCAGTGGGGGCAGGGCAAACGGTGGACAACAAGGCGAGCCCGCGGAGGGACGGCGTGGGCCGGTGGCGCACGTGAAGGAGATGAGTCAGGGGCCATCGCAGTGGACCCCAATCTTTCGATGTAACCACCGCTGCGCACATGCAAATGCAGAACCGACATCTTTTGCATTTTCACGCCTCTATGGGTCGTGTCCTCCTCCTCGTCCTCCCCAGTCAAATACACGTTATATTCCATACAAATAAATAAATATATATATATATATATATATCTGATATAAAATTTAAAATTTCAAAAATAATAATTTAAATGTACTCAGCTAGCTAGAGTGGCAACACCATTAGGCATGGGGCAGTCCTTAATCTGAATCCGCAACTTGCGACGCAATTAATGTGGGCAATCTCTGCATTGTAGACAAATGAACTAATGAGATCCACCGTACGCGTCTGTAAGTGTACATCTAGCCGGGATGACCCAGGCACGGAGGGCACTCTCTCCTCAACCAACCCTCTGAATTGGGTCCCACCAACGTCGGTTAAAGTAAATTCAGATTCTTCTCAAGATTTGCTAACAACGGAGCGCTAGCCCCTAATTCTTTGTAAGAGTAGGATGGCTGGCAATTTGAAAAATTGGACAATTTTTGGCTTTTTTTTTTGTTTGTTTTTTTTTTTTTTTTAATGCTTGAAGTCATGGTGTACCGTTAGACGCTGATTGTTATACATAGACAGGCAGGAGTCATGTGAAGCTTCTCTATAGTATTAGACTCTCTCCGCAAGGCCTGGTTAGCGAGCACCTGTAGCTTGGTGTACACTAGTAAGATCCTTCTTCTTCCCTACCAAGGCTTAACACTTTGCCAGCCAGACTCATGTTCCAATTTTAATGCTGCGGCTATAAATATCAACTACGGTGTTCTTTTAAGGCTCGTCCAACCATTTGAAGCTCAACAAAAGTTGTTGAGTCACCCAAATTATCTTTTTGTATGGTAACTAATAAGAAATAATGTATAATTATCAAAACTCTTCAAGAAATATTTTAATAAATAAAAATTTATAATTTTCGATTAAAAGTATTAAATTCAAAAAATCTGATGCATCTTTCAATAGCTTAAAAAAGATTTTCGATTAAGAAATATTATATTTGAGAAGAAGAATATATATAGACCATAACTACACATTTTTCTTTTAGCTTTCGGTCTAGAGAACCAATTTCCAAGGTATCTTTCTAATCTGTCCTTCGTAAAGGATAATAAAACAATCTAAACTACAGAGAGCAATGGTTGCCCCAAATGCAACAATTCAACAACAGTGCTTTCTGCCACTGTTTTGTTTGAGAAACTTCCAAAACAGGTGGCAAACTCTTCGTTTTTAGGTAATGCCGTAATCCGTGATCATCATTACATGTCCACAAATTAATTAAAAAAGATGTCACATCAAAAAAATTAATTGCTTACTCTTTTGTAATTACGGCGAAGCATTGACAAACTTAACAAATCAGCACCCACCAACTTCTTTTTATTTTTTAAATTTTTAGGAAACAGCGCCCGCCAACTTACTTAACAATGAAATGGTCATATCCGTGAAATCATAATTATTAGGCCCCAACCTTTTCCCTATAAAAGATTGAGTAGACGGAGAGCCAACCGAAATTGAGAAATAGATCCGTGATCATTTTGACAAAGATGGAGATCACAAGGGGAACAGAACAAGATTAATTAATAATTAAAGACGTGGGGAAGGCTAAAAAGCATATAAAAACTTCCGCTAACAGAAAAAAAAAATACAAAGCAACAAAAGCCCACAGAAGAAAAGGCAAACGGGCTTTTGAGAAGATTGGCAAATCATTGGCTACACCTCCAACCCGACCGGATATTCCATCACAATAATCTCCAAAATCAACACCACCTTGCAATTCTTTATTCTATTATCTAACATTTGCCAAGGCAATATATAATCACTATGTAGTGCAACGATTTAAAATGATGGAATGACGCCGTATTGGGAGGTAGGGTTGCACAGGCAGTCAATGTCGGAGTCAATTTCGGCCCTCTTGGCGAACCGGCCTTTGATTCTCGGCCGCGTCTCCGCATACGCTTTACGCGAAGCATAGCGTATGGTCTTCTCGAATTTGCGGTTCTTTCTTCTCTCCCTATACCTCAAAACCCGAGCTTCACGATCAATCTCGCTCGACTGAGCAGTTTGTTTCGCACCTGTACCGGCCGAAATAGTTGCCCTTGGATCGCTCACATTGCTAATCTTCCGGCCAAAAGGATACGATATATCGGACATAGCGCTCCCGTCCGGAACCACTCCAACGTCCAGCGAGGAAGATGATACCTGCAAAGAAAGTACACCCATCAAATTAGTAAAATTTACAAATAAAATTCAACTCTTAGCTAAGCGTACAGTGATTGGCATTACTTAACAAGCAGTTAGTCCAGATTTATTACTAGTTAAAACGGACTAGAAGCCTATAGTCACCTATTAATACTATTGGGAAATAAATCGAGATACAAAGTTATTGCTGGTCCGAGATAATTATTTGCTGTAGCAGTAGTATCAAAGTCATAATAACTCACGCTTTGGCTGAGAGACTGTGCTGGATAACTGAAAGAAGAAAGCTTTGACCGGCAGAAATCTATGTCAAAGCAATTACCATGGTTGTTGATCACTGGATCAAGGGTACCTTCTGCCTTGGGCTGTACTGGCACCAAGCTATCGGTACCGGCGCTGTTAGCCTGCTGGTGATGGAACCTTCCGTCGTCCATTGAATTCTGATGGTCGAAATCAAGAAAAGGGTCCATGTCGGTGAAGAATAGATCACCGGATTTCGTGTCGGAGGGATTTTCCAGGCCGAGTTTTGAATTGAGATGATCGTGTGGATTCGGCAACAGCCACGAAACAACGCCTGCTTCCACCATGCCTTCGGTTTGGCCGTACCCGGTTGACAATCCATCGCTTTCGCTGCTCGGGGCCTGCAGAAAGCTGAAGGGAGATGTTTTCGCGATCGAATCCGCCGAGTAGAAGAACGGCTCGACGGGGACTCGTTCATGGCGGCGGGCAAGAGGGTTGGCGGAGTGGACATCAGCATCGCATGTGACGCAGAGGGCAGCGGCGTCGGCCCTGCACGTTACGGCGGCGGGCGCCTGCTCGCACACTTGGCACATCCACACGCGCTCGTGTCTGGACACGAGCTTGTTGACTCCGTGAATCTTGGAGTCGCAATTCAGACACAGGAAAGCCGAGTCCACCCTGCAAAACGCAGCGGCCGCTGCCATTTTGCATGAATCGCAGCGTTTTGCTGCGACACTTGTCCATCTGCCGCCGGTCAGGTTCTTTAAACTCTCTACCTCCGTACTCATTTTACCTAAAATCACGAAGAAATCACTTTCTTTTCCTTTCTAGTCCTCCAAGCAAACAGTGAGAGAGAGCTAGAAGTCTTTAGGCAGAGAAACAGAGAGAGAGAGAGTCTTGAAATTAAGGTGTGTGGTGGTGGGGGCCAGGGCTCGTGGAGTGGGGTTCTCCTGCTTGCTCAGCTCTTGATTTCTATCTAGTCAGAGGAACGGAATCTGAGTATTGACGAGTGAGAGTGGGAAACGTGGAGAGTTCTTGGTCACATATTGTTTTGTTTGCCTTTTTGGACAATATTTCACGCCTTTTTTTTTTAATTTTTCGATTTTAACTTTTTTTTTTATTTTTAGGGTCAAGGGATTTTAATCCTGTTTGTGACAAAGTAATTGTCACTGGTCTGTGCCGACGTTGGCCCTCGTGGGAACCGATGGGGTGACACCTAATTCAACGAAATTGTATGAGACAGCGAGAATGGGCGACACGTCATCTGTTGTTTGATGCCAAAAATTTTTCTTCCAATTGGATGAGATGTTTTTAGGTAGAGACTTGTACATGTTATCCGTGGCACAAATTCTAAATTGCAAAGGAGGGTCATCTACACAAAAATAATTACTAAAGAGATGCATTGAAATTTATATTTCGTCAAAAGGCAAAAAATATTTCACTCAATTGGAAGTTGTTTTAAGGGTTTAGTTTCTCCTCTATTAGATGTATACAGGGTTAAGTTTTCCGAACAAAATTGTATTTTTCAATCTCCCACCTCCACCGTGGAAGCTAGCGGCATTGTTGAAATTTTCAGACTAATCGAAAAAGTTTCAAACAATAGGTACTTTTGTCTGACTCTCGTGGAGGAACCCCTATGCACTATTTGGACAAACGCGAGTTTACCTAAATCATGTGACTATTTTCGTTCATAATTGAAGTAAACATGCTTCGTAATTTTTTATTAAGTGATATGACACGTTTGATAATCAGGCTTCACTGCATAGAAACAAATAAAAACAATAACACTTGTTTAATTCTTCTATTTTTGAGAAGATCTTGTTTAATTCTTCAGAAAGAATAATATTGAGTTTTCCCTGCCTAAATGCAGACACGCCAAGCACAAACACATGCAACTTGTGGATTGTATACCTTTCTATGCAAGTGCTTAAATACGCAGGCATATCCTGATAACCCTATCTGCATTCAAGAACTTAACTCTCAAAAAAAAGGAAAAAAAATAAAGGGACAACATGACTAGTTGTTTTAATTTTTAAAACAAAAGTTTGAGATCTTCTTAAAGAGTGATGAGATCTTTTTAAATTTCTTAAAACAAATAGTAAGTGATTAGAGTTCAATATTCCCTTTTTGATTAACTGATTTTTATCATCAATCATATCATTATCATAATTTATAAAAGCAGATCGGCGTTAGGCATTCTCATTGACATGGTCAATTTTCAAATTTGTATCTTTTGACACATTTCAATGATTAAAAAATTATCTAATTGTTTTTAAAAACCTCAATTTCAAATTTTAAAAATAAATATAAAACGAAATGAAACTATATGTAATTTAACACTCAATAAATTTAATAATAAGAAAGATCTAAATGTTTTTTTTATATTGTAACAATTCCCCATTTATAAGTTTGGACTCATGAGGTCTTTAAACAGAAAATATTAGTTCCCATAACCTTTCATGTATGTGTCTTTGCACATTACATGGATCTGGAAATTTATCATCGGTAGTATACTTTCCATTCTTTTTTTTGGGAACAACAAAGATTTTCCATGTGGCGGAAGAAAGAGACCAAACAGAACAGAAACAAGCAGGCAGCCACGTGAACTGAAATTTAGGCAACAAGATTTGATTTTCGGTCTTTCGGCCATGACAGCGTTATGGTTGTTGCGGGAGCTCTGCCTTGCGGGAATGGTAATGGAAGGCAGACAGATTGTACTGAATTTCGGTTGGACGAGATTGCCCTGACGGCCAGGATTGATGGATACTGATGCTGAAAGCAACGAAGTAGGTGTCGGCTTGGTAGGCATGGCAGATCGATGGGTTGGAAAACCCCTGCTGCATTTCTTGTAGCTTCTCCTATATTTTACGGGCAGCAATCTTAAAGAGGTACAGAATTTAAACATAAAATAAATATTATTTTATTATAATTATTAGTAATAATTAATATAATTTTTTACACAATAATTAATCATTATAATAAATTAATATTTATTTTATATTCAAATTTTATTCTTCTTCTTTTTGTTTTTTATTTTACAAGCGTCGTTGGATGCACAAAACATAATTTTTAATGCAAGTACTATATGTGAAATATATAATTTTTTTTATAAAAAAATACATTTTGATTTATTTTGAAAAAATAGATAGAACTGTAGTTTAACGAAAGTCTCAGACAAGTTTCTTTTTTTTTTTTTTACTTTTTTTTTATGGAGAAACTCAAAGACGGACAAGTTGACCCAAGAAACTGTTGCCCCATATAAAAGTCGTTTTTTATTTGACTGAAATCTATTATGAAATAGCAGGTATGGTATTGATTTGGCACTATTTTAATATATATTTTAATAATTAAATTTAAAATTTTTATTATTAATTATTTTTAAATATAAAATAAAAATTTATGTAAAATATAAAAATTTTAAAATTTATATTTATTATTATTAAAATCAGATATAAAAAATTTTTTCTTAACTCTAATAATATTCAATATTTTCTTAAAAAAGATTAGATGAGGACGTGGGTACTTAGATTTCGATACTAAATACCTCTTTTGAAAAAAAAAACGAAAAAAGAAAACCTATCGTGACTTTCAACTATTCGACTTTTCTTTCGGGGGGGGGTCCACATATCACATGATGAAAAAGTCGAAAAGGACCGGCCGACGCGTAGCGTGACGAGAGTTGAAAAGGGTAGTTTCGTCTCCTCGTAATTTATTATCTACAGTAGTATTAACATACGTGCATTTAGGCAAACAATGTCTCCTATATTTGAACTATTAACCCCGCGTCATTTTTCAGTTTTTCTTTTTAGCTAAGGAAAACAATACGACCGTAAGAAAGGAAAATAAAAAATAAAAAATAAAAAAATCTCGTGTTTGTGGTACACCTAATTAAGAAATCAAAGAACCTTTGTTTGTTTGTTTTTTTATTTTTCCACCTAAATTATTTGTGGGGAGTTATGTACCAAAGAATTTACTCTCTTTCATCTTCTATTGATTACACATTTGTTTTTGTAGATTTAAACTTAAAATTTTTAAAATCAAAATTTAAATTTTTAACTGCTAAAATATTTTATTAGAAATGATAATGATTGTTAGTACTCTGTCAATTCAACTAGCGAGAAAACTGAAAGATTCGGTAATGAGAGTGGTGACCTTTTTAGTTCGACAAGAATGATTTCTATATATTTAGACGGACAGTTTTCGTAATTATCTAATTAGGTACTGTCACATTAAGCAAGATTTCTTTCTCAGTGATTAAATTTGAGACCCGGCATGAGTTTGGTTCATTGGTCCGGCATATTAGGCCGAGTTGGAAAAGTTAGCGGAAGGTAAAACATTATGGGCCGCAAAGTGACAAAAATGAATGCTTCGGTATGTGACAAAATTCGGGTTTGTCAAATGTCACAGTCAAAGTATCGGCCCAGTTTAATGGGGCTATCATGAAAGCTTTGTCGAAGTCCAGTACTGTAGGCTAATGCCATGCTAAGAATGATTGTCGATTTTACTGGTCACTGAATTTGGACTTTTGGCTCCGAAATGTCCCGTTTGATGCATTGGGGTCCAAGATGTTGCAGCAGTTAATTAATATATAGAAAGCTTTCGACAACATTAAGAATTATTTCTCTAATTCTTTAGTTCTGCTATTATCAATTTTATACAAATTACTCATATTATATCTCACAGTTCTATAACAACATGATGTAATAGGTAGAAAGTAAAGAACAATCTATTATCTTAGTAAGAAATTCATCAATCATAAAATGTGGTACTCGTATTTAAAGAAAATTTGTCGTGCCTTAACATAGGTAATGCGTTGACTATGATAATATATCTTGTGTTATACAATCTAACTTATTATTAAAAATAATCATTTTAAATACATCTTCGAAAAGTTATCACTGTCAAAACAAGTTATTTGTTGGTAAGTTTTCTTATCAAAATATGACATTCAATATGTCGATTGCAAAGTTATTAAAAGTAGTATAATAACAAACTTTCTAGTAGATTAAGTCATCCTTAATTATAAGCCAATGTGATTCAATTTTCTAGATGGAGATATCTTAGTCATGAATCAAACTTAAGAAGATGATAAATGATAAATATAGTTTGATGGCATATTTAATGCATTGAGACATGAAATAAGAACAATTCTTATTTCTTCTAAAAGCAAGTAATATCTTATCGCAGCAAAATTTCAATTTGAATACACTTATAATATGATATAATATAAAATATGTGCTACGAGTTTATGATATGTTTTAAAAATGAATGTTAAAAATCTTAAAGTATATGATAACTTGACATTGGTCATCTACTCATTGTTAAGTGAATGGGAAACACAAAATCATAAATTTATTCCTTATCACCAATACATCAAAGAATTGGTAGTGCAATTTGCTTATATCACTTTTCACCATATAAGTTAAGAAAATAATAAGATTTTTAATGCTCTGGCAACTTTGGAGGTAATGTACAAAATCTATTATAAAGCCAATACCACAGTGATTTATATCAGTATCCATCACACATTAACTTATTACATGCATATAAATAGGTAAATGAATAATATACCATGGTATCATGATATAAAGTACTATCTTATAGTTATTCTCCACGTAGAAAATATATGTAATCAGTCCCATTACACTAAAAGCATTCAATGGGCATTAATTCATCTTGGTATCAAATAATTATTTCACAAAATGAGTTACAGCACATCTTATGTGAGTGTCACCTATAACGTAGTAATTAAGTTCATTAAGAAAGACATTATATGTTGTTATGGTGTGTCAAAGCTACTAATCACAAATAATACGATCAATCTAAACAATAAAATGATGACTGACATTTGCAATTAATTTAAAATCAAATATCACAACTCTATCTCATATAAATCAAAGATGAAAGAAGTAGTTGAGGTAATAACTAAAAATTTTAAGTGAATCATTGAAAAAATGATAGTTACTTACAAAAGTTGGCATGAGATGTTATTATTTACCTTGCATACATATCGCACCACCATATATACTTTTATAGGTGCAACTTCATTTACATTGATTTATAAGATTGAGGTAATCTTAATAGTAAAAGTTGAAATTTCTTCATTAAAAGTTTTGATAGGGGCAAAATTAGAAGGGGTAAAATGGGTTAGAATTAGTTATAAGCAACTAAATTTCATTGAAAAAAAGAAGTTGAGTACTATTTGTCATGAACAATTATACCAAAACTGAATAAAGCGAGCACATTAAAAGAAAATATATCTTAAATATTTTAAAAAATGAGACTTAATCTTAAAACAAGTTCCATAAAATCAAAGTGACTTAAGAGGTAAATAGATGTCTAACTGTGAAGGTTTGTATGTTGTAAAAAAGGAGCTCTTATGTGAGGTACTAATTTTGATATATATGGATAATGAAGATATGTCACATCACATTAATTTAAATATAATTAAAGAATATTTTGTTTAAGTATCAACTAAATATGAAATGAGTCAATCATCCGTTATCAACTAGAAGTAGGAGTATAATGAAGGAAATAAAAAATGATGTAATACATGATGAGGTAAATAAGGTTTATATATAATAGACATTTATAAGATGCTAAAGACATCCTCAATAAAGTGTTTGGACCAGGCTCAAGTCAAATTACTGATTATACTATTAGTCTCTATTAATTTTCACATAATTAACCTCGTAATCTTTTACCATTGTATATCTAAATATATTATTATTTTTTATGATTACATATAAACTAATAATCTAATAAATAATAATTTTCTTTTGAACCCTAACATAAATGCTAATGATGTAATTATATTTATTTTTGCTGACATATGTTAATGGGTATTTTAAAAATAAATATAGTATAAATTACATTTCTTTGTTTATGACTTTTAAGGATATATGGAACTCCTTTTAATGTTACATTTAAAGTTCTTAGACAACATCAACCAAAATAAATGAATCAATGGTTTGAGATTTCTCACAAGATTGAAATAACCTGTTAGTTAGTTAAGCATGAGCCAATTAATAAAAAAAAACTAAAAATGCTTTTAAAATGTCAAATATAGACATTTACTCTAATAACACAATACAAAGAATGTCTACAAAGTAGGATAATTCATCTAAAAGAGATATTTTGCCAAGGTTCTAATCATTTTAAGTTTAGGCAAGAAGTAACTCGGGAGATAAAAAAAAAGGATCCTCTTAGTTAGAAAAAAAAATATGAAAGAACACACAAAGTATAAGAAAAACTCTCGTTACATGACAGCTTTCAATAGCTAATTGAAATTGAAAATAGGATAAAGTAAAATCAAAAGAAGTAGTTGTAATTAATAATCCTAAAATAGATAAATGAACTTTGATTATAATAAGTTTGAACTAGTAAAGATTCCTAAACAATATGTCTCTCCACCAAAATATTTGAGAAAATACAAATAACAAGCAAAAATTGAGGCAAGCAAATCCTCGATAACACTATACTAATGCAGGTACATTTGAACAACTATAGCCAATAAAATAAAATCATAATAACATTTTTGGGCGAGTTTAAGTATACTTTGTATCAATGACCCAATTAAAAGGGTAATGTAGTCATTTTAAGTCAGGGTAAGCCATATGTCAAATGCAATTATGGGTAAATTTAAGTACATTTTGCATCAATAACCTAAGTAAAAGAGTAATGTAGTTATTTTAAATAAGTTCATGTAACATGTTAAAAGCAACACTGGATGAATTAAGTAAGCTTCACGATAACACTTAGAAAAAGTGATAATGTAGTCATTTTAAGTAAGTTTAGGTAACATGTCAAAAGCATTTCTAAGGGGACTTAGACATGCTTTACATTCACAACTTAAGTAAAAATATAGTGTAGTCATCTCGAGCAAATTAACATACTTTTGGAATTTTAGTTATATATGACAGTCGAGAACAATTATATACAAAATTTAAGAATATGTCCTGCATTAGCGATCCAAGTGGAAGAGTAATACAATCATCTTAAACAAATATAAACCATATGTTGATTTACTTTTAAAAATTCCATAATATATGGTAAGTAAAAACAGTCATATATTTATTTGAGAATATATTTTGCATTAAGGACTTAAATGAAAGAGTAATGTAATCGTCTTAAATTGATTCAAAAGATAAATCAATACATCGTTGGAAATTTAATAATGATTAAAAACTCTATTTGCATTGACCTAAAACATGTCGTAAAATCCTTATATATCAAGTTAACAATTATATATCAAAAAATTCTTAATAGAGAATAATATAATTTTTGGTAATGCCATAAACTCCTTGATAAGACATCTGCACAACCATCCTAAGCAAAGTCACCCTTGGCATAGAAATGACAATTAACTGCTTTTAAAACCATCACAACACACATCTTGAGATTGTTCTCTAATTTTGAATGTACTCCTAAACAAACATGTTTTAAATAAAGGTATCACAATGCACATACTCAAAAGGCGGATGAAATAGGATCTAAGAAGGTTTTTGTTTATTTCTTTATAATAAAGCAACCACAAAATGAAACAGTTATTGTATTTTTATTTTGTTCGCTCTATTTGCTGACTTTCATACAAAATTAATTTTGTGGACTTGGATGGCGAATTGTCTATTTGGATGTAAAAAAGTGAGAAAAGAATAAGGTAAAAAAGAACAAAAGGGAAAATAGTGAGAAATAAAAATAAAAATTCAATAGCTGCTAATGTTTAATATATAATTAAAAATTCAATATACAATTTATATTATATCCTTAAAAAAGAAGAACTAACAACTCATGTAATCCTTAAACTAAATTCAAAATAAAAAATATTATTTTAAAATATAAATTGCATCATTGAACCATAAAGGTGGTAATTTCCTTTTGAAAAACCACAAATTAAGAAGTAGTATCAATTCAATCTTTTTTTTTAACCTAATCATTTGATGCAAGTGTGAATCATGCAAGTCGAAGACCTATAAGATATTAAAACAATATAAAAAAAAGGTAAATTAATCCAAATTGTCCAACAAAAAGCAATTAAGGATCAATGATCAAAATCAAGTCAATTTTCTTATAAAAAAAAGCTAGCATTTATTAAAGAAAAAGGTTAACAAAGGGACATTTTTTAAAGGCAAAGATAATTCTTTTGAGACAATACAAGAGAGAGATAATTGTTTTAGGAAAAAAGAATTTTTTATGGCCAAAAAAATCTTTTTTTTGAACTAAATTAATTCTTTCAAGTAAAAAGAGTAAGAGAAAATAGTAAATATAATTAAACAATACAAAAAGAGGTAATTTTTAAGTGCCTAATAAACCAATACAAGTATTTAAGAAAAAGAAGTAAAAATGATAATAATAAAAAAATTTAAAATTTTTATTAATAATACTTATTTGTAGTGTTTATAGCGAACTCATTAATTATAAAATTATTAAAAATAAAAAATAAATAACATATTAATAAAAAATATAAAAATAAAAATAAATAAATTACAATATTATTCCTTATAACAAATATTTGAATTAGTGATCACATTTATCAAATGTAATTATACTATTAAATTTCAAAAAATTTTGGTAATACAGACGGGACACTTATTTACACTTAAAAAAGTTGGCCACGACTCCTAATTTAACATATACAACACGCGCATGCACGCCCTCCTCTCCTCTGCGTCCGCCAAATGTTTCTTTCGTCGGGAAGCCCGTCGTGACAACAACCAATAAACAAGACGAAGATGTTAAATGCACACAGTAAAATTGATGAACATGAGTCCCAATTATAACCCTTTCAATACAAGATCACGACTCATCATCAGCGATTCGCTTTTGTCTGTCTCGCATATATTCACAAACAATATTTGAAAATGAAGCTGGTAATACTGTGAGGACGAGATAGCGAAATGCATGTGGGAAGCTGCGTGCCAGGGACGAGAACACACGAGGGAAATGTGCGATCCAAAAGGGACACATTAGCCTTAGTTGGGATCGAAAGAGATATTGGTTCTGTTTTCACAGGGGCGAAAAATGTGCTTCGATGTAGCAACTTCAGAGCAAAAGTTGAAATGTTACGAAACTTTATGGTAAATCCAAAGGCTCACAACGTTTGATAGGCGAGTCAACGCTGACTCGCACGTCGCACTGAAAAACGTGCATTGAAAACATCTGATACACAAGTTTCCTTTGAAAGGTTCACATGCCAGAAACTACCTGCCCACGTTTTCTCTCGCCTCTTACATTAATTACACATTAAATCAATACCCTCGTCGGATTACTATATGTTCTTATACCTTTAGGCGTGAAATTAAGAAGGCATTGAACATTTATGAGTAAAAATTTATAGAGTTTTATTACAAAAGGAGGTGAAATATATATATATATATATATAGATTTATCTTAATCATTAATTATAATTATTATAAAATATGTCAATTATAACTGATGCTTATTATAAATTAATATTAATTTTACATATTTTCTTAATATTTTTTAAATTTATATTATTTCCAAATAACTTAATCTTCCAGTAATGTAAAGTTCGAAAAAAATAAAATAAACTTAAAAATAATAGAGTTAAGTAAATATAATTAATATTTATATATTCAATTAATATTATATATAAAATATAAAATGTATTATATTAAATATAAAAAATTAATTATACTTATTTAAATATATTACTTTTAAACTTATCTGATCAAACTCTTAATTAATATATGCGCTTGCTCTGTTTCTCTACTCCAGTCAAACTACTTGCCTTCCTGCGGCTTCATTCTTGTTTATTGGATTTTGTGCGTGCCTCACACTCATCGATCGCGACCTTTTGTTTTGGTTGATTGATTCAAGTATGGCTCAAACTCGACCTCTTTTAAGTTTTAATGACAATTCTAGTAGTGCTAATTTACAACCCCTCGGATAGATTGTTGATGGGACCATGATGGGAACGTTATAGTAGTCATGGATAGCTGAAGGGCTGAACTGAAGGCCCGTGGGCCGTGCCATATTGGTCACAGAGCAACGTTGGTGGATACTAGCGTTTGATATTGTGGACTGCGGTCAATATTAAAATGGTGCCACTTTTGTCGCCAATTTATGAGCAATTGTGCAGGTTGCGACAAGACAAATTTGATCATAAAAAGGCTGTCTTTAGCAGCTGCTGTGGTGGGTCGTAAGTTAAAATCGTGTTAGATGGCCTAATGGATAAAAAGAGAGAGAGAGAGAGAGAGAGAGAGAAATAGTGTTGGACGGTGATGCTGCATAAGTGGTTTAAATTCAATTGAAATTCAATCCACGAACCGCCAAGGTAGACGAGGAACTAGAAGATGATGAGAAAGTGCAATCGACAGTAGATGGGAGGACGGTAGTCAGTGTTAATTTGCGTAATTACTTTTTTGTTTTTGTTTTTGAATGATTTACATGGTCACGTGATATGTAATAATCAATTGAATTGAGCAAATTTTAGGAGAAGCGCATTGCGTCACTGACCCACATCCCATAGTTTCAAACTGGAAAATTAGTCAAATTTGTTATTCATGCGCGGAGATTTCTCTTACCGGTAGGTTTTAATAAGTGGAAGGCCAGTTGGAAGATTTCTATTTTGTTTTATCTAAAAATAAATTAAGCTAATTTTGATATTATATATAAAAAATAAAAAATTTAAAAAAATTTAACTGAGATGATAAAAATAAAAAAATTATAGTACTAAAAAAAAAAGTAAGTGCAGGAAGTTGAATGGCCGCAATTACAAAGGAAGGACTCATGAATAGTGTCGTTAAAAAACTTGATATTCCCGTGTCAGTCAATAAAAGCATTAGTGCATACGGCTTTATCGATAATCAGTCAGGCTCCAAGACTATCAAGTGTGATTAACATTGACTTGAAATGACAAGACGACTTGACCCAACTTGCCATATCTTGAATTATTCTTTTATTATGGCTGGTGAAATGTCACGTTGACAAAATTAATTGTCTTGAACTTGGAAAACAGGGTATGCCCCGCCATATTAGAAAACAACATCTACCTAACTAGCGAGGCAGGCTCCGCAACTATAGCATTAACGTGTGGAATCTCTCACCGAAAACTGAGCAATGGAATTCAACCCATTGGAGGTACGGTGTTATATTATTGGCCAATGAAAGTTTTACAGTCACAAATGGACATTTGTATGCCCAAATTACAATAGATGCTTGACTACAATAGAAAAGTATTCACATGCCAATAAGGTGATGGCTCCCCTTGTGCCCTAGTAGTGAGAGAACAGTGTCTGCAATATGCTTTGAGCTTAGTCCTGCCTCTTCAATTTGGTCTTTCTGAGAACCATGATCGATGTATCTGTCAGGGAGCATCATGGGCCTCCACTGCAAAAAGTAGAACAAAAATATTAACAAAGCAGATTAAAGGAACAATTCAAGTTACATGCTAAGAAAGTATAATGGATTACCTTGAGACTGCCATCTAACATTCCGTTCAAGGCCATGTAATTGGAAACGTGAGAGCTAAATCCTCCAATAGATCCTTCCTCAACGGTTAAGAGGACCTCATGCTCTTGCATTAGCCTTCTGATCAACTCTCCATCAAGAGGCTTGCAGAATCTTGCATCGGCCACTGTTGCCGAGATGCCTCGATCTTGAAGCAACTTTGCTGCCTGCATACAGCTTTGTACTATTGTTCCATAGCCCAGGATGGCGACCCTGCTTCCTTCTCTTAGCACTCTACCTTTACCAACCTAGAAATATAATCAATATCCCACAAGGAATTAATGAAGGGTGTCTGCAAAAATGTAGAATTTCTTATAGAATTGTGGGATTGAGTTAAGTACCTCCAAAGGGGTCCCTTTGTTTTCTGGTGGAAGAATGGAACCAATGCCACTTCCTCTAGGGTACCTAAAGCAACTCGGCCGATCATCAATGGCTGCAGCTGTGGCCACCATGTGCAGGAGTTCACTCTCATCCGAAGGGGCCATGACTACCATATTTGCTAAACAAGCCATAAAAGTAGTGTCAAAGGCACCACAATGGGTTGGACCATCAGCACCAACAAGGCCAGCCCTGTCAATAGCAAATCTCACAGGAAGCTTTTGAAGGTCTACATCATGGACTATCTGAACCACCACACAAGGCAAATATCAATAAGCTGTCACTTAATATGTAACAAAAAGTAGTGAGAGGCATAAAGTTAGATCCACCGAAGAGCACACAGGACAAATTGCCAAAAAGGGTAAAATTTTACCTGATCATAACCTCTCTGTAGGAAAGAGGAGTAGATTGCACAAAAAGGCTTGAGTCCTTCAGTAGCTAGACCAGCTGCAAAGGTAACAGCATGTTGTTCTGCTATCCCAACATCAAAACATCTATCCGGGAATCGCTTTTGGAACAAATTAAGCCCCGTGCCTCCTCCCATGGCAGCATGAATTGCTACAATATTATCATCTCTTTCCGCTTCAGCAATCAATGACTCAGCAAAATACTGAGTGTATGATTTAGTACTTGATTTTGTCTTCAATTGCTTCCCCGACGTAGGATCGAATTTCACGACACCTAATCGAAAAAAGACAAAAAGCCACCTTAAGTTTACATTCCCTCATGATCAATATATTGTAAAAATTTTTTAATGTAAGAATAGTATGTACCATGCATCTTATCAGCTGCTACTTCAGCTGGAGCATATCCTTTGCCTTTCTCAGTGATAACATGAACTAGAACAGGCCCTGCTGCTGGTAGTGCCTTGAGCTTCTTTAGTATATCCACCATGTCCTCCATATTGTGGCCATCCACTGGTCCAATATAGTATTGGCCAAGTTCTTCAAACAAGGTAGCCCCAGGACCTCCAGTCATTCCTCTCATGTAGGAGTCAACTTTGGAAGCTATGTGATGTGTTTGCCCTCCAATTTGCTTTGTTATGCTCTATTGACACCATCAAGTCCAATTAATTATTATAATAAAAGGGAGCAAAAAAATCAAAATTGGACACCCATGGCCACCTTAAATAGTAATTGATCTAGACAAACCTTTGCGGCTTCACGCAATTGACGAAGTTTGCGGCTTGAATGTAACTTTGCTAAGGCTTTGCTTAGAGCTCCAACGGGAGGAGCAGGGCCATCCACAGTAGCAGTAGGTAAAGAAACTTGTTTATTGTCATTTAAGATGATAATGAGGTTAGACTCAAGAAAGCCTGCGTTGTTCATCGCTTCATATGCCTGTCCCGCTGTCATGGCACCATCACCTATTACAGCAATTACATGGTTGTTCTTCCCCAGCAAGTCTCTGCCAACTGCCATACCTGAGAAGCATGGGAATTATTTATTGATCAGGTATTAACCATGAAAGAAACATCAGAGGACCACAAGCATGATTAAAAAAAACACAAAAAAGTTGTACCTAAGCCAGCTGAAATGCTGGTAGAGCTATGGCCGGCGCCAAAGGCATCATATTCACTTTCTTCCCTCTTGGGGAACCCAGCAAGGCCAAAAGTTTGTCGAATTGTATGCATCCTTGACCTCCTACCGGTTAAAATCTTATGTGGGTAGGTCTGCAACCACCCATAAGCAAAGATTAGCCACATGAACACAAGATACATAGAGCAGTTGCATATATCTGCATATTAGTTAAAAAATTAAAAAATAATTATTATTATTAAATAAAAAAAAAGAAGAAGAAGAAGAATGAAATATACTTAAGTTTCACCTGATGACCAACATCCCAAATGATTTTATCTTCAGGAGCATTGAACACATGGTGAAGTGCCACTGTCAGCTCTGCCACCCCTAAGCTTGAACTCAAGTGTCCTCCAGTCTTGGATACTGTGTGCACTATCTCTTCTCTTAGTTCATCAGCCAATATCTCAAGCTCCTGAGATATCACAAAGTGTTGGTTTCGAAACAGTGATTCAAAAATTGGAAACAGAACATTAAGGAAAAATAATGATGATTAAGGAATAATTAACCTGAACTGAGAGATTTTTCATGTGAATAGGGTAGTTTATTGTATCAAGAATTGGAGTGGAGGGCTTGTTTCCTGAAAAGTTGAGCAATCTTTTCTGCTGGTTTTGCATCGTAGAGTTCCTCTCGACGCCTGCATTATTTTCCAAGGCAGCTCTCGGAACCCCATTGAACTGAAAGCGCAAGAGAAAAGGACATCACATGTTAATTATCATCAACCAAGCTTTTAGAACCAAAAATCTCATACTATTTAACACCAGCAAGCAAGTCGTTTTTCCTTTTCCCCTCTCTTTTTTTATTCCTCAAAAAAAGGGAACAAAACTGTTATTTTCCAAATGCTCCCTCGGTTCAAATTAAATTAAAAGCCCGCCGTTTCTGAGACATGGGAATAATAAGACCATCCATCACCTTTCGGTTGCTAAGGTAGACATTGCTGTTATCATTCTTGCAAATGGGGTTGCAGTGCAAGGCGTTTGCCAAAGAATGGCAATCTTGAGAATGGAGTGCAGGAAGAAAGCTGGACCTCAGAACTGAAGAAGCCATTTTTATTTGCTCTAAATCGAAACAAGCAAGCAAGCAAGCTAGAGCTGTTGAGTTTGAAAAAATTAGAGAGTTGGAGAGAGCAAGCTTTTGTGGACAAAGGCTTTTCAGTGCTTGAATGCACTTGAGAGACTGCAACGAGGCCTTTTATAGCAGAAGCCTTGCGGAGTTCTGATCTCTGGAGCATTGAAAAGTCCCAGACCATAGTAGTTTTGTATTGCGGCACATTTTTGTGAAGTTCCACGTTATTTCACCGACCCTTTTTTTTTTTTTATTTCAATGGATTTCATTTGCTCTGATTTCGTTGTCCACTGTTTCTTTATTTGTCTGCTAATCTGTCGCAGGGGAAGTCTTTTTCATCTACATGCTCCAATGTCTTGTGCTTCGCATGTGATATTATCTGTATACATGCCTGCACAGGACGATCGAGTTCGATTTATTTGAGATTTGGAGATTAAAAGTTGATTATGCATGTCAATTCCGAACATTCACAGTGAAATATTTTATCCCTGAGAATTTAAATCCTCTTTGTCGACAACATGAGTTTGTTAACTAAACCTGCACTGGGGTTAGGCGCATTATACGTTTACTGGCCCTCTTCTAAGGCATAGTTTTTAAACCTAACTTATACCCTCACCTAATTCAATTTATAATCCCATGAATCATTAATTTGACTAATGACTGAATGGTGAGATGGATCGATCAAATTTTTTTTTGTTTTACAAAATAATTGATATTTTTATATTCTATAAAAGTAAATAAATTATTATTAAAATAAAATTTAAATATACATCTGTAAATTTTTTAATTATTTTATTTGATTTTATTTTAAAGTAAAAAATAAAATTTTTAAAACTATATTCGTATTCTCAGATCACGGAGAAGTGGCTATTTAATGTAGTCAACAATCGATTCCATCTTTCACAGCATTTAGTGTAGCTAGCAGATATTGATAAATAGTACTTTTCGAGGCAATTCTGCATTTCCGTTTGCGAAGTACACAGAGTTGCATAAAATATGGGTTAAGTCATCTCAAATATTAGATGTGAGGGAGAGAGAGAGAAAAAAAAAAAAAAAAGCTACATGATCTGCTACACTATAAAGTTAAGAAGCGTAGCAGATACCTGCTGAGCTTAAAACCAATCGAGGAAGAGACTTAAGAAAACATGTCTTTTGTATTTCCACTTCTACCGAGTACAAAGAAGCTGTTTTTGTGAACGACTCAAACCAGTGATTATTGAGTCATAATAAAATAATTTTTATTAAATAATAATAAAAATGATAAATAATAATATAGTTGATGGCGGGACAATAATGCATTAACCTACCCCTTTACTTAATAATAATAATAATAATAATAAAATTATTATTATTATTATTATTATAGACCTGCCCATTCATAATAATGATAATAATAATAAATAACAATATAGTTGATGGTGGGACAAGAATGCATTAACTTACTCCTTTACTTATTATTAATAATAGGGCAATTTAATTTTTAATTCTAAATTTAGAGTTCAATTTTAAGCGTGCAAAAGCTGTCCACTTGATGAAAGGGAAAAAAAAAAACAAAAAAAAAAACTCTTATCAGTGTTGAAACGAGTGGCTGTAACAGGGCGACTTCAAAGGCGATATTTAGAAACGGAAAATATCGATGTTGTATAAGAGTTCGAGTCCACGATTGCGAGGCATCGTGGCTGCTCTTTCTTCTTCTTCTTGTTTTTTTTTTTTTTGTTTTCATATTTAAATATCTATGGACGCATGAAAAAAAACATAACCTAAAAAAATAAATAAATAAAAATAACTCGGGAAAAGAGAAAAGACTAGATGCAATTGTTCGTCGAAGTGGAAGAACTGGCAAAACGTGAAAAGAATCAAAAAATAAAATAAAATAACGCCGACAATACATAGAAATATATATTGTAGACAAACTATTATTTTATCATATGTTAGCAATCACGCAATTCACTTATCTTGCGCTACTACTATTTGTGCATGTTTCTATATATTATGAGATCCAATGATAAATTGATGTAAGAAACACATGGTTTACCACTGTAGCTGTACACTTCATCCATCAGATAAACCATTGATCTATGTATAGTAAATCAGTCAATCTATGTCCATACGTTAATTGTGGGGGAAAACATTTTATGTGCGTGTGTGTGTGTGTGTGTGGAACGAAAGTCCGAGAGATCTAAGCTGAGTCAAAGATGCCGGGGACCCTCGACAAAGAATAAGCCTCCATACGGAAGGCATGATTAATCTCTGTTTTTTGTTTTTTTTTAGTCATTATCGGGGGGACAACATTTACATCAATTAATAAAACTGCATGTTCAATGATAATTTCTTTTTATTTTATAGTTAGGTTTGTGTTTGGACTAGCTTAATTACATTTCGATTAATTTTTCTCTTGCCAAAGGCATGGAGACTAAGTAGTTTTAGGAAAATTAGTTTCGTATTAAGACCCGAGATTTGAACTAACTTCTTTTTTTTTTTTTTTTTTCCTTCCTTTTTTTTTTCCCTCTATTATTCTCTGTGGAACAGGAAATAAAGCATTGCAAATTACCCGCCAGAAGACTAAACTATCTAGTCATGCTAACGGCACAAACCAATGACAATATATACCTTCTTTTGTCCCGAGTGGCTCCTTAATCCGTCGATGCTGGCCACACGTTCCTTGATCCTTTTTATTTTTATTTTCATTTTTATTTTTTTGTGGTCACCCCTCATTCCTTATTCTGTACGCATATCGATGTTACGTCCGGCGGAACCCACACCAGCAACCCGATGACCCACACCAGCATGTGGGTTGAACGTTTAGCACCGTAGGCGAAGACAAACCAAAGTATAAAGCAAAGTCTACTTGGCCGGTGCCCGCAAACTCCCAAGATCTAAAGCTTTTGCATTACAAGGTTAGAATCGAGGTATACAAATACTAAGGTATTTCTTTTGTCCAATTAAATTAAGAAAGGATAATTAATTATACGTGATGTCAAATTCTAAATCTCACAGCAATTTTTACATTTAGTGCCACTAAATCATACCTAATAATATTATATTAAAGTTGTTTTACATATCGGATGGACTAAATAGCTAATATGCAATTCTTTTCTTTTTTTTTTTGGATGATTTTGATTTATCCAAAAACAAGACTCCATTATCCTTAAACGAGCATCAATCTTGCACACATATATTGTTTATTTTATTTTTATTTTTTTTACTATTATTTTGATAATGAAAAAAAAAACATAATACCTACTTCTCGTAAAAATAAAAAATAAAAAATAAAAAAATAAAAACGTAAGATTTGCACTGCACACGGTAAGTTAGACCCTTTCGCTGGAGATACATTAGAAGCAATAACTAGACATTAAAAGCGACGGTGCAAGTGACGTTTAGGTCAACACGATTTGACGAGGGGCTGCGCAAGTGTGTGTCACGTCCGCCTCGTCGGGTTCCGCCTAACATGTCACGTGATTGTACAACATGTCTCCATCCAGGCTGCGCCTAACAACCAACAAGATTTCTTACCTACCATACATGAAGGCGATCATCAATTCAAGCTATAAGAATCCGTGCACATTGAAGTGACCATGCCAGGCCTCTTGTTAACTAAAACTTTATTTGTAAGAAGCTCTCGGAAATATGTATATATTTATATTTTTTTTTATTTTTAGGTTAAAGTATTAGAATTTTTTATTTGATAATATTCAATATTTTTAAATAATATTTTATTAATAATAATATTATAATATAATTTAATTAATAAAAATACGTATATATATTATTATATTATTAAAAATTATAATGTTAAATATAATTCAAATAATAATAAATATATTTAATTTAAATTTTAAAATTATATATATATATATATATTTCAAAATATATTATTATAATAAAAATTAGGAGAAAAAATTAATTATTATATTAAAAAAATATAATCATATCAATGGTAATTATATTTAATTTTAAAATTAAAAAATTAAAATTTATAATAATAAACTTATTTAAAAATTTAGCATAAATTACTTAGACTAAATTGTAAAGAGTAATTAGTTAATTTAATTTAAAATGTATCTTATCACGTGCTTCATGCATGTAGACAAAATTCAAATTTATTTGATCTTGTACTAGCTAAAAATTAAATTATTGATTAAGAATGCTATTTGTCCACAACATTCCTAAAAAGGACAAAGGATTAGCATTAAAGTCCATGTATATTAATCAAACAAAGAAGGATCATACGTGTGTATTCCATGTATTATTGATATTTGTCTCGATTGGGCTGTAATAATATATTAAACCCTTATAAACTTGATTATCATATAGGTGTAGCTTGTTAATGGCTACTCCACTTGTTTCAAACTAAATTACCAATAGAAACATGTTGGTCTTGTTTTCCACATTTTAACATGCAAAAATGTTACTAGGTAAATTATAGCATGCAACAATTAAGCATATTATTAATATATAGAAAAATTATATATAAAATATGTTATTATAATAAAAATTATGAAAAATAAATTATTTATTAGATTAAAATAAAATTTTCAATTGCATTAACAATGAATATATTTAATTTTAAAAATTAAAAAATTAAAATTAATAATGATAAATCTATTAAAAATTTTAACATAAATATACGATTTATTTAGACTAAATTGTAAAAAATAAATAATTAATTAATTTAGTTCAAGATATATCTCATCTCATGCTTCATGCATATAGATATAATTCAAATTCATTTGATCTCATGCTAGCTAGAAATTAAATTATTGATTAAGAATGCTATTTGTCCACAACATTCCTAAAAGGGACAAAGGATTAGCATTAAAGTCCATGTATATTAATCAAACAGAGAAGGATCATACGTGTGTATTCCATGTATTATTGATATTTGCCTCGATTATGCTGCCTATAATAATATATTAAACCTTTATAAACTTGATTATCATATGAGTGTAGCTTATTAATGGGCCTTTACTCCACTTGTTTCAAACTAAATCACTAATAGAAACCCGTTGGTCTTGTTTTCCACATTTTAACATGCAAAAATGTTATTGGGTAAATTATAACATGCAATAATTAAGCATATTATTAGTATATACAAAAATTATATCTAAAATATGTTATTATAATAAAATTATGAGAAGGAAATTATTTATTAGATTAAAATAAAATTTTCAATTGTATTAACAATGAATATATTTAATTTTAAAAATTAAAAAATTAAAATTGATAATGATAAATCTATTAAAATTTTAACATAAATATATTATTTATTTAGACCAAATTGTAAAAAGTAATTAATTTATTTATTTATTTTAAGATGTATCTCATCTCATGCTTCATGCATGTAGATATAATTCAAATTCATTTGATCTCATACTAGCTAGAAGTTAATTTATTGATTAAGAATGCTATTTGTCCACAACATTCCTAAAAGGGACAAAGGATTAGCATTAAAGTCCATGTATATTAATCAAACTGAGAAAGATCATGTGTGTGTGTGTATTCCATGTATTATTGATATTTTGTCTCGATTAGTCCACTAACCCTTATAAACTTGATTATCACGTAAGGTTAGCTTGTTAATTAGCCTCTACTATGCATGTTTGATAGTAAGTCACCAATAGATAGGCAATGACTATAAATTATAAAATCGTTTGATCCTTCGAAACCCGTTAACCTCGTTTTGCACCTTTTGGCATGCAAAAAATTTATTGGATAAATTATAGCATGCAACAATTAAGCATAATATGAATGTTAAGGAATTTTGATTTGCCCGTCAATAAAAGCCTAAGATAATTTTTTTAATTTTGTTGGGGGGCAATGAATTTCTCTATTAAGAAGTTCTGCAAGGTCATAGAAATCGAATTGGCATATTCATTCTGAGCAGAAAGAAAAAAAAAAAAAAAAAAGGACATGTGCATGCATCGCATTCTACAGGGGATGCTTTGAAGTGGGTATACCTCAGTCGAGGTCAAAATTTTACTAGGATTAGAGAGAGAGAGAGTGATGCAGGTGTAGACTTGTAAACAATTAAGTATATTTATCTAGGAAATTTCAGTTTTACCTTAACAAGAGTTCTTGTTTTGATTTTCTAAATCTTCTGAAGAAATGGACTAAAACGTCAACTGACCAGGCCTACAACAAGTTGCTAAATTGATTTCCCTCTCATAATTTATTTTCCTTAACTAGAAAACAAAGATGTACTTTGGCACTGAAATGGAAATGATTTTTTTAAAGAAAAACTACAAAAGAAGTGAACCTCGACAATAAGATTTGACGGTGAACTAGGTGGGGAACAGAAAAACTAGGCTTTTGGACACTGCATGCACACGGTAGATATTTATTTTCTTCTATATAGATCGAATGGTTCAAAACTGAAGAATATTAGCGACAACGTGTGCACCATCAACTCCACGCAATACTTCTTACGAACATCCCTGGAAGATGAGGCTGCAAAGACTTTTCTTTGCTAGTCCAGACAAGTGACCCCAACTATTAATTTCCTTGTACCGAAAGTTCTAAAAGTCCAGGTCTTTGATGTGTACGTAGCCTAGCCTGTACTATGTGGATTCATCCTTTTGCTCCACAGTTCAAGAGTACAATCAATTATATGTAGGTTTTTTTTTTTTTTTTTGATCCTTAAAGAAATATAATTAAAAATTTTTAAGAAGGATTTGTCATACTGTAGTGGAGAGTACTCAAAAAAATTTACAAAAAGGTAATGAGATATAATTGATTGAATTCTGTTTAAAAAATTGTGAAGAAAATTCCGTAGAGATTTTCCCTTCAATCATATACATATATTTACCAAACATGATTTTGGTCTTACAATAATTGCAAATTAGAAGTGTAAATTAGTTGCTATTTGCCCATATCTTTCTTTGCAACTAACGTCCTCAAGTTCAATGCAATAAGCTCGAAGCAGGTTGGCCACGTTCTTATGATACTACTTCCACAGAAAGTCTGTAAAGAAGAGCTGCGTCTTTGTGCTATGGCTGGTCATGCATCCATAAATATGTAATCTCTAAGTCAGAAGACACTGCTTGATCAAGGATTAGAAAATGACACCCATTTTTCCTTTCTCTCTCGTTTTTTTTTTTTTTTTCTCAAAGTCTCACGCCCTTCTCTGCAAGAAAATAATTCATTTATTCGTCCTAGAGAATAAAGGCAATAATCGCAATTAAATAAGGCGAGGGCATCAGTATGAACTATTACCAGTCGCACACAGCCACATAACAAAATATAACTCACTACGACATTGGGGTCTTGTACATTTGCTTATCAGCATAAATTTCAGCAGTATACTTTCTTTGTTTTGGGTGAATAGAATATAGTTGACATTTAAGACCTAAATTAAGATACAAAACTGCTAATAAATTGCCTGGTTTTTTGCTTCAGTCCTCTCATTGACTTGCTGCCAAATGAAATGTACGTGGTGTCATGCAGGAGATTCTTGAAAACTCATCAGTATAGACAATAGAGTTTGGAATTCGAGCTCCCTTGCAAATGATCGTTTTCTTCTTCTTTTTTTTTTTCGCAAATTTTTATTGCCAGTTTTATAATTTAAATAATATCCTGAAAAATTTTTAATATGAAATTCTCTATAACTTATTTGACTTTTATGCGATATGATATGATAATCAAACAATAACTATCCAATAAATAACGAAATAATTAAGTCATCAAGTTAAATATCAAATTCATAAAAAGAGCAAAAAGATACATTAATATGAACAATTTTTTTAAAAGAAAAAACTATGAAATAGTGACCATTAGAAAAACATATGATTTAGTGGGACTTCTAGAGGTCAATATAAAATTATAGTAGATATATATATAATGACTCAGTTTCGATTGGATGGTCATTACATGCAATTGAATAGGTGCAGGCAAGCAGATGAAGTTGGAAGAAATGTTCTTGCATATGTAGAGTTCAAGTCCCCGTACATGCATATGATACAGAATGATATCTAATATTAATGGACGATTATGTAAGTCGGGGCTTGAAAATATGGCACCAGACAGGGACTAATACATGCACATACCATATTTTTTTATTCACTTTTTCTCATTTGGAAGCTTGAGTCATCCCCCAAGAGATTGATTATTTTGGGGCCATCAATTCCTGACTGCTTTAATCTTTTTTTATTTTTTTTCCCCACTTTGAATATGGCTGCGTTGATCATAGTGGAAGTGTAAATCAAAGGAAAGTTGATCAAGCGGCTATTTTGGTCCAATCCAACTAGTGACTCGGCGAATCACGAGCCACTACGCGAGTCACCATTCAAATCATTTTAGTTGAATTGTTTAAATAATAACCAAGAAAAATTCAGTGAGAACCAGCAGGACCAGGCGGTTTAGCCTTCCAAACTGGCACTTCTCTTCAACCTTCCTCAGTCTTCCGATCTAGCCTTCGCCTTGTCCAATTTAGCCCATGGATTCGTAATTTTTTATTTTCGAAACTAATCATCATTTCCATCATCTTTACCAGAAACTCTCGATCATTAGTTAGATTTTGTTTCTTTGTTTATTAGTCGCTGGTTTTGCTCTATTTCAAAGTTCAACCCCTTCTTTCTACGCAATTTCCTCTGACTTCTAATTTCGTGACAAATGGACATGTTGGTCATAAATACAAGAAATATCATACATTTATTGCGAATTAAATAAGCCAAATTGCAACATGTAAGACTAAATATATTAGAATATGTAATCCGTATAATCCAGATTTTTTTAACAGGAAATAAAAAAAAAAAACTTCATGCATATACCAATTACAGCATATACTAACAAAGGCCAAATCACCATTAACATTCTTATTTAATCTTCTCCATGCAAAAAAATTCATTATAATACTCTGCACACTCGACATAAATTCTCATATTATATTTAGCAATAAATGATAATGAAAAATCTTCAACCTGAGCTCTACCATTTTGGGTGGTTAGTCCACTGGTTCAATCACCACAGCACACAGAGCTTGATGATCTAACTATGACTACTATAGGCTAGCATAATCTAGATACTTCATCACAACTGGATCGCCAGATTAGCTTAAGTGGCTAATTGCATGCTTTAACTCTATGGGATTAGGTAAACTCCAGATGATCAGAGATGGGCCAATGGTAGCACCGGGTCTCAACAGTCAGGCCTATGGGCTACATGGGCTGTGTCCTTGAGACAATTAGGCCTCTTGGGCCATCCCAAAATTGCACTATTATATTGAAGGCAGTACACCGACATGGGTTATTACTTGAAACAAATGGAACAATGGAATAAATTAAATTGCGCCATCAATCACACTTAAAATAATTTCCAGAGAAGGGGAGATAGAGAACAGAAATTGAAAGACCTCTGCAAGGAAACAAGACCAGAGCCGATTGTTCGAATCTCATATGAAAATTTTTACTGTATATTAGTAAGAAATCAGTGGAGGTCAAATAGCATAACCGTAAGCATGAACAGAATTTCCATGACCAGCCATACCAACCAAGCACTGTTGTTACCCTTTCTGAATTCTGGCTCAGACACACTGCAACCAGGCTTTAAGGTGCGTGAAATTTTACCCACCTCCAGACTTGAGCGTATTACTCAACCTACATTAACAAGTTATTTTCAGTTAAAGGAGTAAAAAAACATCATTAAAGGAAACAATCAGAAATAGGCCGGTATCTTGTGCAAAGTCTATTCATGGATTGAGTTGACATCATAACTCCTGCCAAATGTGAAGAACATCAAATTATCAAAATCACCCTTCTTGTAACAGTTGCAGCAGTTGCTAGTTGCTAGTTTTTCGATCTTTCTTTGTGTTAGTCTGAGATCACCTATAGGCATGGAACTTGCAACCAGACAACCCTACACAATGTCAGGAACCAAGACTTGTACCCACAGATACCCAGTACCATGTCCAAAATTTAGTTAGCATAAATATCAGCACAAACTTTTGTGTAGAGACCAACCCACGAAGTTGACGGTCAGCTGCATGCTTGATATTACGTACAACGGTAAAAGATACTCTCAAGGCCCTAGTTGATAGAAATATTTGACCATGTGAAGAAAGTCGCCACTTCTAAGCCCTGGTCAATATCTAAATTGAAAGGAAAAGTAGAATTCTTGACAAATTTGTAATTGCATATCCCAGCAACAAATTATTCAGAATCAAAGATAAAATTATGACAACATAATTGTTATTAAACTTACCAATCCAAGCCCTCAAATAGACCTTCTCCTTTAAGGGCAGAAGTTTTAAAAATTGCCCACTGGTGATTCTTGATCTTGTGCAACTCTATAGCCTCAGTCACTGCAGCATCGTCAAGTGCACCAGGAAGATCCTGTGCAAACCGCCAAAAAAATGTAAACGCAGAAGAAATGAAAATTCAGATTACATTCAAATAAATTAATGTAGGAGTCATAAGGCCCAGTAAATGTAAGCAAAACCCCAAAAGAACATGATGACCCTTCTCATCTAACTTGAAAATGCACTCATTAGACAATAAAGTTTGTTCTCACTCCCAGCCATACAAATCTTGAAGTAACTAACCACTCAATGACACAAACCTGCTTGTTTGCAAAGATGAGAACTACAGCACCTCTTAACTCTTCTTCCTGTAAAAATAGACACATGAATTTGCATCATAAATAGACTGAAGAAAGAAATTTTTGAGTTAGATTGTAATTCCAAAATGCAGGGTTCAAAACAAAAAGGCAAGAAACTCAGTTCCTCATTTCTAGAGACAACAAGAAGGGATTCTTTCAATGCACAAAAGTATCTGCAAGGTCCATGCCTGCAGATGCTTATGAGCACACACATCCAAATTCAACTCAAAAGGAAGCAGGCACAGAGATTTTGTTCCTGGCAAAGGCCATCTAACACAACTTCAACATGGGCATTTTATCCTACATTATTATGTCATGAGACTATGCTGTAAAATCATTTCCTCATTGCTCAAAAGATTACAGATGCAAAAGTGCTCATACAGTAGTAACCAGTTAGACACTTTGGAATGGCCCAAGGGAATCCTAACCTGGGCCTGAACTTCACCAGAAGTCCCCTTTGGCTGCAGTCCCCAGGAATTTGTCCCAGTAACTGCAAAATAGGGAAGACTAGACATGCCTAGGGATCAAGTTCCCAAAGCAACCAATATCTTATTAATGCCCACACCCATCCCCATGTGTGTACTGGAAACAGAGCACTTTCAATACCAAACTATATTTGCAGCCAATGAGACGTTAGTCTTTCTATTTTGGAGGTGTACCATGGTCCTAGGCAGCATTTATGATTGGACACAGCTAATTTGCAAACATAAACCATAGAAGGATACCTCCAAGATTGCATGAAACTCTTCTTTAGCTATCACCAGTCTATCAGTGTCACTAGAATCAACAACATAAATTATGGCTTGTGTGTTGGGAAAATAACATCTCCAATATGGCCTGTCCCACAATATGAAAAGGCTAAATGAGCTTGCACCATTGATGAAGAATAGGTACATTGTAATTCATAGATGCAAAAGGACACTACTATTCCCCTCAATCCCTTTAGCAAGAATGATATCCAACTCTCCACTTAAAAAAAGCATGATCCCAACTCATCAATCAATTCAAGAAGATCCATTTAACAAACTTCTACATGATCTGGACCAAATAAAACTCAAGTGTTTTAATTGTCTCCTACTCAGTTAAGCAAGTAATTCTTCCGTTAGAAATCTTGACTAAGTCCATAAGCATTCAAGAAAGTAGATATACAATGGAATCCCCTTGTTTTAAATGAACTTTCCAAGAGAAAACAGATGTTTATTGTCAAACAGCATCTCAACAGATGACAACTGATGATTCTAATTTACTTGTAGATATCGTGACGCACGCAGAAGCATCCTTGCTATTTTGTTATTTTGTTTTATTTTAGTTATTAGTTTTACTTAGCAGTCATGTCTATTTTAATAGATAGATGGTTAGAATTATATAGAGTTTTATTTCATCAAAGGTTGAGATTTATTTTCATCAAAACAGAGTATAAATAGGCTAATAGGTTGCTGGACAGAATTGTTCCGATTGTTATTTCTTTTTAGATTTAATGTTTTGTGGTTTTCTCTAAATCCTAACTATCAACTTGTTCCAACTTCAACTCTCTCCCAAATTTCCGCCCACATTTTCAGCTCTCTACACCATATCCATTTTAGATTTGTATCTGTTCAAGTATAAAAGTAAAATAAAAAATTCAATAGCATGTTCTAAGCTATTGAAGTCTGATTGCAAAGAGTCATTCACAACACAACCAAATAGCTCATTATTGAGAAAAAGCTCATATGGAAATCCTTTTAGAAAGAGAAAGCAAATCTCATTACTAGAAAAAAAATTAATCAGGAAGTTACCTGATACTTGTTTGTCCACCTGTACCAAGAAACAACATAAGACATCATCAGGACAAGAAATGGGCATAATTCTGCAAGACAATCACAACTGACAGCAATTCTTGCAAGCAGTTCATGTGTTAGAGACAATTTTCAGAGCCTGGGGCTTTGGAAGCATATAAAGCTTTTCATTTTGGATTTCTGTTGAAAACTGCCAAGTGTAGCTGTGTGTTTTAATGTATGCTTTCAATATTTTTTAAAGAGAACAAGCCTACTTTTATCAGAAACCAAGCTCTATCATAAATTTTTGCAAAGTTATGCTCGTCTTGTACTTCTTTAGTCTTTGATTAATGCGGTTCCAGCTACATGGGAAAAAAGGTTTATATAACACCACACATCCTAAACCCCAACATGCAAACACTGAATATATGTGGACTCATCCACCCATTAAACTCAAGGATACAAAAAAGGGGTAAACTTGAAGTCTCTATTCATCCAGTGGTGACAAAAAGAGAATTTAGCCTAGCTGCAAGCAGTCAGAAGCTCGCAAAGGTACAACAGAAAGATATCACTGTACCAATTGTTAAATGCTAACAAGGGATAGAGATCAACGAAAATAGATAGGCATACCTAGATCCCAAACTTGGAATTTTATGTTGTTGTGCTGCAGTGTTTCAACATTAAATCCAATTGCTGCACCAAAATAAATGAGCCAATTAGGATTCTCTGAACATACCACAGAATAGAATCCTACCTCATCACGGAGAAAAATTGAGCTCATAAATGCAGATTAAGTTCTAAGATTTGTCATTCGACTAAATTCCTGAAGCAGAAAATTCTCAGACAAATCACAAAACAACACGGTACACACAACCAGATCCAATTATCTAATTTCCCATTTTCTTTTCTCTCATTAACAGAACAACTATCAAAACACCGAAGCAGAATAACAGAGAAGGAATACCAACTTGGAATAGTGGATACAACTTCGCCCATCTGAAGTCGATCTGCAACAAAATCAAAGGTCCAAAAATGAACACCATCAAAATTCAACAAGAACCCATTATTCAGAAAGAGAAAACAAGAAAAGGGTCAATCTTTTAAATCGAAAAAAAAAAAAGTAGAGAAAACATACAGAGAATCGTGGTTTTGCCGGCATTGTCGAGGCCGAGGACGAGGATCCTGGCCTCCTTGTTCCCGAAAAGCGAAGAGAACATTCTCGTAAACAACATACCCATCTTTCTTTAAACAAGATAACAAAAAAGATTCCCTCAGCGCATTAATGCAACAACAGACCGCAGAATTTTGGATCAGATCTGCAAAGCAGAGCAGCCCTTTTTCCTCTCTGCAAACAACAAGATTAAACTAATCAATAGAAAGCGTGGCAATTTTTGTATTTGCAGTATTACAATTACTGACTGGTTTGAGAGTGAGCGACGTGCCTGAAGAGAAAAGAGGAGGGTCTGCCTGCCAGTGATGTCCTGGTTTCTGGGGTCGTAATGAGGATTTGAGAAATAAAGGGGGCGAAAATTAAATAACCGAAATGAAACTCCGAGAGAAAGCGAGAGATGAAACTCCGAGAGAGAGCGAGAGATTCTCAAGCGGAGGCATGGGCAAGTAGAGGAAGAAAGGGTGGAAGGTGGGCGGAAGGAGGTGAGGGAGGGATTCTGTATCCGGTGCAGCCGGGTGCAGAACAACACTGCTTTCTCAGTTTTGCCACGTCATCCAAGAGCAATGTGGGTCCATACGATCTGCCGTGCCCAATTGCTTTAAAGGCCCTCGAGATGAGCTTTTAAAGCAACCGACTTCAATACTGTTGCAATTCTGACTTCCAAGCTGGGCTCTCGTCTCTTTTCAGCGTATATCAAAAAACTATTATTGTAATTAAAATTTTACATTCTAATTAAAAATTTTATAAAAGTAAAAAAAAAATATTTTTTATTTGTATAATATATGATTTTTAAATGAAAAATAAAAAAACAAAAAAGTTATTATTCTGCTCGACTGAAATGGCTATTATTCAGCTTGGTGAAATTTGGAAGGTACTGATGTGGGCTTTTAATAAACTGTCATCTCATTTAATGACGGCAAAATTGTTGTTCCAATAAACAGGGACCAACCTCGGAGATGGTTCACTGGTCACATTTTCCTTGTTGATTGAGATGACTAAGTGAACTGAGAAAGCATTCACATATTTGCCTACAAAGTATGAGAGACGCTTTTGCTTTCTGCCATGACGAGCATGGTTAATATTGAGGCCAAGCTTCCATGGCCAAGCTGGTAGCACTGGTGGAAGCTATGCTTCTAAAAGACATGTAGACGACTGTTAAGGATGTCCCCATTTACGCATGGAAACAATCTCCACAAAATATAATAAGAGGCCTTGTTAAACTTGCCCCCAAACCCTCATCCGCGTCCCCTCATCTGGCGCTCCACTCCACCGCCCAATGTGTTTGGGAAACCTAGAGTTTGTATTATTGACGTTGCAGCATTTTCTGCCAGTATCCCCACTATATTCACATCTCAAAGGAAATCATATGGCAAATAACTTGATAAACGCAAAGTTTTTGTTATTGGAAACCGCAAATGAGCATTTTATGCTCGATTTTTAAGGCCAAATATTATAGTGAAACTTAAGTGGAATCCTTCTTCATGCAATCCCCAAATACATAAGGATCTTTGTTTTTGTTGTATCTTTTATTTGTAATCTCCATTCTGCACTATTCCTACCAGAATTTGAAAAGGGAAAAAATATGTAAATGACTAAAAGACTATACTGGCATCTACAGTGCAGACTGGAACAGCATCTCCGCAAGTTCCTGCAACATCAGATACATTTTCTATTAGACTGGAAAATTTACGGATAACTGAAACATTCTGAATCTTACATTCCAACAAACTATACATTAGACTTGATGTTTTAACTTCTTAAGCCTCTAGAATAGTATGATGAATCTGGTTTTCCACAGAGAAATGTCCCAAGAGAAACACGAGTGATTGATTGTGACGCAGATATACAACTACAACAAGGAGCATGAATAGGCATAAAATTCCATTTTGTTTAAACCATATCATATTCAGAATATTCTTACTTATATTTCTCCTTGACATTTCAACTTATGTACTTAACGTGGATGGGAAAGCTATTATTTTAATTCCCCTCAATAATGCTTTTTCTTCGTATCACTGACGAAGGGCAGGAGAGCATCTAAAAGGAATACGGCATATTTACTATTTTCAACACCATAACTCCAGATACTTGCTTCCTCTAGTTCTGATAGTCAGATAAAAGACTTATACAAAGCTGTCTACCATGTAGGATGAATATGAAGGGCATAATGGATGTTGACATACAAGGAATGATTTCATCATAATTTAATGTATCTTAAATTGGCCACCGATATCTTATGGCTCAAAACACTTTATACACAATTATTGGCCGTTAAAGCAATTTGGGTAAAGTTGTACCTAGCTCTCTCAAAAGATTATAATATTCTGCAAGAACTTGGGTAACTAATTCAAGGAATCCCCTGATATAAAAAAGTTTGTAAGTGTCAATTTACCTGCTTGCCAGAAGGAACCTTGGGTTCACCCCATTCAATGGCTTTCTTCTCGAGAGTTTCAAAATCAGCCTTACCAGCCTGTTAGATAAATTCTTTTGCATTAGTTTTGACAGGGATACGAGAATATGCAAAATGGATATTAAGAATGGGAAGCATGTTACCTCTACTAGTTGCCCAAATTCTGTGTCAAAACTCTCGTACCGCTTGCTAACAAGCTCAGACAAATGACCATCCTTGGTTTCATTGCAAGAAATTATTCAGTGTCAAATTGAGGATAAAGAACCTTTGGCCATAGTTTGCTAAAATGAAAGTTGGTATAAAAAAAATCTCACCTCAATCAGCTTGGCAGCATTACGGAGCCCACGAGCCAGGGTATCCATTCCACTAATATGTGCAATAAATAGATCCTCGACATCTGTACTCTCCCTTCGCCTAAAGGATCATCAAACCACCACCAATAAGTGATAATCAGGCAATTGCACACAAACAAGCATATGTAGTCAGGAGATCAATAAGGAAACTCAGGATGCAAACAATCAAAAAGGAAAGAAAAGGACTAACAATTTTGCATCAAAATTGAACCCTCCTGGTGCTAATCCTCCCTGTCCGGAACAAAGAAGACAATGTCAGATGATTCTCTAATTTCCACACAAAGTGACCTAAAGTGATTACTTCTTTTACATACATTTCTTATCACACTAAGCATAACCATAGTTGCCTCAGCAATATCTGTCATGAACTGGTCAGTGTCCCATCCTGTAGAGATGAAAAACCCCATTGCAAACATAAATTTCAAAAGATTCTAAAACTACAATAGAATAGGTTTATGTAATATTTCTATATAATATGCAAAGGCCAAATCTTAATCATTGATTACCAACTTGAGGGTCACCAGTGTTGGCATCAATATTTCCCAGCAAACCATTGATTCTTGCAGTTTCGAGCTCATGATGACAGCTGCAAGGGGCACAAGTATGCATGTTCATACATGAGTGGGAAACAACAAGGACCTGAGCAAAAAGAGAAATACATACCTATGACCAGAAAGAGTGGCGTGGTTGCACTCAATGTTGAGCTTGAATTCTCCTACACAAAACAATAGGAACGAGGTGAGGAATTACCAATATGCAAGATGGATATCAAAACTTTCAAAGTTGCGCACGGTGAAACCAATCTATATCAAATCTCTCTCTCTCTCGCTAAGACACACATACACACACACAAGCACACATCAAGGTAGATTTGTACAAGAAGGTTTAAAAAATACAAGTGTAAGGAAAGGTAAGCAACTAAATTCATTAATCACCTAGAAGGCCATATTTTCTCAAGAAATTAGCTGCTGTTGCTGCATCCCAATCATATCTGAAAAAATCACACCATTTGTTAGCTCAAATGGCACTGCAATGCATACTACCAATTGTATAAGGCTAGAAGCATACTGGTGTTTGGTAGGTTCTTGCGGCTTGGGCTCAATTAGTAGAGTACCTAAGATAAAGGAAGCAAAAAATTAAATTTATGCTGGAATTTTTGCAAACTGAAAAATGTATGGTGAAATGCCCACAAAATATCTCAAGGAGAAAGAATAAGAGTATTAACAAATAAGAGTTACCGATATTCTGTTATATCCTAGCTAACATGGCTCATTTCTTTGATCAAATTCATTCAATTTGACAAGTAGTTTCCAGATTACAAAATGAAGGCAAAGATACCATTGAATCCAATCTTTTTCTTGTAGGCAACGGCAGCTTCACAAAACCTTGCCTGCCAATTAACAAAGAACAGAACAGTCACAAGAGGGGACTGGGCACTAATGATCACCAAAACAAGGCACTCGTGATATTTAATCAATTCAGCTCATACAGAAAAATGTTAAGGCGGAGGGACATTCAATGATCATACCAAATGATTAAGCTCTCTTTCCATATCTGTATTCAGAAGAGTCTGGTAGCCTTCGCGACCGCCCCAGAAGACATAATTTTCTCCACCCAAGTAGTGTGTAACCTGTTTGAGTAGCATCAATTTTGGTACACTTGTGATTAGTAGAAATTAGTATTGATAATCCAGTCTACATCTGCAAAACAATCCATTTTCTTATGAAACTAACAAGGTTACAAACCTCCATTGCTTTCTTAACTTGCGCTGCAGCATATGCATATACGTGAACTTCAGGACTGCAACACAAGGAATACAATGTTCAGAGCATATCAACAGCATCTGACTTTAGGGACAGAAATAATAAACATGTGTTACCTAGTAGCAGCACCATGCATGTAACGAGGATGGAAAAACAACTGAGCTGTACCCCACAGAGGGTGGATCTTGGTTCCCTGCATAGTCATGTGATTAAGGAAAAGGAAACAGGAGTGGATCAGTGATAAGTATCAAGCACATTGTTTCCTAATTGTAGGATTGCATAGCAGGCAATGGTGAGTATGTCTAGACTCCTTCGGAGTTGAACATGCCAACAATATCTAAAATGGGTTATGCATAACACTTAACCCAAATAAGAGCATATGGTTTCTTTTAGAATACTGAAGGAACATTCCACACATAAATGCCGATAAAGGAAATGCATTCTGTAAGTTTAATGGGCCATTTTTTCTTCCTTCTTTATTTTTTATTTTTTCAGAAATAATTCACCAGATTCAGTAAGTATCCAGAACAGATAATGGATAAGTATTCCATAACCACTTGTTCACATTAGTTGTGAAAAAAATTGTTCAGTGGCCATATTGAGCCACTATAATCAGCAAAAATGTCATGGTCAACCACCTGGAAATATGTTTACTGTTCGATTCTGGACCTTCTTGAATGCATTTTAAAACAAGAGGACATCCTTTGTGCCAATTAGGTGTATGCACCTGCCCCCTTTCAGAAGAGGGACCCCTTGCACAAGCATGATAGAAGACAACTAAGGAAGTTGATATTTATGAAATGTAATGGACTTGCCTAGCAGCTGCTGAGAAATATAGACTGGAGAAATAAAGAAAGCGCAACATGCATGAACCCAGTTAAGCCCACAAGATTAAGACAGAGTAAAAGCACATGGTGACAAGAGGCTAATCATTCATTATTTTTTTTTGGGGGGGCGGGGGTGTGGGGGTACCTGAAGCTCTTTAGCAAGGACCACAACTTCATCCAAGTTTGCATTTGTTTCCTGTCATAATATAAAAAGACCACATATATTAGTAACAATATAACCACCTACAATTGCAGTGGCAAAGTAGTTTGATTGGCATGACTAGCATTTATGGATGCTTAAAAATTAACTCACCTCCAAAGTCTTCCCTTCGGGTGCTATGTCCCTGTCGTGGAAACACCACCTATCAACTCCAAGCTTGTCTATAAACTCAAAATTGGCCCTCACTTCATAGTTATCAATCAAAAGGAAAACATATATCAGTGCCACACTGCCTTTTGCAACTCAGACAACAAGAATTACAGGATTATATGTAATATCAACAATCTTACTTCTTCTTTTTGCCATAGCCAATGAATTGGTACCATCCTCCCAAGGCCAAAATTTAGTAGCTGCACCAAATGGGTCACCACCAGCCCCACGGAATGTATGCCAAAATGCAACACTAAATCTCATCCAATCCTATAGCCACAAATAAATGTGAGCAGTTATCAACTACCTAATACAAGTATAATTTTAAGAATCCCACCTTCATTTTCTTCCCAAGAATCTCTTCTTCCGCATTATACCATTTGAATGCGAGTGTATTTTTGCTAGAAGGCCCCTGAAAATAAGCAAGTATAGATGCATGCATGAGATTCCAGTGTAATGTCAACATTCCTACCAACATTTAAGATTTCAAGCCCCACAATGGATGAAAGATGAACTGCTAGGATAGAATCAATTAAAATAAAAGAATACCGACAGAATCTTGTGGATTTTAAAAATATATAACAGAATGATTAAACAAGATTTAGACAAATGACTTATGTCTCCACCTCATACTTAATTTTGGGAATTCCTGGGAAGAATTCCCCTTCCCATTCTCCTGAATCACTGCATTTGCCTCCAAGATCAGCAGGGCAAGTTGGTGGACTAGCAGCAATCTGCATGTAAATGAATAAAACAGAAAATTAGCCATAAAAGCACAGTTGGACACAGACTCAAGATTTTCTATGGGAAGATATTGACATGTAGAAAATAAAAGGACAAGCAGAATAATTGTCACATTCGAAGGTAGTGCCTATTCTTATATTGTAAGAAGATACATTTCTTCATGCAAAAACAAAAAGCACCCATATTGCACAGGGTAAGATAAAAATAAATGGCCATCAGATTTAATTATCTTATGCTAAATCTTAGCCAAAACAAAATGATAATTTTTTAGTCTTACTACCGGATAAGCCACTGAATTCAATAAAACAAGAAGCAATAGTATCAAACTCTTCATTCTCCTCATCTTCTTCAAACCAACTCTGCATTACACAGAACAAGAAGGAACGCAAGGTCAGCAGTCATCAAGTTCAAGCAGTTAAGACACATGAATATGAATTACATTGCCCACAAAAATGCATGCATACAACATCATAAACAAGATAGCCATCACCTGCGTACAAACTAAATCTCTGTTATTTCTCACGGTGCCACATTTTAGGCAACAATTTTAATTATAATTCCGAATTTAGTTTTTTTTCCTTTCTTGTTTAAATTAAATATTCTTATTCTATAACAACGATAACAACAACAACAAAGCCTTATAAGATTCTTCTTCCATCCAAAAGAACCAAAAAAAAAAAAAAAAAACAAAACCCTTAAAAATTAGACTCCGACTCTGAGTTGTGTTTTTTTTTTTTTTCTTTTGTTTGCTGTTTACAAGGAAAGATACCTTATCACATCCCAAAAAGAAGGAACCCAAAAAAAAAAAAATTTAAACAAACAACTAAGTCATGAAATTGAACCAAAGCAAGAATCAAACAACAACATCGCATTGCAGACATCGCACCGACCGTCACAAATGTCCATTGAACCAACATCGGACTGGCAAACACCAAAAGAAGATGTCCAAAAGTAACGTTTCAAAATCCACAAGTTCACCAAATAGAAGCTTTTTACTAGGGTTTTGAGAGTGGAGAGCAACGGAGGGAAAGGAAAAACGAAAAGAAAATAAAGAAATTGAAGATTGAAGAGGAAAAAGAGAATTAAAAAAAAAAGAAAACGATAAGAGAGTGGGAGAACGAGAGACCTGCAAATCAAGAAGTTTCTCTGAATTATTAACACCTCCACGCTTTTGCAGCACAAACAACAAGAACACTATTTCTTTTATACTTCACTCACCGCCTCTTTAAGGGATTATTAAGATAATTATATATATATATATATATATATATATTCTTTAATTAATTAAGATAAGAAGAGAGGAAAAAAAAGACAAAAGAGTTTAAAGAGTGAGGGACTCGACCGTTGCGCGGATGATGTTTCCCTTCCGGGATTAGAATTTTGTTAACGATAGGATTTACACGTCAACAAACTTCCTCCTCTTTCCAGCTGCATTTTGTTTTCCTATTTTGCCCTTCTACTGCTCTACCCTTTTTGCCCTCTAGCGTTTGCACTATTGTTTAGGGCCCAAGGGGCTTTTGACGATTCGATTTGACTAGAGATTCCATTTGGGGCTCTACCGGACCCCTTTGGGACTAGAGATTCCCTGTTTTAATATATTGCTTCAAAAATTGATTATAAAAACAAATTGTATTTTATCTCATTGTCGGGTGCCTTAATTGAGTGTTAATTTGTCATTACGAGCATGTTGGGGTAAGGATATTCTCTTATTTAATTTTATTAATGAAATTTTAATAGCCTATTTATAATTTTATCTATAATACCTAGGAATTTGGCAATGGAACGAAGGCAGAGTCTGGTAAGGGACAGAATTTCCGAGTTCCTAATTGTGTGTCCGGGCCTCATCCATGTTATTAATATATCATAGAAAAATTAAAAAAAAAAAAACTTAATATTAAAAAGTTACCTACCTAATTTAATTATAACAACTCTCCAATTTGTCACGCCACAACGAATATCAAGTGACGTATTGCTCTGAGTACATCAAGTTGGCCCTTCGAAGTTGCCAATGATTAAAGACAAATCTATATTCACATCCTGACCATTTTCTAGGTCCAGTCTGTTCAACAATGATCCACATAGATGCAACTCTTGGTCTCAGTAACTTTGTTATATTTATTAGTAGCGTGAAAATTATTGGGAATTTATCATTATTTTTTTGTATTAAAACCAACTTCAAATAAAATTTAGTCTTGACTTATGCATAAATTTTTTTCTATAATTTACTATTTTTCACGCATCACATTGGAGGATTAAGGTAGGAAGTACGGGTGCAACGAAGCACTAATTTTTTCCTCTTACCAGTTTGATAAAATTGGTAACACTTTAAAATAAAGCTCTGACCCAAAAACTGATGCGCATAATGCAAGTATACAAACCAATCTGCTAGGATGTAGATTACAACATCTCCTCATTGACATCAGAATATATGCTGCAACATCTTGAAAAAACAGCATCCTATTGCACCAGACTCTGGCACTGTGAGATCTAGAAACATCAGACATACACAATCTTATCTCCAACGTACAATAACTTGCGCAATAGACCAAAAAGTTTATGACCAAACATCAGGCCATCGATTTGAAGAGCCACGGATTGCACAGGCTAGAGCACGAAGTTGTCTATCATATGGAACACTACATCAGCACCGTCAGAATTCAGCCAATACGTCTTAACCTGAATGCATGAATAAGAAGATTATATGGATAGCCATAGAAAGCACGCATTTAAGGACCACTATACGACCATTAATTTCTAGATCCTAACAACAGACAGACCAATAGTGACGACATATTGATCAGGGAAAGAATTTTGTCTGGCAAAAAGTAAAGTATTCCATAGACCAAGTTTACCAAAACATTAGAAACTATTCAGCAATAATTTGAAGGCATCATTATCTATCCAACTATTGAACTGCCACAACCCCATCGACTTTTACTCAATGAGAGGTTTAAAATTGAAAGCATGGCAAGCAAGATCACAATAATATCAAAATAAATCATCTTTTTGATTTGCTGTTTTTGTTTAGAGACATTTCATCTTTGATAACTTTCATTTTGTTTGGAGTAGAACTTCCAGTATTTCATTGTGAGGCCAACGGCACCACTCCATGTAAGCATACAACTCTCTAATATGTCCGATATTGTCACAACATACCACGTTGTCATTGAAAAACAGAAAACACAATCACAAAATCCAAATTAAAAGAAAAAAAAAAAAACAGAAGCCAGAAATGATATAGCCATCAGCAAACAGCCTAAGAGGTACAAAATCGTAGAATTTAAGGAAAGCACTGGCTCTAGAACTTGCCTGAATGGTACTATGAGCAATATAACGTTGTGTGCTTTTCTGAAAGCTGACATCTACACGTTCCCATGGTACTTGATTGAGACCTTTAATCATTTCCTCTACAAATTAAAACTAGATACTCATTACCAAAAGAAAGTAGAGGGGGAAAATAAAACAGCTTAAGAAGATTAAAATAAGGTGGGCAAGTATGAGAAGAACAAACGCAAGGTCGTGACAACCAGGCACAAGGATAGCACCTGCAAAAGGGTAAGATATAGAAAGTTATCCATCAGATGGACTCATATTCTTGTGCCTTTTGCCAATTTCATAGTGTCTCACACTAAATTTAGTTCATGATAGAGCAGAATAACAAGGATATGTAGTCAACCTCAATTAAATTTGGTATTAAGGTTTTATTGTTGTTGTTTTATGGTGTCTCAGATGGAGAGAGTCGGGGAAATTGGTGTATGAACAGACTTAATGAACAAGGTGAGGACAAGGAAAGAACCAAAAAACCAGACAAACAAGAAATGCACACCAAAAGTATCAATTAGTAAAGCTTATCCTAAAAAAACAAAAAAAAAAAAAAAATACAATCAATAAAGCATCATGATAAAAAATTTACAAAATTAGCACATAGCACTTCTGAACCATAAATAAATCTAAGTGATAATGATATCTGAATCATCTACAAGATCATAATGGCCAAAAGAAAATTGAGAAAAAGAAAAAAAAGGTAGAAATACTACAGAGCACTGAGGAAATAATTTTGAAAAACCTTCCAGGTGAAGTGTCTTGTCTGCCACAGCAGAAGATGCTTTGCTACGACTTTTCTCCACAGTTTCTTGTTCAACATGTACAACATGAGGATATTTCTGATCTTTCATAAGCAGATTGGACTAGCCAAGACAATTAAGAGGATAAAGAAAAGCTTTAGTTAGTATATTCCGGTAAAAATATCGAGAAGTCTCTTTTAAGAGACATTGTCAAACTTAAGTCAGATATCCTGGAAGCCAGCCAAAAGGAAAACCTTTGGAAGCTCATGTTGACGCCTAATTGAAGATGTCCGCCACCCAACCATATCTTAGCATAAGCTAAGACAAACATATTAAGAAATAGAAGGTAGTTATAAAGCTCCCTTAACTGAAAAAAGGATACGATCATAATTTGCATTGGCATATGCCACACGGCGCTTAAATGCACGTAAAGCTGATCTACATGGTTATAAATCTCATTGTCAGGTATTTATTCATCAAAACTCCTGAAAATTGAGGACAGAAGTAAAATATTGGTACTGACATAAATCTTAGGTCACCAGAGTCATTGACCATTTGAAGGAGAAGGGGGGGTCTTCCATCATCATTGTCAGTGAGGAAGAGATGCTTTCCAGTCCTCCCAACAAGCAAATGTGCAGTCTGAGATACTCTTCTCTCGAGAAAAGGTAGACCACAGAGAAATGGGAGCTGTAAAACTCAATGGTAATAATAATCTACGGTTGGTAATACCAAATAGAAGAATAAAACAAACAGAAAGTGAACAAAATGCCATTCTTCAAAGTTTTGTTTTATAAGGACATGAAAGTGGTTGAAATGTTAAGCTGCTTCCCAGCTCATAGTCTAAAATCTGTTTAACTTCTCAACACCACCACAGCAAAATCAAGGAAGCCAAGCTTCCTCCTGATATACTTAAACAAAGGCTTCTATGGCATCCTAACCAAGTGAAGTCCTACAGTAATATCTCATTCCATCCTCTATCAGCAGCACAACGGCAGTTAACCAATTTCTTTTGATATTTTCATACATTAGGAAGCATACAAGAGAGGGGACTAATTAAGATTAATAAGTAGATAGAAGAAGGCAATAAAGAAGGAGCAGTGCAACATGATCGTTACAAAGTGCTGATGATAGATAGAAGATGTGGAAATGTAGGTCACTTAACCTGCTTATGTCCCCTTGAACCAAGGTGTGGTGTCGCAAATGTTATGAAATTCATGGGTTCCAGTCCAGCAATTCTATCATGGCCTTGCGTCAAATCTGTATGCTCTTTACTTAAAGAAGTCTCAGAAGGGCTTGGGAGATCAGTTATTAAATGTCCATGCAGCCTTGCCACAGCATACCTAGCTATAAGGCCACCTAATGAATGAGCAACAAAGGAGATCTTCTGCACCTCAGGCCTACGCCTCACAACTGCCAATACCTACATCATATATGAAATTGACATTCACAAAATATGGTCACAATGTCACATAGACTTCCTGAAAATGGAGCAAGGCATATAGATCCTTAGAAAGCAATAAGCAGAACACACCAAGGAACAAAGGGCAAAGACATGATTGTAAAGCATACCTCTTCAGCTAGCCTTTCACCCATCAAATCAACACCATCAAATGTCAATTTTGAATAGTTGCATTCACTGCCTGCTTGCAAGTATTTAAGTCAGGAACTGCCAATGTTCAATCATTAACAAAAGACTACCTATATAGAAGCCATGTTGTGTGGGTTCCTAGGTTTAAGCATTGCCAGGTAATGCAATGCAATTGCAGCAACCATCACAACTGAGAAACATAGCGACAAAGAATTTAACCATTTGATTTCAAGCCAAAACAAAAATCAACTGGACAGCATTCTCTTTCACGGTGCAGTCAAGGTTAGAATCCGTGATCTTAAACACTAAAACTTCAATGCTATCCAAATTATGGAGTGTCTGTGGACAAATTATATTAAACGATATTCGGGCCACCAAATGAGGATAAATTAAAAACATCAAAATATATTTATGACCTGCATTCCTGAACAAACTCAGAGATTATACAACTTAAGAGAAAATTAACAAGAATTGAGAAAACATACAGTGCACAATCACTTTGTCAGGAAGTCTCTTCACAAACTGCTCTGCCGCATATCTCCAATCTGCAGAACTGCACACAAAAGTTTTAATTATTGTTTCAATTGTTCGTTACTTTTGCTAGGCACCATGTTCAATTGCTCGTATGTAGACAAAGACCAAAGCGAATTTTCTTTTACAACAATTCCCTCTTTACCTCCCTACGAGGCCATTGACCATGATTACAAGATGTTCCGGCGAAACCCCTGCCTTGAGAGCTGCCGGGTCGAGAAGATCCTCACCGCCGTTGTCCTCTTTAATTTTGAGTCCACTCCGGTTTTTCTCCTTGAAGCAGCCAGCGCCCATTCTACTCACCCACCCAATCTGCGACGATACCGACACAAGCCACCGCACACCGCCGCGAAAAGTAATATTCGATCCGAATCGCAGGACTGAATGGCTGGAGTACCGCCGGCTGGAGGTAAGAACGGCGACGTGGTTCAAGGAGGAGAAAAGGGAGTCGGCGGCGATCATGCGGGGCACATGGACCGATGAAATTGAACAGGAATGTGAGAATGATTCTTCTTCTTCTTCTTCTTCTTCTCTTTTTTAGGATATTGATTCGTCATTATTGAAGAGAAAGATGTTTTTAACTTTTTTTTCCTCTTTTTTTTTTCCCCCTGTATTAACGCCGTAATAAGTGTTAAATGGAGCAGTAGTTGTTACTTCACAAGGGAAAAGATTAAAAAAAAAAACGAAAAAAGGAAAAATAACAGAGGTTTACAGAAATCGAGTCCCCAACGGCGCTCGGTGTGGAGGAGATGAATTTTAACGCCGTCTTTTTACGGAGGAGATCTAGTTGACTGATTAGGGAAACGGAAATCTCAGTCGTTTGTGGGCGGGCGGTGTGCGTGCGTGACACTTTTGTTTTGTTTTTTTTTTTTTTTCGTCTCTCAAAAATAACAATTAAATTAATATATTTCACTTTTAAAAAAATATATTTCAAAAAAAGGTATTTTATTTTTTCAATGTATTGTGTTATTAAAAGAAATTTTGTAATTTTTCAGTTAAAATACACATAATTTTGTGCTGTTGTTGTGCCTATGCTTTTAGCAAGTATGAAGTATCGCAATCACACATAAATCTTTATTTTGACTCATTTTTCCAAATGAGTCAAAATAACTCAATACAAAAAATATTATTTTTTTAATTTTTTACTTTTTTATTATTTTTATTTATTTAAACAAGTGAATCAAAATAAGATTTTCCAATACATTATTTATTAACAGTGGAATGACAAATTGTTTTGCAAAGTATCAAAATATACTGAATCTTGGAAAAGAAGATACACACTCTTCTCGAAAAATGTGCTGCATTGTAAAAAAAAAAAACAACATTATTTTCTCAAAATATATTCAAAATTTTCAATTACTAATGTTCATATTTTTATAAAAATTGACATGTATTGCATTTCTAGCAAAATATACTCTAATTTCTCAAATTTTAACAGTATTGTAAAAAAAATAAAATATATTCTCTCGAAAAATATATTTCATCTCTACGGGCATAAAAAAATGTTGCTCTGTAACTGGACTCGCATCCACTTGCTCCACCAAACCGAAAGTCATCTAGTGGTATTCTTACGAAAATTTGAAAAATGAGATACCAAGTTCTTTTAATATTTCTACTTGTTAATTAAAAATTAATTAATTAGATTCACGTTTTGTTATGACACATGACGATTATCTATTTTTATCGTACTCTGCTACGGAACTGATCCTTGTTTACCATACTCAATGGATAATAATTAATTTGATTTATAAATAACAATTGCCCTCAGCTACATAAAAATTGAAATTGTTCTGCTGAAAAAAACACTTGAAATTTTGAGAATGACAATCTAGCTAACACTGTAACATGACTTGTGTGTTAAATGTATCCGAAGAATCTTAGTATTATTATTATTATTATTATTATTTGTTGCATCGGAATTAGGGAGAACCGTTTTAAAATGCCAATACTTGGTCTTGCATTGGTTCCAATTTGGAACTTCCCAATTATGCATGATGGATTCGGTACTGAAAGCATTCATATTCAATACGAAATTCGTGTCGTCTTATAAAAATTTTCGTTGTTTGGTCCAAAAACAAACAAATGATTTTCCTTTTCTTTTTCCTTTTTTTTTTTGTTTTTGTCCCTTTTGCTACGGATCTGAAAGATTCTCCGTGGGCTGACTTAAGGGGGAAAATGCCGAAATAAAAGTAATAAATCAGGGTCTTATTTAGGGGCCCATACCAAGCGCAATGTGTAGGCTCGAACTCTTCCATCCCAAAACGCTCACGGGCGGACCTGTTCAACAATGGGGTCAAGTTTAGGTCGGCTTAGACTCGATTTCAGAGGGGGGGGTTCCATTAATAAAAAAAGGCATATCTTTATAAATCAATTTTTGGTAATTTTGAGCTGGGCCTAAAATAAACGATAAACTTAATCCAAGCACCATGTGATCGGCTAAGCTGAACACCTTTGTTCAGCCCAATCCATTTATGGGCTGCAAGGATCCATTCAGACAAATCTCAAATACATGAATGGTCCATCCTTGATTTAGGTCCCTATCGCCTCTACAAGTTAAGGGGTTCTGTTTGCGATTGAAACCTTGTAATCTCTCTGTTTGTGCTACTGCCTTCTGGGGCAATTAACTAGGAAGTTCAACATTTTGTTTCTGTCCCTTTAGATACGATTGAGGAGGTACCAGTGGCAAATATGCAGACAGGACATGCATAGAACCGATAAGTTTTTCTGCGTGCCTCATGTCTTATGCCACGCATCTTTTCTTATGCCGCGCATCTTTTCTAGAGTCGTCCATGGTGGCCACCAATGTCCCCTAATACCAACAACAGAGTTCACGGGTGCAAGATAACATACACACCCCCGGCTCACGGGAGAGCTTCAAATAATAGATAATTTTGCCATGAGAATTAAGAAACAGCCATGCCCACTGCCCACAGAATGCTTTGTACAACACCATCCAATTGCCACTACTAAAAATAATTCCAACTCGCCAACAGTTGGACCTTGTATTCCGCACCCCACAATTGCGTCTGGTAGCTGTAGACACAACAAAAACCGCTGAGTGGTTCACATCTTCTTGATCGAATCTCTATAAAGGACACGCAGTGGCACAACGAATTTAGCGCCACACAAACCATCTGATTGTCTCACTAAGCAAAGAATATGAAGCCCCAATTGCCCTTTCTGTTCACTCTCTTCATCATCACCTGCACTAGCAACATATTTGTGGCTACTTGCCAACCTTCTTGGCCAACCACAAGGCCGGGGAAGATACCAGATAATGAGACAATATACAAGGTCTCTAAGCAACTATGCTGGGGTTGCATTGGAGAGTCTTTACAATTCTTGTTTGCACATAATTTGGTCAGGGCGGCCAAGTGGGAGCTGCCTCTGGCGTGGGATTTCCAACTTGAAAAGTATGCGACATGGTGGGCTGGCCAAAGAAAAGCAGACTGCAAGCTGGAACATTCATTTCCAGAAGGGGATTTTAAGTTGGGAGAGAATATTTACTGGGGCAGTGGCTCAACTTGGACACCGAGTGATGCTGTGGGCACATGGGCTGGCGAAGAGAACTACTACCATTATGCCACGAACACGTGCGACCAGGGTCAAATGTGCGGGCACTATACGCAAATTGTGTGGAAGACGACGAGGAGAATTGGGTGCGCTCGTGCTGTCTGTGACGATGGGGATGTGTTTATGACTTGTAATTACGATCCTCCTGGCAACTATGTTGGTGAAAGGCCCTATTGATAAGATAAGGCCATGCGTTCGTTATGCATATGTAGCCCAGCTTCGTTTCTTTTGTTGGGTATTAACGGTTTGGAGTACACTAGCAATCTGTAGAGATATATGTAGAGAGAGCATTGGATGTTTTGTGTTGAGCCCAATATTAATCTATTGTTTGCATGTCTTATTATAACTCATCGAGACGTACGTAGTTCAGGTTTATGCTTTCTTTGGCTTTCAGGATGCATCTTAACTAAAATTAAATTATCTAAAAAGCTCCCTATATATCAAACTAAGGTCAGGGTATAACGTTTAAAAATTTGGATCGGGGTCGAATTAATTTCTTGGGTAATTTATCTGTTCTTCTCCTTGCATGTATTGGGGGTTTTATATTTTTGAACGCATCCCTTTTGCCAATCCGCTGGCAGTCCTATCCTACTGGCCACTGGACTCTCGGCACAAATGACAAAACAATACAAGATCAATATGGCTGGTTTAATTAATCATTGGTGTGTGTGTGTGTTTTTTTTTTTTTCTAATTTTGTACAAATGAATAATCGTTGATGTCCAAAAGAAAGAAAAAATTAATAAAAACATTACAAAGCAAAAAAAAAGAAAGGAATAATCGTTGACATAAAAAAATACCAGTTTGGCACAAAGACAAAAACTAATCATTTACAATTCATTCAAATCGCATAAATTTTTATAAAAAATAAAAATAAAATTATGTATATTAAACTTTTCGTAAATTAACAATGCGTGAGTTTTATGTACGGAGAACAATGTTTTCTTTAGGACCAAACCAAGAAAATTAATTGGGTTGGGCTGCGCCGGGGAAGTCACATGTGAATGAACGAGCTCGATATTGAAGCAGAGCATCGGTTGGAAATTAGTACGGGAAGCTACCGACGCCATGACCTCAAAAACAAAAAAAAAAACAAAAAAAAACAAAAAAAAAGGGGGAGTATAAAAGGATAAGCGAGCAAAATCCCAAAAAAAAAAAAGGGCGGCCCATTTTCGGCCCAAAATGTGTCTTTTTTGAAACTATTGTTAGAGGCCCAACACGACTAGTTTAATGTTGTCCAGTCCACGATCTACAAAAGATGTTTTTTCCTTAATTTAATGGTACTGAAATCATTCGCACCAAAAAAAAAAAAAAAAGAAAAAAGAAAAAAAAGGGCACTGCAATTATACCGACGCGCCCTTTGATGTGGCCACGACGCTGGTGGTTTTAATGCGGCGGCAGAGATCCGGACCGAAAAAAGTCGCCGTCTCTCTTGCTTATCGTCAAGGCAATGGAGCCCACTATTAAATACGATGAGTAATTGAGTGTTTCCTTCGAGTTACCATTTAGATTTAAAGTGTTAAAAAAAATCGAAAAATTCACAAAATTAAATCCAATAAAATCTAAATTTCAGTGGATTTATTTGAATTGTATAATTGTTCAATTAAAATTAATTTTTAATTTGATTATAAATTTTAATTTTAGAAAATTATAATTAATTAAATTAAATTAAATTTAAAATATTATTTATATTATATTTCAATAACTATTAAAAATTAATAACTCTAATATTATTATTATTTAATAATTTTAATAATATTATTAAAATTTAATTAAAGTTATTATTGTTATTATTAAATAATTATAATTTTGTTAATTTAAAAAATAATATATAATAAGTAAGAAATGTATAAAAAATAATATAAATATAAACTCTTACTTATTAATTATATAATAAATTGAGATATTTAAATTTGTATATAATATTAAATATCTAATTTTACTTAATTATTGAAATTGCATTAAATAAGATTTAACTAGTTCAACGTTTATTCAAATACTAAATTACTAATAATTTGAAATCATATATATTTAATCACTTAATTTTTACTTAAATACTAATTTTTAATTTATAATGAATAGATTAACTTCAATAATGTTATATGTTTTTTATTTTTTATTTTAATAATATTGAAAAATATTATTTATTTATTTATTAATAACAAATAAATATTACTAAAATATTATTATATTTTAAATAATTAGTTATTTATCTTATATATAATAATAATTATAATTTTTTTAACAAATGTATCAAAATTGTTTTCTTTTATTCAAATAAAAAAATATATTAAAATCAATAAACCAAAAATTAATCGGTTAATTGAAATCTTGTTTTGATTTTGAGTTTCAATTTGAGATAACTGGATATTTTTATTTGATTTTTAATTTTTATGTTCCAGAAACCAAATCGCGAATACACTTAATTTAGATGACGCAAATATACTCTCAAATGTTGGGGAAAAGAAATGTACTAAATGCATTAATCTAATACAATATAGTGCAAGAACGGATTACTTTTCATGGGAGATGATAATTTTTTTTATTATTATTATGTTTATTAATAAATATATTAAACTATAAAACACACAATAAGATAATTTTTTCTATTTTCATAAATTTTATACTTTATTTTTTAGACTAAAATTTAAAATTTTAAAATAAATATTTAAATTATTAATCACTAAGTGTTCCTTACAAGATATAATTCTATTACCATTTATTTACTAAATAATTACGCTTGTATTATTCAGATTAGCTGTTTTTTTTTTTTTTAGCATAAATGTGACGGGCCACTCTTGGCCTGCCACCGTGCCATTTGACATCTTCTTCTTTGTTGAAAGGGATCAAATTGCTAAACAATATAACTATTCCCGGCTAAAATAAAAACAGTAAAAAGCTAAAGAACCCAAAACTGAGATGCAATACACCGACACAGCAAATGCAAAGCAGACGTGTTTTGTGTCCTGGTTGTCCCTTCATTAAAGAGGCAGAACAGAAAAGGACCAAACATTTATTCGGATGCGCTGAAGCCTTAAGATGCAAGCAAGCTCGACATAAAATGAGGTGGGCCTCGATCTGTTACAAGCACCGTGTCGCTCTTTAACTCAGCCATCAACGCAACGCGTGCCTTTTTAACGCCGGAAAATACTACGCGATGCCACATGCCTCCACATGGATTTTGATTTAATGGGCGCGTTCTCACATTTAATCATCGCACCTACAATTTTCAATGCCTACCACTGGCAGATCCCATCTTACCATTGTTTGACTTTATTTTGTCATCCGTATACACACACACACACGCGCACACACATATACATAACCTTGACACGAGAAAAAAATTCAAATATTATTAATGTGACAGACTCCAACGTGTAACTAATTGATTTCTTTTTTTTTTTTTTCAGATATAAATTAATCATGAAAACAAAATTATCTTAAATTCAATTTAACATTTTAATTAGATGTTCAAAAGTAGCATAATAATGTGCGGGTTCGAAATGAATATAAATATAAATAATGCGGCAGATATCGTGTGCCAATTGAGAGGTTGTTGGGAGTTTGAAAACCCAAAACTCGCATGTTTCGCAACCATGCACCAAAGGTCATTCATTCCCTCTTCGAATAATCGCCAACTAATCATCGGATTAACACTTCCTATTTGTTAAGAACAGTGGAAATAATATCAACCACTAGCCGAGCCTGCCTAACTTCAATTATCACTTCCATTAGCAGCTTTGGCAGCTGCCCTTTTCCTTTTATAAATATCGCTCCAATTGCCTGGAAAATATCATACAACATAGCGGACAATTTGCGGCCCCGCCATTTACCATGACAGAGGCCAAAAATGACCACCCAAAACACATCGTGGCACTGGCGTTCCCTTTCGGCACCCACGCGCCTCCGCTGCTAAGCCTCGTTAAAAGGGTCTCCGCCGCCGCCTCCCCGGACGCGATCTTTTCCTTCTTCAGCACCCAACAGTCCAACGGTATGCTTTTCGGTAATCGCCGTGATCGGGGCAGGGACAAGATAAAGCCGTACAACGTGGCGGATGGAATGCCGGAAAACTACGTGTTTTCGGGGAATCCCCTGGAGCCCGTCGAGAATTTTCTCAAGGCGACGCCGGGAAATTTCGGGCAGGCCATGGAGGTGGCTGTGGAGGAGACCGGAAGGGCTATTACTTGTATCATAAGTGATGCGTTCTTGTGGTTTGCGGCGGACATGGCACAAGAATTGCAAGTCCCGTGGGTCCCGCTCTGGACCGCTGGCCCTCGCTCTCTTCTTCTCCACGTTGAAACCGATCTCGTCAGGCAAAAATTGGGATTATCCGGTACGTTTAATCATATTCATGTCTAAGTTTAGTACATATTTATATGCTTCTTCCCGGATTCCCTTTTTCGTTTCTTTGATTTTTTTTTTCCTTCTTTCCCAATAAGTTTCTTCCAGTTCTGATATCACGATTATGTTTTTGATCATCGTCTGCAGTAATTATACCGATCAAAGCACAAAATATAATCATTTTGGATAAATATTTTGAAAGTTGATCAAGAAAATGCATTGCATTCGGATTGCGATCGAAGTCCTTAGGAAGTAAACAGCGTATGGCTAGGAATGATCCGGCTGGGTTTGGCCTCTAAAAGTTTTCTGTTGTAGAATGAAGCCGGTTTGACCCGTTCTTACCCATATAATTAACCATGAAGTTCTGCCTGCCACTCATCTCTCTCTGTCTCGCTCTCTCTTTTTGTTCCAACAAACTCGCCACTCATTTGAAGATGGAAATTAAAGGCAAGCTGATTAATTGGCCCGGTTGCATTTGCCACCAGATATATATAGGTGGGCACACTGGGATAGGTGGGAGTGGGGGCACATTACCCTTCATGCTGTAAATTCGCTTTGTAAAGTGACATTGCAAACCACGTATGCCAGTAGTTTTGTTTCACAATTAAAAGATTTTTCACTCTTATATTATATTAATGAGTCAAATATTGTTATCACACGCAATTATTACAAAAAGTTTAATGAAATTATGGAAGATAATTCCACACACACGCACGCACGAACACGTTAAGATTGTTGTAGGCATTTACTTTGATACATATAAAACCAGCCTATCTGAAAATTTTGTCTGCCAGATGTATTTTATGTATATAACATAGTCCTTTCACTAAATATATTGAATTGTAAGAGAAGGATACACGTTAAATTACTTAAAAAATATATATTAAAAAATTTATTTGAGATTTTTTTATTCCCTCGTTCATTTTTTTGAGGTAAATGAACTAGCGATACCTGGCCACAATCTATCTGCAGACCACAGCTGCTTGTCGCTCCTCAATAAAAGTCATTTATTTTGTTGGACCTTGTCGTATTGCCTACGATAAGACAGTAATTGATTTAATTAACAATAATTTTGTTAAATCCAATATTACAGGACCTAAAGACAGAACTTTGGACTTCCTTCCTGGATTTTCTGCAGTACGGGAAGTTGACTTGCCCGGAGAAATAACCGCTCCGAACTTGGATTACGGTTTCCCAATGTTGACATACAAAATGGGGTTAATGCTACCACGAGCCACTGCAGTCGCTACAAACTCATTTGAGGAACTTGACATTCTTGTGGTCGATGCACTCAAGTCAAAATTTCAAAAGTTTCTTAATGTTGGCCCATTTGTGTTGGCTTCTCCTGATTCAACAGTTTCTGATCCTGAAGGCTGCCTAGAATGGTTGGACAAGCAGGAAGAGAAGTCTGTGGTGTACATTAGTTTTGGCAGTGTGACAAGGCCACCACCCCATGAGCTAGCAGAATTAGCAGAAGCATTGGAGGCTAGTGGGTTTCCATTTCTTTGGTCGTTCAGAGAGAATCCTGAGGAGAAATTGCCAAAGGGGTTTTTGGAAAGGACTAAAGAGAAAGGGAAAATAGTTTCCTGGACTCCACAGGTTAAAGTTTTGCACCATACTGCAACTGGGGTCTTCATGACTCACTGTGGCTGGAACTCTATTTTGGAGAGTATTATTGGCAAAGTGCCCATGATTTGTAGGCCATTCTTCGGGGATCAGCACCTTAACACGAGGATTATAGAAGCAGTCTGGGAGGCTGGTATGGGAATCAAGGGTCGAGTCATCAGTAAAGATGCAACGATCGAAGCACTAAATCTTATTTTGTCAACTGAAGGAGACAAGATGAGGGAAAAACTTGGAGCCCTCAAAGAGCTTGCTTTAGATGCTGTGAAATCAGATGGTAGCTCTGCTGAAAATTTCAAGGATTTGGTGAACATTGTCACTAAATAGCACCCACCAAATAGGACATGTTGTATTAAATTGTGTCTGTTCTATTTTGTATTCCATTCATGACCAGAAAGCTGAATTAGCATTTGCCTCCTTGCAATAAATTATGACAAATCCTATCTCTAACTCGCAGAGACACATTCATCTCAGAAATCCAATGCTTGCTGAACAAGTAATTTCTGGGAGGATGGGCTAAATTGCGTGATCCAATATTACCTTTTTAAACTACAGCTGCATGCTGGCAGCAATCGAGCGGCAAAGCCAAATGTGTGCTTGCAATATTGCCAAGTACTTCTTTCTTCCTAGCTCATATCTGCAACTGGAAGCAGAATGTGTGCTAGTAATATTGATTTGATTACCTGGGTCTTATTGTCTCTCGCTTTAGTGTTAATTTTGCTTTAGGAAGACATTTGTGTAGCAGTAATCACAAAAACTAGAGTTATCAGGGGGGAAATAGGAAGCACAAAATCTTATTATAAGTTGGGTCTTTATTGCCGAATTTTATAGTATTTGTACAGGCAAAGTTGGAAGTCAAGACAGGCTAAGCCTGTTCAATTTTGTCAAAGTTTTGGGCTGATGGGTTAATGGATAAAAACATGGCTGTTTTCGTTGGGTCCATCATTCTCTTAAATGGGCTGTTAGATTCCTTTTTGCTACCCAGTCCGCAACTGAGCATTCCTATTAACAAAACTACAAGTACACTGCTTAAGCGAAGCTAGAGTCCTTCCTGACATCTTGAATAATAGGGTTGATCTCCCAGGGGCACCTTGAAGGCCCACCCACCACCGCATTAATCTCTGCTTTCCAAGTACGCGACTGCGCACATACTGATAAAGCCACGAATCACGCTTACATAGACGCTACAGCCCACAAGGAGTGATTCAGACGGAAATAATCGTTTTGAACATTTATTCCTTTGATATTATCACTATAACTATTTTACATTTTCGTGGTCAAAGATATCAAAATAAAGATAATTTCCATCAACTTAATACTGAATTACTTGTTACGTAGCTTGCGTTTTTTGAACCTTCGTTATGATTAAACGACCAGTGATCTCCCATCTCGATTCACGCTCTCCTTTCTCTATTTCATTTATTATTATTATTATTATTATTTAAATCTTTATTTGCGACTCTCTTCCTTCTTCTCCATGGTTCCATTTTACTGGACCCCAGACCGCTTTCCCTTGTTCGACATTTCTGAGCCTGCAAATTAAAATCAAAGACGTGAAACAAATGTTGGTGTCGGCCAGCATGCAATGACTGGGTTTGCCGTGGTAACCACAAAGAATTCTTGTGTGTACTCCAAAAACTCCAATTCCCAGCGAGTGGGACTCACAAGAGCAACATCTATAACAAGCAGAGCGGCTCGTCGTGCCAAAACTACAGTCAGGCAGAACTGCTCAACTGGGGATGTTTTCAAGGAGGGGTCCACCGGAAAGGGTGGGCCTCGAGGATGAGTGCAAAACCACCTATCTACTCTCAAGGTGGGCGACAGAAGCGGCTATACTGAATATCAGTTGGAGGAAGGGGTTCGCCATGTTAACTATGGAGGTGGCGGCGGCAGCAAGAAGTACCTTGAGTAGACTTCCTGCCGTTTTCTACCCTCTGATTAAGTAGCTCTACACGCGTGGAGTTTGGTACTACGCGTTTAAGTTACTGCCATCTTTTAGATAATTGAATCCTTAGATTGCTCTTTTACTATACTTGCTATGCGATTCTGGCGCGGTAGCAGTGTTTAGATTATGAATTTGCTTGCTCAATAAAAAAAATGAATGTGGATTTGCTTTTAGGTGATATTACTGTACAAAGTTGGCCTATTTGTTGTTATGGTTCCTGTGTTCATAATTTGTCGCGGACACGGATTTGCTTTGAGATGCTATTGAGATATGAAGTTTGACCACTTGTTCCAATGGTTCCCGTGTTTATATATGTTACGTGTTATTTTGTTAATTTTTATTTTAGTAACATATTATTTATTTTATGCAGCATAAAATATTCTTTACTATTATTGTTTTTCGAATTTGGACCCACTGATTTCAAAAACCGAATCCTTCTTAGGGACAAGATCCAATTTGGTTCCATAAACTCTTACACTCGACAATCTGTTGGGATGTTTTCTCCTTTTCCTCACTCAGCGTGGCAGCATACTTTTTGAGTGTTGCTATTATTCTTGCGTAGGGTGCCAATACAGCGACAATGCAGATGAATACTGTTAGAATACAACCTCACATCACCATATCACTCAATCAAAAGACGCGAAAATTTCAACTGCGTCTCATCTTACCATATTTATTTATACGTGTCTCCATAACTTCTTTTCAGGAAAAAGATGTCCAGAAGTACCAACACCCGGATGCCATCCCTCTTTATTTCAGCCCTTTGCACCGTAAAAATGAATATCAAAGTCCCTTTCAGAGTTTTCAAGGTTTAACCAAACGGCAAAACTGCACGCATTCCTCTCAACTTTTGTTTACAGCCTAAACTTCAATCACGATGGTGTTAATGTGACCCTGTTTAAACAAACCAAGGCTGAAGCAAGACCCTTCTCACATGAAGTCGTAGTCATCCAGAGCATCATAGGGATCAGCGACCAAATCAGCATCTGGCTTATCAAGGTGGAGCTGTTTTTTCTTCCCGCCTGCAAGGAAGGAGTTGATGAATCATGGAGAATTTTGCTTAAAGTTGCAGAGCAAATCATTCACTATAAACAAATAGATAGTCGGGGCAAGGTTTTAAGGTTCCATTGACAAGTTGCAGGTTTGAATCAATTAGCACCATGGAAAGACCGACTAATGTTCTTAACCACACCATGGTTCCAAGATTTGAGGGGTTTATTTGTAATCAAGGAATAGGATCCTAGATCTACTGTAATCCTAGTATACTTATTCATGACACTTGCAAGCAGCCGCTGTATTTTTTAACCTCTAACCAAGTTCTTCATCCCACAGTAATCCCATTCTGTTCACAGCCCCATTGTCCTACCATTTGCTCCTTTTTGTCCTTTTATCTACACTAGGTATGAAATTTTCTTCTCCATCGATTTGCTATGCAACATTATGCTTATAAAATTAAGACAACAATACACATTTGCCATACACATTTGAACAATCTCCTGCATGACTTACACCAATCACATTTTGCTTTTAATCTGCTGCTGTAAGTTTGCAAGCATAGTGTGATGTTCCCAAAGCAAATAGAAACATCATGTAAATGTTCACCTTGACAAACTATACAAGGGATATGTTTTCTTTGATAGAAAGGGTAAAATTAAACCCACGCACCTGTCTTCTTTTTACCAGCAGCAGCTTCTTTCTCTGCTTTTAGCTTTTCATTCGCAATTGCTGTTAGAGAAGAAGCAATGTCTTTTGCATCTGATGCTTTTAGAGAAGCCATTGACAATCTCATCACTGCCTTCAGTAAGCTAATGTAATGGAAACTTTTCTGCATTTGAAATTACTTCATTTCAGTGGTAATAAATTGCGAAAACCTTTAATTTGAACTGAAATTATGAACAAAGTAACGGATGCACCTCATGTGGATGGAGCTTATGAGAAACAAGTTCTGCATATTCCAGGAAGTCACTTTCAGATTTTGGAATGAAATTATCTAGGGTCTTCTCATCACCTCTCTTACCAAACAGTTCTGTGGTGGATCTATAGTCAGCTTCTTCTACTAGCCTACAATAAAGTAAAAGCTCAGCAACAAAGCATCGCTAACACTCAAACAAAAGATGTCACAGAAATGAAACAAACAGAAAGCTAAAAATGAATGCCATGGTGCTCCCCGCAAATGGTGTTCATTTCAAAAGCAGCATGAAAAACTCACGGTACCAGATAAAATCCCACTAAGTAGAACAAAATGTCAATAAAAATTTGCATTTGAAATCAAGATATTGCACAGACCACAAACACAGGTCAATAATTGACCAAGCACAATGTTTATATCTCAAAAACCTCCCCAAGGAACTCATCTTATCTCTCCCTTTTTTCTCCCACTATGTTACATGTGGATAATAGTTTACCGGGGATATGTGGCCCTTCACATTAATACAAGATCTTTCACATTGAAGTATGACTGGAGATTTCTTTGATCTACATTGGTATTCACAGACACTAGATCACGATATGCTTTGTTTATCTCATATTGATTCCTAACCTACTGTGTGATGCTTAGTAGTTCTCAATCTTGATAAAGTGACATAAATAATTGAGTCTCAATCTTGATGTTAGTAGCATTGGCCCCTTAAATAATGTAAGAATTTAGCACATTTCTTTGTTCAATGAAAAACAAAAAAGCACAGGTAAACTTATCTGTAATACCAAATCAAATATCAAAGACTAAATTTCTAATACTCTATCATTAACTATATGCCAAATAGATTATGAAATGGTTAAAAAAGAATTGCATTATCTATCCACCATTGCATCTACACTAACAGAACAAATTACATTAAATGAGAATAGCATGCTATCCATAGATCAGCAGAAATGGATAGAGGGATTGTTACCTTTGTTGCTGAAGTTTCTCGGCCACAGGATCTAGTGACTCTCCCTCTGCTGCTTCAACAGCTTTACTTTCCTTCACAGTCAATTTGGTCACAGTTTTTTCAGTGACCTTTTCAGGAGAAGGTTTTGCCACAGGTTCCTAACAAGATTGCATAAAGATATGATAAATTCACTGAGGACTAAAAATATGATATGATAGAATCTAAGATGTCAATAAATAATTCAGGGCTTAATTATCAGAATATTATAATCAAGGGCTTGATACAATTACTTTTCCATACTTCACAATTAGCTGCATCCCATAAAAATTCATCTATAAAACAAGCAACCAAGAAATATGTTCAGCAATTATCCCCCTTTTGTACTAAACTGTTACTGGAGTTATTTCTGCCCCTGAAGAATCTTGTCTGAATATAATCTAAGAACCCCCTGTAACAATACGGCAGATTTGCAAATGTGAGCATGCATTGGGGTGATCATTGAGAGAATACCTTTGGGTAACAAAGCTTACAGATATCTAAATAGTGTCATTGCTAAAAGTTGGTAAATCTATCACATTAAGATTTGTATTTCACATTCCCTCTACCTCCTAAAGAATGGATCTCTCTAAGTACAAATCAAGTTACACAACATATGGTCCTCCTTTTCTCATCTGTTAACTGTGAAATCTAGGATGGGTTAAGACCGATGCTATCTATTAATTGTTGATCATGAACACAATACTGACATACCAGATCTGGTTGATCTTCATCTTCCCATGATTCCTTCACATCACTTTCCTCCACATCTTCATCATCCCATTTACTCTTGGGCTGCCCTTTTGAAAACAAAGGTGGAATCTCATGTTCATCTGAAACAATTACAAATGTTTCCATTGAATAAAATGAAAAATGACAGAACAAGGCCAACACGAACACAAATTGCCAGATTGTCCAAATTTATATGAGGACAAACCTAATATCAGATTCTTTTGTAATGCATCAAGGATACACTTTCTTTTCAGCTTTAACTTGAGAATATGGTATGATACCATTTAAAGTTATCATGCGATAGAATACCTTCTATCCTATCCAGATGGGAAAATGTACAAGAAAGTGTATTCTTGCAACAAAAATCTATAACTTATGCAACAAAGTTGAGACAAATTTCTAACTTTCCCAACTAGGAGACAAAAAGGAATTTATACTATCTCCAATGAAATATCCTCAACAAAATTGAATGATGCATAGGATATCAAAGACACAACCTCATAAGTACTAGTTTGAATATGATTCTCTCAGATACCCTAAATTTCGGATTCATAGCAACAGAAATAGTGCCTTTTCAAATGCAGGAGACAGTACGGAAGCAACTCCAACTCTATTGTGTAGTGTTAAGTGGAATATTACAATAAAAAAAGAGCAGTAGATCTGTCCTCAGAAACGTTGCTCAGACAAGGCAGCTTTATGGAAGAAAACTCAACTTCCATTGGGGACTTCTATAGAAAGAAAAAAAAAATTAGACTTATGAAGAAACTCTTTTTTTTTTAAAAATGCAAATAAAAGGAAACTACTGATACACAATCGTAACATCGTGGAGCTAAAACTCAAGACCAGCAATATTGCTAAATGAACAGAGAGAGTCAAGTCAGGTAGGGGCAGCACAAGTGATGGAAATAGCCGTGAAAATTCCTTATATGATACACAGATATGTCATTTGATTCCCTTCACACAGGCAGCTCATTACAAAGCCCTTGTTCGTCAATTCCTACATTTCTAAGGCCTGTTTTCTTATTCTGAAACTCGTCTTTGTAGTAAAGTACCACCAGAACACTTGAGCCATTCTGGAGTCTTTTAACGCCAAAAGCTAAAAAGAGACAGGAATATTAAGGCAGCAAAGATGACCGATGCACTTCAAAATCTCAATAATTTTGGACACTACCAATCAGACCCACGAGCCTAGCACTATATACTCTATCAAGAAGCAGGCAATTACATGTACCTACAGACAAGTAATCATTGTGATCCGTTCAATGAGCAATCTTGTGCACTTGCAACACATCACTGGGCACAGGGACCACACTTTCAAATCCGATTCCAGCGGAAGAAAGAAAATAGCAAACAATAACCAAAGAAAGAGAAGCAAAAGGTGGCCAAGAAAGCCGACTAAAGAAGCTTTATTACCCCAATCCTCCATCTTCTGCTCCCCCAACACTTTAGAATCGAGATTTGCTATTATTGCATAAACAAATCACCAACGTAATTTTCCTGAAAAAGGCACTGATTAAAATTCAAATGACTGATTAAAGAAAACCAAGAAATATCCAAAGGTAACGTACATCATTTCGGTTACTTGTTCTCCTCTATAAGAGGCAAATGCAAAGAAAGAAACCAAGAAATCGAAACATTCATTCTTCTGGGCCTTTCCAGGACTTTCGGCGGAAAGAAAGAGAAAGAACAGTGCATATATAATATATATATTCTGGGTCTTTCCAGGACTTTCTGCGGAAAGAAAGACAAAGAACAGAGTATATATATATATATATATATATATATATATAGAAAGAGAGAGATAAGGTTGTTCTGGTCTGGGTCTTGCCAATTCTTTACCTGGACTGAGTGTTGTTGAAGAAAAATCCTTCTCTTTCACTCTCGTCGTTTCCCTCTCTCTCGCCTCTTCTCTGCGACTTCTCCCTCTTCCTCTTTCATATTCAGAGGCTTCCTTACTTTCCCTTCGTTGAATTGTTTAATATTTTTTTTCATTTATTCGGATTAAATTTTTTTGTTGGTTTTATTTATAAAAAAATTAAAATAAATTTGTAAATATTAATATAAAATATAAACAAATTGATTTAATTCTAATAATATTTAATAATAATTTTTTTATTTAAAAAATTAAATAAAAATATCATTAAATTGTTTTGGATCTCGATTTATAAATACACAATACACTTTCTTAGCGTTAAAAAAAATAAAAATAAAAAAACTGAGGAGATTCTTGCATTATATGGTGTTTTCACTGTTAGAAAACAAACTGGGGCGATTCTTGAATTATACGTTTTATGCTATGATAGTTATGTTAAAGCACAATAATTTTCAAAAATTGCACAATCACCCTATATTGTTGCCTATTTCGTGTTTTTCGGATCCTACCGAGTGCCGACTCCTAGGTCCTAGTCCCTGCGGAGAGGGTTTAGAGAAGGACTGTAGAATGGGCCTAGCCAACCCATCATAACCCATTCGTGGGCCACTTCGTAAGAACCAGAAATGGGCCTGCATGGGTTAAAATGGGCCGAGAGACTACTGAGAACCAGTATGGCCCAGACCCGTCCTGGTTGGGCTGCCTTCTCTTTGCTTTCGTCTGTATTAAAATACTGAAAAAGGAAAGGCGATTGAGCAAGTCGGGCCCCATTTCACTCGTCCAAAAATAGGACGATATAATATTATAGAAGTTCAAAAAAAATAATACAAGTTAGCTGTTGGGAGAGTATGATAATGCAAAAAATAATTACATTTTTTTTTTAAAAAAAAAGGTTAAAGTATTTAGCCTTTGAAAGGGCAGATATGGGAAATCGTTTTGTCATAAATGCAGACATGGAAATCAATGGACGCAGTCTCACCATCAATACAACCCACAAATGACAAACACGAGATAGGTTTTTCTTGGTTCGTACAAAACACGAGAACAAGAATCATGATCATTGTGCTTTATGTTAAAATTTCAACAAATGAATAGTAATATAGTAATATTGTGAGTATGAAAAAAATTGTTAATAATATTCTCAATTAAGAGTTTATTAACTACTTTCTAACCTCATCACTATGCCAACAATAACGCTAAGGAAACTAACTATTGATCAGTTATATATATATATTTAATTACAAGAGAGGTCAAAAGGTTAAAATAAGAAATCAGAATTATTACCAAAAAAATTTAATAGAGATATTTCAACTAATTGTATTCGAAGCATGAACAAACTATTGATCAGATTAAAAGGCACGAGTAACATGTAGTCATGGTGCAGCATGTAACAGAACATTCGGTGTATTGTATAGTTGTTCATCTGAGTTAGGCCAAGTCAACATACGGCAAGCCCTTGAGTTTCCAAGAAGACAGAGAATTACCATTTTTTTCTTTTTCTTTTTTTTTTCCATTTTGAAGGACTAGCTGGAAGTCCAACTCTCAGTACGCAGTACATAGGTTAACACGCGTAAACAATAGCCTGCTAGGTTTGATCTTGAATACTGTTTATTTCCATGAACATTATTGCTTCTAGCAACAAACCTTAATTACTAGCTTACTAGCTAGCAGGGTAGTTGCATGTGTGAGAACGATGATATGTTTGTTCCTTGATTTTTAATAAGTTACTGATTTGTTCTAGATTAAAATATGCGATGGTTAAAAAAAAAAAAAAAGGAAGCATTCTATTTATCATACCAAAAAAAAAGAAAAAAAAAAGGTCCGAGAATTTTTCTTGGAATATATGCACATAAAAAAACGAAAAGAAGAAAACTGTCTAGTCCACAGTTTTAGTCCCACATGGAGGTTATTTATTCCTAGACTTTACAAATCCAAGTATCAAGATTTTATTAATCAAAATTTCATTTCCAATTCTCCTCTCTCCTTCAGATTAATAGTAAGCGTCCTGGGAGCTTTTGTTTGAGGGCTTCAGCTTCGACTGAGAGATGAACTTATCAAAGTAACCAAAGAAGTAGGGCAAGAAGCTAATCCTCAAAAAGAGAACAGAAAAAAAAAAAAAGACCAAGGACATTAATATCATTATTATTCACACAATTTACATAAGCTGCTCAAGGACTATATATATAGATATATATATATATATATCGCCTCATTCCCTTCCCTGACTCATGAGTTATGACCATCAGAAATAAAGTTTCACATCTTCCTAAATTTACGATTACATGTTGTAACCCAACTCATAGTATCGGACTATTTCTTCAGAATCCCATGAATTCGAGGACGCTGATTTTGTAGTCTCAAACTCATTAGACCACCAGCTCAAGCTGTCCTTCGACCCATTCAGTTGTGTAAAACAATCAAATTCAGAGATCAGATTCTCTTGTGCCACCAACCCAGACGTTTTGTTATTGTTAAGAAAAGCTTCAAGCTCAGCTTGAAAGGTTGAGTCCATCACATTGTTATCACCATTGTTGCAAGGGACTGAGCCATCTGAGGATGCCAAGACATTCAAAGAATTCTCTGAACCATCTGCACTGGGAGTGTCAAATTTTGGGAAATCTTGTTGAAGTCCAAGTGAACCACTGACTTGCTCATAGATGTCAATCTTTTGTCCACTCCCTTCCGGAGGACTTGGCAAGAAATGCTGCACATGAGGGCTAGATGAGCTTTCACTTAAAGATTGGAGGAGCATCTTCTCTTGGAAAGGGTGCAACTTGGGCCAAAGTGCAGGATTGTTGTAGAAAGATAATGGATTCTGAAGATTTTGAAGCTGCATATGCAACTGTAGCCTTTCAAGCACAGAGTTGCTTAGAGCCTGGGAAGATGATGAACTGTCTTCCACCCTGTCTGGACTCGCGGATGATACGCGATTGGTGTTAGATTGTTTGCGTTTTCCAAGCAGTTTCTTCTTCAGTTTTGTGTTCCAATAATTCTTGATGTCATTATCTGTTCTTCCTGGCAGCTGCGCTGCAATTATGGACCACCTAAAAGTAGATGGAATTTGAATATTATGTGATGTACCTCTCCAATGAGAAGAAACCAGATATTCCAATTCCAACTAAGATATGAATCTATAAGCCGAAAACTAATATGTTAGGCTGGACCTAGATCTATATAGGAAAAGGACAAGTGCTTGAGGTTGAATTATATGGCAAAAGCTGAGAGAGAGGTTTGGGGTGGGGTACCTGCTGCCAATACTTATATAAAGGCTGCATATGATGTTGTCTTCTTCTTCTGAGAATCCACCATGCTTGATATTAGGCCTTAAGTAATTCAACCATCTCAGTCTGCAGCTTTTTCCACATCTCTTAAGCCCTGTAGATCATATCAATCAAAGGTTCAATCAAATAACTCTATTGCACTCCTCCGGAGCAAACTTCTGAAAAAAAAAGAAAACTAGAACTTGAAACATATTCATGAAGAAAGAGATGGGCATATACCAATTTTTTGAGGGAGGGCAATCCAGTTGCCTCCAGTGCCATACTGTTCAATATAAGCCTTCAGCTTAGCATCCTCTTCAGGAGACCATGGACCTTTCTTGACATTGGCCTTATCGCAGCAGGGTGCTCGACCCATTTGTTATTCCTATTGCTTTCTCCTTTGATCTCCTTTCTTCAAGCAAAACTCTTTTAGAAACCCTGCGATTTCTGGGAAAAGGATGACTAAGATTTATAGTTGGAAAAAGTAAGTGATGGGATGCTTATGAGGACAAAAAGTCTTACCCCTCACCTTCTCCATCCTCTCACAAAATTCAATCCCAGACCCAGTTCTCCTCTCTAGGGCTTTTTCTTTTCTGCTTCTCTCATTCTCTCTCTTCCTTTTTGGATTAGTTAGCTCATCTATGATTAACCATGTATGCAACTAGACAAAACACTAACACAAATTTTCTTCTTCTTTATCATATTAAATTACACTGCTTTTTTGAAAGGTTAATTAGTTTATTATTTGAACGCAACAAGGTAAGCATCAGAAGAAACCTCCATCCGCTTTGTTTGTCACTAATATCCTCGAAATGTTCCATTCAGCAATTACTACATTGCTTGTTTAAATCGGAGAATTAATTACAGTTCACACACACACAATACAAGGACCAATGTAAAATGTGACAATAACGTGATTGACTTAAACATGTTTTTATCTTAGGAGTTAGGACAGATCCTTAATTGTTATATTGCCTGGCTAGAAGTTTCTGGGAATGAGAGCCTATTCTCGGAGAGCTGAAATAACGCGCTTTGTTATCGCTAGTCAAATTATTATTTCCATGTTCAATAAATGTGTAATAATACAGCATCAAGCACCACATAAGCTCATGCTTTTCCGAATGAACAACAAAAAACGAAAAATGGACCGATTCAATATTATTAAGATTTTAAATGTGATCAATTTGCCACATAAGCTCAAGCACTATATTGAAAAAAAGATCAATATTATTAAGATTTTAAATGTAAATTATGTTCTTAAAAAATTTTACATTGAAAATAAAAAAATATATATAAATAAAAAGTTTATAAACTTAATATTTTAAAATTTTAAATTAAAATGTGTTGTTGAACTTGCAAATATAATAAAAAAAATTCTATATAAACTAGAATGAAATTCATAGGGTGAAGGTTTATTGTGCTAATTAATTTCTCGTACTTTTATTTTTGCAACCACTAATTCGTATTCATGACTTAATTAGTTTCATGACTTCTGATTTGCAGAAGAGTTGAATTCAAACCCTAATATTAGAGTATGTACCAAAAGATGGTTGTGTGAGTATCTCTCATAAAGCATTCAATTAATATTATCCATAAATAGAGATTAGAGATGCAGATTAGAAGATTAACTTAAAAGCTTAAACTTCACCGAAACTTATTTTCTACATTTTCCATTACATTATTTTACAATTTTTACATCAGCTCTGTAATTCATGTCTTCATTATATACAGAGATGACCACAATGGGACAATTCATCCGTAATAGTTACCAATCTGTGAGATTATGAAATACTCTCATGTCCACAAAATTAAAAAAAGCAATATGTCATGACCCAAAAAATACAATGGGGAGAGCTACCCGAGCTTGTAACTTAGGTTACAATGCTCCTCCTGATAAGGGGCGTAAAAAAAAAAAAAAGGAGTAATCGAACTGAACAAATGTTTGGAATTCAAATGAAATATTTTAAAAAATAAAAAAATAAATAAAAAGATCACTAACCATGCCTTTTTTTTTTTCCTTAAAAGATAAAATATGAGGTTGAGATGTTTGTCTGCATCTCAAATCTTTGTAGACTAATTTGCCTAATTCAATCTCAATTGTTTGCTCTAGTCTAATCCAACTGTGTGAAGTGCCCATCACGACTGAACGTGTGATCTCGCATATAAGAGACTTCCAGTACTGTTGCTTAACGTGATTAGGAATTCACTCTTCTAACATTAGAATTTGTCTAACCGGCTTAGTAACAAGTACATGTCTTCTCGTATTAAATTGAGGAATAGAATACTGATTTGATTATTTTTCAGTTTGTACTTTTATAGATTTGTAAGATTCGAAACTAAGATAATTGGTGCAAAATTTAATTATGGAACAAGAGCCAACCGTGGCCTTAAATACGAAATGGCAAAACAAAGTCAAATGCAATGAAAATGTGCCCCAGACGGGCAGTTATAAAGGTTTAAGGACCATCTGTCAAGGGAAAAAGGTCGATCATATCAAGCTTAGGTTGAACAAACAATGATTTTCTTGATCATTGCACGATATACCATCGGCTTCTAATCATCTAGGAACTGATGACACTTTAGTATTAATTCTAGGCTTTACAAGTTGGCTAGGCCTTATAATAAACATTGTAGGGACGACTATATCTTAACGTTAAAGGAGAAAGTAAGGAAAAGAAAAGGGTGTAGGAAATTCTCAACTTTTTGAAGTACCACTCATTGACCTCGGTTTCCTACTTTCATATTTTCCAAGGATTTTCCTTGGTGGAGAGGAAGAAAAAAGAGGTCAGGAACCTGTAGTCAAGGAGAAATAAACAAGAAGAAAACTATCAAAGTTCAAAAAGCACTCACTCCCACATTTACTAATATCTTAATCACCAAATGGACTCAGATCTTAGGGAGAAAGAAAACAAGTTTCTGCTTGTCTTTGTCTGAACCCTAGAATCTCTTCATAATTGATACTGTGTTTCGTTTCATTATCGAGTAGACCAACCTTGTCATGACCCTTGTTGTAGTGAGAGCTGGCAAGAGGATAAGTTTGGATCACTATTGGCTTTATACAATAATAAGATTTAAATGATTTGTGTTATATAAGTTCATTTTCTTTAATGAATATATCTAAAGTCATTTGGACCTCACATCACCTCGCACTTTGAAATTAATCATGTAGTTGACATTTTGTTGGGCAGTCTCTGTTTTTATTTCTAATATTCGGTCAGTTGGTATACACAAGAGACTAAATGTCACTCATCGTACCTGATCAACATGCTAGTTGACATTTTGTTTTCATTTCTGAGGTTGTTGGTTTTAACATTTGTTTTCGTTTTCAACTTTATTCTTGTGCAAGGATTAATTGCACGTTGATCTAGCATTCAATGTATATATAATTAATGCATATCGACGAGATGATGAAAGAAGAACCCCATTTCATGAATTAAGGACAACTTCATGAATTAACGCCATGCGCGTAGGGGAAAAAAAATAAAAATAAAATCAATTAATGCCTTGTGGGTAGGTGCAAATTTACCTCAAGAAAAACAAACGGACGTTTTCCTTGCTTCTGGTTGCCTGTCCAATTGCATGTTGATCCTATAGGGGCAAATTCCCAGCCAAGCGTTGTTTTCATCATTTAATAGTCGGTAGCGTTCGTCATTTTAATTTCAGTTTCTAGATATGTGATCGGTCTAAATGTTTAAAAAGCATATCCCAGTTTCATTCATTTTGGGATTTCATGTTGCATATACTATCTATACTATGTGATTGCATACACAGCACTATTTTGAACGCATGAAATCAAGAATTCCATTAATTAACAGTTAAATCGACAAGAACAAGAACAATGTCTTTATCATGTCATCTCATCATCTGGAAGGGGTAGAAAAAAGTCAATCCATATACCTAAAATTTCTTGGTCAGCATCAACTGATAGATCATAGGCTTGGAAATCGCTTAAATTTGATTTGGTTCTAATCCTAGAGAACTGTTCAGGTGCTACATGCTATTAATCAGTCTTTTCATTCCACTGTTTATACATTAATCATTTTAGAACAACAAACTGTCAAAACCTCTAGGCCGCATCCACATACATGCATACCTATCTATACAATCGCCTTTCAAATCAGTCGAATATTTGTTGCCTATCATTGTGCATGGGTATGAATCTTGTTTTCCTTTGTCTATTATGTTGTGTTCACATATGCGTCTGTATGTCCACAATCTCTTACCCTACTGTGGAGATCATCCCAAACACGGCCCTTTTCTTGAGCCAACGTCATACCTGTTATTTCTTTTTTACAAGAAAAAATTAAATAGACACAAAAATAATAAATTTAATTAAATAAAAATAATTTTTATATTACATATAAGATATTTTATATTATATTAAATTTTAATGTAATATAAAATATTTTATATATATAATATAAAAAATTTGTATATTTACTTAAATTTATTACTTTTAATCATATTATTTTATTAATATTTACTACTATCTTTATTATTATTATTATTATTATTATTAAGAAGGACAATTAAGATGTGTTAGAGAGGATGAATTTCCATATTATTACAAGTTAATTAAAGAGAAAAAAATTTACTTAGAGAAGCGGAGATCATGTCATTCTACCACGACACCTGGTATTTCTCATTTTCATTAATTGGTTTAACAGTTATTCTACTCAAAGGCATCTTTGCGTTCGGATAAGATTAAAGTTCATTTTCTTTGGGGTGGGGGGAAGGATTAAGCAAAGTTCCTTGAAGGGAACCAGCAAAAGGGAACAAAATCACTCATAGATCATCATAGACGTTGACGAAGGTCCCTAGTAAACTTAATCTATTATAACCAGTAGCATTCTTTGAATGTGACAATAATGGCTTGATTGATCTTAACGATATGTATTCTCTATATATTAATCAGGATCAAGTCATTTTCTTCATGCACTTTTTGTGGAATTTTGCAAACGACGCTACCAAAAGACGCAGTTGCTGAGCTGATCAAAAGCATATCTCTACGGCCATTTTCACAATCTACCAACAATTGTCAACCCCTTGTGTAATTTTCTTTTGTTGTGTTAACAAACCCACCCATCATCACTCTAATTAAGGATCCGAGAAATTGACTTTGGAACTTATCTCTTCACACGTATTACTAGTAATGGGGCCAATGGCAAGCATAATTTCAAGCAAAAGCCATGAAACATGACGCCTTTTCCAAAGTGAACACTCTGGTCGCGTAAGTACGATTCCGTAAATTGCTAGCTAATTGCCTCTTTCTGAAATCTTGAATTAAATTTCTTGTCAAGAGAAATCTATAGATGAATTTCTCTTTTGGTACTTCTGTACTTCTCCAACTTTTTTTCAACTATAGCCGAAACATATGGATTTGAAGGTGGGAATGTGGTCATCCCACGTAGAGGGCCCTGATGACTTTGACCTCCCACTAAAAAAGACTATTCTGAAGCCGTGTGTTAGGTATTATTGTTTCCAGGTAAAGACTACGGAAGAAAAAAATTCAGGTGACGGTGCTGGTGTCACAGAATTTGACTCTCCGGGGTTTGTTAATATGAAATAGGGAGTTGGTGGTGCGGATGCCATTGTTGACCCGTTAAATCGATCATTAGCAAACTACTAATGAACTGAATAATAGTGATCTATATATCTATTATGTGGATACTCTCTGTTTTTTTTTTTTTTTGTTCGTAATTGAGAGATCACTAACCGTCTCCTCTATCACAAGTTCTCTTTTGGAATCTTTAATTCAAAAAATTTTAATTATTGCCAATTATTCAATGAATTTGTTGTTTAGGAATATGTGGGCAAAACAATAATGTACTACGAAAAAGGATACGCAAGCAAAACAATATTTTTATTGACTCTTTCATTGCATTATACTGACTGTCAAGGGGATGCCTAACAAAGATATCATGTCGTCTAAAGCAATTTATAACGAGGCTTAAATCAGGGTTTGTGTAACGGAAGCAAAAGTTATTATTATTCTTTTGTTATAAAGAAGTAAAGGATTGAGCTGAACAATGAGTTAGGTTATTATACTAAATTTACCAAGAAAATAAATTCTGTAATACCTAATAAGAGTCATCTAATTGTTATATAATATTTAATTTCACTAAACATCTTAATGGCCACACAATACAAACAAAAACATCTAATTACTAAATTAGAAGTTGAAACAAGTGATAATAAAAAGCATTATATTGATTGTCAAGGGATTATTAAGAAAGATATTATGTCTTCAAAGTAATTTACAACAAGGCTTAGGTCAGGGTTTGTGTAACGGAAGCAAAAGTTATTATTATTATTATTATTATTATATTTTTTTCAACAAAAAAGCCAATGGCCAAAAAATATCGAGAAAAAAAGAATACAATTATAAAAATTCGAACACAAAAATAAAAATTTTTAAGAAAAGTGTCCCATCGCTAGAAGTACGGAAGTAGGGAGAGTTATTATTAATAGAGTAAATTGGCACATAAATAATGATACTTTCAAGTTTAGTATCTGTTTCTAAATATATATATATATATTTTAAAAAGAACAAAAGTTTACAAATATTTTGCTCTGTAAATATCATTGGACCTTTCGCGAGCATTCCGAGACCCTTTTGGGCCGCGGATGCTGCAAGTCCGTGTATCGGAGAATGCAGGGCCCATCTATGTCCTCAAGTTTATTCTTAGATACCCATCGAATACTTGATAGAAGCCGTTGATCGACAACTATTTCCGCTTTTAAGATTTCAGAGAAAGCAAAGGACCCAAGTGGGAGGGAAACGATAACTACAAAAGCGAATATCGGTGGCAAGGAAACTGGCAAAACGGAACTTCAGCCACAACAATTGGGGAATTCGATGCCTGCTCTCTTCAAATATGGTGATACACGCATAAAAAGCAATATTAGAAACATGTTTATTTTGGGATTAATGTATTTCCAGCTGCTTCTCCTGTATCAAGCAATGCAGAATAGGTCTAAATCATATTTTGTTCACTTGCGCAGGCACATCCACAACCCGAAAAGTTATAGACAATGTGGATTCAATGTGGCTTTACAGGACCATAGCACAACACGATGTCCCTGAGGACAGAATGGTGATGACAAACTCAATCGAAACGAGCAAGTGACAGAAACGCAGACCGAGGAAAACGACAATAGAACAACCTTTGTAACAGGCTGCAATTGGGAATCTGCATACTCGTTAGAAAATGAACGAGCCTCCATCCTGGTAGACCGATATGTACTGGGCCTTGGAGGAGGCTGTACGCATGAGCTAGAACTCTGAAAACCTCGTCAATCCCAGGTTTCTCCGCAACGAAAGCCCACCATGGTGGATTCTCGGGAAGCGGTAGTTCAAACATTCATGCAGCGGCTCATGCAACAACCCCACAAGACCTTGCTCTAAAAAAGCAAGAAGAAAACGTACTCGTAAGTCCCAGAATAATAGATATAATAGAATGGACAACCTTACGTATCTTTCTGTAACTCCAACTTGTTAGTGACAAATGAAATAATCACACCGCTACACACCATCAACAGAAGCTTAGCTGTTAAGATTGTCACCCAAATACTGTAGTTTGAAGCGAAAGTTAGGGCAACGAAATTGGAAATTTTTAACCAGAAAAGCATCTAGGAGGGAAAGGGCGGGACAGGAGAGGAAGGGTCAGGTATACGACGTGTCGTTTCGCTTTTGTAAAGAGTGAAGGAAGCGGGCAAGTCGAAGACCTCAGATATTATTATCACACCGTGAAAGGACAAAGCGCGAAGCGGCCGAGGAAAAGCCACCGCCAAGAGTTAAAAGGAGGACATTTACGGTATTTCCAAACCAATGTCAGGGACATTTTGGGGAAACAAACACTGCGCCGTCGCTATAAATTAAAAAAAATGTAACAGACGAGCCCATCTCTTCTTACATTGAGTGGCTTGGAGCTAGGGTTTTAGCATTACAGATTCTCTCTTTACAGGTTCGCAGCTCTCGATTCCTTTTTTTTTTAATTTTCTAAGATTTAGTTCTGCCTTTTCTGTATGTTTCTTCAGGTCGGATTGTAATTAGTCGTTAGCGGCGTTGCCTCTTTGTGTGAGTAATGATTTTAGTTTCTCAAGCTTTAGATTGCTTTGTTAAAGATCTGTTCTCTGATTTGAGTTTTTGAGAATTAAATATTGAATTCTGATTTTTCTGTACTTACTATTTTTAGATCTGTTAGATTTAATGGAAAAGTTTTGTTCTTAACGGTAGCCGATTTGTTTCTACGGGATCTATTTGCTTCTATATAGCTTTTCTTGATTCTTCTCTTATTGGCAGAAATTTACCTGTTATTTTAGTTTATCGGTTGTGTTCTTGATTCTGTTATGGTTATTTGTAATGAGATTCAGTGGAATTTTCTTTTTGTTTTTCGCGATTTGTTTGTGATTCTAGGATGGGTTCTAATTACCACGTAGTGAAATCCGGGATCTGCCTCCATTGCTATTTGGTGTGGTTGATTTTCTTCGGTGAAAGGACGGGTTACTGACCCGTATGGTTTCACTTTCATCTGTAACAGGTTAAAGCTAAGACTTTATAATGGGTAAGGAGAAGATTCACATTAACATTGTGGTTATTGGCCATGTCGACTCCGGAAAGTCAACCACGACTGGCCACTTGATTTACAAGCTTGGAGGTATCGACAAGCGTGTGATTGAGAGGTTTGAGAAGGAAGCTGCTGAGATGAACAAGAGGTCATTCAAGTATGCCTGGGTGCTTGACAAGCTGAAGGCTGAGCGTGAGCGTGGTATCACCATTGATATTGCCTTGTGGAAGTTCGAGACAACCAAATATTACTGCACGGTCATTGATGCTCCTGGACATCGTGACTTTATTAAGAATATGATCACCGGGACTTCCCAAGCTGACTGTGCTGTCCTCATCATTGACTCTACCACTGGTGGCTTTGAGGCTGGTATCTCTAAAGATGGCCAGACCCGTGAGCATGCCCTGCTTGCCTTCACCCTTGGTGTTAAGCAAATGATTTGCTGCTGCAACAAGGTATGTTTCTGGTATTAAAATTAATCCAGTCCATCTGTTAGCATGTTATTCCGGTTATTTATCACTTTTGTTGTGGGACTTCTGTTTGGTTGATTTATATTTTGACTTGCGCAACTACTTTGTATTGATGTCTTTTGTGCAGATGGATGCTACCACTCCCAAGTATTCTAAGGCAAGATATGATGAAATTGTTAAGGAAGTGTCATCCTACTTGAAGAAGGTTGGCTACAACCCAGAGAAGATTCCTTTTGTCCCCATATCTGGATTTGAGGGTGACAACATGATTGAGAGATCCACCAACCTTGACTGGTACAAGGGCCCAACTCTTCTTGAGGCCCTGGACATGATCCAGGAGCCGAAGAGGCCATCAGATAAGCCCCTCCGTCTCCCGCTTCAGGATGTGTACAAGATTGGTGGTATTGGGACAGTCCCAGTGGGTCGTGTTGAAACTGGTGTCCTGAAGCCTGGAATGGTTGTTACTTTTGGTCCCTCAGGACTGACCACTGAAGTTAAGTCTGTGGAGATGCACCATGAAGCTCTCCAAGAGGCTCTTCCCGGAGACAACGTTGGCTTCAATGTTAAGAATGTTTCCGTGAAGGATCTTAAGCGTGGTTATGTTGCCTCAAACTCCAAGGATGATCCTGCCAAGGAGGCATCTAGCTTCACCTCCCAAGTTATCATCATGAACCACCCTGGTCAGATTGGAAATGGTTATGCCCCTGTTCTGGATTGCCACACCTCTCACATTGCTGTCAAGTTTTCTGAGATCCTCACAAAGATTGATAGGCGATCTGGCAAGGAGCTCGAAAAGGAGCCCAAGTTCTTGAAGAATGGTGATGCTGGGTTCGTGAAGATGATTCCGACCAAGCCTATGGTGGTGGAAACTTTCTCCGAGTATCCTCCCCTTGGTAGATTTGCCGTCAGGGACATGCGCCAGACTGTTGCAGTGGGAGTCATCAAGAGTGTCGAGAAAAAGGAACCTTCTGGAGCTAAGGTGACTAAATCTGCTGCCAAGAAGGGTGGCAAATGAACCGTGCAAGTCAGAGTTGATGTAGATGAAGGCTATTGGAAGAATAAAGACTGGGCCCTGGTTAGCGGTCTAATTATTGGATGTTCAGCCGTTGGTTTCGAGAACTACAGTTTCAATTCAGCGCCATCATCACGGAGCTGTTGTTCCCAGAATTGGGTTCTTGACCGTCGGTGGCATTGGCTGTTGGTTTGAGTGACTTCTTTGTGTCATGTTTAGACTTTATCGGATTTTCTATTTCATAAAGCGGCTTGGGAATTTTATATCTTACCACGCAAAGAGCTTTTGTTTTCGACAATTCGTAGTAATTATTTTGTGTTTTCCAGTCACGGGTCTCTGCCAAGTGATTATTGTCCTGGGCCCAAGGACTCGTGTTCCGCAATTGGTAACTGTGGAACAAAAATTGAGTGGATTTTTGTCAGTCCATTTTCATTCTGGTGAGAGATTGGACATCATTGGGCCTCGAGTGATTCGCTCAATATAGAAAACTCGAACCCGCTTTTTCGAACGTGCAAGACCCTAACTGTAATGGGCCCAGCCACAGCCTACCCTTCTCTCCATCGTCTTGATTTAAATCGGATCTCGTATTTTTGGTTTTCCATTTTTGGTGTATTTGTTTTCAACTACTTCCAATGTACCATTAGTGCTGCAACTCCAGTATGGAAGGTTAAGGCTATATGGTCATGGGAGACGATTTACGGAAGGCCAATCAAATGGAAACAAGCACGCATGATAATTAAATTAGGAGAGACACTTCAGGCAACTTCATGCCTGTAATCCCCAGACGTTTATGATGCACTCATTCTCTAGCATTCATCTTAGATAATGAAAAATGTTCACAAGCCAATCCAAAGTTAACAGGAACAGTTCTGTTAACCACCAAACTTATGCCATTCCTGCCGAGGGAACTTTAGACCCGTCAATTCTCGTTATAATATCCCCTTCACAAGTTTTTGAAAGCAGACTCGTGAGTAGGTTTTTGAGGGGTCAACTTTGCCAGCAACGCCTTGTTGTGACAGTGCTCTGCATCAACAAAGTAGAAGTTGCCATTGGCCTTAAATGTCACGTAGGGCCGGTTTGTCTGTGGTGGTCGAATATCAGCAAACTTGATGGTCCTTGGTATGTAAGTTGCCAACCAGGACATCATCTCCACCTCAAAGCTGTCTGAGCCAGGCTGCCATCTGAGCTTGTGAACGTATGGGCTAGCAAACCAGTGCAGGGCAGCAGTAGTTGAAGCACTGAACAATATGACAGTAGATGCAACTGCACCTTTGAAGATGACGTTCAGATCAGGACTTGTCATAAAGGTTATAACAGGACCCAAGGATACAGAAAGACAGCAGGTTGAAAGAGAAAGCAGCTTTACTTTCTTAATAATTGATGAAATTGGACCATAGTAAACCACCCCCGTCTCTTTTTCATCCTCCCCAGCTTTTTTTCCCCTACTAGGTCCAATACTGATCCTATTGTCATCCCCTGTTGATGTAGCTTGAGATGCCCATCTTTTGTGGGCAGCAGCAAGCTGGATGGCATGGTTGAGGTTGGGCTTGGCGCTATGTGTGCCAGATAATGCACCAAAACTAGAAGGACTGCGACCTAAAGCAAAGAGAGAACCAGTAACTACAAGAATTTGCATAGATTGTTCAATTACAATATGCTACTAATCACAATTCTTCAGACATATGCTTTAACATTTGCACAATGGAAGTTCAGAACAACGCAGTGGTCACTGTGACATATAAAAAGATAACAGATATCTGAAAAGAGAAAGTTGAGCACAGAGAAAAGTGAGGCAAGCTATTGAGCAAACATTTCCTTGTCTGAAAAGGAAACATTTTTTCACACGATACACTTGCTAAGACAAAGTTGCCTTGATCAGTTCAAGGTAGTGGCGGTAGACTTGTTCTCATTGAACCAACTGCACTTGCTAACACAATCAAGTTTGCCTTACTGAACCAAGAACGAAGATCATAGTTGTATTCCACTTACAGATTGTTGAAATCAACATGATAGAAATAGTACTAATTGCCAAGGGAATGCAGATGCCAACAACGAGATAAAGAAGGTGCTTTCTTTCATAGCCCCTCAACAATCACAGTTGACAAACTCTTCAACGAGAGACAGCACTAACAGAAAACGGTGTCTAGTGCACAAAACCCCGCCCTGAGGTCTAGAGAAAGGTAAAATGTACGCAACCTTTCCTCTGTTTTCACAAAAAGATTGATTTCATAACTCGAATGACTATTAAATAATCTTTCCATAACACCAAGCCTGGCCCTTCCAATATAACACGAACCAAACCTAACAAAATCAAAACCCTTTACGAGGCATAGGTAATTAGATAGAGCTCCACCCCACACTTACCAAACACAAACACGACACTTTGCTTTTTCAAGTCTCTTAAGCAAATAATTAAACAAATCGGATGTCTCACTAGACAAACTGTCGCCAAAAGAGTCTCAAGAAAATATTTCAAAAAACAAACAAAAAAAAAAGAACAAAAAGAAGAAGAAGAAAACCCAGCTTAAACCCCGAGATCAAAAAAACACTTAAAAAAGGGGGGGGGCGGGGGGAAACTTTTTCCGAATTTCTTTAGCTCAAAGGTTCAAAGTAATACCCAGAAACAGAATACGGGTTATTCGATGTTAAAGTATTAATTAGTTACAGAGGCGTGACAACATCAGCGAGAGAGATGAGAAATAAAACAAAGCCCAAAAGACACGGGCAACATAACGAAGACAAACAAGCAAGCAGGGAAAGAAGGAAACCTGAGAGGAAGTTGGCGGATGAGAGGCATTTTGTTTGGGATCGAAACAAGCGTAGAAGAGCCGCTCTCGCCATTCCCTTTTCTTTATTTCTCAACTTGAGATGGTCAGATAGACTGCACCGAGCCAGAGCAGGAGGGTTTTGGCTTAGGCACGCCTTTATTATTATTATTATTATTATTATTTCACTACTAAAACGCTAAATGACAAAAAAAAAAAAAAAACAAAATTGGGGCACTCTTAGAATCGCAACTAGGCGAGTTTTTTTATTTTTATTTTTATTTTTTTAAATTCTTATAAAGTTCGTTCTGCTTAATATAACACATGCTTTCAAGATTAACTTCGAGATAGGTGTCTAAATTTTTAGACATTTATTTATTTTTCATGTATATATATAATTATTTATATGTAAATATATTCATTTTTACTGAATTGGTCAGATTAAATTAAAAAAGAAAATCAAGCCAAAACAGTAAGTGTCGAAGAGATTCAAATATCGAGTGACTTTACCGTGCTCAGAGAGGTTTCAACTAGGTCTGCAACCCGCTATGTGTTTTTGGAAGTATTGGGCTTACGTTCATCGGGACCGTGCAAGCCTCATGTTTGCGGGTTGCCCCTTTTTAACAAGCCTAATTAATGGTTGCTTCTTGTTAAATCAAAAACTCTCCGTAGCTCTCAAACCCCAATTACGCAAAGACCAAGAGTGTCAAGCACGAACACAGTTCCGGCATCATGCGCGGATACGGTGTTTCCCTGTGAAATTGGCAGCACTTTAATGTTCTAGTGCAGTAAATCCAAGTACTTTTCTTATGCAGTATGACTCTCAGGTATATCGAGAATGTATACTGTATAGAAATGACATGTACTACATGGGAGTAAAATGAAAAGACAATACGGCTAAACAGAAAGTTTGTAATGATCTTCTGTGTAAGTTTCAGACTCAAATTTTGATGCATTATGCATCGCCATTGACATATATACAAAGTCCTCTCTCAAGAACTTGGTCCCAGGTCAACAGAAAATATACGCTGTCTTGATCACATTCAAAATAATAAAAGCCTGCAGAGTCAAGAAGAAGGTTAACTGCTTTGTTACCAAGGGAACCATTTCCAGTTAAAGGGAATGGTCTAAAACTACTCCTGATCTAGTTGAATACAATGGAAGATGAGTTAGAAAGTTTTTGAAAAACTCACATTCTGATTGTGGATCATTGGCCGTCTATCTCTATGTATGTATCACATGGCTTCCATCCAGGAGGAGGAATCCCATCTCATAGCGACATTAGGAGCTTTATAATAGATGAATCAAGGTGTAATAATATTAATACCCCTGCAATATGCTTCAAAATCACTGGGTGGCAGTAAATTGAGACCGTTGGGTTTCGCTCTTCCTTTTTGCAGTTCATAAGTGCAATTAACAGCTTCAATGATGATATTATTTCACATTGATGGCAGCTGCCATGGTCCTCAACCTCCGGGAGATTTCTGAAAATGACGGCCTCTCTGCCGGATCAGAAGCCCAACAACTTTCCATCAAAGACTTCCATTCAGGATCACACCATGTTGGGATTTGAGGACGTAATGTGTTATTCACAATTCCTCCTGTAAATCAAATAATCCACAAGCTGAAAATCGTTAATTGAACAATTATTGGTTTGATTTAACGTAGGAAGAGAACATATTGTTCATAAGAGAAAAATATTTACAGGTACAAAGAACAAATCCAAGTGCCTCATCTGGAAACAGCATTTCTTAGTTTCGGGAAACCCGAAATACTTAATAGCACTTTATTGTGTCCAAAATAATTAACATATGGTCAATTTACATTCAATTAAGCCAAGAGATGCCCGAGTCACAGTCATCAGTTTAATAAGGTCAAGACAGACTTCCAATTGGAAGGCCATAAACATTAAGGAACACCTGTGGCTGGCAATCAAAGCAATAAAGGAAAACAAAAAAATTGAGCACCCAATATGAAAGACATCTGCTTTTTGGTTGACATCAAAGCACGACATTGCTTTTACAAACAAGCCAAGAGCTATGTGTTTCACAGTTCTTCCACACACGAATCAATCTAATAAGGTCAAGAAAGCTCCAAATCAGATGCCACAAACATTGGAGCATAACCAAGGAAGACAATCTTAAAAGCAGTGACAAGTGACCCTTTTTAGCTATTTTCCCTCCACTAAAGAAGGTAAGATTGCTGTAGATGAACGTAGAGAACAAAGTGAAGTATGACTAGTTATAACATCTTTGTTCTGCACAGATGATTATCCTAAATTACGCAACAAGAAGGAAGCCATGCTCAAACACCTCCTTAAGAGGGAAAATAATTGCAACACATCCAAGAACAGTATTTGCTTATGCATTATTATTACAAGAAAACAGTCTACAGACATATCCGGGCTTACCAATTATGGATGCACAATGCATATCAGCATAAGGTTCTTCACCCGTAAGCAATTCCCACATTACAATCCCAAAAGAGTAGACATCAATCTGTAGAGCAAAAGGCATACAATATCATAACATGATGAGATATAGGAGAAAATAGTTTAAGTTTGACATTTCTGATAAAAGCAATCTTACCTTTTCTGATACCATGTGACTTTTTCCACTAAGAAGCTCAGGTGCCATCCAGGGTAAGGTTCCACGGACACCGCCTGACACCAATGTATGTTGCTTCACCTTTGATAAACCCAAATCACCAATCTAAAAGACAGTGCACTCCATGTTAGCAGCAAAGTTAATGCCTTCAGATTCAGATTCCAATGATCACATCCAAGCATTTCTATTAAAATTTCAACTGAATGAATCATAAAATTCAATTGAGTCAAGCACCTAACATACATTAAAAGCAGCACTTTTTTCCAAGCTTGAATCCTAAGAGTAAAGTGTACTTAACCATGGAATCCTGGCCATGAATTCAGAACTTTCAAAAACTTTGGTAATGTACAGGGCAAAACAGTCACTGAACAATTGGCTTTTTCTTTTCTTTTTCTTGTGTTCGTGGGGCTTAATATTGGGTAACACATAAGTACTTAATTGCTCCAACCAAATTTTAGAGCTAAATCCTTCAAATGTTACTATCTCAGCATACCTTGCAGACTGGTCGTTGTGGATCTCTCATATTCACTAGCAGGTTTTCACATTTCAAGTCAAAATGAACAATGTTCTTCCCATGCAAATACTCCATCCCAAACGCAGCATCCATAGCTATGATGAGTCTCTTACGACGATCAATAGTTCTGTTCAATCATAGTAATTCAATTATAGTAATTCATCATTGTTTTTATTCTACAAATATTACCTTGCTTTCTACCATGTTCTGCGCATAATTATCACTTACAAAGAGTGCTTCAAATCACTCTTATAGATAATGAGATCACTTAAAAGAAATAACAGCCATGACAGAACTAAAAGATGTGATTACCTATCCTTCTTCTGCAAAAACTGTTTCAAAGAACCATTAATCATGAATTCAGTTACAGTTGCTAAGGACCCATCAGGCCCATCACGAACAATACCATAGAAGGAAACAACATTTGGATGATGTAATGAACTCAATATCAAAGCCTCCTTCCAGAAATCTGCAATCTACAAGAGCAATATAAACACAACAATCCTTATCACATAATCAAATCCACTTCACAAGGAATTCATATTAATAAACCTATTTGGTTAAGAATAAACAAATTTTATGATTGCTACTAGCAATGTTCTGATAGAGTAGAGCAGACTTGAAAAGGTCCAAAAAACAACTTATCAAAAACAAGAAGAAAAAAAAAAAGATCCAAACAATGGGATGACATTAAATTCATCATAATTATAACCCCAACTCTGTAGAGCGTGCACAAGTGTTGACTCTGTGTTGACTCCAGAATGTCACAGCAAAATCATTGTGCAGGTGTAATACATGCATTAATAACAAAAAATGTTAAAAAAAAAGGTAACTTTTAAGGGTTTGGGTAATTGTCCTCATTAAAAGCTGTGTGCAGAAATTGAAAGCAGCTGAAAATGATTAAATAGATATCAACTAAAGAGACAGCATTTACAATCCTTTGTTCAATTATTAAATATCATTTCCACCATCGCATCTTCAACTACTATATGCTCATTGGTTCATTGGCATAATAGGCTGCCCCAGTTCAAAAGTTTCTTGGTCCATCACTATCACTGCTTTACAAGGTATTGTTACATCAAGATCACACATCTCTAACTGAGATACTGGTTCATTATTCCATAAAAAGGCTAAGATAGTAACAGGAATAATTAATAGAAAGATATTGACACTACCAAACGCTTTCTTTCCAAAGGTCTCCCAGCAAAGCAGCTGGCTTTTATTCTCTTTATTGCCACGTCAGAACCCTTCCATTTCCCATGATAAACAGCTCCATATGTCCCAGAACCCAATTCACGGACCTCCTCCAGATCATCATTTTTTATTGTCTAAATGCAAAATGAGCATACTGTTAAAATCAAAGGAATGCAATGCACTATTACTTTCGATAAACAAACATTCATATGAAATAATAAATGCATGCATCCATAAAGATATAATGAACTTGTATCAGAAGGCAAATAAGAAGGGAAACTGTAACCTGCAGTCCCCTTGCAATAGCTTCTGCCTCAGCCTTTGTGGGCTCAATTTTGTTAACATTGACATTGTCATTATCGGAATCCAACTCTGGTTCCTCATGCACATCCTGTGAGCAAGTATCAAATTAGAACAAGAAGACAAATTACTGCAAAAATCTCCTTCAACTTAAGAAAATTCACATCTTTCTCACCACTGCTTCAGTTTCCTTAACAATAGCTTCCTTTGATTCCGAATTATGTGATAAAGGATCAGCATCTTTACCACAATCTGTTAAAGGATCATGCTCTTCCCCTCTAGCTTTCACCTCCTCAGTCTCTACCAATGCTGCCTTCTTTCCAGAAGCAATTAACTCAGGCAAGAAAGTTAAGTCCTTAAGTATTAACTTCGAACCTCCAACAACAGCAGAAGAGTCTTTTTCACCAACTTCTGTGACATCACCGCTTTCTTCAGCATGCCGCAAGCAATTCGTATTAGCAACCATGTGTTTCTCTGGGCAAGGTACATTTGGCACATCCAAGTTTTCACCCTTTTCTAGGTGATTTGATTCTTTTTCTTCACCAAGGGTTCTTTCCTCCTTTTTTGCTACTTCAGTAATATGAGTGTTGCTTAATTCTGAACGGTAAACGATAGTAGCTGAAGTTGCAGATGAATTCTGTATTTCATTTGCGACTGGAGGTGCGGTGGTTTCTGGACCACAAATATTGGGGTTAATGTCCAAAGCATGGCCATAAGAAGATTCTGGTGCATTTGTGCCATCAAAACCCACCATTTTCTGGGAGGAATGAACCCAAGGATGCTGATTATCCATGCCAACACTAATCCCTTGGCTACCATCTGTTGTGCCCTTGACAAGTACTGAATTAACTGTACCATTAAAGGGTGGAGTTGCATTGGATGCTTCATAAGTAGTTGCATGCATTGGGTTTTGAACATTCCTCCACATGTTGTGTGCACGTATATGCCCATGCGGCATTGGGTGAACATTCTCTGCTCCAAAAGCATATGGAAAATTTCCATACCGGACTGCATGACCTTCAGGAGGTTGGATGTGCAGGAGTGGGGCAGGCACAGGTTGCTCGTGAAACAGTTCATTACCCACTTCAGGTCCAGCTCGATGGTGGCTGTAATTATGCACAGTAGTCAAAGCTTGATCATGAAACAATTCATTGGCCACTTCAGGTCCAGCTCGATGATGAATGTAATTAGAGGAAACCTGATGACCCTCCAACATAGCATGCCCAAGAGGGTAATTCATGCTGGGACCATCAATGGTAAAGTGATCATTGAATCTTCCAGCTCCAGAGATATGTGTCCTCACATCATCAGCATGAGGAATCAACTGATGCTGCAGAATCCATCCCCTTTCATGGTTCTGAGTTTCATTGTATATGGACCTGGGATCATTCTGATCTTCGGGGTACATGGCATGATGCACTCTTGAATCTGGATTTAAAACAAAATTGTCTCTGTTAGGTGTGCATTCGGCACATGGATTTCCTGCACAAGGAAGGCCATTTCCCACATTTTGTTGCTCCAAATGAATCTGATTTCTTTGTAAAGTCACCCGGCAGTGCTCACAAACATTGTTTCCTTCAAAAACACTAGAAACATGCATCAAGTTGCCTGGAAAGCCAGCCCTATCACCAGTCATAGAGCCAGAAGGCATCCGGACTGCATTATCAGAATATGGTGGCTGATGCTCATAAACAGGAGGATGAGTTAATTGCGATCGGGTATTTTCCTCGGGAAATCTATCCATGCCTCTATCAAGTGCATCGCCAGATTGGACATGGTACCAGGAAGGAGGTGAATTGGGAAAGTCTAATAATGGCCTTGGATCATGATGCCCATGATAATGATGTCTAGGAGAAAAATATGCGTGACTCCATGGACAATCCGCTTCATTGTACCTCTGAGGGGTGACAGTATGGCGCAAATTGTACTGCAGTATTGGCATTTCACCACCCCTTTGGCCATGGAGGCTGCCATCTAGACTCAATGGATTAAAGAATTGATCCTGTACACACATATCATCGATTGGAGTAACCAATGGGGATTCAGTTTGCTGCCTTCTATATTCAACCCCATCATTCAGATTATTCAGTGCATCCACATACCTCCTCTCAGGGTCCCTGTCATCCCCATCAACATAATGTACAAAACCATCTTGGTCTGAATGCGGAAATAGAAAAATTCTAAGCCTGGTAAACCCATCCCCTGAACCCAACTTCTCATACTCTTCCATCATGTTGGTTACATCATCATCATTCACAACCGAAACCAAGGCATCAAGGTCCTCATCAGGCTGCTGGTACTTCAAAACCGCTGCCCCCTCATAAAGCTCCCTCATCTTATTCATCAACTCCTCAAAACCAATATCCCTAGACACACACAGAATTCGGGTCTCTCCACCCACATAACGCAGCTTCCCATCCTGGGGTCGAGGCATTATGCTGCCCAAGAAGCTGCACAAGAATTTCACACGAGGGCTCTCATCATTTGAGCCGGAGTTCAAGCTAATCGTTGTTGAATCAGTGACAGAAGTTTGGGTATTCATCATCATCAAGCCAAGCGCTTGGTAAGGTTGTTGCTGCCGCTGCTGCTGATTATCAGCCGGGTCTCTAGACTTGTCCAAACATTCAATTCCTTTATTACACATGGAGTATGCATCACTCATGACACATACATACGTGCATGTGACCAACACAAAATCTCTAAATCCCAAAGCCAAAATCGAACGTGTAATAAATCACTTCACTCATTCTTCCAAAAAAGTAAACAAATTTTTGACTCCCCATCTGGAAGCAACTTAAATCTCAAAAACAGCAACCACCCATGGCTGCCAGTCTCAAATGACACCGCCCCTCCCCTCCATAAACATAAATAAATAAAATAAAATAAAATAATAAAAAAGACCCAAAAAAAAAAGGGAAAAGCCTTAAAATAATTAATCAATTTTTTTTTTTAAAAGAAGAAAAACCCCTCTATCACCTTCAATCAAAAAAACCAAAAAACCCAAGAAAAAGAACTACTAAATCCAATCATAACCAACTCCAAAAAAAAAAAAAGAAAAAAAAAATTGCTCCCTTGCATTGCAGAATCAAGATTGATGCAACAGCGAAAAAAAACACAAAAAACACAAATCAAAACTCAATGGGAAGTACCTGATATAAACAAAACACATACAATAACCCAAAGAATAGCAAATCCCCGAATGGAGCAGTCCTCTTCTCTCTCTCTTTCTATCTCTCCGTTTTTTCTATCTCTCTCTCTCTTTTTTAATTTGGTTTTTTCTTGTGCATAAATATATATTAATTTGACTTAGAAAATCACAAAAAAAAAAAACAGGACACGCCCTAAGAGAGAGAAGAGAATCGAAGAGATGGATTGGAAGGGAAGGAGGGGGAGAAGTTGATGCGATGGATGCGCGCCAGGTAGCGCCACACGTGGCGCTACGCCACTACCTGCTTTTCGGCAGCTTCCCCTTCTAATTCTCTGCTGCTCCTCTCACATGGATATTCCGCGGTTTCCACACGCTCCGACTAAGCGCGTAGCCGTTTGTGTTTTTTAATCTTCTAACTCTTTTTTGGAATTTAGTTAGTTATTATTTCGTGTTCAATAGCATTGAAGTTAATGCTGCGCCATTTTATCTCATGCAACGATACAAAATACATACACAACGCCTTCTGTTTTTTTTTTTCTTTTTTTTTTTGAGCCACAACCACATTACATGCTAATTTCATTTTAATGTTTCGAAGTGAATAACATAAGCGACAAGGGTAAAAATAGTTAAATTTTTTATGACAAATAAATAATATACACATTATTATTAAAAATAAACTTTTAACACAAATTAATTATTAATATTTATTCATATTATATGTATAAGATATAAGTATATAACATATAAATTTATAAATAAAATAAATATATAATAACAAATTTATTGTTTACATCTAAATATAAAGCAAATATGTTTCAATTATAACAACTCTCACTTATTCACAATTTACGTGTGAAACCTCTATATATATATATATATTTATTTATTTATTTATTTATTTGAATAATGAATTTATTTTCTTCTCTCCCCTCATATTGAAAAAGAAAAAATCTAAATTACCCTTAGATTTGATCACTTTTTCTCATTTGTGTATTTTATACAAGTGAAATGAATGGAAATTCCATTTGCTGACCACGAAAATAAGACTAAATTTGTTTTACACGGAAAAAAAAAAAAGGAAAACTTTAAAAAGAGAATAATAGAATGAGAATCTGCGTTTGAGAAGCTATTCCAGTGATGAACAGGCGTATGCGGCACGTGTCATTCCTCCATTAAGTGATTGAATCAATCTCGTGAATGGCGCGAGGGACATTCCCCGATAAGTTACCTGCTCGGGCTTGTGGATTCTATCATGCAGACTTTTGTTCTGAAGCCAAGCCCACGCTCAGGCTCCTTTAAAGTTATTTCGTTCTCTTTCTCGCGAAAAAATCACGCGTGGCCAAGTACACGGAGTCCAGTAACGGTATGCCAGGTGGCACTAGCTGGCGGAAAGAATTTCGTAATTTCCTGTGAAATCCACTTTTTCTTTTTCTTTTTTATTCGAGTTTCTATTTAATCCACTTAGTAAACGTTTTCAATTTTGCCACAATGTGCTGGGATGGAAGGTGATGATACAAATTAACAGCAGCTTTACAGAGGACCTGCAGATGTGCATCTTTTCTGAAGCCAATTTCACAATTCTGAGATTTCGCATTAATGATGCTAATCAAAAAAGAATTTCGTAATTTCTCATTGAGCCACAAAGCATACACGAGGGTCGGGAGAAGGAGAACAAAGTTGCAGACTACTCCAGAGCTCGGGCCACGATGGAACGCCGCGCCAGTTGCTGCTCATAGAGCTCCCGGAAAATCTGATATTTGGCGTCTTGATACTTCTTCACTCTGGGGTCTTTTGATGGATGAATCACCTACAGACATTTATTTATTTGTGTTAAGCCAACAAAAAAATAAATTGCCACCTTATTTTCAATCCAGCTTTGATATTTTCGCCCATCAAAGTGGTGATGATGTTAGCCAAATCCGTTTAGTCTCTCCTCTCTTCTCCCTTTTTCAGCTTCCAGGCCTCATAGACAGGCAGACGAAGAGAGGTTTATAACGAGAAGGTTATGAAGAGCGATAAAAATAAACCAACCCTCCACAAAATTCTTGCCGTGTGCTAGAAGTTACGAATTCAACTAATGATACACAAAACAATTCCTGCACATACCTGACCAGCTGCATTCATTGCCTTCATGGCCTCATTGAGACTGTCATACTTTTTTGCAGCCACGGCACCGAGAATAGCAGCACCCAAAAGCACAGACTCACTTTCCCGTGGAAGTACTATAGGGCAACCTGCAACAGTGACAAACAAGCGATGTAACATCAATTCACTAACATGCATATCGTATATTTCCTTAAAATGCCAATGCCTACTGCAAATTGACACAAATCTCATTTATCTGCAAGGCAGTTCATCAAAACAATCGATTGTTTCAAATGAATGTTTACAAGATCATAAAATTTGGCACCATCTCAAACGTGATTCAACATTCAATGAAGGAAACTGATGTCAAGAATTTGCAACAGGATGAATTCCACAGGCAAACAAAGTTATGAGGATAACTCTTTACAGTCGTTTAACTTGGAGATATCCCTCTTTTCCAATTCAACTATTGGCTTTAAATGAAAACCTATTCTGCACTCAAACCAATTCCCTTACATGCATCATGCATTGAAATGTGTTGGGATTTAGTATGTGTTCCATTATTGGGTCTCACTCAACAACTTAAATTTTTAAATTAAATAGTTTTTAAACATGATATCATAGCCTCTATGATCAAGAGGTCATAAGGTCAAACTATCTTCATTCTGCTAATTAATTATGACTTTCTGCACCAAGTAAACTTTTGTTTCGATGGGCTTGCACACGAGGGGATGTGTTGGAGTCTAATATATGAACCATTCTTGTGCCTCACACAATTGAATGGTTTCTTGACAAAGCATAAATCCATGTGTTGGAAATACAGAAAGAAAATTCATAAACAAAGACCGAGCACATGAACAATTGAGACAAACAAGGTTAACACAATAAAGAAACTTGCTTCACAACAGAGAGTGAGGAAAGAAGGCAAGGCTAGGGATAAATAGTAAAAAGAAAATGACCAATAATATCTGCATGTTCTTGAACAAACAGGGAGTTCTTTGAAAGGCCACCACATGCAAGTAACATGTCAATCTGCAAAGAAGAAAGGCAGAAGAAAAGATAAAAGGCCCTAGAATTAGCATTTTGCATGTGCATAAAGGGACATAAATGTCATTTAAACAACCAAGAAAACACTCATCTGAAAATTGAAAGAGCACTTATCAAAATTCATGTTAACTACTAGTCAAACAGGTACATGCCAGTAAGTTGACTATTCATCTGAATATTATGGAGACAAGAGTTAAGGTCTAGACACAATCAGATATACCTGCAAAGTTTCATTTGTAATTCTGTGTTATCAGAGCAGAGGTGCAGTCCCAGTTTTCATCTCAAGGGGGAACAAACAAACTTTGCACATTTATTATTCTTGCCCCCATGATGTGAAGCAAAACAATTCATTAATGAAACACAATTGGAAATCGAGAGTGCCTTAGCAATCATAATATGATACTGATAATATATAGCTAATTAGCCTGTTTCCCCAGGGATGACCAGCAAGTCATCTGTAGCTGCATGCCTGGTCAACTCCCAGCTCATACAAGTTTCAAATTTCAAGATAAGTCACAAATTCAAGGTGCATCAAGTTGGGTCAGTTGATAATTACTTCATCTGATTCTAATCTGCATTTTGAACTATACTCTCCAGACTTTAGTGGGAACAGAAAGGAAAAAGTTACTGAGGGTTGCATGCCAGTAAATCGCCCTTCCAATCAAATGACAATATTGTCCAGTCTTTCAATCCAAGAGTAATGACTAGTGCACGGATCTCAAGAAATGTTGCTCCAAAGAAACTTAGCTCAATCATTTTCTCATTCTTATGGAGGGTAGAAAAGGAAGGATAGCGTAAAAGAGGAATCAAAGGGCTGTAACTTATGTCAGAAGGTTTGTATGTCAGACACTTTATGATAACGGTGCTGCTCGCTTAACTACAAAAGTTCATACATGATCATGATTTTCAGTATCATGCCACAACAGCTTATTAGACAAAGAAGCTATTGAGGAAAACTAATTTTTAATGACAGAAAATAGTACATTTGAATAGAGCACATGTAAGAGCAAGTCTGCATCCATTAAGTGTCAGCCAACTGGCATCCATGTTGAAAAGGCTACAGTCCTTTACAGGTCTATAAACCATTGATGGCAGTGAACTAGGTAGCTGAAACAGGCTAATCTGTCTCATTCCAACATGTTGAGTGACCTCTCCTCACTATGAAACCTTTAATTATGTGCCTCTCTTTTTGTCAAAAAGGTGTCTCTCTCTGCAAAATATGTGATCACTTCAAAATTTCAAGAGATCACTTTTCAATTGTAAAATTCCAGTTGCTTCTAGACATCCTTGTTTTTACCCTTATTAATGTTTCACTCAACAATAGAAAACAACAAACAATATTGGAATTTAATAATACAGAACCCCTATCCATATGATTAATCTGCAGGTGTTTCCTGTGATCCATTCAAATAATAAACCGATTTTCACATTTGCTGATAGTATGATTATGCAAAAAAGGAAACCTTGGCTTTGAAGTGATACCAGAGGTAAGTGATTGCTAGAACAAACATAGAATTAAAAAATTGAGAAAGAGGTATTAATAAGATAAGCACATAAAATCCAAAGCAAAGTTACTAAGCGGCCAAGACAATATTGTTAGTTGTCATTATAAATAACTGTGAAGAATCCGAGGGATAAATTCTTACCTTGTGACCATGAGTGTTGCAGTGCTCCACAATGTGGCGTGCTCCACATGCAATTCCCTGTACAGTTGCAAGGTATAATAGAGCCAACTGTCTTTCACTTGTGTCAAGTGTTAAGCCACAAATAATTCCTTTTGCATTTGGGTCTGCAATTGGAGACCTGCATCATCACAAACTTAACAGCTTAAAATTATAACAAAAATCTAGGCACTACAAGAAGTTGTATCATGCTGAACTATTTACCTATTTCCATGGAAGTCAGGCAGGACATGTATGTTTTCAGTCAAAGCAGCAAGAAATGGAGACTTCAAATCATCCACCATTGTCTTCAACATATTGTTCAGTAATTCAAACAGAGATACATCTAGAAGACAGGAAAAGGGATGACAGGATTTACTAAGAAAAAGAGCTTTGTGTGAAAGGAGAAATAACCTTGAAAGCTTTAATAGACACATACTTCAACTGAAGTCAAGGAACCAATATATTACTTTGGGAAGCAGCTCGATTAGCAAGGTGAGGAGAAGCAACATGGTTTTCAACCATGTAATCTAGCAATGCGCCAGTAGCACTTTGCCCACCTTCTGTAAGCCAGTATTCAGGTATCATTGCTGCATAGACAAAGAAGCTCAAATTAAATATTGGTTCTAACACAAAGTAATGGCATCAATACATAATGGATGTAGCACCTGAATGTCAAAGGGCTGCTGCTTTGTGTATTAAAACAGATTTAACTTTGAATCAAGGCAATGAATAAATAAAATAAATCAATGAACTGGATCAACAAAGCACTATTCTAGCTGAATAAAAGTTTCCAAAGCACAATTCAACCAAAAAGAACCAAGGAATTTAAAAAAGGTTATAATAGTAACTATGTTCTAAAAAAGCCATCAAATTACACAAATTCATTCATATAAGCCAGGAAATCTTCAATTTTTATTTTTAACAATCATAGTCCAGAAAGATAAGTTGCTCATAAGATCATAGGGCTAACATCAACTTTCAAAAAGTGAAAAATTGATAATAAGATTTGAGTTTACCTGACCAAAACGGTCCCCAGACTCCAGGAATAAACAGCTTACTCTGGGATACAGCCATGTGACAGGTAGAAGTGCCACACACTAATGCCATACGATGGCATATGGCTTCCTTATCATACTCTGTACATGGATAATTTTATCGAATGGTAAGTATGCCATATTTAATTATATGACTTATAATAAAAAGCAATGCAATACTTCCACATTCAATAACAACAAAACCTTTAGCTTCAGAAGCAGACTCAGGGACACTTTCCATTATCCCCACACCGCCAGCATGAGCATCAATCAGTGAAGTCCCAACGGGAATTCCAGCAACAAGGCCTAGTTCCTGAAATTTTAGGCCACTACTTATAAGAATAGAACTGGTCAGTGTTGAAGTCCAAGTAAAACAAATCCAACTCACAAACCCAGGAAAAGGAAAAGCGCATATTGTATTCAAACAAATTTCTCTAATTTGCCAATAGACCTCAAGGAAGCGCCATGTTAATTCTTCATTACAAAATTTCTTGCCTTCGCAGCTGTAGAAGTCAGACCAGAACCCAGAGGATGGCCAGGGAAAGCTACACTTCTTCCTGTTTATATAAAACAAAGTCAAAATACTAACTGCAAACAAAAGTTAAAACAATTTCCTAAGGCATTCCCACAGTATTGGCATGATAAGTAATATCTGACACACACTTCACTTGCTATGACAAATACATTTCTCACATATCAAATCTAAAAGGCATCCAGATCAGGCCTATGCTTATTTGTTGATACCAAGATGCCAAATACTCAATAAGTAGCAACATAATGAATAGAATAAGTGCATTTTCCCTAAACTTAGAAAACATGAATGAGAACTTATAAGAATGACAAACCGAGTACACAAGCAAGTAGCTATTTTTGTTCTTCACATTTGTAGAGATCCAGTAGATGAACTAGTTGTGGCACATGGAAGGTCAAGTACATCTATGAAACCATATGCAACAACACCCAAGAACGTGATAATGAGAACTCAAACAAACATACCAATCTTTGCATGATGACCATCTACAAGATTGCCTAAACCAATCTCTTCCCAAAAGTCATCATCCCATCCACAAGCTTCCATGTCTCGCGAATCTTTTTCATTCATCTGCTGCATGTGAGCATGACCAAGATATGTCCACTTGCATACTGTTGTGCATAGGCTGCGAGTATCGTCACCTGTTGCTCTAAGGGAAAAGAAGGAAAAATGAAGGCATATAAATCAAAATAACCATATAAAAAAAAAAATCAATTTAACTGGAAACAGAAGGAGCTGCACTGTAGAAAAAGTTCCTCGATAAAAAATATACCTGTATGACAACCAATCACTCAAATCCATCCACCTAAAAATCATTGACCAGGATTCTTGCAAATTTTCTTTCACCCATAACAGCTGCAAATATAATCCTTGTTTGATATATTTGAAAGAAGGAAAAAAAAAACCCATGGAGATCATCAATTGTGTTCAAATTATTTACTATGTCTCTTGATAATAAAAACACTTATTAGATAATCTCAAAGCCAAAGGATCATTTATTATTTGGTGTTTAGTAAAGAGTTGGGCCAAAAACAGAGTAACCCTTTCATTATAGGTACCTTTGGCGGCTGCATTTCAGGGGAAAGTGCTCCACCACAGTATTGCAATACAGGCGAATTTGAAGAATTGATCTTCTCAGCTTGTTTTACAGCTCTATGATCCATCCACACTATTATATTTCTTCTTGAATCACCACTCCAAGAAACTGTAACTGGAGCACCTTCGGCATCAACAGCAACTGCATCAAGAAAAAGATTCATTTCAATCTAAAACCCATATAGATGCTCCATACCATCAACAACATCTGTTGTAACTTTGATAGAAAAAGCCCCTATAATATTTTCAACGAATTAATTTACAAGTTACAAACCAAGAGAACAGGTAGCAGCAAAACCCATGCCCGCAACTTCTTCCCCAGCAACATTTGCAATGGAGCATGCTGACTTCACAGCTGCACAGACTGAGTGCCAAATATCTGTAGAGGATTGCTGGTTTATGGACAAAATGTCAAACTATATTGTTTAACACATCATACCAACGCACAGCAACACTTCTATTCTCTTATGCACTCTACATGATGTTTAACTTGAGAAAGAACGTGTCAGACCCATAAAGAAAACTAAAAAACCACTATAATTCCTACACACACAAGCAACCAACATAGGCAAACCAAATGTGGGTCTTACCTCGATGCAATCGCCTTCTTTCCATATTTGTATTGGGCTACTAGCAGACCCCAGAAGCTTCCCATTCTCATCAAAGAGACCTACACAAACAAAACGAATCAGAACAAAACAAAAAAAAAAAAAAGAACCAATCAGTAAGCAAAGAACAAGATCGCTGGTTTAAATCGCTGAGCCTAAATTAACTGGTTTTGCAAATTCTTGTGCCATCAGTCAATAAATCGCTTTGGTGCTACCCCCAATAATCAAAATCTTTAAATCATCAGCAGTAAAAGCTTCAAGTAGTGCAAGAAAAAACAAATCAAGATTCAAGATTCATTTAACTTTTTCTGAATTCTAAATCCAAGATTCAGATTCTTTAATTTTTTCCGAATTCTAAACCCGACGTTGTATAATCCATGAGATCAGTGTGTGTAGTGTCACGGGGTTGGGGAAGACCAGCGCGGGCGCTGCCGGTGCCAACGTCGACGCCGAGGAAAACGGCGCGCTGAGGGGAAGCGGAGGGGGCGACGGTTGTTGACATCTCGACGGAGAGATAAGAGTATGAAGAAGACGGAGCGCTTTTGGAATCGTGAGTATGTGAAAGGCGTAGGCCTCGACCCAGTAGTGGTGTGGTATCGGTCCACGCCTTTCTTTTACTGCCAAACATCTCTTTCTCTCTCTCGATCATGATTTTCTATTCCCTAATCTACAGGGATTATATTTTCCTGATTTCATGAAACCAAAAAGAAAAAGGATTTTCTGCCCGTTGAAGTGAAAACGATTTTTATCATTTAGCTTTTATTTATTGTTATTGTTATTTTCATTGCTACCGATTATATCGAGAATATCCTCAACTTCCTTTGAAGAGTTCACCGAAAAAAAAAAAAAACTAAAATAATTGCAAACATTCTGTCACTATTTAAGATAATTTTTTCAGGTTTAAAAAAGTTAATTGTTGGAGGTTTGAATGGATGAAATTTTACAATAAAAAGTTTAATGCCATTGTTCCATCAGTACCGAGCATTCGCTTTAACGTTGAACTAAGTTTAAGATTAAGATTAAGATTAAGAATATATATATTCTTAATTATAAGAGTAGAGAGATCGTTTTTTTTTTCAAGATTTGTAGAGATAAAGGATCTCAAATCTCTATTATTCTCTCCACAAAATTCAATTTTTTTGACAAACTTGACAATCATACTTAATATCAAAGGTTAAATTATTATTAGACAAAGTTTAATAATAAAAGGTTATTTAAACTTTTGCTTTTAAGTACAAAATTCAAATTGTAGAACTTGTAAACTACTTTACTTTTAATAGGAAACAATGGAAAGATTGAGTCGCAATATATAGATTCAATAGTAGTTAAAAAGACAGGTTACAGTGCAAAATTCATTCTTATTTGGGTCATTAATTAAAAAATTAAAATTTTTTCTTTTTTTTTGTTTATTTATATATATATATATCTTTAGCTGGTAAAAATTAAGGAGGGAACTTTATATTTAAAATTAAGATTTTAAATTATTCTATCCCTAAATCATGTGTCGACTTGCTTTCATTTTTATATTACATTATCATGTCTCCGAATTATCTACTCACATGGCACGTACGGAACCCAATAAGGCAGCGTTCTTTTTTACAGTCTTGCTCAAAAGGAATCTTGATTCCTCTGATTTTTTTAATTTTTTAAAAAGAATCTTGATTCTCACAACAACCTGACCATTCAAAAGCCGACACGTATAGATAACAAGTGACGTTTCTGAAGAAAAAGTAATTGACGTCAGACCGTGAATAGAATATCCATTTCAAACGCGTTCAGACATAATGGACGGTCCAGATCTAACCGAGACCATTGATGCAAACCCACAGTCCAGATGCGTTCGATCGATCCCGTCCGGCTGAAAACAATTCCGTGGTACAGGCTTCACCGTGGTCGCCATTGCAGTCAATTCCCCAGCACCCAAGGCGATAGAGCTGACGGTCAAACACTTTACTTCAACCAAATGATTTAGTGGACCACAAAGTACGTGATCATTCCCACCACCTCAGTCGCCAGCCATAGTAGACCGAGGACCGAAACTTGAATCCAAACAAGTAAAAACTAATTAAAAACAAGAAGTTAAAAAAAAAATAATAATAATTAATCGATCCAAAAAGCCAATCAGAGAACGACGCTTTCTCTTCTATAAACTCCACCTTTCTCTCTCTTCTTTTCGTCTTTCTATTTCCGTTAACCAAACACAGCCTTCAACAGTGAAGAGGACTTTTCTCTTGCAGGTCTTCTCTTTTTTTTCTTTTCCTTCACTTTCGCGCATTTTCTCTCGTAAGTTATCGAGCAAGCTTTAGTTATTTGTGTGTCCTAAATCGTACTTTTGAGTATGATTTTTTATGTTTTTGTTTTTTAATTTTCTTTCCTTTTCAGCTGTTCATTTACTGATATAAAATCAAGAGTACGATTTGAATTCTTGGTTTTCGTTGTGATTGGAGATTAATTTGAGCTGATTTTGTGATTCAGTTTGTACCTGTTGCGAGTAACTGGAGTGTCTAATGTTACGTTTCTGATTTGTTTTCTTTTCCAGATCTGGAAAGGTAGGGTTTGAGAAGGTAAGTGAAGATGCAAACGAGGTATATGGCTAGGACCAATAGTATGACTAGAGGAAAGCGGAGTCTGGAAGGAGGAGAGGAAGACAAGCAACCTGAGCAAAAACGGCCTGCTTTAGCTAGGTAATGAAAATAATGTAACTAGTTGAGGAGTTTAAGTCTTGAAATCTCTTTGCACTTGCACTGGATATTTGTAGGTAAATGCTTATATGTTCTTAGTGAAATGTAATTTTACTCGTGTAATTTCTGTAAGTATTCAATGATACTTGGCGAAAAACTGAAAATAACAGCTGTATCGTGTGCATTTCTGGTAATAAGGATTCCTTTTAAAATAGCTATACCATCGGGTCCTCCGTCATGTTAATACTACGTTGGCCAAAATGAAATGAAAAGCAACATGCTGTGATATTTGCATTTGATATGGAACTCATTTAGGGTAAATTTGATGTGGTGGAATTCATTTACATTAACTTCAATTTAACACAAAGTTATATGCATCATGCAGTGTAATCGTGGAAGCCCTCAAGTTTGACAGTCTGCAGAAGCTCTTCTCATCCATGGAACCTATTCTCCGTAGAGTTGTAAGCTTTTGTTTTCTACTTTACTTATGTACATCACTTCTTCACAACCAATTGGAATTCATCTATATCTTTCATAAACGAATATTTTCATTGTCAAATAAGAACTAGGCTAGAAGGTCCTGCTACGAAGTCAAAGGGTGACTACAGAACCAGTTACAAACAGCCAGAATGAAATCTCAGAATCCAAGATGTATGATGGGAAAAAATATGCGATGAGATAAATACAAAATTTCGTGCAAGAACAGACAGAGATCTGGAAAGATTTATGTGCATTTGGTGTTTCCAGGAATTAGATAAAAGCTGAGATATAAAAGTTGACTATGGTTTTAGGAGACTGGTTTTAGATTGAGTTAAAATGTAATTGTTCTTGGGATCACACAAGCATTCTTAGGATTTGTTTAGTCAGACTTCAGATCAAATTAGTGCCTTCACTTGTGTATGGCATCACATTATGTTGACAAAGCCAAAAATGATGGAATTTTCACCCATTTTTTTGTTCTTCAAAAGAGAGTGCAGGGCCTTTATAGAATAAGTGAGATTCAGTATATATGGAAGTACACCTGTATGTCTTAATATGTGTTGGAATGTTCAATTTATTTGAGAGTGAATATGGTTGGGAAACTATATTTTTATGCAGCAAACAGGCTGCCAACCAAGCATTTTGGCAACAAGTTTTCCTAAATAGTTGGCAGAATGTGTAACAATATTACTCTCAAAGTGCAAAAGAATGTATAAGAAAACATTTACCTTTTCTAATTTAATCCTAGATTATTCAAAGCTTCCACCAGTTGTTTGTCTCCATGGAAGCTGATTCTGTTTTCTTATGCAACATTTTATGGTCTTCTAGTCCCCATATTACTATTAGTTATTTTTGTTTGCTAGAGCATCAAGGCTCCATTATGCTTTTGCACCATCACTTACTTTCTCACCGTAACACTTCTTGTATGCATCTGTATCCTGCATTGAACTCTATGAAGCTCTTTAAATATGCAAAAGAAATGTTTGCTTTGTACCTGCATTCAAGATCATGTGATGCAATGGTAAATAATATTAGCAACAAATCTAGTAAACACATATTATTTTGATATTAACACATATTAGCAAGAAATAATTAGTCGTTTGTCAAAAATAAATATATATTCCACATATTATTGTTGATGATGTTTGTAAAAAATTTAATATAAATGGTTAAAGCCATTTTATTATTCTGATTCTTTACCTTTTACAACATAAAAAAAACATTTTTATTGCATTTGGCTTTTATTCTATTTTTGCAACTTATGCACAACAGGTAAGTGAGGAAGTGGAGCGTGCTTTGGCAAAATTAGCACCTGCTAGACTAAATGGAAGGTATGACATTTGCTTCAGATGACACCTCTCTTGTGACTTATGTAAAGGCGTTATTGATAAGGTGCTTTAATGGGATAGTTGTCTGATTAATGCCCTATGCTATCTCAAAGAACATTTGCAGCAATTTATTCTGTGTTCAGGGTTTTCCATTTTTATTTATTCTGTGCACTTCAATAATGTTTTGTCTAATTTAAGGTTTTTCAACTCTGCATTTCTCAATAACAGTAAACTTTTCTTAAGCCTCAAAGTTGTGATTCCAACTTGCATGCTCTTCTCTACATTGCCATGTATTTCTGTTTTAGAGGCAGTATAGTCTTCTAATATTTTAAGTCACAGGTCTTCTCCAAAACAAATTGAAGGTCCAGATGGGAGAAACTTACAGCTGCAGTTTAGGTCCAGGTTGTCTCTTCCTCTCTTCACTGGAGGAAAAGTAGAGGGGGAGCAGGGTGCTGCAATCCATATCGTTCTTCTTGATGCAAACACTGGCCATGTTGTCACTTCTGGCCCTGAAGCCTCTGTGAAACTAGATGTTGTTGTGCTTGAAGGTGATTTTAACAATGAAGATGATGAAGGCTGGACACAGGAAGAATTTGAAAGCCATGTTGTAAAGGAGCGTGAAGGAAAGAGACCGTTGTTGACTGGCGACCTGCAAGTGACACTTAAGGAAGGGGTAGGGACGCTGGGGGATCTCGTTTTTACTGATAACTCAAGTTGGATAAGGAGTAGGAAGTTCAGGCTTGGCTTGAAGGTGGCATCTGGATATTGTGAGGGTATACGCATATGTGAGGCAAAGACAGAAGCTTTTACTGTTAAAGATCACAGAGGGGAATGTAAGTTCATGCTCTGGGTTGCTTTTACTTGCATATGCTCCTGTCCTGAAAGACTGTTTATAAATCCATCTTTTTTGTTTGGCTAGTGTACAAGAAACACTATCCACCTGCATTGCATGATGAGGTATGGAGATTGGAGAAAATTGGCAAGGATGGTTCATTTCACAAGAGGCTAAACAATAGCGGAATAGTCACTGTTGAAGATTTTCTGCGTTTTGCTGTCAAGGATCCCCAAAAATTACGGAATGTAAGTGTAGGACTTGGTTCATTAGTCTGGATCTTTAGTTAAAAGGCTTCGTAAAATGCACTAGTCTTATAATGTCAGTCTGTTGGTGTAGATTCTGGGGAGCGGTATGTCAAATAAGATGTGGGAGGCTCTACTAGAGCATGCAAAGACTTGTGTCCTGGGTGGAAAACTTTATGTTTACTATCCTGAAGATTCAAGAAATATTGGCGTTGTTTTTAACAATATATATGAACTGACTGGCCTTATCTCAGGGGAGCAGTATTATTCAGCTGATTTTCTTTCTGACGAGCAGAAGGTTAGTCTCATACATGCTTTATGATTTATTTTTTATTGGGATTGGACTTTCACCTGCAATCTCAGATATAACTCTGTGCCCAATGCTTTGCAACTTGCGAAGTGTTCTAAAGTAACCTTCTCTTGTGAGCATGGTAATTTAAGCTGAAACTTGATCAGCTTACATTCTCTTGTTTTGGGGAATTCATAAGCAGGTTTACTGCAGCTTTAAAGTCCATTTTCTTTGGATGTTAGCATTTAAAGAGGAGTTTGCAACTGTTGCATTTTTCTGTTACTTCCACTTGTAGTTACTATTTTGTTGACTAGTTTTGGTCGTGGCATTTGGCTGGACTTCATTGTTTATTTTAGTCACTAAGATTAAAATAGTTTTGCTTCTTGAAAATTCTTCACAGGTCCTTGTCGATACATTGGTTAAGAAGGCATATGACAATTGGAATCAAGTCATAGAATATGATGGCAAGTCATTATTGAGCTTCAAGCAAAGTAAGAGATCAAGTACCTCCAAAAATGAACTTCAGACAGGTCAATTAGGGTACTCTAATTCTATAGATCACCAAACATTATTACCACAGCTTCCTGCTTCAATTTCCACCGAACGGACTTTTGTGGATTCAGGCCTACCAGTTGCAGGTAAGCAGAACTTGCCGCATTTTGTCAAATAAGAAGTGTTTGAGGACAGCATTGCTTACCATTGTCTCCCTTCTTTTGTTGGCAATTCTAACATCAGGGTATAATGATAATGTGGGAAGCAAATACTCGAGTCCATCACAGCTTGTGAATCCAAATGCACGCACTCAATTTGGCAGCACCTCATTCACACCAGATGCACATGTGATTGGCAGTTCTCATCAGTCCCAAAACATGAGAAATGGTAGCGGTGATGTTGGGCTCGCCCTTGGTCCTCCCCAGCCATCTACTTCAAGCTTCCAGACTATGGGCTCTTTCATTTCACCATCTAATCTCAATCCTTTTGATGACTGGGGCATCAGCCGGGACAAGGGAGTTGATGAATTCTTGTCAGAGGAGGAGATTCGCATCCGGAGTAATGAGATGCTCGAAAATGAAGATATGCAACACATGCTCCAACTCTTCAGCATGGGAGGCCATGGCTCTATGAATGTGTCTGAAGACGGGTATGCATTCCCACCTTATGTGGCATCTCCGATGCCAAGTTTCAATGAGTATCATGCACGCCCTGGTAAAGCCGTTGTGAGTTGGCTGAAGGTCAAAGCAGCAATGAGGTGGGGATTCTTTGTCAGGAAGAAGGCAGCAGAGAGGCGGGCACAACTTGTTGAGCTGGACAATGAAGAATAGGTCATGCATCTTCGTCCAAAGTATCATTATCCTGAAATCTGTTACATTTCTTCACCTTGACCAGCAAGATCTTGCAGTCTTAAGACAGCAAGAAATTGTTAGTTTTAGTAGTCTAGAAGAGCTCTGGTGCTTGACTTTACGTTCAGAGAATCGCTTCTTGTACTATTACCTGTACAGTAAGTTTCTTCTACTTGCTTTTTTTTCGTTTGGGAACTCTTTTTATGTTAGACGGATACTTCTACGAATGATCATTTGTATTATTGGCTTGTGTAATGATAGATGGGTTCAGATTCCTGCAGGCTAAACGTGTCTTTTTGTTAATGAACCCCATTTCATTCTTCTTGACTGATTAGGGAAACGTTATTGACATTTTGGTGCGGCTATTAATGATGCATAAGAATGGTGGTGCTCGTTTTCTTTTGTCGTGGGATTATCTTCTTGATAGACGTTGACGTTTTCTTATCACTAAGAAACCAAAAATCGAAAAAAGAAAAATAGCATAGATATTAAAGAGAATGAATTGGGTCCTTGATTAACGAGATTAAGGACTGTTAAAGCAAAAATCCCAACTCCAACGCCTACCCATCACCTATTTGGTGGGTGTCATCGGCATGCGTAGCTAAAAATTCCCCGCCGTTCCATATTTTTCCTTCCTCAGCCGTCGCTATTATCGCCTGAAGCTAACTAAACACTTAAAACCCTCATTCCTCGTTTATCTCGGTTTCTATTAGTTTCAGAAATTAATAATATTTGCTAATAATAGCCCCAGATCCTTTCGTAAATTTTAAGGTTCATTTTTATTATTATTCTTTATTTTTCAATTTCGGGTTTTTGAATTTGATGTTTCTTGCAGTGAAGCGTCAAAATGACAAAGAAAACTTTTGAATATAAGGTGCAACGATACTAATTATTTCATTTTATGTCTACGGGTGATACCTCGAAAGAACTCAAAGAATTAAAGAATTACATCGGGTGAATCACATCGGATAAACAAAGTAATGAATGAATCTCATGAAGAAAGAAGTCGGACAACAGTTGGATGTTGCTAGGACATGCCACATTCTGGAGGTAGGCCTTGTGGAAATCGCTTGGTATCCGTGCAGTAATTGTAGATCATGTAGTTCTTCTGCACCCATTGCAGCGTGCCTTGGCTTGCTGAATCCAAATCCTCTGAGAACCAACCATTGTTATTAGAAGCAGAAGGAGCTGAATTTGGGCCACAAGAAGAGGCCCCATTAGACACAACACAAGCATTTGCATTGAAATTCCTGTAAGAAGCGGTGAAAGGAGCTAGGCTCCAATCTGTCTTGACAAGTCCACCTCTTGTGGCCCAGTCATCAGCGTTCCATAGGCTAGAATATATTCTCATTGGCTGGTTCTTCGGGAATGGAACACCTATTGATTCCATGTTTTTGAATTCTCTAATGGGAGTGCCATCCACAGAAAATCTGAAAACAGAGGCAGTGCAATGCAGGTCAAGCAAATTTGAACCATTAAAATGTTTGTGGGAAAAAAGAGCTGAAACTAGGGGGTGTCAAATGGGTGCTTACATAATTATCTGGGGATTCCAGAGAATGGAATAAGTGTGGAAATCAGCGGCTGGGTCGAACCAGAGGTAGAATTGCTGCTCTCTGTTGCCTTTGCCTTGGCTAAACACATTGGTGTGTAGAATGTAAGGATCACCACTCAGGTTGCCCAAGAACTCAAAATCTATCTCATCCCAGGTAGACCCTTTTGAGGATAACTGCAAATTCAATAACGAAATGGAACCTATTTAGTTATTGACATAATCAAATTAATAAGCATTGACTCGGAAATCCAGAAAAGCAAAGAGTACCACTACTCACATAATAAGCAGTGACCGTGCCAGCAGAGTTGCCAGGAACAAGCTTAAGCTGCATATCAATCTTCGCAAAAAGATACTCGTTCTTGGACTGAAATCCTGAGCCAGAGGCTTTGTCGAGTGTAAGGGTGAGAAGGTCCCCGTTGTTGAGTATCTTAGCGCGACCATCTCCCCACGTGATGGCAAAATCTTGGTAGAAATTGCCGGCTGAGGCTACCAGCAAAGTGCCAAAAAGGAATAGCATAAATGTCATTCTTGAAGAAGCCATGACTATAAGTTGCAAAAGTTATAGTTATTATAGCAAAGAAACGTAGAATTAGAGCTGTAAAAGTGAAAATCAAAGTGCTAAGTATGCTGAGTGATATGGGGCCTCTTCCATTCCATGGTTATTTATACCTCGTCAATGAAAGGGTTGCGCATTATGGAGAAATGAAAGGAAAAGCATAGGAAGGAAGGGGCAGCGAGCAATTGGCATCTCACAGCTATGCAATAGCTGTTGAGATCTGACCAGCAAGTTACTTACTCGGAGCCCCCAAAAAAGGAAAAAGATTGCATGCGTAATTAATAACGAGTACGCGTTTTCGAAACCCGCTGTCATTTTGCATTTGTCAAGTTTTTTAAGAGATAAAGATGCAGAGACGCTTCTTCTATCCTTCCACGGATCCTCGCTTGACCAGCTGTCTCCTGCTGCTCCCTACTAGGTCCGCCGTCACCCGACCAAATCTAGGAGCACCTGAACGAGATTAATATTTAAATATCATTTTAATTTTTTCACATAAAAAAATAATTTGTAGATATATCAAATGCCGCAATTATAAATTGTGGTCAACGGTAATTTATTCTTGTTCATATTCAATTTTTTTAAAAAAAATTTTAATATATAAATATTATTAAATTTAAATAATTTTATTCTTTATATTTAATTTTATTATTAATAAATGTATAACTTAATAATACTATATTATTAATAAGAGTAGATAATAATAAAAAATTTAAATCAAATTAATATAAAAAATACAGTAAAACTACCAAACCAACTACAACTTAAAATGATAAATATCATTTTCTTTTCAATTTACATTACACAAAATTAATATTTAATAGTTCATTTCATATAACACTGCTCCATACACAACAGCTGGCCCGGGGCGAAATTGGCCCGGATGAAAGCACATCAATACTGACCAACTTATTCATTAAAAGAATGAACAATGTACGGTTACGGAGTTTCTTTTTGTTTTTTTTTTTTTGAAATTTTTAAGCGTAATTCTTTTTTGTGAGATTCTGTTTTTTCACTTTTGTTCACCAAAAGGAACAGTATGGGCAATGTTATTTTTACAAACAAATCTTACTAGCACTGCGTCTAATATCATTTTCTTGAAAATAAATGTTTTTCTTTATTTTTTTATTTTTTGTGTCAAATTGAAAGAAACCTATAGGAAAGCCCCTTTCAAGCATTATGGGAGTCGTATATAAATTTCATTAGATTGCGTAGAAAAAAATTGCTTGACCGACGGCCGTGAGCAAGTTTATTTCACGCCGGCTCGACCATCCATTAGATTTTGAAAATTTTTTCAACAAGATTTTTTGCGGGGAGAAAAAAAAACACCATCATTTTTTATTAACTACTTTGGAAAGAATAACAAACAAAATGGCAAAAATTTTACACACCATCAAGTTAATCCAATGAATATGGCAACCTAGGATAACAAGGAATGGTCCGTGTTGTCTCTAGGCCATTTGGCATTCTGGGGGTACACCCTGTGGAAATCTCTTGGTGTCCGTGCAGTAATTGTAGATCATGTAGTTCTTCTGCACCCATCGCAGCCTCCCTTGGCTTGTCGAATCAAGATCCTCTGACAGCCAAGCATTGTTGCGGGAGGCAGAAGGAGCTGAATTTTGTCCGCAAGAAGAGGCCCCATTAGAAACAACACAAGCATTGGCTTTGAAGTTCCTGCAGGAGGCAGTGAAGGGAGCTCGGCTCCAGTCGGTCTTGACAAGGCCACCTCTTGTGGCCCAGTCATCAGCGTTCCACAGGCTAGAGTATATTCTCATTGGCTGGTTATTTGGGAATGGAACACCATTTGATTCCAAGTTCTTGAATTCTCTAATTGGAGTGCTGTCCACTGAGAAGCTGACATTAAGATAAATGATTGTGTCAGTTCTGAAATTTGTTAAATTTATTTATTGAATAAAACATTAATATTTAATATATATACATGTACACATTCTTAGTGTTTACATGATTCGTTGGGGATTCCAGAGAATGGAATAGGTATGGAAATCTGCAGCTGGGTCAAACCAGAGATAGAATTGCTGCTCTCTGTTGCCTTTGCCTTTGCTAAATACGTTGGTGTGCAATATGTAAGGATCGCCACTCAAATTCCCCAATAACTCAAAGTCCATCTCGTCCCAAGTAGACCCTTTCGAGGACAACTGTTGGGCTTGGCTGTGAAAGTGAAGGAAGCACATAGGAAACGTCAAGCGGGCTTGGCTGTTGGGCTTTTGATTAGACTCACGAACAAAACAGCAGCGAGTGGGATTGCTCCGCTGAGGTGCGACAGCCAAACCTTAGTTTTGGTAACTTCGCGGCACGCGGTTTGGCTTTTGCATTATCACTAGTTTACTCAACCACTGTCCCCATCCCAAGCTGCCGCCCCAAGACTACATTAAAATCACAAAAAAAATAAAAAAAATAAAAAAAAAAAGCAACTAATGATCAATCATCTTTATTAGTTGTGCTTGGTGAGGCAGCTTCAGCCAATCCGACTTTTCTTGGACTGATTTTTATTTCACATGAAGTTCGTATTAATCTTCCCCAAGGTTGTGTTGTGTCGATTGAGCCAGCTTTAAAGACAGCTGGACGAACTTTTCATGGACTTTTTCTCCATCATTTTACATAGACAACTTGATTGCGAAAAGTCGTGTTATAACTTTATAGACGCTGCTGGCTGGGCTGGATTCCAATCAAATTGGCACATTTACTTGGGTTGAAATATAAGTTAAGTCTGCCTAGAATGGTCTTTAAAATTAAAAGTTTTGTATTCTAGAAAATCAGAGCAATCAACTAAAAAGAAACAATGTACACATTAATTTCCCATAAATGCTCGGTGGTGACAGGCAGGTTGCTTCAAATCGTTGCGCGTTGTATTTGTATGCAACTACTACTTTACTTAATCAAACGAGAAAGTGGGCGTCTTTCTCTTTGTTTATGCTTCTTAAGCTTGGTTGACACGGTGAAGTTTGGCCAACAGATTGGGTGCAACAAAAGACAAATCTGACGACTGTGGTCGTCCAGTCGCCAGACAGATGACGTGGGCCCCTCTCTCTATGCGGTGAAATTTGGTTTGCATACGGTAACGCTTACATTTATTTTATAAGATAACACAATATCTTAGTTCCTGTTCTAGATTACTATATTATGCTGACGTTGATAAGAGCCTTGGACGAATGATGACATACAACGTGTGCTTTCAAAGACTTGCACTTCAAATAATTAAGCTTTTTCCAGAAATTTTTGTTCTTTTTGACGACCCAATTAGCTTGAAATGTCAATTCGATTTCGTGATTTAGACTTGTAGCCCGTTGCAAATTTCACCTAACATTTCTTCGCCGGCAGTATCGTCGGAGCTTGGGCACAAACTATTTCGGAAATTTAATAGAATACCATTATATTACTTTTGTCCTAATAAATACTTTCATTCTGGGACCTCAGGTCAGAATTTATTTTGTTTCGTTGAAGCAATGTCTATTTTTTTGCCCCTCGAAGGACCAGCAAATTATATCACCGCAGTCTAGTAGCCACTTATTTTTATATATCATCCCTAAAAGAAAAAAAAAAAAAAAAGACGAAATTCAATCTCCAGTTTCATAACCTTAACAGAAAAGATTGCTGATTAGTAATAACAAATTTGTGAACCACGAAATTAATAATAATAATAATAATAAAAAAAAGAAGGGTGTACTCTTCTGAAATACTTACATGGATACGTTTTATTAGCCAACGTTTGACAATTTTTTTGGGTTGTTAGATTAGACATTTATTTCCTAGTCTCGTGGTCAAATTTGACGTCCTTCGGAGATGTTACCTTTACCTATGTTAAATAATCTTCTTCCCTTTTGGCGTTGTTTTTCACAATATATAAGAGCTGACTGGCCTTATCTCGGGGGAGCAGTATTATTTGGCCGTTTTTCTTTCTGACGAACAGAAGGCTAGTCTCATACATGCTTTATGCTTTATTTTTTATTCGGATTGGGTTTTCACCTGCAATCTCAGGTATAACTCGGTACCCAATGCTTTGCAACTTGCGTAGTTTTCTAAAGTAACCTTCTCTTTTACCTCCGTAATTTAAGCTGAAACTCCCTTTTTTCGGGGAATTCATAAGCAGGTTTACTGCAGCTTTAAAGTCCGTTTTCTTTGGACGTTAGCATTTAAAGAGGAGTTCGCAACTGTTGTGTTTTCCTGTTACTTCCACTTGTAGTTGCTATTTTGTTGACTAGTTTTTTGGTCGTGGCGTTTGGCTGGACTTTTTTTTGTTTATTTTAGTCATTAAAGATTTTGCTCCTTGAAAATTCTTTTCACATGTCCTTGTGGATACATTGACTTCTCTTTCCTGTTACACTTCTCAGATGAAATGAAATTTTATTTTAAAATGCTTTGTTATAACATAAAAGACAAAATTTTTTATAAATTGTAATAACTCATTAATTGTTAATTTTAATCTTTGTGACTTCATGCTACTTCTGTTTCATATCTGACATCTTCTTTAGCCAAAGTATTTGATTCACTTAGCAGTAACAACAATGTATTTTATTTCTACAATGGATCGAGCTATCACTTCTATCTTCTCTGAAGTCCATGTAAATACTCTAAAATCAAGTGAAAATAGATTTTCTAAAATGTTTTTCATGTCATCTTTGTTGCTTGCCCCGATCATTGTTTAAGAAGCTAGACAACTTAATGTTTTCTATCTTTCTAAACTAAATCCCATACTTACAAGTTCCTTTAATATATCTCAATATCTTTTTGGCTATTTTAAGATAAATTTCACTTAGTATTTGTATATATTTAGATAAAATGCTTATGACATACATCAAATCTAATCTAGTTGCTATCAAATATAACATACTTACAATCAAGTATCTGAAAGTTATATCATCAACCTTTTTGAGTCATCTTCCTTGCAAAGCTTTTTGGCAAGATTCGATTGCAAGATTCGATGGAGTAAACATAAGTTCGTATGAAATAGAAATAAGTTCATATGCAATTATTTGATATTTTTTTAACAATTTATTTATATATTTTATTTAATTAATAAAAATATTTTTAGTTGATTACTTGATCTCTATTTTAAAAAAAAAAAAGACATCATTTCAAAATCAGTCATTTTAAATATAAGTTTTATCTACTATTTGAATTCATCGATCAAGAATTCACTATTGTCAATTACTAATATGGCATTTACGCTGAATGAAATGATCAACACCTCAATCTCTTTATCTTTGGTACATATAGTAGGTTTACTTTGGTTTTTGGCAGAGCCAAAATTGGGGAAGCGAACATCTACCTTCTTATACCAAGCTCGCCTTTTTCAACAAACATACTTTCTTCTCAGCACTTTTAATTTGAAATCTTTTAAGCCCCCACCGTTCCATATTTTCCTTCCTCAGCCGTATGTCATGGAGTTAGGCTCTGTCATCGCCTGAAGCAAACTAAACACTTAAAACCCTCGTTCCTCGTTTATCTTGGTTTTTATTAGTTTCAGAAGTTAATAATATTTGCTAATAATAGCCCCAAATCGTTTCGTAAAATTTAAAGTTCATTATTATTATTATTATTATTATTTTCAATTTTGGGTTTTTGAATTTGATGTTTCTTGTAGTGAAGCGACAAAATGACAAAGAAAACTTTTGAATATGAGGAAGGTGCAATGATACTAATTATTTCATTTTATGTCTACGGGTAATACCTCGAAAGAAGATCTCAAAGAATTAAAGAATTACATCAGATAAACAAAGTAACGAATGAATATCATCAAGAAAGAAAAAGGACAACAGTTGGATGTTCCTAGGACATGCCGCATTCTGGAGGTAGGCCTTGTGGAAATCTCTTCGTATCGGTGCAGTAATTGTAGATCATGTAGTTCTTCTGCACCCATTGCAGCCTGCCTTGGCTTGCTGAATCCAGATCCTCTGAGAACCAACCATTGTTATTAGAGGCAGAAGGAGCTGAATTTTGGCCACAAGAAGAGGCCCCATTAGACACAACACAAGCATTAGCATTGAAATTCCTGTAAGAAGCGGTGAAAGGAGCTTGGCTCCAATCTGTCTTGACAAGTCCACCTCTTGTGGCCCAGTCATCAGCGTTCCATAGGCTGGAATATATTCTCATTGGCTGGTTCTTTGGGAATGGAACACCTATTGATTCCATGTTTTTGAATTCTCTAATGGGAGTGCCATCCACAGAAAATCTGAAAACAGAGGCAGTGCAATGCAGGTCAAGCAAAGTTCAACCATTAAAATGTTGTGGGAAAAAGGAGCTGAAACTAGGGGGGTGTCAGACGGGTGCTTACATAATTATCTGGGGATTCCAGAGAATGGAATAAGTGTGGAAATCAGCGGCTGGGTCGAACCAGAGGTAGAATTGCTGCTCTCTGTTGCCTTTGCCTTGGCTAAACACATTGGTGTGTAGAATGTAAGGATCACCACTCAGGTTGCCCAAGAACTCAAAATCTATCTCATCCCAGGTAGACCCTTTTGAGGATAACTGCAAATTCAATAACGAAATGGAACCTATTTAGTTATTGACATAATCAAATTAATAAGCATTGACTCGGAAATCCAGAAAAGCAAAGAGTACCACTACTCACATAATAAGCAGTGACCGTGCCAGCAGAGTTGCCAGGAACAAGCTTAAGCTGCATATCAATCTTCGCAAAAAGATACTCGTTCTTGGACTGAAATCCTGAGCCAGAGGCTTTGTCGAGTGTAAGGGTGAGAAGGTCCCCGTTGTTGAGTATCTTAGCGCGACCATCTCCCCACGTGATGGCAAAATCTTGGTAGAAATTGCCGGCTGAGGCTACCAGCAAAGTGCCAAAAAGGAATAGCATAAATGCCATTCTTGAAGAAGCCATGACTATGAGTTGCAAAAATTATAGTTATTATAGCAAAGAAACGTAGAGTTAGAGCTGTAAAAGTGAAAATCAAATTGCTGGGTATGCTGAGTGATATGGGGCCTCTTCCATTCCATGGTTATTTATACCTCGTCAATGAAAGGGTTGCGCATTATGGAGAAATGAAAGGAAAAGCATAGGAAGGAAGGGGCAGCGAGCAATTGGCATCTCACAGCTATGCAATAGCTGTCGAGATCTGACCAGCAAGTTACTTACTCGGAGCCCCCAAAAAAGGAAAAAGATTCCATACGTAATTAATAACGAGTACGCGTTTTTGAAACCCGCTGTCATTTTGCATTTGTCAGTTTTTTTAAGAGAGAGAAAGATGCAGAGACGCTACTTCTATCCTTCCGCGGAACCTCGCTTCACCAGCTGTCTCCTGCTGCTACCTCACCCGTCCAAAGCTAGGAGCACCTGAACGAGATTAATATTTAAATATCATTTTAAATTGTGGTCAACGGCAATTTATTCTCGTTCATATTCGATTTTTTTAAAAAAAATTAATATATAGATATTATTAAATTTAAATAATTTTTTCTTTATATTTAATTTTAATATTAATAAATTTATAATCTAATAATACATAACTTAAAAATAGTATATTATTAATAGGAGTAAATAATAATACAAAATTTAAATCAAAATTAATATAAAAAATACAGTAAAACTGTGGTCAACGGGCCCGGATGAATGCACATCGATACTGACCAACTTATTCATTAAAAGAATGAACAATGTACGGTCACGGAGTTTTTTTTTTGTTTTTTGAAATTTTTAAGCGTAATTCTTTTTTGTGAGATTCTGTTGTTTCACTGTTGTTCACCAAAAGGAAAAGTATGAGCAATGTTATTTTTACAAACAAATCTTACTAACACTGCGTCTAATATCATTTTCTTGAAATAAATGTTTTTCTTTATTTTTTTATTTTTTGTGTCAAATTGAAAGAAACCTATAGTGAAGCCCCGTTCAAGCATCATGGGAGTCGTAAATAAATTTCATTAGATTGCGTAGAAAAAAATTGCTTGACCGACGGCCGTGAGCAAATTTATTTCACGCCGGCTCGACCATCCATTAGATTTTGAAAATTTGGTCAAAAAGATTTTTTCGACGAATAATTTTTGCAACGAGATCTGCATTATTCATGTATAATTTTTAGCATCTGCTCAATTGCTCATGAATCGAACTATCAGGAAAATTATTTCTGGGTAATTATCACCTTATTACTAGAAAGAGAAAAAAAAAAGAAATGAAAGTAAAAAGATTAGCCAGAACGTTTTAACTATCGGAAATAATTTTGTTTTTCTGCGACCTTATATAAAGATTAGAAAGAAGGGGTAGATACTAAATAGAATTAGGACAAGTATTTGACTACAAAAAGCTCTGTTTAAGGATTATCTTAGTATATTACTCCACATTTTGTCGCCATATGGGTCATTCCTGCACGTGCTCGGGCGCATGGATGCCTTGAAAAGATGGATCGGAAACTAGTAGGACACATGGAGTCAATCTCCATTGCTCTGGTTGGTCTTGGATTTATGGATACAAAAACATTGCCCACTTTGACGCTTCTGAATTCGTTGCTGAAGTGGGATGCAGTTTTACGAGGATTTTGATTTAGCTCAATTTGCGAGAAGTTGGAACCAGCATAACATTAAAATGAAAAGAACATAATCAAAGTTCATGATATTATTAGGGGGAGAAAAAAAAAACACCATCATTTTTTATTGACCACTTTGGAAAGAATAACAAACAAAATGGCAAAAATTTTACACACCATCAAGTTAATCCAATGAATATGGCAACCTAGGATAACAAAGAATGGTCCGTGTTGTCTCTAGGACATTTGGCATTCTGGGGGTACACCCTGTGGAAATCTCTTGGTGTCCGTGCAGTAATTGTAGATCATGTAGTTCTTCTGCACCCATCGCAGCCTCCCTTGGCTTGTCGAATCAAGATCCTCTGACAGCCAAGCATTGTTGCCGGAGGCAGAAGGAGCTGAATTTTGTCCGCAAGAAGAGGCCCCATTAGAAACAACACAAGCATTGGCTTTGAAGTTCCTGTAGGAGGCAGTGAAGGGAGCTCGGCTCCAGTCGGTCTTGACAAGGCCACCTCTTGTGGCCCAGTCATCAGCGTTCCACAGGCTAGAGTATATTCTCATTGGCTGGTTCTTTGGGAATGGAACACCATTTGATTCCAAGTTCTTGAATTCTCTAATTGGAGTGCTGTCCACTGAGAAGCTGACATTAAGATAAATGATTGTGTCAGTTCTGAAATGAGTTAAATTTATTTATTGAATAAAACATTAATATTTAATATATATACATGTACACATTCTTAGTGTTTACATGATTCGTTGGGGATTCCAGAGAATGGAATAGGTATGGAAATCTGCAGCTGGGTCAAACCAGAGATAGAATTGCTGCTCTCTGTTGCCTTTGCCTTGGCTAAATACGTTGGTGTGCAAGATGTAAGGATCGCCACTCAAATTCCCCAAGAACTCAAAGTCTATCTCGTCCCAAGTAGACCCTTTCGAGGACAACTGCATTCACATTTAATGGCCATATAAGAAAATCTATTAATTTCATAACTACAAACACATATTATAGCAAAATGAGGTTCATGAGAGGTCCTTACATAATATGCCGTGACAGTGCCAGCAGAGTTGCCAGGGACGAGCTTGAGTTGCATGTCAATCTTTCCAAACAAGTAGTCGTTTTTAGATTGGAAGCCTGAGCCTGAGGCTTTGTCAAGAGAGAGAGTGAGAAGCTCGCCATTGTTGAGTATCTTAGCACGGCCATCTCCCCAGGTGACTTCGAAATCATTGTGAAAGTTACTAGAGGCAGCCACCGTCAAAGAGCCGACAAGCAGGGACACAAGTAGCATTAGACCACAATGAATAGAACCCATTTATAGTCTATTGTAAATATCAAGAAGATGTGTAGAGGAGAAGGAAATGCGAATGAATGAAATGGTTGTGTTAAGGGCAATCGACTGAGATGCTATTTATGCAACTTGTAAGCAATTGAGGATGTGAAAGTGAAGGAAGCACATAGGAAACGTCAAGCAGGCTTGGCTGTGGACAGCTGTTGGGCTTTTGATTAGACGCACGAACAAAACCGCGGCGAGTGGGACTGCTCCGCTGAAGTGCGACAGCCAAACCTTACTTTTGGTAACTTTGCAGCACGCGGTTTGGCTTTTGCATTATCTGTAGTTTACTTAACCACGGTCCCCATCGCCAGCTGCCGCCCCAAGCCTATTTTAAAATCACCAAAAAAGAAAAACAAAAAAACAAAAACTTAAGGTCAATCCTCTTTATTAGTTGTGCTTGTTGAGGTAGCTTCAGCCAATCCGACTTTTCTTAGACTGATTTTTATTTCACATGAGGTTCGTATTAATCTTCCTGAAGGTTGTGTTATGTCGATTGAGCCAGCTTTAGAGACAGCTGGTCCAACTTTTCATGTACCTTTTCTCCATCATTTCACATAGACAACTTGATTGCGAAAGTCGTGTTATAACTTTATAGATCCTGCAGGCTGGGCTGGATTCCAATCAAATTGGCACATTTGCTTCGGTTCAAATATAAGCAAGGCTACCTAGAATGGTCTTTAAAATTAAAAGTTTTTTATTCTAGAAAATCAGAGCAATCAACTAAAAAGAAACAGTGTACACATTAATTTCCCATAAATACTTGGTGGTGACAGGCTGGTTGCTTTAAATCGTTGCGCGTCGTATTTGTATGGAACTACCACTCTACTTAATCAAACGAGAAAGTGGGCGTCTTTCGCTTTGTTTATGCTTTTTAAGCTGGTTGACACGGTGAAGTTTGGTCAACAGATTGGGTGCAATAAACGACAAATTTGACGACTGTGGTCGTCCAGTCGCCAGACAGATGACGTGGGCCTCTCTATGTGGTTAAATTTGGTTTGCATGCGGTAACGCTTGCTTTTATCATATAAGATAACACAATATCTTTGTCAACATATGATTTTTGTGTTCCTGTTTTGGATTAATATATTTTTGTTGACGTGTGTTGTCAGAGACTTGCACTTCAAATAATTAATCTTCTTCCGGAAATTTGTGTTCTCTTGACGACCCAATTAGTTTGAAATGTCAAGTCGATTTCGTGATTTAGACTTGCAGCCCGTTGCAAATTTCATCGCCGGCTCTACTTGGGCACAAACTAATTGGGAAATTTAATAGAATACCATTATATTATTTTTGTTCTAATAAATACTTTCATTCGGGAACCTTACGAATTAGGATCAGAATTTATTTTGTTTCGTAGAACCAATTTCTATTTTTTGCCCATTGAAGGACCCGCAAATTGTATCACCGCAGTCTAGCAGCCACTTATTTTTCTGATATCATCTCTGAAAAAAAAAAATATATATATATATATATATATATATATATATATAGACGAAATTCAATCTCCAGTTTCATAGAACCACAACAAAAAAATTGTTAATTAGTAATAACAAATTTGTGAACCACGAAATTAACGAAAATAAAAGAGGAATTCTACTCTTCTAGAAAACTTACATGGATAAGTCTTATTAGCCAATGTTTGACAATTTTTTTTTTGGGTAGTTAGATTTGACATTTATTTACTAATTTCATGGTCAAATTTGACATCCTTCGGAGATGTTACTTATGTTTAATAATCTTCTTTAATTTATGGCGAGTTTGCCCTATCAGCATGTGTTTGATGTACTAAATCCTAGGTTGTGACGATAAGGTTGTGACTTGCAAGGTATAAATTTGAATTACGAAAATAATTTGTATATAATACTGCATACATTTTAACTACTTTAGACCTTAGGACGTTTATAATGTCCTACCACAAAACCCATTTACAAGGCAGCGTAATGAGAACGAATTGTTTAATTGCATATTGGCCAAATAAAGTAGTCTTATTAGTAATAAATACATTGTAAAAAATATTGAACATACAAATATTTTTCGAAATACATGACTAATATCAAAAAAAGAAAAATAAAAAGAAAAATAATTATTATCTATGTGGTAGCTTCTACTTCCTCTGCTCTAGGAGAGCACTTTACATTCTGGAGGGGGTCCTTGGGGGAACCTCTTGGCATCTGCGCAGTAATTATAGATCATGTAGTTCTTCTGGACCCATTTTAGCCTCCGTTGTTTGGTCAAATCAAGCTCTTCTGAGAGCCAATTAGTGTTAGTATTCTTGGAGGCAGAATTGTTTGTTTTACAAGAAGATGCCCCATTGGACCAAACGCAGGCATTTGCATTGAAGTTCCTGTAGGAAGCAGTAAAAGGAGCTTTTGACCAATCTGTCTTGATAAGACCACCCCTTGTCGCCCAGTCATCTGCGTTCCATAAACTAGAGTAAATCCTCATAGGCTGGCTCTTCGGAAATGGAACACCAATGCTTTCCAAGTTCTTGAACTCCCTAATTGGAGTTCCATCCACAGAGAAGCTGAGACCAGCGAGTCAAAAAAAAAAACAAAGGGTTTAATTATTAACTAAGACATAACAGGAAATTGATAGTTTCTGTCTTTGTAGTTTCGATGCTGAAAATGAATGCTTGGAATACTTACATGATGCGTTGAGGATTCCAAAGGATGGAATAGGTGTGGAAATCTGCAGTCGGGTCAAACCAGAGATAGAATTGCTGCTCTCTGTTGCCTTTGCCTTGGCTAAAAACATTAGTATGAAGAATGTAAGGATCGCCACTTAAGTTCCCCAGGAACTCATAGTCAATCTCATCCCAGGTAGACCCTTTTGAGGACAACTGCGTACAAACACACAAACATGACAATCGTTAGTTTTAGTGCATCAATATGTATTAAAGTGAAGAAATAATAGCCACAAAAAAGGAAAAAAAAAAAACACTTACATAGTAGGCGGTGACGGTGCCAGCAGAGTTGCCAGGGACAAGCTTGAGTTGCATATCGATCTTGCCAAACAGATATTCATTCCGGGACTGAAATCCTGAGCCAGAGGCCTTGTCAAGAGAAAGAGTTAGAAGCTCGCCGTTGTTGAGTATTTTAGCACGGCCATCTCCCCAGGTGATGTCAAAATCTCTATTGAAGTTGCCAGCAGATGCAACCATCGAAGTACTAGTTGCTAAAACGACGATCCATGACAATAATGAAAGTCTTGAACGAGCAAAAAGAGTGGCCATTTTTAAGTACGTAACGCTTTGCTAAAGAGAGTTGTTTTTTAAATTTGAAGTGAGGAAGTTTGTGTCTATTGGTGGGCTTTTATAGGAGGATTTGTTTTAGTAGGTGGGAGTAAAATAAATGAAAAGAAGAAAACGCATGGGAAGTTTCTGCGAGCTGTCTCCAGTTGGATATTTATAAAAAGATTAAAAACTTTAATTTTTGATGCAATCAATGGCGACACGCCAAAATTATCACACGCGGTTCTGAATAAGCAGAGTTGGTAAGTAGTGGATGGATAAGTTCATTTTCCTACGCCCACCACCACTATTGCTGTGTCGATGACGTACAAATCTCAGTTTCCAAAGTTGTAATGGGCCCCGTGGCCCAATAATGCCTCCCAAGTTGTTCTAGTCCTATTGATTTACCCCCTCTAAGCAAAAAAAAAAAAAGAAGTTCCAGTGTCCGAAGCCGCCCCCAACCCTTGGCAAGTTGCATTGTTTGGTATAATCTTGTCGGCACTCTTTTGCATTGTGCTACTTGACATTTTTCGTTTAGATTGAATGTTTGTTCAGAGGAAGATTGCAAAAACTCTCGGCGATTCAATCAGCGAAAAATCCAGGCAAGCTAAAAATGATTGGACCTTGTTCTATTTAATATAAAAATCTTAGTAAGATATTTGAATTTTGATAAGAGGAGGTAACACGTAAATCGTGATTGACCAACCCAGGTATCTGAGAGACCGACAAGTCGTTCGTCTGGGTCAGGCCCTGGAGCGGGCTTCTATATGCATGGTTCTCCTGGACCATGGTTTCAAGCTTTATTTTCACTTAGTGGTTAAGATAAGAGTAACTAGTCTGGTGTTCAAGAACAAAAAAACAGTTTAACTAGTCTCGTATGTTTAATGGAACGCAGAAACTAAGTAACAAGTCTTGAATCACAATGTGCCAATATCTCAACCGTTTGCCTTAAAATCAATGGTGTGGATGGTGGAAATGATTGTCCTATTTCCTTCTTCTTTTTTTAATCATAAGAAGATTCATTAAGTGAATGGCTCCTCAATCGAAATATCTTTCTATATTTTTATAAATTTTATATATTTTTTTAGAATTAAATTTAAAATTTTAAAGATAAAAGTTTAAGTAGTTAAGTGGTGAATATTCCTTGAATAATATAGAAATTCAATTCTCTTTGAATGGATTTAGGTATATTTGCAGGTAAATTAATACAATTTGTAGCCAATAGTAGTCGTTTTTCTCATGACACTATGCAAGTCTCATTAGATTCAAATCCTCATGGCAAGACAAATTCAGTTTTTTCTTCTCTTTTTTTTTTTTTATTTGGGAAAATTTCTTGAGGAGAACGTTCTCTAAATTAAACGAAAAGAAAATGGCCCAGCATCAGAATTTGTCCTATTGCAAAATATACCCACCCTGAATTGCACGCTTAGCACAACTTTCCAGAACTGATTTGTTGGCTACTAGGCCTTGTCATACATCTAAGTAGACTGCCAAACCTTTGTGCATTGTATTTTGCACGTTCTTTATTAAAAACAGGTTCATAGCATGCAATATTCTAACAATGGTTGAGGACAAACAGGAAGTCTACCTTTTTGCGAATGCGTGACTTCTGTGCAAACAGACACTTTGGTTGGTCACAGTATTGGGACCTTCTACAAGGTAGCCGACGCCTGACATAGCTGTAAATCGCTTCAATGGCGCGGTGAATAAACTCCTGACTGCTTGCATTACAGGACAGATACTAAACTGGAACGGTAGTCCGTTGCCAATTTTTGATTGTGCATTTTTTCTTATAAAATTCATGATCAACTTGATTAAATTAGACAGAGGGTCTTATGTATAATTTGGATTTCATGAAATGCCTTGGTGTATATTGTTTATTGAGTATAGATATTACAGATTTTGATAGTGCCCCTGCAAACTATTTTTCATTTCTGTGATTAATTATTTACTCCTAAGGTGTCACGGGGATCATACATTCTGGAGGCCGGCCCTGCGGGAATCGCTTGGTTATTTGTACAGTAGTTATATATCATGTGATTCCTCTGCACCCACACTCTTAGCCTTTCAAGGCTTGTTGCATTAAGCTCTGCTCTGAGCCATGACGAGCTTGAAAATGGAGACCTTAAATTGCAAGAAGATGCACCGGAAGACCGCGTACAAGCTTGATTGGCGTCGAAATTCCAGCAGGACGAACTGAAAGGAGCTTTTGACCAATCGGTTTTGATGAGCCCACCTCCTGTAGCCCAGTCATCGGCGTTCCAGAGACTAGAGTATACTCTCATTGGCTGACTCTTTGGGAACGGTACGCCTTTGGATTCCAAGTTCTTGAATTGCCTTATGGGAGTCCCGCCAATGAAGAAGCTATGGAAAAAGCAAAGATACATGTTTGAAATTGAGCAGAGATGTAATTGGAGATCTTAAAAGTACTGCTGGCTTACCACCAGCTGCGTGATCTGATAGTAGAGCTCTAGTAACCAGGGTTGAAATCCTGACACCGACGAATATAAAAAAAAAAACAAAGCACCACTGAGTCAATTAATGGGTGCTTGAGTGACAGCCGGGGCATTCCAGAGAATGGAGTAAGTATCGAAATCCAGAGTTGGATCAAACCAGAGGCGAAACTGCTGCTCTCTGTCCCTTTTGCCTTGGGTGATCACATTGGTGTGAACAAAGTAAGGATCACCACTCAGATTGCCCAAGAACTCAAAGTCTATCTATCCCATGCTGGGTCTGTGAAGAGAGCTACAATGACAGTTTATTGTGAATAACATACAGAATAAAATCTGTGTGGAAAAATACAACTTCAATGGGGACGGACTTTTGACTTACATAGAAGGAAATGTTTTGAGACCTCGAGCCCTTTTTATGTAAGTTATAATTATTACAAATATTTAAATAATTATACATTTAGTCAATAACATTTGGAATTCGAATTGTAGGCAATTTTGCGGTTAAGAGCTAACGACATATATACATTTTGGTTTCATAAAAAAAAAAAAAGAAAAAAAAAGAAATAGAAAGAAAGAGAAGGAAAAAGAGACAAGCTGTCCCCTCGATTAAGGTGTTTTAAAATTTTGTAATTTAATTTTATAGTTCAGCGAAAAGCAAATTATCAAGTATGGGATGCAGTAACAGAAATTAGAAAAGGAGGAAATCAATAATTTATTTTGAAAAGAGATATCAAACGAATGTCACTCCTTAATAAAGGGGTTTCCGGATTTTTCAATCTTTCGAATACTTTGCTTTTCAAAAATCCGGCAAGCAAAGTAGTTTCGCGGTTGAGACAAATGTTTTGCAAGAGAATTTTCGGAAATTTTTGTGGTTGCCGTTTATAATTGCAATTTTATCTGGATTAGCTCTGCTGACACCAGCAATCTTGGTGGAATCATCCCAACAGGATTTTGATTCTCAGCCTCTTTCTGCAACTTTATGATGGACACTTTCATTGCCACTCTTTCAGGCTCGTGTAGACCACCAGACTTCCTAATTAAAGCCAATGGTTGATGATCGATGGGGGTAAATTTGTAATGGTACTGGGCATATTTACAGTTCAAAATCCACACCAATCCACATTCACCTATGAAAGCATTTTCAATGTTAAATTTCAAATAAAATGCTAAAGAACTATTTTCAATCTTTATCTTTAACAGAAACTGTTAAAGGCCCATGTTTTGTGGTTCTTTAATGGAGTTCAAGATTTGAGGTCATATAACGTAGTATATTTTCAAAATTTGGAGATAATTGAGCTGTATACAGGAGAACGATCAATGACAATGCATGCAGCAGAGGCCATATGCAAACAATTTTTTTTTATCACGACCATATGCATAAAATTGATCTTTTTTTTTTACAAGATGTATGCATTGTTACAAGCCGTTTAAGTCTAAAGATATTCGACAATTAAATTACAGGTTAAAGTGATTTGTCATTTTTTCTTAATTATTTTCCTCCTTTGCTTGCAGATTAATTGACCTTTTTTTTCTTTTCTTAATTGTTTTGTTTTTTTTTTTCAAATTTTACATAATAGGAATAAGTAGCATAAAATTTACGAAAATTGAGATAGCAACCTTCTCCTATTTATGTAACTCACAAAATCCCCTCGGTTGGACATCTTCTTATAAGTGATACCGGTTAAGAGCGTTTGGTTTTGGTACCCACATTCATGACAACCAAACTTAGAATAGAAAGCGGATTCTCAAAGGTGACAGTGAGTTTCCATTGAATTGAGCTTATGTGCACCTCATGTTCTCTCTCGCCGCATGGAGCAGTCATTGACGTCTACTTGGAAAGGATGACCTTGAATTATGGAGTTGAAATTGGTTTGTTGCTTGGGTAGTGTGACCGAAATAAGATTCAAACCAATTCAATGTATGTAAAAAAAATCAATTAGTCACGTTATTAGATTCAGATTCACTTAGAATAGCCAATTGTAGACGGTTAAATAGTATTAGATTATTGTAATGTTTTTCTGAATTTGTATCAAAGAGTGAAACAACAAATATGAAAAGCATTGAGCCTAAATTGATATAACAATTAGTTGATAATATTTTCTTGGACTTCTTTAGATAGTGAATGCATTGGAAATAGAATAAAAGAACTAGAATTGCTAATAAGAACTGACCCAATTGGATAAGAACTTTCTCTTATTATAGGTTAATGTGACTTCACATTGAATTTGAGTTACATAAATAATATAATAATCTCACAAGCCCTACGTTGAAACTGAAAAGGAAAACTAAGAGAAAGTAGGCATAGTTTTAGCTTATATGCTAAATTTTGCAAAAAAAAATTAGACGGAAATTATAAATTAGTATATCACTTTTCGCGGTAAATTTGATCAGACTTCTTAGATAGTTGTTATACAGGAAGTTGTAATTCAATTAATTATTTAATTAATCTCTAAGTTGTTTTTGTATAGAGATAAATTAATTTAATCAATCTTAATGAAAAACTAATAGAAATAAAAAAAAAGGTATAATAGGTCGACCCCTAGTATATAATCAAAGTTTTTATTGAACTTATGAAAGTTGGGGACGATATAGGTCAAAATGAAGCATGCATTTTCTACTAAATTTGAAGGAGTTCATATCTTTTTGACTAGTTACAGTCGGGATGTTCATATCTTCAAACCATCTCGTTTAGAAGCTCTCAGTCAGTGATCCAATCGTACCCTAGCACGCGTCAAGAATAAGATTATGAATAATCTCTTTTTATCCCAAGGTTCACGCTGTTTTGCCGTTCAATGGGACAAAGGTGGAACGTTTTGATAATCACGGGCAAAAATAAAACTTAATAATAAATATATAGGTGTAATTGGATTAAAATTCAAATAATTTAAAGTAGTTAATAAGGGATGGTTATAATTAATTATATTATAGATGATAATTATAAAAAAAATATATGTATAATATGGGATTTAAGTTTGGACCAATTGTAAGGAGTTTGGGAGGTAGAGAAATTGAAGTGCACTATTGTAGAGAAAAAAGGATTAGAACTCCTTCCGTAATTCTTCCGAAAAGTAACAAATTAAACGGATCCGATAAGCTAACAAATTGGTCTCTATCATTATCAATTGGGTATTTGATCTTTGAAATGTTGAACATAAAAACATATAAAGCAATTTATATCATAACAAACCATCCCGAATTTAGAATACAGTAGAATCCTTTCTTCTGCTCTCAACCCTTTTCCGAAGAGTCTTTCTTTCCATATCTCGTGAGGAGTCCCAAGATGGAGGGCCATCATAATAAGCGGGAAGCTGCTCTAACACAACCCGAAAGCCCTATAAGACATGATGCTTCTCTTACCGCAAACTATGGCCACAGTGGTTCTTGTCTTGCTGCCCAGGTTGCTGATGCTGCGTTCATCAGCAACAATGCAAATAATAATCATCACACCAATGCTTTTGTTAGTGGAGTTGATGTTAACCCGGGCAGTTTTGCTGCTGATGCTCCTCTCCAGCATGACCATCTTGTGATAAACAGTCCTACAATTGGGATTTCTGAAGTTTTTAAGTTGTGTGGGACTTCTGAGGCTTTTAAGTTTCGCTTTCGCAATGAAGATGAATTCTTTCAGGCTTTTCCCTCTGGTTACAGGTTCAAACCCTATGACGAAGAACTCGTCGTAAATTACCTGGATAGAAAGATCAGAAATCAAGAGTTGCCGCCTAACAGGATGAAGGAGGTTGAATTGTATAAATATAATCCCGAGACTTTGGCAGGTCGTGACGAACTTTATTTTATCATGCATCTTTCTTTTTCGGTTGATATTATATGACATGCATGCGTGTCTTTATTGTGAAGATCATAGAACTTAGTTTTACATCACGATATCAGCATTTTATTTACTTATCGTTACAAGAGAGGTTAGCATGTTTTAAAGCTTTTTTTTTTTTTTTTGGTCAATGAGCTTGTAGATAATGAGAAATATTTCGTCCATTGATTGGCAGCACATTACGAACCCTGTGGAGAGAAAGAATGGTACTTTCTTACACCGCGCGATCGGAAGTATAGGAACGGGGAGCGTCCGAATCGAAAAGCTGGGGATGGATACTGGAAGGCTACTGGAGCTGATAAAGTTGTTCACTTTGAGGGCAAAAAAGTTGGATACAGGAAGGCATTGGTCTTTTACAGGGGCAAACCTCCAAAGGGTACCAAAACTGATTGGATCATGCATGAATTTAGGGTGGACAATCCTCCTAAGAGGCAAAGAGCAGGAAACAATGATATGCGGGTAAGGTCATGTCCCCATTTTAGCTTTCTAGATTTTCATTGCCGATGATCGTGATTGACCCTCATCTTTTGTTCCTGCCATTTTGCAGCTTGATGATTGGGTTTTATGTAGAATATACAAGAAGGTGGACAAATCATCCAAGCCTCCAAATCGACAACGAGATAATGCGGTCCCAGATCAGCCATCAGGACCGCAAGTGAGTGAGCCTAATTTAGTTGACAGCGCATTCATGGCGATGACAGATATAAATGGAATTTACAGTGAAATGGGGTTTCTCGAACCATTTGATAATTTTGGATATCCTGTTTCTGATGCTGGACTGCTAAGAGATCCCAGAAATGAGCTTCTTAGACTTCCTGAATGCATGGACGTTCCTTTGGATCAAGCTTCCCCATATGTCCGAAAAATAATTTATGATCATTCTAATCCTGTAACGACAGATTCTCCATCGTCTAAACCCTCAACGCAAAACATGATGCAGACCCAACAACTTAACGAGTTTCACGAGGACGAAGTGTTAAGTGACCAAAGGCAAGAGAATTATGATTTCTTGAGCTCAGACTCTTTGATGTCTGACATAGGGAATAATTAGATTAGATTGTTCCAATTTAAATTATGTTGTATAATGGGCTAGCTAGATTAGATTGTTTTCTTGCGTCTACTTTTACGGAGTGAACGTTGGGCCTCTATATCTGATTTATGTTGAATTGTGTTCACTTCACACCTTTTTCTTCTTACTCCTTACTCCATTGTCCTTATAATGGTTGTTATGAATAAAAAATCCATAACACCACCAAACCCCCCCACCACACCCCCCACCACACTCAAAAAAAAAAAGAAAGAAAAAAAGAAAATGTGGTGATATATCTTTGAACTTTTCAAGCAAATCTATGATAAATATGGGGAACGTAGTACCAATAGATATCACAAATCACATAACCGTCCACATTTAGATGATGATGATAACAATGCATACTATTCGTGCGCATTTAGATGTGACAATGATAAATGTACACTTCTACAAAGGAAGGTGAGAACTTAGTGGCCATTCAAAGGGGTTTTGGAGGCAACGCGGGTCCTTAGTATTTAATAAATAAAATAAAATAAAAAGTTGATATAGCAATGGAATGTCCCATTCATTGCAATGGTTTTCTGACTTTTGAGTATTGATCAAGTTTTTAACACATAATAAAAATATATATATTGGCAAAAAAAATAAAAAAAATAGTTTGCACAACTGCGATACAGCTAATTGTAAAGCAACTTGCGTGTTCCTTCTCCACCCACCCATTGCCGTCAGTGGTTTGGTTTCCTTGCCTGTCTAATTTGATGCGTTTTGGTCAATACGTCTGTTGTAAAAATTCGGAAATTATTAGTAGTAGGTGTTTTGGGCAATTGACGGCTCCAAAATGTGGCTACTAATACCCGGTGGAGACTCTGGGATCCATCTGAATTTTCCCAAGGTCAGATCCTCCCTGATAAGAATCCTGTTTTTTCTGTTCTTTTTTCTTTTTAAAATGATTTTGGAAAAATAGTCGGGGGCCCCCACCGCCCCCTGGCGATCATTTCCCTTTTCAAAATTGGGGGCTTCAGGGTAGTCCTACGCAGGGCAAACGCAGCCAAATGTGTGGGACATCTGGGTCTAGGGGAAGATACAACCTGGGAAGCTAGCAGCCCATATTGTTTGACCAATTAAATAATGTCATCCTAGAAGCCTCATGTAGTTGGCTTTACCATGATTAAGATAAGGAAGGCCACTTTCAAATGTGCTGCGTGATCGGGATCCAGCTGTCAAGTTCTCCCTCTTTTACACCAAAACCAAATTGGACCCTTCAAAAAAGAACATTCCCAGTGGAAACTCAACTCGCTATAAATTGCCACTGGCTTGAAAAGCCTTTCAGTGTGCAAAAATAGAAAACATCATTTAGTACTACAGATAGCTCAAGTCCTTAACTGCCTCTCTTTCGCCGGCTACGAAACATAGATCAATGGCTGTCTACCTTTCTCAGCCAAATCCTTTGGCGCTTCTCCTAAATATTTCTCTTCTATTTAGCTCTTTGATAGTTGCTTTTGCCGGAAATTTTTACCAATATGTTGATATTATGTGGGGTGGTTGGCGTGGTAAAATACTTGACAATGGCAATCTTATTACACTTTCCCTTGACAAAGCCTCTGGCTCAGGATTCCAATCCAGGAACGAGTTTCTGTTTGGTAAGCTTGACATGCAACTTAAGCTGGTCCCTGGTAACTCTGCTGGCACCGTTACCAGCTTCTATGTAAGTAATATTGGCCATTTCCCTTTTTTATTTTTTTCTTTTTAATGATTCGTTTCACAACTTATATGGTGTATAAATCATTGTTGTAACACTTCTACAAAATTGCAAATTGCAGTTACACTCACAAGGGTCAACGTGGGATGAAATAGATTTTGAGTTCTTGGGGAACTTAAGTGGTGATCCTTATACCGTGCACACTAACGTGTACACTCAAGGAAAAGGCAACAGGGAGCAACAATTTTATCTCTGGTTCGACCCAACAGCCAATTTCCACACATATTCAATCCTCTGGAATCCAGGGAATATTGTGTAGGTAAACGTGTCCCATAGCTTGAAGGCCCATCTTCTTAAAATAGAGACTGCTTCGCAATTCAACGAATTTGGTGACGAGCATGCCTGATTCCAGAGCTAAATAATTCTCTGAATCCAAGATTCATAATTGAGCAATACCCAATACCAAATTCCAAGACACCACTAAGTTCAATAATTTGTTAAATAAAGTACCTTCTACATATCGGCCTTCTATATTTTAACACAAAATTGTTTTCTTAATTTCAGACTCTACGTTGACGGCAGGCCAATAAGAGAATTCAAAAACTTGGAGTCAATGGGTGTTCCTTACCCAAAGAGCCAACCTATGAGGATGTATGCAACCCTCTGGGATGCAGAAGACTGGGCCACAAGAGGAGGGCTAGTAAAGACAGACTGGACTAAATCACCCTTCACAGCTTCATTCAGAAACTACAATGCAAATGCCTGTACTTGGTCCAATGGAGCCTCATCTTGCAGTAATTCAACTTGGTTCTCACAACAGCTGGATTCTACAAGCCAAAAGCAGCTAAAGTGGGTGCAGGAGAACTATATGATCTACAATTACTGCACAGACGCTAAGCGATTCCCTCAGGGTCTCCCTCCAGAATGCTCTGTTACTAGCAAGAAATAGGATTGAATATAATTCTGTGGTCACACATAATTCCCACTTTGCAGAATTTTATCCTTTAATTACCTGATATTGATTGTGACAGTAACGCAGTGTTTTGCACATAAATAAATGTCCAAAAATGAAGATGATTTTGTTTCTCGTGTTCTTCTATTCATTGTCCCTCTTTTCTCATTCAACAATTTTTCAGGACCAATCACCCTAATCATCCATAAAGCATCGTGGATTAGGAGATGATAGTTAGTCTGGTTCAAAGAAATAAAAAAAAATCAAGGGTAACATAATTTCAAGGTTGCTAAGAGATTTTTCTTAAAAAAAAACCAAAAAAAAGAAAAGAAAAAAAGAAAAATGCTCCTATCAGCTTGTGTCCTGTCAATTACAGCCAGCATAAGCCTACACGACAGGGTGGTTCCATGTATGTTGTTGCCGATGGTCATCCATAATAAGGTTGATCAAGCCTTGTCAGAAGGGAATGAAATTGTTGAAAAAGTATATATATAGAAATATCAGGAAAAAAACTTGGTGAATCGATTGCAGGGGGTTCAAATCGCAATCCACAATAAAATAAAAAGATAATAGTTTTTTTTTTTCTACATAAGATAATGAAAATTTTACGGAAAATACACAGAAAATAATAATGTGATATACTACAATTTTTATCTGTTACGTAGGTTGTTATGCGGATAAGGGCAAACAAAATATTTTTTATCAAGGGCGAACAAAATAATAGACTGTGTTCTTCTTTATGCCAATCTAAATTCACAGGATAATTGTATAACCCAAATTACACGCCAATTCTTTCAGCTTTTCTAAAGCTAAAGCCCAAGCCCACAAAAAAAAAAAAACAAAGGTTCGTCGATCATCATAGCAAGGTTCTCAGTACAGTCAGTAAGCCTTCTTTTACTGGCACCTCCACCTAGCCCAGCCCAAGTCACTGTTTGTGTTGTGATTTGTTGGACCAAAAGGGCCAATAAAAAAAAGGCAATAGAAGGAGTGAATAAAAGACTTTCTTTCAACCGTTGAAAGATTTACCATAATCTTTCCTTTATTTCTAAATAAAGCTTAAATACTGATTATCCTCATTAAACAAGGATTCACGTTTCTTTCCTATTTTTTACTTCAAATGTCTCCCATACTTTCCCTCTCTCTCTCTGTTTTTTTTTCCCCTCAAGATGTCAAGATTTTCAACGGTTAAAAATCTAGGGCGCAGTTTTATGAACTTCATATATTAAATACTTTTTTTAATTTTAAATTTACTCAAAAATATTACATAATTTTTAGAAAAATAATGATTTTTATTTTATAACATCTCCATACCAATCTACTCCGACTCTCTTCTACTCTTTTTCTTGGCACACTAACCATTTAAAAAAAAAAAATCTACGGTAACTTATTTTTTCCAACGGCTAAATCCTAAGCCCCGCCGTGTTTCACAAGCGAAGTGCTCTCAGTTTCTTTCCACTCTCCGACCTCCAAATACCAAAAGCAGTCAGCCATCCCGTCCGACCCCATTCCCAAGACCCCTCCCTCCTCTTCCTCCTCCTTCTCTTATATATAAACCCTTTCTCTGTCCCTCCCTCTCTCTCTCCTTGTTCTTAAAACCCTTTCTTCTTGTTCTGGGGGTTTTCCTCATTCTTCTTCTATTGTTCCTCCGCCGTACTTTTTTCTCTTGCGCTCTCTCACTACCATATCAATGGATGAAACAGATAACAAATGGCGTTTTCCGTCTTGCCTTTGGCGTTTTCTCTCTGCAACTCCAGGCAATAATTCCTTCCCTCTTTTTGTTTTTCACTTTCTTACTACTTTTGATCTTGTCAATCTCTTCTAATCCCTTTTCTTTATGGGTTTTCTTGATCGCCTTATATTTAATATGCTACTTGCTTGATCAATTACCAATCTTTGTTTCCTCTTTTTAAAACCCTTTCTTTACATTCAACTTCTATTCTAGTCAATGTTTACGTTGATCTCCTTTAGAGATTCCGCTAATTGCTATCAAGATTCTCATTAATACATATAGTTTGGTTATTACGATTACAAGAGATGCAGCAGGACATTTTCTTGTATCGTATTGTTATATCTACCCGTAGGCCTTTTCTTGGCATCTTTAATTTCTGTTGTGCGGACCCCTGCTTCTGGTCTTTATCTTTCCGTTGATTTATGTTCTTACTAATGCTTAGTCCACCTTTTTTAACAAGAAAGAAACAATGCTAAATATATTGCTTCGGCGAACGCCAAAAAGTTCTGAGTTGTCCTCACAGCTAGCATGCCATATATATTTGTAATTCAATTTGTCAATTCTCCCCGCCGGTCCTGTCTTTTACACCTTCCACGTTTGGGGTTCTGACATTCTCTACACAATGATGGACCCTTATGTCACTTTTTGCTCTTGTGGCCCGATCAACTTTTCTATAAGATTATGTAAAACAATAACCGGCAATGTTTGTCGCACAGAGACTCAGTTTGACACAGTGGGAACACAGAGGCTTATTTCTGACATTTTTTACCCACGAGAAACCCATTTCTTGATAAGGTCTGTACTTGTTTGAAAGTTTGGACTCCTTTGTGCCAAAACCATAAGCGTAATAAAATTCAGTTTTAAGCTATGAGAATTGTAGAAATTTGTGGGAACTTCTTTTCTCTGTGCTCCTGCTTTCTATTTATGTGTCAGTTTGTTTATGCTGTCTAATTTTGGTCAAGGCTTGATGAATATCATTGTATGGCGAGAAGGTCGCGGGAGCCAAGTAGTAGAAGTGAAACATTTTTTGACAGCCATCCCTTTCTACAGAATTCAACAGGTTTTACTCTCGTTGGCCCTTCATCTCGTCTGCCGTGCTCTCTGTGAAATGTGAAAAGGAAGAGGTGGGAAGAAGTTTACCTCATTTAACTTGCTTATTTATAAATTTCTTGTTACCCAATTCTTCTTCTTGTTCTTTTTATTCTTCTGCTTAATACAGTGACATTAGCTTAGTTGGGAGCCTAGGATTTACTTTGTGAGTCATGGTGAGTTATTTTAACCAGGACTGTAGATTGATTAATATAAGCGTCCCTGTAATGCGGGCTAGATGGCCGTGGCACTTACATCTGGGTGTAGTCATTTGGTCAGTCAAAGTGTACAGTTCCTTTGTCCGTACATTTTTATGAGTACTTTTTTTAACACCATATCTTCATTCATTGAAGTCTTCTGATTTCTGAAATCAATTGATGGTTTCTGTACTTTAATATGTGAGAAAAAAGAAAGATACAGAAACACTGAATGTAATCCAGACTTTATTGGGAAAAAAAAAAAGAAAACTTGGAAAAGTTGAATGACGATGAAGAGTAGATTATGGTTAAATTTAGAATGGCTTGCAGTTACATGAAAGATCTTATTCCATATCTTGAGTGAGCAGTCCTAGATAATCCAAACTCTATCTCCATGTCCAATATGATGTTGCTAAAGATCGACGCTCCAGCTGTGGATTTATTCCACGACACGCCTTCATTCTGGTAAACATCGACTCTGATCTAATAGTTTTTCTCTTTTAACGTAAAGAATTCAAATCTCGTATCGTTTTGAAGATTAATCTTTGCTTTCTGTTTTCTTTCTTTTATTTTTTGCCCTAATTTTGTAGTTTCTTTTCTTTGTTTCAGAGAAGCGTAGATGGATTCAGGTATAGATCGACGCCGATTTAATTCGCCTTGTGTTTTCATTAGTTTTCCTTCTTAAAAAGATTTCGGATATTGAATGTAAAGTTAATCACAGCTTTTCCCTTTTGTTTTGCTGTTTTTTTTGGTTCTTTTTTCATTCTTGTTGTTTCCTTTCCTGAGGCAACTGTTCAGGTAAGAATCCACACCGACATATGTGATGGGAGATGGAAGCACGGCTGAGTATAAATAGTAACAAAAAAACCTCTCTTAATTGCTTTAACAGTGAGAAGATAATATAAATAAATTATATAAAAAATATATCAATTTTTTGTAAAAAATTTTTTTAAATTAAAAAAAAAAATTACGAGTACTCTAAATAAGAGATTAGTTTTATTATAATTAAATAAGTAAAATAAAAGTAAATAACTTTAATTACGTCAAATAAATTAAATTAAAATTTAATTTAAATTAAATGAAAAATTAATAAATCAAGTAAGATAGATTAATTATGTGTTGTCAATTATAACTCAACAAGTAGATTTCAAATTAGTAATCCAATCATTCAAAATAAATCTCCAGATATTCCTTACTAGTTGTCCAAATTTTAGTTCAATCGGATCATGAGTTAATAATTATCCACACAATTTACTAATTCTGTCAAGTATAAAAGAGTAAAGAGTTACCAAAATTAAGAAGTTTTGGTTTGAATGAAAAATCTACCCTTACAGTTCACAGAAATTCAATCCAACTATTTACAAACAAGATCTATATGTCGTTCAACTACTGACCAAAAATCAGTTCGATCGGATCATAAACAATCTTTCAATTACACGATTGATCAAAATTACCACAGAAAAGAGAACTGAGAGTTATCAAAATTAAGAAGTTTCAATTCGAATAGAAAAACTTACCCTTCAATTCACATAAACCTAATCCAACTATTCACAAATAAGATTTATGTATCCTCTAACTACTAACCAAAAATCAGTTCAATCAGACTACAAACAATCTTTTAATTATACAATTGATCAAAAACTGCATACAGAAAATTACTCAAAATATATACCTATAAAAACTGAAGAGAAGTAGTATATAAAAACTGAAGAGAAGTAGTATTTAAAGTACTTGAAACTTAATCTCCACTATTCAAAAATAAAAACTAAATGCACTCTATTAATCATTCAAGTTTTAAATTAATCGGATACCGATATCACTTTCAAATATAAAATCAAATAACTTACTTTTTTTTCTTCCTTCCCGCAGCTCTTTTTTTTTTTATTCTTTTCATTTCCCTTTCTCTCCGCCCACGCTCTCAACTTTTTAAGTTTTCTTTCTTTTTTTTTTTTCGTGGCTGACAACTCTCTTCTCTATTTCTTTTAAGTTTTATTTTTTATATTTTTTATTTTTTTAAGTTTTATTTTTTATATTTTTATTTTTTAATTAAAATTATTTATATCTATTTTAATTATTTTAAATTATAATTTTAAAATATTAAAGTTATTAATTCATATCAGAAGGGCCAATAAACTCAATAATATGTTGCCTTCAATGTTTGTTAGTTTTTCATTTTTTAACTTATCTTCAATTGATTTTGATTTTTGTCCGTCTCCATTACATTGAGGCTTAAGTCTAATCTCTGTTTTCCTCTTTTCTTTTCCTTTGTTTTCCTTCTGCAGTTTCTCTGTGCACCACTTTCTCTTGGTAAGATTGTTAAGTTTATACACATCCTTACATTTCTGAAGTCTTCAAGGAAACATTATTGCACAAATGCATGCAGATGGGAAAAAGAACATTGATGAAGAATGATGCCTTTTAAGCTCACTATATCCTTACCACTTTTTTTCTTTTTTGCTTTTCTTTTCTGTTTCTTTTGGTTATCTGGTATTTATGTTTTGAAGTTTTCAGTAAGCTACTGTTTGATTGGGAAATCATTTATGGTTTGATGGGTTTGGTGCTTACTGTTTACACTGTTTATTAATCTAATTTTTGTTTGAAGCAGTTAAAGTTGTATCGGAGTGTGCGTGAGAGAGTGTTTGAATGCAACTAATTATCAGAGTGCAAATTACCCAGAAAAAAAAATTATCAGAGTGCAAAAAAAGAAAAAAAAAAGAGTCACACAATTTAACTCACTTAAAATATAAATTAATTTAATTTAATTTTAAATATAAATAAAATAAAAAATTAAATAAATTTATATAATATAAAAATATGTATATATTATATTACAAAATAAAAATAACAAGCATGGCAAACAAAACCTAAGGAGTGGGGAAACTAAAAATGGGGTTTGAATTCAGTCTTTAGTCTTTAGTCAACAAGTTCAAATGAATGGAGCCTACCTTATTATATTAAAACTTGCTTCATTTTTAACCCCAAAACAAATGTCACATTAGCCTTTAACATAGTTTATACAAGAGTATCGTCATTCAAGGGACAAATGGAAGGAATTGAAGAAACAATACATAAAATGCAAGGGAACCTAGGCAGTCCGACAAACAAAAGTTTGCTGGATCGATTTCGATGATATTAGCCGATGCGTAGCATATTGACCGTTTAAAATTCATCTGTTGACTTGTGGGGCCTTTTGTTTAGATTTTTTTTTTTCCTGGTTATTTACATTTTACGTACAGATTGGACTATTGGATTGCATTTGCCGTCTAGAAAAGGACATTTTGGAGTTTTTACTTTCATTTGAGCTTCTATATTTGCTCAAAAAAGAAAAAGCAAAAGATAGCCGTGACTGAAGGGACAAATTAAAAACGCGGGTATGGGAGTAAAGTTCATATTTAACAAATTAATTTTGGTTACGTTTTCAACATATATATATATATATATATATATATATATATATATATATATTGTTTTTTTTGATAATTAGCTTACCAAAACTGCCCAATCGCATTTGAAATTATAAAGTATTATATATAAACTTATTTTGGGTACATTTATAATATGTAGTTTTTTGATCCAATTAAATCGGAGGTGGTGGAGTTGGTAGTTTTTAACACATAGATGCCACACCACATGCATTCTAGAGTGATTTACTTTGTTATAGGTGAATTGCATCTGACTATTTTTTCGATTAGTGTGATGTAAATATCGTCAGTTCCATTCAGAGTACCTAGATGTGCTCGGAGACAATAGGCCTTGGAGAAGACTCTTGATACTTTGCTACCCACGTCCACGGCCATTTTTTGGGTAGAGCCGTTCCCATTATTATTGTGTGTGCTGTTTGTGGCCAGCGTGATTTCGGGATTTGAGATTTGCCATTCTCGTGTATTTTGATCGAGGTGAAGCGTACTAAATTAAACTGTAAATGTGCTTCTTGCCCCCTTCTCCAATTATGGGTTTCTTCTAGATTGTGATTATCTTGCTACCAACGCCTCTATTCATAATGCTCCCAGCAAGATAATAGGTTCGAGATTTTAACTTGATCAAAAGTTTGTGTCGTCCCTATTTCACAGAGTTGTATGCATCGTTGGTATCAAGAAAAATTATCTATTTAGAACAACTCTTCTATTACCTTCAGAAAATGAAGAAATTAAAAGAAAATTTTATTAATTATTTCGAGAACACATAAATTTATTGTTGCAATAGAACTCCCTCTCCTCCTCGACAACAAAGCTAATGTCACATCCCTTTTGCCAAACATAAGTCTTGATGAAACAAAGGTGAACATTTTCACAAACACACTCGGGCCATCCTGGTCTAATGTAAGTACCCAGAATCATTTTAAGCTAACTGATGTTGCAGTTTAGATTTGCACCACAGGAGCCCTCGACTTTTCCACCCTTTGTACCGAAGATAACATGGTGTTTTTGTTTTTTTTTCCCTCCCAAAGAATATTTTCTATTTTTAATTTATTATCATTATTATTATTAATTTAAAAAAAAAAAGAGAGAGAGACGTTACGCGGTATTCAAAAAACTGTGCTTCTCCTCCCAACACGAGGATTGAGGGTATTCGGGTAATTTCGTTTCTCCTTCCTCACTGAGGATTCCCGCTTACAAGACACTATACATACAGGCCCCAACGTTCGCATTCACAGCCTCACCTCACCATGCATTGTTCTCTTCTTTGCGACAGTGCAAACAACCACCATTCCCATCTCTGCAAACCCTAACCCCCAAGCGCCCACTGCGACGCACTGTTCTTGCTGTTCGATCGATCGCCCGGTAAAGATCGAAGCTCCGGCAGAGGATTTATACCGCGAGACGTATTCATTCTGGTAAAGGTCGACTCTGATTTTACAGTTTTTCTCTTTTAACGTGAAGAGTTCAAATCTCGTATCGTTTTGAAGATTAATCTTTGCTTTCCGTTTTCTTTCCATTACCTTGCCCCTAATTTTGCTGTTTCTTTTCTTTGTTCCTGAGAAGCGCAGGGACCGAGGTGAAGATCGACGCCGATACAATTCGCCTTGGTTTTTTCTTTTTTTTTTTTCGTTAGTTTCTCTTCCTTAAAAGATTTCGGATCTTGGACATAAAGTTAATCTTGGCTTTTCTGTTTTGTTTTTTTGGTTCTTTTTTCATTCTTGCAGTTGCTTTTCTTCTGACAACCGTTCAGGTAAGAATCGACATCGATTTGTGTTGCTTTTGATGTTCATTAATTTTTTTATTTTAAACATAAATAATTCGAATCTTGAACTGAGTTGGATTTGTGTCTGTCTCCATTACATTGAGGCATAAATTTTATCTCTTTTGCGCACTACTTTCTCTTGACAAGATTGTTCAGTTTATACATATCCTTACATTTCTTTTTTTTTTTTTTCCCTCAATCTTTTTTATATTACAGGGTAAAATTTCTCTATTGATATTGTAATTGCTTACTAAAACGGCGTTTTTGTAGGGAAACTACACCGGAATATTGAAAGCATCCTTGAAAGAGCAAGAAAGGACTATAAATTTCGTGAAAGTTGTTATAATAGATAGACATCCAGCATTAATTATTTCTTCTTTTTATTTTTTTCGTCTTTAAGGAAATATTATTGCACAAATACATGCAGATGGGAAAAAGAAGATTGATGAAGAATGGTACCTTTTAAGCTCAGTTTATCCTTACCAACTTTTTACACTTTTTTTTATTATTATTATTTTTATATTTTTTGCTTTCTTTTCCCTGTCTGAAATTTATGCTTTGATTTCCAGTAAGCTACTTTTTATTGGGAAACCATTTAGGGTTTGATGAGTTTGGTGCTTACTGTTTACACTCTTTATTAATCTAGTTTTTGTTTAAAGCAATTAAAGTTGTATCAGATACAAAATCAGAGGACCCTTAACTAAAGGCATGTCGGTGACATGATTGGAAGGTGGAAATGTTTGTACTTATTCCAGAGACACATGCACTCTCGTAAATATCAAAATCAATTTATTAATTCCTGGACATTCATTAGTTTTTCTTTTTAAAAAAAGGACAACTTGAATCTTATACTGATTTGACAGTCTCAAGATAGGAACTGATGAGTTTAACCTCGGCTTTCCCATTTTCTTTTCTGATTGTTTTGTTCCTTTTCATTCTGTGGTTTCTCTATTCCACTGTCTCTTGGCAAGATTGATCAGTTTGTGCACAGCTGGGCACGTTTTTTCCTCTTATATCACAGTGTAAAGCCTCTTCGTAATTATAATTGCTTACCAAAATAATCTTTTTCTAATGACACTATGCTCATTGTAACCTTCCCTGGAAGATTAAAAAAATGATCAATAGATTACATTTTTGTACCCAAGAAATACAAATTTCATGTTAATTGTTAAACCATTAATGGTATCTTCTTTTTGTGTTTTTCAGGCTTAATGAGAAACATGCAGATGGAATCACAGGTAATACCAACACAGTTACCATTCTTTAACTGATACGTAGTTCAAGTTTTTCCACATTCCCATAAAAGAGTTATCAATCTTTTAGTGCAGGTGTGGGCTCTTGGCATGTCTCTACTGGTCCTGATTAGTGGGTTCTGGATGCAAGTTACAAAACAGTTGATTGGTATATCTTCCACGTATATTGTCCATTTTTGAGTCTTATTGATTACATATGATGGGATTCGATTGCTTAGAGATGTAGACTAATTTTCCCGTGAAGGATGCTCTAGGCAAATTGTTGAAGGAAATTTTCAAGATTGTTCCAGCAGGCTTCCGTTCTTTCGAAGTTGGACAGTGATGAAACATTTGTGCAATCACTGGCAGAAACAGGTCGATGGTCATGACAACATGCAGAACTGTTTTCATGTGCTACCAGCTTCTTAGTACAGTCTCACTTTGTTGGAACCTTGCCAATAATTTTATGAATTTGTCTTTACATAAATCCAAACTCTTGATATTTCTTTTCAGAAACAGGTTTCTCCACTGGTTTGCCACTTCCTCCCTATGCTTTCTCTGCAGGACAGCACTCTCTCTTTCTTCAAGTTGCAGTAATAACCATGATAAGTGAAAGCAGGCATCAATGCGAAGGAAAGGTAAATTGACTTAGATAAAAAAAAAAAACAAAAAAGTATACATGCATTGAGTTCTTTATATTTGAATGTGACTTTATATTGTAGATGGGCTGGAAATATGGGTATGTGTTGTTCGGGGCAAAACTGAGAGGAGGAGGCTGACTTTGACTCTGTTTTGAAAGATTACTATGATTTAGTTTCTTGAGGCAACACACCTGTAATCTGAAGAATGAGAAAATCAAAGAAATTGTGTGTCTCAGAAAACTCAAAGGGAGGAGTTTCTTTTTATTCTGCAGTTTTTTCATGTCCCACTTTCTTTTGGCAAGAATGGACAATTTATTTTTCTTTTATATTACAGGGTAATAAAGCAGTCAAAACACCGTTGTAAGATTAAGAAAGGTTAATTAATTTCCTGTAAGTTGGTTAAACTTATGGAAAGTTGGCATTAATGATATATTCTTTTTGTGCTTTTTAGGCTTCACGGAGACAATATTACACAAATTCTTATGTAGATGGAAGAAGAACATCGATGGACAATGGTGCCTGGATGCTTACAAATTATTAAAGTGAGTTATTCTTCTGAGTAAATGCAATTCTTTGAAATCATCACCATTTAAATTTAATGTTTTTGCAGGAGAAATTTGCATAATGTCAAATGTCATCCATTACTTCAAAGGGGAGTTGTTATAATGTTTATGATATTGAAGCTCTTGTGAAAGTTGGAAAAGTTATTAAAGGTATGTACCATGCTTTTTACCATATTTTTTGTGAAATGTTGTCTCAAGTGGTGTCATCTGACTCAATACTTTTGAGAGTCTTTATCCTTTTTACTATATCTCAAACATTTCAGGCTGTTCGTATTACATGGTAGATGATGCACTGCTGTTTTTCTTTCTATACGGCTATACACCTAATCAGGTCATCAGAGGAGCAATAGAGGTGGATCTTGAATGAGGCATGCTTATTCTGAGTGAAGTTCAGTATGTCTTGCAACCTTGTTCAACCATCGGTAAAAAGGAAAGTAGAGAATTGAAACAAAATTGAATATTAGATTCTTTGTCAATTGTTTGCTTTGTTTAAACGTAAAATTGATACCTTCCTGATATGCCGCAACAAATAAGTCACTGCTCATGATACTGATAGTGTGGATGTTGAAGAAGATATTTTGCACTGTATGTTAATTGATGCACGTCTTTAACATGAAATAAATTACTTTGTTTATCACCATGTTGCTTATTAAAGAATTGCAAATGGAATTTGATGCTGATTGATTCTTTTTTGGCATGTTGTTATACGTTATAGTTGGATTGTTGTTGGCTTAAGGAAGCTTCAAGAAGCTAATAATTCACAGCAGTGTTTCTCCGCCTAAATAGATTGTGCCACTGAGGTTTTTACCAAGAAACGCATAGGATTTGATGCTCATTATTCATGCTTATCAATAGTATTGTTTTGGTTAAGGCAATCAAAGCTGCACTAGATATATAATCAGAGACTCCACATAGAAGGACATATCTGTGACAATATTGGAAGGTAGAAGACAATTCTTTGTCTTCATTTAACAGTTGTATTTCTTTTCTGTTGAGCTGACTTTTTGCTTCTGGATACTTGATTGTTTCGGAGAGAAGCATTCCATTACCAAACATGAAAGCATTCTTACAATTCCTACAAGCCTTTTGAATTAGGAAATTGCAAAGTACGATTCAAAATTGGTTACTAAGTTAAAATTTCTTGATAGAAATAATATTCATTTTGGCCTAAAAAAGGAAACACATCCACATGCATAAAACATCCAAACTCTGAGTCAGGCTGCAGGTCTGTCCTGCTCCATCATTAGCTTAGCTTTAATTCCTAATATAGTGTGTTGCGTATTCTACAGATTTATGCATGGCTATCTAGCATCTCTCTCTCACTCTCCACCCCCAACTTTTCAGACTTAACAATGGTTGTCAAGGAAGAGGATGTGGAAAGGTCACCATCGGAGTTGTTTCTGAATATCAGTCTGGATGAGAGAACCACACGAAAGACCATCGCTCACAACGAGGTCACCTATTCTCTCACTGCCATCATTCGCGAGGTATGATGTTTGAAGTCTTTTCTACTTCAAAATTTTGCTTTTCCCAACCATTACTGTAAATTTATATCTGTTTGGTTGCTGAGAAAAAGCAGTTTATCATTATCAGGCTGGTTTCACTGAGGGATACAATGGAACAATCGGAAACCTCCTCTACATAGTAAGATAATTTGTGGATACGTTTATTCTTTTTGTTAAAATGTCTTGCCACAACATAACAAGCTATGAGAAATAGTTGTATGGACCCCTTCCAATTTGGGGTTAGCCAATTTTGAGAATGCATTTCAACTGGACTGGGGTATGTTTTCACAGGTTGCTACAAAATACCCAGCAAATGCCCCTGTGCATCGGCATACTTTGCTTGGATACATTGTCTGTCAAAGGCCTGAAATTCTATATCCGAAAAAATTCGTTTTTTATTGCAGCACTACTTGCTTAGATGCTGTCAGCATTGGTTGTGAAGTGATTTTGCTAGCCATAATTAGTTATTTCCAATATATATTTCATAATACGTACAAAATTTTTGAATTTTAATTGCCAAAATTTGGCCTTGAAGGAACTATCGGGTAGACTCTCACTTGTTAAAGCATTGCAGATTTAAACTCCAGTCTAGCTAGAAGCTGCGTTTTATTTTTGTCTGGTATTGCTTTGGGGGGAGCATGTGACGTTGGTAAGTTGTCTTCTTTAATTGAAGGACAGAGCCGGGCTAGATGCTCCATGATAGTGCATAATTGCATTAACTTAGTCTGTCTTTTATTGTTGTTAAGTAATGGAGGAAAATATTTTGCCAATGGACCGAGCTACTATCATTGTTTAGGTAACTTAACATCAGTTTGGGATTTTTTGCTTACTTTTAATTGATTATTTAAAATGATTGACTGATGGTAATAACTTTGTTCTTGTAAACAGGAGTTGAAGTCTGCGCGGAAGATATCAAACAGACTGTGAATAAAGCATTTGAACAGAATAAGGATTCATTCTAATGTGAGTTACCTGGAATCCCTTTATTTCTTTGGTGTTGCAGTTTAGATTTGTACCAAAAACAGGGCGTCTGTTTTTCTTTTTATTTTTTTTTATTTATCGAAGGAGTATTTTCTACTTTCAATTTTTTAATTCTTCTTTTTTCAAAAAAAAAAAAAAAAAAGAGACGTTACACTTGAGGTTATTCAAAGTAATTATGCTTCTCTTCCTATAAACCATGATTGAGGGTATTCGAGTAATTTCGTTTCTCCCTCCATAATGAGGACTGTAGTAAAGCGGCAAAAAATAAGCCGCCGACTAAAATCCCGCCTGCGAACATTATAAATATGGCTCCAACGTTCTCATTTACAGCCTCACCTCAGCCCGCAATGTTCTCTTCTTTGTAACGGTCCAAAGAACCATCATTCCCATTTCTGTAAACCCCATCCCCAAGCACCCATGGCCACGCACTCTTCTTGTTGCTCGATCGCCTGCTAGCTAAAGATCGACGCTCCAGCTGTGGATTTATTCCACGAGACGCCTTCATTCTGGTAAACATCGACTCTGATTTGATAGCTTTTATCTTTTAACGTAAAGAATTCAAATCTTGTATCGTTTTGAAGATTAATCTTTTCTCTCTGTTATTTTTTGCCCTAATTTTGTAGTTTCTTTTCTTTATTCCGGAGAAGCGCAGAGGGATTCGGGTATAGATTGACGCCGATTTAATTCGCCTTGTGTTTTCATTAGTTTTTCTTCTTAAAAAGATTTCGGATGTTGAATGTAAAGTTAATCTCGGCTTTTCCCTTTTTTTTTTTGGTTCTTTTTTCATTCTTGCTGTTTCCTTCTTGAGACAATGGTTCAGGTAAGAATCCACACCGATTTATGTTGCCTACAATATTCGTTAGTTTTTTGTTTTTAAACGTAAAGAATTCAAATCTTGAATTGATTTTGATCTTTGTCCGTCTCCTTTACATTGACGCATAACTCTAGTCTCTGTTTTCCTCTTTTCTTTTCCTTTGTTTTCCCTCTTTCTTTTCTTTGTTCTGCAGTTTCTTTATGCACCGCTTTCTCTTGGCAAGATTGTTCAGTTTATACGTATCCTTACATTTCTTTTTCCCCCGTCACTCCCTTTTATATTACAGTTTAAAATTTCTTCAAAATTGTAATTGCCTGCCAAGAACAGTGTTTTTGTAGTGAAACCATACAGGAATATTGAAACCACCCTCGGAAGAGCAAGAAAAGGTGCATAAATTTTGTGAAAGTTGTTATAATAGATAGACAAGCAGGATTAAATATATCTTCTTTTTGTTTTTTAAGTCTTCAAGGTTTTGCACAAATTTACGCTGATGGGAAAAAGAATACTGATGAAAGAATGGTGCCTCTTAAGCAGGTTATCTCCTTAACATTTTCTCTGTTTTGGCTTTCCATTCTGCTTTATTTTTCCCTATCTGAAATTTGTGTTTTGAAAATTTCAGTAAGCTGCTTCTGAGGAAGCAAGAAATAGGACGCTTACAAGTCAAGTGAGTTATTCTTCCAACTAGACGCAATGTCTTAAAATTTACAATGGCAGTGCCATTTAAATTTAATGTTTGTGCAAGATAAATATGCAGAAAGTCAGCGGTCAGACATCCTTCAATTTGGTAAGATTTATAATGTCATTGCCATTTAGGGTTTGATGGGTTTGGTGCTTACTGTTTACACTGTTTATTAATATAGTTCTTGTTTAAAGCAATTAATGTTGTATCATATACAAAATCAGAGGACCCTTAACTAAAGACATGTCAGTGACATTATTGGAAGGTAGAAATCCATGTGTTTGTGCTTATTCCAGAGAGACATCTGCTCAGGTAAAGAGAGAACTCAATTTATGTTGGTTTTTCTTTTTAAATAAAAAGAATTCAATTCTTATACTGATTTGATAGTCTCATTATAGGAACTGAAAAAGTTAAACTCAGCATTCCCATTTGCTTTTCTGATTGTTTTGTTCATTTTCATTCTGCAGTTTCTCCATAGCTGGACACTTTTCTTTCCTCTTATATCACAGTGTAACGCTTCTTCATAATTATAATTGCTCACTGAAATAATCTTTTTCTAATGAAACTATGCTCATTGAAGCCTTCCCTAGAAGATAAAGAATGATCAATAGATTACATGTTTGCACCCAAGAAATATAAATTTCACCTTAACTGCTAAACCATTGATGGCTTCTTCTTTTTGTGTTTTTAAGGCTTTATGGAAAACATGTAGATGGAATCACAGGTACGACCAACACACATTATTATTCTTGAACTGATACAGAGTTCAAGTTTTTCCACACTCCTATAACAGAGTTATCAATCTTTTATTGCAGGTGTGGGCTATCGGCATGCCTATGGGTCCTGATAATTGTGCTCCGGATGCAAGTTACAAAACAACTGATTGGTATGTTTTCCACATATATTGTCCATTTTGGAGTCTTTTTATTATATATGACGGGATTTGCTTGTATAGAGATGTATACTAATTTTCTTGTGAAGGATGCTTTAGGCAGATTATTGGAGGAGTTTTTCCAGATTGTTCCAGCAGGCTTCCCAATGTTCTTTCAAAATTGTACACTGATAAACTTGTAAATTGGTTAAACTTTTGGAAATTGGCATTAATGATCTCTTCTTTTTGTGCTTTTTAGGCTTCACGAAGACAATATTACACAAATGCTTATGTAGATGGAAAAAGAACATTGATGAACTACAGTGCCTTTTAAGTTCCATATATATATATATTTTTTTTTTCTGGCTTCTGGTTCTCCAGTTGTTTTCTCTTTTTCTTATTGAGTAATCTACTTTTGAGGGACCAAGATAAAGGATGCTTACAAGTTAGTCAAGTGAGTTATTCATCTAAGTAAATGCAATTACTTTAAATATATAACATCATCACCATTTAAATTTAATGTTTTTGCAGGAGAAATTTGCATAATGTCAAATGTCATTCACTACTTTAAAGGAAGGTTTATGATATTGAAGTTCTCGTGAAAGTTGCTAAAGGTATGTGTCATGCTTTTTGCCTTTTCTTTTGGGTCAAATGTATCCTCAAGTGGTTTCTTCTGACTCCATACTCTGGAGAGTTTTTCCGTTTTTTTTTTTTTTGGTATCTCAACTTTTCAGGCTTTCCATATTACATGGTAGATGATGCAAAGTTGTTCTTCTGTCCATACACCTAATCCAGTCATTAAAGGAGCAATGGAAGTGGATCTTGAATGAGTCATTCTTATTCTGAGTGACGCTCACTATGTCTGGCAACCCTCTGTTCAACCATAGATTAAAGGAAAGAAAAGAGTTCAAACAAAATTGAACACTACATTCTTCGTCAATTGTTTGCTTTGTTTAAACATAAAATTGATACGTACCTAATATGCAGCTACATAGAAGTCAATGCTCACGTGGATGTTGAAGAAGATATTTTGCACTGTGAGTTAATTGATGCATGTCTTTAAACATAAAATGAATTACTTTGTTTGCCACTATGTTGCTTACCTTTTTCATTCATTTTTAAAGAATTACAGATGGAATCCGGGCAACTATGTGCGGTTGATGGTCTCACAAAACATTACATGAAATTTCATGGGTAAATATCCAATTTTTGTACAATGTGATTCTGGTGTTCTTAGTCTCATTGATTTATTTGGGCCAGTAATATCTGCAGAAAATGGGTAAGACCCAGTAAGTCAGATTGATAGGAAAATAACTCTTTAGAAAAGCATGAACTTTGGTATTACTTTCCTTTGGAAGGTATTATTTGCTACTTTTTTGTTCTTATTTATCTGCATGTAATATCTTTGTTAAATTATAAGTTTGTTGCTATATACATATACAATTTAATTGTCTGGTGATTTAAATTGTATCATTTTTTTTAACATTACTTGAAATTTTATTAGATTTTTTGTTTTAGATTAGGAGGTTTTGTGCTGGTTATTTCTTTTTTGGTGTGTTTTTATATGTTATAGTTGGATCGGTGTTGGCTTGAGGAAGCTTCAAGAAAGTGTAATAATTCATAGCAGGGTTTCTCAGCCTGACCAGATTGTGCCACAATGGTTTTTACCAGGAAACTTATAGGATTTGATGCTCACTATTTATGCTCATTATCAATATAGTTTTGGTTAAGGCAATTAACAGTCATATTGGCTTTTTTGTTGATCTGACTTTTGGTTGTTTTGATACTTGATTGTCTCAGAGAGTAGCATTTCATTTCCAAAATGTAAGAATTCTTTCAATTCCTACACACCTTTTCAATTTAGGAAAAAATATGATTCAAAATTGGTTATTAATTGAGAATTTCTTTACAGATGATTCTCACGTTGGCCTAAAACAGAAACATATTGACATGCATATAACATTCACAACCTTCTATCCTGGAAATGGTGTCACCATGCCTTCCAAATTCTGAGTCAGGTTGAAGGTATGTCCCATCCCATCATTAGATTTGCTTTAATGCCTAATATAGTGTGTTGTTTAGCATGCTTTTTTACAGGTTTGTGTGCAGGGTGTTCACGCTAGACCTCCAACATGCACAGGCAGATTGGTGTTCTATTTTGCAGTCAATTGCTCCCATCTCTCTCCCATTTTACAGGTAGGTAGTTATTTTTATCCCTATCACTTCTCTATATCCCACTTTCTTGTTTCAAAAACTCTTTTTAATTTTTCTAGAAAAAGGTCTCTCTAATTGCAACCATTTCTTGGTTGCTCCTCTCTCCATTTAGTTATTCATTTTCATAGAATAGCATTTTGAATGCCATAATCTAGTAGTAACTTTTACTATTTGGTCACCATGTTTAAAGGTAGTAATTAAATGAAGGCCAACTCAGGGCTTGGCTAGACAAAGAACACAAAACTGTTTCTAGGCAGAATTGCATCAAATCACTCACTGCTGCAACCCAGGTTGCAGGTTTGAATATGGATCATTATAGGTGATTCTTTTACTCGTTAGTAGTCCTGAAAGTCTATACTGAGAGAGATTGATCTCTCTATAGGCCTGTTATGAGATAACATTCAATAATCTAGTTTTGGTTTCAAGCAATTAAAGTTGTATCAGATACCAAACAGAGGATCCTTATCCAAGGGCACCTCACTGACAGTATTGGAAGGTAGAAGTCCATGTGTTTGTGCTTATTTCAGAGATGCATCCACTTAGGTAAAGATCCAATTCGATTTGTGTTATCTTGGTTGTTCACTAGTTTTTTTTTTTTAATTTTTACAGAAAGAATTTGAATCTTATATTCGTTTGACAGTCTCATTATGGTAACCAATGATGTTAACCTTGGTTTTCCCCTTTCCTTTTCTGTTTTTTGGTTCCTTTTCATTCTGCAGTTTCTGTATTCCTCTTTCTTTTGACAAGATTGGTTAGTTCAAACATATCTCAGCAGTGTTTTATTTCTCTTATATTACAGTGTGAAGCCTCTTCATAATTATAATTGCTTACCAAAATAATCTTTTTTTCTACTGAAACTATGCTTATCAAAACCATTCCTGGAAGATTAAGATCAATAAATGTCAGGTTAATTGTTAAACCATTAATGGTTTCTTCCTTTTGTGTTTTTTAGGCTTTATGGGAAACCAAGTAGGTGGTATCACAGGTATGATCGGCACAAAATATTGTTCAACTGATAGGTAATTCAAGTTTTTCTACATTCCAACAACAGAGTGTGGACTATTGGCATGTCTGCTGGTCTGGATAATTGTGGTCCAAATGCAAGTTACAAAACAGCTGATTATGCCTTCCATGTACTTATTGATTATATATGAGAGGATTTGCTTGCATATGGATGTATACTAATTTTCCTATGAAAGATGCTTTAGGCAAATTATCAGAGGAGTTTTTCAAGATTGTTCCAACAGGATTCCTGGTGTTCTTTCAAAGTTTTAAGCTGATGAAAAAAGTTGCACAATTACTGGCAGAGACAGCTCAATTGCCATGTCAACAAGCAGAATTGTCTCCTAGTACTACCTGCTTCCTAGTACAGTCTCACTTTGTTGGTAAGACTTATGCTAGTTGTCAATCCCCTTTGGCTCTTAAATGTTTAACTTTTTCCTGGTTCTCTCTTCTTCCACGATCATTTTAAGCCTATGCTTACAGGAAGAAGGAACCTTGCCACGAGTTTTCCTTTACATAAGCCCAATCTCTAGAGATTTCTTTTCAGAAAAATGTTGCTCCACTGCTTTGCCACTTCCTCCCTAAGCTTTCTTTGCAATACAATACTCTCCTTTACTTCAAGTTGCAATAAAAACATCATAAGCGACAGCTGGCATCAATTTGAAGAGAAAGGTAAATTGGCTTACATAAAAAACACAAAGAAGTGTATATGCCTTGAGCTTTTTATATTTGAATGTGATTTTATATTGTAGGTGGGTTGGAAATATGAGGTTTGTGTTGTTTGGGGCAAAATTAGGAGGAGGAAGCAGACTTTGACTGTGTTTTTTCAGGATTACTACGATTTGGTTTCTTGAGGCAACAAACCTGTGATCAGAAGAATGAGAAAATCAAAGAAATTGTGTATGCCCTCAGAAAACTCAAAGAAGGAAGCTTCTTTTCATTCTGCAGTTTCTTCGTGTACCACTTTCTTTTAGTGAGATTTGACAGTTTATATTTCTTTTATATTACAGGGTAATGAAACCAGTCAAAGCACCCTTTTAAGATTAAGAAAGGTGAATAAATTTCTTGTAAATTAGCTAAACTTACAGAAAGTTGGCATTAACAGTTTCTTCTTTTTATGCTTTTTGGGCTTTACAGAGACATTATTGATGAACAATGGCACCTTTTAAGTTCAATATGCCCTCTGATGTTAGGGCTTCTGGTTTTCCTCTTTTTTATTCTTTCTTATTTTTGTAAGTGAAATTTTCAGTAGTCTACTTTTGATGGATCCAGATAAAGGATGCTTACAAGTCAAGTGAGTTATTCTTCTAAGTAAATGCAATTACTTTAACTTTGTAACATCATCACTGTTTGAATTTAATGTTTTTGTAGGAGAAATTTGCATATTGTCAAATGTCATCCATTACTTCAAGAGGAGCCATCATAAAGTTTATGATATTGAAGTTCTTGTGAAAGTTGGAAAAGTTTCTAAAATACCAGTCATGCTGTTTACCCTTTTTTTTTTTGTCAAATGTTGTTTCTAGTGGTTTTTGGTGACTATACTTTAGAGAGCTTTTCCCATTTTTTCTACATCTCAAACATTTCAGGCTGTCCCTATTACATAGTAGATTATGCCGGTTGTTCCTCTGTTCATACAGTTTTATATCTAATCCAGTCATTAGAGGAGCAATGGAAGTGGAGCTTGAATGAGCAGTTCTTATCCCAAGTGAAGCTCAGTATGTCTTTGCAACCCTCCATTCAACCATAGATCAAATGGAAAGCAGAGAATTCAAACAAAGTTGAGCATTAGATTCTTCATCAATTGTTTGCTTTGTTTAAACTTAAAATTGATACCTTCCTGATATGCAGCTACATAGAAGACACTGCTTATGATGCTGATAGTGTGAATGTTGAAGAGGACACTGTAAGTTAATTGATACTTGTTTTAACATAAAATGAATTACCTTGTTTATCACATGTTGCTTACCCTTTTCATTCATTGTCAAAGAATTGCATATGGCATTTGGGCAACTATGTGCAGTTGATGATCTCTTAAACCATTACATGAAATGCCATGGGTAAATATCTAAGTTTTTGTACTTTGTGATTCTATTGTTCTGAGTTCCCTTGATTTATTTTGGCCAATAATTTCTGCAAAAAATGGATAGATTAGAGAAGAATGAATATTACTTCCCTTTGGTTAATAATCTTTTCCACTATTTTTGTACTTGTGCTTAATTTATCTGCATGTAGTAACTTTGTGTTGCTATATATGCGTACAGTTTAATTGTCCGGTAATTCAAATGGCTTCCTTTCCTGGACTTATATTTTTTGAAACTTCTACTCAATTTTTTCCCCTAGATTAGGAGCTTTTGTGCCGATTGTTTCCATTTTGGAGTCTTGTTATATGTTACAGTTGGATTGGTGTTGGCTTAAAGAAGCTTCAAGAAGCTAGTAATTCATAGCAGTGTTTCTGTACCTAACTAGATTGTGCCAAAAAGGTTTTTTCCCAAGAAACTTATAGGAGTTGATGCTCACTGTTTACGCTTTTATTAATATAGGTTTAGTTGAGGCAATTAAAGCTGCACTGGATATATAATCAGAGGCTCCTCGTCCAAGGGCATATTTGTGGTAATGTTGGAAGGTAGAAGACCATTACTTGTGTTTATATAAAAGTCATATTGCCTTTTCTGTCGAGCTAACTTTTGCTTGTGGATACCTGATTGTTTCAGAGAGTTGCATTCCATTTCCAAAGATGTAAGCATTCTTACAATTTCTACAAGCCTTTTGAATTAGGAAATTGCAAAGTATAATTCAAAATTGGTTACTAAATTAAAATTTCTTGACAAAAATGATATTATGTTGGCCTAAAAAGAAACATATCGACATACATCAAACATCAAAACTCCAAGTCAGGCTGCAGGTATGTCTTGCCCCATCAATAGCTTTGCTTTAATTCCTAATATAGTGTGTTGTGTGGTGTAATATTCTACAGGTTTGCGCATGAGGTGTTCATGCAAGACCTGCAACGTGCACTGACAGACTGGTGTTTCTATTTTGTGGCCAATTGCTCCCTTCTCTCAGTCTCTCTCCAGTCACTCTTCTCCCCATTTAGTTATTATTTTAATAGAATAGCATTTTGGATGCCATAATCTGGCAGTAACTTTTACTACTTAAATGCAGGCTATCCAGCATCTCTCTCTCTCCCCCGCCCCCCTTCTCTCCCCCCACTTTTCAGAATTAACAATGGTTGTGTAGGGCATGGAGGGGTTGCAATTGGAGCTGTTTCTGAATATTGGTCTGGACAAGAGAACTCTCGGTAACAACAAGGTCACCAATTGTCTCACTGCCATCATTCATGAGGTATGATATTTGAAGCCTTTTCTACTTCAAAATTTTGCTTTTTCTAAACATTGCTGTAAACTGTTTGGTTGTTAAGAAAAAGCAGTTTATTGTTCTTCGGCTGTTGTCACTGCAGGATGCAATAGAACAGGGAGAAACCTCCTCTACACAGTAAGATAATTTGTGGATACGTCTTTGCATTGCATGAAAATGTCTTGCCATAACATAACAACCTACAAGAAATAATTATATGGACCCCTTCTAATTTGTGGTTGGTCAATTTTGAGAATGCATTTCAACTGGACTGGTGTATGTTTTCACAGGTTGCCGCCGAAATACCCAGAAAATGCCCTTGTGCATTGGTCATTGTCTTGTCAAAGGTCTGAAATGCTATATCTGAGAAAACTCGTTATTTATTTCATTGTTGCCTACTTAGATTCTGTCAGCATTGGTTGTGAAATGATTTTGCTAGCCATAATTAGTTATTTCCAATATATGTTTCATAGTATGTGCAAAAATCTTTTTTTTGAAATTTAATTGCCACTATTTGGCCTTGAAGCAACTGTTGGGTGGATTCTCACTTGTTAAAGCATTGCAGATTTAAACTCCAGCCTAGCTAGAAGCTGCGTTTTTGTTTTCATCTGGTATTGCTTCAGGAGGGGTGTGGTTCCTGAGTTGCGCAAATTTGAAGAAGCATGTGGTGTTGGTAAGTTACCTTCTTTAGTTGAAGGACTATTTTATGTACTCAATCTTAGCAAGTCCATGGTGGATTGTAGGCATCTATCAAAGAGGACCTGGACTGACTAGATATATGAAGGTATCTTTTGGTTTTGCTATTGGTTGAAAGTTTTGTTTGTGTATTGAGAAAGCTGTATCTTTCACTGAGGGAAAATAAAAGCAATTACACAGATCTTGAATTCATTTACAAAATGACTCTTGTACTTTTGTAGAAAATTAATGCACTGTCTTTATTGTGTTTTCTCTGGCAAGCATTGTAAGTTGTTCTCACTACAGCAATTTTCTTTATGAATAGTTCATTCTTCCTTAATTTTATGGCATTCTGTACTTTCTTTTTTATTCCATATAGGCACAGTGTGCAAGGATCGAATCTGGTTTGGAGCTACAGATCGTGCTTCCTCATGACTCTTACCTTCAGGTTTTAATTCTTCCAATTGTTTTTCTTTTCGGAACTCTTTTCCATTCACGCTTTCCTTCTAGTTAATTGTCTATCAGACTTATATTTTACCTCAGGGTTATTTCAACAATGTTTCCGAGTGTCCACAATTATAATTTGTTGTTAAGGACTATAATTACAGTATGAATTTGTCATCGTCTTATTACTTTTAGAATCTGTCCTCCTTTGCGCATCGCATATGGCCATCATTTTAATGATGAAATTGAAAATGGTAGTTCATTGAAGTTGAAATCTGTTGTCTTCCCCGACCATCGGTATGTTTCCTACTATGAATATCGTAGTTGACATGGAATTTAGTTTAAAGGCCAACTCATTTTTAGCCAATCTATGTTGCCAAGGGAATACTAAGCCTGCTTCCTCATGGCTTGATGACCTTTTACGGATATCACTGGGAGCTTTTGGTTGTTGCCCGGAAGTTTATTAATGGCACTTATTTTCTGCTAGATAACCAGGTTTCTCTCTCTCTCTTTCCGCACATGATCAATAAACATACATTTTTCATGAGCATTATTAACCATTTAATTGTTTAGGCAAGGTATTCAAAAGATCATTCCATTGGTTGCGTTCTTGATTAATCTCCATCCCAAAGATGCAATTTCCAATGATCATGTTTTTTGAAGAGTTAAAGACACGACACAACCATGTCCAGTATATCATAATATAGTGAGATAGACTAATAGAGAGATTGTTTGGAGGGCTGGATACTGTCTACTATAGTTATACCCAACAAGTAGAAATATAATTATTAATCATTAATCATATCAATTCGCATAAGAATGTTTAACCGATGCTGCGACAAGTCTGTCTCTGCCAACGTTGGCACTCAGTTGACCGGATGAAGCCGATTTTCTCCATCCCATGTTGAAGACATTCATTAGGAATGGTTAAGAATAGATTGCTTCTGATCTATATTGCATAGGCAGTTCAAAGAGATCCTAAAACATCTACCGAGAGTGATGCTAAAATTTATAATTCCGAAATCTGTAATTTTCAAATTATCCCTTGCAACTCCGAAATACCAATGAATACAGTTTTTCGATATACCGAAAAATATACAGATGAAAGCACGAAAAGGCGTTGGACACCGTTTTGGGTCCTGCCAATTCCAAACCGTTCTTTGCTGGTCCACACTATCTCCATTGTTCTTCGGTACTAGGGTGTTAAAGCCGAGAAAGAGGGGCCTTAGATTCGCAGTATCAGGGAGCTAGACTGCCCTGGGCCGCCCAACGATAGCTCTTACCATCTCCTTGTAAAAGCTGAATGATGCCCTGGTCCGAGGATGTTGAAGAGCTGTGGGGTCAAATCATTGCATTTGTAACTCTTCAAAGTCGTGAAAACCAAGCCGCTCGGGTCCGTATCCAAGTGAAAAATAAAACTTGAGTAATTATTATAAGGAATGGTCTCATCAAGATGCGATGCCTCTTATTATCCACTGAAATATACATAATTTATGAAAAATAAGAATTAATTATTAACTTTATGATTACGTTATTAAACTTTTGTTGTTGATTTTTATTATTTAATGTCTCAATTTTATTATTTGTTATATATTTTTTACTGTTTGGTGTTAATTTTTGATTTTTTTTAATAACAATTATTTTTTTTATTTTAAAATCACTAATAGTATGTTTTAAAGAAACATTGGCACTATTAATGGAAGAGATCAAGCATTATATCAAATTTCATCAATATAAAATACAAGAAGTATAAGCAATTCACATTTAGAACCAAACTTCAATGTACAAATAAGAATAAGATCATGTTCACTTATCTGTATAAAAGAACAATTTGACTCTTCGAGAATTACTCTTTATATTTGGTGCAAAGGATGGATCTTTTTATTAAAGAATTTTTTGGTGCTCCCTCTCGTATAATTTATGGATTGTTGCCATCCTCTAAAAGTGAATACCATCCAAACACTCGAATATCATTAAGAAAAAAAAACTAAAAAGAATCCAAATACTTGATATACACCATGTATGAATTCATAAGCCATAAATGTGAAACTCCATTATTGAAAGGTATGACAACTTTTTTAATTAGCTCTCACTAATCGCAAACTAAATCTTCAAAGTTGCCTAATTAATGGAGCATAGATGTTCTTGAAAACTGACCCCAATAACATAATAAGTTTTTATCCATATTAATAAAAGACTACCGTTAAGAACAACACATAAAGAAATTCATACTCTATTATATATAATAATAGCAAAAAATATTTGAAATTCTCCAAATGAAGATTTTATTTTCATATTTATACAAGTATACATAAGAGCAGGTTACAACTTGAAAGTAGAAAAATTAAGTATAGAAAGGGCTCAAATAAATTATATCAACAATAGTATGAAACGTTTATAATGTTTTTGGTTTTTCAATGTCGCATAATTCAAAATTACTGTATATAAATAAAGAGGTAGAAAGCAAACTAAAACGGAGTTATTTCGTCAAATTACTATCAACAATGATGGTTTACAACAAACTTTCTTCTCTCGACAAGATGCACCATTGTTGACTTGTATATTTTCGAATAAACGCAAGTGTATTGTTGTCAAGAAACCAAAGCAAATAGAAAATTTAAGTTCAAAAATTTCCAACCGTTATAATCGAAGGGGGAAAAAGAAAAATAAATGAATATCTTTAATATTTGATAATAATTATTAAAAGATTAGTTGTTTCTTCTTCTTCTTCTTCTTCTTTTTTCCCAATCTAATAAGGGACTATCCAGACTTTATAATTGGAGACAATTACTCATGACTATAAACCCGCATATAGTTTCTAATATGGATGCCATAGAATGTGCACCTATTTCAGATTGTGATGCTCTCCTTCTACGAGTCTGGAATTGTTAGCTAGCTGATTATTTTACAGAAGCTAATTTTTGTGTGGCCCATTTAGCAAAATTGAGACATTCAACAAGATTTACATTATATATCTGATATAATTTTCTATAGTTTTTAAATTCCTTATTTGCAGCAAATTTAGATGAAAATCTAGTCGTTAGTTATTATTTTTAGTTTATCTTTTTATGAATAAAAAATTTTCTGTCTGTATTAATTACAGTTGTTACAAATTCTAGAATTTGTATTTTATATTGAATTATTTTCTTGTATGATAATATTAAATGTCATAGACTGCTAACTTAACCCGTTATGCATATAAAGACCTATTGACCAAAAAAAGAAACATGGAAGCCCTCACCCCAAAAAGGGCCAAAATGACTATCCAAACATCATCGACAGGTTGGTGGGCGCGAGTGATCAAAAAGAAACTTCGTTCCATGACTCTTTCTACGCATAACTGTATGCAATAATCGATAGCTATACATCTGAATGCATGCTCATCTCAGGAAAATCTTTGTACAACTGTTGTCCATTCCATGGATGACAATTAGAAGGATTCACAACCTACATGTTTACAGCTCACATTTTGTCAATAAACCATCTGTTATACTGACCTAGATCTTGCCGGCCTGTTTCCTTGAATCATTCTGCTATCTTACATACGAAATACACGAATCAGACTCAATATATTGATCTTTTTATAGAGGTCGTCATCAACAGCTGAAGTCCTGTGCTTTAATTGCCTAATAATCACCAACCGAAAAAAAGGATTCTTGTGTCCTTCAAGAATGAGGAAAATAGTGCTAATCTCTCTGCTTGTCAACTTCTGGGTAGCCAGCCTTGCCGCTAACTTCTACCAAGATTTCTACGTCACATGGGGTTATGACAAAGCTAAGATACTTAACAACGGCGAGCTTCTCACTCTCACTCTTGGCAAAGACTCTGGCTCAGGATTTGAGTCCCGGAACGAATATTTATTTGGTAAGATAGATATGCAGCTCAAACTTGTACCTGGCAACTCTGCTGGAACCGTCACCGCCTACTATGTAAGTTTCTTTGCACATTGGCAATTTATCAGATTTAAATATGGAAGTTTCTTGATATTTCAGTTATTGTCAACAGTTATCCTCTCAAGGGCCGAATCATGATGAAATCGACTTTGAATTCTTGGGGAATGTCACAGGCGAACCTTATATTCTTCACACCAATGTGTTCAGCCAAGGCAAAGGCGACAGGGAACAGCAATTTTATCTTTGGTTTGACCCAAGTTCTGATTTCCACACCTATTCCATCCTCTGGAATCCGCAGCGCATAATGTAAGCGTCCACAATTTCCTTGACTCAAAATCTGCATCATCTCTTCTTGTAGACAATTTTGGCTCACTAATTTTTTATTATCCCCCTTCTAGCTTGCTTGTTGATGGCATTCCAATCAGAGAATTCAAGAACTTGGAGTCTATTGGCGTTCCATTCCCAAATTACCAACCAATGAAAATTTACTCTAGTCTCTGGAATGCTGACGACTGGGCTACAAGAGGTGGGCTCGTGAAGACAGACTGGACACAAGCACCCTTCACTGCTTCCTATAGGAACTTCAGTGCCAGCGCTTGTATTCCGTACAATGCGTCATCTTCTTCTTGCAGTTCAAGCTGGAACAGTAATTCTTGGCTCTGGCAAGAGCTCGATTATGCAGGACAAGGTCAGATGAAATGGGTGCAAGACAACTTCATGATCTACAACTACTGCAATGACTTCAACCGATTTTCTCAAGGCCTTCCTCGCGAGTGCTATGTTAGCAACTGAGTCCCTCCCAGCTGAAGCCAAATAAACGAACCGAAAAATAAGAAACGCGCATTGTTCTTTTTTTATTTTGGTTGTGATTCTATTTCCTTCATTGGTTTCCACTATTTTATTTGTCAACATTTTTTATTAATTTCCAGTTGTTAGTGCTTTAACAAAAACATGAGGCAAGTCACTCTCAGCTTCATGCATTGTAGAAATTCTCCCCCTTTTTATAGTGACACTGTCAATTTTTGATTTATTATATATGCTTTCAATGAGGAAAATCTTCATTACTAGATAGTTATGTTGTCTTGTGAAAAAAAAAAAAAAAAGCGAAAAAAGAATAGACATGAATTGGAAATGAATTTTTCTTAGATGGCATGGGGTTAATCTAAATAATCGTAGTGAGCACAGGCCGGAAGCAGCGAAGTTTCACACTTGCGATATACATATTCTTTTGTTCTTTTTTTTTTTTTATTTGGTTGGAACAAAAAAAAAAAAAACAAATAGTGCCTAAAGTCCGTTTAGCCTAGTAAATATCTTTGACAAAAATTTCAATCCAAATTTTTTAGCTTAATAACAAGCAGCCTCTTTATCATTAGACTATAATATTCGGCAGTTATATATATATATATTGATTCCAACCTCTCGGATCCATATCTAAGTGCAAAATCACATAAGAATATAATAAAGCTTGAATAATTATTATGCGGGACGGTCTCATCAAGGATTACAACACATGTTAACTTAGTTATTGAAGTGCCCTATTAAATCAACATGCCTATATATAGTAGGAAAATGTCATGCAATGATTTTCCATTAAACTCCAAACCAAATAACAATTGTTACACGGGTGACCTTTGAAAAGCTAAGACCCATATCATGGTAATTACAATAATGCCACTCTCAGTTGCTTATTATATAAACCAATCCGACCCCCTAATATACACACGCCACATGTATACGTTCTGCAGATAATAATACCTAAAGGGAAGAAGAGCTGAAACCCTAATAATCTTGATTGCTATAGAGAGCACTCCAAAAAGGGCCAAATAAATAAGGAACACAGCAAATTACCAAAAAGAGCATCTGGGCATCCCAAAGAGATTGGTGGGCACAGCTGATCAAAAAAAAAAAAAAAACAACAAAGAAACTTCGTTCCACGACCCTTCTATGCAGAAATGCACGCATCAACTGGTAGTTGCATGCCTGAACGCTCATTTTAGCAAAAATCTTTGTACAGCTGCTGCCCATAGATGAAAATTAGTTGAATTCACGACCTACACGTTTACAGCTCACATTTTGCCAATAAACTATCCATTATACTGAGTGACCTCTTTCTTGCCGGCCTACCCCCTTTGGTCCCTTTGCTGTCCTACATACAAACTACACAAATCAGACTCAATATATATTGCATAAAGGCTGTCGTCAACAGCTGAAGTCCTGTGCTTTAATTGCCTACTAACCACCAACAAACTGTGAGGCCCCATGCAGACGCGTTTCACCCAAGAAAACCACCACAATTCATAAACCCTAAATTCAAATGATCTAGCGGTAGGTCTACTATGCGGCGTAGATTTTTTTTTTTTTTTAAAGAATTAACTTAGACATAGGAAATCCGCAGCAACTCATCATGGCAAAAGCTACGTGCATGTGTCTCTGTGAGAGAGAAAAAGAGCAGATGTATAGAGGATTCCAATCTTAAAGACGGCCAATAAAAGCGCTTTGGCAAGAAAAAAAACGAAAAAACAAGCGAAATTGTAAATAGGATCTAAAGGAAAATCGAGAAGAATTCCAGGGACAAATTTGAGAGAAAAAAATATTTCGAGGACAATGCTATACAGTTCAAATGTAGTTAAAATTCTAAATTTTCAAAGTTTTGGGTCCCCGAGGCCCAAAAATTCGAAAATTTACGTGTCAGGTGGACCGACACTGAGCGGACAGACCCAATTCATTGGACGGGCTTAGGCTGGGCCTGCATTTCATTTTTAAGAAAGAATTTGGCCCAACAGGGTAATTCTACGTGCCGTATTTCTACCCTATGAGTCCGTTTAGCCCACGGGTTCATGTTCTGGCCCATTTCTTGTTCTCGTGGACCTGTGGTTGAAAAAAATGGGCTAATTATTATGTCAGCGGTCTGGCCCATTTTACTCCTAGCGAGATTGCGTCCATTGATTTTCCATCTGTGTTTTTCGCAAATCAATATCTCCTCTCTCAATGATAACTATTTTTTAAAATTATTTTTCTGAAGCGTTATTATTCTCGATAATATCATTAAGTGATGTCATTTTTACAAACATATCATACAAATATCTTTTTCCCCAGTAACAATAATAACAATATGTCACTTTGAATTTAGTCATAAATCATATTAGCGTTACATATGTTTATAAAATTTGTTCGTACAGCTTATTCGTTAATATATCATTTTCCCATTATTATTATGCATCACATATACATTTATCGGGAAAGGTTTTCCATATCGGCCATCCCAACGACTAACTCGTAATCATTTTATCCTTTTTTTTTTTTTTAAATTGTGTTATTGTTATTATTATTGTCATAATTACTAGTAGCATGTGTTGTCTAATCTGCATAATTTTATTATGGAGTGAAGCAGAGTCCAAAATTACCCTTCTTGTTCTTGTTCTTGCAACATATGATTGGATCTGTTTGGAGGGTACAAATTAACCCTCAATTCTGGGGTGATGATGATGTAGTCCTTATTTCACTGATTTGCCAAACACAACTTAATCACGATTGAATTGGTTTTTTGTTTTTTTGTTTTTTTTTTTGAGAAAATAATCACGGTTGAATTGGTGGTTACGAGAAAATGTAAGTCTTGGTCCAAACATTTTTTTTTCCTGGTGTTATACAAATAAAATTAATAATAACTGAACATATTAAAAAAAAAAAACCCCCCGTCATTAGAAAATTCGAAGATGGTCTTATATAACCTGTGTCACCCCAACCGAAACCCTTTGATATTTTCTTCACAGTCCTGTGCTGATACAACTAGGGCAAAAATAAAAGGAGGAAATCAAAAAGGCCAGACCCAAAAAGGGAGGGGGGGACAAATTTAGAGAAAGAAGCGGCTATAATGTCGTGGGAGGATAAAAAAAAAAAACAGGTTGAATTTTTGTCAAGGCATCCAATAAAACTAAATGTCTGTACAATTTTACACAATTTTAAAATTAATTTGTAATTTTTATTAATTATCATAGATTTTTTTTTTTTTTGTAAATTTAGTGTAGCAAGTCAACCCACTGTAAAATATAATCCAATACAATTTTCTCTGATAAAACTATTAAACACTACACTTGCTTTTTTATTTTTTTTTTAGGAAAGAAAACATAGTGCCTTTGTACGGTCTTAGTTTTCCGATCAATTCAATATCAAGCAATCAGCATGCCATTTTTAAAATTCAAATTGTCCTTTTATCCTTTTCTAAGAAAAATGAAATTTGGGCAAATTTGAGCTTTTATTGAAATATTTTTGAGAATAGGTTTTTTTTTTGGGGGGGGGGGATGTATATTAGATGGACTATTTAGCAAATCAGATAAATTTAAACAATTGAAAAAAAAAAACATGCAAAAATCTCCACCACTAATTTAAAACTAAAAAAGTAACTAATTTAGGGTACTTTAGTAGTTAAGAATTTATATTTATATTTTTAACATATTAGTTTAAATCTTAAGAGGCCCGTCTTAATGAAAAAAAAAAAAAAGAAAAAACTTTATGTAAACATTTCCTATCTCTCAATTCTCTGCAATTTACAGTTTTTTTTTTTTATCCAACGTTTGAACTATTATGTCGATTTGAGTTATTACAACGCAATATACAGATTCATATATGATTATATCCCCTTTCATTTTCTTGGATCTGTCGTGTCATTAACTATTAAAGAATAAGACAATGCAGAATAAACTTATTCATCTTAACAAGAAAATATTTGTCGTGTTTAATAAATTCGCACGTCAAACAAAGATATATGCGAGAATCATTGAGTATATATCTCCATCATATTGTTGAAAATAGTGGAAAATTAGAACTGATTTATCATAATTTTATCTTGAAACATCTTTATCAAGAGCAAGAGGTTCACGTGGATCCTCTAATCAATGACAATCTTATACAAAAAGATGAGTTCTTGATTCCTAGCTAGTAGCTGGATTCCATCAGGAAAAGTAACCGTGGATCATGACATGTTGAAGTTGAAAATGAGCGTAATTGCACATAATTAATATAAAATAAAATTTCTTTAATTTTTTTCTTTATATTAACTCATTTTTGTATTATTATAATATATATATATATAATTTTATTAATTATGTGTAATTATATCTATTACTTCTATGTTCAGCAAGTATTTTCCTTTAAAATTTATGAAAAACTTACGCTTTCAAAGAACCATAAGCTGCAAATTATTGTCTTGAACACAGGCACCGAGTTGAAACTTGGAAGGGCATCAACTGGACCACTTGACAAACTCATTTACGTGATATATTTGCTTGATCTTTGTCTCATTAATTGAACAAAGTTATATTCTTTCAACTTTGATTCAATCACGTGACGATGAAACTTATTGTAACTTAGGCTACAGAAGTGAAACATTATCTGCGGGGAGTCATCGCAATGACTTGCCCAAAACGGACAGCAACATTATTTGCCTAGTGATAATAGACTTGCATAGACTAGAGACCCACCGAACTAGCATTATTAATTTATTTTATTATATTTTATTTTAAAATTATAAATAAGGGAAATACAAATAAAAATCTCCCCAGATGTGAAATATTACAAAAGCAATTCAGTTATGAAGACTATAATTTATTATCGTCCTCTTCGTTGTTGCCGTGTCATTGCGTATATTCTCTCCGTCGAAATTATCGGTCCAAGTACTTAAGCCCTTATTTTAAACACCTTGGATGCACAGTACGGATCTTTGTTGTCCAATGAATTCGTCGCGAGGAATCTTCCGACCGCTCTACGGCTTCATCACTTCTTGCATAAGTTTAGGGTTTGGACGTTAAAAGAGGTCTCACTTGAAAGTCTTTCGAAGTAAGGAGTGGTTTGATAACTCAACCCAACTAGGCGTCAACTCTAGAGTAGGGCTACTGTGCCGGGTGTTGCAAATATTCCTAGAAAAACATTATACGTTTTACAGTTCTTATCTACACCCGAAAATTTTTTTAAAGATTATAGGTAGATATGTAAAGCCCAAAAATTACAGGGCTCTAATGGCGTCATTCAGGACACTTCACTTGTGTCCTCGACTCATTCGGAGTCGCTACATGTGTCCCTTTTTATTGACATTAATTTGTTCGTTGAATATGTCCAAATCATCGCAAATGATCTATCCCCATCACTTCTCTCATTGATACCACCTCCATCTTGGCACGAAATTCTTTATTTTGATTTTTGATATTCGATTTTTCGTGAAGGGGGTCACACGTATTGAAAGTTCTGTAAGAAACAAAATGTAGGCGTTATATTTTCCAACGAGTGAATCAAACGAGTAGCCGTCGAAATTTACATGTTAGGTGTCTTGTGAGGAACAATATAGATTAGGGCGATTTTCGTAGAATCATAGTGATTGGTACCCTTGACGGTACGTCTAATATACCTGGGAGTCCTTTCATTGAGGAAAGGCCCATGAGGCGTTGAAACACACAATAAATGCATCTCGCTGTTCTATGAACGCCCTCTAACACTGGCAATTGAATTTGAATGTGAGAAGATCACCGCTAGGGAGAAAGAAGGGTGATTCTTTGCATTCATATAGACACCATTTTTTGGACCTGCAAATCCACATTCTACAGAACAATAACATCAAATCGCGCTGATACATCTCCTTGAACTGCATTTGTTATTAGGGTGATTTCTTTTTTCCCCCCTTGCCATTTCGGCCTTTCCTTGTTGGTCTTGAAGGTGCTTTCCAGCTCATGGCTCACGAATCAAATTTGTTAATGGTGCATATCATGTCCAACATGATAAGCTTTGGGACACCCGAATTCTACGGTTGTTTGCTTTAAAAATTTCACACAATTAATCAGTCTGCTTCACATCAAGTTTGGAAAGCCTTTTCCTTAGTTACGTGCCTCAAACTCAAGTTTTTAAAGTAAACTTTTTGACACGCAGGTTTACAAGGAAAAGATGTACTTGACATGCATTGTCAATAAGTGCTTCATAAAGCAGGAACATCGAAAATGTAATCACATACTGTAATTGGGAGATTAGGGAACAAGATTGAAGATTCAATGTTTGACCAATAAGATAATTCTAACTTCCCACATTGATGGCTTAAATTTGATGCGAGAGCATTCCTAATTGAAAATACCTTATGCATAGACAACTTTTTTCGATTTTACATCAATTATAAACTACCAATAACAAGCATATGTATATGTACAATATTCTCTTCTTACGAGCATTCGATGAATGTTTACATCATTTTCTTAGGCAGTGGTATGGGATAGGTTGCATATTGCGCTGAATTTACATCCGTATTTCATCGGAGATGAGTTATCCATATTGGATCAAAGGAGGTTCATACCATATTCAAGATTCCATACGTGTGCATTGAATGAACTTTTATATGTGGTTTACACTCTAATAGACTTTTTAATAAACAAAAAAAATAAGCTTCATAATCCTTCATGCTCTCAAATGAATTTTTTTTTTCTCTTAAAAATGTATATGGGACAATGGGAGTTAAGCAGCTAGCTAGCGTAACACACAAATATAAATTTTTTAAGATAAAATTACTGAAATTAATAAAATAGTATAATTTCAAACTATAAATTATTGAGATTATTAATTATAATACTAAATTGAAATGTTACAAATTTGTAACATTTATATTATGGATTATATGATATTGGAGATTTTTAGTTTAATTTACTTGAAAAGTGAGTTAAATTAATTTAATATTATTACTTGATAAAATAAATAATTTAAGTAAAATTTAACTAAAATGATAAAAAAATATTAAAAATAAAAAATTGCTATATTTAAAAAAATAAATAAATATAATAAGTATTTTATATATATAACCTATTGTTCATTTATTTATGTGTACCTTACAGTTGGATTGGAAAACTCAACATGCGTCCACATCAATTTGAAAACATGCAAGGACTTTAAATGAAATGGATTGTTTCTGAAATGGTCATTAAGAGTCCGTGTGCATTGCATCTAGTGGCACCATTTCTACTTATTATTAATTATTAGTAATTGCGTGGCATATATATCGAACATAGAAAGAGCCGATCACGATACTTGCAATATATATTTATAACATCTCCATGCCCGTATATGATTGAATCATATAAAGACATAACACTCATCATGCCATTTTTTGGTTCATCCATGTACGTGAGCAACAAAAATTTATCCTAGTTGAAAGGGAACTAAAGATCAAAATTCGTATAGTACATCTGATGAATCAAAAAGTAATACAACTTCTGGATCAGATTTCTTCCCAGGTGCATTCTCAATTCCTGACTTCCCTTTTGACTGATGTTTTAAAACTGTTTGACTTGAAAGATATATCTTCTCAAACAATACGGGTGCCAATTCAAAGCCTTAAGGACAAGTCAAGCCCGCCTAATTCTTCTTGAACACTTTCATGCCTATATCCCATGGACCAAGAACCAGCTATATCTTCTATGGGTCCATAAATCATTTGCCCCCTGCCATGGCTCATGTCAAAAAACCTACCAGTATGTGCATGGTGGTCCAACCCAGATGGGGCTGGCTGATCGCGGCTGGAGCCACTCGTGCTAAACGACCCAGACCGGGTGTTTGACCCTCCACGAGGGCACACAGCTGAAGTTAGCTCACGGCTTTTCTTGGCTAAGGTTCTCTCAAGCTTGTGGGCATTTTGGTGACCTCCGAGGGCTTGGGAGCTGTAGAACTTTCTTTTACAATAGTTGCACGAGAAAATCCGAGGCTCTACCACTGGACCACGAGGTGATGAGAAAGAAGATGAAGAGGGCTCAAGAACAAGCTCTAAATTCAGTTGGTTGTTCGGTAGGCTCAAATGAAGTAAAGTATTGGGTTGGGAATCCATGTCCCCAAAAAGAGATAATAAAGAGAAAAAAAAAACAGATGAATGGCCAAGCCGCCTAAAATATATTAGTTGTTGTAGTGAGAAAAGAGATGGCTTGATATAACCAAGAGAGTGCTCAGAGAGAGTTTTGGGTGGCAAAACTTAAGTGAGCTACGAGGAGGAGAAGAGATGGTTGGGAATATAAAGAAGTAGAAGAAGGCTTGTCTTGGATTAATATGAGCTGCTATTGGTAAAATGTTTAATGAAAGAAATATGGCCATGTTTGTGTCATATTGTATGTGTGTGTATGAGAGAGAGAGAGAGAGAGAGAGAGAGAGAGAGAGAGAGAGAGACATATAGCTGCAAATATCGGTGGGGAATCGAAGGGCTGTCGCCTTCATTAATGGCAGCATTACAATGCCTTGTCGGTTCCGGAAAAAATTCCATATCGTACTTCTCTCCGTTTGCTCGCAAAGAGAACCTTCAAAGGAAAAATCGATTAGATTCCTACATAAAATACGGGTTGCCCTGTCTTGAACTTGAATGTCTTGTGTACCAATTTAATTCACCTGTATTTATTAATCCATGTGGTATTTCTCCCCATGCCGCCCCATCAACCGGTAAGCAGTTGAACATCATGAAAATTCAAGTTACCAATATGAGTAATGTACAGTTAACAAGATTAGTAATCTTGACTAGACTAAACACGCAATATGAAAACAGACAATTCCCATGGCCAGCAAATTTCTCTTTCCTCCGTTGCACTGAACAAAGTCTTTCATGGATTGTAAGGTAGTCCCTCTGCAGTGCACGGATCGATGGGGACAAAAACACAGTTGTATAACCGTCTTGTTCCCAGAGCACACCACAAGAATTACAGTGACCAGAGGCATATACCGAATCCAAGATTTGTGTCATAAGAAAGTTACTCAAGGACTAATGTACTAACTAAAAATGATTATTTCAATCTGTGTTTACAGCAACCTTCTAGGTGTAACTGTGTCCAACATCTGCCAGAATATTGATCTAAGGGCCATTGTTCAAGTGTTATGCAACATTCATTGGCGCCGGAGACTAGCACCAAATCTATCACAAACCGCCGAGAAGGTATTGAAGATAAAGAACAAAAGAAGTTGTGGTGATTCTCTATTGTGCTTATGTTTAACAAAAAAAACCCGATTTACTCTTACAATCCAAAAATTTTAAATTAATATTCTTTTGCATATTGATTCAATACATATCATCCATCATTCCTTGCAATATGTACCCATAATTTTTTTTAGCACTCATAACTAAATCTTATATTTCGTAGGAATTTAAGCAAGTTGAGTTTTGAACCCTTCAAACTCCTCCAAGAGCCTGTGGTCAACTAAACCATGTCTGCTTTATGTTCACTTCAAATTTGCTCTTTTGGGTACAACATAATCGCGAGCTATATACTAGAAATACCTCTAAATATTAACAGCTACCATAATTATTCTGGATGGAAACTTCGCAAGGCACGTTATCATACATATATATATGTCAAGAATTTGAACAGTCTCATAAAATTGGCTAATCCCATAAAAATGGGCAAAATATGAATGATAAAGGCTAAATTATGATCTTGTTCATATTTATCTTGTTTTTGGGTCCATGAAATTTTTAAGGTATTAATTTCCCATCATATAGCACACTAATGATGTTTGTGAATGACATGAAAGGATCGAATTTGAATGATATTAATGCATAACGGAGATTATTGCTAACGTGAATTGTCATTGACTATCAAGAAAGAGAAACTATATAAATTTTTTGTAATTACTTAAAATTGAAAGTTTGTTATTTAGTCTTCATATAATAGGTAATGCTTTTTTTATTGGGATTATAGTGATTAATATTTATAGATATTATAAATTCAGTATAGAATGAATCCGTGCAAAATTCATAAAAGAAAAAAATAATGCACGAGTTATAGTGTTGAAACTTGGAGACATACAATCAGCGAAATGTCCTTGGACACTAAAGTAATGTGTGTGGAATTACAAGTTTATGACCAATTAGCTATAAGAAAAGACACCATATCTATTTTAGTGACTTGTACGCCAACATAATGCCTTAGTAGCCAACAACGATAAGACCATAAACCACACCAAGAAGTTTGATGGTATGCGTGACATAATATCCTGCCCTAACTTTAATCCATAAAGTTAGAGCTATGGTTGGCAAACTGTCCCAGAAAACGTTTTGGAAATTTTTGACAATGCATAATGTTCTATGCTCCACAATGCCCAAACACGACCCACATTTTGCTACCATGTATGCCTTGAAGGCTTCAAGTCATTTGCCTGACATCGCATCTCATAGGAATCTCTCTCCCCCTCTGTTATCTTACAACTTTTACATTAGTTAACTGAGTGAGGCAAGCACATGGGGCATGGGACTTAGGAACAGTGCTGCAGAGGCGAAGCAGACCAATAAAATACACTCCGTGCTCCAAAGAAGGGCCTATTATTAAAGTCCATTAAAAGGGATGGGTAACATTGAACCACTAACGTAATTAGCTCGTCGGCTATGATCGCGCTGAGTCCTGTCTGTTTTCCGCAGACAAGACTCTAACCAAGAAACTACGTATTGTTTGCACCGGTAGATAGTCGAATTAATCGTGAGATTCCAATCTAGGGGGAACATTAATTCCTTTGCAAGGACTTAACCATAGCAACTAGTCAGTCAATGGAATGTGACCTGGTTTGTACTTTCCGACCAAACCCACGATGCAAGTTTGGGGTCATGGACTTGGACTCTAGACTCATAAAATATCAAGTACATTCACTTCCATGTGCCTATGGATATTCTATTCTTGTTAGCTTTTTTTAGACCTGATCAGAAGTCGCTGATTTTAATTAAGTTGATATGGAACAAAGAAAACCCAATTTGTTTTTGAAGAGTTTGATCACAGGCAGAGAGAGCCATATGGGTTAAGTATGAGAGGTGTTGGTAAAGAGCAGCAACGACTGAGGCTCCGGCGTTCCAAATTTATAATAGGAAAATCCTATGAAGAAGCTGATAACAGAAGGACAGTGGACATGTTTGAGTTTGTCGGTTTTTATGAACGTCAAATGTTTTGTTGTGGAGGAGCTCACTATATTATTTTTCGTGCACTTGACTGTCTTTGTTGCCTACACGTGGATAATGACTTTTACGGTTCTTTTGGCATCAACACGCAACCTCCCACCTTCCTCTGTCTGGTTTAGTTTTCTTAATTATTAAATAGTTGAATTTAAGGTGTAAAAAAGGTTAAGTTCCCACGCGACACAATATCTCTTGAAGTCGCTGTGATGTGCTTGATGTTGACTGTTGAAGCCGAGCGAGTCTTGAAATTTGTTGTTTTGATGCATATGTGATATGCCTTTTGTTACTTGTTACATTGTTATAGTGCGCGCTCTTTGGCGGCATGGCACGAGATGGCTCGTTTCTCGTGGTGCCAAATGCATAGCCATGAGTTTAATAAAGAAATGCAAGTATATATGCAACGGAAGGTCCCTGTTTGAAATTGAAACCCACATTTCTCCCGGCACTGCCTGCACTTTTTGGGTGCGTGTTTTCTGTTTCAAACTTTAATCCTTTGGATCCATCGGTGAAATAATTGGCTCGATTTCCAGGACAGCTACAATAGCCTTCTAAAGAATCTAAAATAACATATACATACATCCATCTTACTACTCATCTTGTCTAGTATGCATGGCGCAAGCAAGGATAATTATTCGAAGTTCCAGATCTCTACTTAAGAACTTTGCTTGAAGGAACCCCATTTTTAAGGTGTTCGGCCCACGCACCGAGTGAAGTTATAGCCGACAGACCCAGAATACACTCGAGCTCTTAACCACAGTTGAGTCGACTCCTTTTGGTTTCCCCTTCAGGATTTTCGTACGTGTGCAATGAAATAAACCTATAGTTAAGAGACATATTAACAAAAGAATAGAGCTCGTATTTCCAAATAAACCAACCAGCGCCCCATGCCTTTAAGGCATATCAGCAAGCAATTACGGGGATGAGAAAATGCCAACAAATGTGGACTCGGACCGCACTTTCAATGGTATAGAAGCATCACTTTATTCCAAACCCACAGTGTTTTGTAGAGCCTGAAGACAAACAAAATAGTCAAAAAATTACCTTTTCAATTAAAAACAACATCTCCCCAACCAACCAGTTAGAAAACCCCACAATTATTACTATTACGTCTCTGATTAGTAAAATATATAGATTGGTTTAAGTACTATAATTTTGACTGATAATATATATATAATGATTCTTTTTATCACCAGGGTTTCGAGGCACATCCACTTTACTAATTACACCGCATCGGCCATTAGGATTATTAGAGCCTCGGCCGGTAATTATCCATCCACCTATCTACCCAAAAAGTTGTCCGTATGTTCGAGGGGATCATATGCATGCTTTAGGTGATGGGATGCAATATATATATATATATGATGAATTTATGTTGACCAAAAGTAAAAATGGATTTGATTGCCTGAAGAATATGCATAATATGCATGTGATTGCCTGGAATTGTTAATTACCTAAAACTCTTTGGATAGACAAGAAGATGGGTGATTACTGATTACAAAACGATTTACTTGGAATTGTTAATTACAATAATAATCTCCTAGTGACTCTTGTCTTTTCACATGTCTATATTATATGACAAGAAAACCATCCATTCGTTAGCGTTCAACGTTCACTTTCTCCGGACAGCCAGACCAAAAAAATGTTTTGTCGTCAAGAAACAAGCTGTAGCCGTGCCGGCCTGTCCTCCTAGGTAGGTGGGGAAGAGAAAGGAGGAAGATAGATTGGGTACAAAGTATTGGAAACATGGACCACATTCTGGTATTAAACTCTGCTCATGACCATGTATGTGGGAATCGCTTTTCGTTTTCTGTGAAGTCCGCGAAGAGGAGAAACGAGGACAAAGACACGATAGATAGAGACGTCCTTGTGCATCAAAATGGAAATTTGGGTATTTTCATGATTGGTGGCAGACAAAAGAGCAACACAAGTTGACCATTAGATGTTGACGCGTCGACATATTGGAAGCTGATGCATCACCATTAAATCCCTTCAAGCGGGGATGCACACACACACACACACAACTCCTCCTGTTTCTTCTCGAATCTCTCCCTCTCTCAAAAGGCCACAAAGAAGATAATGTCATATAGCACTTTAGATTTGCCAATGAAATGTTAAACTCAAAGTGGCATATTGACACCAAAGCATGCGAAGCATATACGGAAATGGTACTCGATGCATGGATATTCATATCCATTGAAGTGTGTTGATTAAACAGTGTTGTCTAATAGCTCAGAGAGCTCTAGAGAGTGAGATTCTTCTGTGTTTGTATGGCCTCTACCACCAATACACAAAGCGGATATGGATGATGATGTGCAGCTTCGGGTGCTCTTAAATTTTCATTCACATACGCATAAACTCGAACACCTAATGTGCAATTTTCACATACGCAAAGATTCGAACGCCCAATGTGCAATTTTCACATACGCATAAACTCAAACACCTAATGTGCAGCAAGTAATGTTACCGCAAAAGACAACGCAGGATAAAGTCGACAGCATCAAGTCAAAAAGCGAGCTAAACAGGCATCCCGAGCGGCGCCAGTAATCGATTAAAGAGTATCACTTGCGGACCCTTCTAATCACCTCTTCTTCTTTCTACATAGGAAAGGACAGAACCTCAAAAATCGAGGCTAATGATGATGCCGTTCGACAGCGAAAAGGATGTCGGGAATGGAAGGAAGCAGAACAACGTGGTCGGCCCAAACTAAAGTTGAAGCACACTTTAAGCCCACTGGTTTGATGTCAACCTTTGACTGGCTTCCCACGGAATTGTTCCTTGCCCGAGTAACAAGCACAAATGAGCACGTTGTTATAGGCCTTGGGCCTTATGGGCTACCTTATTCACATTTACTCACATAAGAAATATATTTTACTGGCTTTGCAAAAGAAGCCCTCGAAGGTAACAAACATAATCATTGATCGTGACATTGTCTTCATCGAAATAGTAAAGGCAGGTATTGATGGACTCAAGTTCTCTCCATTACTTTTTTGTTCAATTGAACTCGGAGCCTTTTTGCTTGTTGGGGTTGGTAGGGATTGTTAGAGGTTCTCATCGAACTGGCATCTAATAATAGATGGGGCTACTTAAAGGTAGTCAAGAGGATTAGTCCCGCCACACTGCCATCAGCCAAGTGGGGGCAGAATTTCAAGATCAATAACCTAGCTCATCCACTCTAATGTAAATAAGTTAGAATTTCATTATATAAACATAAAAAATAAATATCATTAAAAGTGTATTCACTTTATTTAATCATAATTGCTATTTATTGTATACAAAAAGATATGATTTATATTTCAAAATGATATTTATTTTCATATTTTTATAAATAAAATATTACTTGTATATTACATTCAAAATTAATAATTTTTAAATTTCAGCATTTTAAATTAAAATAAATAATTTTAATTAGATCTTTTTTTTTTTTCAGTAAACTATACACAATTGAAGAATTCAAGCAGGACATGGAGCATCTACCCTAAAAGAAAAGGTATGACTCAGAACATCCTTGAATTGGCAATAATGAAGAATTAGATTGAGCTTATCCCAAATTCCATATAACCAATTTAGCACTATATGAAGAGATAAAACTTATACATGCCAGTGTTTTGAGTTCCAACTTTGGTCCGAGTTGTGCTCTGGTATCTTAGACAAACTTGTTCACAGCATAATTTACATAAACAAACTAATACAATCTCAGCTTTTGTCATTGTCATTGCACCCTCTTGACCTGAGAGTGGGTGTAAAAACCTCTCCTTTCACCGTATTGTTTGGAGGGCCATTGAGTAAATAAAACCACAACATATCCTTTTCTTCCTTGGGCCTTCACTTCGGTTTTAGCTATTACAGACATCCAAATCAGGCCCATCTAATTGGAAAGACCAGTTGCAAGCCTTGCTCTTAGCTCTTTCCTCAGAATTTTGCCCGACGGAGCTCTAGGAATAGCGTCCGCGAAAAAAACCCGGCCAAGTCTCTTGTAAAAAATAACCTGAAGACAACAAATCACCACAGTTCTGTTCAACAAATGTTCTATATTTCTTTTTCCATCAATTCAATGTGCATGTGTTTGCAATTGCTGCTGTCTAATGCATATTGCACAAAGGTTAATAATTATTGGTGAATCCAGTTTCTACTGCATAAACTGTAATCCTGACATGGATACCAGAAAATTTTTACCTGTTTTGAGATGTATTGCTTGATTTCGTCTTCCGTGATTTTACAACCGTTGGATCTTACCACAAATGCAACGGGGATTTCGCCCGCAGCCTCATCCTTCATCCTGTGCCACACAAATTGGAGATCACTAAGTTAGCTTAAATCTCGATCGAATCAAGCACTCTAATGGCAAAAGGCATTTGCCCATTTGGAAATTCACGAAATATAGTGGTGTGGGGACACTTACGGTACAACAGCAGCATCAGAGATGTTGGGATGGTTGATCAACATTGCTTCGAGCTCGGCGGGGGCCACTTGGAACCCTTTGTACTTAATCAATTCTTTCAAGCGGTCAACGATGAAGAGCTCATCGTCATCGTCAATGTACCCAATGTCACCGGTGTGCAACCACCCATCTTTGTCTATGGTCCTCTCCGTGGCCTCGGGATCATTTACATATCCTGATAGGATTGATAAAGAGTAAATTTCCAATATTTTTCCAGATTAAAGAAGCTAAAAATTAATGTGCCAAAATGGCCTTTCAATGACTGCAGAATTGACCGCATTTTGTCTATTGAAAAAGCAAAAGCGACTGCAGAATTGACCGCAATTTCACTATTGAAAAAGCAAATCTCTTAGTGTTCATAAGGAAACGACCCCTTCGCTGGCCTAGCTAAAAACCCACGTTGGTCACAATGGAGAGAAATGGACAGAAAAATCAAAGTCAAGCCAGCAGGAGCATCAAAAGTTGGTGGCTATATTGACTATTGACTTCCTCTTTTTTATTTGTTCTTAAATTCAAATTAGACAATACGCAAAGAAATTGTATGGGCCCCTTTTTCTACGGCTGGTTGGAAATTTTGAAGGGGACTTCTAACTAGTAAACTCCCAAACGAAATTTAGCTAACACGCAACCACAAGTTGATAATATGTCTCTAGTCGGTTTGCCTCAAGCATGGTTGTCCCTTCTACACATCAGTAACACCAAGAAGTCCCTCAAGCTACACGACGCCCAGTATCAATCCTTCTAATTTTAAAAAATATATATATCTATATAAGATTTATAAAAATAAAAAATATATTTTTTATTACATAATTCACAATTTAATTTTAAAAAAAAAACAAAGAATTAATCATTTACTAATGTGACGAAATTCCTCTAAAAGGTTGGTGAAAGACATCCTTGGCCCACAATCAATTTAATGTAGGTGGGGTTGGTGAGGAGGCAGACCCCTGCAGTCACTTTAGATTGGGTGGGATCCTCACCTACAACCATTTTTCGGGGTTCAATTGATTAAATGATTGGGAAATTTAAATACGTATCCATTAAAAGGAAAATAAAGGGGGAAGACCATGAAAAGATTCCTCCCCAGCATCAAAAGCAAAAGTTTTGGCGACAAGGCTGTAGTGGGGCATTTAGATCTTAAACATACATTTATATACAAATGGAAAATTAGCCTTCCTTTCTGGCTGTATCATACAGAGCTCCACGATGTCTATAGCCAAATAAGAGACGGACACTATTATCTTGACCTGGTCAATATTATTTCTGCATAGTCCGCCTTAGACATTAAACTTGGTTGTTCTTGTACCAAATTTGATCGGTCTCGATACCAGTTTTTTGGCTAATTGGTAGACTTATACAATAGTTGAACGACCTGGGCATAAATATATTAAAAATTCAAGAAAGATAAATTGTCTTTTTTTAGTTTTCAAAATTAAGATATCTATTAGATTTAAAAAAATAAATAAATAAACGACACTCAAAAAATAGCACCAGCGATGTCTATGTTAAATACCAAATGAAATGCTATGCTTAGTCAATAAAGCACTTCGTAAATTTGCCCTTTTGTATGTACGATGACAGAGGGTATTTTTCTTTGATAAAAAGGAAAGAAATAAAAGAGGATTAGAACGTGTACCAATCATAATTTGGTCGCCCCTAATGCAAATCTCCCCAGCTTGATTTCGCGGGAGCGAAGCACCAGTGTCCGGGTCAACGATCTTCATCTCAGCGTTTCTTACAACAGTTCCGCACGCTCCTGACTTAATCTCAAAGGGTTCCTTGGCAAAGGCCAAGCACATTGCTAGTACTGGTCCTGCCTCGGTCATTCCGTATCCCTGCACAACAAGCCACACATACATTTAGATACAAATCAAGTTCCAGCTTTAATTCCCTCGTCAATCTAGCAGCACGGGTAAGGACAGTTATGTACATTGGCAACACAGTCTAAACACCTAGTTAGATTACTTGGAAGGCCAATGTGATCGTAGGCTACGTATGTGAAAAAATTTCTCTCGACCCATCTAGGGCTACCTAACGTCTTAATTCCTTGCTATACATATTTTTGGCCCTTAAAAAGGAAAAAAAAAATCCCCAGTATTAGCTTTTTTTTTTTTTCATCAGATATTTTTCTATGGATTATGCTTTTCATAAAATTGAAGAGGCAACAAGTAGCAATAAAAAAGTACCTGTCCAAGTTTAGCGTTAGGCAGCTTGGCCCTCAACGTATCCTCAAGCTCCTTCCCCATGGGAGCTGCGCCGGACATCACCGTCCGAATCGAGGAAAGATCGTACTTATCAACGTCGGGACTTTTCGCAATTGCCAGGACGATCGGCGGGACAAAGGGTGCTATTGTCACTTTATACTTTTGCACAAGCTCCATCAATCTGATAATCTCAAATTTTTGCATGATCAAGATTGCTGCCCCGACCCTTAGCCCGCAAAGCAGCACAGAATTGAGTGAATATATGTGAAACAATGGCAGGACGCAGAGAATTACATCCTTCTCGTGAAAGTAAAGATTGGGATTCTCTCCGTCTACTTGCTGTGCCACGCTGGTGACAAGGCCTTTGTGCGTTAACATGACACCTTTAGGCAGACCTGTAGTCCCGGACGAATAAGGGAGGGCAACGACGTAGTCCGGGCTGATTTTGACGGCGGGGATGTCGGTCTCGTCGGCCGTTGTCAATTCTGAGAAATGCAAGAAGCCTTCTGGCGAGGCATCGATGGTCATTACCTTGACATGATTTTCTTTGGCGAATTCCCTCACTTTCTCGGCGTAGACTGCTTGTGTTATTATCAGCTTCGACTTTGATGCCGTCGCTTGTTTTGCAATCTCCGCCTCAGTGTAAAACGGATTGGCCGTCGTGCTCATGGCTCCGAGATATGACGCGCCAATGAATGCGAACACGAACTCCGGCGTGTTCTGGAGCAAGAGCATTATGACATCCCCTCGCCCAATTCCCAGCTTGTTGAGGCCGGCGGCGACTTTGCGGGAGATGAGTTCAACATCTGCGTAGGTGTAGATATCGCCGGTGGCACCATTGATCAAGCAGGGATTGTCTCTGAACTTGGAGATATTTTCAAAGCAATAAGTGTGTAGAGGCAGGTGACTTGGGATATCAATAGCGGGAAGTTTGGACCTGAAAATGAAATCTTTTTTATCATGTTTGGCTTCCATTGTTGCCAAGGGAGAAAGAAAATGAAGGTGAGACTCTTGGGGAGCCGATGGAGAAGGTAGGTGTTTGGTTTCTGCTTCCCTGGTTGTTCGAGTTTCCGATCCAGGTAATATAGTAGTTGGCGATGGTAGGTGCTGACCGGTGAAAGGGAGTTGATAGGAAATTTCCTCGTTGCCAAGGACAGACTACGGAAAAATGAATAAATCCAAAGTTATGGGTATATCAATATAAGTTCAACAAAAATAAATAAATAAATAAATGAATGTTAGGATTATTATGTGTATTAAAATTGAAAATCTATTATTTTTCACGTGTATGTGAAAAAAAAATCAAGTGATTAATACTCTTAACACATTTACCTTCTCATTGTCGTACCCATTAGCAGGACTTCAACCCATATTGAAGGAGGATATGCATAAGGTACAGTGGTTCCCACTAATGTCTATAATGTCTTAATTTCGTACTATTTTTACTTTATAAGATGTAGAGCCACCCCCGTGAACAAAAATAAATAAATAAATATATTTCTTCTCCAACTCCAATTTGTTCATGCTTGTAGCGTAGACAGCAATGTGACCTAACACTTAAAAAATTATTAAAAAAATATATGTAATATGAATCAACAAAATAACAAATAAAATATATAAAATAAAAATTGATATTTATCTAATAATCATAATTAAAGCCGTATTAAATCGATAATATATCTTTGACGTTGTCATAGATATGCACCCTACTATATTTTTATATGCATTCCAATTTAATGATTACTACGGCGTGTAAATTTACATCACGAGATAAGCCACTCAATCATCTCATTCTGTGGATAGAGTTCTATGTATCCCTCGAGCATTTCCTACTTAGTCTTAACAGTGGTATTCGAGCCTACGCTTCTGTATCAACATATTTGGTGAAGGCATGGGCTTTTTATTCCAAAGTGGCTTAGTTTTTTTTTTTTTATTTATCTTTTTTCCCTTTTTATCCGTCGATGTTGAAATTTGAATTATAAATTGTTAAAACTAAGAGTCCACCTATTTTGGTTAAGTTGGTGGCAATTGTGACCGGTCCTGATCGAGTTAGCCGTGTAGCTCCGCGAGTCTCGTTGGTCACTTAATGCAGGCTTATTCATAAATTGATCTACATCGGGGTTGGTGAGGGGTATCATTCGTGTTGGTGGCTGGGTGACGTGGGGGTTGCATAAACACTACGTATAATGCCATCAAGCCAAAATGGTAGTACATGATCTTCGCGGCTTTTAGGTAACATAGATTGCATGTCACGTTGGACTGGAAGCCACTATGTATGCCGCGTCGGATTTTACCTAACACTGCTTACCTCCTTTTGTTGACACGGTGCGCTTGGGTCATGTTGCGGTTAGCGTCTCCCCTCACCTACTACGGCCTCGAAAATTTTGTGATAATTGTCAAACTTCTTTGAGATCGAGAAACTACTGTGCAAGTGATACTTCTGGATAAATGATTATGGTACTTTATTCGTCGGTCGGTATACTGTATAGTTGCATTTAGGTATTTATGACGAGATCGGTTATCAGATGCTTTGGTGCCGACTGATGTTGCTTGCAATTCCCATGGGAAATTAATGAGAGTATTGTATAAATCCAGATTGGAACAAGCCTTGCTATCCCATTAATCAGATCACCTAATTAAATGTCCAGAGATTTGGTAACTACATACCACATTTTCTGATCAAGATTTTGGTATTCTGCCGTTCTTGTAAGATGAATGTGACAAATGTCGTAATTAAATAAAATACCTTTTATAAGCTATCAACTTTCGTGTTCAATTAAAATTTAATTAAAGACCTTTTATGTGTTTGTCAACTTTCGTGTTCAATCAAATAATGTATATTTATATATCTTATTGGATGGTTAATGAGACCACAGATTTGGTTCATAAATGGGTCTCCCCCCCCCCCACCACCACAATAATCAATCGATTCAATGGAAGGGTCATTTTAAGAATGAAATAATCCAAACTTACACGCCATTTGACTAAAACCACAATCATAATGAAATTGCTTACAATTTTTTCTTTGTTAGTAAACTTATTAAAGTATGAGATATGCAATATGAATAATTTTTATTTTTATTGTAATTAAAATGAAACGAGAGTTATTAAGGATTTTAACCTCATTTTAATAAAGTAACTGTAAGGGTACAAATGCACAGAATAAGTTTTCCCAGGGACTGTGATAATAAAAAAACAGAAATGTTTATATTTGCGATTGAAAGTCCAGATCTATAATATAAATACATTTACATTTACATTTATATTTATATTTATATTTATATGGGACTAAAGTTTCTTGTCAATTTTGATAGAAGACGAGGGGAAAAAAAAAAAAAACTATATATTCTGAGATCACTTGGTGTGCTGGAATTCTGTACATTAAATCTCGCAAAATTTTGCCACCTTTCATGGAAAAGTTCGTTCTCTTTTTCAGTCCTTTATTTACCATTTTCTGTCAGAAACAAATATGCAATTTTTGGGTAGAAAAGAGTAGAAAACTATATATTCTGAGATTATTTGACGTCCGACTTTGGTACAATTACAATACGTTTCAGCAATTTTTTGCCACTTGCCATGTACAAGTTTGTTCTCTTTTTCAGTCTTTTTTTTTCACCATTTTTCTCAGTCTTTGAGTCTAAATTTTGTATTTTTAAAAATTTTATTCTAACCAGAAATTAGAATTGATACTTCTGGTTCCAGTTTTGGTCCTATTTTATAACTACTTATTACAAATTGATTTTTTAATGGATTGAACCGTAGCGATACCGGCCTTTCACAGTCCCACAAATTCAAGCCCGACCAAAATTTCAGCCTACTTTGTTTTGTGCTGTGTTTTAAGAATAGGCCTGTAATGAGTTTTCTACGGGCATTCACTCCGGCCCGATGATAGTTTGAGCCCACATCAAGAGATCCAGATGTTGACTTTTAATAAAGATAATATACGTTTTGGATCAGACGCGAAGCCCTGGGAAATCACACTCACTAGGGAGTCAATACCCAATTTAAACTGGTCTATTTCTTTCGACTCTACCATGAGCAAAGTCCAAAGAACGAGTGAGAGACTCTGTCGCTTAGGGAGTTATTAGGCTTTGGACTGACTTTTAGAATTCCATGTTCAAACAGCCTTTTTAGGTTTCTCGACCCAAGAGCTCGTGTTCTCCAATCCGATAAGCAAAATCTTGAGCCCGCGACGTGGGTGCTTGTCAAGAAATGGAAGCGGTGGGATGTCTAAAGAAGAGCAGTAGAGCACAATCTGAATGGGGCCAAGAGTATCTCCAAAATACGTATCCCGATTAGGGATAAGTTACTCATCTCCTTTTATATTTGTTACGGTATACTGTATACTGGCGTGCGAGCGACAAATAAACACCTTTGAATAGAAGAAACAGGAGAGGTTTGATAATGGCAATTCCAGTTCAGGGTTACCCAGAAAAGTGGAAAGACAAGAACAAAGAGTAAAAATCTTATCTTAGGCCAGTGGCAAGAAAGGTAAAGGAAATTGTTTCAAGAACCTGAGGATATGTTCAATAAGTGTGGTGCTTGGCTTTGGGCTTTGATCTCATTTTGTAGGCTGTCATTTTTTAGGTTAGACGGAGGAAAATGTTTCGATAGAGTAACTTGATCGATAAGTTTTTAAGAAGTCATTATCCTCTAATATATATATATATATATATATATTTCCTTTAAGTATAATACAGGCATTTTTCTTGTCGTATCCGTAAGAACTGTTTTTAATTTCACAACAGAGAATCACCGTTCCTTTTTGGATCTTTTGTTACTCAAATTCAGGGATTGTGAATCTTTAATTTCTTCTTCTTCTTTTTTTTTTCTTTCTTTTCAAAAGATTTTACTAACCGATGGGGTGGATTCAATGTTCCGAATGGGTTCGGGACAGAAAAAGGGTATTTTCCATCCAATCCACACCTTCCTGCCTCGAAGCTTTCGGGTGATTTTAAAATTTGGGGTGCAAGTTCTATGCGTGGTCAACTTTTTTCAATGAACAGCTAAAGAGTAGGTATTCTCCACGCATTGGGCACCTTTCGGCTTCCTGCCCCTGTGCTTTCTGGCCATTCTAAAGCTTTTTGTGCAACTTTTATCGTTGCCCAACCATTTTTTCAATAAAATATTAAAATATATTTTACACGCAAAAAAATATCTTATAAACACGATATCTATAAAATTCATTTATAAAACATATACAAGCAAATAGTTAAAAAAAAAAAGAAAAGTTACTGTATGTAGTATTCATTGAAATTATTTATAAGATTTATTAGTATATTTATTTAAAAGTTTTACCAGTAAAAACAGCATTGCTACAATTAATTGAGTTTATTTTTTATTTTTTAAATAAAAAAAACGGGTCTCTTTTTGCTTAGCTGCAATTCTTATTCAATCTGCGGACGATAGAATCACAAAGACTAGGTCGAAATCTTTTGGCAGTCATTTCCCTTCCAGGATTGACCACTTGAAGGTAGAAAATCTCCTAAACAAGAATTGTCAACTATATTATATGTTAATACACTCAGGTGGCTTAACCTTGAAGGGGTTTTTGCTCAAAAAAGTGGGCTTTTTGACAAAATTTTGAACTTGTTGTGGTCCCATGTATGAAGAATATTCATTTTTTGTTGCGTGTTTCCTTGAAGAATATGCTTCCATTATTCAATTAGTGTCCGGCATGCAATGCTTTTAGTGGGGCAGGTTGCGTTTTCACAGTTAAAAAATAAACAATACTGTGCCTCCATGCCAAGGTCAATGAACAAAGTATTGCGCTACATTTTGCACCTTTTCGCGTTCAAAATGATCAGAAGCTTAAGGAAACCCAGCATTTTTCTTTTTTTGGTACTTATTTTTTCCTCATTCTCTAGTTACATTAGCTTACAATAAATTTCTTCCAATATACTACTATATAGTCGGAATATATGTCTTTACTTTGTCAATCCTTGCACTACAGGGCCTTTATCCAATGGCACTATTGCAGTTTTAATATTATATAATGATTAATACGAAACCATTCAAATGTTTGGCCAGCGTCAAATGTCAAACCCTCACATGCAAAAATTCCAGCTCGCAGTTGCCAGGACTCGGTGAATCAATTTGATACGCAACCATGGCCTTGAAAAATTACTCGGCAGCTTCCCTTAACTTCTCTCTATACCCATTACCCAAGTATATAAATTCCACAGATCATCATTTCTCGTATCCAAATAGACAATCCACTTACTATATCAACAAAACAAAGACATCCCACTTTGCAATTCTTTATCTTTGTCGTTCGATACAATTCTCTAACATGGAGAAGAATGAGTGGTCTCTGCTTAGCCGCTTGAGGAGGGTAGTAAGGAAGGTAAAGATCATACTAAATTTCAAATTGAATCGCTGGCGTCTAGCTTCAATGTTGGCGGGTGGTAATTCTACAAATAGATACAGGCTCAGCTTCAAGGACAGGCCGGGTTTGAGGGCCTGCACGGAGGATACAGAGTCAGAGGACTCAAGTTCTTCAATGGGGCTTCATAGAACTATCAGTTACCCATCAGAAGATGATATTGATAAGAGGGCTGAATTGTTTATTGAGAATTTTCGCCGGCAGCTTCAGATAGAGAGGCAGATTTCCCTGGAGCTCAAGTACCTCCAGGAAAATGGTCTCCCATCGATGTCACCTTGATTCTTTGCTTGTGAAGATTTTGAAGATATGGAGAGCCTGTGTTTTACGAAAGGTTTTCTATTGCCACTCGTAATTGTGAGTCCCTCGTAGTTTGCATACAAGGATTTGATTTGGCTGCCAAGAAAGAACAGGAGAAAGACGCACTCTTTCAACTTGCTGTGGTTTCTGAAGGCGGCTCTAAGGTTTGAATCTTTCTGTTCATGTTTAAATGCCTGTTCAGCAACCAAACCAATGAACAGACATTATTACAGGTTTTTGTGGGATTTTCTTTTCTTTTCTTTTCTTTTTTCCTTTAATTTTTTTATTCATGGATATGAGCTTTTCTTGTCGGATTTCTACTGTGAGATGATCTTACAATCCAAAATTGTTTGATGGTCGATTCTTCATTTGTGAACAGAGAAAATTAAAATTAAGTTGGCATACACTGATTGATTAATAATTCTTGAAATGATGATTTTTTTTTATTTTATTTTGTGAGTAGTTATTTGATTAATTTACGGTCCAAGTATCGATACATTCAGCTATTCTTCTTCGTCTAAAGAATTTAACTGTGGAGGCCCACCTAGGATTCAAGAGCGGCTGCTTCAATGAACAAAAGAGACAGCTAAGTTCCATTTTTAGCGTTTTTGAAGATAACAAACTTGCGGTACAGAATTATGAATTCATGAGAAACGCTCTTTGCAGTCTGATTACAATAATTTAAAATTTATTTAGAAGGAAATCAGAAAATCAAATGGGTCGCCCGGCAGCTAGTAGTAGTAGTAGTAGTGTCGTTGTATCATTCATCGCTGAACATTTTTTCAGTCGAGAATTACTGATTAGGATTCCCTATAACATACATATATGAGCTGAAAGCATCGTTCAAACAAAAAAAAAAAAAAAACCGTTCAAAAAGAGCTGAAAGCCATAGACAAATTAGATGTGTTTCTCTTAAACGGGTTCCAAAAATCGGTGTTCAAGAGAGAGAGAGAAAAAAGAAATCAAGTGATTTAGGATTTTTTTTATTTATATTAATTAGAAAAATATATAATTTACAAATTCAAATACAAGAATTTTTTGTTTAAAATCAAATAAATATTCTTTTGTTTTTAATTCATCAAGAGATTTATCGAGTAGGGAACTATAATACGAAAATATTAATTCTATTTTTTCATAAATCTTTATATACTTATATTTTTTAAAAAATTAAGATTTAAAATTTCAAAAATAAAAATATCCTTAAAAGATAATAAAATAATTCTCTCCATAAACCACAACACTTCAAACATTGTTATTATTATTATTATTATTTTACAAACTTTAAACATTGAGCTACTTATTAACTATATATTATCACACAAAAAAGAGAACTATCCCGTAATATGTAATTTACATGTCAAAAATATATATGAAAAAATGAAATCTAAATGGGTTTGTATTACGATATCATAATTTTCTCTAAAAACATTAGCCGGATTTCGCACTCCAGGCTTCACCTTCTGAGATTCGGCATATCTCATGTTCAGAACGACAGCGTTTCGATTTTCCACAAAGAAAAACACACTCTAATGAACTATGGGGGAAAATAAAATCCCACCAAAGTCCCAAAACCAATTAACTTTCTCTCTCGCATCGCGAGTCGACAAGTTCTGGGCTTCTGCTCCACTCCTCAGGATTCAGAAAAGTTTCCGTCACTTTCCCGCGAAAACAACCAGCGAAAGAAAAGTGAAGGAAAAGGAAGGACAATGTCGCACAGCGACGCAGTTCCTCTCAACTCAACTTCTCAGTCCGACATCGACGAGATCGAGAATTTAATCAACGCCAGCGTCCAAACGGGCCCCGCCACGGTCCAACCTGCCCGTCCGCCGAGTCCTCCACGGATCCCTGTTTCCTCCTCCCCTTTCATTCCATCCAACCTCCCTCCGCTGCCACTGACCAGCGAGAAGCCCCCGCCATCCGTCCCTCCGCCGCCTCCGGTTCCCTCTTATGCCCAAGGGAGCATCGCGTCGAGTGGGTTCGGGTCCCCTCCGAACACGTTGACGGAGCCGGTTTGGGACACAGTGAAGAGAGATCTGTCGAGGATCGTTAGTAATTTGAAACTGGTTGTGTTCCCGAACCCACATCGAGAGGATCCAGGCAAGGCCTTGCGGGATTGGGATCTGTGGGGCCCCTTTTTCTTCATCGTGTTCTTGGGGCTCGTTCTCTCGTGGTCCGCTTCGGTTAAGAAGGTTAGCCGCTTGATTATCTCTCCTTTAATCCTTTTGTTTTGGTCTGCCTTCTTTTTTTTTTTAATTTTTTGTCAGTGTCCATTTGCTACAGTAATCATAATTTTTGTGATAGCAACTCATACAGTTTTAGGAAATACAGAAGACAATCTTCAAATAACGCTGCATTTGTTGGGTTTTTTTTTCTTTATTTTTAATTTTGTCATTTTACTTGATGCATTTGATCCAACCTCAGGTTTTATCCTTTTACGGTTAACCAGGTATATTGATCTTAGGTCTTTTCTTGACAAATATCAGTAGTATCTGAGAGGTGGAGAAATTGATTAGATGGTGTGTTGTCTGCAAGATTGTGCCTTTTCACTCATTCTTTACTTTTGCATTGCAATTAGACTGTAAGGCTGTGGGAGAATTCATGCTTGCTGGGTAAACTCAGGCTCTGTTGGGAAAAGAAGTTGTGGGGCTGGAGGGTTAACCCAGCTTATGTCTTGAGTATCGTGATCTCAATGACTATATTTAGGTCAGTTGGGTGGGAGAGTACCAACTTCTTGCAGTTCATACTACCATTCCATCGCAGTGAGCTATGCTTGCAGACTTTCCTCGTAGGAATAGGCCGGATGTTTGAATAAAGTTCTGAACATGGACATTGGCTAGAAGGCAATCTGTTCCAGAGATTCTATGAAGCTGGAATGGTGGGCTAACTGTAGGACAGTAAATTGATATGCTTAAACAATGACAAGTTGAGATTTTTAAGCTATAGGAGAATCTGTTTGCTGCATTGAAGGTACTACAGCCAATGCCCAGATTAGGAAATCTGGTTTGAAGACTAATTTTGATTATGATAAATATGTAAAATTAGGATTTTAATTTTTTGAAGGAAATGAAATTGGATGTAGATCTGGTTTGAAGTTTCAATAGAAGGTAACACATAACAATCATTACCTTGGTTACATGAGGTTTGAAAATGTTAGTTGTCAAAGTAATATGTGCTTAAATTTGGCTGTTTCTAACAATTATTGTATTATTTTTCCAGTCTGAGGTATTTGCTGTAGCATTTGCGCTACTTGCAGCTGGTGCTGTGGTCTTGACATTGAATGTTCTGCTTCTGGTAATGCCCTCCTCTCTCTCCCTCTCTCTCTCTCTCTCTCTCTCTCTCTCTCTCTCTCTCACATGAATTGTGTGCAGACACCAACATCCAAAAATATCTATGCTCAGTGACACACATGCTGAGTAGATGAAAAAACTTGCTAAATTCACTTTTCGGTTTAGGCTTCCATATCCTTTCGAGTGGATATTGATACTCGCAAAAACTTGAGCCATGCATATTATTTTAACGAATGGAAATTATATTTTCTATAAATACTTGTTGTAAAGAATATCATGTATAGTTGTATTAAGATGCTCTTAGACAGTAAGTAATGGGAATTTCAGGTGTCTATGTATAGGTTGAGTTAAGTTTCATCTTTTGTTGCTTCAGGGTGGACATATAATTTTCTTCCAGAGTCTGAGCCTTCTGGGATACTGCCTCTTCCCTCTGGACGTTGGTGCACTGCTGTGTATGTTGAACAACAATGTGATGGTGAAAATGATTGTGGTATGTGTGACATTGGCTTGGAGCTCATGGGCTGCCTACCCTTTTATGAGTTCAGCCGTCAACCCCAGAAGAAAGGCTCTTGCACTCTACCCTGTCTTTCTTATGTACGTATCTGTTGGTTTTCTCACCATTGCCATCGATTAGCTAGTCAACAAGAAGCCCCAATAATGGGATTCCATGAGCCATTGACACTCAAAGTACATAGGAAGTTTATCTGATGGATAGCTTTTCCCTTTTCTTCCAGATCTTGTTACTGTATTTTTTTGTCATGTTTCTGATTCAACTTGTCTGAAGAGAAACTGCAAATATTATACATTGGATGTGCCTCTGTACCCTACTCCGTGTCTTCTCTGCAAGGATGGGTTTGGAGATTTTAAGTTCCTGGGGAAAATGGAGGCTCATGAATTTATATACACCTGTTAACCATGAATTACTTCTGAGGTGGCTTGCCTCGTTGCGGGCTAACTCAAAATTTCCCCGTGTCTTGTGTTGTATTATGTTTTATTGTAAAAACATTCTGGATAAGATGCGTTTCTGTTGCCAATCACAAAAGAGAAGCCAATTGAATGGCATGCACGCGAATTCCACCCAATTTCCGCTTCTCAATTGCGGTTACCAATGTAGCACACATGGGAAATTCTCTGTCCAAATGCAATGTGATATTCTGGGGATCCACGCTGGATGTTTAATTTAGTTGGAATTAGGAATTTAATGCCTCGTATTCAAGCAAAATAAAATCCAAGAGAACTGAGAGTCCTAGGAGAGCTCAAAGCTTACTTAACATGATAACAAATAGTGCCATTAACAACCTGCTGCATTCATCTGTGATAAAGTTACCATGGAAGTGATATGACCACACAAGCGTCCAAACCGGCCAAGGATATTAGAACAGAAGGCCATGTTCCCGTGCTGCTTCAGCAAGGGCCTTTACTCGGCCATGGTACAGGTATCCACCTCGGTCAAAAGCCACTTTGCTTATCCCTTTCTCCAAACAGGACTTTGCAATGGCCTCACCCACCATTTTAGCTACTTCCTGAAACATGGTGAAATTAACTGTGAACATTTGATGAGGATACAATTCAGATAAAACTGGTAAGAAGGAAATTTGGGGGAGTTGCTCGTTATCATAAAGGCACCGGTATCAAAAGAATAGAGATGAAAGCAGCGGGCTGGTACTTTCTGACTACTTGCATTTTGAAATATGCTCAAGGCCACTAACTGAACTCGGACCAAAAATTGAGCACAAAATCTGGCATAGCTAAGCTTGTCTGCAGTCCTAACTCCTAACCATCAAATCATTTGGCTAACAAAATACACTTCCAAACTTACCACAGTAGGACCAGAACTGTAGTCAAACTCCTCGGAGATGGGCTTCTGCAATGTAGAAGCTGAAGCAAGAGTGTGCATCTTAGTGTCATCAATCACCTGAACATAGAGATGCTTGTTGGAACGGAACACACACAACCTTGGCCTGTCCGGAGTTCCTTCAACCTAAGGACAACAAGAATTTCCAAAACAAGCATAATTTGCATCATACTGAGTTTGGACCAAAAATTTACATCAAAAAGAAGGTAGTACCATATCAATCATAGGCGAATGATGGAACCGCTAATACATTGAACAACTATCACCCGACCCTTATGTTGCAGTAAGACAAGGAAGCGGAAAAAGAATACAAGTAAACCAACACCCTACTAATAGTCCGTGTAAGGAAAAACACTACTGAGAAACGCTTCTGAGAAACCGACACCCTACTAATAGATCTGCACTGACTCAAAATGTCAAGAGACTGGCTTTAAGTGTTCACCATGGCAGCAGGACTAAATTATCCAAGATTACATATTTTCCCTGCCGCCCTTTGAGGAACGCTTGCCTATCCCTCCTCCCCTGCCTTCTAGGCTTAGAAAGCCTGCCAATCTTCTTAGGGAGAAAAAGGGTTTCCCAGAGGAAATTTTATGCCACGCCTGACTACTAAGAAGACTGACTTGTCCTCTCACGACAGGGATTCATTCTTCATATTAATCAAAACTAACACTGTCCTTAGCTCACTCTACAGCATAAGACAAGGCAACTACAGAATCGAGAAAACGAATGTACAACCAATTTTTAAAGATCTTGATTTTCCCAAATGGTAAAAGAAGAAGAAGGGAAAAAAAAAAACAAGGATGAGCGAGGGGAGTGAGAGCGGCTACACACACTCAACTCACATGCCTAATACCAAACACCTTGAACGCATAGCTTCTACATGTGGACAGAACATAAGAATAATGTTTGCGAAATTGTACCTTCTTTCTGATACGAACATGGCGGGCAGTTCTGTCTTCGCGTCTGGTTCTGGCCTTGGCATCGATTGTCACGAAGTTTGGACACGAAGTGGGCCTCGGCCTTGGTCTCCCTCCAACCAATGCCGATAGCTGCTGACCTCCATAGCCTAAAAAACCACTCCACACTGAAGCAGCGCCGTTTGCCATCCCCTCGTCTTCGACTCCAGGAGATGAGGTTAATATTGTCAAATTATTATTTCCCTTATTTTCGCCTCTCTCTCTCTCTCTCGGAATCGGATAACATCACCAACGCTGTCAACTGCTAATAACCCCACGAGTCCCGACAACATACGACGCACCGTTTCGACTTATCTTTCTTTCTTTTGTTTTTTTGTTTTTTCTCTGACGGACCCATGTAATTATTTCATCGCTCGTCAGGTCCACTTTTTCCCTGTTCTCTTCTTTCTCTCCGTCTCTTTGCTTGCCGCTCAAATTTGCATCTGGTCTGGTCTGGTCTGGTCTCTGTCAAGATTCAATCGCTGCATCAGCTCTTAGTTCTCCGAACGGAGAATAATATGGAAGAGGTACGACCCATTATCTACTTTGCTTTTCCTTCTTCTTGGCGTGCCCTCTTCTCGGGTCTTTTGGTTTCTTTTGATGTACTTTTGTTTTGGAGAGTAGCTATTTGTACTTTAGTGCCGTGTTTGGTGGCCAAGAAAAAAATTGATTGAGTGGGTTTTGTTGCAATAGAAATTTCCAAGCACTCATTTTCCGTTCTGGGCTTTTCGTTGGTCTTTTATCTGTTACAAAAATTTCTAAAAAGCCACTGTGTGTTAGTCTGAGGTTGTCGTTCTTTTTGCATCAGCCTGGAGAATTTCGGAATGAATTCTTTTATTATTATTACAACATGCCGCCAAGAATTTGGTCCTAAACGACCAGATTGAATGTGGCTGAACACGAAAAACGACGGCTTTCTTGCTCTTTGGTCTGGTTTTATGAGTATTAGCCCGCTGCATTTCATATATGTGTTTTAGACTCCATATACCAGAATGTGATTGCGTTCATCTGGAATAGCAACATTTTTAACCATTTCCTTTTGTATTTCTGAGTTGCTTCCTCTTTCTCTCACGGTATTAGTAGGAAACAAGCATGTTATGACCAATGGCTTGTTTATTCATTGCAGCCTCATTCATTGACAGAGATTGGCAAGACGGGTGATAGATGTGTAATAGTCCTTGAACTGTCTGAAAATGAGTCCTTTTTTGATAAAAAGAAGGTGAGAATGAGCTTCAACGATGTAGGAATATTTCAACTTTGAGAAGGCAAAAAAATGCAAGATTTGCAATTTTTCCTATGATTTTGTGGCCATTTCATTTTTTTTTCTTTAAGGTGCTATTTCTTTTGTATCCTCGTCTGAGTTTATGATTCAATCATATATTTTATTTTTCCGGTGAGAGACCACATTTCATTGGGGGGTTAACTTGCTATATTTATATGATTAGTTTCTTTTCGATTTTTGGCAGAATTTGCTGCAGAGTAAAGGCTTTGACATCCGGGAACAAATATCACTTGATGGCCTTTTGTCTTCTGATTCAGTTGCTGCCACCTTGGAGAAAATGCTTGAGATTGCAAGAATCATACAATTAGATGAGGTGAGAAAGGTGCAAGGTTTGTGTGTCTATAAACTAAATGTCATTCAATGGATACAGAGTAACTATAAAAGCAAGCCAATCTTATTGGTGGGGTCAATTGGTTCTCCCTCTTGGAGCTGGTGATTTTCATTATGTTCCTTGCTTCTTTAAGCAAGCATGCCTAGAAATTAAAGTAGAAATTGAAAGAAGAGACACAACAATCTTGCATCATTTTGTGATCTTACTCTCAGGAGTTGCTATTCATAATTAATCTGTGATCACTGAGGTGCAGGTAGAACTTTATTTTGATGACTTTGATGAGCGTTCAACAGTGGAGTTCTGTAGTGACAGGAATGAGGTGGAGGCTCTCAATTCAGTCCTCTCACTTGTTAACGGCACAATCTCTGGTAAAAGATGCATGGAAACAAATGTCTTGCAAGCCTTACAAGACAAAATTATTGATAGGATTGACATATTTGTGGAAAAGACCAAAGTGGAGGCTACAATCAATAAAAACTACAGTTGCGACAAAGAAAAATGTTTAGTAGAATGGGGCAAAAAGAATGGTGTAATGACAAGATTGGAGATAGTCCGTAAGTCTCTAAGACTAGCAAACCCTAATGACATAAACAAGTATACAGTGCTTCACATCTTGATGTCTGCATCTGAGGTTGTGAAGTTTGCATGAAACTAATTACTAAGAGGGAATAAAACAGAAGACAAGTTACATATGGTTCAAGGAAATTAATTTGTTCATTTTCACAGTTTGTTCTTCATATAGATATTGAAGAAGCTGGTAGAGGAGCCATAGCTTCAAAAGATTTGAAGGCTGGAGATCTTGCTTTGGAAATTCCTGTGTCTCTTATTATTTGTGAAGACCTTGTGCGTGAATCTAGTATGGTATGTTCCATTAACTAAAGGCACATAAATGTTTGTGAGTTACTATTCATTATGTACATAAGTGTCAACAGACTCAGGGAATCTATCTACAGAGGACAGAAAGAGATATAACCCTTCTAAGATTTTCTTTCCCTTATTTTTGTAATTTAATTCTGCACAGCTTTATTGCTGAACTAAGCTGGCAGTTTGACAAGATTATTTCTTAGATGGGATACATTGAGTAGCTTCCTGAGAAATGATTTAGGTGCCTGACCAATTATCCTCTAGAAATTCAAAGACATTATGACTTGGGGGAGTTTATCCTAAATGCTCAGTGTTGTAACAGACTACAAATAATTGAGAGGCTGCTTTATGGGACATGATATCATTGAGCATTCACCTAATAGAAAATCACACATGCTAACACATTGGTTCAGCATGTAAAGCCTTTTATGTCATTTTTTTGCAGTATCAAGTGCTGAAGCAGATTGATGGAATTTCCGATGAAACTATATTATTGCTGTGGGGCATGAAGGAGCGGCACAATTTGAAATCAAGATTCAAGACCTACTTTGATGCATTGCCAAAAGAATTTAAAACAGGTGTGCCCTTTGGCTACAATACACCTTTCGATGTGAACTAAACTTTGTCGCCAGAACTCATGTATAATTTCATACAAGTAGCAATATGAAATGAGATCTTAAGGCCACCTTATTTGAATATTTATAGGCCTGAGCTTTGGTGTTGATGCAATCATGGCTTTGGACGGAACATTGCTTTTGGAGGAGATAATGCAAGCAAAAGAGGTAAATTAGGTCATGCACCATGCAGATATCTACTCCATTGCCCTTATTGTTTGGTGAGCTCTGCATTTAGTAATCTTTAAGTCAAATGTGCTAACTCAGACTGTACAGGAGTATTATCTGAGGAATCAATGAAACAAGTTACTGTTCTATGAGTATGTAAGGCATTTTTCACCAAACCTTATTGTTTGGTGAGCTCTGCATGCAGTATTTTTCAAGTTAATTGTGGAAACTTAGACTGTCTCTTTCAGAATGTTGGAAATTTAATTTTTCAATGTACTTTAAATAATAATGTTTAATATTTATAGCTTAATGCCTTAAAAATGTGAAAAATTTTGATATTTTGCTTTCATTTGGTGAGATCCATAGCATTGTCTCATCTTCAGGTCTGGATTTTGAGAAACAGATATTGCAGAGTTTCTGATAGCAAATGCTTCTAGGGTAACTTTCTCATACTTGCTAAAGACGGTGTACTTGTTTCTTAAAATTTTCACAGCACTTGCGTGTTCAATATGATGAATTGGTACCTGCACTGTGCAATAATTATCCTGATGAATTTCCACCAGAGCTCTACACATGGGAGCAGTTCTTATGGGCTTGTGAACTGTGGTACTCCAATAGCATGAAAGTTATGTTTGCAGATGGACAGCTGAGAACTTGCTTGATTCCCATTGCGGGCTTTCTTAACCATTCGGTATGGCATTCTTCCTTAGTCTTCCCTGTATTAGTACACCATTCATTATATGACTTGGTGGTTGGTTGGTTACAATCAAGCATGAGGTTTTCAAAGGTGATGATGTATACTACTGAGCAGTTGAATCACTTAAGACTACAGCTACTGACTCAACTGACTCCGTTCCTGGAATTGCTCATGTCCTGGACTAGACTGGAAATTCTGCTGTGCTCTTTTTTTTGTTGCGCTAGAGTTAACACTTTGACCCTTGTGTTTGCTTGAATGTGGGTTGGTGAATTGGCCACCTTTCTATTGGGATGGTTTAAGTTTTGTTGTTTCTCTTCTTTGATTTAAAGAAAAATTGTGGGCTTGTTTATTTACAGAGCGTCTTGCAGTTTAACCTCCTATTATCTATGTTTTGGCTTTTAGGAAAACTTTATTTAATTTCCTTTTGTTTGTCTAACAGCTTCATCCACACATAGTTCATTATGGCAAAGTTGATCCAACCTCAAACTCATTGAAATTCCCACTGTCAAGGCCTTGTCGTGTTGGAGAAGAGTGCTGTCTTAGCTATGGGAACTACTCTGGCTCACATTTAATAACATTCTATGGCTTCTTACCTCAAGGAGAAAATCCTTATGATGTTATTCCTTTGGGTATTTTTTGTTTTTTCCTCTTGTTCTGTCATGTTCATAGACTCTCTGATGTAGGAAGGCCTATGAAATTCATGTTCTTCATCACTCTCCTTACGAAGAACATTGTTAACAAAACATATGAAAAGGTCTTAACTGGTCTTTCATGAGTCAGGATGCTGATACCTTTCACATGTGCATTCATGCTTGTGGTCCTTTGTGCATTCACTTTGAGTACCATGTAATTCCTCATTCTAAGACTCTTTGCATGTAGAGATGGAGCCTGTACCTGGCTGTGTGCTCTATGGAGATTTAGGCTTGAAAGGGTTTGGTATGGTATTTAGCTCTGGCTATCATGTGGACCCTTGGCAAAGTGTATAAATTTAGAAATGCTGATGCAGACTGAGAAATTTTGTTCTGAACAAATTGACTGAATTTTGTCCATAGTCTGTCAGAGTCTTTTGTGTTGTACGCTATTAGTATATGTGGGTGACTCCTTTTAGCAAACATTGTGTGTATTTTATGTTACAAAATGGGAGATTTCACATGAATCCCTGGTTTGGTACAGATATTGATGTTGGCGAAGTCTGTATTGAGGATGGCCCCTCGTCCACTTGGACTGCTCACATGGTGCGGGGTACTTGGCTGTCAAAGAATCATGGCTTATTCTGTTATGGCTTGCCAGCTCCATTACTAGACTATCTGCAGAAAGCTCGGAGTCCTAACTGTCACCCTAAGACAATTGTAATTTACTAATTTTTCATTTTGCAGTTCATATTTGTATGTTTTACATTTTCCCTTTTGAGTTTGAGCCTTTCACTTAGATGTGGGTTTCTTTTCTTTTCTTTTCTTTTCTTTTTTTTGTCTATTAGACTATAGATTCAATTCTCATGCTTCTTTCAATATTTGCTTCTGCAATTTTCAGACACAATCCACGTTGGAAAGTGAAATGGAAGTTCTGGAAGACCTCCAATCCACCTTCAAAGACATGATGGACAATCTTGGCGACAGTGATATTTCCGACAGGTAAAATTATCCCTTATCAAGCATGGGTAGAAGATTCTTTCAAGAAAATAATTTTCATTTCAATGAGACTTTTAGTCATTCTTGCAGAGAAAACTCTGTTTGGGACGTTGGGCTGGCACTGCAGTACAAAGATCTTGTAAGGAAAATTGTCTTCTCAGTTTTAAGAGCATGTGATGCCGGGCTTAATTTGGTGCAAAATGAATTATTGAAATGCACGGCTGAGTAAGCACCACTTCTAGGCAGATGAGCTGGCCTGCGGTATTTCTCCCCGCTGGTTGCTGACTGGCCAATGCTGCTGATAAGAATTTTGGCAGTGCATGCTGCGTGTGACTTCATTTAGAAGCTCCTTTGTTGGTGTTGTTATATGCAACGAGTTAAATGACCCATCAACATCTTTGGCAAAGTCTGAAAGTTTCCTTGATCCTCTGGAATGATGTGAGCAAGCACGAAGCATAGAATCTTGACTTTTATAGTGGCGCCTTCTATTTTTTCTCAATTCTATTCCTTGCATTTTTCGCACTCTTTATTCTTAATGGTATTTGATGGAAGACGCATCCTTTGTATGGTTGATATTGATTGGAAGGAAAAGCACAATTCGAGTGGTCTTGCATAAAAGCAGGCATGTTTATGCTTTCTGACGTGTGGCCACTGTACTTCCTACCTTTAAGAAAGATTTGGAGATGATTACCGTACCAAGTCATTTATTAAGATGGAGATCATTCCAAATCAAGTTGGTGCACTAAGAAAGTTCTAAATTACACTCTAGAAAGAAAACATAATTAAATAAATTAGGTATGCACAATCAATCGATGTATGGGTTCTTAAAATAACAATAATAATAAAAAAAACAATGTATGGTTTCAACGTATGGTATTACTTGATGTGCAATAATGTTCTACTTCTGTAGAGAAACTGTTGTCGTTGATGTTCAAGAAAACAAAAGGAAAGAAAGAAGGAAAGAAAAGAAGAGAAATGTAATGGGGTCTAAGGCAAATTTGTTGCAATTTTTTGGTGAACCTGGTTGACAATGAATCTGTTAAATGAGCGGCTGGAATGATGCAACTTTGAAAGGTCTTAATTGCGTGATGGGGTTGCTGTGGGTTAGGAAATGGCTTGGTAGTTAAACAAGGCATATCATGACAAGAAAGGGAAACCTAATGACATGATTAGTGAAAAAATAATTAGGCATAGAATGATATAATACAATATACTATAAATTATCTTCTTCGTATTATTGAGATTGTTGGCAAGAGAACATTTTGATTTTTTTTTTTGCATCAGTGATAAAACATGATTATTGCTGCTAAGAGTTCAAGATGCGACCAGCTGCTACAAGTTGTTCAAAGCCAATCATTCCAAGCTTTCGTTTTGTTATTGCCAACGCTTCCTTTGACTTCTCATTGTCTCACGCTTGGAACAATGTTGTCCACAGGCTTAATGGAACAAAAGCAGCCACCACCAGCTGCCCAAAAATGGACCCATGTTCAGCTGCCCAAAAATGGACCCATGTTCGACCATGGAATAACGTTTTATTATCCAGACGGCGCTTTGCGTAAAAGAAAATATAGTAGTTAGCAGCTGCTAGTATCATAATGTTCACGAGTACAGAATACAGCATTCGCCAGGGAACATAAGAAAAACGAGAAGTGGCTAGGACTTAAAAAGTGGTAGTTGAGACGATGTTAGGTTGCATCTTGTCCCCGACGACCCCAGTACAAATTACTGTTGAAATTGAGGAAACTACAGTTGAATTATTGTGTTTCATCCAAATGAAAAAGGAAAAGTAATATAAAGGTAGTAAAATTAGACACATTTAAGGTGTAATTTTGTATATTATATTATTATAATTATTCATTATAAATTCTTTATAATTGATTACACAATTATAATTATTAATAAAATTCATGAATAAAATATTTAACCGTTATATAATAATAAATTTATATTAAAAATGCATAAATTAAATTAATTGTGTCATAACTTTCTTTTAAAAAATATAGTTCCGATTATTACGATTGAGTGATCCGCATCTGAGACGAGATCTAGCTGTTGGCTATGACTCAGCGTGCACTGCTGCACCGGGGTGCGGCTGCGGCTGCGGCTCTTGGGATTAAAATTGAGCGGCCCTGCGCCACACTTAATATATATAGTGTGGACAAGACCACTTGTTGCTCTCTATTCAACCAGTGATACTTTTCCACGTCACCAAAAATGAGAGGGCGTTCCACCTTGGAAAATGTCTACGGTCTTGATTATAGTATACAGCAGCGGCTATTAACAGAGGATAGAACGATACTTTGTTTTTTTTTTTCTTTCCTAAATGCAATTTCGGACAAGAAAAAAAAGTGTGAGAAAATTAACAAAATTCTAACATTATTAACGAAGAGTAAGCACGTCCCAAAAGGACATGTAGGTGGAGATAAATAATTTCTTTCCTCCTCTAGTTTCTATTCCCCCGTGGCTCCTGTCTCCGGCTGCTCTCTTTGCTCTCTCCCTCTTCATTTCTCTGCTTCTTCTTATTGAAGAAGAGAAAAGAGAGAGAGAGAGAGAAAAAGGAAAGGAAAGGAAAGAGAGCATCCCCCACCGGTCCAGGAACGCAGCTTTCTTTGGGCTTGGATTGGTGGGGTTGAGGGGATTTCATTTGGGTTTGGTCGCTTTCCTTGAGCTTGTCTTTGTTGGGGGTCAAGATTCAAGATGATGGTAGCAAACAGTTTTGATCTATGGCAGAAAGATGCCTTCTTTTCTGCAGCCGAGGAGGTCCAGGAATCTGCTGATGTGTACGTTCCTTTTCTTCAATTCGTGGGTTTGCTCTTCCTCTTCTTCTTCTTCTTCTGTATATGTGTGATTCTTCAATATTTGCTACTTAATGGGAATTGTGGGTACGTTGTTCCTGCTTATTTTGTATTAGATTTGGAGTTGTTTTATCATTTGCGATATTTTGGCTTCTGGGTTTGCTGAGATTGGTGTCCATCAGTTTGATTTTAAGGTTTTCATGTCATATGGGTTTGGCATACTTTTGTTTGCAATTTTATGTTACTTTGGCGATTATATTGAACGTTGGACAACCATTTGATGGTCTAGCTATGTTAAGTCCTTTGATTGTGACAAAATTGCAGTTCTCTGCGTTGAATTCTTCATTCTTGATTCTTTAGAGGCTTGTGGCATGCAGTAACTCAATAGTAGAACGCACTGTTGGCTATGTGTATTTTATACTTCAGGATCTCCCACCAACTTAGCTCTTCGTTTCATGTTTCCTTGATTGTAAAAATTAAAAAAAAAAAAATCCTTCCTTTTCACTTTGGATTTGCCATGGAATTCCTTTGCTTGCAGAGAGTGACTCCTGCTGCAAACACCGTTATAATCTTTTCCCTCTTTTCAGGCAAAATAATGGATTTTGTTGGAAAGTCTGGGCTTCTTACTCTTGGTCAACTAGTCCTGAAGTATTTATTATTCATTGTTTTTAATGTTCCAGAATGGAGTCCACATATGGGATGTGGGCAAGACAGAAGAGAGAGGGGACGAAACCTGAAGATTTGGATGAACTCTCTAGGGAGCTACAGACTGCTTTAGGTACTGCAAAATGGCAGGTATGTGCCTTCTTAAATTTAGCAACCACATTTCTCCTTGATTTGCTTTTGTTAATTATTTTTTACTCTGCTTTTAGCTTCAAAGAAACTTTAGTTTAAGTGAACAAAACTGTCTCCACCCTACGGTTTATTTCAATGCAGGAAATTTATTTTAGGACATCTAACTTTGACTTTGAAAGCGACGTGTGACCTTTTTTTTTCCCCTCAAATCTGATTGTTCTTGGAAATAGTCAAAATATTCTCTTTCTTGCTTTCAAGCACATTGTTGGCTGAGGACATGAGGATGCTTTTGAGGTTGTTCCCCAAATATTTCTGATTGTTCAATCACCTTGGTAAAAGTTGTTTGTTTTCTTACTCTCTATTGCCAATCTGTTCTTCTCTACATTAAATCTTGAAACAGTTGGAGGAGTTTGAGAGAGCTGTCAGATTGAGCCATGGACACCATTGTGATGATATTACCCCATCCATGCACAAACAATTTATTGCTGCAATTGAAAGCCAAATATTGCGTGTTGAAGTGGCATTAAGGGAGTCTTTTAGTGAGGAAGGAAAGCAGCCTTTTCGGTGGGTGAACCTAAATAAAGAAGAATGTGATGATTTAGCTATGTTTCTGTCTGGAATTTCTCAAAACTTGCAAAGTGAGAAAGATGATTCCACAACACACATAACTGCAGAGAAAAATCCATTTAGGGACAATATTCTCAGAAGAAAAGATGCAGATATTAAGATCAATGGTTCCTTTAGTACAGATATTTCCAGTGAACGTGGTGTCAACGATGTTGCTAGCAGTAAAGATTGTGAAGTCATCATAGATGTAAAAGAAGAAATTCTAGTGAAGAGAGATGATGTAGCCGTACACTCTGATAAAACAACTGGCACAAGGAGAATATGTGGTCCACAAAATTTTGGTGCTTTGAAGGTCATAACTGCTGACGAAGACATGCAGAAAAACAAGCTATTGCCAATAATTGAGGCTACACCTAAAGAAAAGGGGTTCAAGCCACTTTTTTGGAAGCCAAGGTGTGGAGAACATTCACAAACAAATGGAGGGAAAATTGCATTCAATCAGGTAAGCTAAGTGTGTGTGTAAGGAAAACATTGATAGATTAGATAACAAGAATCCAATATCATTAGGAAAAGAGGAAAAGCACAGAGCTTCAATGTACTGGAGGTTTTTTCTAATTTTATGGTTCATGATTCTTATCTAACATTGAAGATAATTTTTTAACAGTGTACATGATAGTGTTTGGATAAATCCAAAGAAATCTTGTGAAACTTTCAATCTTCTGCAGTTATTTGGACATGTTGGTGGATTCCGAAGGCAGTTACAAGCTCCATTACAACTGCAGTTCAGCTGTTCCATTCAACTTGTTCTCGCTTTAATGCTAAGTATTTTTTTGATAGGTAAGTTCTTGATGTGTTTGAACTGCATGTATTCTTTTGTTGAAAAAGTAAATGTTTATAAATGCTCTCATCCTTCTATTCTAGTTGTACCTAAAATGTGAAGCAACTGCCTCTGTTTGGAGCAAGATTTATTTGGAGTCTTACTCAGCTTGTTGTAATAGATGTTAATATGGTCTGATAAAAGAAGAATTTGCTTTCAACAACATATTAATTAATGATGCCGGGTGAATCATAATGCCATGTGGGTATCAGAATATGACGTCTTTTTCAAAAGCTGCACTCCAGTGATTTTTTTAAACAGCCAGCTGTTTCCAAATCTTATTCATTTCACGGCTAATTAATTCTAAGATGATGCATATTTGAAGAATTTTCAAGGGAGCACAAGTTTCAATAACTAAGATGTGCTCTACAAGTCTTCATTTGTCCACATTTACTAGGAAATACACGCACCAGCATCTTCAAATCAACAATTTCCGATATTATGTACATTAGTAGCTTCTTCGTTCAATTGGTTGTGTCACGCTCTGTTGGAAGTTGTGCTATAGTATTCCTTTAGTGAGCGCATTTTCTGTCTCTATTATCAGGTTCTGTTTGTGGCCATGATGAAATTGTGAATCAATATCTTAAAATTTGGGCACATATTTTGATTATATATATGAATGATGTTAGGTTCAATGCTTGATTTGTTACCTAAAATCTCGTTGACTGAGGTCTCATTATTCTTCCCCTGCAGTGCCTTTTCTAATTTATTCGGCTTGAGGAAGTGGAACTTTAATGTGCATGAGGAAGTTGTAAGAATCCTTGGTGCCTTCGGAGGTTCATTATCTACCACTGGCATGACCGCAACAATGCATTTCCCTTCACAACCCTTTGATTCGTTCCAATAGATTGCAAACCACGCGGGGAATATTCAGGAGTGGCAGGAATTGATAGAATCCCATTTAATTGTGGTTTCTGCGGCTATTGAAACTAATTTTGAAGTGGAGAAAACCTGTGAAAAGGAAGAAAAATGATTGTTCTTATCTATGGTTGTCTAGTTTGGGTTCCAGCTGAACTACCGCTGTGAGAGGGGGGGATATGGGAAAGCTGAGGGGCGTATCACTAGCAACAGGAATGAGCAAGTTTTAATAGTTACTAGCTACAAAATATGTAAATGCGTTCACGTAATCTCAAACATGCACCTCTGGTATTGGGCAGCGCAGAAAAATTCGTATCAATTACAGTGGAAAGTTTAAGATTGAAGGATAATACGATCAAGGGGTAATATCTTGTGTGGGATGCAGCTTCCAAAACCAGAGAGTGTGATGTAGTATCCTTGACGATTTTAAATTTGTGGAAGGATGGCATGATACTTTGTTTGCAGTAAATAATTATCAATTTGTGTTTGCTAACGCACAGATTTATTTAAAAAAGGTAATACCAAATTTTCATTCATGGTGGATGTTTAGCAGTAGTATGTACAATGGTCGAGCAGCTCATGGTCTGGCCCAGATTGGTCCGTCGTGGACCGTGCTAAGGTAGCAAGCCACGCCGATAGTGGCCTTATGCCAGGACCTGGGCTGGGCGTTCAGTAGCAGAGAGTCCTCCAGGACCAGCTAGCAAATAAGGTGTACAACGATGTGCACCATGTCTAATTGGTGGCGTTTACCGATCTTTTTTGGTTTTTCGGTGCAACGGAACTAGAAGTTAAAAGATACAAAGCTAAGAGCTAACGACGAAAGAAAACAGTTCCGTGACTATCACCATCCAAAGATAATCTGAAACCTGCTGGAAGATAGGTGAAGAGGACCTCTTCTTACATGCATTCGACACCTGATTTACAAGAAATCCCCTTGTGTAGCACGTCCTTCACCCCTAAATCCCAATCTATCTCGCCCGCATGGGCACCAAACATCATCTAGCCGAGCTACTGGAGGATGATGGCGTTTAACATAAAAGCAAAATAATGAGATGGACTAGCCAGACAGGAGATTGTCGACAAATATACATATAACCGATCTTGTGGGAAAACAGATGTGGTCTTCCTGATAAATGACAGCTTTTGTTCAAACTAAGCCGTGAATCCTGCAAAGTGACCATGCGAGCGAAGAGTATAACTCAGCAATTTAAAGGAGCTACTTTGACAGGGTGATAAAGATGGAGCAAGAAGTGTGAATACAGGAAAGAACACAAGCTATGCCCCAAAACAATCTTATCTTAGATTCAGAGGGAGTTCTCCACATAAATAAGTGACAACTAACCCAAAAAACAATATCGGAGAAAAGCCATTTCAACGTGGAAAAAAAAAAAAAAAACCATCATCAGCCAACCCCAGAAGCCCCCTCTCTTCTGATTTCAAATTCACAAGAAGAAGCAGGCAAATGAGGTGCAAACACAACACGAAGCCGTCTCCTCGTCTGCTTACAAAAAAAACCACGCTCGCCCACTTCACTTTCTACCACACCATAATCATCCCTCGACAAGAAGATCCTCGAGTTCACACAATTAGCCCAAGCCAAACCCAAGGCCGGACACACCCTCCTCCCAGAAGAATACAAGCACCCCAAATTCCCAATCCTCACACCATTAACTCCATCCCCATTCCCCACAAAGTCCACCACTTGATTGGTCACCGCCACCGCCAAATCAAATCTCCTCGCCAATGCCTTCAATTTCCCAGTTATCTCAAAGAACAGCGAGGAACGCTTCTTGAGATCACTGGGGGTGTTCTCAAACTCGGATCTGAACAGCGCAGCTACTGAATCAATCACAATTAGCCTGACGGGCAATCGGGTTCTTGAATTCACAAGAAAGGATTCTATCTTTGGCATTATATCGAGCAATTCGTCTGCAGAGTTCATACCCTGCACAAACATATTATCACACGGATCATGATAATTGGGATCACTGCTATTGATGAAAACTTGAGGGTATAGAGATTGAAAGGAAAGGGAGAGTTGGTGGAGGCGGCGGGACGGGAAAGGGAACTCGCTATGGATGTAGAGGGAGGAGGCGGAGAGGCCGCCGAGGGTGGTGGGGAGCTGAGCGCAGAGAGAGAGTTGGAGACAGAGTTGGGTCTTGCCGGAGCCACTCTCGGCGACGATTTCGGTGATGGAGTTGCAAGGGATGCCGCCGCCGAGGCAGCGGTCCAGGATGGGGCATCCAAGGGTGCATTTTTGGGTCGGAAGAGGATGGCGGATGAGCAGGCTTTCTGGTTTCATTGACTAACAATCTTTTCGGTTTATCTTTGATTTCGCCCTCTTTTGTTTTTTAGTTCTGCGAAATGAGTTTGAATTATGTAGAAATGGCGCCAAATTAAGGTGGTGTGTTTAAAGTTTAAACTTTAGTGTTCCTCGAGAAATATTTTAACCACAATTGTTTTTTTTTTCTCTTTTGGTAGGTGCGAAGAAACGTTTATTGGCAAGAGAGAGACTTTGTAGAGAATTATTATCAAATTATTAATTATGCAAGTCAGAGGAGATTTTTTGGTCAAACTTGTGTTTCCTCTGTGAGGGAAATCCCCGTCCAAAACAAAAAGGACCGCCCGGCACCCACCAATTTGAAACTCTGATGAGTGCTAAAAAAAATAATAATAAAATAAAAAGAAAGTAAAATCTAAAATAAAAAATGCCGAGCAATCCGTCACTCATCCATTTCCACCAATCAAATTAAAAAGAACGCCTCAATCCAACGGCCAATCTCCGAAACCCAGCATTCACGTGGATCGCCACGTAATCCAACGGCCATCACACAGACGCCTCTCCCTATAAATCTGAAAATGAATCTCATGTCTGAACATTCGAAAGCCAGCGATCGAGAGGAAGGAGGAAAGCCAAAAGAGAGAAAATGTCGGGGAGAGGAAAAGGGGGAAAGGGACTGGGAAAGGGAGGCGCCAAGAGGCACAGGAAGGTCCTCCGCGACAACATCCAGGGGATCACCAAGCCTGCCATCCGGCGCCTGGCCAGGCGTGGCGGCGTCAAGCGTATCAGCGGCCTCATCTACGAGGAGACCAGAGGCGTCCTCAAGATCTTTCTCGAGAACGTCATTCGCGATGCTGTCACCTACACCGAGCACGCTCGCCGCAAGACTGTCACTGCCATGGACGTCGTCTATGCCTTGAAGAGGCAGGGCCGCACCCTCTACGGCTTTGGTGGTTAGCTTAGGGTTTCAGGACTAAAGCGTTAGCTTGGGATTAGGGTTTCTTATTGTGGATTTCTGATGATTGTACTTGATCACTTGATTCGAGAGACTTAACTTTGTAAGGAATAGAAATTGGCTATATTTTAATTTCGAAGCATTTGCCATTTTAGCGTGCCTCAATATTTCGTGCGGGATTTTGAGATGGCACCTCAATGAAACCAGGGATTTGTTGCTTGAGCACTGAATCAGATGTGAAGCAATGCGCGTAGCCTCTGCGGCTATATATCCAAATTGTAAGGTGGATTTCTCTCAAGGTTGTTGAGGCGAATGCAAAGGTACCGCGTAGTAAATATTTCATTAAGACCTTCAATCTTCAATTGCAACTCTCGCTGCCCCTAATAAAACTTGATTATCATAGATGTAACTGCACCTACTCATTTATGGAAAAAGGAGGGTTTCTATATGAAAATATGCCTCACTGGTAAATTACAAACAGAAACGAAATTTCTGGCTTTAAATAACCCTCAGGCAACCACATTTAACTAAATGTGCATGCGCAATATTCACAACATGACCCGCCTATCATCCTTCTGCTCTTCCCACTCTGGATCTGCTGTCCTTACGCAAATGACTTACCTCCCACCCTTACAATAGTTGTGCTGCAGTCTCTATCCAGTTTAAGACAAGTTTCCCAGGCGTGGAGTCCTTTATTGACCATAAAGCGGCCTGTATTTACAGATTCAAAGCGCTGATGATTAGCTTCACATCAGCAACAAAGATATATTTTTAGCATTATACCACCAAACAAGGGTTCCGCTGTATTTTTAGCATTAAAAGAAAACTTCGATGCAATTACAATTATGATATGAAACATCCACCATTCTAAGACTCAGACATGTTTCAAGAACCTGAAACACTTACCAAGACGGTCAAACAAGAATTCTATCACCAATGGCAGCATTTTCAAGGGATGGTGCACCATATGCACAAGATATCAACACCTTGGATTGTTGGTTCAAATCAGTAAGCCAGTTATCAAGTCAGCAGGAGTCCGATGCAAAAATGGAATAATCTGTGAGACAACTTTGTTTCTGTAAAAGGGAAAGGAGAATGTGGAGACAGCCATATAGAGTAAACAATTACCAACCTCATTGTCAAACAATCTGACTTCCATCTTCAATGAAGCAACCCCTTGAGAAGGTTTGGCTACCCAGTGTAGAAGTCCCTGCATAAAAAGCGCTACATTACAGAATACGCTAAATGAGCAGCAAAGTTACCAACTTCAAAAGCAATGGCATTCATGGATGATGGAACCATGCATAAAAGAAAAAAAAAAAAATCTGCGTACAAGCAAAATCTATCAATATTTTTCCAAAAAAGGTCTAGCATACTTGTAAAAGCGCAAATCTGCTCAAGTAAATTTGAAATCAAAGTGAAAATGCGGGAAATGAAAAAAAGAAGAAAAAAAAAAACCAATTCCAACACACCTGAACAGGACAGATTTACCCGGTGCAAGCCCTTAATGGTTCTTTGAGTCCCTAACTCAAAAATCAGTGTGTTCAATTTATACAACATTGGAAAATGGGACCTAAAATAGAAGCAGTATAGCAATGGCTCAACCGTTCAGAAACAAGAACAAAACTCAAGAATATCAAAACACAAATCCTACCATCAAATGACATTTATTTATTATATTAGCCCAGAAAAGTGATCTGTGAAATAAATAGTAACAGATCAAAAATAGTTGCAACTTCACCTAAGCAGGAAGAAAACCACATAGAGTTCCAAAGTGGAACCTTAATGCAGAGAGATCCCTCGGCAAAACAAAGCCCTATGGCCTGAAATAAAGGATTTGATAACTTTGAATAACGGAAATTCATATAAAAGGTTGTAAATAAAAAGCTTGATGTGGCCATGAGAAAGGGGCATAGAACAAACAGTCCATTTCCATTTGCAGCTCATTTTCTCGTAAGACAAAAGCATTCAGTTTATCCTATCAGGAGCACTGTGCATTTGCTATTATGAAGCTATCACCACTTCTTTACCAATTATGATTTAGAGCTGAATTCTGATAGGGAAAGGTATATAAAGGTAAAATGTTTGGCGTTAGCAGACCTCCAAAGTTGACTTATCTAGTCCTTTACAACGTAAGCCAAGCCCAGCTCAACACAGGCCAGGAATGGATTCTTATATTTAAGCTGACCATGGGCCGATCGCCACCAGAAACAGTTGCAATTTCTTAATGACAGTTCATACAATTTTAAGTCCTGCACAACATCCCCTCCGCTAGAAGCATGACTCTTGTTTTGCCCCAAGAATCTATACCTTATAAAAGGCAGACACATTTTCTGTTTGAGCATCAGGCCATTTCTTTGCATCTAGATCCATAATTGAACCTGATTCCAAATTGTTAATGACTACCTACCTGAAAACATAAACACTATGAGATCCAAAATGAAATAAACCAGTTAAAAAGGACCACCAGACAAGATGCACACATTCAGTGGCTGCAGCATTACCATGGTGTAAGGAGCTGTTTTGTCTAGTTCTCTGATGTAATATTCGAGACAACCCAAAAGTACCATACTACAATCACTGCAGAACAATGCACGATATACATTCATCAAACAAGGCACAATAAAGAAAATCAGGTGCTTCTGACTATTTTCAAAATACAAAAATTGAACCTTCCAGTGATTCCAATACCTTGGATAAAAGCATTGATTGCAGTTGGAGTTACACCTCTGTGCCTTAAACCAGCCAATGTCATAAGCTGTAGATCATCCCTGATGTTAAAATACTTGTTTCCCCCCAGTAAATTAACTGCACAGCATAATGTACGCAAATATGTTTAAATTTATCATGAAACAGCTTAATAAGTTCAAACTTTCAAGCTTGTGAGACCGCAGAATGTTTGCTGACCTTATGTTTTGAAATCACAGTGTTTGTGATGTCAAGCCTTGAGTATTCCCAGACATAGGCCTGACAGATGCTCGATGAATATAGCAACAAGTAGTATGATGCAAGCCACGTCTCACACTCCCGCGCCCGTGACTGTGCTTTATAATAATCACAGTTTAATGAAAATTGAAATGACATTCCAAATAATCACAGTTCAACAAAAATTGAAATGACATTCCAAATAACTACATAAACAACCAAATACAATAAATTGGAACTTCCAGAAGCAAATGGGTAAAAGCACCTTGTCTAGCAAAGTAACGCTCTTGAGCAATGCTGAGCTGGAAAAATTAAATCTGAGCATGTCTTGGAGATGGGTGCCTTGTGATTTATCATAATAAAATTTTAAAAAATCAACAAAGCTAAATTAAATAGTTCTCAGTCCAAATCACATATTGACAATAATAGAATATGAAAAAAGCTAGAACTGTCCCAGGTAGTCTAGTATGACATCTGCCAAAATAGTTTGGACACTTGGATCCATGATAAAATTGAAAGAACAAGCCAATGAAAAATAAATAGACAAATGAAAATCCACAGATTGCATCTAAAAATTAAAGAAATAATGTAGCAAACCAATATGTGAGATATTTGGTAAACTGGAGAATACTAGAGACTCCACAATGCAGTGAGCATGATCATAACTTGGATATATACACCACTAACTCCTGAATGTGGATGAGGGGTAAACCGGACACAAGAAAGTCAGCCAGTGATATATGTGAAATAGGGTCAGCTATGCAATTATAAAACTCAATCCAAGTACTTGCTTTGATTTCATTTGCAATGAGGCCATACACATCATAATCATACACATTATAATTATCACTCTGTATGTCTTGATTCATCCTAAGCATTTCTTTTCCTTCTTCATTTATATCTCTTTTCATTTGATCGAGAAGCTTCAACAATCCTACAACAGGTCTATTCCTCCAAGGACTGTTCATCTTCTTTTCTCTGTACTCCTTAATCTCGTCAGGTGTCTAGCAACAATAATTACTAACTCAACCTTTCTGATTCAGTGTCAATCAAATTAAGTAGCCAATTAACAGAATATGGAATTTATTAATTAAGATCAACATATTTCCCTTTGTGTAAATCACCCTCATGGTTCAAAAACTTCCAAATAACAAAAAAATGAGACCACATGGTATCAAGATAAGCAACTACAAGCAATTAACCAATAATAAAATGGCAACAAGAGTATGGTCACTAAAACTTCAAATCTTGGTGAGGGAAGGAGGTGAAACTAAAGGGATTCCAGGTAACTCACATTAGAATGAATCCTTATTCTGTTCAAATGCTTTATTCACAGTCTGTTTGATACCTTCCGCAGAGTACACCCAATAGTTCCTTCAAGGCCAAATTTTGGCAATTAAAATTCAAAATTTAGATTTTTGTACGTACTATTAAATATATATCGGAAATAACTAAATATGGCTAGCAAAATCACCTCACAGCCAATGCTGACAGCATCTAAGCAGGTAGTGATGAAATAAAAAACGAATTTTTTCGGATGTAGAATTTCAGGCCTTTGACGAGACAATGTATCCAAGCAAAGTAGGCCGATGCACAAGGGCATTTGCAGTGTATTTCGTAGCAACCTGTGAAAACTACACCAGTCCAGTTGAAATGCATTCTCAAAATTGGCCAACCCCAAATTAGAAGGGGTCCATACAATTATTTCTCGTAGCTTATTATGTTGTGGCGAAACATTTTCACAAAAGGAAAAAAGGGATACACAAATTATCTTATTATGTAGAGGAGGTTTCTGATTGTTCCATTGTATCCCTCAGCAAAACCAGCCTGATAATGATAAACTGCTTTTTCTCAGTAACCAAACAGATATTAGGTTTACAGTAATGTTTAGGAAAAGCAAAATTTTGAAGTAGAAAAGACTTCAAACATCATACCTTGTGAATGATGGCAGTGAGACAATTGGTGACCTTGTTGTGAGCGATGGTCTTTGGTGTGGTTCTCTCATCCAGACTGATATTCAGAAACAGCTCGAATGGCGACCCTTCCACGCCCTCTTCCTTCACAACCATTATTAAGTCTGAAAAGTTGGGGGTGGAGAGTGAGAGAAAGATGCTAGATAGTGGTGCATAAATCTGTAGAATATTATGCTATGCAACACCCTATATTAGGGAATTAAAGCAAAGCTAATGATGTTTTATGCATGTTTTATGCAGGACATACCTGCAGCCTGACTCAGAGTTTGGATGTTTTATGCATGTTGATGTGTTTCTGTTTTTAGGCCAAAATGAATATTATCTCTATCAAGAAATTTTAATTTAGTAACCAATTTTGAATCATACTTTGCAATTTCCTAATTCAAAAGGCTTGTAGGAATTGTAAGAATGCGTTCATGTTTGGTAATGGAATGCTACTCTCCGAAACAATCAAGTATCCAGAAGCAAAAGTCAGCTCAACAGAAAAAGAATTACAACTGTTAAATGAAGACAAAGAATTGTCTTCTACCTTCCAATATTGTCACAGATATGCCCTTCTATGCGGAGTCTCAGATTATATATCTAGTGCAGCTTTGATTGCCTTGACCAAAACTATATTATTGATAAGCATGAATAATGAGCATCAAATCCTATGCGTTTCTTGGTAAAAACCTCAGTGGCACAATCTATTTAGGCAGAGAAACACTGCTATGAATTACTGGCTTCTTGAAGCTTCCTTAAGCCAACAACAATCCAACTATAACATATAACAACACACCAAAACAGAATCAATCAGCATCAAATTCCATTTGCAATTCTTTAATAAGCAACATGGTGATATACAAAGTAATTTATTTTATGTTAAAGACGTGCATCAATTAACATACAGTGCAAAATATCTTCTTCAACATCCACACTATCAGTATCATGAGCAGTGACTTATTTGTTGCGGCGTATCAGGAAGGTATCAATTTTACGTTTAAACAAAGCAAACAATTGACAAAGAATCTAATATTCAATTTTGTTTCAATTCTCTACTTTCCTTTTTACCGATGGTTGAACAAGGTTGCAAGACATACTGAACTTCACTCAGAATAAGCATGCCTCATTCAAGATCCACCTCTATTGCCCCTCTGATGACTTGATTAGGTATATAGCCATATAAAAAGAAAAACAGCAGTGCATCATCTACCATGTAATACGAACAGCCTGAAAAGTTTGAGATATGGTGTAAAGGATAAAGACTCTGGAAGGTATTGAGTCAGATGACACCACTCGAGACAACGTTTCACAGAAAATATGGTAAAAAGCATGGCACATACCTTTAATAAATTTTCCAACTTTCACAAGAGCTTCAATATCATAAACATTATAACAACTCCCTTTTGAAGTAAAGGATGACATTTGGCATTATGCAAATTTCTCCTGCAAAAACATTAAATTTAAATGGTGACAATTTCAAAGTAATTGCACTTACTTAGAAGAATAACTCACTTTAATAATTTGTAAGCATCCAGGCGCCCATTGTCCATCGATGTTCTTCTTCCATCTACATAGGCAGTTGTGTAATATTGTCTCCGTGAAGCCTAAAAAGCACAAAAAGAATATATCATTAATGCCAACTTTCCATAAGTTTAACCAATTTACAGGAAATTAATTAACCTTTCTTAATCTTACAATGGTGTTTTGACTGCTTCATTACCCTGTAATATAAAAGAAACATAAACTGTCCATTCTTGCCAAAAGAAAGTGGGACATGGAAAAACTGCAGAATAAAAAGAAACTCCTCTCTTTGAGTTTTCTGAGACACACAATTTCTTTGATTCTCTCATTCTTCAGATCACAGGTGTGTTGCCTCAAGAAACTAAATCATAGTAATCTTTCAAAACAGAGTCAAAGCCAGCCTCCTCCTCTCAGTTTTGCCCCAAACAACACATACCCATATTTCCAGCCCATCTACAATATAAAGTCACATTCAAATATAAAGAACTCAATGCATATAAACTTTTTGTGTTTCTTTTTATCTAAGCCAATTTACCTTTCCTACTGCAACTTGAAGTAAGAGAGAGTGCCGTCTTGCAGAGAAAGCATAGGGAGGAAGTGGCAAACCAGTGGAGAAACCTGTTTCTGAAAAGAAATATCAAGAGTTTGGATTTATGTAAAGACAAATTCATAAAATTATTGGCAAGGTTCCAACAAAGTGAGACTGTACTAAGAAGCAGGTAGCACATGAAAACAGTTGTGCATGTTGTCATGACCATCGACCTGTTTCTGCTAGTGATTGCACAAATGTTTCATCACAGTACAACTTCGAAAGAAGACTAGGAAGCCTGCTGGAACAATCTTGATAATTTCCTTCAACAATTTGTCTAGAGCATCCTTCACGGGAAAATTAGTCTACATCTCTAAGCAATCAAATCCCATCATATGTAATCAATAAGACTCAAAAATGGACAATATACGTGGAAGATATACCAATCAACCGTTTTGTAACTTGCATCCAGAACCCAATAATCAGGACCAGTAGAGACATGCCAAGAGCCCACACCTGCATTAAAAGATTGATAACTCTTTTATGGGAATGTGGAAAAACTTGAACTACGTATCAGTTAAAGAATGGTAACTGTGTTGGTATTACCTGTGATTCCATCTGCATGTGTCCCATAAAGCCTGAAAAACACAAAAAGAAGATACCATCAATGGTTTAACAATTAACATGAAATTTGTATTTCTTGGGTACAAAAATGTAATCTATTGATCTTTTTTTTAATCTTCCAGAGAAGGTTACAATGAGCATAGTGTCATTAGAAAAAGTTTATTTTGGTGAGCAATTATAATTACGAAGAGGCTTTACACTGTGATATAAGAGGAAAAAACGTGCCCAGCTGTGCACAAACTGATCAATCTTGCCAAGAGAAAGTGAAATAGAGAAACCACAGAATGAAAAGGAACAAAACAATCAGAAAAGAAAATGGGAAAGCCGAGGTCAACATTATCAGTTCCTATCTTGAGACTGTCAAATCAGTATAAGATTCAAGTTGTCTTTTTTTTAAAAAGAAAAACTAATGAATGTCCAGGAATTAATAAATTGATTTTGATATTTACCAGAGTGCATGTGTCTCTGGAATAAGTACAAACATTTCCACCTTCCAATCATGTCACTGACATGCCTTTTAGTTAAGGGTCCTCTGATTTTATATCTGATACAACTTTAATTGCTTTAAACAAAAACTAGATTAATAAACAGTAAGCACCAAACCCATCAAACCCCAAATGGTTTCCCAATAAAAAGTAGCTTACTGGAAATCAAAACATAAATTTCAGACAGGCAAAAGAAAGCAAAAAACATTAAAAAAAAAAAGTGTAAAATAAAAGTTGGTAAGGATAAACTGAGCTTAAAAGGTACCATTCTTCGTCAATCTTCTTTTTCCCATCTGCATGTATTTGTGCAATAATATTTCCTTAAAGACGAAAAAAATGAAAAGAAGAAATAATTAATGCTGGATGTCTATCTATTATAACAACTTTCACGAAATTTATAGTCCTTTCTTGCTCTTTCAAGGATGCTTTCAATATTCCGGTGTAGTTTCCCTACAAAAACGCCGTTTTAGTAAGCAATTACAATATCAATAGAGAAATTTTACCCTGTAATGTAAAAAAGATTGAGGAAAAAAAAAAAAGAAATGTAAGGATATGTATAAACTGAACAATCTTGTCAAGAGAAAGTAGTGCGCAAAAGAGATAAAATTTATGCCTCAATGTAATGGAGACAGACACAAATCCAACTCAGTTCAAGATTCGAATTACTTATGCTTCAAATCAAAAGACTAATGAACATCAAAAGCAACACAAATCGATGTCGATTCTTACCTGAACGGTTGTCAGAAGAAAAGCAACTGCAAGAATGAAAAAAGAACCGAAAAAAAAAACAAAACAGAAAAGCCAAGATTAACTTTATGTCCAAGATCCAAAATCTTTTAAGGAAGAGAAACTAATGAAAAAAAAAGAAAAAGAAAAGAAAAAACCAAGGCGAATTGAATCGGCGTCGATCTTCACCTCGGTCCCTGCGCTTCTCTGGAATAAAGAAAAGAAACAGCAAAATTAGGGGCAAGGTAACGGAAAGAAAACGGAAAGCAAAGATTAATCTTCAAAACGATACGAGATTTGAACTCTTCACGTTAAAAGAGAAAAACTGTAAAATCAGAGTCGATCTTTACCAGAATGAATACGTCTCGCGGTATAAATCCTCTGCCGGAGCTTCGATCTTCACCGGGCGATCGATCGAGCAGCAAGAACAGTGCGTCGCAGTGGGCGCTTGGGGGTTAGGGTTTGCAGAGATGGGAATGGTGGTTGTTTGCACTGTCACAAAGAAGAGAACAATGCATGGTGAGGTGAGGCTGTGAATGCGAACGTTGGGGCCTGTATGTATAGTGTCTTGTAAGCGGGAATCCTCATTGAGGAAGGAGAAACGGAATTACCCGAATACCCTCAATCCTCGTTTTGGGAGGAGAAGCACAGTTGTTTGAATACCGCGTAACGTCTCTCTCTCTTTTAATAATAATAATAATAACAAATTAGAAATAGAAAATATTCTTTGGGAGGGAAAAAAACAAAAACACCATGTTATCTTTGGTACAAAGGGTGGAAAAGTTGAGGACTCCTTTGGTACAAATCTAAACTGCAACATCAATTAGCTTAAAATGATTCCGGGTACTTGCATTAGACCAGGATGGGCCCGAGTGTGTCTGTGAAAATGTTCACCTTTGTTTCATCAAGACTTATGTTTGGCAAAAGGGATGTGACATTAGCTTTGTTGTTGACGAGGAGAGGGAGTTCTATTGCAACAATAAATTTATGTGTTCACGAAACAATTAATAAAATTTTCTTTTAATTCCCTCATTTTCTGAAGGTAATAGAAGCGTTGTTCTAAATAATAATTTTCCTTGATACCAACGATGCATACAACTCTGTGAAATAGGGACGACACAAACTTTCGATTAAGTAAAAATCTCGAACCTATTCTCTTGCTGGGAGCATTATGAATAGAGGCGTTAGTAGCAAGATAATCACTATCTAGAAGAAACCCATAATTGGAGAAGGGGGCAAGAAGCACATTTACAGTTTAATTTAGTAAAGCTTCACCTCGATCAAAATACACGAGAATGGCAAATCTCAAATCCCGAAATCACGCTGGCCACAAACAGCACACACGATAATAATGGGAACGGCTCTACCCAAAAAATGGCCGTGGACGTGGGTAGCAAAGTATCAATAGTCTTCTCCAAGGCCTATTGTCTCCGAGCACATCTAGGTACTCTGAATGGAACTGACGAGATTTACACCACGCTACTCGAAAAAATGGTCAGATGCAATTCACCTATAACAAAGTAAATCACGCTAGAATACATGTGGTGTGGCATCTATGTGTTAAAAACTACCAACCTCACCACCTCCGATTTAATTGGATCAAAAAACTAAATATTATAAATGTACCCAAAATAAGTTTATATATAATACTTTATAATTTCAAATGCGATTAGGCAGTTTTGGTAAGCTAATTATCAAAAAAAAAACTATATGTTAAAAATGTAACCAAAATTAATTTGTTAAATATCAACTTTGGTCTCTTACTCCCATACCCATGTTTTTAATCTGTCCCTTCAGTCACGGCTATCTTTTTTTTTTTTTTTTTTTGAGCAAATATAGAAGCTCAAATGAAAGTAAAAACTCCAAAATGTCCTTTTCTAGACGGCAAATGCAATCCAATAATCCAATCTGTACGTAAAATGTAAATAACCAGGAAAAAAAAATCTAAACAAAAGGCCCCACAAGTCAACAGATGAATTTTAAACGGTCAATACGCTACGCATCGGCCAATATCATCGAGATCGATCCAGCAAACTTTTGTTTGTCGGACTGCTTAGGTTCCCTTGCATTTTATGTATTGTTTCTTCAATTCCTTCCATTTGTCTCTTGTATGACGATGCTCTTGTATAAACTATGTTAAAGGCTAATGTGACATTTGTTTTGGGGTTAAAAATGAAGCAAGTTTTAATATGATAAGGTAGGCTCCATTCATTTGAACTTGTTGACTAAAGACTAAAGACTGAATTCAAACCCCATTTTTAGTTTCCCCGTTCCTTAGGTTTTGTTTGCCGTGCTTGTTATTTTTATTTTTTATTTTTTAATATAATATATACATAATTTTATATTATATAAATTTATTTTATTATTTTATTTTATTTTAAATTAAATTACATTAATTTATATTTTAAGTGAGTTAAATTGTGTTTTTTTTTTTCGCACTCTGATAATTTTTAAATTTTGTTTTTTTAGGTAATTTGCACTCTGATAGTTAGTTGCATTCAGACAGTCTCTCTCACGCACACTCTCTCCAACCTGGAGCCCCACAAACCTATGGAAGAAGAAGAGTGCACGGACCTCCGCCACGCCAAAGAAGAAGAAGAAGAAGACAGCGATAATGATGAGACGCTGTCGCTATCTGACCTTCCGGTGATGGCAGACGCCAACAAGCCGGAAAGGCCAACCCTGGCCGCCACCAGTACTCCTCGTATATCATCCTCAGAGCCACCGGAACTCTTCGAGTTCTTCAGCGACCTCACTGCACAGATGATCTCGGCCGACGACATTATCTTCTGCGGACAGCTCATTCCTTCCAGAGAACACTCTCCTCCAATAATGCAAAACATCAAGCCTCCTCGCCACTCTCCCCACAGTCGATCAGACTCTTTTTCGGGTTTTCAGAGGCGCGTAAGTTGTTCTAACAGCATCGAGTCTGGTCTCATGAGAAGCAGTCAGTCGCTGAATTATCATAAACTAAAAAGATTCCCTGGCCCTAAGAATTCGTGGGATTCTGATATGGAGCGAAACTCATCGGCGAATAGTACCGGAAAACGTGATGAAGTGTCCAAAAAGACGGTCAGGCCACGGTGGTTCGTGCTAATGTTCGGGATGGTGAAGCCACCTGCCGAGATGGAGTTGAGAGATATCAAAATCAGGCAGGTTCGCCGGAACATTCCTTCCACCATGTTTCGACCGCCGGTGGATGTCCATGGTAAAGTTCAGGTCAACCGGAACTCCGGCAAGGGCTCATGTGGGCTGCTTAAGGTACTGAGTTGCAGGGATCATACCAGCGTTGCTGTTACGACGACGTATTGCGCGTCTCAAGTTTGAGAAGGCAATTAGCAGGGGGAACTGAGCTGGGAGTCGGCTACAGGCATCATTCTTCTTTTTGTGGACAATTTTGCCACCGTTATATTTAAAGTGAGAGGGCGAGTTGTCATTAACGTCCATTTTTCTTCGAGGGTAAATTCGTCTTTTTTGGGAAACTTGGAAGTTCCCTGCCAGCGAGGGAAATATAATAGCGACCCTGGGAGACAAGGACGATGGACTGGAATTATGTATCTGTTTTTTTCAACTTTAAAGTTGATGGGTGATGTAAATTATAGCCCTACAAAATAAGTAGTCTTTTGCCATAAAAACCAATTATCAATTACTCTGTTACCTAATCCTTTTTACTTGTGATGTAAGAATCGAGGTGGCGATGATATTATCTATACAAGTCCTAATTGTAATTGATGCACCATCTTAACTGCTTTTGATTAAGAACAAGGGGCTCGTTGGCCTATACCCCTATGCTCTGGGATATTGTCAATTTATAATGTATACAGTAGAGGAGCAATACCCTATGGTGGTGGTGACATTTTTTTTTTCCCTTTTAACAATGGGTAGTACTTAACCCTTCTTTGGGATGATAAACGATACAAATTTATAGAAATCCTACTAGCTTTTGAGCTATATTAATGGCAGATCACCCATATTAACGAAACCATTAGATAACTATTATAACCATGTTGTCAACAATAATAAAGCCGGAAGACATCCATATTAGCAAATGAAGTAGTGTCCCGGGGAGGGGAGAGAGAGAGAGGTGTTCGGAAAAACATATGGCATCATCGTTGTTTCGTTTCTCATGTTGTCTTTCTCTCCTTTTTATTTTAGGTCCAGTATCATCTCAAACGCTCGATTTCATTACAATTTAGTCCTTACGCATGCAAAAAGAGTTTTTTCGAACCTCTTCCAGCACGAAAATATATGTAATTTTCATTTTCTACAAATAATAAAATTGTGGAATTCAAAATTTCACAGTTAGAAAAAAAAAAATGCCAAATGTATAGGATCAGATTGTACATGTAGCTTAATCTCGCATATTGAAGAACATTGAATTTCGGACTCCACTTATCAAAAATTGGCTGGAGTCAGTCACTGGCAATCCAGGAGCAATCACAGAGGCATTAACCCGCATAAGGTTACCGTAAACTTCTAACGGGTGGGCCACAGAATGATTAACACAAAGCATTATACTGAATCCTCGTTCCTGATCAGGCCCACTTCAACGGCACACATTGATGGCGAACCTTTCTACTCGTAATGAAAATTATTAGATACCAGTTCCAAAAACCGTAAGACACACGGACCATTGGCTAAGAATTTGGTACGGACATGATTGATTAGACCATCTTGCAAACCAAAATAGGCCCGCTATCACTGTAACCGGAGCATTCACCTCGTACGAAGTAGTCCAAGCGTCTTGAAAATAAAGGTCCTTTTCAGAAACTAGACAAACGCAAACCATCAAAACAATGCCCATACGATCCTTTTGATGTTTAGCATCGAACTTTGGCAAACTATGTAGATGTCAATTATCTCTACCCGGACAAGCATTTAAATTTTCAATTTCAATGCAAAATCTGTGAGAAAGCTGCCTCCGATGAGGTGTAAATAGAGGGCTACTGTTCTACACCGACACCTAGAATTTGGGTACTGCAGGCGAGAGTGGTCGGCCCCTTACTGAATGTTTCTAATTCACTCTGTAAAACTTCAAAAGAATCCAACTTCTCAGTTATAGTCATAGAGGAACAAAGTCTGAAACATAATCTCTGACGTCTAAGACAATAAGGCCCACGCAGCAAGGAACATCTTTGATGAGCATGCTGGTTAAACATGACTAGAAGTGCATGATGAAGCAGCATAGCAGCTTGCACTTACCAACAGAATATCTACTAGTAATGCAAGTGTCAACTCAATTATCATCTCAATTGCCTGTGACTACGTAAGTGGTGCGATTTCATCTGCAAATAGCAAATGGAAATGCTACCAGATTCTGAAGTTTCTTTATCACATTGAACATTAGATCATATGGCCAGAAGCCAAAAAATCCTCATACCAGGAATATTATGGTCAAAAAACAACAAATTGTTAAGACCAGTGTTGAAGCAACGGGATCACTTTCACAGCTTTGCTCCTAGAGGAAAGAAATCGGACACAAGTTATTTGGTCACTACTTACTCAGGAATTTGAAATCTAGAAATACGTTGACATGAATTCAAGTCAACAACTGGCTAATGTACTTAAGAAGAAAAGGATTAAAAAAAAGGCAAAACCACAGTATTCATTAATAAGAGTTCTTTCTTACAATATCTTACAATATCGAGCTACAAAGTTCACATCAATCTTTTCTCTAAAGGTACAACCTCGACATGAAAGAATGCTAGAAACACACAAACTCTAAATTGATCAAATACGTAGAAAAGGAAAAACTAAGCAAAAACTCATTTCATCATTGGACAGTTGCACACATAAACCCCACTCTCATACCTGTGATTAACCTCATAAAAGTCTGTCTTAACCTCAGAAGCAGGCCGTAGACACACCCCAGACAATGTAGTATTACCTTGCATGCAAAATTTAACATAACCCACAACTTCTATCTCTTCATCAGTCTCTGCCTCACTGGAATCCACAGGCATTCTTGCTCTCAACTGACCAGCTGTATCCTTGGGCCAAACCTCTGGCACATGCCATTTCAATTCTCTCTCAGATCTATTCAATACAGCTTTAGGAAATACCTTTAGCAATGTTGGATCAACTGGCAGTTTCAGGGTAAACGTTACATTACTCAGCGGCACTGGCAAATCTGGGTTCAAAGCGTACTGGATCATTACCGAAAGTAAGGTTCCACTACGACGTTGAATAAGGCGAACCCTCAATGGCACTGGGGTTAACCTAGGCAGTAAACCATATTTCAACATTGGTATAGGCTCATCGGAAGGTGCAGTCCTCACATGAAACATCCCGTTCCCTAGGCTACTAACCCTTGAACTCTGCATAGCAAATCTCTTAACTGCACTTGTGTTATCAACCCGGAATGAAAATTCAGTTTCTTTATCACCAGCAGTTTTTGGAGGTAATGTTTTCAGATAAACTACACCCATCAATCCAACCCTAGCAAGTAAAGATTCCCTAAACTCTGCACTAATTTGTTCAACAATGTACATCTCAGGACCTTTCATTTCAGTTTGCTGAACCAAAAGATTCTCAAGAGGAGTACCTGCAGCTCCACTTGCAGCTTTGGCAGCAGCAGCAGCAGCTTCACCACTATCCCCAGTTTGCAACAATTCAAGTCCACCAAGACCCTCTTGTTTCGGAATTTTCTTTGGTCCCACAAACTCCGAGGCATCCAGTCCACCACCCCAGGCCTGACTGAACCCTTCAAAAGTTTCTCCCAACGAAGCCTGCTCATGGCTAAACTCAATCCCACCATAATCCCCTTCAAATCCCTCGACATTTATACGCGTGGCTTGAGTCGCCTCCGCGGGTGGCAATGTAGTCACGTCCAACCCCGCCAACGCAACAGTCAAATCTGTGGACTGACTCTTATCCTTTTTAAACTCACCTACCAGTTCCTCTTGCTTGTTTACTGCATCACTTAAGGCAAATGGATCTTTAGGACCCTCCGGTTCCACTTGCTTTTCTTGCGTCTGATCCTGCTGCTCACTTGCAACAGGAGCAAGACTCGCCGCCACCGCATCTCCCGCCGCAATTGTCTCCGGCGGCAGCTCAAATCTTTCATTGGAAAACGCCTCGATGCTTGCCTGGTGATCCGTTGCGTGCATTTCCACCCCAGGCCAACTTTCGGCGCCACGAATTTTGTTCTCCGTGTCCAAAGCGGAGTGAACCATTTTGGCTATGCCTTCTCCGTGCATCGCCGCCAGCATCGCCGCAAGCCTAATGTTGCTTACGCCGCGCAGTACGATATCCAGCGCCATGTAGATCTCAGCATATTTCCGGTTAAGCTTCTCCGGCGTGACATCCACGCCACGGCAGGCGGCAATGATAACGCTAACGGCTTGATTCACAATGTGAATACACTCAAACACGTTGACGGAGTTGTCGTGATCGGCAATAGTGACGCCAAGAACATAGATTCCATTGACCAAACGGTAGACGACGCGGTAACGGCTCTCGACGCCGACAATAAGCTGGCCGCTGGAGGCGGCGAGGGGATCGTCACCGAGGGAGGCGATGGAGTCAGCGGTGTGGATGGAAAGGGAAGAACCGTCAGCGGCGGCGAGGGAATTCGCAGCATTATTGAGTCTGGTGGCGGCGAAGGCCAGGCGGGTGTGGCGGAAGGCGGATGTGGCGATAAGAGCGCGGGGGGGCGGGAACCATTCTCGGGTCTGGAGGAGGACGTCGGATCCGTTGGAGGGCTGGAGGGCCAGGGCTAGGCAGGACATGGATTATTGACGCTCGTGATCCGGCTTCTACTTTTGGTCGTTTTGGTGCAATTTTAAGTTGAATCCTCGTTACGAGGTTGCCGTTTTGGTTGCCGGAAAATTCAATTTCAGGGCTTTTGTTTGATTGATTTAGTACTATACTAGGAAGAAGGAGGAGAAGAAGAAGAAGACAGACACTCCTTCTCACACGCCTCGGGCTCTTCCGTTTTCTGATTTTATAAAATAATTCCAAAAATAAAAATAAAAATAAAACCCCCCCTCTTTATTTTTATTTGGATTTTCTTCTTCGAAATAAAATAAAATAACCACATTTTTTAACGTTTTGGAAGAGGCCGCACGTTTGACCTTTCACGTTCTTTGTTTTTCATTTGATAAAATAGGATAAATGCCGAAGCTCTCCATATAAAATGTTCTTCTACCTTATTTAACACTTTTTAAAGCCACAGCTTTTGATGACAGCCAGGAGCCTGGCCACGCTCTTAACCGTGCAGCTCCCCCGAACGGCTGGAGTGAGTTGATCCATAGGGGAGCGGCAGCTACAAGGAATGGAAAGGACTTGTGCACTCTTCGGAGGCATAATAATAAAAAAATAATTAAAAAAAACATTTAAAATTTTCGTTAAAACAATTTTATCTATTTATTTATCTGAACCGACAAACTCGAATGGTGATTACTTTAAGCAGACGGTCAAAATTTACTCATGGGTTTAGGAGATAGATATATATCCCGGAGGGCCAGCAAAGCCCACATAAAATTTGGAGGACAGAGGCTCTTGTCGTTTCTGCGTTTCGCCGACATTTCTATTTTTCTTCCATTGCGCAACCCATTTTACATGGTTGGGCTCAAGTTCTCTCGAGCCTGGACCATCCGTGTTAGATCCTCCGACGTCAAATCCAATATCGTTGGAGCCTCTTTACCGCTCACGAAGCTGCCAATCGGTGCGGTAAAGCTCCTAAACCGGAAGCGGTATCCTGCAATGGCGCAGAGCATCTCGCCCGCCGGAGGTTCAGGAAAAGGACCAATCACTCACGTTATCTTCGACATGGACGGTCTGTTACTCGGTAATTTCATCGAACACTTTTACGCTCTTTTCTCTCTTTTCCTTTTTCAAATCTTCCCTTTTTTTGCGAATCCTCTAGTTTTACTTGCTTAGATTTGGTTTGGTTTGGAGTGTCATTACTGTTCTTTTCACTTCGTAAATATTTAAGAAGTGTTATAGCTGCTGGCACTGTCTTGCCATTGAGAGTTTCGTAGAATCTCATGTGGGGAGTAGAGAGCAGAGACACACTTAGCAGTATCAGTTTTATATGCTGCTGGGGGCGCTGTTTAAACGGATCCAAAATGGACTTCAGATTGGGATCATGATGTCCAAGGTCCAATTGGTGGGTTGACTCTTAGATAGATAATCCCTGGAACTTGATTTGTGAATTGTGAGCACACAAAATTTATTATTGTGATAAGAACAGGGGCACTCTGATTAGATTAAGAACAAGTATGGTGTCATCAAATTGTTCCCATTGTCGTTTCTGTTGTCGTTTCGTCTTGTTTTTAAGGGGAAAAGAGAAAAAAAAAAAGACCTTCTAGGAACAAAGAAAGGCAGATTTACATGCCTGAAATAGCCTTGAACCATGAGATCATCGCACACCATGAGTCCATTCTTTGAGTTATTGCTGTGTATGAACTTGGTCCTTCTTTTCTTTCATTTTAATTTCTCCAAACAAATACCAAATCCAGATAAAATTTGAATATCATCAAGAATCAAGATTACCATATGCAACACAAAATTTCTCCACCAATCCTTTCTATTCGAGACTCTTAGTCTGTCATTATACCCCAAGAAGTAGAAAGAATTGCAATCCCCATCCTGCCTAAAATTCTAGGAATTTCTTATTTAGCATATTTTAGATAGAAAATTTGATACCTATTAAGATTATGCCATACAATTTGGAACCTACGTTATCCTATTGAGCATCTTTATTTTCAAACAGAATTGAATTATTGCAGATTCTACTGTAAGAGAGTGTGGGGCTGTCTTCTATGTAGTTTGTTAAACTACTTTGAGACCACACTTCCCTTTGAAACATTAAACTCTCCACTTTTTAATTTTGATGTCCAATTTATACAACAACCAATCAAAGGCTTTTCTTATAGTTTTAGACCTCTTCTTGAGGAGATAAAATGTACATCTGATGAGCTCTTCTAGTACTGCACTTTTTTCAGACACGGAGAAATTCTATACTGAAGTCCAGGAGATCATACTTGCTAGATATAACAAAACATTTGACTGGTCTCTCAAGGCAAAAATGATGGGGAAGAAGGCAATTGAAGCAGCTTATGTCTTTGTTGAAGAGACTGGGATTAGTGACTCACTTTCAGCTGAAGATTTTCTTGTAGAGAGAGAGGAGATGCTGAAGGAGATGTTTCCAACAAGTGAGCTGATGCCAGGTATTATTCAAACTAGATGACTTTATTAGTCTTCTTCTGTTGAATTTTTCTTGGTAATTTTCTAGAACAAAAAAAGAAAAAAAAGGAAGGACCAGTTATCTAAAGAGAATAGCATTCTTTTTGTTCAATCTAATAGAAGATTTGGAAACTTTTTCCCTTAAGTGTTGGGCATTGGGCCAAACAAAACAATTCCATTAATTTACCATTGCAATGGTGATCTTAGTGGTATGTGCTTATGCAAGACATTGATGAAATAGTTTCCCAATCAGCAAGTTAGCTACTAGTATGGGCAAAGAGTAACAACATTCTCATCAATTATAGTTTGTCCAATGGGATATTTTCTAGATGTAGCTTGTGCTTCTTCTTTGTTAGGTTAGTGTGATCAAATGTACCCTAACCAGTGTCTCATATTAATCTATTTTTGCCTTCTTTGCTGAAAGGGATACAAGAAAGGAGGTAGAAACAGAATACCCCTTTGGTGTTCTCCTTTGTCATTCTGGACAAGCAATTGAATAGGAATCAAAAGAGGTTTCTTGCAGCCCCTTGTAATGGGTGGAAACAATGTGGCAAACAATTGAAAGTCCCAAAATATGTCAGCTAGTTTTTCCACAAAATACTGAAATCATGTTTAGGGCTTCAAGCTACCCCCCTGTGGGGCGCACCTGCAAAACTATTGACTTGAGATTAGCATGTATGCTAAGGCATAAAGGAATTTGAAAATCTATCATTTAATTTATTGTTTGCTTGTAATGGAGATCAATTGCACTGACATGACTTTGATCATTTTTGTTGCAGGAGCTAGCCGTTTGATCAAACATCTTCATGCAAAAGGAGTGCCAATTTGCTTGGCAACTGGGTATTTTTATTTATTTGATTCCTCACGGTGTCTTGTATCTATTATTCTGCTCAATTTACCTGCAGAACAGTATGCTCATATCATGGACTTTGGAGCCTAACCAATAATATATGCTTCTCAGTTCTCATAGACAGCATTTTGGGTTGAAAACACAAAGACACGGCGAGCTTTTCTCATTGATGCATCATGTTGTTCTTGGAGATGATCCAGAGGTTAAACGAGGCAAGCCATCACCAGATGTATTTCTTGCTGCAGCCAGGAGATTTGAGGTATGTTTGTAGAATTCTGTTATGGTGGCAAGAGCTGTGATATAGGTTCCTTCATTAATGCAGTTCATTGCTTCATTCCAAGTTAGCTTCACTAATATTGATGTGGTGTGTGGCCTGTAACTGCTCATTGATATGTGTGAACTGATAGGATGGGCCTGGAGATTCACACAAGATTCTTGTATTTGAAGATGCACCTGCTGGTGTTCTGGCTGCCAAGAATGCTGGGATGTAAGTGCATTGTTTGAGTTATACTTCTCCATTTCATGATCAAACAACTTTCTTCCTCGTCAATCTTTTGTTTCTTGTCCATACAGGTCTGTGGTAATGGTTCCAGATCCCAGGCTTGACAGCTCTTATCACGACACTGCAGATCAAGTTTTAAACTCCTTACTGGATTTCAACCCAGGTTACTGGGGGTTGCCTCCTTTTGAAAATTAATGTCTAAAGATGATCTTGCAAGTTTTTCCTCGCCATGATTCAGGCGCTGCAGCCTGCAGATGCAGAAGTCTTAATTGATTTTTCTGATTCGTTCAGCGTAAGTTGCATTATAAAATGGATGTAGCATAAATTTCATACCAGCTTCCATACTTTCCTACAATTTATAATTTTCATAAATTAAACTGTAAAACCTGATAATGTTTTTGAAAATTAATCATGCTTGAAATGTGAAGCAAAGCGGCATGATAAGATGGTGATAATACAAGATCCGGATAAGGGACCAAAACTTGATTGTTATGAATGTCTCGGTTCAGTCGTGATTGTAATTTTTTTAACGGGCTTGGTTCTTTTCTCATGTTAAATATTTTCGGCACATTGATAACATCATTACTTTGTGTTTGGGAGAGGGTAAAAGGGGGAGTAGAGGAAAATGAGGGAAAAAATGTTCATGCTTGAAGAGGGAAATTTTAAAGTTTTTGTTGTAACTTATTAAATTCACTCTTCTTAATTTTTGAAGGAAAATTTTTAGATTTTCCATAAAATGATCAATTTATTAATTCTCATTAGCTTTAGTATGTGGGAAAGTTAGTAGTATAACATATATTTTTTATTTTTTGTATTTAACTATTTTCAAATAAAATTTTTTTATGTTTTTCTCATATTATCCTTTTTCAAACACAGCTAATGCTTTTTTTTTTCTAATTTTTATCTCTCCTAATTTTTCTCCTCTTAATTTACTCTCGAGTACTTTGTTACCTAAACAAAAGGTTAGTCAGCAAACAGGTGCAGAGGGGCTGATTGAAAAATAATTTAAGGAATTTATTTTGCCGTTCCTCTTTAAGTCTCAAGTACCCGCTAGCTACCGAGGAGCGCCGCACGTGTGGATAGCCGTTGACAGCACTACCATTGGCAGTTTAGGTCTCAGACCTACTCTCACTTGTAAGACCCAATGTCCTAAAAAAATTCCATAAAATTTTCAGACGTCATTGCTTTTAGTAGAGTGCCACTAGCTATATTATATGCTACTGTGCGAAGTGGACTTTTTAATCATCTACGGCTAAGGGGCAAGTCCAACTGAAAAAAAGAGAAAGAAGAGAAACGTAGCATAACACCATCTGATCTAGTTTTCGGCATCAGAAGTTATGGTTCGGTCCCTTCTCTCTATTGCCTTTCTATACATAGAAGGCCCTGGACCTTTCTTCACTCCAAACTACTAACTATGGTTTTGGTTCATGGTCCTCCTCTCATAATACATAGTTGCTATTATGGTACTGAACTATGTGTAATGTCAACATTACATGTATCTAACATCAGGTCTGAAGAGTTGAACGAGTATGGATGCCAGGAAACAAGTTTTTTTTTTTTTTTCTTCCCACCAAAGGGCTGTTCTCGAGTCAAAAGAATGACAAGATATTGTGTCCTTGTGAAGCCCATTTTCTTTCTTTTTTCACTCTGGGCTTCGGCTTGGTCCACGTCAACTTTGGGCATTGCAGGATCTCTTATTTCTTTATGATGATGAGCCCTGGTCTCTTTAATTAACTTCAAATTTGTATACCAAACTTCTTTTTGTTCATAAATATATGCCGCCATCTACCAGTTGTATATTGGTCTCCCTCTCAAAGGTTATGCTACTATACACCTTTTCTCAAATCTAAAATAATTGCAGGCTGATACTTACAGAACTATAAAAAAAAAAAAAATGTAAGCCCTAGCTGTATTGTTATCGTTTGTAAGGGCAGTGGCTAACAAGGGGGCATAAGCTGGACCACAGATTTGAAAGTCGATCGCTTAAATCGTTCATGCAAATCGATGCAGCAATTCTTCTTAGTTTTTATACATAGGGACTATGGTAATATTGAAAAGAAAAATAAATAGCCGTCGAAAGAGATACCCCGGTCTAATGTCAATTATTATAAGCATGCACACAATTAAGAAAACCTAATTAATATATAGGTCGAAATTATCGTGGCCTATGGAATCATTTTCTTCCAGCTTTACTTTGGCCCGATGGCAATGGTTCCTGTTCAGCAATAAACATGAAAATAGACTAATAGTGTAGATGAGAATCAGGGACGATCCCTCGGTGTTAGCTCTTGGAAATTAAATTATTCACAAGAATTTGCGCATCCAGTTTGCATCGAGCAATTTCATTCAGCATTGCATACATAGATTAACTGCCAATTTAGATCTGATTATTTTTTTTATTAATAAATCAGTGAATGTGATCATTTCCTATATTTCAAAATTTGTCAAAATTTTCTGGTAAACTAATCCTGGTAGCTCGATATTCTTTACATTTGAAATTAACGCCATCTGGGTACGAAGAAAAAATTTACCATTTAACATCCCGACAACGAATGGACCGACTTACCAAAAAGACGAAGAAATGGACCGCGTGGCACGCAGGGTCCCTCTTTCACTTTTTACATTGAAACACTGTTTCCAAGGAAGACATTTTCGAAGAACTGCATGGTACACAAGACAATCTTTAATTTTTAGGTCAATTTTTTAACAGACAACAAAAGTTTATACATTGAGTGCATAACTGTATTAGTCCATTCGATCATATATCTTTTCTAGCTTCATTATAAATCATGCCATGTCTGAGTTGTCCAATTAATTGTTTTCGGTTGGTTTGGTTCCTTTTACTCCCAAAACATAATCAAATGGAAAGAAAATTTCCCTCAAGTGGTAAACGGAAAGAGCGGTGACATAACTGCAGTCAAGCCGTAAAACAATACCGATTGGTGAAACTCAAAGTAGTAGTGGTTTTGTTCAAACAATTAGGTTAACAAGGAGCTTTAAAATGGGAAGATTGCATTTATTTTTCCATCTCCAAGGACTAGGTTAAGTAGCAAGGACATTTTCCATTGCAAGAAAAAAACCATTTTTATGTTAAACTTCCTTTGACTTGCTCATCTTCCACAAACAGCCAAAGAGCAATTCAGCAACCTATCTATGCCCCTCCCCTCCTTTTCCTTGAGTTCATCTTCACTGGAAGTATTCTAATTCTCTTGGCCACGCGCACAAAGTCCCTGTACAAACCAAGAAACAGGCAAAGGAACTAATTGACACAAAAGCATTTTACAAACTAGGCAATATTTTTGGTCAAAAAAATGTATGATGCAGGCATGTGAAAATGTTCTAAGAGAAAGGCTTTTTACATAATTATAGACGTGTGTGTGTGTGTGTGTGTGTGTGTGCGCGCGCGTACAAAATAAAATAAACAATGAAGAAAAACTGAATTAATTTCAAGCCCACGAAGGGTAATTGTGAGAACAATATGCGTGATATGATACATATGTGTTTATATTGACTATAATGAAAGAATGGCGTACTTCCAGTTAAGGTCACCGGCAAGAAGGAGATCGTTTTCCATGTCTTCATAGGCAACGAAGTGGCCGGGAATGGCGTTGGTGAGATCAAGGTTAGTATCTGATGATGAGGAGGAGGAGGAGCTCAGGGTTGCATTGTCGTCGCTGCTAATATCAACAAACATTTGCCGGAGTTCCTTAGCGAGGCTGCAGTAGCTTGAATGATTGTGGAGGTTGATGCGCTGGCAGATCGAGCGGCCCTCCAGAACAACAGTCACCGGTGGGACCACGTTGGAGAGAAGATCGTCTTCTTCAAGACCTGGGAAGGTGGCCATGATTGGCGGTTGACGATGAGAAGGTGGCCTTGTTGCGCTGACCATGTTCGGAAGCCTTCCTATCTCTTGCCATCTTCTTTTCCAGGATTCTTGTCTTTGCTGTGGATCATAAGTGATGTTCCTCTTCATCCTTTCTTCTTCTTTGATATCTCTATCTCTCTCTATTTTGGTAGAGAATTCTGTGTGCAAGAATAGTTAGGTTTGTCTTTTGAATGAAAACAGCAGGCTCTCCAAGCTAATAAACTTAGTGGGGTTGGTCCTTAGTGGGAATTTATGTTAGAGAGAGAGGGAGCGAGAGAGAGAGAGAAGAAGAAGAAGAAGAAAAAAGAAGTGGGGCATGTGGAGATAAGTGTGTGTTTTAAGTGAGACATTGAAAACAGTTCGGTCTTTGGTCGGGTTGAGACAGAGGCGTGTATGGTACTGAAACTAAAGAGAGGGGACCGGAGCGGTGGCGTGGAGTGTTTGATCGTGGCTGTGATTGATGTAGTTTGGTTTGAGTTTTAGTTCGGTCTAGTTAATTAGTCAAATTGGTATGTTTTTCACCTTTTGACTAAGAGTTGCTATATTTTTCATCTTGTCATCCCAAAGGACAACGACCAGTGGACGGGGCGGTGGTGGAAATGTGGGCAGACGAGAGGACGTGGGTTCTGCGTGGCTCTCGTGCATCTCTTATTTTTAGAAATATATGAAATACTCGCACTTAAGATAAAATTCATGAATAAGTGTTTTTTTAAGAATTATTTTAGTGTTTAAGAATATATATTTTTATCTTAAAATTTTAAATTTTAATTATGAGAATGACGTCACAGATTTATAAAAATTTATTTTATTGTATAAATTAAGATTTAATAAAATTTAAAAAAAATTTCAAAAAAATACAAATAGATAAAATAAGACATATATACTTATTAAAAGATTTTGAATATATATATATATAATTTAATTATACACACATTATATATATATATATATTTTTAACTAAAAAAAAAAAAAAAACAAAAAGTTCACACCAAATTTACATCTATCACATTGTCTCTCCTCTTAGATATATCTCAGTTATATGCATATTATATACTTTTTTAAATCAAAATAAAATAAAAGGCAAGGAATTTATGTGAGACTTATGCTATCACGTCACTATTGTCCCTCCTCCAATTAATTTCTGTCCATGCAGTGGAACCGTAACTAAAATTTGATTCATGATATCTGATGGTAGGAAATGAAAAGAATTCTTTAAAAGTCTCTTTATTAAATGTAGGTAAATTACTATTAAGTAGATGGTAAAATGATACACAAAAGAAAAGGGAAGATCTACAATACTTTGTTAATATGAACAAGTCCAATGGTTTTCATTTTTCATATTAATCTTTTCAATTCAAAATATATAAATCAATAAAATTTGACAATATTATTGAACGTCTCAAGTTGAAATCTCTGTTGGACCTAAATGATTTCAAACAAATTTACACATGCATAAAGTCTTGACATCAGAAGTATTTAGACAAAATTCAAAACCCAACTAGTTAATAAAAAATAATGTTCATGAAATTATCTATGTTAGAGCACAAATGTCGGGAATGGTCAGGTTGGTGTCTGAAACAATATTAACTTGGTTCATAATTTCCTTGTACTACGACCTTCAATGCAAATTAATGCTGCCTTTCCCCCACCTATGCAAGAAATAAAAATATTAATTAAAAAAGAAATAAAATTACTCTTTCGGCATTTTATAGGCCGAACGAGAGACAGAAGGGAGAGAAGGGATGTTGGCTTCAATTTGAAAGAGTTTGATATTATTATAATTAAAAAAATTTGTAAATCAATAAACAATATTTTTTTTGGGGATGGTGATAAAAATAATGCGTGAAGAAAAAGCAAGCCCTGAAAACTTACGTATGTAACCATAGTAAAATGACACCAACAGTGAGAGAGCATTAGAGAACTCAATAAAGAAATAAAATTCTTGTAAATTGAAACGCACGAGCCGTGGAGACGACAGCGTTGCGGTTGGCGAATTCTGCGCTTCGCGTCTTTGACTGACGCCCAGCGGGTCGGTCGCTACTTCCGCTTTTAGCTGCCCACTACGGGTCTGTATTGCGAAAAGACAATCATATCCTCAATTCAACTTGATGGTATGGTAAATCTGCTGTTAGTCTCTCTCTCTCTTTTATTTTTTTTTTTTCGTCGGAATTATAATCTAGACATTGATCGTAGAGTTCTGTGCAAATAAAAAAAAATCTTATAATATCATAAATTTATAATTTTTAACAATAAAATTAATTTAAATTTTACCGATAACAATAATTTTATAAATTTTAATAATAAAATTAGTACCATATAGTTTTTTGTTAGAACATTAATAAGATGTTACAATCAATCAAAAGAGGACTAAAGTTAACGAAGGGAAAGAGATTAATTATCTTTTAGAAGTTTTGAAATTAGTTGTTAGCTTATAGGGATTAATAATCATTAATTGTATTAAACAATTGTAAAATTTCTTGAGAAATAAAGTGCACTAATTTGAGTCTCTTTCCACGAGAGTGTATGTATAATATTATTTTAAATAAATAAAGTTGTCGCGCATATATGAATGTATTTTAGGATATCATAAATACAACTCATATTTTTTGTGGCCAACTAAGTTAAGTGCGGTTGGTTATTAATTTTTGTTGTGAATCAAAAGCTAGTAGAGTATTCAATGTTGCTCAAGTATGCATACACTTTGATATCAGTACTTATTAAAAACTAAAAGGAAAATCTGAAGTACCAAAAACAAGTATTTGCCTTTTTCTCAAATATGAAATTTTAAACGAGAAATAAACTTTATTTTTTATTTTTTATTTTTTATTTTTCGTTTCATTGGGAGGTCAGAGGGTTGCGATGAACTTCAAAAATTTAAAGGCTTTAGGAGCAAGGTGTGCAACGTGGGGCATCGGCCCAGCAAGGAGCCCTAAGCAGTCTAGTTTTTAGAGCCCTGCAAGCCATGGGTTCCACAGGGTGGCTTCATGAGGTTACCTCTTCTCATCTCAACTGTACAAAGCTCCGAGGAGCTGCTCATGGGCTTTTTGGGAATCTAATTTAGATACATTGGGCCCTTTTTTTTTTTTTTTTTAATAAAAAGCCGAATCGGCCGAGATTTAATATCGACAGGCCGCCAACAAAACCCTGTAAACCCTTCGAGCCTCTGCAGGAACAGAAGTCGCTTCTCGCTTTCCATGGCTGTGAGTACTGGTTTCCTTCGTTTCTTAGTTTTTTTATGCTTTCTCTTTCTCTTTCTTGCCATGTATCATCTCTACTTGCCTGGGACTTGGATCTTTATAGCGGTGTTTTGGGTTCTTGGTCTCTTTCTTCCTCTTTTGTTATTCACATTTTAGGATTCTGTTATAGGGTTTTAATGGCGGGCCGCTGTCTCGCAGTTGTGGTGGCTGGCGTTACCGCTAAGCCACGCAATTGGCAATCGACCACATTGCGGCGCGTCCGCCGCAACGAAACGGTGTTGCGGACGATAAGGGACCGCAATTGCGGTTCCCGATGCGGCTTTCGTTTTTGCTTTTTACTTCTTTTTTTTTATAAAAAAAAGGGGAGAAACCGAGGCCAAGAAAGAAAGAAAGATGTGGGGTTACGTCAAACCTTAATCTTAACAAACAATAAACGCCGAACAAAAAATTTTCAAGATTCCAGCAGATTTCAACAAAGGGGAGGGGAATTTCATGATCAGATTACTAAAGTTAGGCAAAAAGAAAAAAAAAGGATTCAAATACATGAATTTTCTGGGAAAGTTCTCAATTTTTGAAAGAAAAATCGTACGAAGACCAAGAAATCAGGGAGAATTTTAGAGATCAGGTAATCAGGTAACTGTATGTAGGATTTTGGGGTTGATCTTGTTAACAGTTGATTTTCTGTTCTTGATTTCTGTGATTTATCCTAGACTCCATTGACTTTTATCTCCTTGGTTAAGAGAAGAAAGAGGGATGGCTGAATGTGGCATAAAGGAGGGAATTGCTCCGAACCCATTTGTATTGTTGCTGTTCTCATGTTTTTCAGCTTTTCATTCCCTTTCCATGTTAAACGCAGAAGTTGGGCTTAACTACTTGAATTTAATTATGAATAATTTGGGATTTTGATAAATTTTGCATCAATTATTTATATTAATTGTGTTCAAAGTAATTGTTCACATTATGCAAACAATGCCTTTTGAGCAATTTGTGTGAATGTAAAAAAGAAATCACAGCTGCAGTGCCCTGCAGTTTGCAATTTAACTTTCATGGTATCTGCATCTGCAGAATTTGTAAGGCAGCTGCAACCGTGGCCACAGCCATAACTTAGGAAACTCGCAGTTCCATGTATCAATTACTCTGCCAAATTGATGATTCTTGTTTGGGTTGCACTTGAAATCGTGACTGGTTCTGCAAGTATGTAGCCAAATTCCTAGTGAGCCAACCCAAAAGTTCTATTTTTTTTAGGTCATGGTAGTGTCAGACGATACTTTCCTTTATAATACCTACCGAGATTGAATATTCACTGCCTTGAAGTTGGTCTTGGGGATGGAAAGAGGATCTCCATTAATTGGGGAGGCCGGTTCTCTCTATTATTACAAATTCTTTGATGTAGTTGAAAGAATTCTCAATGGTAATTAGATTCTCTTGGTTATTGGGAAATTATGAAAATTCTAGTACTCTAATGCATTGATTTATATAAAAGTAATAGATTTGAACTATACAGAGACATGTTTGTGGTAATAGGCCACTAACTATTTATGAATGTGTGTGCAAGTCCTTTCTTATTGTTAGAGTGATATTTGTGTGCTTGCACTCACATGTGCTTATGTGTAGTATAATCTTGTTTATTGATGTTGATTTTCTACTGTTTTAGACTGTTCCTGTTAACCCTAAACCTTTCTTGAACAACTTGACTGGGAAGACCGTTATTGTAAAACTCAAGTGGGGAATGGAATACAAAGGTAAGGATGCAGTTTTCTATGCTCAACTTAATTCTTATTATTTTGCACCTAAGTTGGCTCATCTATTTTGTTTGGTTGACCATGTAGGTTTTCTTGCATCAGTGGATTCATACATGAACCTGCAGGTATGCCCCAACTCTTTTTTTTTTTTGCATTCAAATTATTTTTGAATGGATTCTCTATTATATATTTGGTATCATCCATCTCACACAGCTCATTTAGCATGACAGTTTTTTACAATCCATCGTGTGTGAGCTTAGAATGGAATCTGTACTAGTTATGTTAATGTGTTTATATAGAGACCACTAAATTCAGGGCATGTTACACATTCATTATTTGAGTTTGTCCTTTTTGGTAGACTTTTTTCCTTTTTTTCCTAACTTTTTTGTTGATTAATGGATCCTGATTTACAGCTGGGCAATGCTGAAGAGTATATTGATGGGCAATTCAGTGGAAATTTGGGAGAAATTTTGATCAGGTAACTAAAACAATATGGAATGGTACGAGCATGTCTCTTTTCTTACTAAGAGATGTAATCTTTGTACGGTAATCATTTATAATAAAGGGATGTTGACTGCAAAGCTCATTTTGATCTCCGGAAAACAGAAATTTTAGGTCTCAAATAGTTTGGAAAGTCCATAATATCACTACATCTCAAAAATGATTGTAGCTTAAGCAACAAGCCTTTTTTTTTTTTTTTTTTGACTATATGACTAATGTTGATGTTCTTTTCTTCTCTGGCAATATATATTTGCTTGTCTATTTTTTTTTTTATATTCAGTTCCAATTTGTCAAGCTAAGCTTGCATGTTGGCTTTATTCTCAGCAGGCAGGATTGTAGAGTAGAAATAACTCTTTATGTATAGGTGACTACTATTGAACATAACTGAGTGGCCCCAAAGATACAAGTTATGCTGTGTAGCTGATTAGTGAAGTCAAGAAAACTTGGTTATTAAAGTTTAGTGTCTGTGTACATTAGACGTATACACGATCGGGATTTTGACATTACATTTTCTATTCTTAGGCATTTACTTTGTTTGTATCTAAGTTATCATGATTGGATTACATGCATAGAGGCCTACATAAATTGTTGAGATTTAAGCTTGAACATGACAGTATTAAATGGTAGCAATGTAGGAGGGCATGAATTGAAGGTTGGTTAATGATCGGACTAACTATTTGCCAAAAATGATTGTCAAGATTAGTCATCACATGAAGTGGTTCTCTCTTTTTTTCTTTTGGGTGTGGGTGAATATTAGTACTCTTAGGTTTCCTTTCTTGATGATGAGAAAAGCAAAGCAAGGCTTCCTTTTTTTGGGTCTATCAGGAGGCTCATTGGGCTGTAATTTACACAATAGGAGTAACTCTCTCCATTTCCATAAAACTCATGCCTCCTTTCTTAGGATTGAAACCCGAAACCTCGAAGATTGAGATCTAATTTCTTAACCACTGGATTATACTCTGAGGGACAAAGCAAGGTTTCCTTTCTTTTATTTCTTTTCAGCATTTTAAGTGTGGTATCTAAGAATGGGAAAGTGTAGGCTGGGAGATGGAAAATGAATGCTGATTAGGTATGGAATGCTATATTTGTGCAATTGAAGGCGAGGGATTTGTGAGTTTGGAGATAAGTGTGGGTCCTAGTGCGAGGAAATTGTATTTCATGCTTAGAATGCAAAGCCTCTTCGAACATTTCATGTCTTTTTAGGAAGGCTTCTTAGATAGAGTACTTTGATAGTAAAAATTTGCAGATGGGAAAGACTAAATTGGTTATTAGATACTGTTTTTCAAAGCATCTGGAGGAGTCAACAATCACCTTTGCCTTTGTGATTGGATGAGGACATTCTGGAGTCTTCTGTAGGCTTTACTTGGATTATGTCGGGTGGAGGCCAACGACATTGAGAAAGAATTTGTGTTAGGGTGGGCCTTTGTAGAGCAAGAATGAAGGCTAGATGGGCTGTTACTCCTAGTACAATTTGGCAGTTAACTTGGAATGAGAGGAACTCGTGGGACTGATTTCCAATCTTAGCTGTTTCTGAAGTTGTAGTTTCATTCATTGCCACTTAAAATTCCATTTGTTCCTGCTGTCATGTAATGATTGATGATAGACTGGGGTTGAAAGAAAAGTTGAAATTGTAGGCCAGGAAATCAAACAAAAGGACAGTGTATCCACTGGTCGGGAATCAAATGCCCGGACAAGGCAGTTAGTGACAAGTATTCAATAGCCACAGAATTGTGAATCTTGTTTTTATTTTAGTCACGGAGTATCAAATGCTTGTTTCCGCAAGCTTTCAAAGTTAACAAGAGTAGATCTTGAGGCTTTTTCTCCCACCACGTGGGAGCAGTAAAAAAATTGCTTTATGTATATTTGTTTCCTGGGGAAGAGTAACGGAAAATTTGTGTATTATTCCTGCAGATGCAACAATGTCTTGTATCTTCGTGGGGTGCCAGAGGACGAAGAAATAGAAGATGCAGACCGTGACTAACCTGACTAGCAAATTCCTAGACACTAAAAATAGGGATCTGCCTATTTGCTTTTCAAGTCGAGCATGCCAATGCACTTCAAGTTGTCTTCTGTTAATTTAACATGTCTTATTAATCGATTGGTGTCGCCTAACTTTCATTCTGGTAATGTTTGACAGTTTGTAAGTCTCCAATTGTAGCCTTCCCAAAAGCAGGTCAGAAGACGAGGTGAATTTTGATGTCAACTATGCCGGCTATGTTTTCTTATATAACAATTATTGGGTCGCAACTCAGATACAAAATTTCTATGCTTATGTTGATGCCACTTTAAGATAGGAAAGTCGTCATACCTTTGTTGTCCAGTGTAAAGGTATAATGATACAGCTTAAGAAAAATAGCTTAATCCGTCAAATAGTTGAGTTTGTTCCATAAAATTTAAGCCATTTTTCAAAGAGGTTGCAATCACTCTCACATCCTATTTCTGTGAAGTTATATTGGATATTCTGCGATTAGATGCAAGTATGGCTGACTATAAAACCAAAACTTCAAGAGAGGCTGAGGTTTAAGGTTTGGACTCCCTTAAATTCCCATAAAACGTGCAGCTTTAACTATCATGTCTGAATGGTATGTGTGAGTATAGCTAGTCACATCATTGTGGTCCTTGTGGTTGGTTTCTTTGTCGGCCCCGAGGCCCCGGGGGGTGGGGGTTGCGTAGCTTCGGTTATGTTAAAGTCACATAGAGCTTGAATTGATGGCTTCTAAGTTGTCACCAATCTTCACCTGTCTGGAAGTGGTCACCCTAGCCTCACCAATAGCGCACGAGCTTGAACTCGTTGCCATTCGGTTTAAAACCACACAATATCAAACTATAAGCCACGATCTAGGGTTGTTTGACCAAAATGATGTCAATGCTCTGGAACTTTTTTTTTTTTATTTGTTAAATTGTGAATTTTATTAAAATTAAAATATAAAAATTTTAAATTAAAAATTATAATTTTTAATTATTAAAATATCTCTTTATTGGCTTTCCGAAACACTTGGTAAATCTGAATGGCTGATAGCCAGCCTCAATGCTGGGCCATTTAAGAATCAATGAGGTCACCAGTCCTCCCAAGTGTCAACAATTATGTGGATTGTGGTGCCCACAGCCCACAGTTTTGTGGTGCTCATTTTTCACATGCAGTGGTTCCATGCAACCCTGTTTTAATTTCTCAATAGCAACCCGTCCTTTTTTTTTTTTAATGAAAAAAATGTACAATATACATACAATTAAAATTTATGTACAAGTAATTATTAATCATATATATATATATATATATATATATGCACATTTTCTTTTAATTATGTGTATATTTTATCTTAATTATATACACATCATATAATTTAAAAAAAAAAATCAAAATAAACAAAATTTACGTAAAACCATCTCTCTCTGTCTCTCTCTCGTCCCCTCATTATTTTTTTCCTTCTCAATTACATCGATTACTTATTTGACATGACTTGGTCAGTCCCCACCAACAACTGGTAAGTAGTTGGAACAGCATGTCTGTCCCAAATCAGATAATCACGTGAAACCAAACCAACTCTGATTTTAGCGGCATTAGGCTTCACATACTAGCTATTGCTTTCTCCAACGATGTGATCTTAATATATATAGATTTCGGCTAAACTTACAGCTTTCTCAAGTACAAAACACGTTAAATTGACCGGAAAAACCGACGAATACATTCAGGATTTTATTTATTTCTCTTCTCGACGTCGTTTTCAAAACAAAAATGAAAATAGTTTAATCCTTGTTGGAATCAGAGCACTCCATTATAAAATTTCTTAATAAGACCTTATATAGTGACTTACATCTGCGTACCTTTCTAACAATTATGCCTGACTCTGTATACATTTCTGTTTAATGCAGAACCGAAAAAAAGTGGACTCTCTACATTTTTTCGATTAGTTAATCCCTGAAGGAAAAGAAATGGGAAAGAGATTGGGAAAAAGCTGTTTTGCTGATTTAAACTCAAACGGTGTCAATGTTGAACCAATAGATACAACTTATGACCCAAAAAAAAAAGAAAAAAGTCAGAGCAGGCCATCAAGAGAACAAGCCACCCTCACTTTCCTCACACATGGCAGAATATGATCATTGTCTTTTATTTGAACCAAATGTCTTATTAGTTCATACAAAATTAGATTTCATAAAATATGCCTAATCATAATTACAGTACCATATATATCTTACAAGATTAAAAAAAAAAAAGACTGAAGAAAAAGAATCCTTCAAAGAATGACAAGAAGTACAATCACCAACCCCTCTCTCTCTATGGAGGGAAGGCTCGGCATCATAAGTAGCAGCCCGTCATGAAGCTTCTCAACCCCCCTAAGGGCTGCTTCAGTATAGATATTACAGATGGGGTTCTGGTTTGATGTTTCCTTTTTCACTCAAGGACAGGGGCTAGTTACCATACATCGCGCAGATACCTGCCATTCATTTGCAGGTTCTTGACCATGCTCTCAGCCTTGGAAGAGTCCAGGGATCCCTGCGTCAACGAGCAAATAAACCATAAGATTATTGAGAGAGTCCCAGACCCACCTAGTGACTCTTTGAATAGGGAGGAGGATAAAAAAAGAGAGAAAAAAGAAAAACAGGGACTGTCCCAGGCAAAGGACACCCTTGGTTTGTGGCACAACAAAGTTTGAACCATTAGAAAGATGATTGCAATAGACAGAACAAGACAATGATACCAATCTAGAAAAGCATATCAATCATCAATAAAGCTTCCGACATGGTATTGGACCCATCAGTATCACGTCCTTTTCCCATTATAATTTTAACATGTCTGTTAGTGTGATTCCAACTCTCCATAACCAAAATCCCAAAAAAAAAGAAAAAGAAAAAAAAAGGTGGCTATAGGCTTTCAAGCCCTTACCCAAGGCAGCAACGGCCAACCCCCAACAATAAAAGTGACTAATGACAAAAACCATCTACAAAGTTCATTTATGAGTACACACCTGCTCTTGAACAATGGTATGAAGAGTCCTATGGACGTCTCTAGCCATGCCTTTGGCATCACCACAGACGTATAGATATGCTCCCTGTGAAATCATGTTCCAGATATCTGATGCCTACACGGAGAAAATATGTGCTTAGGGCTTCATTTAGCCGTCAACATATAATTTAAAAACAAATTACACTGAATTATCTTAGTTGCTTATTCAGCTGGTAGGTGAAACACATTCAATACCTTCTCCATCATTTTGTGCTGCACGTATTCCTTGGTAGGTCCCTCACGTGAGAAGGCAACAATCAACTCGGAGAGTGCACCACTTTTAACAAAGTTGGTGAGCTCATCTTCATAGATGTAATCCTGGTAAATTTGAACTTGTTAAGTCCAATTATTGAAGTTAAATAAAATGCCGCATATGACTCACAACTACCCATCTACAACCATGGAACAACTAGCCATCTACAACCATGGAACATAAATGCACAGATCAACAATATGACTTACCATCTTATGGTTCCTGCAACCAAAGAATAATACAGAGGATCCCAATTCTGCTCCCGCTTCTTTTAGGGCTAACCTTTCCTATGGAAGCGAGTGAATAAATGCAGATGATTAGCTTAGGTACTTTACCATCACATATGTTATTATTTAAAAAAAAAAGATAACTGGAATGCTGCTAGTTAAAACCTGCAGGAAACCCCTGAAAGGAGCCAAGCCAGTGCCAGGGCCAATCATAATGATGGGGACTTTGGTATCAGCAGAAAGTTTGAAATTTGATTGCCTAACAAAAATGGGCGCCCAACTGCATTTATCACTTTTCTCCAGAGGCACAGAATTCTGCAGGCATATGGAGTGGGGATAAGGGAATTTTTTTTTTCAAAAAATAAAAAAGAGAGTGAAGGAAAGGGAAATAATTCCTGCAGAAAAAATAATAAGGTGCAAGCTTCTATAAAAACAATCTGAAAATGAAATCCATCAACAACATATTACTTAGCTAAAAGTTTTCCCTTATTCTACATTTCCCTGCCATAAGGTTTGAGCCTTGAGGATCCTGCCCTACCCTTCAGATGGAAGAAACAGAAAACACAGCAAACAAAATTTAACTTGTACCTTCATCCAAGTAGAGCATACTCCTTTGTGAATCCGTCCAGCTGGTGTTTTCTCAAGAACCAGTGCACATGTAACATGAATTCTAGATGGTGCCATCCTGCAGAAAATTATATAGTAAGAATAAAGACACAACAGTAAATACATGAACTCGGTAATGGAGAATTATGAAGCAAGCATGGCGCCAGTGATTTTATCCAATATAGTTATTGAAAGCAAAATAAGAGAAAACAATTCTATTGTTTTCCCATATTACACAAGACCCTGACCCTCAAGTTTATAGCACATACACTTGAATTGTATAGAGAAAAAGTTAATTTTATCATTACATTATATTACTTTGTGTGATAATCACAACGGAAATCTAGCATAAACTGGAAATTTTTCCCTAGAAAAACAGTAATAACATTGTAATTACCTTGGAGATGATGAGATAGAATAATATCTAGGCTGCAGGTGAGGGGCAACTGCAGCAAAGAAAACACCTAGTGGTGGCTTGGCTGATGGAAATTCAGTCATAACCTCAAGGAGGCTTCTCTGGCTTGCAGAAATCCATTGTGCATAATCATCCTGTACAAATGTGACACTGAAATTATATTTCTTGAAATAGAGAAATTGGCGGAACTAGCTTAATATTTAAGCCTTTATAAAGATTCAAAACCTTTCCAGCAGGTGATGCAAGATGCCTTAGTCGATCAGCTTCAGTTGGATTTGTAGCATGAGCTGCTAAAGCCAGTAAAGCAGACTGCATACCATTTGTGTTTCCATAATTGATCATTCGCAAGTAACCAAAAATCCATAAAAGGGAAGGTGAAAGTACCAATGCATTCACTTCAGAAACATCTAACCTTTTTGGGTGAACTCAACAGGTCAGCATATCTAGACAATGCTGTTCTTAAGGTGCATCGGGGGAAAGGAGGTGGCAAGGAGCTTCCACTGAGTGGTGTGCCATCCTCCTTATCAGTATGAATTGAGAAATAGGTGTCTGGAGACAAACCTAACAACTGCAGAGCCTCGTCTACAATTTCATCCAGATTCGTGCAGTACACACCAACATGATCCCCAGTTTCATATCTGTGGTGGAGAGAAGTTATAAGCACAAAACAAAAGACTATATATCACTGATGGGCTTTTTATAAAAATTTTACTTATATTATTCATTTACATTTCATTTCACAAATAAAATTCATCAACTACTACATTGGTAGCAACTTACAAAAGTCCAGTCCCAGCTATGTCAAGCTCCAAATGGGTGCAAGAGCGGTCAGATGCAGGAGTATGAAGCTCCTTCCTCACAGCAACATTAGCCCTTACAGTTGTAAATAGGATGCATATTAAATTAAAATTAAAAAAAAAAGTGCTTAAACCAAAACGGAAAGATACCAATAATAAAAAAGAATGAAGTCCAACAGAGCCATTAGGTACTTAGTTTTAAAATACCTGCATGGATGTTGAGCATCATAGACAGTATGACCATTTGCACAAGTCCAGTCTTTATCCTCTGTTGATGTGTCTGCAGGATCGTAGAAAACAACACGATATTCCAACACAGCTGCAGTATAAGGAGTAGAAACAGTTGTTGCATCCACTCCATCAAGAAGCAAATGATCCAACTCAGGCCACACCAGTTCTCGCCTATAATAGCAAGCAGAATGCAAATTGACGTCTTTTGTAAGAAAGTCTGTTATGTTGATTCGGGAAAGTGATCAAGTTCACATACCATGAAGTGAAGTCATCTTCAATACATTGATCATCATCTCCAAGGCCCAATGGGACAAGGCGCTGCCCACCTGCAGATAATAAGAGAAATTTTTGCTAATGAAAATATAATTAATTTGATTAGGACAACAAAAGTCAGTACACATGGTTTAACATTTGATCGACACAATTATTTTCACCCCTTTTTTTTAATAAATATGAGTTTTACCTACTTTGAGTATGCATATAGGTATCATTTCATTAGAAAGACATATGATGGCAGAATATTTAACTATCAACACACGCTTACAGAAACTTTTTCTCTCCTTCCTTCAACAGGCTAGAATCTATTTCATTTGATGCATTTGCTAATTGGGTGCTATGTGACATAACAACACCAGTTGCAATTCTACTGAAAGTCCGCAATAATGGGACAATGGCATGTAGAAGGCAATCGACACAAAAATGTGTCTTATGTTTTGTGATGAAAGATCATAGATGTAAGTGAGACAATGTATGGTACATTGCATTATTCATTCCCAAGGAAATGTCTCAAAGTGGCCAATCTTTTGTTCATCATAAAATCAATGCATTGGTTGGTAGATCACCTCAGAACCAACAAAATTAATTACGACTATCCAAAAGGGAGTAAAATGAGAGCATAAAGCATACCATGCTCAGCAAGGGTTTTGTCCACCACCTTGGCCACCTATTTTTTGGCAGTATAGACATAAATTAGACACCAATCAACCACACAGTGAGAGAAGTTTATATAAAAATATACCACACCTTGTTAAAATGTTCATACTGCCTGTTGCCAAGTCCAAATACTCCATACTTGAGGTTCTGAGACCACTGTTCCTCCTCTTTCCCCTAAACAGCATGACAACAAAGTCAATGAGACTAATGAAATTCTGCCGCACAATAACTCGGACCAACAATTTCACTTAAAAACTTTTCCAATTTTAAAATTAAAAATCACACCTCTGTAAACCATTTATAGAATCTCGCCGCATTATCTGTTGGCTCACCATCTCCATAACTACACCGCCCACCATCAAACCATAAACAAAGCAGCCACCAAAAATTAACCAACAAAAAAAATTTGAAAATAAAAGAAATAATATACTAACGTAGCCAAGAAGAAGAAAGCCAATGATTCTTTCTTGAATTTCTCCTCGTACTCATCGTCATCCGCAGCATAATCGTCCTGTCAACAACCCCAAAATCATCATACCCCAAAAAAAAAGAAATAAATAAATAAATCAAAAACCCAGAAAAGGAAAATAAATAAATAAATAAATGAAGTTAATGCATACCAAATCGACAACTTTAAAGACTGCCTTGTCATAACGTGCTTTTGCCTCCTCAGCTAAAGCCTGCAAAAATTCCAATCAAATACTTAACCGGAAATATCGGTACATTAAGCAAGTGAATTAAGTAAATGACTAAAGTAACCTTTGCGAATCCTTCAGCGGTACCGGTCTGGGTGCCGAAAAAGATGGTGACTTTCTTGCTGCCGTCGTGGGCCTCCGGTTCCACTTCTTCGACGATCAACCGTTTAGGTGGCTCCACCGCCTTGGGCTTCTGCGAGCCGGATATTCTCCACACCAACACCACCACGCACCCGATCAGAACCGCTATCGAGGTCGTCAATATCATCACGAGCTGCCTGTTCTCCAAAATCATGGTGGCAACCTCCGCAACGCCGGACGACTCCTCCGACAAGTTTTGAGTGTCCAGCACTTTGCCGCCCCCCTTGATTATCGCCGTCATGAGATCCAGCGGCGACAACCCCTTCACTGAACTGGACGACGGCTCCATTTCCCTCCCCTCCTCTTGGTAAATCAAAGACTATATATATATATATCAAGAAGCAAGAAAACAAGAAGCAAAGCTTTTGGATTTTCTTGCTTTCTTGATTTTGGCAATGGGAGAAGAGAAGACAGCTCTTTGGGCGTTGCCGTTTGGTTATTGCGCTTCTTCTTGGGGGGTTAGGGGGGGGATTGGTGGTTGGTGGTTGATGTGGTGTAGGTGTGGGAGAGTCTCCTGGTTACTTGGTTCCTGAAGTGACAGCAGGAAAGTGAAGGCCCGCTTACATAAAGAGTTAGCGAGGACCGACAGAGAGGGAGGCCTGCTTGCTTACCAAACCCGCCTAACCAGTCAAACTCACCCAACACACCAAAGAGAGTTAAGAGAGAGAGACGGAGAGAGAGAGTTTTGCAGTTAACAAGCTCTTTAACCATGTGGCTCGTTTTACGAAAAATAATAATAACATAGCTTGTCGGAGGAGTGTTTCTAGCGTTTGATGTTTAATCTTGACCCAAAATGAAATGAAATAATAATAACAATAATAATATGATTATATAAAAATAAAAATTATAACTTTTATAAATATAATTAATTTTTATATTATATATATATTTTTTTATTTTCTTTTCTTTTTTTTGAATTTATTTGAGATCATTATTTTTATATGTATCCAAATTTTTTCCAGTGATAACACCAATATTGACGCGTTGATTATAAAATTTTCCTTTGTATACCAAATTTCCAAAGAATAAGGTTTCAAATTTAAATAAAAAAATTAAAAAATTATAATTAATCATTCAAACCTCGCCAACCATTCGTCGGTCCTCCTGCCATTTTCGGTGCTTTAATATTGTAACTCGTCGAAAAGGACAGATCGTGAATCTAGCGGATTAGCCTCACTGCCAATCGTGGAGACGGGCGTTTCACTGGAAGACAAGTTTCCCTTTAAAAAAAAAAAAAGAAAAAAAGAAAATTACTTTTAGAGGTATAAAAAAAAAAAGAAAGAAATTTAGAATTTAGAATTGCATGGCGGACAGGTCCATAACGAAAAGCGGAATTCAATTTCCGTGATTCAAAGAGAAACCGAGGTGTTTTGAGGCAAAACATTCAAAGAGAAACAGGGGGCTACGAGTGTACATCCCGTGGTTTCATGGAAGAAGAAGTCACGCAAATGACGAAAAACACCAAATTTCTTAAGTTTAAAAGAGTTTCGTCGCCTAACGAACGCATTCTAGATGTAGATATAATTCACAAAACAAACTGGAGAAAGATTAAGAATAAAGACAATGTCGGATGGAGCTGCATCTTGCTTTGGCAGTCGGCTTCCAAGCTTTTTCTGCCGAGTAGGTGGCGGACGCCCAGAGTTGCAAAGAGTCATAGGAGCCGTGGGCTTGGCTCGGACTCGGGCCTGGCCAATCCAATGTTAAAAGAAAAGATTGAAGAAGCAGCTCAACCCCAACTCCGGGGGAGATGTTTGCTCTCGCAGGGTCTTTTGCTATTCTAACCCCATTATACATTCTTAAAAATAAATACTCCCAACTCCACTCTAACTCATAATTTTTTATTATATAAATTATAAAATTTATATCAAATTAAAAACAATAAAGTAAATTTATACCTCATAAAAATTACAAATAAACGTAATAAGCACCTAAAAAAAATAAAACATAATAAAAACCAAGAGCATTAGTTTTACTAATCTTAGAAATAATCCTGCACTAAACAAAAAAAAAAAATCTTAAAAATAACTCATGCAAACACATCTTACAGCCAGAAAAGTATACAAATTGTTTTCGGCCTTTGAATCTCTTCAAAAGTCTGAATTTTTTTAATATTCTACGCAATCTCTCACTTTCTCACACTATCAACAAAAAAAAAAAAAAATCATACTCAATGCCACCTAACTGATGCACACTTCGATCCCAGAGTACGTCTCGTTCTCGCTCTTGTTTCTGACACCCTCTACTGTCTGTGTTATCTCTTTCTATCTGTCTCTCTCTCTCTCTTTAACTTTTTCTGTGTGTTTGAGTTGCCTCTGGCGTCACCTCCTCCAGCTTTCTCAACGGGGTCAGTTAGTTCACTTCGCTTTTCACACGCGTTTCATTCTGTACATCGATTTATCTTTTCTCGATAATGCGTCTTTGGTTTTCTTTCTTTCTTGTTAATGAATTGGATTTTGATGCAGAGAATATGCATTTGCGGATGTATATAACTTGGAACATTGTGCCAAGTACTCGAAACAGACGCTCGTTACCTACGGATTTCCTGCCTCTCTTGACCTCTTTGCTAGCGATACGGTACCGTTTATCTCCAGTCTCCCCCTTTGTCGCCATTTTTGGTTCATCTTCTTTTCTCTGTTTTTATTTTTTATTTTGGGTTTTTTGTTTTCGTTTTCTGCAAAATTTTGGTGATCAGGTTTCGATTGCAAGGACCTCCAACTGCATATACTCTTTGATTCAGCAGAGGCAGCGGGACTACGAATTTAGGGAGTCTGCTAATGAACAGAGACAGAGGTGTGGTCTGCTTTTTTTTTTTTGTTTTTCTTGCTTTCCTTAGATGAGTTTTTCTCCGCAAAAGTAAAATTTTTTAATACATTTAGTTTGGTTTGCATTTTTTAATGCTGAGTGAAGTTGTGTAAACTAACTTAGACTTGTGGCCTCCTTTTATTGTTAAAGAGTATAAGTTGTAATTACTGTTAGTTTATGTGAATACAAGTGCGCGGTTTCATACATGTCGTTCCACACTTGCTATTTTTGAGCATAATAGAAGCTTAGAAAATTTTGTGGGGTTTCACTTGATTTAATATTGTAATAACTTGATATTGTAATAATCTTCTCATATTGTAATAACTTGATTTAATATGATTTCTGACTGTTAGTTATCTGTATAACAGGACAAGAGTTTGCTTCAGCCTCCTCTTTGGAGCCAATACCAACCTGGTTTGTTTCGTATTCTGTTTACTTGGACTTGTAACACTCTATATTTATTTCCCTTCTAGACTACTATCAGATATATCAAGATTGGAAGTAAAGGTTGAGAGGCTTGAATTGCGGTTACAAGCCAAGAATAGGGAAATAGCAACAATCACCTGAACGTTTAGAAAACTGTATGAAGTGATGTCATATTAGCTACAATGTTTGGTCATTTTTCTGATACTCATGGAAATCTTTTGTAATTAGGAAGCCAAAGCTACTGCAGCTTTTAAGGCTCAAACAGAAAAGCTTCAACAAGAGCGAGATGAGTTTCAAAGAGTGGTCGTTGGTAATCAGGTTAGGGAAGTTTTGGCATACTGTGAGTTTCTATTCTTCTCTTCTTCAGGATCTATGGAAGATTTAAAGATCCTAACAAGTGCTGGTGCTGCATAGTTCTTTTGCTTTTAAAGCAAGTGAAGACTCAACAAATGCATGAAATGAAGAAAAAAGAAAAGGAGTACATAAAGTTGCAGGTAATATCATCCTTCCCATTTGTGTTAGTAATGTTAGGAAAATTGATTTTCTCTATATTTTCATTCTTTGAAGGATGACCCTTGGTGTAACTATAAGGTTACTCCATTGTGGAGGTTACAAATTTTAGTCACAGCAATAGGCTTTCTGTAAAAACAGGGGTGAGGTTATGTACATTTGACCTTCCTCTTCAAACTCCATTATGTGGGAGCCTTGTGCATTGGGCACTCTTGTCTATATTCAACTTTGGTTACTCTTAGGAAAGTTGATGGTTATTTAGATTGGTAATGTAGGAAAAGCTAAACCAAGTCTTGATGGAGAAGAAAAAGGAATCAAAATCAGGGATGGAAATAATGAATTTGCTTTATGTACCAAGTCCTGTACTGCTCTGTAGGTTCTACCCACATTCATATGGTGGAATAAACATTTATGACTTTTATGATGTCTGTAAACAGAAAGAAGGGAGGCAACGTGGAACATGGAATGGAAAGAAGGCGGATAATGACTTCTATAAGAAAATTGTGAGTATGGTGAATTTATGTATGTGGGAATTATTAGAATGCATTTCTTTCTCTAACTATCAGGAGTATTGAGCATTTTGGTGGGTTCTGTTTTGCAGTTGGATGCTTATGAGGCCAAAAACCAGGAATTGATGGCAGAGAATTCTGATTTAAGGGCATTGTTATGGTCTATGCAGGTACTATGCTAATCATTCAATTGGTGCTGTTTTGCTTACCGTCTACGTTGTTCCATTAGCTTCTTCATTGTTTTTGGCATTGTTCCTAACCTCTGTTGATGTGTCTTACTTACAGGATGATATGTGTGATTTCTTAAATGCTCCAAATGCATCATCTAAGCAATCTTTGGTTGTCAATGAAAGACTTGAAACTGAGCACTCACAGTCTCCTTTTGGTGGGAGGACAGTATGTCAATTCTTTAAATTTGCCTACTGTTAATGGGCCAATTTCTAGCTGCAAGTGATGGGCATATTGTTATCCACAGGATATTGTTGACCTGCCTCTTCACATGGCTAGAGACCAAATTGAAGTTAGCCTCAGAACTAAGATGGCATCAATAAAGGTACATCCACATTTCATTTCCATTTGATTGTTTTTGAAATTTCTTGTTATGGTATGGTGTTGATACATCTTTAATTTTAAACTTGTAGGAACGCATGATTCAATTATAAGATGCACAGAAAGTAGCAGAAGTTACTTCTGAAGCAACTGAGAGGGAGCTTGAACTTGAAGCTCAACTTGTTGAGGCAAGAAGCATAATCCAGGAGCAGGTATTGTGCTTCTGTCACTGTGCAAATCAGAAATTTGAGGTAATGCAATTGTTCATTTCCTGTCTAGAGTTGTTGTATTAATCAATCCATCTGATGTTTCTTGCCATAACTATATTACCATGTAATGATCTGATGTGCATTGTGTTCTGAATTCAGTTAGGTACAATGTTATAGCAACGTTTTGCAACAATTGAAACCTGTTCTATCCCATCAAGGCTGCATTACTTTTTCCCTAGTTTTGCTGCATTCTGCCAGTGTATTTTTGGATTATATCAGCTTAGCCTGTCATATTTTCAATTCTTTTGTGATTTGGAGGTTTCCATACTGGTTCATGGATTGGAGAAATCTATTTTTGCAGTTCTATCATGGAACTGTGGTCATAAGTTGAGACTTTTGGGAAAACAGTTAGTTCACCAGTTTTATTTTTTGTGCTACATTATTTTGCTTACCGCGTACAGCTATAATCAACAAGTTAAGACATGCCATCCTTCTCGCTTTTATTACTCTTGGTTAAGGACAATTCTAGACGTGATTGTGGGTATTCTTGCACGCATTCATAATGTCAGCATCTTTGCTAAGTCTGAGAGGCCAAGGTATTCCCATATTCATCTTTTCTTCCATTCAGGAAACATCAATTAAACAAAATTTCAATTAATCTGGGAGACTGAAGTACTAAATTTGCATTTTTAATTTTTGACAGGGATTCAATCATACCATCCCTAGCTGAGGTATTGATTATATATTTGTCTGAGAGTAATAATTCTCTAGTGGATGTTGTGTTCATCTTCTTCTGCTTTGCCCGAGGTAAAACAATTGAAAAAACTTACGATCTTGATCAGCAAAATTGAAAGTAAGATTTAGAGTTGACCCGCGTTTTTGTGGTTAAACCCGAAGGTGGAAGTCTGCAATAATTTTTAATTGAACATGATATGCCGAGAAAGAGTTCTATGCTTTCCCTATCAAGAGAAAATAGGAAGAATTTCCAAATTACAGAGCCTTCGATTTGCTGGTCTCCCTAACTTCATCCTGATATTTCAGGGAGTATGAGATTAAAAGAGTTAGCGGTGCTGTTTTTCTTTTCTGCATCAAAACATTCAAGTTGGCTGTATATCAGAGTGCATTGTGGCAAGCGAGCATGCAAAACTTTGTAGTGTTCTTCCATACAGACCCCAGAGGTCGAATCGACCCGTCTCATGTAACCGAGCCAAAAGGGCCACAAAATATCATTGCCTCTAGCACGATCGTTGCCTGCCAGTAAGCTTCTTTATTTTGTAACCAATGTGTAGGTGTAGTTATGTTATAGGCTGACAGCCGCGCTTAGTTAGGCTCGTCCTATAATTCTATTTCACGCTTTCATTACTAGGAAAGCCGTCGCTATTCCGCTGGAAAAATGAGGCTCCTCCCTTCTTTTATTCTTATGCTCTGATCGAAAGATTAGGGTACGTACACGCCAAATCTTACAAGAAGTGTTAACAGTAATATCAGCGAAATTGACGACGAATTGACCATTTTGCAAAATGATAGTGATAATTCAATGCGAAAACGTATGCATTAATTCATGCAAGCCCACAATTTGGTCCCCTAGTTCGTTTTCACGATTCGGTTGCCTACCTTTCAATCCTCAAAATATAATCTCCATTAGCTTAGTGCAAAGTAGCCAAAGAGAGAGGAGAAATCCCTCAAAGTCAACTAAACGTGTCGACGACTAACATCTCCGTTCAATTTATAGATCCTAAACCAAAATTTTGTATTCTTCCTTAGCTTAGAGAAAATTTGCTGGTATTTCACCCATGTTTGACACTTACAAGTGTCTTTTTTCTTTTTCCTTTTTTTTTTTTTGAACGCCTTATAAGTGCCTATAATACATATCAAGAATCTACGTAGGAATATCAATTGAGGGAGTTTATGTACGGAATAATAATATTATTACACAGACGTAAAAACTACATATACAAGAAATGATTCGCGATGGATTGTGGGCTTTGGTTACATGCCGCAAGAATCAACCAAAATAACCATAACCTTTGACGTAACCTTAAGAACGAAGACTACTTCCACGTTGTTATGTAGGGTTTGCTTGCCCATGAAAAAGAACTCTCAAGTAACCCAAAATAGAAGTAAGGGGAAGAGTAGCGAACTCATAGGGAAGAAGTTTGAAAATAGAACAAACTAACCATTGATAATTGAGAAAAATAATTAGCTCGTTAATTGTCAAAGAAACAGAATCATGCACCCAATGACTTCATCAATTGCCTAAGGAACCGGAGTATATATATAATCTAACCCTCTGTTTGGTGCTTGCAATGTTTATTTACTTTTTTTTTTTTTTTAGTGCAGTAAATATCAGTTTTATCTCTCATAACATCAATCCCCCATAAATCTTTTTCAATTTGGTTCAACTTATTCTCTCTCTCTCTCGCTCACACACACACACACACACACACACACTTAGATATTAAGTAAACTCCCGTCCCCCTCTATATGTACATGGCACCGTCCAAACTCTATTCATCATTATAGCTTATTCCATCAACAAAGATATGAACTTCTTGAGTGGTACTGTTCTGTAGACACAAGAGAGAGCGGAAAAAGAATTACCCCACCCATCAACAAACTTCTGTAGACGTATGGACTTGGAGCATGAGAGGGTCAAAGCCTCGCAGAAAGTTTCAGCTCTCTTAGCAGGAGATGAGCACTTCTCCAGCCGGGTTATTTCAAGAGATAAATTGGCGGGTGGCTCTTCGCGTGTATTCTATTACCGGAGCAATGAAGGAGTGCCATTCAAATGGGAAAGGCAGCCGGGGACACCCAAACAACCACCGGAAGAGGAAATTATTCCACCGATAAGCCCTCCACCGGCCGTTCTTAGCCTAGGTCTACCAAAGCCATGCGTTGTCATTGAAGAAGCCAAGTCTTCAAGATTTAAGCTATGGAAACACATGATCAGCAAGAAAACCCAAGCAAACCATGCGGCGCAAGAAAGTCCTCGGAGGAGCAATATTACAAATGCGGCCTCCGGCTCGGATGGATCGGAAAGATTCGAGTCTTTTACCACTAGCTCCGATGGTGAATTTATGGCATCGCCCCGTAATTCAAGCCCGTCATCCTCATCGTCCCCTTCTTTCTCCGACAACCGTTCAAGGCGCTCGTCCATATCGGAGAGTCCTGCTGTCAGGGAATCTACGGGAGGCCCTTATGGTTGCAGTCCTTGGAATTTCACCTCAATTCTTGTGTGCGTTCCAAGACGAATTTAAGGTTATATCTGCAATAATTCTGTCTGTAAAACATATTCCTTTTCCGCTAATATAGATAAAGGATATTGCGAATAACATATGAACATGGGGTACTCTATATCACTACATTTATGATCCCAGTTCTCGTTTTTTTTCTTTTTTTTTGCATTATTTTATACGGAATGTGATGTTCTTGCTGTAAGTTATCCGTACATCCATGAACGTCTACTTTATAAAATTGCCGTAAACTATCTTTCGTTTTTATTTTGACCCCACCAAAATCAAGAATATACAATAAGACCACCGCCGGCTGTCCAGAGTTTTCTCTGTGAGGGTAAGGCCAATTTCTCGAAGAACATATCAACAAAGTAGTGGGAATCATAAACAACAGCACTCGTTTTGGCCAGAGAGTCCAGAAAATCAAGAATGGTTGTTACTTACATATCTTTGTCAAGAAAGTTAAAAGTCAAACAATCGGGGAACTAGAGGGTGCAATTTCGACACTGACTATAATTTCATCCCGTAGTCGTTTACTTCCATGGAGTACCGCCCACGGGAGTTCTGAAACTTGGAATGAAACTCTCATTGACTAGGCCTGCCAACGTTCGCATACATTATTTGGGGTTTTTGGAGACACCCACCGCTGATTAACTAAGATATTAACCGTGGGCATTTCATTTTCTCTGTCTTGGTAGCGAAACTTGAAGAGAAATTATTATTATTATTATTATTTTCCGCTTTCCTTCATGTTCATGGTCATTTTTGGTTCATTAAATAATGGAATGAAGGGGAAAGCCCAGGGGCTTTAGAAAGTCAAATATTTCTTTAGGGTGCATAGAATTTTATAGCTTTTTTTTTTTTGTGGAAAAAAATTGGTAATACTTGATGCATTGATGTGTTGTAATCGAGTGAAATAACTATTAAATTAAAAAAATTAAAATAACATGTAAGTTATTAAATAAAATTTAAATCTTTTACTGTATTGTTATATAACCAAACTTTTTTTTTTGTGATAGATAATATGAGAAAGCAAAAGTGGCTCTATTAAAAAAAATATATAGTTATATTTATATTATACAGTAACTTTGAATCACAAATGAATAAATTCTATGATATTTAGTAAAAATCAATGATTACTCTCAGGATTGTGGAGGATGAGAGGCACGTGCAGCAAAAGAAATAAAGGGTGATTATTGGTTACCCAAACAATAAACCTGCATCAATGAATGGATCCAAAAAGCTCAAACTAAATATCGAGTCTATTAAGGAAAACGATTTGAATATCTTTATAATTATTATTTCGGGATGCTGATTCGATTTGCACGTCAAGAAAGATAAATATCATTCTCATACGTAACGGTTTTCATCTCTTGCTTATCTCAAAAAAAAAAAAAAACAATGAGAGAGAGAGAGATGCACTTCCCACATACGAATCACTTTTGGGTCTTTAATTAATCATTCCGAAAATTGGAAAAAAGCAGAAGAAAAATAAAAAAAAAAGAAGAAAGATATATGAGTTGAACAAAGAAGGGCGAAATTGCAGCAGCATAATTTTCTTTTCCACACAATGTCAATGATTGTGTTAATATGGTCAACTACACAACCAACTGCATGTTTGGTAAGATCCTATCTAATTGCATTTCACTCACAAAAAATTGGTCTTCCTTCCATATAAAGCTATATACTAGCCTTCTTATTCACTTGCTCTGCTTAGCGAGAGCAATGTGACCATTGGTCCGTTACCCAATTGAAATCAAGAATGGACTTAGAACGAAGCGAAATCAAGAAAGAAGAGAAGAACTTTTCTCTTCACCAGCTAAACCCATCATTTTACAACAAAATAATGTCAAGATACTCTCTGGGGTATTCCAAACGCATTTCTTATCATCGTTCCCCAGTCAAAGTTCCCTTGGAATGGGAAGTGCAGCCTGGCAAACCCAAGATTGGGAAGGCCCCACTCTTGATCAAGCGACCGCCGCCGGACATGGCCACCGCTACCACGGCGACTAATGCCAATGCCGGCTTTTGCAAGAAAGTCGAGAAAAAGAAGGTTGACTTGATTACACTAATAAGGGAAGCCAAATTGTTGGAGACTGATAATAGTATTGATGCCAGTGGCTCGGAGGATTATGGTGGAAATTCGGATTTGTTCAATTCTGATTGCGATGAAACGAACCCATCGATTTCCACTTCTAGTTCTTCATCTTCATTGTCTCGACGTTCCTCTTCCAGTGCTACATTGTCACCAAAATGGCGACTCCAGATGGTGTCTAGGGGGCTGGTGAAATGGGCCTTTGGTAAGCCTCGCAGGGGTAATAAATAAATTCCTCTGTTTTTTCTTTTCTTTTTCTTTACTTGTAACCTTTTGCAATTCAAGTTGAGCGGAGCCGAATAAAATAAAATGGTAATTCTAGTTAAGAGTTGCTGTATTAGAGCTATTTTAATTTACTCAATAAATGTCGAGAAATTTTTCTGATTTCTGCTCTGTTTCTTGCTCTTGACCTCTCTTTCAATCAAAGGCTTTGCAGTCTGTCAGTGCAATGTCTGAGACATATCTGTATTTGGAGTGGCTAGGGAGGTAATTTTATGAAGCGAAAAGATAGAGTAACGCAAAATTTTCAGGAATTTCATATTAATTACTTGAATATGGGGATTTATTTTTGTGGCAATTCCATCTTTAGTCAGGAAGAAGAATCTTCATTTTGGATTGTATTACGATAAGAAAGTCAAGCAATCAAAAGAATCATGGAACTAGAAACAATTCCCCTGAGCGCAAATTAAGGGAATCAAATCAAATACTTTCATTTTCCTTCTCGTGCCAAAGATAATATGGCTAATTTTTCTTGTTTTATCGTGTAAAACTTATGATTTCCCTTTCATTCTCTTTTCTTTTTTCCTTTTTCCTCAACTCTTTAACTTATCTTTATTCATCGTCAAATTAATATTTTTTATATATTTTTTCAAAGAACTCCTATAAAATTTTATTAGAAAATTTTCAAATTTTAATACTGAGAATAACAGTATGAGATATATATATATATTATAAGTGGACAATTTAATGAAAATTTTAATGAATAAAAATATATTTTTATTCAACTAAAATAAATTGACAAAATGATATTTATATTATTTTGTACTTGGAAGTATAAAATTATTCTTTATCCTTTAACTAACTTAAAATTTTATCTTTGACATCTCAATTTTTAATCATGTGAAGCGATATAAAATTTAGAAGACCTGCAATGAATTTTTTAACGGAAAAATAAAAAAATAATAATAATAAAGAAAAAAGAAAAGGGTAAAAAGGAAAGAAACTTTGGCGGGAAAGATAACTCTGGATGGGGCCCACAGACTAATTAATTAATCAAATCAAATATTAAGCCGCGGAAACTCGCCTCATTCAATCAACGTTCTTTCTTTTGGATCAAAATCGCAAAACAGGCAGGCCCTGAGCAGGAGAGAAAAGGAAGATGTCCGGAAACAGCGGTTTCGATGGCGGATTCGCGCCGGCTTCGGAAGGCCCTTTCCACCGTAGTATTTTCTATTCTCTCTCCTCTTTTTTTTTTTTTCTCTCGACACAACATATTGGAGCCACCGTTTGGTTCCCGAGAAACTGCCAGAAAATGGACGGACCGAAACTTTTGTTTTTGCAACTTACCGCTTAGGGTCTTGTGAAGTATTCAGGCGAATTGAACTGTTGTTTAGGGATTTGGTTCGAGATTTTTCGGAATCTCATTGTTGTATTGTACGATACCATTGCGTTAAGAGTTGGCTTTTCGGCTTTTTTTGGAATGGCAGCCAAATGGAGGTCTTATTCTCTGTTTGGATGCTAAGAAAACTGAGAAAAATCAGTGCATGCTTATCACGTTGATTTTGGGGAAGAAAAGTAAAAGAACGGAGAAAAAGATATCACTAAATAATCAGTTGAACCTGGATATAAAAAAGGGTGCTATATCGTTCACTCATGGTCTAAATAACAAAAATTCGGTGGTCTTAGTCATGGCGAAAATTTGTCTGACTGTGATGAGGCCTATCGACAAGAAATTAGGTAATTGCACCTGCAAAAAGTTGATTTTCAAGGTTTTATTGCATTGCTCCAGATTCTTTGGTCACGGTGCTTGCTTCCAATGGCGGTAAAGCAGATACATGACCTTGCAAATAATGATCAATTGATATTTATCACTGGCCGGCCGTGTTGAAGTTAATAATGTATGTGTTATCACCGCTTGACTTCTTAGTCCCCAATATTTTGGCTGGGATCTTCAGTTTAAAGCATTTGTAGGTTACAATTGTGGGGAGGGTATGTCTGAAGGAAGACAAAGCCGGCAACTACACATTTTTAGTAGAGGATGGGACTGGACAGATTGAGTGTCCCAAATCGTATGTCTTTTCAAGATTTCTAGATTCCTGATTAATGTTCAATTGCATATCAAACGCTGCTGTTCAACCTATTAGTTGAATTATTATGCCAATGATACATTCTTTTGTCTACACAGGGTTCAACAATGCATTGATGCTGATGAATTGGCTGCAATCCCGTATGTTTCTGAGTAGGACTCATTCAATACCTCTTTTACATGGCTTAATGGATACGCTGTGTTTGCATAAAATCAGCATTATCACCTACTTTGTATTCTATTTACTTACATTTTTCTCAATTTTAACTGGTGTTTTATTACTTATTAAACATCATCTACCATGGGATAGTTACTCCATGTTGCTGCAAAGATTGAAATTTCTATTGTAGAATTCCAGTCTCTCTGTTCATTTCTTCACTTCTCCGCATTCAAGAAGATTATTTAGCCTTTGAAAATATTAATTAGTTTTTCACTTTGTTACCAAAATGTGCTTTAAGATTCTGGCACCTTATTCTCTTTCTGACTGTTTAGTGTTAACTGATCATTTATTTAATGGGATTGGAACGTATGTTTGCATTCACAGACTGTTGAGAGGCCTGTAGGGTATTCATAAATATTTTCATTATTAGGTATGTGTTATGTCTTTTACTTATGTTAATATTTGACAAATAGTTCCGAGGAGGGCAATCCCTCCCTCCCTTTAATGACCCAAAGCCCCTGGTGCAGTGGAAAATAAACAAGAAAATCCCTCACATTGTTGCATGTTGTGACACTCTGATGCGTTCAATCACTTTCTCCACATTGTGTCACCTTTTGTAGGATGGATAGAAAGGTTTCTAGATCACTGTATGAAGATCCTTCCTAAGTAGGACCAACATCAGTTGATTCCATTTAGTTGAGTGAACTAAACTAGAGCGATAAAGAATCTTAATAGTGATATTTGTCGACCCTTCCTCAGCAAAGCATGCACTTATTCAAGGTAATGCCTGAAGGATGGATGGTTTTAATGCATGATGGGCTCGGTCTCCACATATTGATGAGGATCGGACCATTTTTTATGAATAGAATGGTGATCTGAGATGTGTAGTAGGAATATTTATGCTGTTTGTAGCGGAATCCAAAAGGAGTTGAAAACAATTTCTGATGGTGATTTTCAAAGTTCTAAAGAGAAATAAATATGTTAGTGCAGTTGAGAAATCGAGCACAAATACTTGTTGAGATGATCATGTTCAATTGGATATTTCAGCATTTTGAGCCATTTTTATCTTTTTTGGTGGCCAAAATGACTACAGATTCGCAGTTCAATTTCTTATTTATGTCTTATTTTTGGTTAAGTAGGAGACATATTTTACTGAGTCTATTTGGGTTTTACCAAACGCCACTTCAGCCACTATAATGATAAAGATAGCTCAAAAAGTTAAAATCATCAGAGAATCTTTTGAGGACTACTTGTCTTGTGAGTCTCATTGCAAAATGTCGGTGTTCAAAGAATCCAAAATAAAGATTTTAATTTGTTTGTTGATGAAGCTATCACCCATTGGATGAGGTTCAGGATTTTTACTTTTAACATTTAGTTTGATGGCATCCACCTTAATATTGGGGCAGAATAGCCTAGTGTGATATTTTCTGTTGGATTTCGATGTTTTTTTGGTTGGATTTCTTTTGTTAAGTTCTTTGCTCACCAAAAGCTTCCCAGACATTAATCTTGGTTTTAGCAATTATAAATCTTGAGTTCTAATTTGTCAGTTCTGTTTCAGAGTTTTAACATTAAATGTGGTTGTGCAGGCCTGTTACTGACACTAATGAGATTCACAGTCACCTTACCAAGTGTGTATATGTCCATTTCTACAAAACCAGGTTACAGGTATCGGTTTAGTTATTTTAATCAAGGCATTTGTTTTGAAGTTACATTTTTAGGCATGATATTGTAATTCATTTGACAAGTAATTTTGTGAAATTGTGAACAGTTTGATGATGATTTTTATTTTTGTTTGCTAAATTAGAAGGGTCTTGCCACTCAGCCCCATTCAGGAATGAATAACACTTCAAAGGGATACCAAGCCGCCCCACCAAATCACTTCATGGATCGCGTAAGAACATATCAGCAAAGTTGTGCTGAAGTGCTTACCGTTCAGTGTATGCTTGCTTGGATTTTTCGATGTCTGGTCTGTGAATGCATTCTTCTACTGTCAATTTTTTATTTTTTGCGCTTTCCGTTTCTGTTCTGAAGGGTTCTAATTATTTCATTTCCATGTTTATGCTTCAATATTTATTCCACAAGTTATCCATTGTTGAATACTCTCGCTTCTTAGATTTAACATTCTTGATCTTTAAGTGTTTCCAGTGCCATTGCGGAGCATCTAAATATTCCAATGAACGGGCTCATGATGGCCTCTCCCTCTCCCTCTCTCTCTCTCTCTCTCTCTCTCTCTCTCTCTCTCTCTCTCTCTAACGCGTAATATTTGATACGGAGTTGGCCTTTGACAGGGAAGATTTGCAATCTCTGCTTGACAAAGGAATTTGAACGGTACGGGACGGTCTCACTTAGAACTTTGGACTTTCGAGAGAGAGATATTTCATCTACTACTGTAAGCCCAAGAACTGCGTATGGAGACAGTTTTCTTTAATCTGTGAGAACATCATGGAGAAATTCAAAGCATTTTTGTTCAGTCCGTCCATGGAATGTCAATGTGTTCGGCTCAGATGCTCGCGTGGCGTTCAGTTTTTGAGGGGGGTTTTTGGTAAGATTTCCGAAGCCCACGTGGAAGCTGACTTGAGTTTTTGCCAAGTGACGTGATCTGGCAAGCCCGCCGGGCCACCGCCTACCACTACCCCTTCTCGCGCCGCGTGCGACGATGCAAGTGCTCTTCGCGGAAATTGGGAAGGCACATGCAATGGCATGCGTCGCGTTAAAACTTTGACCCCCTGAAAAATTATTTTACCGCCAGCTGGTTGCTTCTAGCTCACAACAGCTAACTGCCTCTTTTGTTCGCCTCTTTTCTCCTTGGCTTCTTTTTAATCAATTCGTTCCTCGTAATATTTTGGCAAAACCTGGCTTTATTTAAGAAATCAACGTTTGTGGTTTAGGTTGTAGCCAGCCAAGATACAGTTCCGTGTAACATTCTCTTTTTGTATCAATTCTTGTCAAAATAATTCTATAGTAATTTATATCAAGTAAAATTCCCAAAGGGCCACAAAAGTAGCCCTAATTTAAGTAATTTTAAAGAAAAATGATTTATATGCAAATAATTTTTATAGAAAAAGCGATGTATTACAAGAGAGTATGTGATTGTAGACAATAACAACATATTTATCTGGAGAATAATTCTATTTTCGACCAATTTCTCCCAATATTGGTACCGTAGTCGACTCCTGCAACATCGCAAAAGCCGGGCCATAAGCGGTGCAAAATCACAACTAATTGCTCTAACGTCCACCGGCGAAGGTACCTTTTCTAAATAAGAAAAACAACAAAAACAAGTCTTCAGCGCTACATAGAATGTTAAAAGTAATTTGAAAAAAAAAAAAAAAAAACTCAAAACAAGACAGTACTTGTATTTCCCAAGAGCAAGAACAATAGCGCTCAATCCCCCACGAATAAGTTACTGGAGATGTCATGTGCATGGTGATCATGAAGCAATAATAAAAATAAAAATACTTGCCTTGAACGTGAGGAATGATTCGATTCACTGATCACATCCATTATTCTAAACATAGTTTGACCACAGACAAAGCGGTCTTTCGTCTTAAAAAGACAGCCCATTTTCATTTATCTATGCATTTTTTAAAATGCTTAAGGCTTCATTATTACCTTTTACTGTGAAGAGAATCAAAAACCCAAGACGCAAGGCACACTCTCGCCGAACCCTCTGCCAGTCTCCTTTCTAGTTGCACCTACTACTTTTGTGGCTTTTAAGTTTTGCTTCGGCTTTGCTTAGTGCAAAAGCATTTTTAACACTGACCCGGCTTTTGAGGGTCCGTGCGCCTAGTGATATTACCTAATCTTATTTCATGCGGGTTTTGCTTGTATTGCAGTTTGGTTAACAATGGAAGTGATTGTTGGTCATGTCCAGAGTCGCCGTGAGACACTCATTGGTGTTGCCACTTTGGGACATGCGGCCACAGCGTCCGGAGTGGAGGTGGCGATTGTGCTCCTGATGGGACCTTTGTTTTGCACCTACTCCTAGTCCGTTTTGACATGGGATATCTAGACTAAGTCGGGTTCTTGTTTTGAATTCGTCTTGGCACGATCCAAGTCCCAATGGGCCAATACGATCGTACACTGCTTTGCTCACGAATCAACTATACTGGTCTTCTTCCATGCGGACCACTTTATTCTTTATTACCCTTGGCCATAAGAACTCGAAAAATCATCTATTCCAGTTACGGGCAAAAAGACACAACATCGATGATAAATTAAAAAAACGGCGAAACTGTTGTAATGTTATAGTATCACAGACACTAATATTATCAGGTTTTCTAGTGTCTTCGCCACGCTCCCTCTATACAAATTTTCATTTTCTCCACTTCTCATTTAACGAAAACTCGGTGGAGTATTTACTAGTCCTACAGCGTCATTTTGTAGCAATTAGTTGTGTTATGGACCTTCAAAATGTGTTAAACCGCTATTACAGTTTTTTCTTTTTTTTACCACATCATTATGACAAACGACGACGACTAGCGATGTTCGGCCGAAGTTGAAAGCCACACAGAAGAATGCAGGGTAACGTCGCGACAGAGTGCACGAAATTTGAAGTTCAGTTCCCCCCGGGAGGGCGAGAGTTGTCTCTCTTCTCTCGTGCTGGTTTGCTTTTTTGCATGATGAGTCAAAAAAACAAAAAAAAAAAAGATCAAAAAGAGCCAAATAAAAATAAATGAAGGAGGGGAAGCCCTCTATCTCTCTCTCTCTCGCTCTTTTTATCATTGGAGACAAGGAAAAGACACGCGGCACACGTTGGGACCGCTTGTAATGATTCATTTGGAATTTTCTTCTCAGCGAAAATGCGCCCCCCATATCCTTCGCGCCCATCATCGCGGGCTCCTCTTCTCTCCGCCTGCGTTCCTATTTACGTACACCCCCGTATACTTACACTCACCAACTTCACATGGAAATCTCTGTCCCCGCACAAAATTATAATTAAAAAAAAAAGAAAAAAAAAACAGTATTTCAATTAGAAATATATATTATACAGATAAGTTCTTGAATATTTCCTTCTTGTAATAGTGCGGAGCGTTCGGGTGGCAAAGAATCGAAGTAATAACTAACACATTTATAACAATTATTGTAAGTAAAATAATAAATGAACTGAAAAATCAACAATACCTCAACACCGCCGTCTGCAGATGATATATCGTGACATCACTCGTAAATAAAAATATCGATATATATTGCAATTTATTTTTTATAAACAAAAAGTTAAGCGGTATACATAAAATTTATCAATACGTGCAAATGGATCGAATTAAATATGTATAGAAGTATGTAAAAAGTATAAAAAACTATAATAATTCATAATATTATACTTTTTTATATTTATCTTTATTTATATTTTCTTTTACATATTTGCATTTTTTTATTTTTTTTATGTATATCATTTAATTTATTAAAAAAAAGTCCAATGGGCCATGTATCTGGACTATGTCACATTACTTCTCTTATTATTATAATAAAACTAAATTGTGAAGATTTAAGAGAATAAAATAAAAATGTATATTAAATATATAATATTAAAATTTAAATTTATTAATATTAAATTAAATATAATTTTTTAAAAATTTAATAATAAATATAAAAGAAGTTGAATGAAACATATTCACTTTCAACTTTTTTTTTTAATAAGACATTTGAGAGAATAATAATTTTTACTAAAAAATATTTTATGAATATATTTGTAATTATATTCATATATTAAAATTAAAATTTATTTATTAATATATATATTTATTTTTTTATAAAAATGTATTACTTAAATATTATTAAAATTAAGTAAATATTTCTTTATCAAATTTTAATGTTAATAAATTTAAAATATAATACCATAAATTCGAATATAAATTTTTATTTTATATTAACAAGTAAATAAAAATAAAAAATTTAAATTTAAATTAACATTAAAATATATATTTAAATTATTATCTTAAATAAAAATAATAATAATATGAAATTTAAAATTTGAAGTCTCGAGGCTCAACGTTTGGTCAACACTCCGTTAAAGGCCAGTCATGATCGGCGTGCCCATTTTAACGATCCCTCAAAGAGTTAACAGAAAAATGGGCGCGGAGATAAACAAACGTCGTGTTCCTGGTCGAGGAAATCAAATTTGACGAGAGGGAACCCCGAAGAAAGAGAGACCGCCACAGCCGTCCCATAGAAAGCTTCCACTTGCTCTTTGCATCTATTTCTCTCTATTAATGCTCCATTTAACATTTCAAAGAGGATAGAAAAGGCGCAGCATCGATCCGTACACGTCACAAATTCAGAAAACTCCAGCAGTTAATTATAATTATTAATCATATTATTTTAATTTTAATATCTTTAATAAATAATTTAGATCTTATTTCATTTATTTATTTTTTTATCAATTTTTTTTTAAATTTACGCAACAAAATTAATGTTATTTTATAATAAATTATTTTAACATTTTGTTTAATTTATTTGTGTTTATTATAAATATAATTTATTTATAATTTTATATCACGTAAATTTATTTATTATTTTTATTTTAAATAAATTTTATTTATTATATAATATAAAATTATAAATGAATTATATTATAAAATTTAAAATAAAAGTCATTAATTCTCCTCATTCCCTTCCATCCTGTGGACCAAAAAATATATTAAAAAAAAAAAAAAAGTCCTACTCTCGTTTCTCGTGCAAGCTTGAGTGACTCCCTTCCCCTTCAAAGTTCACCTCCTTCATTTCATATATGCGCCTCTATATCTGTGTCAAAATCTCCCATATTTGTCTCCATCATCGAAGTAAAGCAAAGCCACAGAGACAGTAGCAAGCATCTCTCTCTCCCCCTGTCTCTCTCTCTCTCTCTCTCTCTAGGTTTTTCAAAGAGAACAAAGAAAAACTCAAAACGACTTGTTTGCTATTTCCAAAGACCAGCAAAGAAAAAGAAAGGAACCCATTGATCTTTGGCCCCTCTCCTCTCCTCCCCCCCCCCTCTCTCTCTCTCTCTCTCTCTCTCTCTCTCTCTCTCTCGCCCATATTTCTCTGATCTCACGGTCTTCAACGTCAGTGAACATATGGATTCAACTCCTGGTGGTCAGACGACACAGAGATGGCTAGGTTTCTCTCTTTCCAACAACCACCATCACATGAACAATATCAACCTCACTTCCTCCTCCTCTTCTCGTTCCTCTCAGCCCTGTCTCTTCGAAGCCTTTCATTCCTCCCCTGTCCCGCTCCCAGGTCTCTCTCCTTCTCTCTTTTCCATTTTCTATTTATAACTGTAAATATATATGTAGAGTAAACTTTCAAACCCACTTTCCTTTTTTCCTCAAAGCTCATTGTGTTTTATGATATATATATATTTATATTTTTTTTTGTTCTTACAAGTAGCAGCTAGTTCTGTGAGCACTGCGGCACAAGCAGCAGGCGGTGCAGGCAGACCATCAGACGACTCTATATTTCTCAGTGGCGGCCCAAAGTTCGAGGACTTTCTCGGTGGCTGCACGACCGCTGCACCTTCACCACAACAGGCGCTGGGTGGTCGATTCTCTGCTGATCATATTCATGCACCAGTGACTTTATCTACTTCTCTATCAGACACGACCTCTGAGATATATGACTCTGACCTCAAAACCATAGCCGCGAGCTTCCTTCGTGGCTTTTCCGCCACCACGGAACAAAGCGATGCCCACAAACAACAGCAACATCAACAATATCAACAGCCTTATGTTCAAACTGAAGTTGCACCAAAGAAAACTATCGACACCTTTGGCCAAAGGACGTCCATTTTCAGAGGAGTCACCAGGTGGACAACATCGCTTGCAAATACCTTGAGATATAGAAGAAAAACCAGAAAATATCCAAAAGCCAAAAATCTGTTTTTTAATTTGAGAAAAAGGTGAAATTTTCTCCTCTCAAATCTCTAAGTGATATGTGTTTATTTCGTTTCATTTCAGGCATAGGTGGACTGGGAGATATGAAGCTCATTTGTGGGATAATAGCTGCAGAAGAGAAGGCCAGAGTAGAAAAGGGAGGCAAGGTACCTTTTCTCTCTATTTTTCTGCAGCTCTCTCTCTCTCTCTCTCTCCGGGTCAGAGCCTTAGTGTGAAATCTGAGTTGTGAATGCTTCTCGGACGCAGTACTGTGACTGAAAGTCTGAAACAAATGGGTCTTATGATCAATGATGGGTTAAGGTAATAGATGCAATGTAATGTAAATCCCAAAAAGATGATAATGGAGGTGTTCATCAAGGGTTTAGATCTTCTGGGATTTATTAATACAGCAGGCGCGCATTAGATTTTGATTGACTCCTCCTTTTGCTTATTCTTTGGATAGGCTGCTAAAGTACTAGTGGGTGCATTTATGAAGATTCTGATGATCTTGGGTTTTGTTGTTTCTTTATGTGGCATGTACATTACGAATGATTGCCACCGTTGGATCACACGGTTACCATCATTGGTCTTGCAGTCTACCTGGGTAAGTGTTTTTTTCTTTTATTAATTATGATCTAAATCATTATTTTGTTTTACTGTTACCCAATGTGTTTCACACTCATGAATGTAAGATTGGATGTTTTTACAAGTTAATCGCTGTGTTGCTTAAGATTCCACTTTTTGCATGGAGTTTCGTCGATTTTAGAATCTCTATGGAATCTAAAACCAGTTCCTCTTGTACATTACCTTAGGTGGCTACGATAAGGAGGAAAAAGCTGCTAGAGCTTACGATCTTGCAGCTCTCAAGTACTGGGGTCGGACCACTACTACAAACTTTCCGGTGAGCCCTTTCTTTTTCTTTGCCTAGAGTTCCCCCCCCCACCTTCTCGTTAGTTTGGTGTTTTCCATACATTTTAACTCCTCATTCTAAGTCTCTAAATTTATTCTATTAATACCTTAGGTTTCTAACTACGAGAAGGAACTGGAAGAGATGAAGCACATGACCAGGCAAGAGTTTGTTGCTTCTCTTAGAAGGTAATTATCATCTGAGTATATGCGTACGAACTTCTCTATTTTTATTTGGTTGACTCACATTCGTGGTATCCATACATGTTGTGTAGAAAAAGTAGTGGCTTCTCAAGAGGAGCCTCAATTTACAGAGGAGTGACCAGGTGTGCAGCTTAACTTGATCTCTTCCGTCCCTGTCTATTACTTTTAATTAAATGGGTTATATTGTTGATTGTTGATCGCAGCTTAATATACAACTTTATTTTCAAGAAAATATAGGACATATAAATGCTTACTCATTTTGGTACATCACGATGCTTATTCTAGACACCATCAACATGGTCGATGGCAAGCAAGGATAGGAAGAGTCGCTGGCAACAAAGATCTTTATCTCGGCACATTTAGTGAGCATCTGATTAGAATTCCCCTTTGCTTCTTTCTTAACACATAATAACACAATCAAGGTAACATCTTCCTTTCTCCAACAGGCACCCAGGAAGAAGCTGCAGAGGCTTATGACATAGCAGCAATCAAATTTAGAGGCCTCAATGCTGTGACCAACTTTGAGATAAGCCGTTATGACGTTAAAAGCATAGCTAAGAGCAATCTTCCCATCGGAGGAATATCTGCAAAGTCCAAAAATTCATCAGAATCAGCTTCTGATGGCAGAAGCATTGATGGTAGCAGATCTGATGATCTCTCCTCGGCGTCCTCAGTAACCTTTGCACCTCATCAGCAGCCCGCATCCTCTACTCCTCTCAGCTTTGCAGTACCCATCAAGCAGGACCCATCTGATTTTTGGTCTAATATCCTTTTTGGATACCAGAGAAATACTACCTCTGCCACTTTGCAGAATGCTAAGAACAATAATAACACTGTTGCTCCAGGCACTCTGTATCAATCGCTCGCTAGTAATGGATTCGCCTTGCAGTTTCAAAGCCCTGCAGCCCTTGGAAGGGACGTCAAGCCAAATCCTTTAGGAAATGACAGCATCAACAGCAATGGGTTAATTTTCAATCCTTGTTTTATTCAGCAACAGAGTGTAAATGGAGGTTCTGTCGGTAGTGGCACCGGTAATTCTTCAAGTTCAATCCCGCTTGCCACACCCATTGCCTTGAATAGTAATGGTAGCAGTACCTATGAGGGTAATTCCGATTATGGATCCTGGATTGCACAATCTCTGCATTCTTTCGAATCTGCAAAGCCCAATCTTTCAGTGTTTCAGACACCAATTTTTGGCAAGGAATGAGATCACAAAGACAGCAAAGTGAATGAGAATCTGTGCAAACTGCAAACATGAAAGTGAAGTACTGTTGGGAAGCCAAGTGCTGATTAGGGATAATGGTGCCAGGCATGCAAGTGCATAGATGTATCTGGATTCAACTTTTGCTTGGAATATAAGATGAGTTGGGACTGACAAAGTGACGAGCATTTCACAGGAGCTGACTGTACTAAGTGAAGTTCGTTCTTATAGTTTCCACTTTCTCTTTTTGTTTTTTTTTTTTCTAGGCTGTCTGTTCTGTCTTCTCTCTTTACCCCTCTTTTTTCTTTTGCTGTTTACTGACATGAACGTACATGGGTACAAATGAAAAGAAATCCTTTTCCTAATCCTTCATCTTGTAATATCAAAATCTCAATATGGGAAAGAGAATTTCAACAATCATGTAGCTAAACTATGAAGAGAAGTTCAATAGATCATGTTTAAAGTTGTGAATATGCTCAAGGTTATTTCCTCTGCTTTTTGACCCTCTAATTGTTGCGGGGTGAATACTTATGGCTGTGGTGCAGGTGACCAAGTTCGAATAATCACTCCCTTGTCATTGATGCCCGCGTGCCTTTATTATCGGCTTGCGATCAAAACGTATGGCCGTGTAATATTGACTTTGTGGGTGGTAAAAAGCTTATTAAATTGAGGAGATTTTCAGTTTGATTTACTTAAAAAGTATCAAAATCTCAATATGGAAAAGAGAATTTCGGCAATCATGTTGTTAAACCGTGGAGAGAGGTTCAACAAATGATGTTTAAAGTTTGTGAATATGCTCAAGGTTATTTCCTCTCTGCTTTGTAACCCTCTGATTGTTGTGGGGTCAGCGCTTATGGTTGCGATGCGGACGACCAAGTTTGAACAGTCACTTCCTTGTCATTGATGCCCTCGTGCCTCTATTATCAGCCTGCGATCAAAACGTATAGCCGTGTAATATTGACTTTGGGGGTAGTAAAAAGCTTATTAAATTAAATAGAGTTTTAGTTTAATTTATTTTAAAATAATTTAATTTAATTTAATTATTATATAAATTTTAAATGATACTCAATTGAAATATATATATATATATATATATATATATATATATATATATATATATAAAGATGTACAGTTAAAAATTATGAATTTGTTATATTCAAAAAAATCAACTGAATAAATGCAGTAATCACTATTAGTTAAAAAGACAAAAGCAAGTTAGAAGGCTGTTTTATGGAATTGAAATTGCGTGGAGGCCAGACCTTAACCTTAAATGCGTTAAATTAAACTTATTAGCTTTAATTTGCACTTGCTTGCAACGAGATGGTCGTCTACTCATCATCTTAATTCTTCTCAGCATTGTTTAACAAGAAATTCTTGTGTCAAAAACATCATGGCCTTTTAATTTGGGTAGTCTCTCAAAATGAGTAACTAACATAGACTTCAAATTTTGAAAATTTTATTTAGAAGGGCAAGCACGAATATGCGACACTCTGTGCAGACAAAAGAAAGAAGTTCAAAAAAAAGAAGACAAGAAAAGAAAAGATAAAGTAGATGCAAAGATCATTTAGAGAAAAATTTCAAGAACAATTGAAATACACAAACAAAAATTTAATTGATACTCCTACTATTCAATTTTATTTTAGTATGCGTGTGTATATATATATATTATTTTTAAAAAAAAAAATTTCATTATTGTATTTCTCTTTACCGGATACGTTCTTCGCGTCTGAAGCCCAATTCACTTAATTTAACAAATATATTGTGAAATTCATTTGCACCCAACACATTTTTCACGGCGAATTCGTGATGAAGCCGAAGTTCCATTAATTTAAAGTCCGCATAGTTCTCGACAGAGGCAGAAAGGGAGTTTGAACTCTCAATTAAAGGGGGCCATTGTAGCTTTGACCAAAAAAGTGAGGAGCCAACTAAAAGGGCGATGAGTGATGACAGACTTTAGCGAGATAATGATAATAAGGAAAATTATTTTACAAACAAACACACCTTTCAGTGGATTTATTATACACAATTAATACAATAATTACGTGTCATAATAAATAAATAAATAATACAAAACATTTATTTGTTGAATCGAGTTACATAGTTTTTGTACTTTTGTTTATTAATTGTGTATAATATACCGACAAGAAATGAGCCCCACCTAATAACTTTCCAATAATAATAATACAACAGGACTGGGGCACCAAAGCCATCATCAATCTATGAGCTTTTTGGGTGCGTCTCTTTTCCAGACTTAGCACGGCAGGCGATTCAAATCCAAAACTTCTGTCCTTTCTTGTCTCTTAAATCCCTCTTGGATTATGGCTGTCCCGTGCACCTTTCGGCGCTTATTCTGGCTTGCCCTGTATTTTACCCCCCACCGCTGTTTGACCACACCTTTGACCGTTTATTATTGCGAGGTGCTAATTTATTAATTACTGTCACATTTAAGAGTAGCATTCCGAGTAGGAATATTTCTATCACATCCCAGAACGAAACATGCCTCTCTGCTCGTGTAACTCAATCCCTTTTGGGAAGAGAGAGTCGCGCTAACATCCAAGAGTAGATAGACTCGGCAGAAAATTAATCGCATTATTGGACTTAACATCAGGATGCGCTTTATGCATATGATGCCAAAATCTTCGTTTTGGTCTTAACTAGCCGCTCTACGTCTAATGCAGCTTCTCTGTCCATAGCTGTGAGAGTTGGAATCGAGGTTTGCAACTCGGAATTTATGAAGTGTCCCATTGTCTTTGTCTTTTACCATATATATGCATATCTTTTATGTGCGTGTATTCTCGATAATGCCCTTGGGGGGCATTATCACCGGTACTATTACACCTTTTTATATCGATTAGGAATGAAGGGATGGAGACCACGTTATCGACGTTGTTGGGTGCCTGACACAAATAATTTCTCTATATAATTAGAGATATTTAGTCTTAACCAAACATATGTACATCGCTTGGATATAAACGCATCTTTGATCATGCACAGGTATTCGTGTTCATGATCTTCTAGCATATGCTCCGAGGAAAGTTACAAAATGATCGTAAAACAAAGGGAAAAGACGCAATATAAAAAACATGTAAGCTTCTGTCATTTAGACCGACTTGGGTATTTCCTCTTCAAAGCAAGGGCCATACAGGCACATGCCAGTCGCCGAAAAGACTACGTTCATAAAACGCAACGGGGTATTAAGTCAAATCTAACACTGCAAAAGTTGCTCCTTTTTCTTTTTCTTTATTCCTTTCTTCCTTTTTGTTCTAATTGTAGACAGCAGATGTCGGCCAACGACCATTTAACTTTTTTCTTGGTGTTTTGCTTCCACTTTGACTGGGAAATTTTTAATTGCACCCATCAGCCTCTTGGCAAAGAAAAAACCACCTTTTGCGTTTGTTATTTAATGATTAAGGATTAGGTTTCTGTCTTCTTGCATGTGAACAAGAAGGCGCGATTCAAGGAACGCGACTGTCTACTGTACATATGCTTAGTTGATAAATTAAGCTTCCTTTTCTTCATAAAACCAAACTCTGTATTACGTAAAAGTTGCCGAAATACGATTCATTTTTTTCATATACATAGAAATTTTTTATTTAATTTTTTAAAAAGTGAGTTAAATTTATATATATGTGTGTGTGTGTGTGTGTGTGATTAAAAATGATGAGTCACACACACACACACACACATATATATAAATTGTAATTGTAATTGTGATTATAATCATTGGTGTCCATGGTCGCATTTTCTATTAATCATTAAGCAACGAGGGCTTGCACGTGCTCGTTGACTGGGGGGAGATCGGCGAAGTTCCGAATCCCTTCTTCTGAAAGAATACTTTGCTTTCGTTTTTATCTTTGCGAGGACTCTAAATCATTTTTATAATTCCATTTGCAAATAAATTAAAACATTTATATGCACGCTATCCTACCAAATTGACTATAAAAATTTTTTTTTTTTAAAAAAAAAAAAACTAAGACTAAAGAACCAGCAACTTAGTACACCACAACCAGAGGTTCTGGTTGCAAAAACTCGACCAAACTTAAATAAATAACTTAGCTTGCCAAAACCTTTCTTTCTTGTACTCAAGATTCGATAAATTTTAAAACTCCATGTATGTTAAATCTAACAACCACCTAGACTCAAAGCAACTCAATCTAAAATTGACTCTCATTAAACGTATCCGTTTCGCACGTGTAATGACAAACCATATCTAACCCCACTTGTGCATATTATTAAGATGAGACTTGGAATTCGAATTTTTCCCCCATATAATTGCCGCTTTGTTCCCTTCAAGGTAGACGACAATCTAACTGGCTGAGACGCTAATTAGGCCCGATCCGTTGATGGAATTGCTCGTGTCATAAAGAGCAACAACCGGATGATCGCCATGCTAAACGTTCTTTATTCTTTTTCATAATATATATATATATATTAATTTTTTTTCACAGCCCAACCCAGCTAAGAGGAGTCCTGAAAGTGTGCCGATTGACAAAAATTTTGAGAAATAGAGGCCCGGAAATTTAAAAAAAAAAAAGGGAGGCCCAGCGGGCCGCTACGCTATCCTTTCGACAACGGCCCAGGCAGCCGCACGACTAGACGGCGACGCTTGGAGGTGCGAACCCCGTCGCGTAGATCCTTGTTGCCGACATGTGCGGTTCGTGCACGCCCTAGTTTCTTCCCGTTCTGACTTGGTGGTGTGACGGACTCGACATAGCCTCATCCCGCGTGGGCACCGACGATGCAAACCATAGAGCAGAGCCAAGAGACAGCCGCCCGCCATTCACGCGTGCACCTGTTTGGCATTACTAATTCAACAACAACAATGATATATATTTTTTGGTTGAAGGTGGAAGGCAAAAAATAAACTACACAGCAGCCATACGGGGCCATTGGACCTCCACTACATCTTGAAACAAAGTCTGCTGTATTTGTAGTGGTGGCTGATGAAGTGTATGCACACCCCAGCTGAATGAAAAAGCATGGTTTGCTCAGAAGTCAGCAGCACCATTCCCTTCTTCAAGCACCTGCTGCATTCGTCCCAGCAATTAAGGATTAAATTGGTTAGAACAATGTTCGTGACAATCTACGGCGCTAACAATGAATCTCCTTCAAGCCAAATCTTGTCGAGGCCATAACTCCAACCCAACTCTAAGTTAATTTAAATAGCCCACTGCTCTGCTACCAAAGCAGTACAAGAACCACTCTTTTGAGAAAATCCCAGTATCCATCTTCGTCGGCATTCCCTTATGACTGCCACATTTGGGCTGATTTTTTATAGTATTTTAACTATTATATGAACATGTTAATTCTAAATCATTAAAAAAAAAAAAAGCTAAACAAATTGGAAAATAGTTCTAGTAGTACTGCACAATGGGCTCAAGCTCCGGTTCAATGACAAGGAGTTCGGTTCATTACTCTGAGCTCTCGCATTGATAAATGGGTTGGTACAAGTTATACGGTTCACTGACAAAGTAGCTCAAAAGCCCAATTAAGATTTAAAATGCCTGACAAAAACAACGGCTCATTATAGCTTTAATTTTTGAATTCAATGGGAGTCCTCTGGAGTCTCGTGCAATTACGCTTAAAAGCCTAATCGAAACTTTACTAAAAATCAATACGTCCGAGTACTATTCTTGCTCGATCCTTCTCTACAAGCTTACAATAATTTATTTGGCTCACAAAAGCGGACGTCCTTTAACACGCGAAGGCAACAGCTGGTTTGAGACCTTGCTTGCTTCATGCGCTGCTGGGTGTATATGATTGATTAGCACTCTTGCGTACGATGCTCGATGAGGCTTCTTCTTTAAGCCATAGCTTTTCAATCATTTTTTCCCTTCTTTTTTTTTTTTTTTTTTGGGTTAGGGTGCGCACATTTTGTAAAAAATTGAGGGACTTCCAATCTTCCCAAGGCCATTGTAATCAATGAAGTCAGCTTGTGATTGGTTTCAGTAACTTTCTCAAAAGTAGAGGGGCCCCCCTTCATGCATTTTGCATTGGAAAAGAGAAGAGTGGCGTGGACATTATGGTTATTTTGTGTATAAAAGGTTTGTTTAATATAGATAGTTATTAGTTTGGTTAAGAACATTTAGCACCAAATTGTCTTAAAAAATTAAATTTTCTTTACTTTTAACTTTCACTTGTCCTAGTGGGAAAATGAATGCGATATGTCAAAAATGTTCAATGTTCCCACACTTTTACTGATTTGTATTCATTAGCAAGGAGTGCTTTAAAATGTAAAAATCTCCTGCGTCACGCAAAATTTGGGCTGTAGTTAGAAAAATTAAGTTATTTATCCATCAATATTTGTTAGTGAAAGAGTAACGATAAAAGAGAGTGAGAATTTTATAAATAAATAATAATAATTAAAAAAAACCCGTCAGTGTGTTGGCATGGAAAGATCTGAGACATAACACGGAAAGATACTGCAAAACATAGATAAAATGGCAACCAGGGGTTGCTTATTTAAATGAACCCCGTTGGCCATGACCACCGAGAGGAAAAATAATTGTTATTTTTCATTGATCAACCCTTGTAAAATGGCGTCTCTTTGCTAACAACAAATATAGTTTTGGTAATGTCCCCTCGGAAGATTTTGCTGCGGTGGATGCGATGCGTCTTTGGATTCACAGCGAACGATCCCATCAAGCCGGAAAATTAGTGAAAAACACATTAGGTAACCACCGCTTATAGTTGTTGGAAGCCAAGTAGCCAACCCACAGCTTTTATTTTGGCTGTCTTGTTGTGCCCTTCCTTTTGTCGACGCTTTCAAAAAGGCACGCCGGTGGTGGGGATTGGACGCATCTGCCGCCCACATCGGCTTCGCTTTGTCTCGAAGCAATCTAGCCATCTTGAGTTGTTGCTGTTCGTTTTCTCATATTTCTCATCCATTTTGGATTTTCCATCTCTTTCCCGTTGTTTTATAGTGAATCGATGACCCTTCTATTCGGCAGCACCTTAGACCGACGTAGTCCTAACCTCAGTCACAGCTAAGGATAAGGTTCCTCGTTTCCTTCCACGAAAAAAGAAAGGGCGAAAATTGAAACAAAAAGAAAAACGACTCTCCTGCTCCAAAATGAAAATAATTTTCTCGAACACTTAAATGAATAATATAAAAATAATAAAAAAATAAAGGAATTATATTTTATTTAATTTTATAAATAAATAAAATTAAATATAAAAAATTATTTTATTATCTTCTCGTGCCTATTATGCTTTTCAATATACATTTGTGTGTAACGGTGTTCCATCACAAATGATTGGATTTTGTTGTATTCATATGCATGCTGGCCTGAGTTTTCCGTGTCCACATGGTCCAAATAGCTTAAGTCATAGGATTAATTCTTGGGAATTCTGCAAGTTGCGTCGCCAGAAAGGGAAATAGCATAAATATTTTTAAGCTTTTCAACTGTGTTCTTTCTTTTCCCAAACAAAGATGTTAAATGAAGAAGATTGTGAAGCGTTCTGTTCAACAAGAGAGATTGTGAAGTTTGCAAGAGGAAGATCCCAACGCTCTCCTTTATGGGGCACGCAATATTATATTTCGACCCTTTTCTCGGACTATACAAGACAAAAAATGTCACAAATTTAGGCTAGTGACGGGCATCCTATGGTTGAAAAAGACCGTTGGATCAAATGACTAATCGAGATTAGCCAACGCCGTGCTTAAAAAATGGGACGAGTGACGTGAACTTGTAAAAACTACAATTATGATCATTCAACTGTATACTTATAATTCATTTTGTATGCAATAAATAATTCTAATTATATATATATATATATATTTTTTTGTGGGCATGCAATAAAATTTACGCTCGTGTTTGATGCCATAATTTTTATTTTTAAAATCAAATCAAACCTTGATCTGAAAAAAAAAAAAAATTGGTTCGGTGGCTCATCAATTCAATGGCCATGTCAGACCAATGAATTCTTCATATTTTTAAAAAATTTAATATTTTTATATCATATAAAAATAAATAAAATGTTATTAAAATAAAAAAAGTATATATATTCAAATATTTTAATAAAATAATATAATTATATAATTTTTTTAAAAATTGAGAAATAAAAAAATTTAGTAAAAACGCAACAAGTTTACTAGTTTAAGTGTTTGAATCAATCAAATCGAACAATGTTTTATGGTTTTCAGTATAATTGGGTTATTAATTTTTCAGTCAGTCTGATTTTTAAGGTTATGACGAATGGAAAAAAAAAAAAAAAGATTAACCCTGCTAGGCATCCGGGTGGCACATCAGTTAGTGGTTTTCATTCCCAAAACACACGTTGGAAAAGCTAACCCAACGCGGTTGCCCATTCCATGTCACATCCATTCGCTCGATGAGTCAGGACAAATTTCATTAATGTCGGCGTCCAATTAGGTCAACTAATCGCTTCTTACAGTGCATTAGGCAAGCATCACTTGCACTGCCATAATATCTTTTAGAATTGAAGCTGTACCGAATCCTGGACGGTCCAATCATGCCCTTCCACGTAGACATCCTGCCGCAGTCTCTTACGTAGGGTGTATTAATGGTCTCGTGTAAGCTTGTGCAATTTTGCAATTTTATATTTTTATTCCAATTTTTCCTTCCTTTGTTTTTTTGTTTTTTCTTAACAATTTCTCTAATCTGTAATCTTTGTGGGGTTGAATCCTAGCATGCGAGTTTCCAAGTTTGCGTCGTTTGGGTTTGGATATGGAGCTTTCTAGTCACTTTCAAGATCTTTATTTATAGAAACATATCTTATAAATAAATTATTTTATTACGTACAATGTAATTCATATCATATAAATAATATTTAATATTATATAATAAAATTCTATATAAAATTTATACATTATTAATATAGAATAAATTATATTACATTTATTTATATCTCCTGTGTCTATTTAATCGGGTCTTATCAATTCTTTCACCGAAAACAATTATTTTGTGGGATTTGAAGAGACTATCTGCTGATAGTTGCATATATAATAGATCGTTGTGAGCCCTAGTCAATAATGCGTAGCTGGTAGCTTATTGCTTCGTTGAATACGGCACCGGGCAATTTGCAAGGGGAATCTGTGAGAAGAAAGAAACAAAAGGACCATCCAAAGCCAATCAAATTGTCGTAAAGGGAGACTCTTTTGGCCAAGAACCTAAATATCTACGTTTGAAGTTTTTAATATTTGAATTATGTTAAGTGAATGTATTCAATTTAGGCTTACAAGACAAGCAATAGTACTTCTTAATACGTGAAAGTTTGTTTATGATTGTTATTTTTAGGGTCTGTTTCTATTCCGTAATGTACCCCTTAAATAACTATTAATGTCGGCAAATCCAACCATAGAACAAATAAAAGAGTAAAGGGAAATATAAGTAGGATGGGAGTTCGAATGGGCATATGGTGAATTTTGAGCAGAAAAGACTCTGATTGTTCTTCGAAACTGCAGATGCAAAGGGCTATAAGTTAACTTTTTGTTTTTTTTTTTTAATTTTAATTTCTTTTCCGTGTTATGAGGATTTTAAGACGTCTAGAGGTAAAACGACCTGTGTGGAGAAGTAAAATGCGTGGTGTTGGCTGCAAATTGCCCAGACGAATGTAATTTCCATTTACCAAGTTGTCGCTTGGTGGTATTTTAAGGCCAAGCAAAGGGTAAATGACGACTGGGTCGCAAACTAATTAAATCCTAAATATATATGTTTTATCAGTCATTTTAATATCTAGTAACACGTCATATTTTAATTTTAATTCACTTTGCCCCTTAAGATACTGAGTATTAATATTTAGTGTTATTTAAAAAAGGAAGGTACTATTTGTTTTGGTGTAAAAAAAACAAAAAAAGAAAACAACTACACATTGTTGGACATAACTAATAAAATAATTAATATATCTAGGTAAAATTTTAATATCTTTATTAACTCATTTTTACATTATTATTATAATAATATTGATAATATTTTATTAATTTTTAATCGTATTTATTACTTTTGTATTTAGCGAGTGTTTTCTCAGGAAAGAAGTGATTATGCGCAATTGCCCTTTTCACAATATCATTTTCTTGGATTGAACTTGGGACACAAGTGTAAAGCAGTGGCGATGATTGACAAGCTGTTTAACTCCTTCAGCTGATTTTCCCAATGCACAAGTTCTGGGTACAGGGCAAAGGACTTCTACAGGGCAAATCGGTCCAACCCCCTGACTTGTCCTATGTTTCGCTTGGACCTAAAATAGACACCACCAGATGTCAACTAGGCCAAGGCAAGACAGAAAATCCAACAAAAAAGGACACAACCCGTCTAAAACAAAAATTAATAGAAAAATAAAGAAAAGGATTTAAAAGCAATAAAGATTGTAACTTTGAATCCAACGTCGAAGAGCCGCAAGTTTATAGTAGAATGCTATCTCTGACATGATTAATGAAAATCCGATACCATAAAAATTCAAAAGTACATTCTTTAACATTAAAAAACTCCCATATTTTATATTTTACTGATGATCGTGTTTTTATTCATATTAATAAGACAGCAAGCTAGATTGGAGATATTCTTACCAAGTATGTTGTTACCATGTGCTCGGATTTTATAACTTAGATTTGATATCTTGTTAGAATTGTTGTGTACAAGAGAGCTTCACACGTTACTCTTGACGTGTTTCTCTTTACTGATGTAATGTTTCTTTATTAATAAAACTCTGTGAAGTTTATTTATTAAAAAAAAGATTATATTTTATTGTGTACACGCACACATATGTACATATATGTATGTATGTACGTATCACAGAGTAGAGGGGAGAGCGGGTAGGAAGAAAGAAGATGACATGCAGCCGCTTTGCATTTCCTGCTGCAGCCCACAATAGGCCTACTGATTGGAACTCTCTCTCTCTCTCTCTCTCTCTCTCTCTCTCTCTCTCTCTCTCCATCGGTTAAAAAAATTTAAAGTCCTCCTCGAATCTCTTCTTTCACTGTAGCATCGGGTCCTAAAAACAAAAGGAGGGAGGACCCATTCACGCACAAATAAAACTAATCCATACAGCTAGAGAGGGACAGAAAGAGTTATTATCTATCTATCCACCCATCTATCTAGTTACCATGGAATAGCAACGAGCGAGAGACAGAGACTTCTCTCGAGTCATGGATTTGCTTGTTGCGGTAGAATTTCGAGCACCCTTTTTCTGGTATCTCTTATTCCATTCCCAACTCACACGGACTCTCTCTCACACTCCTTTTTTTTATTTTTTTTATTTCTGTTTATGGGTTTATTTTATTCTCGTTCTTTATTGTGTAGACAATACCCTTTCACTGTTTCGGTTTCTGTGTGGAGTGTTTTGAGAATTTTCTCTCTTTTGCAGATTGAGGTTTTGGTGGTAATGTGGCGTGCCTAGTGAGTTATTGTTGTTTGGTAATTCTGCCATGGACTTATCTTTTGAGAGTGAGTTTCATATTCTATCTTTTTTTTTTGTTTTTTTTTTAAATTTAATTGCTTGTCTCTACGGTTTCTGGATTTTATTTTCCTGTTTAGATTTGTAAAGAGATTTGTCATTCAAGCCGTTGAATATTTGTTCATGGGACAAAGGTGAAATCTTCCAGTGAAGTCGTAAATGCTCGTCTTTTTTTTTTTTTGTTTGTTTCTTTTTCTGCACCATGAATAGTGGATTTTGGATTCTTGACAGGTTGTGGGTTTTTCTTAAATTTTTTTTATGTGTTACAAAAAAATGACACTTTTCGGGTTGTGATTCCAGATGACTGTTAAATTGGAGATCAAATCTTGCTAAATATTGGATATATTGTGGTGAGTGAGTTTTTAAGGGTAATGAACTGCATTTTGCTTGATTCCAGGGGCTTTTTTGTCTCTCCATATCTTTTCCTGGCATTATGTTGAACTTGAATGATTTCTAGCTGGATATCAAGAAAATTGTCTTGTGGGAATGCCGCCATCAGAAATAATGCATATGATGGACTTGTGAATGAGTTGGCGCTTAAGTATTCAAAGTCAAATGAAGTTTCGCGTGATTCTGTGGCCAAGCCATGTATGATTAGTGAACTTTAACCAATTAGATCAGAGCAGTCTGTGAAGTTTTACGTTATTTATTTGATATGGTTGGAACATCTTCATTAGTAGAAGTCAACCATCAGCTAATAATATTTTAGGCAATAAATGGAAATTTATGTCGTGCTATTGAAGTTAGTCTCCCAACTGGCTGATAATGACAAGTTGACTTATTCCTTGGTTCGTGTAGTTGCCTAGTATTCTTGGCCATGCAATCCTCGTGTTTCTATTTCTTCTTCTTTTATTTATTTATTTATTTATTTTATTTTTTTAACATATGAGGGTCATTAGTTAACAGTTGTCCTGATGCAGAGAAGTTTATTGACATAGTTAGAGATAATTCTTTGGATTTATTGATTTTGATGGATTTATCTGGTTTCTGATTGTTGTTCCACCCCCCACCCCAAAAGAATCCCCTCTTAGTCTGTATAGTCTATACGGTGACTTACATTTTCTATTTCTTGGCTTTAGGAGGTGCACTGGATCCATCAAAATGCAGTAAGTTGACTATGGATGAAAAGAGAGAATTTGTCTACAATTTATCAGAGTGGTCGGGTGCCTCTGAAACATTACAATCATGGAGCCGTCAGGAAATTCTGCAGATCCTGTGTGCAGAGATGGGAAAAGAAAGGAAGTATACAGGCTTGACAAAGTTGAAAATTATAGAGCATCTCTTGAAAATTGTGTCTGAAAAGAGATCAGGGGATTCTGAGGCTGCAACCGACCACAACAAAGGATCATCTCCTGCACCTGTCCAGAAAGCTTCCAAAAGGCAGAGGAAAGCTGATCACCCCTCTAGGCTACCTGCTTCCTTGAACTATCATGCAACCAACAACAGTGGTGGTGATCTAGGCAACATTATGTACTGTAAGAACTCTGCTTGCAGGGCTACATTAAGACAAGATGATGCATTCTGTAGGAGGTGTTCATGTTGCATCTGTTATCAATATGATGACAACAAGGATCCCAGCCTGTGGTTGACTTGCAGCTCAGAGCCTCCATTTCAAGGTGTTGCATGTGGCATGTCATGCCATCTTGACTGTGCTTTAAAACATGAGAATTCTGGCATTGCAAAAGATGGGTGTCTTGGGAGACTTGATGGGAGTTTCCGATGCATCACTTGTGGGAAAGTGAATGATTTGCTTGGGTAAATATCTCTACAAACTATTTCACAGTTGTGTACAAGTTTGTTCTATTGTCTAGTATCTATGCCTAGTTCTATTCTATTGTGCAGATTTTTCTTTTCATTTTCTAGCTCTCCTTCTTAGAAATTACTGGTGGCAAGGAAACTCTATTTTCTGCTTCTTCTCCACATTTTTCCGGTACTTATGAGTGAATATAACAGGATGTCGAATTTTAACTTGATGATCAAGTAGTCTTAACTCTTCAGTGAATATAACACAATGTCCAATTTTTTCTTGATGATTGGGTAGTTTGCATTTCATTAAGCATGAGCCGGGGTATTTCAGACTCACAAAATTATCATAGATAAAAAAAAAAACTATTTAATGATTATATTTTGATCGGATAATGATTTGTGAGCATGTATAATCTACACTTTTATCTGGATTTTGTTCCCTGTTTGCTCTTTTTTTGAAGGGGGGGGGGCGCTGGGGGTCTGGAGTGTTGTCTGTGCCCCTCACAAGGAAATTTTTAAAAGCAAAACTTCATGAATTGACTCATTTCTCAGTTTTGTGATACTAGCTGCCAAGAAGGATACCTTTTTTGTGAGTTGAATAAAGTTTAATTGGTGTGCTGTTGGTATTTCAATGCATTCAGGTGCTGGAGAAAACAACTGGTGATAGCAAAGGATACCAGGCGTGTGGACATATTATGCTATCGTGTGTCTGTGAGCCAGAAACTTCTGAACAGAACTGTAAAGTATAAACAACTTCATGAGATTGTGGATGATGCTGCCAAGAGGCTGGAATCTGAAGTGGGTCCATTAATTGGTTTACCAGTAAAGATGGGCAGGGGAATTGTCAATAGGCTTTCATCGGGACCGGAGGTTCAGAAACTCTGTGCTTCTGCTATGGAATCATTGGACAAAATGCTTTCAAGCAGCATTTTGCTTCCGTTGCTCAATCCTAAAATACAAGGTAATCAATTTGTGCCTAGTGTAAGAAACAAAACAAGCAGCAAGTTCTTAGCCAAATGCTTAAGTTATCGAGAACTGGTGTTCGAGGTTGTCTCCAGTTTACATCTCAGGAATATGGCCACTTACCTTGAATCCTGCAAATTCATTAGGTTTTTGCTAGTTGATGCGTTATCTTTTTTCTTTCTTTTTTTTTCATATTGATTTCCTCAAGTGATTTGGAGGTCGGAAGTTTGTCGTGGACATAATCTCTTTGTGAAAATAAGGGTAAGGCTGCACAGGATTCTCATGCACTAGGACACCCTTTTTTATTGTTTTGATCAGGTGATTAACTTTTGAGATGATTAATCCTCTGTCAGCATTTTCAGATTTGAAATTGATAAATCCAAGCACGGTCAGATTTGAAGATGTGTGTGCAAATTCCCTTACTGTGGTTTTGGGTTCCAAAGATCCTTCAGGAGATGCCATTGTTGGTTATAAATTGTGGCATCGCCAGGCTACTGATATGGATTATCCATCAGAACCTATATGCACACTGTATGTCCCAAATACAAAGTTTATTGTCACTGGTCTGTCTGCTTGTACAAGATACCATTTCAGGATTGTTTCATTTGATGACACAAGAGATTTTGGAACTTGTGACGTTCAGTTCAGCACTCAGGATGAAGCCCCAATCTGCTCCCTGGTTGAAAGAAGTCAAAGCCCAGCAACAAATTGTAGTAGCCTTTCTAATCCATCTACTGTGGAAGATGAAACTAATCACAACACTCTGTGCAGTGACCAGATTGTCAACCGAGCAGACAATTATCACAGTTATTGCAAGGGTGGTAATAAAATTACTTCTGCCCATATGTCCAATAGTATTATCAGCTGTGCTATCATTGGCGATGAGGGAACCCCAGTAGATGCAGCTCCCTTGTTAGACAAGGATATGTGCTTAGGTAGCACCAAATCAAATGCTGATATGGATAATCTCGAGGCTAAGCAGCCACCGCATGGTCAAATTGCTGAGGAGATGAGCACTGATAATGGCTCTGATACCCCAGTTCAAACTGGCATGGAAAGTGTGCCTTTTGTGGGTAACTCAGATGCTAATTTGCCTATCACTCCATGCAAATTGGAAACACCAAGGGATGCACAAGTAAGAAATTCAATATCCAAATTCAGTAACAAGGATCTATTAAATGGGACTGAAAAAGGAGAGGGGCTGCAAGATGGCAGCACATCCAAGAAGAGAAGTGGGGAAAGTCGAGATGAGGAGTACACAGAGAATGGTCATTCAGATAGAGATTTTGAGTATTATGTGAAAGTAGTCAGATGGCTAGAATGTAAGGGACATATTGAGAAGAACTTTCGGCAGAAATTCCTGACTTGGTACAGCTTGAGAGCAACTCCACAAGAGATGAGGGTTGTGAAGGCATTTGTTGATACATTTATTGAAGATCCAGAATCTCTTGCTGGGCAGCTGGTGGACACCTTTTCAGAATGTATTTCGAACAGGAGGTTGTCTGTTGTGCCGGCTGGCTTCTGCATGAAGCTTTGCCATTGAGGATCTTGTTATGGGTCCAACTATATCAGAGAGTTTTTTGTTCGCAAATCCACCAAGGGTTTGTGTAGCAGTAATTCTTTAGACCCCATTAAACATTCTTCATTGAAAGTGTCATCATTTACGTTTGTCATCAGAATTTGCCATTCTTATGATGCAAGAATGTTAGAATCGTTTCTGGTTTATAATATAGTGACCATCTCATTAACTAACACCTTTGAATTGATAGTTAGTATACTTGACTTATCAAGAATCTTGAAGTATTTAGATAAATGACACTCAAAACTCTGAAAGCGCACGATCTTTTGCTGTGCAGGCCAAATTCGAGCTAAATTTCCAGAACTCTCCCAAGTATGTTTGTTATGCTAGAGAGTTCTAGTCGTTTTTTAGTTGGCCAACTGATATCTATGAGATTGAGACCTTGAATGCTGGACTACCTTCCCTTATAGACACGGACTTAATCACAGTTTTGAGAGCATGTGTGGCTGGAATATGGTCACAGTGGTGGCTTCAGAAAAGAGGACAGACCAGCGCAGTTCTAAATTCTCGTCATACTCGACAACAACGGTGGCAAAACGAGCCCACTTAAGTCAAGGTGGAGTGAACCACAAAGGAGGGAGAATTGGTTAGATTTGACAAAATTGTAGTTCATGCCGCGGAATGGATGAAAATGATAATACTTGTGTAAAAGCAAATTACTGGGTGCCAGAAGCAATCAAACACTCAAGTACCAGTTTTTGGGTTTGGAAAAGTTATAACACCGCACTGAATCGAACATGCTTGAAATATATTATCATAATTATTAATCATATACTAATATATTATCGTAGTTAATAATTGAACCGCGAATGTACATGGATTGGGCAACTAAGGCTGTTTTTTAAATCTTTTTAATTTACGAAGCAATGCCAAGTAAATAATAGCCTATCATCGTTGTTTGCAACTGCAATGAGAAGTCCCGCCAACAATAAAATTAACATTGTCGCTCACTCGCTCTGTCCTCTCCAAGATTTTAATTTCCATATGACCCGAATCCTCTCAACATCAAACGCTCCAATTTTGGCTCTCGTGCAGAAGTGCACGACCATGACCGAGCTAAAGCAAATCCATGCACACATGATCGCGAGTGGCTTGGCTCGTTTCACGTTCGCAACCAGCAAGATCTTGGCCTTTTGTGCCCTTTCTCAAGATGGAGACATAAACTATGCCCAAACCGTTTTCGATCGAATTTTAATCCCAAGTGCCTTTGATTTCAACTGCATGATTATGGGTTTTTCCCTAAACTCGCTACCTCAAAAGGGTCTTTCACTTTTTGCCCATATGCGCTCCGTGGGCATTGCACCAACTGCCCGCATTTTCACGAGTCTGATTAAGTGTTGTGTCTGTTTGTCTTGGCTTGATCAAGTTCACGGTCAAGTACTTAGATTTGGGCATAAGGGTGATGCTTACGTTAGTAGCTGTAGTATTAATATGTATTCACATTGTGGAGCAATAGAACGTGCTCGTCAAGTTTTTGACGAATGTGTGGACAAAAATGTGGTTTCTTGGACTAGTCTCATAAGTGGGTACTCGGCTAATGGACTGCTTAAGGAAGCGCGTGAATTGTTCGATGGAATTCCTGAGAGAAATGATGTTTCTTGTAGCGCGATGGTTTCTGGGTATGTTTCGAATGGTTGTTTCAATGAGGCAATTGAGTTGTTTCGAGAATTTAAAGGTTGCAAAAATGACAGGTTCAAGGGGTCTCTTTTGGTTAGTGTTCTTAATGCTTGTGCAGCAGTAGGTGCTTTTGAAGAAGGAAAATGGATTCATGCCTATGTACAAGATAATGGTTCGGAGCATGAGCTAGAGACAGGCACTGCGTTAATCAATTTTTATGCAAAGTGTGGGTGTATAAGAGATGCAGTTGAAATATTCAGCACGATGCCATCTAAAGACATAATGACTTGGAGCGCTATGATCTTGGGGTTTGCTACCAATGGAGAGCAAAAGGCAGCGCTTGATCTTTTTGCAGAGATGGAAAAGAGGGGTCCCAAGCCAAATGCTGTAACTATGGTAGGTGTGCTTTCTGCTTGCAATCACAAGACTCTGGTGAGTGAAGCTTGGCGGTTTTTTGGTCGCATGAGTAAAGTTTATGGCATTGTTCCCATGATTGAGCATTATGGATGCATGGTTGATCTTTTGGCTCGGGCTGGGCTACTCGAGGAAGCAGAGATGTTAATAAATAGTATGCCAATAGAACCAGATGGCGCTATATGGGGCTCTTTGTTTAATGGATGTCTCATGCACAATCAAGTTGATGCGGGGGAGAGGATAGGGAGGCTCCTAATCCAATTAGAGCCTCAACATAGTGGAAGGTATGTACTTCTTTCGAACATGTATGCAACTAAAGGCAACTGGGCAGAGGTGTTAAGGCTAAGGGAAACAATGGCGGAGAGGAGAGTAGCCACTGTCTCTGGTTCGAGCTTTGTGGAGATTAATGGTATTGTCCATAAGTTTCACATTGACGATAAAGTCCATCCTCGTTTAAGATTCATCCTCAAATTTTTGAATGAACTTAGTAAGCAACTTGACTATTATGATATTTTTATTTAGTGGATGGTGCACCATTGCGTAAAAGTGAAATGTCCTGTTATGTGGAGGCTTAAGGCTCAATAACAGCCAATTCAATCCCAGGCCTCCGGGCTTTCCCGTAGGCGTTCACCAAGTTTCAGCTAGCGACATTGATACAAATAAGATCGAGCACAGAGAGCTCCAAGCATAAAGGGTTATCTACCTTTTTTTAAGTGGTGCTGTTTGGTAGCTTGGGAGGTCATCAGGTAATTTGAGGACCTCAAACTCAAAGATGGTGGGTTGTCTTTATTTGTTTAAATCTCCTCAAAAGAGTTGACTAATAATTTCAGGTTGTTTTTGCTTAATAGGTTGCTGAGTGACAGGTGCCCCGATTTTAATCTTCAGAATTGTACGCTAAGATCTTCAGTCAGCAAGGATTGTCCGTTGGGTATTTTCCCTGATTCTTGTTGGCCATGGTCATCTCTCCTCTTCTTGCATCTTTCACTTAGTCCATCATCTTCTCTTGAATCTTATTATCTAAGCCATCCGATCACTCAATAATGGGTTCACTGACTTTTCTCGTTCTTACTCATCCAGATAAAGAAATAATGAAGTCTTCACCATAGCTTCCCTCATTGACTGATGAAGATTCACGGGAAAAAAAAATAAAAGAGTTGCTACTTACTAGTTTGGTGACAATCAGAAGAATTTTTCTTTTTTTTTTTATAGTGGGATGTACGAGAATCAGAAAAGTTACTCCATCAAATAGCTCGTGACTCAATAACCTCTTAAGGAAAAAAAGAAAAGAATATATATATTTCGGTGCATTGTGCTTATTCTAAATTGGAATTGGGTGGTGAACGTTGTAGTAGCCCATGAGTCTCTTCATTGCATGCTCTGGCCTGGGCCATCTCCTTCTTCTGCGGTCTTTGTCGCTGCCCAGCAGACAGAGGTCATTGGGCTAAAAGGCCCAAGTCTCAAACGAAGGTAGAAATTATCCCCGGCCAGCAGAGAGAGATCATTGGCCTGGGCGGCCAATCTGGACCGTTCATCCGCCTGCATCTGTCTCACTGGTCTGTTTTAGCCTCGATTGTTTTCATTTCCTAAATCCCAACTAAATGCGGAATCCTAAAAAATTCTCTTTTTTTCTTTTTTTAATTATTATTTTTGATTGGTTGTATTTTAAATAGACCCACTCCTTATAACGGTCAAATTCCATCGTCTATATAAATCCACTTCTCTGGGATGGGACGAAATTAGTTATTTCACTTCCCTCTCAATTTCTTCATTTCTCTCCCTGTCTCTGTGGCCCCCGCGGCCCTTTTGGCTTTGGTCGGCGGGCTGAAGCGCTGCAGTTTCTTTCTTCTTTTCGTGCATTTTTCCGGCTCTGAGATTCGTTGTGTTCTCTGTCCCGTAAACCCTGGTTCCTTTAATTACTGGTATTGCTATCGTATTCGCCGGCGCCGGAGTTCACAGACTCTTAAAGAAGATCTGAAAATGGAAGAATCTTTGGAATCTGTCAGTCGCCTTTGGAAGCTCCACGCCCCAAAGATCACCAAGATTTGGCGTGCTTTAAACCGATTGTGGCGATTCTTGACTTGACTTCTGCTCTGCAATGGTAATGTCTTGTTTCTGTTCTTGTTTGCATTCTTGTTTCTGTTCGTTCGTTCTCTTCTCCTGGTTCTTTATCGATTTTTTTTATCCGTCTAATGATAGTTCTTTATTGATTTTTAACGTCGTGGAGGACTTGCTCGGTCTTTGAATATCCCGACCGAGCGGCGATTGAACGGCAGGAATTTCACTGGCGGAAAAGTGAGTAAGATGCAGGGCCGCGAAGATTTACGGCGGAGGCGTGAAATTTTGGAATTCTTGTTTCTAGATTTAGCCCTGCTATCTAATATTTCCTAATCTTTTTGGCAAGATCTAGAGTAAGATGATGCAATGATTGGTCAGTCTGTCAACTTTATAAATTCTAGTTTTCCCTGCGTTAGTTCTACATTATATTTGATCTTTCCATTTTTGGTATCGGTTCCAAGAGAAAAGAGTTGGAGGCTGACAAGGTGGTTTTTCCCTTTTTCTGATCGTAGACTTACACAGATGTCCATATAAAGAAAACGGACGAACTAGAATTTATAAGGTTGCAAAAGAAGCTCTGAAAATGGATGAATCTTAGAATATGTGAGTCGCCTTGGAAGCATCACACCACAAAGACAAAGCAAGATTTGGTGCTTTAAACAGATTGTGGCGATTCTTGACTTGACTTTTGCTCTTTGTGTTGTTGCAATTTCTTGCAACAGTAATATTTTGATATTTTGTGTTTACATTCTCGTGTTTGTTTGTTGTGTTCATTTTGTGTTTCCCTATTGATTTCCTTTTTTTTTTTTTTTTCTCATCTAGGGATAGTTCTTCATTGATTTTTTGGGTAGGTCTTGAATGGGCGATGATTGTCCGGCTGGTATTTCTCCGGCTGGTATTTCACCAGCTGAAAATAGTGGTCGAGATGCTGGGCCCTGAAGACACATAGAGGTGGCATGAAATTTTGGAATTCTGGTTCTGGATTTAGCCTTTATATCTCTATTATTCTAATTTGTCCAAGAAGATATGGAGTATGATGGCACAGTGATTGGTTGATTGTCAATTTTATAATCTGTAGTTTTCCCTGAGTTGCTTTTACATCATATCATAGCTGATCTTTCCTTTTTCGTTTTCAGTGTTTAGATAAAAGAGTTGAGGTTGACACGGTCCTGTTTATAATGGTTTTTCCATTTTCTTGATTGCTGACTTACATAGATGTCCATATAAAGCAAACGGACAAGTCATTTGTGCTGGTAAAAAGACCCTGTTAAAGTTGATACTTTCTCATGCATAACCGAGGAATATGTACAATTTGATGAAGGCAAGGTGCCAAGCTTTTCCCTTTTTTTTTTCTTTTTTTCCAGTTTCAGTAGTAGGCATGGATATCATTATTTTTCATTAGAAAACCCTTTAGCTGATCTCCCTCAACATATTTCTAACTGTACATTTTTCCCCAGTGGCTTGTCTCCAAAATCATTAGAAAACCCTTTGGATGATCTTTTGTGTTTAGCAGTTATTGTGATCTTCTTCAATGTTGACTACTTTTCTCTGACTTGATAATCTTGACAGCTAATAACTGCAACAACCAGGCAAATAGAAATTCTAATACGCCTTGGCAGAGCCTTTGAATTCATTTCTCAGGGTGGGATGGTATGGCTTCTTTACGTTCAACTACATCACTGCAAATGGCGTCATCATAATTTATACTCTCTTTGTGCCTGACAATGTAGGTTGAGAAATGTGATGTAGCAAAGGCATTTCAGCTCCTAGAAGTTGCAACAACTGGCAAGAGATTACTCAACTGGTGATTCCCTAAGTTGCTGTTCATGTATTGTTTGTTTCCTTTCCTTGACAGACCAGCAGGATCTGATGCTTTCTTCTTCTTGTTCTATAGGAACTATTGACATGGATCTCATTTTGATGGTAGTTTTGGGAAAATGATGACAAAGGAGGAAAATCTTGTGACAGCCAGTCTCAATATAACGATTGGGAAGGTGCAACTTAGGGGACCCTCAGTGTGCTCGATGGATGTAAGCGAGCAGCAGGAACATGAAATTGATAGATATTTAGCAGAATGAAGCTAAATTTGCTCATTTGTTGTCCTGTAGGTACTGGGTGTGCTGAAGAAGAAGCAGAGTTCTAGCACTGAAGTTAACTGTCATGACATAATAGTATAATTCATATCATATATCATTCACCCTCCCATTCTGTTTGAATAATCTTGATGCTCACGTACCTCTCTCCCTCTACCTTTCTTTTTCACCTGTTATATTCAGCTGAGGGTGTGGAGAAACCAATAAAGGCTCAAACTAGTGAGGAGATCCCTACTAAAGAAACCACATATGTCAGGATTACAAGGTAAAAAATTCTCTGTATTTGGTACCCATTGGCTTATACAACAATATAACTTCAGCAATAACAGTGTCCTAATCACAAATTTAATTGAGTTGCCTGCATGAATATTTTCTTGGCATTTTGTTCTATTATAAATTGAGTTTGATGTCAAGTGCAGTTGTTCTAAATCCTCATGGTACCCACCCTCTTTATGGTAATAGCATTTTGCTGTCACTGTAGTCCATTTGCAAGTCTCACAGCATAAGTTGTGTTTGACATGATTAGAATCTGCTATGTTCCCAAAGAGGTGATTTCCATCTTTTGTTACTCTACAAAAGTTACTGATGTTATTATCATTAGATAAATTATTGTCATTAAATTAGTCTTTCTGTCTTGTGCTATGCTGCTATCTTGCTTTGGCTACCTTTTCAGTCAGAAGGTAGATCCTTTCAACCCAATGCCTTTTCAGGTTTCAATTTGAAGTTATTGTGGTGTTCAAATATGATTAACCTTGTTGAGGTGATTGATGACCAATACTCAGACTATATGGGCAGTAGTCACTTTACTTATGGTTTAATGTATTACATGGTTGCCTACAACTTAGTTGCTTGTCTCTCTCTCCTTGACATAAATGCTTGATATCATGATAATTCATTGTTAAGTGGAGGCAGTCCTCTAAGCAGGATTTCTAAATCAAGGTAGTTAATTGGTGAAATGACTGGTGGGATATGTCAGGGACTCAATTACCGGTCTTATTTATTTGCACAATCAGTAAGTTCAAATCTCTAATCAGAATATTTCCTTTACTTTAAGTCCAAATTAATTGAATTTTCAAAATGCAAAATCTGAGAGTTTCCTCAATAACAAAACTGGGACTTCCTCATTCAATTTGAAATGTGCTCTTTGGAACCTTTGCCACTTTTCACACTTGAATTTACAACTAGGTATTCTTGTTGTGATCTTAAGCATTAGTCCATGGCTGTATCTTTGACAAGATTGTGCACGTGGATATCAAGCTTGGAAATCTGTTGGGCAAGGGGAAGGGCAAAGATAGGTGACTTCAGCCATAATCATGCCTTTCAGGTAATGCTACTCATCATGGTTAACCATCAAATCTGTTCTTGCTGAGGAAAACATACATGTTCTCTATAGTTAAGTTGTTAAATGCCCATATTAGATGAAGGATGATTTATGGGTGCAGTCTAGCTCTTCTAGTCTTCTGATATGTAAAAACTGATGACCATTGTGTTTGAGTATGCTTTCTTTATTTTGACTATGTTTTTCTTGTCTCATTTTTTGCTTATGGGTTCTTCATCCATTCATAGTAACACTGGTTTGACAGTGAATATGCATCCAACCAGTTTGCATGGACTAAGTTTCATGCCTGAAACTTTTCGTCAACATCTACTATTAAATCATTTTCCTCTTATATTCTGATGTGTAGGATGGCATAATGAGCCCTGCAAATGCCCTGGTGATCCAGCCTTTACCACACCTTATTGCTGTTCAGGCATGTGATTCATATAAGCTGTGTAGTTTGAAATCAGTTGCTCTCTGTCCTGGATTACAATTGTTTGCAGAACCATTTACTATGATTCTGAACACAGCTAACACCAAAATCCGCCTGAACACAGCTAACACCAAAATCCGCCTAAGTTGTTCTAGTAACTTTTTCAATTTCCGGGGTTGTTTTAGAGCAAAATTTGGAGCCAATTCAAGTATACTGAGCCGAAAAAGATTGTTCAGATTAACTTTCATCAAAATACTCAAATGCAATATTTACATTATAACATGTCTGCTTTACTATGGTAAAACTGCCCGAGCTGCAGTTGTTTACTGTCTGTTAGAAGGTCGCTGCCCTTTCCTTGGTAACAGTTTACCTGAAACCTATTACAGGGTAATATTCCAGCGCTGTAATCTTGCTCCACTTTGGGATTGTTCTGGTTCTCAGTTTCCTGTTTAATTGTCTTTGAACAATTCTAATTTTTCTTTTGAAACCTGCTTTCTCCCTGGATTTTTCCCGTTTCCCTTTTGTTTTCTCTTTCTCGACTGTTCTCCTGATAGTTTCTAGTTCTAATCTCTTATTTAAATATTTTTGTCTGTTTGGATTGTTTTCTGTCCTTTCATCTGGATATTTTCTGACTTGGACTCAGACCAGCGTGACTTAAGATGTCAATTCATTTCACTTCTCTGGTAGGTTCAACAGCGCAGATGTTCTCATATTCAACAGAGGGCATTGGGGGACTTATGAGAAGACTTCCACCGGGCAACGTCCCGTGTTCTTTCTGTATGCATATCGTCGGGACTTGGGACAAGCAAATCGCAATAGAACATATTAAAATAAGGTACTAAGAGGAAGGTTTACTATTAAGAAGGCAGCCGTGTCTATGGTGAATAGAACGTCAACATGGCGTTTCAGAAAGCGATGGAAATGAGGAAACATGGGTGGGTGCTATTGTAGACCCTCCGAAGAACCTTTGTTGTCTTCAGGAGCTATACTGCAATTCAGGTATGCCCTGCACATGCATAGAGTGCCATTTATTTTTAAAACCCCACGTTTAAGGGCAACTTTTTTTCTGGTGGGAAGTGTGACAATGAGACGGAACCTCTAAAAACAGAGTCCCCTTTCCAAGAGGATCCGCATTCTGGGGGGGAATCATGGCGCATTGCTAATGATAGCCCGAGCTAATTCTCACTAAACAAAATTGTCAAATTCTTTGCTCTAAGTTAGCCCAATTTGGCAGTCAAAAAGAAATGATGGTTCATTGCCACCAGTGAAGAAATGCTTGGCACCCTCGTATCTACATCTTTTGCTGCTTGTCGTATTCGCTAAATATAAGAATTCTTGTTTTTAACTAAATATGATGTGAAAGCAACCTCCTTCTGAAAACAACAGTAAAGCTTGATCCTTCCCAGACTGTTGCGTGAGAGTCTTACGCACAAAATGTTACCATATTTGCATAATTCTTCAGTGTACTGCTATTATTGGTGGATCCCTTTATGATGAATATTATATGTTGCGGATTTATTAGTTTAGACTTCCGTTATTGCAAATCAAGGACGTATTAATTGTGGAATCTGGCCTGCTAAATGAGACTGGTTACAGACCCTTGTCCACTTGTTTCATTTAAAAATACAATGGGCTGTTTCTCGTATTAAATTGACCCCTTTGTTTTGGTGTCTTAAACAGGTTATGCAGAAATCCTTGGTTGCACCACTAGCTGGTGGGTCCAGAATGCCGAGTGTAATGCAGTGAGGGAAACAGGGTAAACGAACAGGAAGTGGTGATGATACTAACAGTCTCCTGACAAAGCACACATCACCTACCTCACATGTGACCAAGCCAGCTCCTTTTGTCCTGTTCTTGAGCTATTTATTTCTATCCATTATTTGCAAAATAAACTATTAATTACTTGGACTCCTACTCCGTGCTGCTCTCGTTTCCATTCAACAAGCTGTTGTGAAAAGACTGTGTCAGGATGATGTCTGCTGGAATCTTTACGGCTCCGGTTGCTGGATCTGGGTACTATGGCTTAAAAGCCAACCCAGCAAAGCATTTCTTCCCTGCTAAGAATTCCATTGCATGGAACTGGAAAACTGTCTCCAATGGTTCTAAAACTCGTTGCATGAAGGTAGGGCAACCTAAAAACCTGTTTCCTCACTGCCTGAATTCTCATATGTTTGATCTCGATCTTCCTGTATTTTGCAAGCTTTTTATACCTTAAATGCGTTTTTTGATCAGACATGGAACCCAATCGATAACAAGAAGTTTGAGACTTTGTCCTACCTACCTCCTCTTTCCGATGAGTCAATTGGGAAGGAGATTGATTACATGCTTAAGAAGGGATGGATCCCTTGCCTGGAATTTGATGAGGTGAGAGTATTCGTGCATCCAGATACCATTTGCATATCCCACCAAAATTTATTCGAGTTTCATTCGAAATATGCTTAAGTGTTATTATCTTTTACATGTCTTCTTTGTGCTGGTCAAATGTCACATACCCAGTTGAGTTTATGTAAACCTCTTTTTCCCCTCGCTTGCTAGTTAAATTGCAAGTAGAAGGGAAAAGAAAGAAAGAAAGAAAGAATGAATGAATGAAAGGATCGTTACTCTAATCTCCTGTCCTAAATCTAACGTTCAATGCTAGGTGGGCCATGTGCGTAAGGAGAACAGCAGGATTCCATGTTACTACGATGGGAGGTACTGGACATTGTGGAAGTTGCCAATGTTCGGTTGCAACGACTCTGCTCAAGTCCTTAATGAAATCCACGAGTGTAAGAAGGCATACCCAAATGCGTATATCCGCTGCCTGGCATTCGACAACAAGAACCAGGGTCAGTGCATGGCCTTTATAGTTCAGAAACCCAACAACTCTCGCACTAAAGAAATTTGAGATGAGTTTCTGTGCTGTCTAATTTCTCTTTAAACTTCCCCTCCCGCCGTCGAAATAAAGTAGCGGGCTGATGGTGTATATGGGTTCGTATTAAATGCTTTTGTTGGTGGAAGTGCTTCTACCAATAATGCCTCTGTTTCAACCATCTCTCTATAGTTACTATACTGTGAGATGTGATTAGCACATGGTTTTGTGTTTCTCTCGCTGGTAGACTGACAGGAATACCCACGGTTTTGTGCGTGGGGGTCCCAGCAGTCCCGTACTTCTCGAGAGTAGTTCTTAATTATTTTCCGGCACAGTTTCGCTGGTTACCATACTGTGAGATGTGATTAGCACATGGTTTTGTGTTTCTTTCGCTGCTAGACTGACAGGGATACCCTCGGTTTGGTGCTTGGGGGTCCCTGCAGTCCCGTACTGCTCGAGAGTAGTTCATAATTATGGCGCCTGGCAGTGCGTCCCTCTGAACCCAACCTTCCCCACCCCGAAACAACAGAAAAGAGATTACCAACGGACTCGGGTTCCATTTTTGCCCTCGGTTTTCCTCTAGATGGAGCCTTCCAAATTGCTACAGCAACTGTAGTGAAAATCAGCTAACATAAATGTCCTTCCGAATAAGGCTTAACTGATGGCAAACGACAAAAACTTTACTGAGGGAATTAGAGGCCACCGAAAGAAAGACTGGATCATTGGATGGGTGAAAAAGAGAACAAAAAAAAGGCTTACATTCTCATGGGCAACGACACAACGACATTAGTGGTCAACAGAAGTTGAATACAAGAGTCTTGAGTTAGAATTTACCCTACAAGATACGCAGAAAATCCATAGTGAGCACGGGAATGATGTGAAAGATCAATTAGTAAATCAGTACTGGGACACAAGACGGCCAAACGGCCCCGCAATGCTAGACACCGATAGAGCGCGATGACCGCATCCTTTTCTCATACTGGAAACAGTCTCCTCCAGTGACATCTTCCCACTCAAAAGAACACAGTATATAGCTTGCTCAAGGAAAGATGTTGATGCGTGCATGTTTCCACGTATAGATATCATCATGAGCTATCCAACAATCTCCGTAAGTAATGTGTACGGATAGTAACATTACCACTACCGTATCATAGTTTAAACGTCTCAAGTGCCTTAACTAAAGAATATAGCCTGAGAGCATCAACTTGTTTCCAACTAGGCGCCCATGGTGCAAAAATACCTCCTACTCTAATAGCCAATCCCTCGATTGTGATAACTGAGCCCTCAATCCATTTATGCTAGACAAATAACAAGAAGCAGACGATAAAATGATTAGAGAAAAACTTCATGCAATATCTGGAACCAACTGTTATTCCACTCATGAGCGTGCTGACCTGAAATCACGCATTGCCCTGGAAGAATTGTGTCTCATCGAATCAATGCTGTCCTGGAGGCAATGCAAATGTTAGAGCAACGGCAGGTGAAACAACAAGTACAAGTCAATAGATTCAATTGCAAATTTCATCTCAGCTTGCAATCAAAGGAATATCTCCATGGAGCCACAACAGAATACAATCCCAAAAGGATATGTCCAACAGATAGCCCATACAAAAAATCTCAGATTTTAATGCGGACAAATCAAGTCCTAAAAGGTCATTGATTTGGGTCCTGCTGATATGATTTGAAGCATTCTAAGTTCCTAACGCAAGAAAATAGCTCCACCTGTAAGGGCCAAAATGGAGACATCATTAGTTTTTCTCTACAAAATTTCCCCTCATGTCGTTTATAGTGAGGAAGGAAACACAAGAACGAATAAATCTTATAAGATAAACTTGTTTAACGTATCAAATTGACCAATAATCAGGTAATTCCCATCCAATATAAACACAACTTTCTCATAGAGCTTCCAAGCAATATGAACATATTCTTATACAATAACATAAGCTCCTAAACCCAAGTTAGCATCTTTGTGTCATTGAACATATACAATACAAATACAAGGTTGCACAAATCTCACACCCTATTAAACCGTATAAACCTTGAGACATGGTCAAAAATTAGGCACTCAAGATCAAAGATCTTGAAGTATCATAAGGCACAAACAAATACTCATTTGAAAATGCATGCATGGAGTTAGATACACAAACAAATCCACATGAGAACACATGCAGCAACATCCCTACATAAAATAAGATGGTGCTGGACACAACTGAGATCCTAGACAAGAATTGGCACACACATGCATGACAGGACAGATCCAACTTAATACCACCAAATGTTGTCTCCTGGAAATGATGATAAACAAGAGAAACCAAGTAGCTGTACCAATTCTAACTGTTTGGTCTTGTCTGGACTCAATTGTATGAAAGCCAAAAGGCAAAGCCCATAAATTACATAATCAATTTATAGCCAGAGGTGGTCAATTTTAAAAGGGTCAAGCAGAGATGCAGATTTGCCAATGGCAAGAGAGAGTCTTATTGACTAGTAAATCCATACAAGCTGCTGCCCAGTAAGATGATCAATTCACATCAAAAGAGATTACTCCATATGGTGGCCAGAATGCACCAAAGATCAATTATTAAGGCAAAGGTTGCCAAGTCTAAATGTTGATAATAACAGAAAAACTGGATGGTTGAGAAGAGGACAACATTGGCAATATCAAACATTTACCCAGCACAATGGATCCATTTACAAAATGAGGCCAAGTCACTGGCTTCAAGCTCACTTCAAGCACCACTTCCTTATATTTCTAAGATTCATTTTGTCTATGTGCCAATTGCTAAACTCAGTATTCAATCATCAGTTTTTGGTTCATAGACAGAATAAGTTATCCGGTTTGGCAAAGGCCAAAAGGTCTCTGTTCGATGAATCTCCCATACCTTTTTAAGTGATCCTACTATATTGGATAGGCCCTCAATGACTTCAAAAAAGACTCTGCCACAGCAGGCATCCGTATAAACCAGCCGAAAGTAGTAAAATTTTTGTTTGTGTTTTCCAGAACCACCAAAACATATGTGGCAGTGCACCATACAGCTCAATCTACCACCCATCAGAATGCATTATCCACAGAATTCAATTACTCCCAGCACCAGCAGTCAAATTACTCTAGAAGAGTATAATGTAATTTATAAAACTAGACAACAATTTCAGTGAAATTGTCAAAGTGATGAATCAAAACCCTTACCTGATGAAAGATTCAATTATAGAAAGTCTAACGATTACGCTCTGCGGGCAAAGGCCTATTAAACCCTCCCCTACGATTCATGTATTGCCTAGGCTGTCGCTTCGTAACCGCCCTCACTCCGCTCACGTCAGCGCCGGGCACCGGCTTCCCCTTCGTGGAATCGAATCCTATCGGAATCCCTAATTTCTTCATCATTTCCATCTCGTTCCCATCCACTGCAGCTCCTCCTCCACCGTCTCCACCTCCATCAACGTCCTTAACGTCGCCGTTCTCTATCTTCTCCAGTTGCTTCCTCGCTATCCCGTCCACAAAATCCGACACGGCCGCCTTTTGCTTATCTTTCTCCCTTTCCCTCTCTCTTTCTCTATCATCCTCGGTCTCACGCCGGTGGCGCTTTCTTGGAGGCGAGGGGGAGGGCGTACGCTGGTGCCGATAGCGGCGGTGAGAGCGGGACTCCGGTGATCGCGAGCGTGAACGGTAGCGATCCGGGGAGCGAGTGCGGGAGCGGGGGCGACGGGAGCGCGTGCGGTCGGGGGAGCGCGTGCGGGAACGGGTGCTGCGGACGCGATCACCCCGGTCTCTGTCTCGGTCGCGTTCACGATCCTCTTTGTCTCGGCGTCTTTCCCTATCTCTGTCTCGGTCCCGGTCTCGGTCTCTGTCGCGGTCGCGGTGTTTGTCTCCCATAGCCGCCGCAAATCAGAGATGAGGAGACTTCTGCTTGAGAAGTTTTACTCAGATGTTCCTCGAAGAGTTGAAAACGAATGGACCAAAATAGGAGGCAGCAGCACAACTCCTGGGCCCGTGTTCCCAGTAGTAAAAACCTGTGCAAGGGCCTTTGGATTGGGCCGACCCGACAGACGATACTTGAAATTTTGGAAATCGAACCTCGGGTTCATTGAACAAAAAAAAAAAAAAAAGCATTCAGGTGAGGCCCAAAAAGCCCACAATTTGTTTCAGTCCCTTGGGAGTTTTGAGTTTCGTCAGTTCTGATGCTGAATGGAGTATACACGCTCTAGCCAATGAGCTTTAATCCACTGAAGTCATCCTCGATGTTGAAAATTTTGAATTTGAGATTCAATTAACGAGAGACTCTTAGACTCCTAAGTAATGCTATACGCAATAGTGCAAAGAACTTTTCTTCAACTTCAATTTTATGCCCATACTACCCTTTCTTTAGATTTTTTTTTTTTTTGCAATTATGGGCACATTTATAGACAAATCAAATAAAAAGGCTACGACGTTTTAAGGGTCCAGCAAAGCAGTTAATACGCAAAAACCTAGACCAAGTGATAGATTCTTATTATGGCGGGCACAAGAATAATAATAATGATAAAATTTTAATTTTCAATTTAATTATAATTATATATATATATTTATTTATTTATTTATTATCATTATCGAGTATTGTTATGAACTGAATTTTATGTGACTTTTAATTATTTTAAATTTTTCTTAACCAAAAAGAGTCCTTCAGATTGGTCAATGCAGAGTCACAGGAATCTAAAGTAGTCAATGCACATTCTCATATGTTTCTTATTGTCACCAAGGCATTTCATCCATATCAAACAAAATTTCCCATATGAAAGACAAATCTAAGATGAGCATAGGCAGATTGAGGATATATAAAATTAAGCAACTACTCACCTGGGCCCATAATTTTGTTTAAAGTGCCCATAAACAGTTGAAGCTGTAGAAGTAATAACTTCAAGGATTTTCATGCATAAATGATGGTTTACCTCGTTGTCTTCAGGGGTCAACTGCTTTTGAAGTTTCATCCACGGCAGTAGTCCCATCTCCTTATTGACTTCGCCTTTAAGAGGCTGGAGGGGAAGAGAGGAAGAGGTTTCTTCACAACTCAATCAACCAAAAAAACAAAATAATAATAATAATAACAGATTAATATTAGAGTATAGACAAGAGGAGAAAAACTTTCACATGCAGAATATGCAGGCAATGTAGAACTTGCCTTCCAATCCATAACGTTAACTAGGTTTGAACACCTTGTGCATTGCTTGTAGAGTTGCATCAGTGTCAGTCCATGCAGGCTTTTTCTCTATCAATTTCTCCTTTCAAAGAGAGAGAAAATGGGATGCACCCTAGTCAGAAAATTACAAATTAGAACTTCCATAATACCGTCTTTTCTAATACATCGCTCAGAGTCAGGCAGACTAGTGTAAGGTAGACATTCATAGTTAAAATGCAGATATGTCCACAACCAAAAACAGATATCCTTTGTAACTCGCAACAAGAAAAATGCAAAGTAATCCAGACCCTCAGCTGAATATAACAGGCCAAAGGGAAAGGTTGAGGGAGACAAGTACGTCAGCAACAACATTATGCAAACAGAAAGCAAGGGTAAATGATACATGAGTTACTCTTACACCATGTAGGGTAACTTCAGCGCTAGAGCTCTGCTTCTTCGGCTCATCCAATACCTACAGGTCATCATTAATTAAGCACATTAGCTTTGGTTCTGCTAAATACCTAGCAATTTAGCTTGTGCCTGTCACTCATTTACTTCCATCAAGAGGGTCCCCCAGATTGCACCTTCTCCATCATTATATTGCGACTGGCCACACCAAGATTCTCCCTTCTCATCCTTTTCCCAAAACTCCAGTCTTAATGAGATCCATATTTGATAACATAAGCTGTCAAGCCAACAGCTGAGCTCCCCCTTCCATTTATGTATGCCTTGAGGAGAGAGCTTGTATTTGTAATGGAACAGCTGAGACTTGCTAGTTCCAGGAACATGAACAAGAAGGAGATTGATATCAATGTGAAAGCTAGCACTACATGAAAATTCTAGGCATTCCTGAGAAAACAGCTACAGTTTAGAAACAACATAATGAAAAGTTGTAACGGCATCTATTCAATGGACCTGTATGGTATCGGTGAGTTAACTTGTACTGTTACCCGGCAAAGAAGTCCTCACTTCACATCATCCAGTTCCTAAGTGTTTGGTGTCAAAGATCAAGAAGGGTTGAGCACAATTCTCAAGACCTCAGTATTCTCAAAGTAAAATGAAAAAATGTTCTTGGCAAGATGCCCATCTGCCTCCTCATCATCATTGTCAAGGATCAAAATTATCAAATTACACATAAGAAATCATCATGATTAGATTCCTTCTAGTGATAGAGGTCATTTATTATGTTTTTTTCTTGTGGGGAACTCATACCTCATCTAAGCAGTGCTAACCAATGATGTCTAAAATAAGGAGAACCATAAAAGAAACTTGTACACACTTTTCCCTGCTACAACCTTGCATTCCTACAGATACTTATAAGCCAGAAATAAGCCATACAGTAAAGAACAAAATTTTTCAATGGCCCAGTTGCATGACCTGTGAATCATTTTACTTACCTTGACAACAATGTAGGTGGAAGGTGTATGTACAATCACAGCCAACATCAGATCATACTGTGAACCAAGAGGGTTTGCACAAGCCAGCAATAGAGTCCACGTATTAAGGGAAGAGACAATGTCAACCATTTCCATAAGAACAGCTTGTTCTCCATCACCTGCAAAGATAAGCAACATTGAACTCACATATTAGAAGAAATACAGTACTTGTATGCTAAAATAAATTATGCTGAAAGCCGCAACTTATTGTTTTATATCATTCACTTGAACATGGAGTCATATAGGATCCATATTCCCATGCAGAGAACTGAATTTGATAGTTAATGTGGAACTTATAATGCAAATTGAAAAATAAATACTGCCGCAGAATTCTGAGGAAAGTAAAGTTTGACCAACTCATGTAACCTGGTCCCTGCATTTTCAGACGTTTTATCAAATTCATCCATGCAGCAAATGTGTCTATCAATTAGAACAAGTGGTCCACTTTCAGAAACTAGAAATTAAGTCATTGATACTCAAAATCCCAAATGATCTAAGGTATGTCTCAGACAATGAAGACAGAAAAATCAAAGTTCTTTTATTGTTTCCCCTGTCTCAGGATCTTTGCTAACATAAGTTGTCAAGCCAACAGATGAGCTACCCCTTCCATTGGTACCACGAGATTGCTTGTGTATGTGATGGAGCGGCTATGACTTGCTGGTTCCAGGATCACCAACAAGAAGGATATTGATATCACCATGTAAGCTAGCGCCAGGTGGCAAATACAAGGCCTTCGCACCACAAGCTACAATTTGGGCACCAACCAATCATCATTCTCAACAGCATAAAATAATCAGAAAATAAGACATTTTATCAAATCTATTAAATGAATCAGTGAGTCAAACTTCTACAATAACCTGGAAAAGAAGTTCCCTCGTCACGTCATCCAACTCATAAATGTTCGGTGCCCAAGCCAAGATCAGGTTGGTCTGTCATAATAAAGGGCTACTACCTTGACAACTCTTTCAATTGTTTAACCTGCAGTTTCAAGTCAGAATAAGCTCCAACAAAGAGAAAAAAAAAAAAAGAAAGCCAATATGTTGAGAAATACAACCATATATCAGGGCACCGTGGCTTCATAAAATTGTATATATGCCTCAATTCTGCATGAGCCAGTAACAACTTCAATGGCGTCTTCTTGCCAGCACTCATGACTTGTTGGCTTTCTTTATATGGAATCTATGTACGTCTGCAATCAGAAGGGAGAAAATCATTATAATTAGGACCCGTGTCAGCCTCCAACTATTTTCTCATCAAACCGAAACCAAAAAAATGGTAAGATCAACTATAATGTAGAAACAACGCAAAGAAAACTAGAATTCATAAAGTTGACAGACTATTGACCAATTACTGCATCATCGTACTCTGCATCTTCCTAAACAGATTAGAAATATTAAATAGCAAGGCTAAATCTAGAAACAAGAATACAAGAATTCAAAATTTTCACATTGCCGCCATGTATCCTCCGGTGAAATACCAGCTGACGATCGCCGCCTGGACTGGATCTTCAAGATTCAGCGTCCTTGTCGTTTCCGCCACCAAGATTAGGGTTAGAGATGCCGTTTTCCTCTAGGGGAAAAAATCGATAAAGAGATGGCCAAAAAAAATAAAAGAACAGAAGAAATCGAGAAAGAACCACAAGAAGAACATTACCAAAAAGAAAGAAGAATTCAGACACACATGAAAAAGATCAAACATTACTGTTGCAGAAAATGCAAAAACTCAAAGAGCAGAAGTCAAATCAAGAATCGCCAGGATCGGTTTAAAGCTCGCCAATATATATTGGCGATCTTCGGGGCGTGGTGCTTCCAAGGCGACTCAAGATTCCAAGATTCTTCCATTTTCAGAGCTTCCTTTTGCATTCTTGGAAAAGAACGCAAAAGATTTTGTGAACGCCGGGGCGATTGCAATAACAACGAAACCAGGATTTACGGGGCAGAGAACACGACGATTCTGAGAACCGGAGAAGTGCAGGAAAAGAAGAAAGAAACTCGGGCGCTTCGGCCGGCGACGAGGCAAAAAGCCGCGGCGCCCGGAGAGAGGGAGAGAGAGAGGGCAGCGGGAGAGAGTCGAAGAAATTGGGGAAGTTGGAGGGAAGTAAACGTTAATGGTTTGATGCGAGAGAGGTGATTTACTGATTTATATAGACGTTCATTAGATGGATGCAGGCTTGTGATTGGCTGAAGGACTTTAACCGTTATACGAACTGAGTCGGTTTATTTAAAACACAATTCAAAAAATTTTAAAATAAATAAATAAACCAAATACCAATTCAGTACGATTCCGCATTTAATTGGGATTTCCTATTCCACAAGGAAAATGACAATTGGGCTAATATAACGACATGATTGTAAACTTGTAATGGGCCCATATGAGGCCCAAATTGTGACCAACTGTAGAGGGTCACCGGAAGTTTAATATCCTCTGAAAATCATGGGTGGCAAAAAATGCTCTAAACGGAAATTTCACATTCCAATTATCATTCTTATTTTAATAATTTTTTCATTATTTTATTTAGATTCTTTTAATCACAATTTTTTATGGTTTGGATTATAGGCATTCGGCGTTCTTTTCTTTTAAAAAGCATTTGAATAAACACTACAAGCATGAAACAAAACATTTTGTTATACATATCTAGTCAAGTTTTGATCACTATGTCGATCGACCATGCGATTTGCCTTTTTTTTTATTTATTTAAAAAAAGCACATAAAGTATTAAAGAAGCGTTTGGATTTTTAAATTTTTTTCAGTTTTTCCTAGATCAAGAGGAGGGGCAACATTTTAGATAAAGAATCTGAACCTACTTTTGATCGACGGTTGTAATTAATCTAAATTAATGTGAACCCGCGAAAACACTAATGCTTTCTTGAATCTCGACAAGATTGTGTCTCGGAGAAATTGTCGAAGCTTTTACACAGTTCCACAGAGTTTTCTGCATGTGGTAATGCGAATGTGATATTACGGTCGGCTGCTTTTCTGGTTATCGGTGCGCACGCACGCACGCTACCCTTTACATTTTTTTTTTTTTTTTTGGGGCTAAGGCCACGGGTAACTTACTAAATTTCTGGTTTCATGTGCTAGGGTTAGCTTTGATTTTTTATTTTTTTATTTTTTTGTTGAGGAATTGTGGGTCTTTCTATGCATGGCTATTAAGTTTGGAACGGATGCGAGAGCATGTATGGTCTATGAACTCACTAGCTAATAAGAGTTTCCGTGCGTGATCTCTGTGATTATTTTTTAACTGCCGATTATCATTAGCTCCTTATTGTTAATTGGCATAATATAATCTTAGTGAAGGAAATTTTATGTAAATTTTAACCATTCTTTATGCCTCAATAGCAAAAGAAAAACACATTCTAGCTAGGATTTCTAAACCACTAAGTACTTACACTATGGACGGTGTAAAAAGAATTGGTAACTGAAGTAACTAATTGAAGTTGTACTCCATAGAGTGAAACTAGCTCGGAATCATAATTAAGATATATAAAAAAAAAATAGTTTTAAATTTTTATAATTTTTTAGAATTAAATCATTAATTTTTTATATTTTTATATTTTTTAAATCAATCTCTTTTAAATGAGAAATTGTTAGGTGCTAATAATTTTCATTTAATTAATATATGATTTTTAATAATTTTTAAAAATATAAAATTCAAATCAAAATATAAAAAAACTTTAAAAGTTAATAATAAAAATTTAAAATTAATTTTTTTTTATATCTCCCCACAACTAGCCGGTCCTAGGTACCAAGAGCCTCCCCAAAATTTCAAGTGAGGCACGATGTATTCCTTTTGTCTACGGGAATTTCGCCAGCTTATTAACGGTGGGATAAAGGCTGCTCGGCTCCCTTAGCCAACTTGAGTAGGGCTTCGAGAGTCATTTTATTCAAGGAGTGTGACGTGATGTCGCTGGGCACAGCGTAGCCGTTGGCAATTTAAGACTCGTATACGCAATTTAAGAAAGTAAAATTTATCTTCAATAAAAACTTAAACGTATTAGCTTTCGGTGTTAATTATTAAATCGAAGTCGGTGTTAGGTGTTCGATTCTCTTAAAAAGTCATGTGCTATGTAACGAGCAGACAATGGAAGGCTTTATTCAGCACAAAAATGAGTGTCAACTGGACAAGGTGTAGCATCCAGGACTTATTATGAAATTTAAGGAATATAATTTTTTTTTTAAAATAAAGATTGATTATGACGGATGCCACTGATTTTGCTCCAAAAAAGAAAATCGAATATATATATATATCGCTAAGTTTCATTTTGATTACTTTAATGGATACTTTAATGCATTTTTCAGTATCAACTTGCCTGGTGCAAGATGCAACGTTGAACTGTTTAGGGTATTATTGAAAAGCCGCCGGTGTTTAAAAACGTAGAGATCCAAATATGAGCCTTTTTTTTTTTTTATATTTCATGTGAGTCCAAAATGAGCTTTAGTCATATTATATGGCTCGACGATGTAATGGCCAGAGTCCATGTTTTGTACTTTTCCAATCATTATATGCCTCCACTTGCAAATCAACTGGAAAAAGAGAAAAACATGCATGAGAAATTTAATGCAAGTTATAGCGTCCAATTTCAGTGCAACCATCAATAAATTCATTTCCTCTTTTGAAAAAGGTTTTTCATAACCTCGTCAAAACGGGCTATTAGTTCCTTCATTTATCCAAATGGATCATTTTTACAGATGTGAAGTCATTGATGGATTTAGAACGTTTAACATCCTTCTTTCTTCTTTTGTTTTTTTTTTTTTTTCCTTCTAACTTTCTTACAAAATATATGTGTTTGTTATTTACTTCATGTATTCTGTTACGTACTTCTGACAAATTATCTCCAAACACACTAGGTTTATATTTCTCTTTGCTTGGAGGGAGGATTAATACGGTGGCTATCACAGGGCTAATTCTGCCTCGCTCACTGGCTCCCGGTATCCTTACTTCATTGACATGCACTACTCATACCCCACTCCGTACACAACATTGATAGAAGGTCCCACCAATTGCTTGCGCACCGGTGCCCAACTACTTGATGGGCTAATAGTAGGCTCTGTGGATGGAATCAAGGAGCGTAGCCAATACGAACATGGACCAACGAGAGCACGAGTACGCTGGCAGCACCCCCACCCACCCCCCAGAATTGTCCTCCAATCTTATTCATTTCAAATCAAGTCAAGAGCCCGGTCGTTCCATCAATTCTGCCCGCCCTTGTGAATGAAAATCCCATAAATGTGCAGCAAGGACGCCAGTGCATCTCTTAGTTTATATTAGGCAGCTAGCATTTAAGGCTTGTAAGTACAGTAGCGCAACGAACCTAACTTTTTAACACATTGACAAATGACAAAAGCAAACTATTGCATGCACACATGCTCTTCTCTCCTTCCCAAGTCCATAAGCAATAAAAACAAAAACATACTTTGGCTCCCCCCATCTCTCTCCCTCTGTCGCGCTCTGAGTATTTAACTTCACGTTTCTTTAAAACAGTTTCATCAGGAAAAAGAGTGAGCTTAGCTTTTTTTTTCCCTTTTTTATCTAGTAGTTGTCTACTTGCCTTCCTGAGACAGAGTGCTCTGCTTCATTTGAAATTGTTACAATGAAATACATAAGAACTAACAGCTTGAAGAGGCTGTTTTCAATGAAAAGACGTAATATTGAAGAAGACTTCTCGGATGGAAAAAACAAGAAGGAGAACTTCAAGGTTGTTCAAGAACCAAAGCATCCTCCAGAACCTTCCTGGAGATGCTTCTCTTATGAAGAAATCTTTGACGCCACCAGTGGTTTCAGCCCAGGTTTGTGCCGGTGGTTCTTTTTTTGGCTTTTTATTTTTTATGATGTTAAACTGATCTTTTATGCGGCCACTAGAAAACTTGGTGGGCAAAGGAGGCTATGCGGAAGTATACAAGGGAGTGTCGATGGAGGGAGAGGAAATTGCAGTGAAGAGAATAACAAAAGCTTGTAGTGACGAGAGGAAAGAGAAGGAGTTCTTGACAGAGATTGGAACGATTGGCCATGTTTGCCATCCTAATGTGTTGCCTCTGTTGGGTTGTTGCATTGACAATGGGCTTTATCTCATCTTCCATTTCTCCTCCAAGGGCTCTGTTGCTCCCCTTCTCCATGGTACACAAACAACTAGCTTGAAGAAACATAACATGAACATCCTTTTGTTTTTGCATAATGGTGGCTGAAAATTAGACCTTAATCAGCTGCTCCTTACCTGGTTATTTATGAGTTTCAGAATCTTGATACCTTAACTTTATGGTTTTGATTTTTTCTCTTTTCGTAGATGAGAAATTTCCAGTTATGGGTTGGAAAATAAGGTACAAGATTGCCATTGGGACTGCTAGAGGACTCCATTACTTGCATAAAGGATGTCAAAGAAGGATAATTCATCGGGACATCAAATCTTCTAATATTTTATTGACAGCAGATTTTGAACCTATGGTAAGTTATCATATGGGAATTTGTTTTCTCTCTTTTGCCTCTCCTGGAACCATAGCCATGTCAAAATCTATTTTGCTATCATAGGTTTGATATTTAGTGTTGTTTCTTTTAAAATGTCACAGATATCTGATTTTGGGTTAGCAAAATGGCTGCCATCTCAGTGGAGTCACCACTCAATTGCTCCAATTGAAGGAACATTCGGGTATCAAGCAAGCTCTCGTGGAAGTCTCATTCTTCTTGTATTGTATTATAGTTTTTGATTAAAACGAAGAGGTTGCTTGTTTTATAGGCATATAGCACCTGAGTACTATATGCATGGAATAGTTGATGAGAAGACCGATGTGTTCGCATTTGGAGTCTTTATACTAGAGATCATTTCTGGCAGGAAACCAGTGGATGTTTCTCACCAAAGCTTACACTGCTGGGTAATCGAATCTGTCGAGGAACTTGGAAATCTCATCTCTCTTTGCACATGATGCTTGTATCTAATGAAACTAATTTAATTAGTCAGATAATTAATGTGAATCTTCTACCTGAAATAGTTTTTAAAATTAAATTTAACAGGCTAAACCAATTTTTAACCAAGGTGAGATTGAAAAGCTGGTGGATCCAAGGCTTGGAGGGGCCTATGATGTTACACAGCTGAAGAGACTTGCCTTTGCTGCATCTCTTTGCATTCGGGCGTCTCCAAAGTGGCGTCCAACGATGAATGAGGTTTTATTTGTGATGCTGTACTATTACTTTCATGTCACAATGATGAGCTTATTATGTCAAATCATCAATGGAAAATATCATTTTCGTGTCCATTGAACGGACGCGGACCATCGAACAGAATGGCATTGCACACATTATGCAATGCAGTCTTTTCATGGAACAAGACAACTAAGTACTAAGAACACTTCTGGCTGATTAATATTGGAAGCTGTTTCTTCCCTTGAGAAAATTCTGAAAAACTGCTATATATATTAATTTTACTAAACTTCTTGATAAGTATCGTTGCTTCATGCTTGCTTTTCATATTCATAATCCCAATTGCTAACCTTTAGTTGACTGCACAAGTAACTATGTCTATAGTTGACACATACAAGTTTCTGATATTTATATTACAAACTCTGTAGACATTCTAAGGTGCCATCCACCTAAAAATTTTGGGTTTACCTGTGATGACATTTCATATTCTTTTCGCTGGTTAAGAAGACCCGAAACATGTAAAATTAGATTTGGCATGTCTTAGGTATTGATAGAGGGCCTTTGGTTTTTTCACGCAAAGCCAAATAGTCAGATGATGTTCAGTCCTACCTAACCTAAAGTTTAAGCTAAACCAGACAATACTCTATTACATCTCCCTTGTGATTAGATGAGTGTGATTATCAAAATGATTTTAGACTCATTATTGCGGCAAATATTTCTTGAATACATGCTATGTTTATTGAATGAGACAATGGTGTACCACCGTATTGAATCAATTGCATGAAAGTCATTGCATGGAAAATTTTTCTGTATCAAGTTGCAAGGTCCTTTTGTCCAGATTATTTAGGCAGTCACGCATCCTTTACTCCAAATAAATAACAGATGAAAACATGTAGTCTGCTGAGCTTGTAGGCCTTCCCTTTTTCAATATAATCCGATAACATAATTTAGATTTTCTGGCTACCCCTCTAAATATAGGACAAAACATTGAGTGGTCTTCATATTCAATAGCAATTAATCTTCTTTAAGCAATGACGCTAGTTTAGAATTTTAGAGCCATTTTTTAAAGTCAACATGTCGGATATACCAAATAATGAACTATTGATGTTAACATCTTTATTGTTCATTGACAGATACTGGAAGTAATGCTAGAGGGGGAAATGGATAAAGAAAGATGGAAGATGCCGAAGGAAGAAGAGCAGGACAAATTCTGGGGATTCGAAGATCTAGAGTACGAATGTGACACATCCTTCTCAATCTCACTACAAGATTCGACCTCTACACGAAGTTCTTAGATAATGAAGCTAGCACAAGGTCCTTTAGTAAATCCTAACCATCACTTTTTATACGTGCAAATATGCAACTTATAAGTTGTTATTCATGTAGTGGGAGACTGCTTATCAATTCATCTGCCTCTCAGTTGATGTACACATGAGAAAGTTTTGCAATTGCCGTTGGAAATATTGACGACAGGAAATTTGAACAGCAAAAAGTTTAGGAACACGGCAGATCATGTTGGGTAAATATCAGTTAATATGAAGAAAAAAAAAAAAAGATTGTTTTCATGCTTTTATAGTTAAGTTGCCCACAGTCCGATATGTTCAGAATTAATCTGCCAGGGGTAAGGGGCAGGTTGTTGTAAATTTGATCTTAGCATCCTCTCAACAAATTCTTCCTTGGTCATTTCTACGGGATGGAAAATGACATTTGATGAGGGACGTATTGATGCGGCTTGGTGGGTTAGCTGTTATTATTGGTGCCACTGTGTTGGCATACTATGTTGCTAATATTCACTTGTCTGCAAGAATTTTTCTTTTTTTCCTCAAATATGGTCACTTCATTGTGCTTCAGCATAATCAGAATTACTATAAAATGGGCTGCATGGTGTAAACACTTGTGTCTGAAAGTCATTTCAAGCTGGGTTAATTTTAATAGATCAATAGCGGGGACCCAAAACAATTTTGTCAGAGTCTGTCAAGCCAGCCGGGGTGATGGTGCCAAGTACGGAAGTTGTCCCAAGTGGATCCCATGCAAGATGTGGACTTCAAATCATAGCTCACACCATGTTGACTGTGGATACATATTATTGCTTCCTCTTTTTGTTTTCATGTATTCAACAAATGACATTTTCTTTCTGTTGTCGTTTGGGAGGGGGGAAGCAAGTAAGGGTAGGCAACGTGTTTTAGAATTTCACGCTCAAGACATGGATTTTACAACGAGCTCTTTCACAAGTGGTAGGGAGGGATACCAATGCTTCCGTCAATATATATGCTCTAGATAGGGCTATGTATTTGGGACGCATGATTTGGTATATGTTAGATAATCTCGCCCCGAGGATCTACACGACAACACGTCTCTACATGCGTGTTGGCTTGCGAGATAGAAGCATCTAAAGCCTTAATTTCATGGCTCTTCAGGATTCGATGAGGAGGTCAAATGGTTGTTAAACATAAAATGACTTTTGGTTGCCGGTAGTGCAACGACAACGACTATCATCCTAGAAAAGGGGCACGGCAAGGGGAATGGGATAGCGGTGGCGTGGGAATAAAAATCATAAACCAATTTATGAGTGCTGTAAGTCAACGACATATGCATAAGTCTTCTTCTTGATTAGTAATTTAAAACTCAGAACTCGAGATCTTCATTTATAAAACATTGTAAATAATTTAATTAATATCGCCGTCCCCCGCAAACCCACAGCTATAACAAAAGAAACTGGTGTCGGATAGCTGATTATTGAATTAAAGGAGGAAATGCAGTTGGTATGGGCTTCTTCAAATTGAAAAGCCCATAACTGAACGAGAAAAGAAAACTCGAAAGCAATCACCAAAAGAGTTATTACGACCCCTTGACAGATCTAAAAATCTGCTCCAACACTTAATTTTAAGTTCAGGAATGATTTAGTCTAAAAAGCCTGGCCAGAACCCTTTAATTTATCTCAATTAAAAGATTGATTAAGTTGCGCAACACGTTTGACGTAGGAGTAAAGGCCTGATTGGATTGGGCCTTTTGGGCCATGAAAAACAGCAATTTGGATCTGTCGACAATCGAGTTTGGTGTAACAATGCATCACCCACCGGTATACATTTTTAGATCGAATAACTTGGCTTAGAGTTAGAAGTCTATAGTTTAAATTATGAATTATTTTTTGTTTAATGAGTCATGTAATAGGCAGAAAAAAAAAAGTTATTCAATCTAAAAGTTTTAACCTGTTAAATTAATTTCTTATTAATAATAATAATCTAAAAAACAACAACATTGTTATGAAAGCACAACCGAAAGGTTTAAAAAAAAAAAAAAATCTTGATTATATCTTCAAGGTGAAACAAGATCATATCATAATCTCAAAAAATCTTGATTCTATCTTCGAGGTGAGGTGAAACAAGGATCTATGTAATGCGATGAGGATATAAAACAGAACCAGAAACTATTGGCTAATAGCGCTATCAACGTTGTGTCCTGTAAATTCAAGGTGGAAATGGAGGTCCCCAATCATGTAGCTGGGTTATTATAGTGCAAATTGCAGCGTTCAGGGAATGATCTAACCGAATGGCCTTGTGATGGTCCAATAATTTAAGTGATGAAGCCGCAAAACCAATGAGTGTGCATGAGGGACTTGTGAAGTTGACCCCATTCATATAACGAAACTTTCCCGAGAATTGGATCAATAGAACTCAGCTTTTGTGAGCCTTAAAAATGAATGGACAGAGGGTACTAGTGGAGGGACAGCAAGCGTGACAGAGAAATGAAAACTGAGCCGATTGAATGAAATGTCGAAGGGGAAATACTTAAATTCTATCTCGACATCAAAAGAGAATTCTGCGACTCCCCGACTGAAGTATACCCCCAAGTTGCAGGTTGGCCGAGTAAAGCAGCTAGGCATGGGCTCTATGTAATTGCCCTCCCTGACTGGAATATATCCCCTCCCTTGCAATTGTTTGGGCCTCTCTCTCTCTTTTTTTTTTTTTCATCATTATTTGCAAGATTTTTTTTTTAATTTTTTGTTTATTTTCATAAATTTTATACTCTCCCTCTAATATTAAAATCCGAAACTCAAGATAAAGATTTAAAACCACCGAGCCACTACCTCTCTATTTACGACTAAGATACTTGCAAGCAGGTACGAGCATAGAACACTATTGGGTCAGTTTATTTCTATGATCAGTGATAATAGTACCGACGGAGGAATAACGACAACCATGTCATACCCTCCCCCTTCCCCACCCAATAAGGAGAAAAAAGGAAAAACAGAACAATAATCCCAGTAGATTTGTTTAATTTTGATACTCAGCTTTTGAAAAATGACATTAGCTTTTTAAAAGTCAGCTACTTTTGCATACATTCAGTCGGGCATACATAAATATTATTTATCTACGTGTCAGTATGTTTGGTGTAATTTGTAAATACCATAACTAGTTAGTGGATTCCACCATCAGTCAATTTTATTTATTTATTTATTTTGCTTTTATTCTGACAAAATAAAAGCTCAAGTTCCATGATCCTCGATCAATGTCCCTCTCATTCCCTCTGTCTCCACAAACTATATAAAACTTTCTTCAGTTCATCCCAGCCGACCCAACAAAGCCTCCACCACCACGTATGGCCATATCTCGGACACATTAATTATTGCTATAAAACCACGACAGATATGTATAGTGAAGTTCAACTTTTATTTTTTTATGTGTTTTATGCATAATGGTGCTAACACTTAAACCCCCCCCCCCACAATTCTATCATGTAAAATGTTTATTCAAATTAACCATCGCGATTTATGTGGAGAGAGACAGTTAAAATTCTTCGTCGAACAGATGAAAAATTAAAGGATTCCTCATTCTTCTTACACATGGCGAAATCACAGTCACGTTTAGTGCAGCTCTGACAATAGAGAGGAACAAATATGGGAGATAATGACTTCAAAAAGAATATATGTTTCACTGTGCTATCTACGCATTTGTTTAGTATACGAATATATTGTAAACTCTTAATGAAAGCAACATCACAACAAATTATAGTAAAAATAGCATCTTTCTATATACTGTGCACGTGTGTGCGTTATTTTGAGATTCTAATAGAAACAAATCCTCGAGGTTCCTACGTGTACCATATTATTTAGAGGCGCGTAGAATTTGAATAGTGTGATCCGTGTAATCTAAGAATGAAAACACTTTTAATACAGTACAATTGATATGAATGTTTTATTAAAAAGAAATTTAGCCAGGTACTGCACTAGTTTCGGCAAAAAGCCATTTTAAATACTTCTGTTGGATCTAAAAGTGGGATTCACATTTTAGAAAGAGCACTATCAAACGTCCCATCTTCTAGCTTGCTGGTTGGGTTAGTTTAACAACCAAAAAAGGATAGGAGTTCCAGGGATGGCAGCCGGTTCCGAAGAAGGAGCACTATCAAAAAGGAAGATTGCGACACCCGTTGCGTTTTCCTTTTTGGTACATGCGGTACATGCTGCCGCTACCACGCTGCAAAGAAATTAAAGAACCCCAGTGTACGAACGCGGAAATTAAATTTGATCGCATTATTTGATCTTGATTGTTAGCTCCGTGTGCTTACTCTCTCTATAATCTTACATTTCAATTTTAAAAATAGATAATTAATAATTATAATAATAATAAAATATAAAAATTTACTTATGCGTCATACTTCAATTCTTTCTCCAAAAAATAAAAAATAAAAAAAATCAATATGATCTTTTCATTTGTTCTAGCACAGTGCATGTTGTTATGCCATTATATACGCATCTTTTTTTTTCCTCTATTTTTTTCACTGTGGCAGTCGAAAAAGGAGTTAATTAATAGGCATCCTAATTAATAGAACTCTTAAAACTCAAATTAGAAAGAAATTTAATAGACAGACAGACAACTTTTGATGCAGAAGACGGTTTACGGAATCAATTTTTATGACAAGGAATCCTTTCTAGCTCCTCATTTGAACTATGAAATACACTCGGAAGATTCAAACCTGAAATTGTGAGCTTAAAAAACGCCTAATTATTCGCAAAAGAGATTTAGAGGTATGCACTTTTCAGCTTTAAACCAATTGGCCTCTTGCATTCCATTTGAATTACTAGGTGGAAGCCATAGATTCATTAAATATATAATAAAATAACAGTTCTCAGTTTTATAAATTTTATAATTTTTTTAAATTAAAATTTTAAATTTTAAAAATAAAAATCTAAATTTTTGATTAGTGAGCATATGGTTGAGATTATTTCATGGGTTCTAGAAATTTGACCGGCTCTTGTTCGGCCTGCACCCAAAAGTGAGCAGACTCGAGCCGAAAAGAAGAGTTTTCTCGTTTCGGCCCCAGCCCACTCCGAAGACTGCCTGCTGGTTGGGCTATACAGCTTCCAGAAAGAAGAGCGGTGTAATGGGGGGATTTATTAGGAAGAACATTATTTTCTACCACTCACATTGCCCTGGGGATCACGCAACGAAGGAAAGAGTTTCGATAAAAATTATTTTATTATAATTTAAAAATTATACAAATAATTTTGTTTGTCAGAAAATTAAAAAAGAAAAAATTATGCATATATGATTATTTTTTAGACCTTACGAGGTATGAGACCTTTATGTACTGAACACATATGTCTGGAAAATATTAATTCATGCAATTATGGCCCTTTTCCAACCAAGCTTATTGTTAATAATATATAAGACGAGGAAAACATTGATTCCTGCAATTATCACTCGGGCTGCAAGTGAACTGAACCGAACCTTACAATGCTTGGGTTCGGCTCGGTTTAGTTTTTAGAAGGCTCAAGTTTGGCTCAAGCTCGAAACGAGCCTAAACAACGAGGCTCGAGTTCAGCTCGGAAAAATATTGTTGAGGCTTTAGGCTCGGGCTCCATGGTTTCAAAATATTCTCGGTTAAAAATCAAAGATAAAAAAAAGTCACTGTGTACCACCGCATCGACTCTGCATTCTTCTTTTTCGGCCGGCGACATACAAGTATAACAAGAACAGAGTCGAAGAGTGCGTCCACAAGACCAAATTGATAAGAGTTTTTTTGGGACGCACCACTCCAAAGCGACAAAGACCTTCGATACGAAGAATCCAAGTCTTGCTCAAACGAAAAGAAGAACGAGATACGATCGAACGAGATCCGGGCAAAAGAAGAAGACGAAAAATGATTATCTTGGGCAAAAAAACGCCGACTCTAATGCTAATTCTTGCTCAAATATAGAAGCGAACTCACCGACAGATTAAACAAGATCTTGGGCTTTCAACGTGTGGGAATAGCGGAGAGATCGCGAGATGGAAACAGAACAAAAGGGAAGGGAAGGGAGGCGGCACGTTTTGTTGTGAGAGGCGACAGCCAAGGGTAAGTGCTAGGTCTGTAACCCTAGCATCATATTTGATATTTATGTGTGGCTCGATGAGTCTCGTACATGATTCCTTAATCAATTTTCTAAATGATTCAATAAACGAGTTAATTATGATATACTCTAACGAGTCAAAATTGACCTTATTGAAGTTCCACTCGTTCATTAAATAAGCTTTCAAATTAGACTTGAGACTGGTTCAATTTAACTAAATAAACAGAGAAGCGACTTAGCTTATTTATAGTCCTGATTATCACTCATTTTATAGATTTTACGATATAAACATTTTGTATATTAGATGCATTATCTTGCACCTGCACGAACAACCCAACCACATTGATTATTAATACATATGATGAGGAAAATATTAAATGGCCTAAGTCACCCAATTCAGGGTATGCCATCGCGGCATTATACTCCAAAATCATGCCAATCATGCGAGCGTATGAGTATCAAGTCAAGTAAGTATATATTAACCTTTACATACTCTATTGTTCTCTCTCTCTCTCTATATATACTGTTTCAGTGGCCGTGTGGTTGCGGATCACTTTGAATAAACTTATCCCTCGCAGTTCCAATAAAAAAAAAAAAAGCAAAAACGAAAAACTCATATGGACTCTATGTTCGTGTATAATATATGATACTGATCTTATATGACACGCGCATACACATGGATACCTTTATTAATTATTTTTTGTTGACGTTTCCGCTCTCACTTGAAGACTCGAGTGGAGCTAAGTATTCAATGGGTCTTAATTCATCGAATCAAAATGATTTTGAATGAAATTAGACAGTGTACAAAGAATAATATCATCTTGCCAACCGTGATGATTTAGATCCATCGGTTATGTCTCCATTTGGCCACGAATCCTCGCTAACTTAAGACTTCTAGCTAACGTGGATGGTTACGCTCTTAATGGGTGTAGGACACGTCATCATTGATTGAAACACTTTTTATACATTAAAGAGGTTATTAGAAATCTAAAAAATAATTTTAGAAGACTTAATTTTTAAATAAAATTAAAATCATTTTATTATTTAAAAATTATGTAAATTATTCACAAAAATGTTATTTTTCATCTAGTATTTTTTTATTTAATTAAGTTATTTTTAATTAATTAATAATTATTTTTATTTTAATTAGTTAGATAATTTTAATTATAAATATGTATGTAAATTTAAAAGGTAATATTTTGGTTAATAAATATTTTCAGTAAAATATATAGTCTTTTTTACTATTTTTATTTAAGAATTTTTTTTTAAAAGTTAAATCGAATAGTAATTTATCTTTTTTTTCTTTTTTCATTACATATTAGTTTGTATTAAAGTAAATCGACAACCTCTTTAATGAAAAAGATCTTGAATGGAAGACTAATAGAATAATTATATAGATCTTGAATGAAATTGATCTTATATTAGAGATGTCACGTGTAGTTGATAGTAAACACATTCTTATTTTTAAAGATATATTAATTTTTAATAAATATTTTTTTGATAAGAATTTTGTAAGGTAATTAAAAGAATTTAGACTTATTTTGAATATAACTCCTCTAAAATAATACATTTGATTGATAGAATGTTACTATTATTAATTAAAATTTAACAAGTAAAGAATTTAATTTTAGATAAATATAAAAAATTCATTAATATTTAAATTGTATAGCGATAATAATTTAACACGATTTTGAAATAGATTAAAAATGATTTAATTTTTATTTTTCTTTATTAATTAAGTAACAATTATTAATTAAAAGGAAATGAGTCAAAATAAAGAAAAAATATTGATAAATTAATGATATTATAGTTGAACAAATTGATTCTTTTTGTATATTAATGAAGATTTAAATTATAATTATTGAGTGATCATTTTATAAAATAATTAACTTTATCAACTTAAAAAATGGGCTTATACCTTATAAGTATTATTTATTTCTTATGCTAAATTTAATATTAAGTCATTGATGATTATTGATGTAATAAAAATTTACTTGGAAGAAAAAATAAGTGCAAGTTAAGAACATTGAAAATATTTATGTACTTAAAATATTTATTATAATACAAAAGATTTTAGTTCTTTATTTTTAACTTGATGATGATTTTTTTTTTAAGTAAAAGAGTTTAACAAAAGATATGTTATCATGAATTGAACACTTTATAAATGGAAGAAATTATAGAAAATTTCATATTTGGTTCTCAAGTATAATTAAGATTATTCTATTATTTAAAAATTATGTCTACTATTTAAGAATTATTTTATTTTTTATTTAATTAATTATTAAATATTTTTTATTTAAATTAGAATAATTTCTCAATTAAGTAGATACTCTTAATTATAAATATCTAACTTTTAATTATAAATAAGTGTATAAATTTATACACTTATTTATAACTTTTAATTAAATTATTTTATTTAAATTATTGTTATCTTTTTTTTTTTGATAGATTCCAAATTTTTGTTTTTTTTCTTCTAAAAATTTTTTTTAAAATAAAAATGACAAAATATTTATTTATTGAGATATTAAAATAATTTAATCCTTAAATTTACACATATTTTATAATTTTTTTAATAATTTACATAATTTTTAAATAATAAACATTATTCTTAAATACTTGAAAATCAAATATTCTGAAATATAATTCTATCATTCTGACAATTCTTTGAGTCTATAAAGCATTCGGTCCATAGGACGCCATAACTACGCGTTCTAGAGCACTTAACCACTGGGATGTTGGCTTGTAGGCTTAATTGACAAGTTGACAGCGATATTTTGCAATGTTTCAGCTCATGTCTGTGCGAGGCATCGCCATTCCGCCACTAAGGTCTGAATGAGACAGCTCCACACATACAGTGAAGACCCACTAAGAATAATTTTTGCATGGTTAGGCCTAGTGGGCCGGGAAGAAACAAGGACACTACCCCTTTAAAAGGGCTAACACATTCCACTTCAATAATCAAGCTAAGCTAGTCTTATCGCTTCTCATCTCTTTATCTCTCCCCCTGCAAAAAATGGAGCGCTCTGCTTATTTTGGTAGAAAATTAGAGCGCTTCTGTAGTCTCTCAACAACCACAGCAGGTTGCTTCTTGAAATCCTGCCGAAGTTTAATCCACTCATTTCTCCTTTTCTTGGTCCTCCATGTAAACCCAGTTTGGATTCATCTTTGTTATTTTATTACCCTATCTATTGCCGGGTATTTGGCCTTGAAAGTATCCAAGCCAATAAAGGCCTCTTTGAGGCCTAAAAACCTGGATACCTTCTTTACTTCTGTCTCTGCTGCAACTGTTTCTAGCATGTCAACGGTGGAAATGGAAGTCTTCTCGAACACCCAGCTCGTCATTTTGACGACCTTGATGCTGCTGGGTGGAGAAGTCTTCAATTCCGTGCTTGATATTGGTCTTCAATTGGCAAGGTTCAAATTCTATAAACACCAAAATAATAATAATAATAATGATAACAAAAGTACTTTCATTGAAGATCATATCGAATTGGGTCTGGCTAAACTTCCAGGTTTAGAGAACCAAAAACCCACTACGGTTGTCATGGAATCCATCATCAACCCCACCACCAATTTCTTGGTTAATGAAAGTGAAAAGAGTAGCTCTCTTAAATGCCTTGGTTATGTGGTTCTGAATTACATGTTGCTTGTCCACGTAGTGGGGTCTAGTGTAGTTGCTACGTATATAAGCATGATTCCAAGTGCCAGGAAAGTTCTCACTCAAAAGAATCTTCACATGGAGACATTTTCTGTTTTCCTAACAGTCTCCACATTTTCAAACTGCGGCTTTAGTCCTACAAATGAGAACATGATGGTATTCAAGAAGAATTCAGGTCTCCTACTACTTCTAATCCCCCAAGTCCTCTTGGGAAACACATTATGTGCCCCATTTCTACGATTTCTGATATGGGTATTGGAGAAAATCACTAAGCGAGTGGAGTTCAGATACATTTTGACCAATACTGAAGAGATGGGCTATAGCCATTTGCTCTCTGGCCGCCATTGTTGTCTTGTGGTCGTTACAGTTTTGGGGTCCATGTTGGTTCAGCTTGTACTGTTATGCTCAATGGAATGGAATTCAGAGGCCATGGAAGGGTTGAGCTCTTATCAGAAGCTGGTTGGTGCGCTTTTCCAAGCGGTCAATTCGAGACATGCTGGTGAATCTGTCTTTGACCTCTCCATCATCTCTCCGGCAGTCTTGGTTCTCTTTGTGGTTGCAATGTAAGCAAGCCTCCTTATTCCTTACGCGCCTAATTAACGAGTTCTATTAAATAGATTCGTCGAAATGGACACGGCCTCAACTATAATTATTATATTTTTTTATATAATAATTAATTATAATTAACATTTTTGATATATTTGAATATTCATTTTACATGTCCACGTAACTTTTTTATTTACATTTTACGTGCGCTTGCCATCATCATCTTCGTCTTCTATTCTTCTTCTTCTTCTTCTTCTTCTTCTTCTTTTTTCTTGAACTTCTTAAAACTCGATATTCATCGCCCTTCTTCTTGTGAATGGAAATGCTAATATATGTGTGATTTACGCAGACCCTCAAATTTTATGGGATAAAAACTTGTTATGATAGTCACGTTTTAGTATGGCTAAAATATTAAAGTCATCTACATGTTAAAATTGGAAAAATTATTTTCTTTAAATCTGAACTTTAGTGCCAAATAATTAAGTTTTTTTTTCATGTTTTTATATATTTTTGTTTTAGAAAACATATTTTTATTTTTGAGAAAATGATTTTTAGGTTTTTATTTATTTCTTTGAGAAAATAATTTTTTAAATTCAAGACATGTAATGTCATCGATAACAGGTCAAAAAGCAGGTCTTTCGTCAAATTTATTCTTTCAAAAAATGTCACATCAGCGTTGTTGACTGATATTGACTAACGAATTTCATCTAATTTCTTATTAAAGAAATTATGAACATAAGGGAAGAAATTCAACTTAAAAAATACGTAGGGGAACAAAATCAACTATTTTTGTGAAACGCGAGGAACAATTTTGTTATTTAAGCCTTTTAGTATACATAAGTTGGGTAAAAAAATTTTATGCAAAAACCATATTAAGGCTCACATCCTTGACAAAATTCTTCATTCACCCCTCGAACTTTAGAATTCAGTCCCTAAACTTAAAACACTGTAACAGTTAAAAACAATTAAGACCAGCCTCAAGGTAAATTTAAAATCATACCATCAAGTTATTCCTAATAACTAATTGTGGAAAAATATTTTAGTTGAAGATGAAGAAGTAGAAAATATTTTTGAATGTGATTTACAATTTTTTTATTACTTTAAAGGTATAAAGAATACGGTACTATATGCATGCGTGTGCTCTCAATTATAATTTTAGACTCATATCTTGCTCATCCAACGGCCATAAATTCTCTATTCCAAAACTAATTACTATCTCTAGGGAAATGTTATGCGAATACAAAATTTTGATATAAAAATAACACAAAATTATAAAAAAATATATGATTATAATAATTAAATTATATATTTATATAATTATTACTTTTAATTATATCTTATATTAAAAACCCACATGTATATAATAAAATCTCTTCTTTTTTTTAATTTTAATTTAATTTCACAAACTCCCAAGTACCATATCGTCCTTGTTTGCGCGTTTGCAAGACTAGTCATGTCATGGAGATATGATTCTAGAAGGATGATAAAAGAGAAACAGAGATATGATTCTAAATGATAAGGTGTACATGGCACCAAATTAAGAATGATACTCTTAACAGGGCACCTTAGACACTTTGTTATTACACGTTAAACAATTATTTTGGTGAGCTTGGGTGGCCATTAAGCCACGAAATCAAAGCTTGAAAAAATAAGGGGACGCATACGTGCACATTGGGGTCTACATGAATTTCTTTTTTTCTAAGTCATTTCGTTTTATCATGTCCGGATTAATTGATCCCAATATTATTTAAGGAAGGCTATGAAAGTGCCCACAAAAGTCACCATGGAAGGATTGTCGAGCGGGGATTCACACCCTTGGATTCCCATATTGGCTCAATGTTGAACATGGTTACATAGCCATGCATGTGTCTATCTATCGGATTTCCATACATGCGCAAGCACTTCACAGAGAGATCTTTCTAATTTATGAGATAATTAATTTTTCAATCTTTCAAAGCTTGGCCTTGAACATGGAGTATTTCTACAGGTATCTCCCACCTTACGCTTCATTTTGGCCAGTAGAGCAACGCGAAGAGGTCCCGAGAACAGGCAAAGAAAGCAAAATCCAAAGGAAAACTTTGATGGACTGCATATCATTCTCACAACTATTTTATCTAGTCGGCTTCATTGTTCTCATTTGTATCACCGAGAGAGAAAAGATGAAAGAAGACCCCCTCAACTTTAACGCGTTTAACATTACACTTGAAGTGATAAGGTAAAGGTTTGCTTTTTCCTTTTTGGGCTAATTATTTCGATTAAGCATTGAATCAAGCGGAAGAAGCACTAAAGCAAAATTAATTATATATAATACATATAGAACACGGAGTGGACCAATTCACTAGCTAAAGAAAGTAGCAACCTTTTCCATCTAGATATAGGCAATATCTTTATATATTAATCTGTTTGCATCGAGTAGTTAGAACAGGAATTAGCACTTAGTCCCAGTAATAATAGACGTAAAGTTAATTTACCAATTTTCAATTATAATGATGTAGTTTGTCGAGCGACCAAAGATGAAAATGGCAACGATATATATTAGTATTACGGAGCTAGCAAAAGCTGTAATTTTCAAATGGAGCCTAAGAACATTGATGTTTAAGCAAAATAGCTTCAATCCAACTGTTGTGAAGTTACGTACGATATTAGAATTCTATTTTAAAGTAAAAAAAAAAAATGAAATCGAACATGAATTGTTCAGTTCCCCGGATTTATTCGTTCGATCTTCACCTGCAGTGCATATGGAAATGTTGGGTTGACGACTGGCTACTCATGCAAAAGACAACTTAAACCAGACAGCGCCTGCAAAGATGCTTGGTTTGGGTTCGTGGGGAGGTGGAGTAACAAGGGGAAATTGATTCTGATTATTGTTATGTTCTTTGGGAGGCTCAAGAAATTCTTCAACAGAGGTGGCAAAGCCTGGAAACCATGTGATATGGACACTGGAATACGCCCTGTTTCACCACTTAAGTTTTTGTTTTGGTTAATCAATTAAGTGCCAACCTTAGGTGTTTACCATATTCCTGCAAAATAACCATTTATTTGCAGGAAAATAACTTGTATATGTAAAATAATTTCTAGAAAAAAAAATCCTATAGAAAAAATAAGTTATTTTCTTTTACTTGAATTGTAAAAAAAAAAAATATTTTCTTATATCGAATGAACAAATTTGTAAATTTTATAAATTATAAATGTTATAATCGTTATCTTTACTATATTTATAAATATTTTATTATTTTTTAATTCTCTACCTGATTCCATCTTTTAATTAATAGAATGTTTGGCATCTTCTTCCCTTAAAAAAGTTGTGGGCATGGAAGAAATGCCAAAAGAAACGGAACAAACTGGCATTAACTTGAAAAAAAAAATCTTTCATTAGCTTTCTTCTACCAAAGACCTAAAACCGCCTAACAGGCAACAACAAGAATAATGTTATCATAAGGGATCTTGCATCTGGTGCGAACATAAAGCCTCCTCTGAAGTAAAGTACCTGCAAACAAATGACTTACACGAATTATCAGCATAATTGCATAAAGAAGATAACTGCAACAGGAAAAAACTTATCCTAAAAGGGTGCCACAGTAAAATGCACCTTTTAATTACCAATAAACCACAAAAGTTATCATGCAATGTCAGACAACTTGATTTTTCTTTATGCCAGCATACTTTGCTTGAATGTTTCCTATGTTGGAGCTATGTGCAGACATTGTAACTGCCTTATGGAGGTCTTTCACCTCGAGGCTGCCAAGTCAAAACCATGTTTGAACTATGATGTAATACATTCTAATACAAATAAGCAATCTCAATATTTCAATCGATTACAGGATTTTGGGACAAATAAATCAAATGATCAGGAGAGAGTTCACAAGAAAAACATTCCTAATAGGATCTTGGCACCAAAAAAAAAAAAAACATTTCAGACGAGTGGGAGAGTTTACAAGAAAGCATTCATAGTAGCCATTTGAAGGCATTGGATTAAGACAACTCAAGACACTCGAAAAGTGCAATTGATTGGGATAGCTGATCATATCTCTATCATGTATTAATGTGAAGTTGTGAAGATTGACCAATTCACAATCAATCCAAATAGACAAAAGTAGAAAACTTTCACCCAACGTTGTGAGTTTGGGAAAAAATTTACATGCTGGCTGTGGGCATCACTAAGTCACTCGTTCAGCATAATGATCCATATCCAATTAACGATTAATCCAGTAATTGTCAACACAATTGACCAAGTAACCAGTAGCGAAGATTTCAAACCATAACAGTCTAATTGCCCACCAAATTCAGTTTGATAGACATAGAACTCAGAAGAAAAGCTAAAATGAAACGTACTACATCAACCATAAGAATCCCATCTTCACACTCTAATCATTGACTCGCTATTGTCACACCCAAAAGCCCCATCTTAGAAAACCCAATCCCCGACCTTTTAAATTTAAGAATCAATAGTTCTGCTGTCCCAAAAAACCCAAAAAATCAAAAATCAATAATCACACTTGTCACGAGCTCCGCGTCTTCTTTCTCGGCGTCTCTACTTGCTCTTTGTCTCTTACCCTCTCTTTCGTACGTTGTTTTCTGTGAAAACGAGATGATTATAGTTTTAATTTAATGGTATTAAAATCGCTTGTAAAATTAAAAATGTTAAATTGAAATCTTAATTGTATTAATTAAAACAGAAGAAAAAAAAATTACGTTGACAAGCCAAAAAAATTTTTCTTTAGCCGCGTCAAACACAGGAAAGTGCCGAGAGAACCAAGGAAATAAAATGGGCCCCTTCGGTGTACCGCATGGAATTTACGTCTGGTACAAGTCAACTGATGGATGGATACTAAATCCTGATAGTGTCCATTTATTTCTTGATCATCTTTTTTTTTTTCTTTTTCTTTCTTTTTTAATTTTAATTGCGATCAAAAGAGAATGCGAAATTGGGTTCCATAATACTTTTAACAATTTGATTTCCATTAAATTGTGCTTTATTTACTAATTGACGCAATGTAAGATATAATATTAAGAATGTTAATAATAGGGTCCATTTAAACGAAAAAATAATAATAATAAACTCACCAACCCTGTATGATTTGGTAAGGATTTGACTACATGGTAACGCAGTGAATTTTTCAAAAAAGTATCAATATCTCCATTGTCTTTGTTCATACGGTTATATGTGAATTTTCGGATGTGAAAATATCCTCAAAATAAATGGACCGTATCTGTAAACTTTTCGGGCCTAGAGTCTGTCAGGCCCAACTTGGATGCAAGTTGGGCTTCAAGTATTTCGACCTGACTGCCACCGGGCCCATGAAGAAGAAGAAGAAGAAGAAGAAGAAGAAGGAGACGTTAGTTTTGCTAGCTATAGTGGCATCTAACTCGAGGAAGTCATAATGTTTCACTTTTCACCTCGTTTCAGACAAATTTTTATTTGAATATCATGAAGATTTAAGCTACTAAAGTAGGGAGAAATTTGGCACAATTGTCTCACACCTGCACCACCTCAGATTTAAGGTGTTACGCACGAGAGAGAGAGAGAGAGAGAGTAATCTCAAACAAGACTGGAAAGTCTTCATCAACAAAGAAATTTTATAACACCCTTCATTGTTAACATAAGTTCAACACCCTTCCCATTGGCCTTCGCCCTTTTACAGCGGCCAACAATGTTTCCAACAGGAATGCGTCGGGAAATAAATTCTACCAGAAATTTCAAAACTCACATCAGCATAAAAAGGAGTCGGATTTAACATCTCTACTCTACGACGGTAGTCCTCTTCTCTAACAACGATTCCAAAAATGTAGTGCACAATTTTGTGAGCGGTGGAAGACTATGTGATGACCCACTAAATATGGTTTCCCATGGCCTCTCAGATGGCACCGATGAGACCCACAATTTCTGGCTTCTCTCTGAGCCAACATCCGGGAGTGCTCCATAAATAGACGCATACCCAAGTTTATCTGCCACAAAGAAGAGGCAAGGAAAAAACACTTGTTATCTTCCACACCCCAAGAATAATACCAATAATCATCCATCAGGAGTCATATTCTGTAATTATCAACCAAAAAAAAAAAAGGGAAAGACTAATATTCTGTAATCGAGAAAATGCCCCCCTAATGACTGTCACCCCTCAACAGTTTAACAATAATTTGAAATGCAAAATACCACCAATGATGTTCAGAAGATCAATAATATATATATATGGCCTACCAAATTTAAAATGACACACCTTCTTCGAGGTCAAGAAGACCACCATGCCGAGTCATGCTAAGTTCATTAGCTTCATTCCCATACGGATCAAATAGGACATATTCATGATCACCATTCATGTATGCAAGTGATGCTACAGGAGATTTCCCATCTAATTTATCTTCTGTCGAGGACGGATTCCTTTCAAAGAAAGCAATGGCCCCTCCCTTCGCCTAAATCAAAAGGATAGAGAGTTAGAATACCAAGTACCAAGTTATACGGTGACAAACTTTCAGTCCTAATGCAGTTAAAGTAGTATGACTGATCAGGCATGTTGCAGCATTCCACAGAGGAGTTGTGGAATTCTCGACAAATTTCTCTTCCCACAGTTACTGGTTTCAAATACTAAATCTTTAGACGATTGACAATGAGGACAACAAGCAGACGGGACTTTAATCACATTGTTGGATGTTGGAACAAACAAGTTCAAATTTCACTGCTCCATTCTTCTTTGTAATTTTCAACTCACTAGCCTTGCTGCGACCACATTTTGATTGCCTGCATCACCACGTAGCTCTTCAAACAATTTTTACAACATCTCATACGTGTGTTGATAGCACATCAAATTCTCTCAGAAGAATATAATTTCCAACCCTCAAACACCTTTATATTTTCCACACGCAGTGAAAACCCTTCTGAGTAGTCAAGCCTTTTATTTTATTTTATTATTTGTACAAAAACAAGAGGAGAGCACAACCACTCCAGTTTATGATCTTCCACAAAACTAGCCCAATTAGATGCACTATGTCAATTAGACTGAATAATACATAAGGCTGGGACTAACACAGATCTCACCTTCTTCACCAACCAGGTAGACACCGGAACGGGATCAGATGCATTGAATAATAAGACTAGACCATCCCTTCCTTTAAATGTTGTTGTGTTGCATTTGGATGATTCAGGCAAAAGGGCAAGAGCAGCAAAAAATGATGCGTCTGCCATACTGGCTACAGCTGAACCAACATGTATGCATAGCATAAAGTCAAAACAAATAGAAAAACAACAAAAATCTGAGCAACAATTCTCTAACAGCTTCAACAAGGTTAAGAAAAAGCAAGAGAAACAATAACCTAACAGGAATGCAAGATACACCAAAACCAGGTAATGGGGGGTACAAAATTCAAATTTCACAGGTTGGGAAATGTTGCAAGCAGTCTCATAATTTTCGAATTCCATGACATAAAATACAACAATGTCATGATACTCATTTTGAATGAAAACACAAGATCAATCAAAGCTCATCCTCTAATTATGTCCTTATCTTTATCAACAAAAAATTCATATTTAGCAGCATATCAAGATTCTCAAATGTCAAAATTGCTCAAAAATTGAGCAGTAATAATTGTGAATGCAATATTCTAGAACACACAAAAGACATCACCGAGTGGTCAACAGTCAAAGTCTGGTTCCAAATGAAAAGAAGAGAATATATATACCTTCAACATGAAGCCTATATGACCAAGATATAGAAAGCTTTGGCATACTCCAAACAGATAGTTGTGACTTTGAACCCCTGGATGCAGAAACAAGATACTCCGACTTTCCAACAAAAGAAAGGGAAACAATTGGCTGCAAAAGGTTTTATATAAGGTGTTACATAAGAATTGATGCAATTAGGAGCCAGAAATGCTACATCATGCTCCACAAAGCATCATAGACCAAAGCAGGTGTCATGCAGTAGGCTGAAAGCATTCTTAATATTTTTCTAATTTTCCTGTTCTATTGAAGCTCTTCAAAGTTACCTGTTTGGATAGCAAAAATTTCTTGATTGACAGCTGCTAAGAGGGTCAAGAAGATTCTCACTCCGACACTCAATTTCATGGATCAACATCAGATAGAAATCAAAACATAAGTAGTACTTTTGCTTATAGCACACAGCACTAGAAGCATAAGAAAAACAAGGATAAACCCCCAAACAGCCCCATGCGTTAGACTATGGCAAAAGTCAAAACAATATAAACAATGAAAAGCTACAAGGGCAAAAGGGTTCCTTGGAAGGTGGACAAGGTTTGGGAAGCATTATAAGAACTAAAACAAGGATAAACCCCTATACTGCTCCACGCATTTTACCACAGCAAAAGTTGAAGGACAAATACAAATAATGAAAGCTACAAGGAGGTGCAAAGGGTTTCTTGGAAGGTGGACAAGGATTGGGAAGCTAATCTCTGTCTGTTAAACTGGGCCACCCATCAGTGTCAGTAGCAGGCACATATACATGTATGTGTGATATCTGTGCATGCAATGCATGCAAATGCATGGGATGTTGAAATGGAGTTGTGGTTGGGATGTAGAATAATTACCGTAACAGTCTCTCCCATTACGGCAACAAGAACATTCTTTTCTGGATCCCATAATGTGATAACTGTTTCAGCTGCAACAGCCAGAACAGAACCATCACCAGAAAATGCAGCAGCTGTCATTGGCCTTTTCCTGCAATTAGAGAGACTGATTAATCCTGATAACAACAGTCACTGGGTTATGATGCCAATTGCCATATGTCAAAGTATGAATGCAATCATCAAAGTTCCAAAAGGGCAGAAAATACAGAATGAGTACAGGACCAAAAAAAGTATAATTTCCTGTGCTAAGGAACCAATACATGAGTAACAGATTAACTCAACCTATGCCACATTGCATGAAGGAAAATGAACAGAAACGATACAAGAAACATTGCAGTCCTTGTAAACTACAATTGTACCTATATGAGCCAAAAGCGTGGCAAGTCCACCCCAAATTTTGCAGCAGTTGATGTTTCTGCTGAATCCCATTGTTGCAAGCCCAAACCTGTGACATCAATAAGGAACTTAAGTATGGCAACAGGAGAGAAAGTGCCAAAAACTGCAATCTGACCTTCCAGGTTTACCTTGAAGTTCCCACCATAAGATGAGCTAACAGCCATTTGACGAGTAGGATGGAAGGTGATAGCAGAAATCCCAGCGTCCCTAAACAATTAACATATGAAGATTTTCATCAGTTCAGAATAATACATGTTAATGGCTATATAGTCTTACCATCATTGCAATACAACAGACACATTCAAACAAGAAGAACCAAGCATTTACATGCATGAGGGCACACATGGATAGAACTGCACACCTGGACACCTTATTTGATATGTAATTAATAGGAAAAGAAAATACATAACTAGACAGTTTGACTTTTACACCTAATACACACAAAGCACAGGCATTTTAAACTTCAGCAGTCCCCACTCCATTTTCTAAAGAAACAGATAAGGATGAATACCTGTGGGGTTCATAAACTATGGTAGACAAGCTGAATTCTTTCTTCTGTAACCCGGAAGTCCAAAACTTGAGACAAACAAGACCTCCCAAGCCCTCTTCAGCGAGCTTCAGTTCTGCAGTACTCAACATGGAGCCATCTGGGGATAGAGCCACTAAGGTCACTACCACCTATACCCACAAATATTCAAAACACAAGTTGTAAATTTTAATTCACAGCAGTAAAGATTGAAGTCAGTAAAAGAGAGTTACTATTATAACCATGCCAACATATATAAAGAACAAAGTGTCATTTTGAAAAGTGGAAACCAAAGATAACTGAGTCCATTACCGTGACTTCATCACCTGGTTGATGATTTCTTTCACAGACTTGAACCTGAAAGGGAATAAGTAGAAAGTTAAACTCCCCTATATTTGATGCACACCTGAAAGGTTAAAGAATTACTTTTACATGGGAATGAAACATAATAAGAGAAAAAATAATAAATAGGAATCACCATGTCACACATGAAAAGTAGAAAGTGTAAAAACAACTAAAATATTAACATACAATCTTTAAGAAGAAAAATGAAACTGATGGATCAATAAGTAGGTAAAGAGTGCTAGCAAACTGAATCATTTGCTTGACTAGGAAATAAAGCACCACAAGAGCCAAGCCAAAGATATAACTGGGGTGTAGGACCTATGAAAAGGTGAAAACCAATTCCCATTGCTTTTAGGCATAAACGTATGGACTTTCTCCAAGCTTGACAAAGCTATATATTGAGGGAACAATACAATTCATCATTAAAAGAAAACTCGCGTAAATTGAATAAAAAGCAATAAAAGTATGTCCTCACATCAGAAACTCCACGGTCATCAAATAGGCTGTATAATTGGATGCAATAGTTCTCTGTACTTAAGGCAGCTAATCCAGCATTGCGATCAAAGGCAACACCAGCATACAAGCCTTTGCAAGTTTCTGGAAGTGAACATGGAAGCTGAAAATTGCAGCACAACAATTTTTAAAGGAAAGTAACTCTCTTTCACAAAGTATAAAATAAATAATACACAAACTAAAAGTGACAAGTAACAGAATGAAGTTAAAAAGATTATTTTCTGTTTATAGTCATCTACTGCCGATGGAGATGTGTCTACAAGCCTAGAACCATAATTGCAGGCACCTCCATAACAATGTTTCCGGCTAGTTTTCTATGGGGTTGAGGCTTGATTCAATTCAATCCAGGTTATAATTACAACCATTTAAAGTTTAAAATGGAATTTCTTCGTGCACAAGCTCACTACACAAGCAAAGTATTAACAACCATTTACCACTAGTGAATCTTCACAACCTGGGCCAAAGATGGACACGTTATATTTATATAAACTCAACTCTAATCAATGCAGCTATAAAGAGCTCAGAGAGTATAGAGATGAAACACAGCAAGTCTTGCAACTAATGGATGTTCAAACTCAAAAAGTGTTGCCACTATTTCCAAGTAAGATATGGTTATCACTTTAAAATTCTCTTTCTTTTCATATATTTTCCAGCATCAAACCTGAAGATTAATCTCAGGCGGTTTTCTTATCTAATTTAGTGTGAAAATTTCACAATGGATAAGAAACCCTTGGAAAATGAGTAAAAACTTGAATGGTTTCTTTACCTATTTAATTTTTTATCATGGTATTCAACCTCTAGTTTATTCTCTTGTTCTAAACTCCTATTCCTCTTGCTGCAATTTCTGATTTTTCTTTTTTAAGAACCATTTTCTACATGTTTTCTAGTTTACAAGATCACAAAGGAGCATCCTTCCGGGAACCTCCTTTTCACCATACAAAGATGCTTTCAATCATCCAATATCAGGTTTGCAGGATGCAGCACAACATAGAATGCTCAGAACTAACCTTGATTCCCGAGATAGATTTCAAAATCTCCATGGAAGGCATTTTGAGGAGATGAATTTGATTATCTGCACAAGACATCTAAAGCCCCTTGCTTCAATAACAATGGAAAATTCATGTATGGGTCTGCAAATATGAATAGTCACATTGCACGAAACTATAATTCTAGTCCCCACTCAAAAAAAAAAAAAACAGAAAAAAAATCACTTACAGAGGAAAGTGAAGGATCTGGAGAATCTTTAAAATATAAAAGTGGAGACCCAATTCGTGGTAAAAATTTTTTCTTCCCTGTATCTAGCTGCCAAACCACGAGAACTCCTTCCTTTCCACCTGACAGCAAATAGAAGTAATCATCAGAGACAGGATAACTTTTTTGAAAATGCAGAAGGGGTTAAAAAAAAGGAGGAATCTGTAGGAAAGTTTCACTTTTAAGAAACCAAAGCCAACTCTCATCTGATGATTTCAAAGCTTTTAAAATATAACTAACCATCTTCTTTCATTAGTAACTGGAATACTAGACACCTATGAAATAATTAAATGAAAATATGTTTTAGTAAAGGACTACATCTATCATACTGGCAGTAAAATTCAACTTTGAATATCGTTTACTCCAAAAACATCAGATAGCTGGAAATTCTAAAATAATCTAAAAATTAAGCTCTAAAAAGTTGTATAACTTTAGATTTACCAGAAAACAGATAAGCTCCATCAGAAGAGAAAGAGAGGACATTTACTTCCGCAGGATGCCAATGCCACGTGGTGCAAGAATCAGCATCATCATCACCTCTAACCCCAGGTCTTTCGTAATCATCATCCGTTGATCTTCCACTCACTAACTCATTTCCTTCAGTAAATGTTCTATTTCCAAATCCCCTCCAAATCAAAATTCTCCCAGTTACATCTCCTGCAGCCATAATCCTTTGAGTTGGGTGGAATGCAAGAACTGTCATGTTCTTTGTATGATGCAGTGTGATCTTCTTGACCACTGTGCGCTCAGAATCTGTTGAGGGGACTTTCCACACACGAAGCTTCCGCTTGCTTCGGATGCCAAAATATCTTCCAAAGGGACTAATAGTTATAATCTCCGGTTGGTGTGTCTGCCAAAAAGTTGTTAGACAATGTCACAATATGCGAACTGCAAATGCAATATGGTTTATGATAAATTATACTCTGGGACTAAAAATTCAATTTGCAAATGCATTAAGAATGGATACATTTGATGCAGTGATGGGACAAACATAATGACCAATGTCAACTACTTTTGAATAAACAAAATGTGATTTCTTGTTGGCACAATACCACAGCGGTCTTTATAGGCAAAGTCATAAGAAATTGAAGGTTTCCATTCTGTACAATTTTGAAAAATAGAGCAGATCTGTAATCTTTAAGTGTTATTATTATTATTATTATTATTATTATTATTATTTACCACTTTCTCTTATTACATGTTCTTGATTCTCCATGTCAAAGCATTGTCACCTAGATTACTAATCAAAATAATTTTCAAGAGAACAGGTCAGTCACCTTCAACAGCAATACTGAGAATGCCTCGATGGAAACAGATATCAATAGTGAAAAGCAAATCAATCAGTTTCTTTCTATTGATTTTGATTTATATTTATCACTAAAAAACTAATTCTTGGGACAATTTCAGGAACAAATATGAAAAATCAAAAATTAAAAAGATATTTGATGCATAACAAAAGCTTAATTTGTACTAAAGCAAATACCACTAAATTGTAAGATATTAAATTCAACCTCAGCTAAAGTTACTCCACCAACAAGACGACAGTCTGTTAAGTTGCACTTCCTGAGTTGACCACGTAAAACTTCAGATTGGCTTTCTGGGTCTTTTGTCTCTTCAGTTGACACATAAGCAAAAAGCTTGTGTGATTTCTCATCAGTGTTGATAGACTGGTCTAACAAAGATGGAATCACCTGAAAATAGGTTAAATGACAGTCAGCACTCATGATAAAACGGATTTCAAAGAAGAATCAAATGACAAGTAAGAGATAAGTTAGGTGATTGCATTCTCTTCATTTTGCAGACTACATAGCAATAAAACTCAAAATAATTTCTTCAGACTTGTAAGCTAACGTTATGTCTTACATTTAGCCTAAAATTAAAAATTGCATCTATCATATCCTCGGCAGTCATCAAAGTTTCTAGTACTCAACTTTAAACTTCCAGTGGCTTAGCCAAAAAGTAATCAATGATTCAACAATGACGTTTAGTTCCATGCTTCAAGCTTATTAGAATAAACAAGCATATATGGTCCATAATCAATCTCTTGTGTTGTGCACTGTGGTACCATAAACACAAGCCTGTTAGAGAAATCAAATGTCTTTAAGAAATTTCAACATTGATGTTTAAATTTGAAGCTTTATAAACCAACATATACGAGTTATAAATTAGTTTCCTAAATACCCATTAATGTCCAAATTTCTATTTACCAGGGCAACAGCCCACTGTTAAAGATACCTAGACACAACTCCCCCAATAGAAAAACAAAAAAATCAACACAATGTTATTAGCAAACCCAGACTGAACAGGGCCAAATAAGTTCAAGAAAGCCTAACTGTACAACCATCCAACTCATTTGTGCCAATTATTGATTGCAATTTCTGATAAATTGCGCTTAATTGGCCAAACAAAAAGCAGCAATGAATTACCATGGAGTATATCGGAAACTTAATGTAAACCGTCTTAATCAACTCAGGCACCGAAAAATCCCAGTATCGGATGGTCCCATCCAGAGAAGCTGTCCAACAATAACACAACATCTTCGTCCCGGGACTCGATGCCGGCACCACTATCACCGTCGTCACAAGCGCCGTGTGACCTTCCAATGAAGCTACCTTCGAATAAAAAAAAAAGTAATAATAATAATAACAACAATAGGAATAGTCAATTAGACGGGAAAAAGAAGGAAGATTTAAAAAATAGAAGTAATGATGATAATAATAATGACCTGTAAGCCGGTAGCAGTACTGAAGATGTAGACGGAGTTGGCGGCGCAAACGAGGAGCCGTTTGGCGTCGTTGGAGAAGGCCGGAGGCGAAGACACGTAGCATCTGCCGCCATCTATCATTCTCTTTTCCTTCAAGAGGAAGCTTCTCGCGCCGTGCAAGCTTATCAGAGGGCGCCGTTCGCGGCGGTTGCCAGAGGAGCGGCTGAGAGACAGTGGTTTTCAACCAAGAGCAACGAAGAGAGCTGGGTGGGGCGGCGTGGTTTCTTTGGGGAGGGAAAGTTGGGTGGGCGGGTTCTTTACTAGATTTTACGGCAAATTGCCTTTAACTACCTAATAATACAAATAATTACAGTTTAAGCTTTTCTTGAAATTATATTTTATAATAATTTTTTACATTAAGTTCATTTTTCTTGAAAGAAACAATCATGTACACCACAATAAAAAGAAATATATATATATATATATATATATATATATTAAAAACATTGTGAATGAAAAAAAAAGGAAGAAAACACGAAGGATCCAAGTGAATATTGTGTGAAGCACAAGGGCTTTTTGGTACTAAAAATTAAAATCATAGTCTTGTACTTAGGTGTTTTATTTTTTTTATTTTTTTATTTTTTTAAAAAAACCCTAATAGTACTAATGATAACTCTTAAAAGCCCTACCGGCAAAACCCTACAAAATATCAACGCACGCGCTTCTCCTAGCGCAGCGCCTGGAAACCAACCATCAGCGAAGCCATTCCCACCAATCTCCTCGGCTTACCACTCTACGTTAAACAGGACATAGAAGAGGTAAAGTCCATTAAAGTTTCCGTCTTCTTCAACTGATCTTGAGAAACGAGGTGGGTTTTTTGTTTTTTTTCTTGCTGGTTAGTTGATGTGTTTTTTTTTTTTTCGTCTTCTTCTTGCAGTTGTAATTTGAAAAGATGCTTGTTTTATTTGAGACGCCTGCGGGCTTTGCCCTTTTCAAAGTGTTGGATGAAGGGAAGCTCTCTAAAGTTGAGGTGAAGTTTTAGTTTTTGCCATTCCCTATTTGTTTGGTTCCTTGTTGCAATTGTGGTGTTGTTGTTGCTTGGCCTTGGGACGTTGCATGTCTGTGTGTGTTGTCCTTGACGCTGTGTCGGTCTTCTCGCATCATTGGACATCAGATAATGTCGGGTTTGGAAAAGATTAATTTGAGTTAAAGAAATTCAGTTTTTTGCTTTGTTTTATTATTAATGGAAGTCGATCCGATGGGAGAAATGGAGATAAAGACACAATTGTTGTTTTTGTGTAGAAGTCGATCAGTTTCTTTTTTGTGTAAATCTTTGTGAAGGGTGAAGACTTGGTTCAATGTTGCAGGACTTATCAAAGGAGTTTTCCAGTGCAGACTCAGCAAGAAAGGTCACCTCTCTCTCTCTCTCTCTTGCACACACACCATTTTTTTGTTTTTTGAATGGTAAGGCCGTATGATCCCCTGGGAGTTGGGACTGTCTTTATATTCAATGGAAATCACCAATTGATAACTTATTATTGGAACAGCCATTTGTTGTAAAAACATCCTTACCATCAGTTTGAATTGGTTTTTCTCACCATTATGCGTGCTACAAGTTTTATATTGATTGAAAAGCAAAATGCTTGTTGCAGGTAGTGAAGTTGAAAGCTTTTTCCAAGTTTGACAATACATCGGAAGCATTGGAAGCAGCAACCAAATTAATTGATAGCACACCCACCAAAGGTCTGCGCAAATTCTTGCGTGCTCATTGTGATGGTGAAAGTTTGGCTGTAGCTGATTCAAAGCTTGGAAATGCAATTAAGGATAAATTGGTATGCTAGTGTCATTACCTTTTGACTGTGCTCTTTCATTTGACTGAGGTTGGAGGCACTCTGTCTTGCAGAAAATAGAATGTGTTCACAACAATGCTGTTATGGAGTTGATGAGAGGTTTGAGAAGTCAGCTGACTGAACTTATATCTGGTTTAGCCACACAAGATTTGGCTCCAATGAGCTTGGGTTTATCTCATAGCTTGTCCAGATACAAATTGAAGTTCAGTCCTGATAAGGTACTTCTGCTTGCACTAATGACATCAAACCTGTTTGATATTTTTGATCTCTTGATCTAACATCATTCTGATGCTGGCAAAATTTGCTGATGTAGGCTTTGGCCCTGCTATCTTGACTAATTCTCACTCTGCCATGGTGCTACATCAATTAATTGCTTATTATGTTATCTATTCATGATTTAGTGAGGAAAATTCTGGGAATAAGCGTCAAATGAAAAGGAATATATGATCAATTTCTGAAGATCAATCACCATATCCTGCCCTTGCTTAATGTAAAATTTGGCTTTTCTTCTGTAGCCTGTGCACTAGTACTCCATGCCCAATTTCTTTTATCTCTGTTTTGGCTTGGACCTATTTTCTGCTATATAATTTTTTAGTCTTGGATTTTGGGAAAGCAGTGTCAACCATATCAATCAGATTTGGTAGTTTTAGGGATACATGAAATCTTGCAAAGCATGGAGTTTCAGCCATTGTTCTTTCTTGTAGGTTGACACAATGATTATTCAGGCAATTGGTTTGCTTGATGATCTTGATAAAGAGCTCAATACGTATGCGATGAGGGTGAAAGAATGGTACGGTTGGCATTTTCCTGAGCTTGCTAAGATTGTACAAGATAACATTCTTTATGCCAAAGCAGTGAAACTCATGGGTAGCCGTGATAATGCTGCAAAGCTCGATTTTTCTGAGGTAAGACTTCAGATTTCAAGAACTTTACTTATATGATGGTTACTTTTTGATCTGTGAAAAGATGGTTTCCTAAATGCTTATTGCATTTTTCCCTTTTTTTCATCTTAATATTTTACAGATACTCCCAGACGAGGTTGAGACTGAATTGAAGGAGGCAGCTATGATATCCATGGGAACAGAAATAAGTGATGTTGATTTAGCTAACATTAAAGAACTCTGCGATCAGGTTTTGTCTCTTTCTGAGTACAGAGCTCAACTGTATGATTACTTGAAAAGTCGAATGAACACTGTTGCACCAAATTTAACTGCTCTTGTTGGAGAGCTGGTTGGTGCTCGCCTCATTGCCCATGGGGGTAGCTTGCTAAATCTTGCAAAGCAGCCTGGGAGCACAGTTCAGATTCTTGGTGCAGAGAAAGCTCTCTTCAGGGCTCTAAAGACAAAGCATGCAACACCAAAATATGGGCTTCTATACCATGCATCACTGGTTGGTCAGGCAGGCCCCAAGATGAAGGGAAAGATTTCTCGGTCACTCGCTGCAAAAGCTGCATTGGCAATTCGATACGATGCTCTTGGAGATGGCCAAGATAACTCCATGGGAGTGGAGAATAGATTGAAGGTAAGCATCCTTCTTCAACACTTGTCATTTTCACCCCTGAGAAGTCACCTTCTTATATGTTGTATTTGTAGCTTGAGGCTCGCTTAAGAAACCTTGAAGGGAGAGAATTGCGTCGATCTGCTGGATCAGCTAAAGGCAAGCCTAAAATAGAAGCCTATGACAAGGATAAAAAGAAGGGAGCTGGGGCATTGATAACTGCTGCAAAGGTCGGTGTTCCACTCCCTAAATGTTTTCCCTTCTTGGCTTCTTTGTTGCAGGCAAATATTGACTCTCTGAACTTGTGTAGACTTATAATCCTTCTGCCGATTCTACTCTTGGGCAAATGGCAATCTCCAATGCTGGGGATGAGGAAGAAATGGTACCAAAGAAGAGGAAGTCTGAGGCAGATACAATGCAGATGCAAAACCTGGATGAGGAGGCAGCAGCAGTTGCCATAGTAAAGAAGAAAGAAAAGAAGAAAAAGAAGAGAAGTGATACAGAGGAGACATCTTTGAACTACGGCAATGACACTTCTCAACCAGAAGGTCAAGAATCGACAAAGAAGGAAAAGAAGAAGAAGAAAAAGAAAGAAGAGACCAGCAATGAGCAAAATGAGGCGGGTAACAATGAAGCAGGAGAAGGAAAGAAAAAGAAACGGAAGCATGCTGAACAAGATGAAGTTGAAACTGAAACACCAAGCAGGAAGAAAGACAAGAAGAAGAAGAAGAAAAGTGAAGATTAAGAGAATTCTTGACGGGCTCGGCCCCAACATGGGGTTATAAAACTACCAAAGAGTTTTGAGCAATTTAGTAGGATTCCTTGAATCTCCTTGTAAAAGCTAGAGTTTTTAGGTGATTCACTTGTCAGTATGGCTTCTTTTACATGTTTCTAACTTCTCGCGGACGCCAATCCGTGGCTGTTTTACATGTCTCAATTTGAGTTGTTTTCCTTGGATTTTGTTTGGTTTATTTTCGTTTCCCTCATCCAAGAAATGAAATGCTTGGACTATATCGTAACCTTTAGGCTCTAGTACATAACAATCTTAAAAGTTTGTGGTCAGTTAGGTAAATTAAACTCTAATTGTATTTTAAAACGTTACGATTGAAATTCCTATATACACAGAAGATTCAGCGACGCTTTCACTCGATTAAAATTCTAACGTTACGATTCGATTACTTAAGCATTTTTGTAAAGTGATAGATGAAAATATAACATGGAACTTATTATTTGGGTCATATTATTCCAAAACGATATTTTAATTGTATTTGTAAGAGCAAAAGTTAATGAATTTTGAGAAATAAAATAAGTTTGGTATTCCTTTTTGAGTCTTCTTTTTTGGTCGTAACGTGAATCATGAGGGGAAATAATATTTTCGTAAGCGATTTTGCAGTGAGAATCAAAGATGGTAGGTTTCACGTCAGCTCTGTATTTCATTATTTAACTTAAGTTGGACATAGAATTCAAGCATCCAGATGCCTTTTGATATACTTTACATTTGGTATATAGATATATTATACATGGAAGATTCAGCAACACCCTCACTCAATTAAAAATCTGCGTACCAATGATCTTTACATCACAAAGGATCCATCTAATAACTATCTAGTAAAACAGAAAATGGGTTTGAAACATCAGATCGTATCAACAGTCCAAACATGCTACACGCTCCACAGGTTTTTCGATATTTTTGCTTTTCCATCTTCCTTCTCCTGCAATCAAAAAAATTAGAATCTCAAGCAGTGAAAGACATCTACCCATTGTCATTGAAATGCCAAAGATAGTTAAAACATCATGAACATATACAACCATAAGAAAAATCTAGCAACCAAACCCCCATGGCAATCTGTGATGTCCATCAAAAGAATGCAAAAGCTATTACAAACCTCTGCTTTCTTCACAACTTGAAGACCGAATATAGATAGCATACTTGGTTGGCAGTAATTCTCTCGAGTAATAACCAAAGTCATACCATAATTTAACAAAATGCTTATCTATCAAACTTGAACCCCAGGTCAATGTCTCCAATCAAATCTGTTGGCAACTAATGGAAAGATTGGAGATTAATGATTGATCAACTATTTCTTTCTGCTTTTATGGGTAAGAGGTTCAAAAGGACTAGAAGCTTGCTAGTGAACCACACCTGGTTTCAGAGCCAGGCTCTGGATGTAGTTTACTCCTCTTCTAGAACAAACCATATTTACGGGTATAAATTTGCTTCAGTGAAAGATGTATATTACTAATTATGATGCGAGTAGTTGTGATCAAAAAGAAACTGGCTTTATTTCAACATTCAAGACAACTAAAAGATTTTATGGTACACGGTGCTGATTCAAGAACCAGTTTGTGCCATATTTTAACAAAGAACAGAATACTATGGCTGCATTCAAAGACAATCTCAGGTGTGACTCCTGAGAGTTGATTGAGTAATCCTAAACTTTTGCATAAACTAAGAGCTAATCTCCATCTTTTCTCGAACAAAAAGCCATTTCATTAGTACGTTAATAGCTCAAAGAAACATTTTCCTCTATCAAACTGTGGGAACAGAATCAGTTCCAACAAGCACCATATGAAAATTCTCAAAACTTCATTTGTTTTTATCAAGAGCTTACAGTCCTATACTAGCATCAATCCTCAAAACTTCATTGCAGCGAAGCTTACCAAGCCCTTGCTCTCATAATAATTATCCAGTGCCCACTGATACTTTGATTGATTTAACCCAAACCAGCGCGCCAAATGGTCATCCAAGCTTGAATGTGCTGCAATGAAACCCAAAGAAAAGGGACCCTCTCAAAAATTCAGCAATTAAATAACTGAAAACACAAAACCATGGAGTACCAAAAAATAAAAAATAAAAAAAACTTTATTTTTTCTTTTCTCGCTTTGCTCGATTGGCCAAATAGCCCAAAATAAGAATGGCGTCAAGTAAGAGCGAGCCTCGGATGAGGGAAACCCCACATGAAATAACTCACGACCGAAAAGGAAGCTACGCACCGTTTTGAACTTTAGTCACGGCATTTCTGAAGAACCCACCAACAGCCCCATCTGACACTGGCTGAGCAGAAGCAGACTTGTCAATCTGCTGAGGCGGGGCCAGAACCGGAGGCGGCAAAACCACCTTGTTAGGAAGATGAAAGACCGGTGGCTCCTCTGCCTTAGGGGTCGAAGGAGGGGTCTTGAAGACGGTATAGGGCCCCATTTTGGCGATGGTGGGTGGAGGAGTAGAAGGGTCCCTGCTGATTGCCATTGTTAAAACTCAAACACACAAAAAAATTGAAGGGAAAGCGAGGTCTTTGGTCGGGACTTCCTTGTAAACAGTGGAAGAGTAGAGCTGGAGAGTAAGACAGAAAGTGCAAGAAGCGCATCTGAATGCTTTGATCGGTGTGCACCAATTCAGATAGATCTTTGTCTTTACATCACTTATTTAAAAAAAAAAAAAATCGTAAACAATTTTATTAATTTATATATCAGGGCAATATTTAGATTAAGAAAAATATTACAACGTGAGCACGTAATAATAAGTTATTTATTAAGTTTTCTTTTTTCTTTTTTCTGTTCTGTGTTTTTTTGGGTTTCCTGATTCAGATTGACTTACTCAGTTCATCATCAAAATTTGTAATTCTTATTTTTTTAATTAACTCTTACTTGGACTTTTCTTTTTTTTTTTCTGGTTAATTAACTCGAACCAAAGCTCTAATTTGTGGATTTTTTTTTTTGGATTTAGGAAGAAGAAAATACCTCAAAAATCCAAAGGAACCGAAAAGCACACATACACACATGCAATTGTCCCATTGCATACTCCAACCCTAGCGATAACCCAACCCTTTACAAAGATCCACCTTCTTTTTTTCTGAACTTTTTGTTTAAGTTACAGGTAACTAAAAATGCATCAAAGCATGGGCATTACAAGAAACGTAGCCTACATACATGTACCAATGCTTACATGTCTATCGTATAATACTAACCAAACAAAAATGGTCCGACATGCGTGGCGGAAGGTAGTTTCACACAAACCTCACATAAAAAGGTAGGAGTTCCAAGTCACCTTATGAACAGTCCATCCCGAGCCAGAACTACCTTGTACAAGAAAATGCATTCATGGACAACCACCTAATAGAAGAGGTCCTACTACAACAATGTTTTGCAACAATGTTTTGCAGGAGTTTTTTGATGACCGAATCAATTGCTCCACACTAATTTCCAGGAAATGATTCCATATATTGAGTTTTCCGGGCCTGTGATGAGGAGATCAGGTTGTATATGGCTCCAGAATCAGATAACAGAACTTGCCAAGGACAGTTCGTGGAGCTCACTTAGCATCCACTCCTCCCCCGTTTGACCCCCGAGGACTATAGCCCTTGTCCCTCCAACGACACATGTACTATGTCCCCAGGCGAATCTTGGGGGTCGTCCAGGTACATTTAGAATCCTCCATGTAGGTTTCTCATCAGTTGGGTCTAGTAGATAGAGTTGTGAGGCAGAGTGAAGACCAGCTACAGAACCACCAAAGATGAGGATTCTACCACCTGGGAGGCTCACAGCAACATGATCGAGCCTAGGAGGAGGAGCTATGCCTCCTGGATTTCCAGCACCAAGCATTCCACTTCCCGTTACACATCTCCAACAAGGTTCTTCCTCACTGAGGTCCATAGTGAACACGTCACTAGAACGGAACCGTAGGGGACCACTCTTGGCCAGACCCCCAAACATTAGAATTTTTCTGCCACCATAAACCGAGAGAGTGTGACCTAGACGAGAAGGTGGAGTCCAAGCTACTGGAATTTCTCTCCAGACAGGTTTCTCCATTGACAGATCAAGCAGAAATGTGTCACTAAGGAGTACTCCAGAATCTGCACACCCACCAGAGACTATCAACTTGGTACCGTCAAGGGTGCATGAACTGTGCCATGATCGGGGAAGTGGTGGAGCCAATCCAGAAATCTCACGCCAAGTTGGAGCCTTTGCATCCAAATCCAAAATGAAGACATCATTCAGCAAGCCCTGCCTTCCACAACCTCCAAAGACTACTAAATGAGATCCATTGACACATGAGAGTGTATGGCCCCAACGTCCAGGGGGAGGGGAGCTCACTTGGACATGCTGCCATTCTGGGTTACTTGAATTCAGATCCAACACAAAAGTGTCGTTCATCGGTTGCATATTAACACCTTCACCACCAAAAAGGACAACCCTATTGCCCACTGCACAAGCACTGAAGTTGCACCTTGAGGGCTCAACAGCACCTCCAACAGTTAGCTTCCTCCATGCTGCTGCTTCAAGAGTTGTTAACTCCCTCGCAAGCCGTCCCCACCCTAATCTTTTTGCACCTGGTACAGTCTCTAGAATACGAGTTGTCTCACTTCCCCATGCATTCTGACAAACCATTCTCCAAAGATCCTCATTCTTTGTCAGCTCATAAAGTCTTCTGCAGACAGAACCCACTGAGGCAATATCCCTTGGAGTCAATCGTGAAAGAATTTTGAGAGAGAGAACCTCATCGCTCAATTGCAGGATCCCACAAAGCCCACGACACACATTGCGATCCCCTACTGGGACAGGGCGGTAGGTGGAAAAGGCAGAGTGAAACCAATCACCTGATTTTGCATTCTCCTTGACTGAAGTACCAGACACTGGGCCTAGATCAATATTTACTTCAGTGAAGAATTGGATTCCAATAAGATGAGTCATCATACCATCATCTCCATTTATGGGAATGAGCCGCAACCTGTTCATCAGTGGGGATCCATCTTTTCGAAAGTTCAACAACTCTCCTTGGAATTCAATGCCCTCTTCAAGGCATCTCCTTATTTCTGAAACCACTGTGGAGTCCACCAATGGATGCCTTCTTTTTGCAAAAGGTCCTCTACATTGCAAGAAACGGCTGAAGGGGGAGAAAAGATGTCAGAAGCATGAAAAAATAGCCAACAGTCCATAATCATATCAACATAAGCAATCTATATGCAGAACCAGAAACTAATAACCTTTAGGAACATAAAAGGTACCAGATATGACAAAGAAAATGATAGAAAGAGATGGAAGATTGGCAAGAGCATTCAGATCCATCAGAAAACACAAAACTAAGAGATACATGCTGGGACCAAAACAGAGTCTCTGAACAACAAGGAATTCTAATAATAGTTAACACACATATGACTGGCAACTCTTACAAACAGATAAATTAATATCTGAACTGAAACAAAGAAATAAGACAAGAGATGTAACACAAAGTCTTTCTTATGCTTTCAATCAGGAGGAGGAAAAACATTCACAGAAGGCACCAAAAGAAGGGTACTGCCAAAAACAGAAGGAGTACCCAAAAACAAATATAAAAGAATCTGAAAATGGCTATACAAAATGTCAACAGAAGAATATAACTGTTTGAACTTGGGAGAAAAAATTTAATAACAAAAACTCTAAAGTTAGATCACTAGTTCAAAAAAAAATTGTTGAATTTATTTCTAGGTTTCCCAAAAACCAGAAGTTTTTCCTCCCTCAGCATTATCTAGAAGATTGCCAATGGAATAGCAAACCACACCTCAATCCTAGCCCCACACCAGAACCCCTGCTCCAACAACCCTCAACAAACACGCATAATCTACAAAGAATTATAAAAAAAAAAAAAAACCAAATTAAAGATAATGCATGTGATATGAACGCAAAGAACAAAAGATTCCAGTAGCAATACAAGGGAGAAGAGAATTCAGACTTGATCCATGCATCACTTCTATATTTATTTTTTATTCTGTAGTTTATTACCTCTCTCTGTCTTTGTGTGAATGTGTTTAAATAGATATTTCTGTGTACATATAATACGTCATCCAAGGTCTTGCAAAACTACTGCAGTATGCAGTTCAAAGCTTAATTGTTTCTAAATATTTGTAATATAAAAGAGAAGTTAAAAATCAATTACAATGAAGTAAAAGATATCATCAAGCAACAACCAACAACCCAAAGAAACTTCAATGTTCTAATCATCCGTAAAAAATCCTAGAATTTTGAATGCAAAAAGAAGTTAAAAGCTAAGACGAAAAGGTTAAAGCCAATATAAAGCTGTTAAACAGCCCAATAACAGTTCTAGAATCAGCTTTACATTGTTTGCTTGCCTCCTTGAGCAGAAAATGAACCACCAAAAGCTTTCTCATGCCAGACTTTGCACTTGATTCACTGCTCAATTTCTTCCATTACTCTCGTCTTTTTGTTTTACATTTTATTTATGCAATAACAATATGTAGCAGCCAGGCTTCAACAACCTTTCACCAAATCCAGACCAACTAGTAACCCTTGCATACTACACAGTATAGAAAGGCTTATTCACTGCAACAGAAATCTCATACAACAAAACTGTGAGATATTCAAAATAATTCATCCAATCACCAACATAGCCCCAAAGGAGCAAGACTACACTCAGAAAAGACTTTGATTTATGACTACCAAGTATGTGAATGCAATGGGTTCCACCATCTGGCATTCAATCAACAAAAGCTTGATGCATACAAGGACCTCAAAAAAAAAAAAAGTCATGGTTAGGAATTCAATCCTCAACCCCCCCCCCCAAAAAAGAGTGAATTCCTGAAAAATTGTTGAGTTTGTCAAAAAATTTCAAGCAATGGAATCTCTCATTTCCTCAAAAAATTCACAAATCTGCAACAGCAGGCAGGTTGTGTATTACATCTCATAGTGTAGAAATAAGAAACTACCAACTCTGCCAATAACAAGCCTATAATATCAAGTAGCAAATACAGGAATTCAAAATTTTCCGTTTAAATTTATCACATAACCCTGATTCTAAAAGTTTCCAGCTTCTTTCCCCGAACAAATTCGAGCAACTCCCTATCATTACCTACCCAAACACAAAACCCTAATTCTAAATATTGCAAGCTCTCCCCTCCCATCAAGTTCAAGAAATTCCCTCTCATTGCCTACCCAAATACAAAACCCTAATTCAAAAAATTGCCAGCTTCACCCAGAGAACAAGTTCAAGAAACTCAAATTCCCTCTCATTAGCTACCAAACACTAGAAATTCAAATTCAAATTCCCAATTCTCAAACAAGCCACAAAACCCTGAAATCCCAAGAAGCAAAGAGGCAAACAAAAAATAAACAGAAAAAGGGAAAGCAAAGAGAGAGAGAGAGAGAGAGAGAGAGAGAGAGAGAGAGAACACTGACCAATTACGACCGAGCACCTCCTCGGCACAATAACCAGTAACCATCTCGAAAACGGTGTTGACATAAATGATGGGATGGTCGGACTCCAAGGCGTCAGTGACAACGAACCCGCACGGCGCCGTTAACAGCAAGTCCTCGAAGGGGAAACGGAAGGGACCGTGTGGGTCGCTGAGCATGAATCCCTCTTCCTCCTCCTCCTCCTCCTCGTCGCCGCTCAGATCCGAATTGCTATCCCACTCCATCTATAAAACCCCTCCAGCTCAACAAGAAATGCCCTTTTTACTCTAACCCATGAAACTCACCCCACGAATTACAAAAGCGAACCAGAAACTGAAGTTCTTGAAGATCAAGAGATCGCAGAAGAACCCCCCCCCCAAAAAAAAAAAATAATAATAATAATAATAACTGTTTTTGGGTTTATGGGTTTTAACAAACTAACAGAGATTGCGTAACAGCGCGTGCTTTGAGCTTTTTTTTTCGATTTTTTTCCCTTCGGAAAAAGAAAGGCCAAAAGAAAGACGGTGAGAGAGACAGATGTGTGGTGGGCGATCTTTGGGAAATTCCTTTGGCGGTTAGGTTATATAGTTTCGTTACTACAACTTCAATTAATATCAATGAGCTGAAAAATGTTGAGAGTTGACAGAGAATATAATTATCAATTAACAAACAAATTTAAAAAAAAAAAGTAAAAAGAGAAAATCTCGGGAAGGATTTTAATCGAGTACCAAAAAAAAAAAAAAAGACAAATGAAATGCATTATTAATTAGTAAATTAGCAGAAAGTTATAGAAATCTTCTTCACCTCATAATTGTTATTTATTTTATTTTATTTTATTTTCGTACGTGGGGGATGTCCACCGCCATTGTTTGGTCGAAAATTATGGAGGTTGGTTTTGTCCTCGACCGTGTATTGTCGGTTTGGGTTTTTGTTTCCAAAGTACAGGAAATGGGGTCTACGCGTGCAGCCCGGAGCAAGATCAGTTAAAACGATGTGAACAGGTTATACTTTAAGACAGATGGGACCTGCACCGCGAATGCTATTAAAATGGATGCCGACGCGTCAGTCCGTCCATAAAATTGCACCAGGACGGACGTTTAGAGTTCAAAGTCGTGGCTTTTCAATTTCATCCATCACATCTTGAAGAGTTTTGATTCAGGATCATCGGATTCGAGATGTTCTCTATAGATAACATTCAAAACGGCTATAATGCAATGTTTTTGTGTTCGATGTCACTGCCTACGTTGAGAATCGAACTTCTTGTCGTGTATATATTGCCGTGCTTAATCAGGAAGTAAAACACGACTTTTGTGCGCTGTCAATTGCCTCTGTTTTATTTGGGTTCCGTTCACACCTCTTATTTTGGTCCTTCGGTGACAGTTTCTCTGGGTAGTAAACCCTCTCCGGCCTTTCTGTGGGATGTTTATGTTTTTCTGACTTGAAAAACCCACATTTATATTAATTTGATTGTAAGCTATCTTTCATCTCAAAAAGTAGTTAGTTGCAATGTCTAGCACCCACATTTATCATATTCTTCGTCACTAAATTTATCGACGTTCACAGTGAATTGAAATTTCTCTACTTTTTTTTGTTTAATTTTTATTAAATTTAAATTTATTTATTATCAATTTATTTTTAATATATACAAATTTATATTAAAAATATTATTTTAAATTTTAAATTCTTTAATATTAATATAAAATATAATTTTTTTAAAAAATAAATTAATAATATTCAAATAATAAATATTTTTATAAAAAATTAAATAATGATATTGATAAGTAATATAATTAATAAAAAAGATAATTAACATACTTATAATATATTTAAAAAAATAAATAATAAAATACAATTCAGACTCTATATTCAAATGAAAACATTTGGACCAAAGTTTAAAGAACGATCAAGTCTTCTGCCCGATGTTCGTTTCTAGTTTGATAACTATCTCACCCGAATTTATTTCCAACCTAAACTTTTATTTTTATTATTATTATTATTATTATTATTATTATTATATTTCTATTAGGATAATTTTAATAAATAATTATAAAATTTATAAAAATTATTTCACATCATGTAATTCAAAGTTCAATAAGATTATTAATAAATTAAAAAATTAAGTTCAAATCTTGCTAAAAGTGAATTTATAAAAATAAAAAAATACTAATTTTATTATGTAATTCATAATTTTGTTAATTTTTTAATTAAAAAAGAAAAGCACAAAACCCTTAAGGACTAACATTGTGAACAGACGGTCAGACGTTATATAGAATTTATGGACGAAACGATCACCAGCCCTCCCCGAGGCTTGTTGGCTTGGCTCTACGCCTCGAACCGCAAGTCATAGGGTCGAGGGCCGGTGAAAGAGGAAGAGAGACGAGAAGAAGGAAGAACAAATAGACTCGAAAAGAGGTATTCTAAAATACCTCCTTTTTCAATTTCAAATTATGTAATATTTACGAGAAAATCTCAAATTCCCTTCTGACAAAGACAAAAGTTATTGCATTCTAGCAGTGGTTTTTCTAATTTGGTAGTTCTATTTTCTTCTACTAACTAGTATTCAATAACTTATTAAATAATAATTAATTTGATATCCATTAATTACATAATTTCTTATTTTTGTAGTTGGCACATTTATTAAAAATTTCTTCTTCTTCTTCTTTTTTCTTTTTTTATCTTATGTAAAACTTTATAAAACTGATCGAGCGTGAATAAGATTAATAATTTATCTCTGAACATGATAATTACAAATTTGTGCATCCCCAAAATAGAAACATGGAAAAAAAAATTACAGAGAAAATTGACAAATATCATTTTGTTTTGAAATAGTGCAGAAGAATCAATTTGAAAAGAAAAATATACCCCTTTACATCCTCGCTGCTCGTTGGTCCCGGTAAACACTCATGACTCTTAAAAGCCGAGATTTCGAGAGCTGGGGAGGAATCTTGAGTAAGAGCATTCCAAAATACCTCTTCTTTTTCTTTTCTTTTCTTTTTTTTTTTTATCATTCATTACCCAAATTTATATATTTTTTTTCAAATTTAGAAATTTACAAAAATAGATCTTCTCTTTATAAATTTTTTAGTCCATTGAAAGGATTGTTAAACCCTAAATTATACAATAAAAATATCTCTTTTTGCACCCATAAATCTTATATTATTTTATAAAAATAAAAAATTAAAACCTCGGAGATAAAAGTATAAATTGTCAACTGATTTCCGTCCAATAAGCAGCCACTGGAGTGATGCAAACGACGACGTTTTTGGTTTAAGATTTAGGGTTTAGAATTTAGGATTTTAGGTTTTAGAGTTTAGGATTTAGGGTGAAGAACTCTCAGTAATGGATATCTCGGCTCTCAGCAATGATGAATGTAACAAAATGCGAAATTCGGTGTGCATTGTAAAATCTCGCAAATAATTAAATGCAAATTGGGAATTCAGCACTGAAGTTAAGGATTTTCCGATGAATTTTTTCTCCTCTGAGCTTGACTTACCAAATTCTATGAATTTTTAGTGGATATTATTGGCCAGAAGACAATCTGAGAGACTCAGAATGAGAAGCATCTATTTTTTTTTTAATAAATTTATCATTATAAATATTAAAATTAAATTAAAATCAAATATTCTCATATTAATATATTTAGAGAATTAAATTTAATTTAATAATTATTTTTTTCTTAATTTTTATTATAATCACACAAAAATTTTTATATATTAAAAAAATTAATTTTATACATAAATCTCGTTTAAAATTATAATACATAAAATTATTTTTTATTAATTAGATTATATTGTAATTAAGTATTTAATGAAAATATTATTTAAAAATATTTTGATATTATTAATTATAAAATTCTGACATATAATACTTTGGGATATTCTTCACATAGTTTAGCTAATTATTTCACCTGCAATTCCTTAAAAAAGAATGGGAAAAAGGAGAATCTATCTAACTATAAAGCAAGTTATTCATTGTTTGTTGAAGGTGTGCATATCTTACTCGACATCCAAAATATCAGCATCATGAGCAATGACCTCTATGATGCTGAACATCAGGAAAGCATTAATTTTCTTTTAAATAAGGCAAACAATTGACGAAGAGTTTAATGCTCAAGTTTGTTTGAACCGTCATATGCTTTCCTTTCATGTGCTTGAAAGGAGGTTTCAAGACATACTGAGAGCATCACTAGGAGGATTAAGAATGTCTCTTCTAATATTCATCGCTTCTCTAAGGACTGGATTGATTATATGGCTCTGTGGACACAAGATCAACCGTGCACCGTATGTGATGGACTGAGCTGAATGATACCAACAGCCTGTAATGTTTGAGTTATAGAAAGGAAAAGAAAAAAGTTTCTGAAACATGGGGTTGGAGGGACAATAATTTGTAAAAATGTGGCACATCCCTTAAGCAAATTCCCTACTTTCGCAGGAACTTTCAATAACATAGACGTCGTGACACAGCTCCTTTGAAATGATAGATGACTTCTCACTTGATGCGCATTTCTCCTGCACAAACATTAGATTTAATTGGCAATGACTTTATAAATGTTAAAGCAATTGCATTCCGTGGGAAGAATAACTCACTTGACAGGTAAAATCCCATTTATTGGTTCCTCAGAAGCAACACACTGAAGAATAGCTTTTCATTCTACTGTTTCTTTATGAATGCCACTTTCTCTTGACAAAACTCTGCAGTTTGTGCCTATTTTTACATCTCTTTTTCTCTTTTGTATAACAGGGTAAAAGCTCTTTATAAATGTGATGTCTGATCAAGATTGATGTTTTGTAATGAAACTATAAGCCGCCAACGAGAGTCAAAGTCTGATTCCTCCTCTTGCTTCTACTTGCACAGCACACATTCACTACCCACCAACGAGAACTACAAAAACAGATCCAAGCACAAAGAACACAAGAAATTAGAAGCCATCTAATCAGGTTATCCCCACAGATTGTATAAAGATCGATAGTAACCCAAAAAACAAAAGGAGAATACAGGAAGGAAAAAAAACAGTTCTCCCACCCAACAAGAAAAAGTGACAGAGTCAAGTCAACGTTGCTTGCCAATTTCGGCATGCTCTATAATGGCTACCCGGAATCTCCTTACGTTATATTCCACCATGAAAAGATGGGTGTGCTGTGGGACCAAAAGCCGCTCAAAGGAACAGCCCATTGTGTTACCTAAACCATTTATAGAGAGCAACCCAACCCATTGTGTCAATTTGGGTTAGTTGTTGCTGCGGCCTGACGCCGAGTTAGGCACGAGTACGACCCACCGTGTAACTGACCACCTACATTCACCACGCTTAGTTACTCGGTCTTGATGAACGTCTCAGCTGTCTTTAATCATTATTAGACGGCGGCAACCTCTAACCCTAAAGAAAGAATTCTTTTAACCATTTTCAGCTGACTTGGAAGAATTTCTGCTTTCTTGCACTAAACTGAAGCGGCTTGAAAAACAAATGACTTTTTGTTAACTGATATTATAGCTTTTATTTGAAAGTTAAAAAACACCCCTGAACATAGCATATATCTTCCTTTTGTTTTTCGTAACATATATTTTCTGGGTTTGTTTTTGGGGCACATTAACGTGACGCATTTAACCATTGTTCTAACCACAATAATGTAGGCAGAAGAAAATTGTATAAAAACTGGAAATTATTGATCCGTCTGATGCACTATAACAGCTGCTAAGGAAATTTTTTTTTAGTTAAAGTCAAGCAGTCCTAAGGCCAAGTTTGAGGATAGAGGAAATTTGCCTGCCAATTCGATCAAACCAGCATAACAATCGTCACTGTTATTGTTTTAATTCTTGAGAGAGCCAGACTTTGCATGCCAGGCAGAGAAAGGCTTTTAAGTACTTGGCGACAGCAAATAATAATAAAATGAAAATGAACACTCAATAGCTTGCAACTATACTTAGAGCCATATCTGCACAACACATATTATCTATCCAGACATCCCTATGAACAAGGGTTATACTCTTCATTTTATTCCACATAGGACCGAAAAAGGGGGAAAAAGAAAAGGAAAAGAAAGCTTCCTTCTGCTTCTAGTTAGTTCACAAAAGGTTCGATTTTAGCTTCAAGTATAATCTTCTAGTCTATATTGTGGAAGCCAGGGAGGAGTGACGTGATAAAACCAAAGACAATCATCTGAATCTCCTTCACAATTCCCCACCAGTGGTTACCACCATTGCCCCCACCGTGTTCCCCAACCCCGACATTTTCATTCTCAATTTCCGGGTTGCCATCCTCTGCTGGCCGATTCTCATTCTCTGCCCCAGCTTGCCCCTCTGCAACAATTTCTCACAGCAAATAATCAGGGAACAGTTATAAGTTTCTATTGGTGGGGAACAGTGGAATGGAAGAATGTACTGGCTATGGGTCAATGGCAATACACAATTTATGAGGAGGAAAAGAAAAATAACTAATGTATAAATTTGTGAGAGCATAAACCACAGATTAGATTGCTGTCTCGCTAACATTGCTGCAAAATAATTAAAACACCCAAAATTCCTGCCACATGTTGAAAGCAATACACTGTTTACCATAGAGTAGACACTGTACAGGATGTTGGAATTGGGAGATCAAAATGGTATCCAGAGAATGAGTATAGCTTAAGGAACATTACAGAAGACAGACTAAGTAGAACACATTTTCCTCCACAAAGGGAAAAGAACTGCATCAGAGCCTCCATAACATAAATTAGCTCTCCCTTTTCTGGGTGGGGTAGCCGGACAACCAGGGTAGCTGTAAGGTTAATCTATTGTAACCTAGAGGTCATAGGTCTAAGTTACGGAAACTACATAGTTGTGAAAAAGAAAGGTAAGGCTGTGTATAGATGACCCTTCCCTAGACTCCATAGTGTGGAAGCCTTGTGCATTGGAGGTAATAAGACAACCAAAGTGCAACTGGGGATGGAGAACATCCACGAAACCTGACCTACTTGCACACAAAAGGAACCTCAACTTTTCGCCGCATACGTATCCTATGAAGGCTCAACCATCCCAAATACTCCATAAGACACTAGAAACGTACTAGCTGGGAATTCAGGAAAGTGGAAAATACCTGCCAACGCAACATTCTCATTCTGCCTTGCAGCAGCAGGACCATTTTCAGCCCTAACAGCAGGCCTAGGTGGATGAGGAGGAGCAGCAGCCCTTTGCATACTTTGTGAGAGCCATCGTACCAATGGTGTAAGAGCTCCTGTTTGATACCTGCAACCATATTTAGAGTATTCAGCTTCCTTGAGTGCAGCTGGAATGAAGTAGCAAATGGTTCAAAAAAGTAAAATTATATGTGAGCTTGAGCTTTTCCAGGGGACCTTATTCTCATAGTTACCTACCTTCTGATTCCATTTACTCTTTTCCTCAATCTGATGGTCAAAGATCCTTCACACAACACATGCACCCCAGAATTTGGTGATTTTTTAAAATATCCCATCTTTATCACATTATCACAGATGATTTTGTATAATAGTTAACATTTGCGTATCTTGGTAAAGACTAGAAGTATTAGGTTATATGCATGTGAGGTCACTATAGTCTCTCTTCATCTGGCTACAGCTAATGAGTAATGACTTTATCTCATTTAACAGGTCATATTGCTACAAGTCCTATCACACAGAAACTTACAAGTTCTTTTTTGATACAATTCTTTTCTTGTGTGCAACTATGAACATGAGCAATAAGTCAAAGTACAAAAATGAACAACTGATTCTAGATGAATATTCCTGTTAAGTGCATACATTACAAAATGTAATTCTCCCTCTAACAAATAAATATGCAAGCAACTTATTCTAGATGAATATTTCTTCTATTGAAAAAAAATACTCAACCTAAAACTATCAGAAATGAGGAAACTTACAAATAAATCAAGGACGCGAAAAATACAAGGACTGCAAGTCTTTGTCTCGACCCATCTTGGTTGAACAAGAAAATTACAGCCACCAATTTAAGTATGAGAAATAAGTCAAGCTGAAAAGCGATGTGGAATCTTCTTACAACCACCTGCCGCTGAGGTGCAGGAGGTGCCGGCTGCTGCCGTTGCTGCTGCTGTCCTCCTTGCCCATGATCACCTGCTGCCCCAGCCTCAGGACTTGCTCTACTGTATAGATGTAAAACAATGCAAATCTGTTAATTTATCCGGTAGTTCCATGCAATCCAATTTGTCATTAACTGTTGTCAATCATCATTAACTGATAAATAGGTGTTCCAACACAGATTCATTTCTGCAATATCTTGAATATAAAAGTGGATGGTAAGAGAAAGTCTAGCACTTTCCAGCCAAAAGAGAATAAGGGAAGAGTGTTTAAATGGGTAAACAAAAATGAAAGGAAAACAAGTGCCCAATTATTGAGGAGTTGACAGAAAACCACCAAGCAATGTTGACAAATTAAAAGAAATTTCCATGCTTAAGGACTATTGTTGACAATCAGATCCAATAATTTGTTCGCCAGATAATATTCTGAATTTATATGCGCGATTATCAGACATTCCAGGAAGCAGTGTAGCTATATCTTGAGGTGCACATAAAGTGTGCTGTGCTAAATCCCAAGGATCTGACAGTATCTTAGTGAGTCAATGCTTTTCACATAATTTATTGTCCAAGCATAAAGATCCATAGATATTTTTTTATGAAGTCTACCTCCATAAAGAAGATGCCCATGTAGTTTTACTACAATATTCAACTAATCAGTGCTTTAGCTTGTGATCGGTGAGATAAGTGACAGATAAGTAAGCCTCCTAAGACAACCAAAACCTACATCTCAACATTTTCATATGCTACAAAATCACTTACGTTGGTATGTTGAAGGTAAGGGGAATAAGGGTGTTTGGTGGAAATCCAGCAATGGGTCCCATATAGGAGGGACTGGGCACAGCATAGAGGCCTGCACCACGATTCGTCTGTTCCTGATTTTGAAGACTTGGAACTAGTGTGGGGTACATCATAGGAAACATCTGAAATTCACTATTTGCGTATGCTGGTGAATAGGAGAATGCTGGTAACTGGCAAGAAAACACTACAAAATGATCAATTCATAAAGAAATGAAACACCAATACAAAAGCCCAACTAACGCCCAAAAGTACCCCCAAGTATAAAACGTTATGTTCTTCCAACAAATAGACAGGAATAAGAACCTGATGCAGACCAACTCAATGTTATTCATCATTCTCTACCAGCTAACTTGAAGACCATTTCAACCACCGACACACTTTGTGCCTAAATCAAAACCAAGCCCTTGTACTCCTTAAAAGCCATCAACTTGATTCCTAAGTTTTAATTGATTCCCTAAGGTTTTTTAGTAAAATTAAAGCTTCACAGTTTATAGATACATTAGGCCATCTGGCAGATCTATCACCCTAGGCTTTATAGACAAAGGGTAAAACCACTGAATTGCCTTGGGTATACAGAAATTAAAGCAAACACCACCACAGATGCCTTAGAATCTAGAAAAGTGCACCAAACCACCACCACATCAATAAAAGATGCCTTAGCACCTTCAATGACCAGTCAAATCATCCATTGAAGTCCTCATTCACCCAACTCCAAGAAGATCAATTTAAAGAAGGAGCAATCTCCGCTCGAACAATCCAAGAAAAGGGGCACTAAACCTGCAACCCATGGCTGTTGGAGATGACTCCAACCAACAAAAAAAAAAAAAAAGGAATGGATTGATGGATTTACAAGGCTTCCCATCCTGAATCTAGGATCTTTGAGGGCTAATCAAACTTCCGTTTTTTCTTACTTTCATTGTTGTGAACCTGAATTCCAACAGGGATATTTGCTGATGATAACCCGTAAAACCCTAGTGGTCATAATTCTTCAAATAGGACTCAAATCTCCATTGTTATATTTATCTATGTCAAATTTGTCTCGGCCCCTCCTAACTGCCAAAATCTAACCCCCCCCTCACAAAAAAAAAATCCAATTATTTCTGATTCAATCAAAGACTAACCAAACAGGTCAAAGAACACCAAGACTTCGGAATGAAAAAAGCTTCATTGTCCTCGTTCTAATCTAGTAATTCATTTTCAACTACTCAAAAGACTTCTCCCCCATAAACTTACAAATTTATACAAAATTAAATGTTGATTTCCATGAGAAACGAAAACCACGAACATCGTTACAATTGAAAAATAATACCCAATAAATAGTTAGATAGATAGACAGAGAAAGAGAGAGAGAGAGAGAGAGAGAGAGAGAGAGAGAGAGAGAGAATGCGACAGAAATTACCTGAAAAGGTTGCTTGAGGGCATCGTCGTTCGAATTCTGGCCGGTCGATGGCTGACGCGAGCTCGACGGTGCCGTTTCAGTTGGTTCCGCCATGGCTAATTCCAAGCCAAGGTTATACCCCTCTCTCTCTCTCTCTCTCTCTCGCTCGCTCGCTCGTCGCTGTTCCTACGAAGAGATGGAGTTTTCAGAGCCCTTCACAAAGCGAATTGGAGGAATCCGGCACGAGTCGCGACCCTGAGGGGAGTCCTCTTTAAATTTAAAATCTTTATTATTATTATTATTATTATTATTATTATTATTAGTCTATTACTGGGGAAATTCTATCTTGGTGCCAATAAGAACATGCCACGTCGGTAATATGATGTTAAAACTTGCACCGACTGGGAGGCGTTCTTGTCAGCAGCCAATAATTGCAACTTGAAAGCAAAGTTTCTCCGTCATAAAGCTTTTTGACCAAAAAAAAAAAAAAGAAAAATGTAAAAATTATATACAAAATTATATATAAATTTATAGTAACTGTATTTACAATTTATGTCTATCGTAATTAATAACTATAATAAAATTTTATTTAATTATACAAATTTATTATAATTATTTTTATAATTAATGATATTAATTATAATTAAAATTTATAATAAACTCTTATTTAACTATGTATCTTTATAATAAAATTTAGAAAAAAATAAATAAATTGCTATCATGCTGTTTTTTTTTTTTCTTTTCCCCCTTCATTCTGTGCGCCCTTTTGTGAATCTGAAGAACTAGCATGTGCATAAGTTAATCTTGTGAATTACTTAACCATGATTCTCTCTTTTTCTCAAGTTGCAAAAGGAAAATTTTATCTTTTTAAAATTAAAATTCAAAATCCATCTAAGCCATCTCAGATCTTAAAAACTTTCCAAATAACCAAACGAAAAAAAAAAAGAAAGAAAAGAAAAGTTTTGGAGAAATCTTTTTCTGGGTTTTCTCAAAATATTCGCCCAAGCTGCCATATATTCAGTCAGTCTATGAGATTGTTGTATTACATCTAATAATGTTACAAATTCGTACAAGTCAACATATATATGCATCGCAATTTCATTTGTTAATCCATAATCACGTGATGTACCAAGTCTATCTGACAATCTCTCTTCTTAATCACAATCAACGTATCATCAATCATGCATGGACGTCTACGGAAGTGGAAGGGTAAAAATGCTGAGAGATCGAATGGCTTGGAACAAGAGATTAACAAAACCGATTGACTTGGTAGTCCAAAAAGAACAGTTTTTCCAATAGCCAATTGTCATTCCGAGCTTTCTGTAATACAACCTTGGAATTGCCAAAAACGTCTAAAATTTGGATGAAGCAAACGGCAATCAAGAATTGAACAAATTTACAAGCTAAAACAGAACATCAGAACACTAATACAAGGACTGATAGTCAGGGCATTTCGATTTTGCAGGAACCACCGCTTTTAGATTACACAGACATGGATTTACATGGACCTGTTGTTGGGTTTTTGCTTTCATCACTTTCCTTGTTTCTTATCCATATGTACACAAAAAGGGAAAAAAAAAGAGTCGATAAAATATCATAATAGCTGAAAACAATTAAAAATTGTTAAGATAACAATCCTGCAGTTATGGTTCATAGCATATGCTAAAAGAAAAACTTTTTAGATAGCCCTAGAGAAGATTTTCAGTCATGAAACAAGCAGAAAGCAACAGAACAACAGAGTCAGCCTGTTAGAACAGGAACCTTCTTCCTTTTTTTCTTAAAAAAAAAACAAATTTAATTTATAAATTTTCCATCTTTCCATTTGAAAACGAGAATTTGACATAAAGACCAGGCACGGACTTCTCCACCCAACCAATTTACTGCATCTGTACATTAGATTCCACCGGTCATTCGTCTTTCCTCAACATCTAGATTTTGAAAGTTGAAGGAAGCCTGCGTGTCCCAATCACGACATAGTTAGATAAAAGAGAAAGTAAAAAAAAGAAAGGAAGGGGAGGGCAAACAGGACAAAAATCCACATATTTTCTTCCATTATAAACTATAACCAATCTCTATGGATTCTCTATGCCTCATTGGGAACAAACTTTCTCAGAGATCATACTGTAATCGTGTCAATGTAAATATCACAAAAATTACAGAATTGTATTGCTTAAACTTTGTGGCCACCCTATCACCATTCATCACTGTGAATGGCTCAGATGTGAACGTTGAGATGAAAAATAGCTAAGCCAATGCCTAGAATCAAGGTTTAATATGATGGCAAAACAACCTGCATACCCTGAAGCCTAATGCTAAAATTGACCTCAAATAGGCGATGCATAAATGAGAATCTCAACTGACATTGGCTAGGGAATCACCAACCTAAGAGCAAGAAGCCCTGTAACACATGTTCAAGTCTCATCTGTGTTTATTTTCTCAATCTGAATTGGAATCTGCAAAAACCTGCGCTCCCATTTCCTCATCCGACTCTCCCTCCTCTTCTGGTGCATTAACCTCCCTACTCAAATCCTTCCCTTCCACAATCCTTACTTCCATGTTAAACTTTACAGGTGCAGCAACTGCAGTCAAGAAACACATATGACTATATACATGTTGATTTCACACAAACAACTACACAGGTAGATTAGCTTCAAAGGAACATGTATCACTGGGAACTACAATATTATACACATGGTTGCCTCTCCTCCCACCAAAGGGTTTTCCATAAATATACAGATTGTTTGCTAAGAAACTACAATGCAAATATTTTTCTTTTCTTTTCTTTTCTTCCTTTATATATATATATATGTATATATATAAAAGACAAGTAATACATTCACGGATGAAGAAAAAAGAAAAGGAGCCATGTTGCCAACTTTAAAGCAGGCCAGCTTCGAGTACATCTAGTTCAATTTTCAATTCCCTTCCCTGTATCCCAGACACGCTCAATACCAAGGATTATCTCACAGCAACATGACTAAGACAGTAGAATAAAACGAAACCATATAACAATCAGCAAAGTAGCTCGTAGTAACAGCACTAGTCACAACTATGTTCCATCAGTACAAATTGAACAAAAAGACTGAAGTGTTTGTTTGAATCCTTAAATCCCTCAATATCCCACAATAAAACACAATCAAATCCTAGTGAAGAAATTAGCACATCACAGTCAATAGCCAATCCTCAAACTATGATTAGATAAGGGAAAAACTAATAAGCATCCAATTAGGACAAAAAAAAAAAAAGCAATCCAAATCCAAGTACCTTCTTGTTCTTGTCGGGTGAAAAAAGAAGAAGAAGGCCATCCGCGAGAGTTAGTGAGAGAGAGGGACTCTTCCTCAGTAAGCGTATTAGCCATTTTGTTGAAAACTTCTCCGATGCTAGTTATGGGCCGCTGATTGGGTGGGACCCAGAAGGAGGACCCCGGAATGAAAGGAAGCCAATCGGGAGCGGATTTCTGAAGCGTCACGCGGTGGAAAATATCCTCCAGCCTTTCCATCACCAGCAGCTCACCCTCGCCGTCCGATGAGGATGATGGCGATGGGGAGGAGGAGGAGGAGGAGGAGGAGGAGGACGTGAGATCGATTACTATTAGTTCGGCCTTGGAGTTGCGGTGGCGGTGGCGGACGGAGAGGAGGATGGACGGTGGGGATTTCGCCGGAAAGAAGTGTGGTCGGTGATTCGCGCAGTGGCGGAGTAGGGTTTGAAAGAGGGTCCGTGCCATTTCGGGGCAGAGAGACGGAGACTAAGCCGAGCAGCCAGTCAGTAACCCAGCCGACGAGATCGAGAAAGAGGAGGTGTTGATGGCACCTGTTACCGTTCTAGTTTTTGCTTTTCCCTTTTTTTTTTCATTGTTTTCCTTTTGCAATAAACGTCAACATTAACGGCGTTTGAAGGTTTCTACGGAAGCCACATGGCAATCAATGATTCGTTTGCAGTACCAGCCCAGCATGTTGAGTTTCGACCACCGTCGTCCTGTCTAACAACTTGTCAACGAAACGCGTGGCTTCCGAACAAGAAACCTTTTCCCGGCTTGCTCTTGTCTCATCCTCGTCTCATCTATTTATTTACCTTTTTCTTCAAGGAGTATTGTTTTCCATTTTTCCATAAAGTGAGAGCGTTAGAATTATAATTAGTATGTAAATAAAGGTAAAAGAGTAATTTTATAAATACATATTTTTTTTCCTTTTCCTCTTTCCAACCATATTCTAAAAAAAAACCAAATAGAATTTCCATTCATTTTCTTTTCCACTCTTTGTATCATATCCGATTAACTTATTGATCTTCGCATTAATTATAAAAATTGAGTTCACCGACTGCAGATGGCCCATCCTTATCATATATGTGGCCTGGTTTCGGGTTAGGCTCCAATTTCGCTTCAATCTTTTCTAGGATATTAGTTGACATTAACCAGAAGTAAAACATTTCATCAATTTGAAGTAAAGCACCATTTGACAAGTAAATAAACTTGACAAACAACGTCTAATCCCTCGTTAGAAGATTGCATCCACTTGCGGAGGAAGAAAAAACCAAAAAAGGATCAAATGTCCTTCAATGCGAAAGGAATCTTATTATGTTCCGAGTGAACAAAGAATGGGCTTACCAAATTTCACAAGAATAAAAAATTAATAAGATATGCCTATCCAAAAAACCAAAGAATTAAGGAATATGTTGAAGCTGATAAAAAAAAAAAAAAGGACTGAAATTGACCTCTAAAGTAACATGTGGTTCCCCTGCCGTGTCACTGAACTTTGCGGGGGAGCCGGAAATGGATCCCCAAAAGGATTGGAAGAACCCACCTGGTGTATCTGTTGTTGAGGGCATTGAGGTTGATATTGATAAGGTCCCATCATCATTGGTTGGTGTTGCTGTATCATCTGTTGCTGCTGGTATTGCTCTTGCTGGTATTGATGCTGTTGCTGAGCCATCATCGCCATCTGAACATTTGTCGGAGGTGCTATGCTGTTGGACGTTGCAAACGGGTCCTGCTGTTCAAAGGGATTTTGAACAGCCATCCCGCCATATCCATATCCTGCATTCTGCAATGACAATTGTCTCCTTGCAGCTTCATCTTCATACAAGCTATCAAGTAATAACCGGTCAAAACCACCAGCCTGGCACAATAAACCAAAGCAGAATCCTGATTAAAAGAAGAAACATTTGAGATGCAATCATGCAGTGCCATAGCAAAATGAAACCATGAAAATTTGAAAACCATGGGTCAAATGGCCTCAGGTTTGGTTACCTCATGTGTGCAGCTTATCTGATTGAAAGGTCAGTACACTAACCGACAAATCAGCCAAGCAGAACATAATATCAATGCATTAAACCACACCCAAACGCAAGATTTATAATGAATCTAATCAGTCCAAGACAAGCGTCAATTATGACCAAATTGATTTCAAGCCTGAAAACCCTAGAACTTTCCAACCCCCCAAGCAAGAAATGTAAACCCAAAACCTGAAGATCAATCTGTCTCGTTATCTTTTCTTAAAGCTTGCATTGAACCAATTCATCATCGCTTATGTATTGTGATATATTTTTTGTAAAACCAATGAACACCTTAAATTGAAGATCTCAATGAGTAAAGAAAACTAACCAACTTGGTCTGTACCGGTTTGCTAGTACTGTTGCCAGGTGTAGTTACAAGTGCAAGTTCCCATCCTCTGGCATTTGGCTTGTCAAGCTCACTTAAAGCAAGATTTGATGAAGACCCATTATCATTGCCTGTAACACTAAGTATATCAATATATGCACAAATGGAATGACCAACTGAGTTGCAGCAATTAATGCAAGGCCCCATTGGAAAGAAAACAAATGAAGGGAAAAAAATGCTAATTTGAGTCACAGGATCATGAAAGATTGCAAATACAATGTGAAAACCAATAATTGTGGAGGTTTGCCATTCTAGACATATTTTTCCCAAGCTACTCAATGGCTGCTTGAAACAGAAATGATGATTCCTACAAAAATTTCTATACTCTAGAAATGCAGATACCTAACTAAAGTTGTAATTAGTCAATAGTTCGCAGCTTTTCATTACAATACAGTAGGCAGGTATACATCTGAGAGCATTGTCCCTACCAGGTGGAATAATTGCAAGAGCCAATGCATTGCTTTCCTCAAGCTCCGCAGCTTTTGGATTCACTTCATTCAGACCCTGCAACAAAAGCATTGCCAAACCAATATTTGAACCAGAACCCTAGTATCCAATTTCAAGAGGACACTGAGCAGATGTAAATCTTAGTATCTTACCAGCAGATCACCAGTATCATAAGTTGATATCAATGGCGGAGTTTCTTCCACCTGTTCAGGCTGAGCTTCTTCCTCTGCCTCTACTAGTGTTTCATTATCATCAACTTTTTCAACTTGTTCTGCAGGTTCTGGAGGCTCCTCAGGTTTCTCAGGCACTTCCTCTCTCTCTTGGTACTCCTATTATAGAAACAAAAGATTTATCACAACACAAATTCAGATAATGTGCCACACCATAGCCTATGTCTGAAAGATCAGTTTGACACATGATTCAAGATCAGGGTAAGTTTAACTTCTTTTCATATTTTACATAAGAAAGAAAACAAATTAGAGGACTTAAGACTGTAGATGTCCTACAATTTTCCCCCTAGTTACTACTAGGCTGAGAGGTGATTAAATCCTCAAGTCAAAAGCAACACAGTTGTTCTATATACATTCATGCTTACAAAGATATATAAAACATTAGTCAGCTACTCATCCCTTTCATTACACATTTATATCCATGAGTGTTTTTTTTTTTTTTTTCCAATCTGTGATACTGACTACCTAAGCAAGCATTGTAGAAAGACAATGATAAATACATATGCAGTCCCATGATCAAACCCCAAACTTAAAAATTAGATGAGCACATTGAAGAGGCGAGCATTAGCTTTATGATTTGGAAACCAGCCAAGACAGGTCAAGGAGTCCTTTTAATCATAGCAATTGATTTTTCTTTACAAGTAATGTCCATCCAAACAAAATCAGGAATCCTCCCATAAAACGGTAAATTTTAAGCTTTTTAGAATTGCAGGGCAAAGTCTGATTAAGAACAACTATCCAGAATTTCACACTCATGCATACATGTTTATAAAGACTTGAGCAACTTAAGCTACAACACTCAAGTCATTTGTATTGGAAAAAGATAAGCTAGTTCTGCCAAAAAACCATGTAAAATTACAAGCACAGTGAAAAGCCAGCACAATTCTCACCAGTCTTTTCTGGACAGAGCCTGCATGAGGTGCTTCCTTGATATATTCTTCCATTGTTGCAAGAAAAGATGGAGGATGCTGCTTAATTTAGAAAATTTTTAATAGACAATTTGTCATCGATTCACTGAATATGTCCAGTATAACGCAAAAAAATAACCTGTCTCAATATTGGAAACTGGAAGTTCCTAGCAAGCTCCAAACCCTTGCAATATTCATAAAATTCAGCTAGGCTGTTGGCCTGAACAAATAAAGCAGAATCATCCATAGTTGACAGAAAAGACAATTCAATTGACTCCTGCTGACCTGCATCGATGAGACTAGTATAGAGTAGCATAGCTGTCAAACCTGTTGCCCTGCTCTTTTATAAATATTAAGTGCTTTGACTGCATCATATCTTGACATGTCAAAAAACTGCAGAAAGGTCAGGAAATTGGCCTGATGAGATTTAAAAAAGGAAATATAAAGTTCTTGAAGCTCCAAGCAATTAGTTAAAAAGGAGCTCAGGAGTTTAAATAGGATTATTACCATGTCGACAAGATCGATAATTCCGTCATTGATAGTACAATATATTTTAAAGCTCTCTTTCAATACCTGCATAAATAGCAGAGTTTGAAATTCAAAAAGTAGATAGCATGGACGAGGCTTCTTTTTTTTCCTGAACTATGGTAAATTATAAAAGAAAAGGGGATGAACCATTATATTCTTTGGTGTGTGAGCATCCCAGTCTAAATCATACTAATTTCTTGGTCATGCAATGCCACTGCATAGTGTGCAGACAATGCTCTGAATAAAAAAGTTTTAGGCATGACCTGCAGGTAAGTATGGTCCATACCAGGGCCAGGGCATACTGTATGAGATAATTGTTATAAGCAGCTCCTTCAGGCTGAAATTGTTAGAAAGAGATCAGAAGTAGGTGGGAGCCATCAAAAGGAAGGTAATCCATCAAAAGTAAACCTTACATGACAACCAATTAGGCGATAAAGAAGCTGCTGCAATGCAGGTAACTGATCCAAGAGCTCCTCTCCATTCAAAAGTTGGGTTCTACTGTGTGCCTGTTAGAACTAAGGGATACATGATACGACCCTCACCACCACAAAAAATAGTCTGATTTTTACTTAAATATTCTTCCAAATTAACAGAGAAATGACCTTGGGTGCTGCAGGGGATGATTTTGTAATGCGCTCACCCTCAATATCATACTTCAAGACCCTAAAACACTCCAATCTTTCTTCCAGGAAAAGAGCATACGTTCGAACCCATGCAGAGCAATCCCAAGCTGCATATAGAGGAATGCCAACAAGAAAGCATTACCAATATCCACCGTTCAAAATTAAAATCACCGTAGACATCAATCCATGATAAAATTTTCCAACAAGACTGAAAATAAACTGCATACCCATTGGACTTGAGTCATCTTGGAAATTAGATATTTGGAGAATGCTTCCCCTGTGAGAGTAATTCAACAGTTCCTCTCGGAAGGTCGGATCTCCCTCTCTCAATGTCCTATGAATGACAATCAGTGTCTTTATCGCAACCTGTAAGATGCTAGAATTTGTAAGGAACCGAGCCCTAAGACAACAGTCATGTTGCAACTAAAACGAGAAGCCCTATACTAATGATGTGACCTTCCTGACGGCCTTTTGAAGGTAGTACAAAGAACCCGAAGACAGTCTTTTGACTGTGAATAAAAATCATTTTAATCTTTTCCTTTACTTCTTCCAAAAAATTCAAAATCATAAATCCGCTTCCCTTTTGACATGATCAGATTCCTACAATTTAACCAGATTCACATTGCACATATATAGTATTTTAGCAGTCAATTTCTCCACCCCATAAAAGATATGTACTAAGAGATATTGGACATCAATCAGAAGAAAACATTATATAAATCAATCTTGCAGTGCTGCAGTACAAAAAGTTCCTGAATCAATTGGTGCAGCCTTCAAATGAAAATTTGTTTTAAAAAAATGTAATTGGAAACAAAGAAATAAAGAAACAAAATGGAAACAAAAAGTAACATAGAAAGAATAAAGAAATTACAATCCAATTACGCGTCTTGGATAATCTTTTGGCAAGTGCATGAATGCAGTATGCAACGTCTGCCCGTGGACGTATAACCGATGTTGCCGAAAATATTTCTATAAAAATAACCCAACAACAGAAAAAAAAAAAAAATAATAATAATAAAATGAGAAGAGAACCCGAAAAAAAAAATGGCCATAAGTGAAATTAACCAAACAAGAAACAAACCATAGATCAAGATCAATACCGCCAACATTGACCATTCGACATTACAATCGAGGAAACTTACTTCGAACATGGCGTTCTTTAGGAGGGCACTCGACGTGATTCGTGGCCTTCACAATGGCAACGTCCAGCTCCTTTTTCCATTAACACAAAAAACCGAAAAAAAAAAAAAACGATGGAAACATATAATAAAATGCCAAAAAAAAGAAAAAAAAGAGAAATATTCAGCCACAAACGCACCGACCTTGAACTCGCTATTGACCTTGGCAATCCCAACCGTTGTGCTATCTTTCAGCGCGCCATAGGCCTTCCGAAACCTCGTAAACGTTCCCATTGCATTGCCTATTGGCTACCAAAGAAAACAAGAAACCATGCAGATTCCCATTGGCATTTGACACAGAAAAAAAAAAAAAAAAGAGAGACAGATAGAGAGATAGAGATAGAGAGAGAAAGATTTTCCTTTTCTTTTTTCTTTTTTTCTTTTTTTTTCTTTGTTTATTTGCGTGCTCGGTTTCAACTTTTTGAATTTCTTTTTAATTTTCCGTGTCAACGTGCTTCCAACAAAAAATTAAAAAAAAAAGAGTTCTTTTTCTTTCTTGCTTTCTTTCTTTCTCTTTCTCTCTCCTTCTCCCATATTTGTCTCCAAAACTACGCTTGCTGAGCGTTGGATTTGATCTTTTTTTTTTAAACCGACTTTCTATTAAAATCTAACGGTCACAATGCACACATAAGCACTTAATAATCGCCCATGACGTCTCGTTACTTTTTTTTTTTTTGGTCCGAACGTCATTTTTCTTTTAAACCTTCTTCCAAACGTCACATTACTTGTACCATTATAATTAATATATATTCACAGGCGTTGTGGTTTATTGATAAAAAAAATATTTAAATTTCTATTAAAATATTTATAAATTAAATATATATTTTTAAATTTTTTAATAATGTGTAATTTTTTAAATAAAATTGTGAATATTATTTTTATTTTTTATTTTTAAATAAAAATAATTAATATATAATAATTATAGAATTAATTCAAATAAATGAGGAAAAGTGCTAATGTTTCTAAATTTTTAATTAATTTATTTGACATCTTCTTTGAAAGGTTTTATTTTAATTAATTTTGATTAAAATTTAAATATAAAAATTTTAATTTTAAAAACAATTTAAGCATCAATAAATTAAATGTCATTAATATTTTATTTAGAAGTTTATTTTAGGTATTACTTAGGAATTAATTTTTTAAACTAAAAAAGGTTAATTTAATTACTGTAAAAGTAAAATTGTGAAAGAAGAATTTGGAGTTCAAGTCTCGCATTTTTTAAATTTTTATTAAATGTGAATTTTAATTTTGATGAATAAAAAAAGAAATTAATATTTTTAAAACAGTGCATCCCCTCTTCTTTCTTTATTTTTGTTTTATCAGAATTATTCTTTCATTCAACTTTTTACATTAAAAAAAAAACTTATGTGTTAAATTTTTGTGAAATTAGTTTTATTTTAACGAATAATATTTCTCCAATATATATATATATATAAACTATACGTTTGAAATTCAGTAACTGCCAATAAAAAAAAGGTTGGGTTAGGCTGCTGTTTTCCATTTCATACCAATATATTCCAGCGGGGCGGCCCTGCTAGGCAAACCTTTTTTTTTTTTTTTTTACATTTAATTTTATTTAAAAATTAAATTTAAACATTTCAATTTAAAAAATGACCCTTTATAATAACGCTGAAGTTCATTGTCATGTGGGGGGTTGTAATTTTAATGTAATTTTAAAGACGACTTTCAATTAAACTCAAAAATTCTTTTTTTTTTTTTAAGGGTACCATATAAAATTATTTTCAACATGTTTCCTCGGTGTGAAACCTCCCATTTATTACTTATTTCCCCCTTTTTCTTGCGAATGGAAACTAATGAAAACTTCTTCCCAATTTTCTAAAGGGCTAAGAAAGTTATTCATGGGGGTTTGAAATTGAAGATCCCAATTTGCAAAATAAGAAAATAAAAAAGAAAGAAGAAGAAGAAAAGAATCAATAAAATCAGATATATTATTTCTTTGTTCATAAATAAGATATAATTGTGTATTTTTTTTGAAAAATTTTTGTACCATAATATTACAGACAAATAGTGTTGTTTTTTTTTTCACAGTAAAAAATATATAGAATTTATGAATCAAAATTAAGATTTTTTATTAATATTTTTATTTAATTTTTATAAACAAAATTACTAAGATCCTTTTTTTACTAATTAAAAAAAAAAAAACAGAAAAGAAAAAGGGAAGAGGCAAAGCCGTTGGGTTGGGTGGTGGCGCTTCCAGAGTTGGCTCATTTAGCCAATAAATTACTAAGATCCTTTTTTTAAAAAAAAAATTATAAATTTTTAACCTTTGCCAAATCTTTCGATCGTCATCTTCTCTAGTCTTTAATCATCAACAAGAAAAAAAAAAAAAAAGGAAAAGAAAAAGGAAAAAATTCCCAATATTTTAAATTACTAGTTCGAATCTTGGAGGCGTAATGAGCTACAAATCCAATTTGATAGTGCAGCAGCAGCAGCAGTTATAAAGGAACTTGTTTTTTCGGTTGTTATTATTATTATTATTATTATTATATTCTGTAGTTCCTCAGGTACCTTTACTTGGATCAATCCTTTCAGCCTGTTATTGTGGCGTTTCTTTTGCTTGCCATTCTTTGTATGTCATTGTTTATTGTGCCTTTTGATCATAATTGGTTTTGGGTGTGCAAGAAATTGGGTTTGAATTCTTGGGTTTTGATTATCTTCTGCGTGCCTTCCTAAATTGCCTTGTTTTGATCGTTCTTGAATAAAATGCAAGAAATGGGTTTGGCGATCCTGGTTGATTAGACGTTTTTCTTTGAGCTTGCTTCGCATGTTCATGGTAGACTGGTCTTCCATTGAGCGCTAGATTCACTGAACTTGCCTTCTCGAACTGTCGTGGATGAGAGATCAATATGAGAGGGACTGGAAAGAAGGCAAGACATCAGGAATCCAGAAACTCCTCTCTCTCTAATAAAGATAGAGATAGTGGGTCTGTACTGATTGCCTCGCTAAAGAGGAAAAAGGGCAGCAAGATATCCCTTAGGAATAAGCACAAGCCAGATTCAAAATCACATTACAAACCGTCCAAGAAGCTGGTTGCTCACTCTTCAACCAAGGGGATTGGGAATGAATCGAGTGCCAAACTGGTCTCTAGGAATGTTCTGCCTAAAGCAGTCAATAAAAATTCTTCAGGGAGGGTTGATTCCACAGATGCGCATGGCAAAAAGTCTTCAGTAATTGGTGCTGGAGGCAATGGGAGGCGTGCGGACGAGGATGGCCCAATCAGGAAAAATAAGAAGAGGAAAAACAGGATAAGGCAAAACAATAAACCGGAGCTAGATGAACCATCACGATTGCAGAGGAGAACGAGGTACCTGCTGATTAGAATGAAGCTGGAGCAGAACCTCATTGATGCTTACTCTGGGGAAGGCTGGAAAGGTCAAAGGTGAGAAAAGTCCTCCTTGCTAATTTCTGCCTTTATTGTGTTCAAATAATGCACAAATTAATTGAATATCCTTTCGATCATAGAACGCTTTGCTCACCGCAGCCCCCGTTCGCGAGGGGGCAGGCACCCCTTCTCCCAAAGTTATGGGCCTATTTTGCCAAGTTCCTTAGAGAGAGATAAATATAATTTTATACATTTATAAGCTCTATCCCTAGATGTCCAGTCAACTGCTGCACCTCAACAAATTTCAGGGAGAACCAGCTAGCTTTGGGTTCGAGTGGCATTTTCCCACAACTTATTGCAAGTGTCTCACCTTTCTCCACTCTTCTCTTGTCCAAATAATATTTGCATGTGAACATTCTGTGGGAGGAACTATTGTTTATTTAACAATCCGCTTCTCTGAGATCATATTTATTTGTCACCTTTTCATTCCATGAACTTTAGTTCATGTGAACAATGAGAGTCCAGGAAGAAGTTGCATGGTGGCATCAATTCTATTTCAGACTCATCTCGTTTTATTATCACTGCACTGTCCTTGCATGAAATACGAAATTGCCCTTAGTCGAGCTTTGATTTGGGCTTACCTCAAAGAAATATTACGACAAAATTGAGGTAAACACTCTTCTACTTGTAACAAATTATACTTGATTTTCTGTTTAATTGGACAGATTCATTTAAATTGGGAACAATGGGCCTATGCATTGAGTGGCTTATTTTGATATCAATTATCTGAAAGAGAGTCCTTTAGATTTTCCATGTAAACATGTATGCCACATATCCTGCAATGCACCCATGTTTTGAATGCTGTGTATTTTTTGTGTGTCAACCAAAGGTACTTAAATTGTACTGATGTCAAAACCAGGAGACCTTTTCTCAGCTCTGGCTTTGATCTTATACTTCATAAATTTTGCCTTAGGATTATGTAAAATTGTTATTGCACCTGTTCTAGGAGCTAAGACATGATTTTTAAAAGTGGGTGTGATAGCTGACTTGAATTCTGATGCTAGTGTGATGACTGAAAGCTTTGTCTGATTTTATTGGTTTCCTGGATTCTACCACAGCCGAGAGAAGATCAGGCCAGAAAAAGAGCTAATAAGAGCCAATAAGCAGATTTTGAAATGTAAACTTGGACTACGCGAGGCCATTCACCAGCTGGACACTCTCAGCAGAGTAGGATGCATTGAAGACTCAGTTATTGCTCCAGATGGATCAGTTTCCCATGAACATGTAAACATGAATAACCAGTATTGATTTTGAAAACATAGCAAGATAAAATCTTGAAGGCCAATTAATTCTTGCACATAAAGAGTGGCTAACTGGAATTTTCACAATTTTTGCTGGGCTTTTCAATGGGCATACTCTCTATTTTCATCTCACTTTTGGGATGAAAAAAGATGTTCATGCTAAGACCTGTACTGTGAAATCGGCAACAGTGCATGCTGGAATTGCTAGGCCCAAGTAAAGTGTACTCTTTTGCAGACTGCAATTCTTTTTCATGCCTAATAGACATATTCTGTTTCTCAAACAACACAGAGATCTACAGAAGAAGCAGAGTTATATAAATCCCTGGACATTAGGACCAGCGTGATTAAATGATTTTGCACTTGTATTTTCTTATTTCTTACTTTTTATTTTTCTGCATTTAGATATTCTGTGCAAAGTGCAAATCAAATGAAGTTTTCCCAGATAATGATATTATACTATGTGATGGGACATGCAATTGTGCCTTCCACCAGAAATGCCTTGATCCTCCGTTGGACACTGAAAATAGTATGTTCTACCCCCTTTACTGTGAATTTCCTCCATTTGAATTGTAAAACAAATGGCTCCTTTGTAATTTTTTGATGTTGATAATTCGCAGTTCCTCCTGGCGATCAAGGATGGTTTTGTAAGTTCTGTGAATGTAGGATGGAAATTATAGAATCCATCAATGCACATCTGGGTACCGATTTTGCAGTAGACAGCAATTGGCAGGTTATTTTAAATATCATTTGTTAGCAAATGAAACTTGAATTTGCTGCTTGGTTGTCAAAACAGATATTATAATTCTTTCTTTCTCAAAATAGGATATTTTTCAAGAAGAAGCAGCTTTTTCTGATGGGGGAAGCATGTTATTAAATCCAGAAGAAGAATGGCCCTCAGACGATTCTGAAGATGATGATTATGATCCGGAAAGGAGGGAGAACAACATAAGCAGTGCAGGCACTGATGATGACGCATCTGATGGTACTAGTAGTTCAACTAGCTTGGGTTGGTCTTCAAATGATGAATTTTCTTCTGGGACCAGCAGATGGCACATGGAGGGCATGGACTTCAGAAACCTGCCTATGTATAGCAGTTTAGATTCTGATGAAACCAGTGATGGGGAAATTATGTATGGCCATAGGAAGCGACAGGCAGTTGACTACAAAAAGTTATATGATGTGGGTGCGCAAAACTTGGTTTTAGATACCCTTTATTCTTCTGAGTTTAAATAATTGAAAAATTGATGGTTGAAGGAACACTCTACTAGAAGCAACCTCAGGGCCAATTTCTATTTGGCAGGAATGGAGCATTTTATAGTTATGAAACACCTAATCTTTTTGGTGTTAAAAATTTGTTTTTCTAGGTCAAACCATATTTGAATGGGGATTCAAAATATATTTCTAATCTTCAAACTGTATATAGAGGTTTATGACAAGATAGGAAGGTCATATTACACTTTTTTGGTGATCATTGCTTTTCTTCTTGTTATGTGTGGATAGTTTCTTAATGTTGTTCTTGGCAAGTTTCCAAGGCATTCTTCCTTGAAGTAGGCACTTGGATGTGCATCTTTGCATTTCATGTTCAAAAGGTTACGCATAGGAGAGGCACATTGCAAACTCCCATTGTATTTCTAGCACACGATTTTTGTAATTAGACAACTAATGATTAAAGATTTAGCATAGTTTTAATTCACCTCTTAAATTTCTGCCATAAAAACTAATTGTTGTTTGCAATTTATCCCTGCCATGGAAACTATTTTAACTCAGCCTATTCTTTTCAAGATAGGTTAGATTGCCCTTTGTAATATTATGTGAATTTTTTTGCAATTAGGAGATGTTTGGAAAGGATGCTCCTGCAGACGAGCAAGTTAGTCAGGATGAAGACTGGGGTCCTGGGAAAAGAAGGCGAAGAGAAAAGGAATCAGATGCAGCAAGCACTCTTATGACCCTCTATGAAACTTGTAAGGAAGCTGATACCATGGGAGTGGAAACGAAACTTCCTCAAGATCTGCAATCAAGGAGGCAATATTTTAGAATTTCCCCTGTTGCAGTTGAGGTAGTGATTGCTCTTGACATGAAATCTCTTTTCAGACGTCTTCTTTGTTCTGCTTCTTGATCTCTGAAGGTAATTGTTGCAGTACTTATGTTATCCTTTTACTTTTTATGCGCTGTTTCAGAAGCTTAGGCAAGTTTTTGCTGAAAATGAACTTCCCCCTAGATCTGTCAAGGAGAGCCTTTCAAAAGAATTGGGTCTTGAACCAGGCAAGGTAAGTTAAAATGGCAGTTAATGCTATAGAAGTGCCGTATAACTGCAACGAGATTTTGGGCCTGAAATACTTGATATTAAATTTGAGACTAATTTCAATAGCTTTAAGGTTGGAAATTGGATTGTTACAGTTTACTATGTGAGCCAATCCTAGGCACTCACTAGCTCAAGCTTGGGTTGAATAGTTAGTTTGCACATATATTTTCTGCAAAAGAAATTACTTCATTCTGTATCTTTCATCTCGTTACCTATAATGATCATTAGCTGATCATTGATAAACCAATTAAAATATTTTTTGCTTCTACTTCTAGTATTTGTTTTCCTTGCCACATAAATGAAAGTTGATATGTTTCGAATAGAATAACTATTGGATGTGTAAGGGTCATATAAAATCTTTTCTGTATGGACACGTGTTTTTGAGCACCATAAGAATGGGCTTAATAGATGGAAAGGTGCGTGCTGATAAATTTGAGTGAAGCTGCCAAATTACTGTATTGGAAATTTCACTCTAATCTAGCACCTTGTTGTTAAGTGTTAACTTTTCACTTATTCTGTCCTTCATTTCTTCACTTCATTTTCATTTTCAGGTTAGCAAATGGTTCAAGAATGCTCGCTACTTAGCCCTAAAATCCAGAAAGGTAAGCTGGTACTTTACACACTAGGCTCTAGTTTTCTAGTCTGTGAGAAAGGACTAATATTTGTGGTCACCACTTCAGTTTTTGGCTTTCAGGATTAATGTTTTTGTATGTGAGCATTAATTTAAAGATTTCACATCTGCCTTTAAGTTTACTGATAGCAAACAGATATTCTAATTTACAAAGCAATGTTTTCTGTAGCTGATGAATGATGTACTTCTGTGTGCTTGTTTGTTGCTAACCATTAATTTACAATTTTGTGTTGAGATAGGCTTGTTTTTATTTCCAGTGCAATTGATTTGAGGTTTGAAAGTTGTGAATTTTATGTGTAATCACTGTATTTGTGTAGATTATAAGTTTCACCATTCCTGATACAGCAGGCAGGAAAAGCAAAACATCACTTTTCTAGAGCTAAAATCTCCGGGGAATCTAGGCCTGATTCTATGAAGAACAAAACTACAGAAGCTTGGTTACATAGACCAAATAATGTGAAAAGATTTATCCAAAGGAAGATACCCAAGTCAATAAGCAGCAGTGTGAAGACAGGTGAACTGAAAAGAGGTTCTCTTGGATCACCTGCCAAATCCAATGAGGTATATACTATTGCTCAAGAACTATTTTCCATCTCTTATTATGTTCATTGTTCTTTTTTTTGGGCTTTTTTTCTTCTTTACCTTGTTATCCTAGATAAAGTTGTTCTTTTTTGGTATCTGCTTAGATATTTTCTCCATCTTTCTATGTTTTATTGCTTAGAGAGGCAAAACTGAAGCCACTATCATAGCTTAATACTCCCCATTAGGTTTTTTAACATACTGTGAGCAAAAGTCATCCTCTAAATCAGCTAACCAAACTAGAGTTAGACAATAGTATTTGTCAAGGGCATCTTTGTGCATGAGGCCCTGACATTGCAGGGTTTGGAAAAGTGGGTCACATGTTGCAGCCCTACTTTCATGAAAAGGCTATTTTCATGACTTAAACCACAACCTCTAAGTCTCTAGGGGATTTCTGTCGACTCATGCAAATCACCTTCTAGTTTGATTTATGTTGAACAGCTGCAATCATATAAGGTACAGAGCTTAAGATTGGAGTAGTAAAGCCTTCTAAATATTTAGAGGTTGTATTTGGTGCCCTGTATGCCACATAATAAGGGTGAGCTTTGATTTCTCCATTGTGACCTAGAAATCATAATTTTGAGTTTTGTAAACAGTCTCATTGTGAAAACAAAATGTAAGGTTGCATACATCTAATCCTTTCTTAGACCTCAGTATGTGAGCGTATGCTTTTTTTATTTGATATCACATAATGACATGCCAATGGGGTGGTTATAATGGGGCAAGAGTTTGATGTAATTTGTGCCTGCGATTGCATGTATTTTGGCATGTAAGTCATAATGATATCCTCGTTTTTCTGCAACTACTCTATTCATGTGCAGGTCAACGGTGAGTACAGTGATGATGTGAGCTTGAAGAAGCTGTTAGAAGCAAAAGCAAAGAGAGGGAGGAACAGGGTTGACACTAATTCAACTGGGGAAACCCAGGCAGCCGAGGCTGAGTTGAAGAGGCTTTGGGGAGCCAAGATTAGGCTAGAAAATATGAAACTGATATTGATGAAACTACAAAGTGGCAAGGCAAGGAAGCCTAGCGGAATAACTCATTTATTAGAAGAGCCTGTTATTTATGTTCCCATCGCCGACCTACGGGAGAAAGTGTGACCTCTGTTCAACTCATTGAACTCCCTGCACAGCTTTTTGTACGCATATTTTGCAGCTGTTGCTGATAAGGAATATCTTCTGTTTCTAATCTATGGATGCCTACCATAGTCAGTCATCACAAAAGGGTAGTAGACCAATAGTTACTTTTCGGAAATAACCGAAGTAGTGTTAAAATATAATCAGCAAATAAGGTCCATGGTGAAAAAAAAAAGAAAAAAAGAACAAGCACATGCAAAAGTTTAGTGGGCAGCAGCATGTGTACATACATACATATATATATATATGCACATCATAATTTCTTTGTTGATGGTATCGTGCATTACACTACTGTCACGGGGAAAATAAGAACAAAAATGAGATGATAATAGTCCAAAATTCAGGCATATTCATTCCTGTGAACCCAGAATCTAATATTAATCACCGAGCTCTGCTCAATATTGACTTTCATGTTTTTCTCACATTCTTTGTAGTGCTCAGAAGAATAGCCTTCATGCTCTGGTCCAATTTATGCCCTTTAGCAGCTAGCCGCTGTTTCAGCTGCATAATAGCATGAAAAGTTAGGTTGTGCCAGTGCATGTGCAAGTGAATTGCAGAATTATAAGATTTATCTGAAACAAATCTAGAGTAAAAGTAAGTAGAAACTATGTGGAAGATCGAAATGCATGTATAAGATTATGCTAAAATCATATTGTTCTCACAATTTTACTAAATAGAACGAGTCTAATGCCAATCAAATTAAGAATGCTTATTGGATGTATCAATTGGTAAGACTTGGCAATTCAGCTACTTAAGCTTACGAAAGCCCCCTGTATTATAAGCATTGACGCATCACATGGTTTGTTTCCCTTACAAAATCTAATCATGATTCGCTCATGGCCCATGAAGTGAGTACTTTGGAAAAGTATGAGCATGCTAAATCACATGTGATGCAACATGTATGAAACCCAATGAGCCACCAGCCTCACTGGACACATGTACACTGGCACACAGCTTCAGGATGAACACAAAGAGGAAAAATTAAAAAAACACAAATAAAAGGAACATGTACAGGTGCATGGGTAAACACAGTCGTTGTTGTAATACAAGTAAAATAAGGAGGAAATATGAGTCCAGAACATACCATCCGAATACACTTCAATTGTTTCATAACTTGATCTGTCTCAAGCTCCTGAAGCAGATACATGAAGAACAAAAAAGAAAAGATGCCTTGAGATATTGGTTTACCTACAAGCCATTAACATCAAAATAGTACTCAACAATCACAAAAATTTTTAAGCAACAGCAAACTAAAAACCACGTGATTGATTGGATAATGTTTCTTTTAGTGCTAAGGCTGTTTTGTTGCCAAAAATGATAAATTTAAAAATAAAAAAAAAAGTTTGTTGCACAAGCATTTTAATGACTTTTTAAAGATGTGCTGTTGAATGCACAACCGATAATGAAATGTAGCACTTTCTTTTTTTTATGTTTCCTGGTACATAGATGTAGCCCTTTCAACCTAAAATATTGTGCTGCCTAAAGGGAAGAATAGCAATGCTTAATGCATAAGTATGCACTTAAAAGATAAAGCAGGAAAAATCTTGAAATCAAACTCAAAGCTGAGGTTAAAAGACAAATCCCAATAACACAAATATGATGTAGTTTGGACTATAACCAAATTAATTTAGAACTGAAAATTTTTATTCCACAGCCATCTCAGAACAAAAATTTCACTGCAAGTCCATGCATTTGAGTTTCATTCCAGTCATCAGGGATCGGCACACCTTGAGCACTGCACATCATAATCATCTTACAGACTTATAGTTCTGTCAACTGTGTTTTCATTACATAAAAATATTCAATAACTTAAAAGTGACATGCAAAGGCATAAAACTTAATTCACCTGTGGTGCAGCACAATCAGCATGACTTGGGTCCCAGAAGACAGAGTAGAAGCACTCCCAGTCATCAGTTTGAACCTCAAAAAGTGGAGCTCTGCCACATAAAGAAACTAAAAGTTTGAATATCTCAGGCATGAAGAGGAGAAAGTAATCTGATCTAGAAGATCAATTCTCATGCATACATAAAAGGGCACGTGCCCACACACCCCATAATGCCTAAGAAAACAATAGAGTCAAGCAGGAGAAAGGAGTTGAAACCAAAGTAAGAAAAAAAGGTTAACAGAATATTAAGCCTCTAATCACAATAGTGATAAGAAGTCCCTGTCTTCTAATACCATGATAGCAAATATTGTTTAGGATATCTTAACTAGGCAAAACTGATATGATTGGTGACTTCTATTTGACAGCATAACAAGCTTCAAATAACAATAGCTATCAAAAACATCACAGAATGTTCCCATCAATCAATCGTAACATACTTTCTTGCCAGTTACATTTGACCTCTTGTTTACATTACAAAGGGAACTGGTTGCTGGAGCAATGCAAAGGAAAATTGACTGCCATTGCCAACAAGCTAGGACCTTCAAAAATGTTCTAGAAAGCTGTCAGTCAAATAGATGACAAGCAAATGAAGAAGAATAAAGTTGGTTGGAAGTGTTGCAAGAGAGAATTCATCCTTTCCTCAAGGAGGTTCTTAGCAACTTTACAGCAATGATTATTAACCTAGAAAAAGAATGGAACAAAAGAAAAGCCTTTTTTCTTTAATCCAAAAGGAAACGACCCATATCTGTCTAAAGTGGGTTCTTCATCTTGACTTCAAAAGCAACACAACTATCCAAGTCCTTTAGCTCTTATATGACTAATAGTCACTTAGCTCACGTCAGGAAACCTGTTATCATTGTATTCCAAACAACAGAATGGTCGATCCTACATTTTTCGTCTGTGTGCAGAGTAGGCCAATTGACCAGACAAACAAAGGTGCAGCTCCACTGATGCACCAGCTCAAGTTGTGAAATCAAACCATCAAGTCCCAATTCCCAACGCCAAAGTCTGGTCAGTTTCTAGTATCAATAAGAGAGAATGGGGTGCGAAGAAATGAGTAAAACACATAAATTTAGGGCGTGTTTACTTGTGAATAAAATTTCATTTCTCCTAAAACTTCACAGAAATATTTGTGTTTTTAAACCAGGAAAAGAAGATTGTTCCCTGTTTTCTTAAGTCCAGTTACTAATGAACTTTAGAAAATGGTTAAAATTTTCCACCTTTTTGTTCAACTTGCAGATGCTAGTATATTGCTTTCCGGTTTCTAGGGCAGCCATGTTTTCTTCTTTCTTTTCTGTTTCCTTTTTTAACCATGCTTTCTTACTCTTTTTTATTTTTCACAAAAAAAAAAAAAAAAAAGGAGATTTCATGAAGTTAATGTATATTTGAAAGGTGTTTGTAAAATTGTTGGAAGAAATTACAGGCTAGATTTAAAAGTTTACCACTTCTTCAATTACAGTCCAAGCAAAACTTTGGGTCTCAACACAAATTTCATTTCCTAAAATTTCAAACAAAATGAAGTTTCTAGCATTGATACATGTCACAAGACAAATGAATAGGACTACACAAAATATACATATCAAGATTCAGTACTTTATATCTGACCAGGATATTTCCATATTCTCAATCCATTAGTGACTGCTTCACACAAGAGGTCATATTTTGAAAAGATTTACGACCTTTAATCGTATTTGATAATTTAATTCCTCATAGCAAAAAAATCCAAGCTGTTAAGCAATTTTCTGGAAAAGTTTGTTAACTGAAGTGTTGTTAGAGCTAACAACCTCTGTGTCAAGGGTAATTGGGAATTTTCTCTTGTCAGTAATTTGCTCGAAATTCCTAAAAATCCATGCTGTTAAGCAATTTTCTGGAAAAGTTTGTTAACTGAAGTGCTGTTAGAGCTAACAACCTCTGTGTCAAGGGTAATTGAGGATTTTCAATTGTCAATAAGTTGCCTGAAATTCCTGATACTATGCACTTTTTTCAACCAATGGCATAAAGTTTTCAGTTGGTTGCTCTAACAAGAAGAAACATCACTCGGTTTACCTGCGCCACTTTCCACATAGAGTTCCATTGCTAGCATCAACCTCTCTGCACTGAAGCCAATTGCCTATGGAGCCAAGTTTTGAGGGTTCATTGGACTTCATTTCCTAAATAAAAGGATGTCAGTTCTCTCAAAAATTTCCACTAGTCTACCTCATAGGAATGCTTCCTCTAAAGTGATAAGTAAACTGCAGCCTTACATGCATATTAATGTCTCTTGCGTCCACTTCCAATGGCGCACCAGCAGCATTTCGATCACTACATGAAGCAAAATAAGACATACCAGAGCTAATTAAAGTTGACTTCCATCTCATACTTTAAGACATAAAAAATCTGCTAGAAAAGTAATTTCTAATTGAAGTGAAAAAAAAAAAATCAAAAAGATGTGAGTATAGGACAGTCAATAAAACAACAAAAGGTTAAAATCTGGCACCCGGTAAAGCATTACACTGCTCTATTACCAGACTAATAAACCCTTGTTGTAAGGAATCAAGAACCAAAGTCTATAATTTTTTTCCTTACTGTCTACTTCATATGAATCATCATCACCTGTGAAACTACATGGAGGAATCATTTCAGTAATTACAGTACACTACCAATCAATTGCCACCATGATGCCCTTCTAATCGCAATGATCTCTTAGCAAGCAAAGTTCCAACCAGCACATATAAGAGGTACAAATTGCTATAAAATTTCTCTAAGGTTCTCGATCCACTTCTACTTCGAATTGTCAAGAAAATACTCCATGACAACACTAGCTTGAATGTCCATGTCTTAATTCTAATCAATTGCCAAGTGTACAAACCAAGCTGTACCATTGATAGTGTCCTAATTACAGGTCTAAATAAGTCTATGGCTTCACCTGATAAAAATGCCTAGTCTCAGTCAACCAATGCTTCTTGTATTTTCCTCCACCAATGCATCTTTTCACATTAATATTTGGACTATATTATTAATGACAAAGAAATATAGGCACAGCAACTAAGACAAACCTTACTGGAGATAATTTGCTTTTAGTGAACAGTTCCCTTGTGAAAGCAAGCAAAAGCAGCCTTTGGTACTTAAGTTGTTAAGGGTTTGGAAGCCTTGCAGTGTCAAGGTAATAGCCATTGACTCCTGGAAAAGGGTAGAAGAATGAGACCTATTGTGGGACTGACAGGGCTTTCTTTTTCAGTCGGCTGTATGACAGACGGCTGCCTATAGGTGGTGGTACCACTCAGATTTCAGCCATGACATGATGCCAGACAAACCCCAAAACTGCTCACTAGTAAGGCTTTATAGTAAGGCTCTATCCCACAAGTATGCATTTCCAATCCATTATTGCAACCTTAATTCAAAAAGATTGTGTTCCTAACCCTAAGCTCCCCTTTTGACTAAAAATCTCATGTTCCACAATCCTTGTCCCATTTAGCATCATCTAATACTGTTTTGTCCATGTTGAAGCCTAGTATTCAAAAAGTTTGACGAAGATGCTACATGGGATACCATGTAGTCTAAAAAGATCCTGATACACCTCAGTGGGATGTTCTACCATCAAAAAAGCTAAATAAGTTCCGAATCTCATGTTTCCACAACAGCCTAAGTACCTGTCTCAAAGGCCACATAGAGGGGCCAACTAACTACATAAATGCTGAAGAGTGGATTCTGTCATCTTCCAAACACAAAATCCAGACAGATCTTTTCCAACATTAACCTGAAGGCTCATAATCAAGTGTAGAGATTAGAGACACATTGTTCCCCCCATCAGCCAAAGGAACTGTATTCAGAAAGAAGGCTCAAGCTAGCTCAAAGCCACTAGAAAAGCCAACTATTAACATGGTTGCTGAGGAAGAGACCCTTTCATCCTCAAAACACAAAATTTAGACATAACATGTGCAGCCTTAACCTGACAGCCCAAAATCAAGCATAGAGAACAGATGAACAAATTATTGCACCTTCTGCATGTTGATGAGGGGATATCAGCTACTAAGATTACTTCAAAAAGCAAGCTTGTTTATTCTTGTAACAAGGCTAGTCATGCCTTAGATATGAAAGGCAAAATAAGCCATAAGTATCCCTCCTAATGCCATAAATCTTAGGCTGTCAATCAAAATCAAGCATTCAAAAGAAGATCAAATTAGCTTTTCAAGCAATTATATAATCTTTAAGTTAATTAAGTCTCAGTCTTAAACTAGTTAAGTGGACTACAAGGTCCTTTCTCTTGATTCTACTCCATTGGGGCCAAGCTTCCTCATAAGCTACCACTTTTGCTCATATATAATGAGTCTACCTCTTTCCCTTCTATCAATGGAATCCCCTCAGTCTTTCCCATAGCAGTATCCATGCCACTGAATTGGATACAGCCAATGCATCTTAAGGTAACCTTCAACACCCTCCCCTCTCAAACCCCCAACAATGGTGGATGAATTTAACATTCTTAAAATAGGCATACAAAATTCTAGACTACATTAACCAGAAGTAAGCATGCATGCAGGGAATAAATAGCCTATAATGTCCCAACCATAGAGCTCTCGGCATAATAAATCAACCAAGCAAACTAGATTCATACATTGAAAGCAGCTTACTCTGCCATTGAAACTTAACTTATACGAGAATTAGTGCTAATAGAAACATCTAAAAGATAAAATTTCTCATGTAGATTGAAGGAAACAACATCAAATGACCATCTGCTCTAAAAAACCAAAATGTAAGGATCAGTACTGCTGGAACGTACCCATTAATTGAACCTGACCAGTCTGAAACTTCTGCTTGAAAACCTTTACCAATTTGAACACCGGTTGTATAAGGTTCAGTATCTCTCAACATCAATTCTATAGGATTTGATTCACCCTTTACCGAAGCATTGCTAGATCTTCCCTTCTCACCAATGATATTAGAAGATTTTCTAGAAATTGTTTCCTTAAGAATTGTATGCTTATGCTTCAAACATGAAGAACAAAACCAATCATCAGTTGGTATTTTCTTTACATGGGGATTGCAGCAGGATACATGAAATGCCTCTTCACAATTATCACAGACTAGCATCTTCAATGTGGTTTCTGTATGACCGCAAATTTTGCATGACTGAGAACTGCTGCTGGCATTGTTATTACTAAAACCTTTAGCAGAAGCATGAGACTTCCGAGGACAAACTCGTCCACATACTCCTGAGCCCTTAAGTTTTGAGATGCAATGATCCATTCCTAATAAATTAGCCTCTACAATCAATGCTCTGGATGAGGAGCATTCACCAGTAAGCAACTCTGTCTTCCTAGTAGCTGTAACAGATTCAATATCTGACCTTGATGATGAGCAACTCTCATTTGCACAGTCAACCTCATTTCTTCTGTGTCTGCATTTTTCAGAAGCTTCATTAGGAGGCAGGTCATCAGAAAATGAGCATCCATCAATCAAGTCTGAATTTAAAGCATCAACTCCTCCATTGCACACCAGGAGAGGCATGAGAGCATCCTCCACACCCTTTGTATCATCCACAGTTTCAGAAATTCTCCATTGCTCTCCAACTGCACCAGGAGCATCAGAGCTTACTACAGAAAGACAGTCCCCTCCAATTCTCTTGGTGCTTGCAGCAGCTTGTCCTGAGGAAGTGACAATAGGGTGCCTTTGTAGCTTTCTTCGCCTATATACAAACTTAGAAGCCACATGTTGGTCTCCAACCGCAAAAGGAGCATCAGAGTCTACAAAAGACAGGTAATCGCATCCAGCTCTCTTTGTGCTTGCAGTTTCTTCAGAAGCTTTACATTGCTCTGGAACTCCAACAGAAGGAGCATCACAGATTACAATAGAAGGACAAGCCCCTTCACTCTTTGTTGTGCTTGCACCAGCTTGTACTGAGAAATTGGCAAGGGAGTTTCTTTGTAGCTTCCTTCGCCTGTATACTAACTTAGAAACTATATTTTTCTCTCCAGCTGCAAAAGGAGCATCAGAACCTATAATAGACAGGCAATTCCACCCACTTCTCTTTGTGCTTGCAGTATCTTCAGAAGCTTTACATCGCTCTGGAAATTCAACAGAAGGAGTATCAGAGATTACAATAGAAGGACAAGCACATTCACTCTTCGTTGTGATTGCACCAGCTTGTGCTGAGGAATTGGCAAGGGAGTTTCTTTGTAGCTTCCTTCGCTTGTATGCTAGCCTAGAAACTACATGTTTCTCTCCAACTGCAAAAGGAGCATCAGAGCCTACAATAGATAGGTAATCACATCCACTTCTCTTTGTGCTTGCAGTATCTTCAGAAGCTTCACATTGCTCAAGAACTCCAACAGGAGGAACATCATAGATTACAATAGAAGTATAAGCCCCTTCACTCTTTGTTGTGCTTGCACCATCTTGTACTGAGGAATTGGCGAGGGAGTTTCTTTGTAGCTTGCTTCGGCTGTATACAAACTTAGGTACCCAACTATCAGACATTATACTGACAGTGGACAGCAGACGCCTATTCAGGAAGTTTGAGGTTCAGCAATAATCAGCATTCTTCATTTCCTCTGTGGTTGACGCAGCTTCTCCACAAACTTCAGGAAATTCTGAACACATCTGCCAAACACAGAGCAGGATTATTTCTTCTACATTTGATCTGGCACCCATTCGAATTGTTCTTAGTTGTCAGTAAACAAAAGGCACAAGTTGTAGGATTTTGCACCACTACCAACAAAGGGCAAGAAGAAAGCACCACCCACATAAAACAACCAACAAATACATAGTAGAAAGCTTGAAAAAGGACATCTCTAAAGATTAAGAAACATAATTTGAAACTGTAACATTCACGTTTCCAGCTCTAGAAGATGATAAACATGATCATGGCTTGGTATCAATACATTGTCATTAACATATGCATACCACATAATTTATGTGTTTGCATGGGACAAAGCTCCTTGACAGTAATTGTGATCAAATAATAAACTTTTACTTTTGTGGCAACTCATCCAATTTGCACTGTAAGTTAACAATGCAACTGTAACATATAGCATAAGCTAAGCTAATGACACAGAAACCAAAAACAAAAAAGGCAATCATCAAATATTAAAGTCAAAAAACAGGTATAAATCAGGAGATAGAGATAGAAAACACGATTTCTGGGCATAACCAAACCCTAGGCACCATGTCAAACAACTTTTTCTTCAGATTCCATGACCCAATACTATTGCCCATTAAAGCGCCCCCCCCCCTCTCCCAATAAAAAGCCACTGCCAGTACTGAAGGTGTAATCAACATTGGCAATACAACTCATACCTGGTGTTGACGAAAACCCATGATGCAGAATTAAATTATGATCCACAGTAAACAACTAACCTCATATTTATCATCCTTCCCAACACATTATACAAGGGAAAAAATAAAACTAAACATTTGATACAAAGAAGCACAAAGCCCCCACCTTTTTTGCTTGGTGCCTGGCTGCCAAAGCTTTCAAAACCTGAAAACTTAATCAATTTATATTCTTTTTTTCAAGGGTCTTCGTGATATTTGATAAAAAAAAACTTCATAAAATTTGACAATAATAGGAAGGAACAAGAAAGAAGAGGTTGGTTACCAGTTCAGCAATGGCGCCAGCGGCGAGAGGTTGAGTCCCCCGTGGCTGAAGTCCGACAGAGAGAAAGTTTGTTTTGTGTTTAACAAAGATTTGGCCACCTTAGTATTTGTTTGTGTCAGGCACAGCGTTTGACAGCTTTTGAAGCCAAGCCAAAACAGCTCTTTAAAAGCATTCTGTGACTTCAAAAGCTCTTGAAGCTCTAGGGACTTTTTTTTGACTTCTCTAAAAGCTCTTTTTTTTTTTTTTTTTCCTTTTACCTGAATATTGAATTAGCCTTGTTTGTTTTATGTAAGATCACTTGATAGAGAAAAATGTTATTCATTTTTAAAGATTTGGAATGTTTTGAAAATTTGGTCATAGTGATTTAAATCTTGGGTCAGACTTGTGAGATTGATTTTTTGATGACCTCTAATTTCAATATGAATTGTCTGATTGTAATAGAAAAATGAAGTAAATTAAACCAAACACCATCTAGCTGTAAAATCAAAAGAAGAAAAAAATAATTGATGAGCAAAAAATATTTTGGCTACTAAAAAGAAAACTACATTTGATCATTGCCCGGTATGGTCTAATAGCACAATTTTAACAATGACTAATAATTTTTACTAAATTCTATATAATTTGTTTCTTTATAATTTGGTGTAACAACCCAATTCACTATAGGTACTCGGTCCATTATGTAGTGTGAATTAAATACAATCTTCGCTAGTTAGACTGTAGAGCACCAACTTAAAAAAAAAAAAAATTGAAGAAAAATAGAAAGAAAGAAAACTATACCATTAGAAAGAAATGGAAGTCAATTTTCAAGATTAGTGTGTACCACATTGCCACTCTAATCATCATTAATCGACCTTGCCTATCCCGGACTGAATTTGCTTATTTTTTTCTACGCGAAATGAGAATTAGGAAAATATTATGTTCATCGTTACCACATATATCTAGGGAAACCCTTCATAGCTCTGCCGCGGCAAAACCTAGATTATATTTTACTGCCACTATATATCGCTTTTTTTTTTTTCAATTTTAATTAACTCCAACTAAAACTTAAACTTGACACATTTCAACCATGAGTTATATTTTTAGTAATGCACTCAATCGAACAAATTTCGAGGTGATCTTCTCTTATATTCAACAAGTTTCTCAACCAAAGACATTCTAAAATCTGGTCCCCTTGTGAAGAACTACTCAATTTCCCATGCTTTTTATACAATCCAATTAACAAATGCATCACATCCCATTACATATCCAACTATAGAAAATGTATAAACAAAAAAAAAATAAAAAAGCAGTGTATCGCAATGGGAGCACATTTACTCACCTGTGAAATATGTACACTATCATTTATGCAACCCAAATTCTTTGGTTTCCCATAAAGTTTCAGCAGGGTCCCAAAAGGAACCGATAACGAGCCTAGAGTTTGTGCAGCCATATGTAAATAAAATTGCAGTTCTTTGAGAAATTCTAAAGCTCCAAACAGTTGGAAGTCATAAAGGTGAACTTGACATTTGTCTGCCTTCTCAAGTAGTTAATTATTACAAATTGAAGGTTCTATTGATATATCACTGCTTGATCATTTGCTCTGGTGAACCACTGGCCTGTGGGGCTTCGGAGCTGAACAACCATCCATCTATTAATATTAGTCAAATTTCAAATAAACAAGCTACGAAATTTGAGAATGGTTTTTTGGGCACCCAAGTTCACTGCAAACAGATATCCAAGCAATCAATGGCTCAAGGATGGTTAGTTGCTCAAGGATGCTGAAGCCAATCTTAAAAATCCTGAATACTGTGGATATGAAATAATTCTTGGGGGGAAAAACAAAAAGAATAAAGATAATTCTCCATTTCAATCGCATCTCCATGAAGGCCAGCCAAGCATGTAGAGAGTATATTGACTAAATATGCATCAGTCTGGACTACAATATCACAAATGCTATAAAGATCTAGATTTCAATAGGCTGATAAGTTTGTACTACCTTTATACGGGTAGAGAGGGAATGGAAAGAGGAATGAGCAATCTTGGGGGCAGAAGTACCAATGAGTAATGACTAGTGAGGGAATTGTGCAAGGAAAGATCCCAAAAGGAAAAGGCAATTGAAGATCCTGAATGATGAGGTAGGACTTGTAGGGCTAGGGAGTAATGACTACAGAACACTTGTCAGCATGTAGTATAATGTGCATGTCCAAGAAGGCACGCGGATTATATTTGACTACTTATGAACAAAGCTTAAATTGTGATAAGCTGGCATACCATTTGGGTTCCCTTGTTCATAAAAACTTCGTAAGAGAGAGACTGCTTCAGATGCCATGATGCCTCCAGTGCATTTGAAACTTTTACCTTGCGCAATTTCCTCACTATAAAAAAAAAAACGGTTTTTTAATTGATTAACAGGGTGTATGAGTAAATTTGCAGCTGCATAAGCTAAACTATTTAGCAAATAACTGTCTAATTGCCTACTATTGGAAATGCATTTCCAAGAAGTTCAGAAACCAACAAATGAAAATTTTACCAAGTTACTAATTAAAAAAACAAAAAAAGGTTGGAGCAAAAAGCAGCAGTTAATGACACTGGGAACCATACGCTCCATACTTTGCCTAAAGAAAAGATTAAAAGGGAAATTAAAAGGTCATCCTAATAGGATAACAGCAGAATCTTCATCTTCTACTACAGAACAACTAACAACAACATGAAATTTATGGGTTCACTCAGTAGTTATCATTAGAACATAGTTAAACTCATCCTGCTTGCTATATTTAAATCACTCAATGGATTACTTTCTGTTTTGTACACTGATTGATGAAGTTTTGCCTTCCCAACCACTCACCCCACTAAAAAGGAAGAAAAGACAACACTGCTAGTGCAACTAACAAATTCAAAAATGCTGTAGCCTGCAGGTCTCATTTATTCAATGGTCAAATCCTAATAATATTTTGCTTTTGTTCTCAACAAAGCTAGCTAACGTCGGAAAAAACTGATATTAACACAAACAAATAAAAATATAAAGCATAAGACTGGCAAGAGAAGGATGCATGATTTTTCTGGCAAGCATATACTTCACATGATAGTGGATGTGACTCCTGCCATTAACTTACATATTAGGAAACTTCAGAGGGACAATGTCCTGCTTTTGCTGAATATAGGCCATATATTAAAACAATACAATTTCTTTCTTTCCCTTAGTTTATGTCCATATTCACACTCATTTTGCAGCTTATGTCCTACTAAATTAACCATAACTCAAAATCTTCAAATAAGCCATACTTCTACATCCAGTGGCACATATCACTTATCTAATATGTAGCGATAAGAAAATGTAGATGAGCAAAAAACCTATCAAGCGATTGAGAGCAGCTTGAATGCAGTGACAATATTGATCCACACCCTCCAAATTTATCATTTGCACAACCATAAAATACTTCCTTTATACCTACATAAGAAGAACAAGTCAACTAGCCCTTGATCAGACCAATAAATGGTAACCAGGTAAATGATTTGGCAAACTGCTTAGAGATTATCAACAAAGAGAATACCAACAATGGATAAAGCTGCAGCACACATAATACACGGTTCACATGTAACATAGAGATAGCATTTTGAAAATTTCTTAGCAACTTCTGACACTGAAAGTCCACTTTTTTGCCATTGCTCAAGAAGAAAATCAATTGCTTCCATCTCAGCATGTCTTGTAGCCTGCCAGAAGAGATGAATGCACAAAATTTGTCAAACTTTCTGTGTTGATTTGGAAGATTGCTATTCATTTAACATTATTCCATGGAACTGATCTAGGACATAATGCTTTCAATTTTATATTCATGCAATTAGATATCAGGTGATAATATCTTGATGAGTTTGCACATTGCATGACATAGACAAGGCAAAGCTAAAACAGACTAAATTAAACTGTTGCTGCCGACAAAACATGTTGGGCAAGGGCAATCATATCCGACAAACTTTCTAAAAAGCATGCAAGCCCATATATTTGGTTTTTAAGATGAAAAGATTGCAGAACAATTACAATATACAGCTGGAGACACGTATTGTTTCAAGATTTATTCCCAGTTGTTTGAATTTCAACCTCTGTTAGAAGTAATGGAACATGGAGTATGTGTATCAGGGCACTTAATAACAGATTTTCAATACTGGAAACTTGTGCTCTGTGCTGCAGCATGATTATGCTATTACAGATTGGAGGGATCCAGAAACTAGGTAGCATACTTTTATTACCATAATTGGTGACTTCTTTTGAAGTAGACAACATCACAATACTTATCCCACTCCCACACCCACATCCCAAAAGAATGTAGGGAAGAGGTTTTTACAAGGAAGAAGTAGAAGAAGAAAGAATAAAAAGTTTGATAACAAAATCCAAAGCCACAAATTTTGCAAAACAACCTATAACTCAAGAAAATAGTTCTGCTGCTCATGTATGTCAATTTTAGTCCAAATCCCAACATTAGACAGACACTGTAAGCTTTAAGAACATTAAGGACATATGAACACGAATCCAAGCTTCAGACAAAGGATTATAAACCTTTCTCAGCTGTGTTCAAAGCAATTTGGATTTTCCCTTCAATGCAATTAAGAAAACAACACAGATGTACTTTATGCCAAATTGTCAACTGTACCCAAAAGACAGTAAAATAGGAAAAAAAAAGTATGAGAAAGAAAAAAGTGCCAACTGTTGTTTAGATTCCGTAGTTAAAAGACTCATATGCATGCAAAGAAAGACTATGGGCACAATGTGGTAAGAGCAAACAAGAAAAAAGTGCAAATGTTTTTTAGTTTCCATATTTAAAATGCACATTCAAATGCTCAACTCAAGAAAGCCCAGGGGCACAATATGTTGTGTGCATCTAACTTTTCCCCCCCTCTATTCCAAATTCTGTCATGCCAAATAAAGTTGTTAAACTATCAAGAAGCCAGACATGTTCGGCACTAATATCTCTCTCACACAAATCATTCTTTCTACAAAAAAACAGGAGCAGAAGACAAAAAACCTCCATGGTCCTTGTATTCTTGGACAACCTGCCAAGTCCCACTACTATTGGGACATCTAAATTTCATCCACATGATCATGCATGTTGTGTATGCTAGCTCTGGAGTTCTCTCTCTCTCTCTCTCTCTCTCTCTCTCTCTTTCTGTTTTTATTTTTTTTAAAAATTTTCAAAATGAACATCGAGGGCAATAAGATCAAGGTTCTCAAAATGAATTTTCAGTTTCATAAATTTCCCCATGGATTTCCACAAAACACTTAATAACAGCCAAAGAAGAAAAATCATAACATATTTCAACGTCCAATTTCTTGCAATTAGATCCTCATAAAATGCAGTTGCAATTTTGAAATATACTTGAGGTTCACATGCATCTTCAGGAACAATCAAACTAAATTTCAATTGAACAGAGATGAGGGTTACTTAGAAACTTTTTTTACTTTAACTAAATAATTTAGTACTATTAGCAAATATCCAGCAGATGATTTTGGTAAGAACAACACATGTAGGCATGCAACCATGCAACACATTGATGAAGATTTGAAAGGGACAACAAGATAACAAAAAAAGTAATAGATTAAAGTGAAAACTAATAGCAAATAAGAGGGATCAGAAAAATAGTGAAAACTATGATACAATACTATGGATGGGTCATAGATAATGTAAACATGGAAAAGGTCTGTGAGTTTATGAACTTACATTTCTTGTCTCTGTAGTTCGGTTTCTTCCCGATGCAATGACCTTCCCATCTTCAATGATCACACATCTAATCAACAAAACAAATTTTACTGACTTAAAATGAAAAGGACTTTACTTAATTAATTATCCAGAACTTCACTGGAAGACAGACATTCTTATCAAGAAAATATGTTGAATGGGCATGCTGTAAGCAGGTTATCCTACACATGCAGGAATCCATATTATTTGATCAAAGTTAGGACAATCATTTCTAATGTGTAAACACATAGATCTGATAAACTACAAACCAAATGTCCCATCGATCTTCCCATCTTGCTTTCATGGAATATTGTGACCTTTAGACTTTCAACTGCCAATCTTGATATTATTGGAAGTTGACCCAGAAATAAAGTTACCAAAAGCCAGTAAGAGCAGAGACAAACACGTGAACAGATGCCCAGCAAGCTTTCAGCAGCAAAAGCATGGTTGTCCATAATGTTGATGGTGATAATCACGCTCACTGGCTACTAGGCAGTAACAGATATTGTGGATCTACACTCGATCTACAGTGAAAATAACATAAAGATTCTACTACTTACAATTCAACATAGAAATCTCATCTTTACTTTTTTAAGTGGGCTGTAGACATCATCCAACTAGAATTTAACCTTGGAACTTGTAGGATTTACTCCATAAGCAATGAATGTTGACTTAACATGCAACCCAAAGATTATGTCAAGCATTTTCAAGCTTCTGACACAGATAATATTTACTACCTTCCTATCAAAAACAAGAATTCCACAGCTAGCAAGCCATGACCATGAAAACAATAGCCAATAGTAGTATTAACAAACTATAAGCATGCTGTAGGACTCTGCTTTTTTCTTTGGAACTGGCTATACCATCCCTAGAACTCCTAACCATTTGGTTATTAGAAACTAGCCCAACCAGCAAGCTAGAAGAAGGGATGGCATCATGCTGTTAGACTAAATACTCTCTGGAGTAGCAGAATGAATCAATGACTACAAAAAGGTTTTGTACATCATAGTCCAACTAAAGCTCAAAGCAATAGCACCAAGACTCAAAGCAGAGACATATAATCCTTACAAGTTTGTTTTAATTGTTTGACTTATCAGTCCTCAAGAAGATTGAATATGTGGAAGAGAAAACTTTCACATGTTACAAATGCTGTTTACAGCATTACCAAGTGTGGTAGCTAACGCACAAGCAAATGGTAAAAGCCAACAATTCTCAACACTTCAAATAGGGCGACAGATGCAGAAGTTTGCATTTATAAAACATCTATGCAATGACGATTGTGTAGGTATGGTAGAATGACAAAATCTCACCCAATTGGCACTTCAAGGCATTCCAGAGCATATTTTGCCTGCAATAAGAGAGATATGAAAGAAGAGTAATCCAGAGGAAGTTTCTAAGGCAGCTAATGTGCTAGCGTGGCAAGTGACAAAACCAGAGGGCCAACCCTTAGACAAATAACTCTAAATTGAACTAAAAAGGCCGTTGCTATGGTCAAGATAAAAGATTTTACTTTATCTCAAAGCTTTAAGGAATCATCAGAAAAGATATCTTAAAGTGTCAGTTTTTTTTTTTTTTTGATATATGACCATCATACTGCTAATAGGCTGAATTGATAATTATGCCAATAATTTTTGTTCTTGAAATGTCAGAACAAATAGTTTATGCAATACGAAAAAGAGAAAAGCAACAAAGTTCTGTTTTCTGGGGGGGAGGAGAATCAATCACTGAAAAGAAACAGCTTGAACACCTTTCCTCACTTATAGTATTAGAAATTTTTAATTTTGAGATAAAATAATAGTTCTCTTGACAGAAAAAGAGAAAGCAGCAGCTGAGAGTGCTAAAAATAACAAAAGAAGGAAGGCTTCCAAAAGAAAATAGGCTGTAAGTGGACAATACATGACAGTTGACACATTTCTATTTAAATCCAAGTTTCAACTCTGCTAATACTCAGTTTCTGGAAAAACTAACTTCGTGGTTCCATCACATATACCACAATTCTTTCCAACTATTGACAGCAAACCGCTGGAAAATCTCATACAACATGAGTAAAACCATATGAAAATAAATGAGATGTTTCAAGTATGGTGTCATTTATCTTTACCAATTCAGTCCTTTTCATAAAAAATTTGAGTGTTACCTGTTCTATTGCAAGTTCCATACATGCAAACATCTCAGATGAACACCCTTCCCCAGCAGAATCCATCTATTAATGACAAAAATAAAATTAAATGAATTGACATTTCATTAGATAACCACTTTTCTCACAAAGATAATATCAAATGCATAGCATGCAACAGTTTTGATTGTTGAATTAAGGGTAAGGGAATGTCTTTGTACGAGAAAGCAGGGCACAATATTTAAAAAAAAAAAAAAATCTTTCAACTCAATTCTAAACCCATACTGTGTATCTTTTTTAAAAAAAAAAAAAAACATTTAGAAGAGAGAATAAAAGAAAAAAATATATTTGATCTGGGTTTTTATGCAATGGAAGCTCAGAACAGAGCTGTATGATGCTGAAGTCTCACGCACTGTTTATGCTTCATGATATGTAAAAGCATATGACCTAAAGAAGGTAGAAAGTTGATACAATTTCCAATTTGAAATAAAGCCTAAACTCCAAGGTACAATTTGATTGGGTTCATAAGCAGGAAGAACAACAGAAGAGCAGGTGAAGTGTGATCAGATACCCAAGTCAAAAAGCAAAGGAACTACCCTATTTATAAGGGCTATACCTATCAATACCGACAGTGGAATCCCGTGGACAGTCTTCCAATATTCACAGATCACTAGCAAGGTTTGAGAATATACGCTCCTCCAGTGGACAACAGTAAACAGACTAGCAGTTTCTATAATAATTATCACATTGACAAAAACAGCAATTCCCACAGCCTTGAATATCAGAGGAAGTAATGAACACGGTAACTTTCCCATATCTTGTTCACAAGAATTTCATAGTTTCTCGTGGAAGGAAGATTTCCTAATGAAATGAATTGACAACAAAGTCGGGGACTTTTTAGATGAAATTACAATACAAGACCCACCGATCCCTCGGCAAGAATGTAGGATAAAGAAACTGCATACAGAAGGGGGGGAAAGAAAAGAAGAAAGAAAGAAAAAAGAAAACCAATACACGATTTAAATCATTCCTTTCTTGAAAAAGAGAGAGAGAGAGAGAGATAAAGATAATATTAAGGGCTAGACATTAGGGTTCCGCACATCTTGAAGAGGGTTCAATACCTAGTTCCTGAACTTTCAAGAAACAAAGAAATGAATTAAATTTCCTAATTTGCCCCTTCGAAAAACCCAAAGAAATGAACGTGAGAATAAAGAATCCAAGAAAGAAAGAAATAAAGAAAAACAAAACCCAATTCTTGATTTTTCAAGAATAACAAAACTAAAGCCCAAAACAAAAGATGCACTGCTCAACTCAGTTAAAGTTATAGATCTTACAGCAATGCAAGAATCTTAGAGAGAGAGAGAGAGAGAGAGAGAGAGAGAGCGATCGAACCGAGGAGAAGACACGAGAGCAGGCGGGAGAGCCGTTGAAGAGGAGGGATTGGGAAGGCTTTGGGAAAGATTGTCCCTGGTAACATGGCAAGCAAAGCGCGACGGAGAGAGAAAGAGAGAGAGAGAGTATTTATAGACTCGTCTGAGAACTCCTGATGACACGGAAAAAATAAAGTTCGCGCTGATACGACGTCGAAGGCTGTCCCCATTCGAGGAATTAAAAATTTTTAAGAATTTTTTTTTTTTTTTTTAAAAGAGCCTCCAAGGAGTGTTAAAATGGAACTTTCCTTTACCAATTAGAAATGGAATTGAACTTTATTACGCATTATTATAGTTAACCTATCTTTCAATGAATGGTAACTCAACTAACGATTAAAATTTAATAACGTCAACCCTACGTTCAATTACTTACTCTATGCAATAGAACGCTTTCGTTTCATGACATTATTGATGTTGATGCGTACTTACACTAACGCTCTGTCTTGAATTTTTCGAGATTCACAAAATTGAAAAGAAAAAGCCATTATTGAAAATTTTCTTGCTTTGTAAGATGGTATTCATCCTTCCTTCCTTTTTTTTTTTTTTTTTTCTAGAGCCCTTTTGCATTTGGCATCGGTGGCTAATCCAAAGCACCAAACAAAAAAGAGACATAGAGCCGATCGATTGTTATTCTTCTCGCCTTTGATTGCTTGTGCCCGAGTTCGGTCGTCTCACAAATCGCCCCTGTAAAAAAAATGGCAAACTTAATTTAGGCTACATATTTATTTATTTATTTATTTATTCATTTATTTTTGATTAGTTAACTTCGGCTATATTTGCTAAGATACAATCGTAATCATGGGCCTAATAAAATCAATGTTACTCCGTTTCATTATGCACAAAGAAAAATTATAATGTAACGGAATTCATCCCTCCAAAATGTGTAGACCTCATTGCTTAATCTATTGTATATATTGATTTCGCATTATGTCATGTCATCTATGTATCTAACCAGTTAATCTTCATTTTCTATGCAACCTCTTTAGTAGAATTCACCCTACATTTGCATAATTAAAAATACGTGTTAATAAGTAAATAACTCAACTTTCAATACGAGTTCAAATTAATTATTTATTCTAACTAATTATTCTTCATTTTTCACACAACTTATTTAGTAAAATTTACTCAACATTTATGTAATTAAAAAACATGTTAATTGGTAAATAACTCAATTTTTAATTAAAATATAAGTTAAAGTTAATTATTTATTCTTTAAAAAATACCTTATAAATAAAAATTTAAATTTTTATTATTATAATTTAATAAATAAACAAATTAATTCATATATATATATATATATATATATATATATTATTACCTATAATTTGATTATTGTGGTACACTAGAATCACGATTAAAAGTAATCAAATCAACCTTTTCCCAAAACTTTAATCATTGTGACAATAATGATTCTCCCTGATTTTTATTTTTTTTTTTTGGGTTTGATGGAAAAAGACAACAAATGTTCTTAGATTATGAAGAATGACATACGAGGTGATCAAATCACAAAGGTTATTATATCATAAAAGAGAGAAAATCATAAAGGCCGTCCCCACAAAGTGGAACCTAACAATCCCTCCAATGAGAAAAAGTAATCAAAAGCAATAATTTCCAGCGGTGGGTAAGAATCAAAGAAAATGAAAGGAGAGGAATGGAGCTACCTTCATTCTGGGCCGCTGATCAGCGTTGATTTTTCTGACCTCGTACCTGATCTTCTTAGAGAAGAGGCGTGTACGTCGCTTTTCCTTGTAGCGCAGCACGCTAGCTTCTCTCACTCCGCCATTTTCCGAGAACAAATCAATTTGTGCCAACCTGGCCTGCCCCAAAAATTTCCAAAAATCAGAATATTTTAATCATTATGACCAAAATGCCCTCGTATGCTAAAATAAATGGCATGAAAATCCGAAATTGGCCCCAGATTTAAATGGTTAAATTTTTGATTATTTAAACTTTTGAAGAAGAAAAAAGTCTCTGATTGTTAAAAAAAATAAAAAAATAAAAAAACAAGAGCTAACAGCTAATGGGCACATTCATATGACAACAAACTAGAATTCCACACAAATGGAGGACAGAGTGTAACTAAAAAAAATGTAAAAAAAAAGACAAAAAAAAAGGCCGCTGGGGTTCCTATCGTCAAACAACAATTCTGAAAGGCCTAAACATAAAAAACCATTCACTATTCAAATAAACCCTTATAAAGCTGCTTATGCTTGACGATAAACGCAGTGAATTAAATATCTTTTTATTATAGAACTGTCAAATAGTTAAAACGTTGCAAAAATAGGAACAGTTAAACAAAACAGATATGCAATCAAATTACCTTTGTTGGCATGTCTAAAAAGTTGGGACAAATCATGAAATCATGGTGCAGAACTAGTTTATTGCTATAGCAATGACTCGTGTTGAAGGAGGGTTTAAATGCTAACATTAAAAAAATGACTGATTGCAACACGGTCAAAATTAAGGAAATATAACCATATAACCGAGCTGGTTTTCCAAGCCTGGACAACGTTTCAAAATTGCAAAGCAAAGCATAGCAAAGTTCATTTCCTGGCGAGAGACGAGAAACATACAGATACGTCATTTCCTTCGGACCCCAAAACTTCATCGGAAAACGGCAACCCGCGGTCGGACCAAGCATTCAAGACCTCTTCATAATTTAATTTCAGTAGCAAACCAGACGTTGGAGCTGGAATCGGATTCTCTTTCTCTTTAGCCGAGTCCAAGATTTTCAATTCGACGCTCGGTTTCTCCACAATCTTCTTTTTCTTCTTCTCGCCGGAGCTCGATTTGGACTTAGACTTAGATTTCAAGTTGGCCTCCGAATTTGCTGAACTCAACTTAGAGGTCGAATTGGGAGTCTTGTTGTTGAGTCTTGGCGAGATCTGGAGCATATCGACGATTGGGAAATTCCACCAGGTTGCTTCATTGGCGTTTCTAAATGCTCTCACCCCACTAGTCCTTCCAGTTGGATTCCCATACCAAGTTGGATTCATTTGGCCAGAACCATAGCCAGGAGTAGCAACAATACTGCTGGAGCCAGTGCCAGCATCGACCATTTCATTACAAACACTTAAATCCCCCAGGATACTGTCAATACCCTCTTCAATTTCCTCGTCAAGAATCGACTCGGCATCGAAATTATCCCCGTACCCATCACACAATTCCATGGAATTCGATTGTGAATCGACCTCCCCACTACTGGTCTGGCAAGACCTGTCGCTGAAGCCAATAAAGTTTGCAACTTTTGGCTCGTTTGAGAAATTGGGTCTTTGCGGAACGGGTTGGTGGAGTGGGAAACCAGAGTTGTCAAACACACGAAAAGGTAACAACAATTCCGCGGGCTCGTCAAGGAGAAAAGAATCCTGGGGTTTGGTGAACTTGCTGGGTTTGGTGAGATGCTCGATGGAGAATATGTTGGGGTAAACAGTGGAGAGAAGGGCAGCTGCTTCATTGTAGGTTTGGTTGGGGCGTTTTCGAGGTGTGCGTGGTTTTCTTGTGGAGATTGCTAATGGCGAATTGCTGGATTCAGAGAGAGTTGAAGACGAAGATGATGTATGTGAGGTTCTGGTGGAGGTAGATGGGGACTTAATGATTTCCAATTCCAATCTGTAGGTTCTGCCACCTCCACTTAGACATGAAGAAGACATTTGGAGATGATGATGATGGTGGTGGCACTAAAAAGAGAGTGGACTCGAATGGAGTTTGAAGGTCTAGGAACCGTATTCTGCAGAGAGAACAAGTCAAAAAGAGAATCAGAAGAACAAAACCATGAGCGAATGGGGATAACAAGGAGAAGTCTAAATTGTAGAGAACTTGGATCCTTCTGACACTTTAGATTGGGGTTGGATTCGGATTCGAGAAAATGAATTTTTCGTTAGAGAGAGTAAAACATGTCAATACAAAAGTACGAAGGAGAACCTGCAATTCTCAGTGAACTCCCATTTCCGACGCGGGCAGAGAGTTGGCGAATTGAGAGGCAAATTCTGCGATGCAATTAACAGTAAAGCTCAAACTTTCACTTTCTACTTGTGAATTTCGAAAGGACAGACCATATAGAGAAAGTAGTAAAACCCTGAACCCTGAAGAAAGTTAATACAAAAATAACTTGAGAACAGGAGAAAAAGCCAAGACTCGATAATATTTTAGAAAAGAAGACTTCTGAAAACAAAACCTCTAAAACCCGCCTAAAACTTACACAAACAATTCGTTCCCAACGAAGAGGATTCTAAAAGTTACAACTCCACTATTCCCTACAAAAAGAACAAGGGAATACCAAAACCCCAGAAAAACCCAGAATTGAAGACAATCAATGGGGAACTATATAAGAAAGGAAAGTTACCCAATGAAGGGAGAGCCAGAACACTATTAGCTTATAAGCTTAAGTAGAAGTGAGTAGTGGGCATGGGCAAGTATGTCACGGGTAAGAGCGAGATAAAAGGAAAATGATCTGTAGATATGGGGATATAAGGCTGAGACACGGACACACAGACAAACTCATTAATCTCTCTCTCTCTGAGGCTCTCTGGAGTGGACGGAGAAGAGACTCCAAGGCAGGTGAGATGGAGGCCAGAGGAAGAGACAATGTGGGGTGTGGGGACCACTCTCTAGTTTTCTTCTCTCTCTCTCTCTCTCTCCATTCTTCTGTTCAATTATTTCATGAGATCCGGTCATTTACAAAATTAGCCCTCCGCTCGGGCCAGAAGATTGTCAATTTTCACTTCTCCTTGTTTTAAGAGCTTGTTTGTTTTTGTGAGAAATAGATGAGAAAGAAATGGTGAGATATAGGGGAAGTAAGAGGGAATGAATACTCGATAGAAAAAACAAGAGAGATATGAGAAAAATGAGATATAATATTTTGTGGGCTCCATCAATTTCTATTTTTACCAAGTCGATGAGAAAAATGATTAAAAAAAACAAAAAGTTGATGAGTTATTCAAATTTGGCATTTGACTTACAAAATTTTCTTGTTTTTTTTTTCTTTTTTTTGTCATTTTATTGATTGACAATAAATAGTAAAAAGAAGGCATATTAAAAATATTATTATTAATAATATTCTATTATATAAAATATTATTTATTCAATTTTAAAATATATTATAAAGATATATTTTTTTTAATATTTTATATTATAAATAATTGAGTAATTCCGTACTTCAAAATTATCTTTCCTTTTATTTTTTTTTTTTACATTCAAAAAAATTGAGATCTTATTTTTATTTTCTCCCTTTCTATTTTTTAAGTCTATTAGAGACTCATTTTCATTTCTATTTTATCTAAATAACTAAGTGGGAAATGAGTTTTTTCTTTTTTATATACTTCTCTTTCCTGCACTTTCTTTCTCGTGAGTCTCTTTCGTTTCAAATTTGATTTCCAAACATAATGTAAAATCATTTTCTCGTTCACAAATTCTCCAATGTATTAATACAAATTCTCCAGAGTCTCTATTTCTAGACTTTTATTTTCGTTACCGCGACCTTTTCTTTTTTTTTTTTAACTTATTTCTTTAAAAAAGTATATGTGAATGTACGGGAAGCACAAATGGGGGGGGCATATTGGTCAATAAGAAATCTAATCATAATAATGGGCAAGCATGTATGGTCCTGGTTTGATTATCCCAATTTTCTGTCCCCCCCATACGGCAATACCACCTGCAACCTTTTGTGGAGAAGGTTTCTTATCCGCTGAGGTGTCGGGATCTCATTGGTCTTTTGGATTTTTTGAAGCTTATCTGGCATGTGTTTCATTGGTTGGAGAAATTATCAAGTGTATCCAGGCAACTGATAGCCTTTTTGGTGTCTTTTGCCTTTCTTTGTGGCAGATGGCAATCATACGTTGGGCTTATTAGATTCATAGCTTTGTGCTTAAATAAACCATTCTTGCACCACTGCCCCCCTATTTTGAGATATTACCATTTTACGGCACAATGGTCTTTTTTTTTTTTTTTTTTTTAAGACGAAATGAGAAAGTAAAGTACTTCTTCCACAATTTCAACGCAGAGAATTATAATAATTAGAGAAACAAATTTTTTAAATATATATTTAATTTTACTGCATATTTTTGTAAAAAATCGAACACACCATCTTTTCGTAAAAATAAAAATACAAAATAAAAATATATCCGAATAATTTATTGAAAGTTACAATCACTAGCCAAGGAGTTAAGTATTATTTTCTTAATTACTTTGCATATTATTGATTTTAATTTTCTAATTTCTAGAAATACAAGAGTGTATAATACACATAAGAGAATGGGGTGCAATGAGAAATAGGTTTTTTTGAGGGGGTTATTTTTTTATTCATTTACCAATTTTAAATGAAATTTAAATTTAAAATTCTTAAATTTATAAATAACTCAAATATTAATAAATTAGAGTCCATTAATTGAGGCAATATGTATATATTTCCTCTCGGGCAACTTGTAGTGTCACGTCACTGTTACACGTGGGACCCAAAAATTTTCCGGTTAAAAGAGAGAATTTCTTAAAAAGTAATGCACTTTTTTTATGGCATACGAGTCCAAGGTTTATAGGATATATCGCTTCGCTTCCTTAAAAATATCCGTAAATATCCCAGACATCGAGCAAGACGATATTTACAGGTTTATTTCTTTCGTTTCAAGTACTTAAACTTTTTGTTTGCAATTGAAAATAGCCAGTATTTCCTTGATTTTTTTTAATTTCCCCCCTCCCCCCCCCACGCGAACTTTTGACAAAAGGAAAATTTCGGATTTTTCGTTTTCTTCATATAAAATTTTAGTACATATATGTGCAACTTTTTTTTTTTTTTTTTTTTGTGAAATAGAGATGAAACTGAAACTTAACTGACTGTCCCGATTGCTACCAACAATAACTATAGAAGTGCTTAAGTATAAAATTTTTATTCTGATCACAAGCAGTGAAATTTTTAAATTAAAAATGATGCCCTTTTTTTTGGCCGAATATTCCTAAATTGTGAGGATCACTGGAAAATTGAAATTCTAATTCCACCTAAAAACAACATATCTCTTCTTATTCATTTCTTTTGTGTTTATAATACATCTCTGACAAATATAAACGTACAAATTTCTATGGTTTCTCCTCGAATTTTTGTTTTTATCTGGGGCTGAACGGGAATTTCCATAGGAAAAATCGAAGTTTTGACTCAGACCTGCCTTTCAGACTTTGTTTCGATGCAAATTTTTAATTCTTCTTTTTTTTTTCTCATAATAAACATACAAAAATTAAGAACCTTGTTTGATAGTGCAATTGAAAAAGATATAAAAAATTAAAATAAAAAAAACAATAAGAAAGAAAAAAGCCACGACAATCCATTTGTCTATCTCTTCTATAATAGGAAGCAGAAAATAGAGATTAGATTCTTATCATCGTCATCATCATCATCAACATGATCTCCCCAGGATTAGAGGCCACCGTGAGTTTTCGAATGGTGAAGACTTGGCACGGGCATATCCCTTCGTTCTCGTCACAAAAGTACGTCCCCTAGCTGCATATTCAAAACACAAACGACGAATTGGCAAACACCTTATCCTGTGGGAGGTGGGATGGAGCTCTCATGGCCTTTAAAACTGGATAAATCTCCAGGAGGAGGGATTTCTTTGTGGGACTAGAAATTCACGATTCATGTGACTTTTTGGCAGGCTAACAAGCCCGGTGATATTCTTTGTCTTCAGAGTTAAAATATCACGGCATGAAATTTGAGCATATACATGGGACCATGATCCTCAAAATCGCGAGTCATTTTCACCGTCATTATCTTCAGTCCAGTTGCAAATCTGGAGTGCAAAGAGTGCCGATTGATTACTTCTAAGCACATATGACTTCTCTTTGACGTCTTATTTGAAGTGTAGAAAACAATGGGAGATAAGATCAGCTGGTGGGGTTGGGAGGAAGAAGCGTTCACTCTCTGCCTTCTAACTAAGGGGGTGGTTTCGGTGATAAAATGAATCATGTGTAGAAAAATTAATTAGATGAATTTAAAATATAAATAATAAAGGAAAAAAAAACAAATCACTGTATTTATAAAAAAAATATAATTAAATATAAAAATATTATGATTTGAAGATAAATTTTTTGACAATAAGATTCAGATATTATATACATCAAACAATCATTTAGGTTATGTTAAAACCCTAACAGAGCTCGTCGGCCTTGCAATCTAAATGGGTCCACAATTTCTTGGTTCAAACTTTAATCTCGACGGCGACGATAATCTACGGTGGAAAGCACCCGAAAGGGAAGCGTTAGAGCGATGAAATTACTTCCGGTTAATCTTTAGTTACGGCCAAGTTACCCGTCTCTCTTTGTTGCCGTAGGAGTCGTATCACGTGCACCTCACATGCGCATCCCATTTACTTTGTAATCCTATCCTCACAAGCCGTTCTTCTTCTTTCTCCCACGGACCCTTCTCCCAAAATAAACCCCAATTTCGATTTCCAAAACCCTAGCGCTAATTTATTTTTACGCTTCCGTCTCTTTCTCTTTCTGCCATGGCCACTGTAGAAGCTGAGTCCCACCCCAGTAATGGCTCTACAGTTGCTCCAGAATCTTACGACCCCCAAGATTCCACGAATCCCCCGGAATCCGACCAGCAACGCTCCGCCGCGGCCGATTCGACGGTACCGACAGCAGCGGAGTCCGAACAATTAGCGGAAAATGTCGATCCGGTGTCCGCTTCCGCCAGCGCTGCTGCGACGGCTAAGTGGCCGGGATGGCCGGGGTACTGCGTGTTCAGGCTGATAGTGCCGGCGATGAAAGTGGGCAGTATTATTGGGCGAAAGGGTGACCTCATTAAGAAGATGTGCGAGGATACTCGGGCTCGCATCCGCGTTCTTGATGCCCCCGTTGGCATTTCTGACCGCGTTGTACGTGTTTCTTTTATTGTAGCTTCTCTCTCCTTCTCTTCTCTGATTAGGGTTTGTTTTCTCTTCTTTTATAATAATGATTGGAAATAATTCTTGGGGATTCACTCGCCGTGCAATGGGCATTGTGGGCGTTGCGAGTGCAACCGTCTTCGTGTTTAAATCCATAGGTTTTGATGGGGTTTATGAAAGGAATACTTCTAGAGTGCTGTAATCTTGTAGAAGTTTAGTTCTTTGCTTACGAATTTTTCTTTTTCTAGAAAAGGAATATCGAAAGAAAAGTTCGATCAAGAATGTTTGTTGGTAGAGAACATGGATTTGTAAGCTAAAATACTTGGCTTGGGTAGAAAGTGGATGATAGAGTAGGATTGAAGTTTACTTGAAATTAGATATGTGCTTCCCGCCCCTTTTTTTTTCAAACATACTTTTATATCCTAGGTCTTGATATCCGGGAAGGAAGAGCCAGAGGCACCTTTATCCCCTGCAATGGATGCTACAATTAGAATTTTTAAACGTGTTTCCGGACTACCTGAGGGTGATGATAGCACCTATGGAGCTGCTGGAATTGCATTCTGTTCAATTCGGTTTTTGGTGGCGTCCACGCAGGCCATTAATTTGATTGGAAAGCAAGGCTCATCAATCAAGTCAATACAGGAAAGCACCGGTGCATCTGTGAGGATACTGTCAGAAGGTATGCTTTTGATGTTGTCTTATGCATTATTTTTAATATTAGAGTTTAAATGCACACCTGTGTTGCTGTTGTTCACAAGTTCAGGTCTGTTGCGAATTTAGTGGATCTCAATGCTTGCCAATCTCATGTGCTAGTGTATTTTTTCCTTTTGGACATTCTTCAGGCTTTTTTTACTGTTGCTTGAATCTAAATTTTGCTGTAACCTAGGAGTGTATAGTGCATCCAAGGGAAAAGAAATTTGGATGGGTACGTGATATTATCATTCAGATTAAGCTATTAACTGATAAGCTTTTTCCACTAAAAGAATAGGTCTGTAAATCAGAGTAAAAGAGAGATTTTGCATCTTAAGCTAGACACAAAATTGAGATTCCTTTAAGAGATTTAAACATGCCATATTATCTTGACTTCAAATCTCTGAAGCCTTGAAGAATTCTATCATCTTCTGAAGGTTACTTCGTTAAGGCAGGCAAATCACTTCTAAGAAAACTGTGTAGATCTCTCCCCTTGAGGATGAGGAGCAAGGGAAATATTAGTGTGATCATTTTGGCATTAAAGTGTACCAGAGCAGAGCTAAAAAGATCTAAGCTTAGGATGTGAATTTTGCTATTTGGATCTGATTATGAAAATAAAGAAATAGGATACTCAAGATTGAAACTTGAAAGTAATTTATTAGTGTGTCACTAACTAGGTTAAAGAATAACCAACATCAAGCTAATAGTTTCAGGGGATCACTCCTGGTCCTAGGAAATCTTTTCATTCTCCTTGGGAACAGACAACCTGTAGACGTTGCAATCTTGAAGTCCGTCCATTTTATTATGCATACTTTCCTAGTGCTCTTCATATTTGGTTCCTATAAATAATGAATTTCAGCTGTTCAAAGATAGGCTTAGGTAAGCTAGGTTGAGACTTCCTACATGCATTTGCCTTTAATATTTCCTGCTATTTAATTTTCCTACTACTTATGTTTCAAATATGCTTGCAAGGTGAAAAAAAAAAAAGTGGGCTGTGGAAAATTTTGAGTTGTGCTTATGTCAAGAATGCTATAAGATTCATGATCTGTTGTATATATATGACCATGGAAAGCTGCTAGAATTTTTCCCAAGAGGCAGTTCAAGGTTGGTTACACTGCATGGACAAACATCATCTATCTCCATATTCATGTGTGTTTGTCAAAAGGGCTTTGTTTGTAGCCACTCCATCAAAGGTAGAAAACTTAAAAAGCAACTTGGAAGAATGAAAAACAGCATGGATAAATGCTTTAAAGATCCTAATTTTATCCTTTTTAGGAACATAGATTTCTTGTATTTGTGCTTACTCTCTTAGAAATGATGTACTACTATCCCTGTTTGACCCATTTGAAGCTATCAAGAGATTTTGTTTCTCTGTAGGCCCCTAGATTAATCTTGTCCTTTCTTTGTGCTTGTCTCATTAACCACCTTTTGGCTCCACATCATCCTTTCCTTAGCCTTAAAAAGAAAATAAAAAACTCTCTACTTTCAGATGAATCGCCATTTTATGTTGCTGCTGATGAAAGGATTGTTGATTTGCAAGGAGAGGCCTTAAAGGTTCTTAAAGCCCTAGAAGCTATAGTGGGTCATTTGAGGAAGTTTTTGATTGATCACAGTGTTCTTCCTCTTTTTGAAAAGAATGTAAGTATGATTTCTACCAATGATTAGTAATGTTATTCGCTACAGTTCACTAAGTTTTGCTTCCGTTATTTGCAGTTTAATGCATTAATCTCACAAGAACGTCAAGGTGAGCCCTTGGCTGACAAGTTATTGTTTGCCAATAGTTCTCAGGGCGGGATTGATACTGATTATCCTCTCCCAGCAAAGAGAGAGGCATTGTTCCTTGAACGCGAAACTCAGTTAGAGTCACAGATTCCTCCTTCTAGAATTTCAATTTATGGTCGAGATCATACACTTTCATCAGTTCGTTCTTCGTTACTCAGTCGTCCTAGTGGTCCCATTGTCACTCAGGTTAGTAGTTGTACTTTTAACATTTCTCTTCTCATTTTTCTCCAAGCTTTTGCATCTATCGATACCAGGTTTGCATATTGAGGCTCTTTGTTTTTAGTGTCGTTCTTTATAATTATGCCAGCTGTAATGAGGAGTGAAAAGAGGAAAAAGCTTCTCATTATACTTGTTTGATTATAATTTCTTTTTTTATCTGTGGAGAAGTTGATTACCCCATATTCATAAGGTTTTCTATTTGATTTGTTCAAAATTTGTTTACTTTAAAAAGGAAATAAGTGTGCCCTGCTGCATAATGTAGATACCATTTTGTTAAGCACAACTGTGCCGCCTTCTTAAATCTTACCTCGGTGTACTTTGTTTCTTATTGTTAGGCCTAGCATAACAATTCCTTTGGTGCTTCATCTAAACAGATAACACAATCAATGCAAGTGCCAATTTCTTATGCTGAGGAAATTATTGGGATTCGAGGGAATAACATTGCATATATTCGTCACACTAGTGGAGCTGCAATAACTGTTCAAGAAACGAGAGGTTTGCCAGATGAAATTACTGTGGAGATAAAAGGTACCGCATCACAGGTTCAGACGGCGCAACAACTGATTCAGGTGGGACATTTCTCCTCACTTACTTCTTGAGTTTTCAAGGTCCCACAAACCACTGCTATAATTATGCTCTGGATGGTGACTTTCAAAGATATATTTTTCTGTGAGAGAATTTTCTGTTTTTAAAGCTGATTGCTTGTTAAGTGAGACATGCTATTAAGTTAAAAGTACACTGTTAAGTGAAAAGCTTGTTACTGCAAGAATTTAATGTAGGGAATATTTGGGGTTCTAGGTAGATTTAGACTCTTAACTTTACACCATCTCCTCCTTAGCATCTTGATCTTTATTTTTCGTCTATCTGTGTCTCTGTGCTTGAATTTTGTTCACCACCAAGGTTTTTTCTGCATTTTTTCAAGTACTTAGCAGCTGAATTTGTACTTTATTTTGTGTTTCATTTAAGAAAAAACGTTAATTTTAGATTAGGTTTAAACCTGAAGAAAAACAAGTTATGTTACATACATAATTTGTCTTTATGATTAAGTGAGAAAGGCAAATTCAGAAAAGTAATAATTTCTGTTCATCTTTCATCCTCTTGCACTTTAGAAAGCCCAACTTTTGTGGGCAACTTCTTTTCTTCCCTCAATTTCAATTTAGCAATCAAATGAACTGTCATCTTTCTTGTAATTGTTTTTCTGTCAAACTCATTTCCTTCTTTCACCTTTATTTCTAAGGAACTGTAGTGTAAGGTAGATCTTTCTTTCATCAATGGTGAGTTTGCTTCCATAACATTGAACATTTAGGGACAAAGTTTATACAAATTTGATTGAATTTAACGGAAATCAGTCAGAGCCAATAGAGATATCTACATTGCAAGTTAATTTACAGTTCTTCACAGGATGGCAATAGATACATATAAGGATGTAGTAAAAAAAATGGATTGTAGAACTCTCTGTTAAAATATTCAGATATCTTGTGGATCTCCTCAAAAGTTCGTGATATTACGTCCTTCTTTGTTTTTACGTGAATGAGTCTAGCATTTAGTATGCATCGCTTCTCTTTGCAGGAATTCTTAAGCGATCACAAAGAACCAGTCGGGAGCAGCTATGGCAAGTATGAAAGCAGTTTGAGATCTGTATACTCTCCGTTGGATAACACACCTTATATTCCATCGTCATTGTCTGGCGAACCCTATGGCTACTATGGTTCTCCCAGAGTAGGAAGCTACACTGGGTATAGACTTTAACATTAACCGTGTCAGTGTTTGTGGGTCTTACTGAATTCCAATCATTCAGATTCAAGCAAAAAGCCAAAAAAAAAAAAATTAAAAAAAAAAAAAAGATGATACCTTGTGGAATGTCATATTTGTAAAGTTGTCAAAATTACATGTTGCTCTGTTTATCTGGTAGGATGACAAATCTTTTGAGGTAGCCCATCTTGGAAAGTAACATAAGCAAAATGTGATCAATCTGAGGCGCTGTACCTCTGTTTTCCTGCCCTGGTATTCATATGGAAGCTTCTCAACAATGCAGTATTTTCTGGAATCAAATATTCGTGTCCCCCGAAGGCAGGTGTGTGTGGGTCACTTTTTATTGGGAAGCCATCGGGGATATTGGTGTGTAGGGGAATTGGGATATATCAATTATCACATTTATGCGAGTCTAAATCGAGAGATAATTCGTTGTTTCTTCAGGCCTACTGCCTGATAACACGATTCAGGTATCAAGTAGAAATTCGAACTTTTAAGCACTGTTTATAGATGCGACATGTAGCTCCAAACTCAATCGATGAAGCCAACAATTGTCGTGCCCTGGCAAATAATGCAGGTGTCTCCAGGCAGGAGATAAATTGCTGTCATGTAAATTTGGTGGCCAATACAGAACAAAACTCAACACCTTAAAATTTATTTAAAAAAAAAAAACCCATGGGCTTCTATTTAAAGTCTAAACTGAGATATAATTTAATATTTGCATTGGTTGTTTAATTAATAATTTAATATATTTTTTATATTAATTTGAATTTAAATTTTTTATTTTTAATAAATAATAATTTATAATAAAAGTATAATATTAAATTTTAAATTTATTAATATTAAAATTAAAAAATTTAAAAAAAACTTCATTTAAATTTAAAAATATTTTTATAGTAAATCCTCCTAACCTCAATCACTAAAATCAGACTTAAAAAAAAAATCCACCTAAATCTAAAAGTTATTTAAATGATGGATTCTCTAGGCCTCGGTTCATCACCGTAACCATTAACATATCTGCAAAGTAGGAAAAAAAAAAAAAAAAGGGAAAAAAGAGAAAAGCAGAAACCGAGTTATCGCGTACGGAGGTTGGGAAGCGGGAACTAAATTTATCCTGGAAGCTGGAAGTCTACAATAGGAACCACTCACGACCCATCCACAAGGAGGACCGCACAGCCATAGCCCCAACCAAGCACAGCGCGCCATTAAACTGAAGTACTGAGAAGATTGGAAGAGGAAGAATGCCGACCTTGAACCTTTACACAAATGTTCCAGTAGACGCGGTTATCTCCTCCGATATTCTCAAAGACGCCACCAAATTGGTTTCTAAAATCATTGGCAAGCCTGAATCCGTTGAGTTCCCGTCTTCTTCTTCTTCTTTTTTATTACGGTTTCTCTCTCTCTGCCTGTTTTTTTTTTCTTCTTTTTTTGTTTCCTCTCGGGGGCTCTACAACGGAAGGATGGGCTACTGCTTATCTGCTGTTCGACGAAATTACTACGTCAACCTCACACGCCGAACACCCTTCTGCTTTTCATTTATGTCTATGACTTGTTTTCTCCTTGCTTTTTCAGTACGTGATGGTATTGCTTAACGGAGGGGTGCCAATTGCATTTGCGGGCATCGAAGCGCCGGCTGCATACGGAGAATTGATATCCATTGGAGGCCTTGGACCGAGTGTTAATGGGAAATTGAGTTCAGCTATTGCTGATATCCTTCAAACCAAGCTTTCCATTGATAGCTCCAGGTTTTACATCAAATTTTATGACGTGCAGGTAATCTAAATTAGCTCTGCTTTGCTTTGTTATGATTTTTGTTTTGTCTTTCACGTGTTTCTTGTCTTTACTTGGATGGAAATCAAATGTGGAATGATGTTTGCATTTGGGTTGAACTTAGTTCACTTGATTAGGCTAATCAAGGATGTGCACAGTTGGGGAGACTGGTTCTTGCATACGATTTTAGTATGATCAAAATGGAGGGATTCTACTGAATCTTGGAGCAATTTTGATGTTCTTCTTCTTTCTTTATTTCGGATAAATGAACATTCAATTTTAAGTTTGGTACATTCATGATTCCAATTGCCAGTTCTTTTGTTCATTATCAAAGAGCTCTGCTGCTTCGTACTGATCTTTTTCTTTGGTTTCCCAGGGCTCATTCGTTGGCTTTAACGGGTCGACTTTCTGACAGCTTCCCAAGACATGTCCAGAACATGTGGAAAGGGCTAATCATGGGGTAGTGCTGGTTGGTTGTAACTTTTGCCTAAAGTTGCCATTTTTCTTCCTGGCTTCTTGTTCCTGATGTTTAACTGCATCTAGAGGTACTCTTTCCTCGTATCTATCGCATTTTGATGCTTGGACTTGCAAAAGTGCAGAATCTTGATTTGCAAGTTGGGCGGGATACTGAACTTGAGATTGATGGGACAAGTAGTGTTGGAGGCAAGCATTACTCGTCTGCAATACTAGCACACGCTCAAAAAAAAAAAAAAAGAAAAGAAAAGAAAAGGATGCAAGTAAAAGAATATTGAGGATGAAAAATACTTGAGATTGGTGGGGGTTAGAATGTTGATTTCAACTTCTGAATTCTCCTTTCCTTGTTTCGGAAGAAAAATTATAGCATATTAAATTTACGTCAATGTTTTTATTAATCTAAGTCTCACATGCCGCATTGCTTGAAAAAATATTCTTATTCCGACGGACACCTCAAGCACTAATTACTCCGAGCCTACCGCGACCATCGATAAAAATCTAATCTTCAATAATCCAAATATTGATCGGATGCGTCTTTGGCTTACATCCACGTCAATATGTGAAGATTCCCAAAGGTTGCACAAAATTGAAGATGACGACGATCACCACCAACATTTAGTTGATTGTTAATATTTAATTATACACTTATTACATGGAATTCAATAGGACAGCCCAATTAAAGTTAAACATGATGATAAAAATAAGTAGGAATCCTACTTATTTTGTTCCTTCCCTTTTAATATTCACAAAAAATGCCTCTGCTTTAATTCCTAAACAATATATATATATATATATACACATAAGTAAATTAAAAGTTGTTAGCTCTTGACAGTTTACAAAAAGAAAGAAATGAAAAAAAAAAAAAGAGAAAGAGATTAGAGTGCATCTAATAATATGTGTCTCTTCACACATTTTTCTCTCTCTCTCTCTCTCTTTTTTTCAAATTAATTAATTATTTTTTGGGTTTGTTGAGACATTTTTCAAAATTACTTCTTTTTTTTTTTTTTAGTTGCTTAGTCGAAATATTTTTCAAATTAGTATCAAATTATTGGTGGCTTCATTTGTTTAATATTCAACTCTGTGAAGCTCTTGGGACCGTTGTAATATTGTGATGGCAAAATTGCCCTTAAGCATGGTTAACCGTTGGCTGTAAAAAGGGTTAAGCCCCCTGTCGCTTAAGAGACTACGTCTCATTCCTTTGCGCGCGCTCTCTCTCTCTCATCCTCCCCATCACCGCTCCGCTGAAAACCAGCGTCGTCACAACCACCGCCTCCCACCTTATGTCCGTCAAACTCCGGCGGCCAGCAAACTCTCCCCTCCTGCTCCTCCTCCACAAGCCCTAGAAGAAACCCAAATTCTAGAAAACCAATTCTAGGCCACAAGAATGGAATTCTCGGCAGAGGGAAAGAACGTGCTTGGTCAAGGGAAAAAAACTATTGTTTCCTCAAATCTTGATCGGTCCCACAAAGAAAATCTTGAGTTTGTGTCGATGATTGCCCAACAACAGAGAAAAGGAAAGAAAGCAACGGTTCTTCTTCGTTCCTTAACTCGACCCCCTCCGGCCTGGGTGGTTTTTCCGTGGTTCTTGCGTTTATGTGTGCATATCTTTACTGGAGCCATGGCGGCGGGTCGTTACTTCTCTGTGTCTTGTATTCTTTTCCCGTTGTTTTTTCAGTTTCTTGATATTTGTTCTTTTAATTTCTTCTGAACAAACAGTAATTGGTTGACACTCGAGGTTTCAACGGCAGAACCTAACCCTCCCTTTATTTTTGAAGGTTAGAATCCTCGTCATATTTAATCAATGTTTTTTGCAATTCTCGTCTGTAATTTGAAATGGTCAGTTTTGTTGAGTTTTTCTTTTTCTTTTTCTTTTCTTTTTTTTTTCCTTGGAGGAGGATTGGAGATGATGACAGGCGAAGAGTTTTAATCTTTGGTAAAAAGATGCGTTCTTTTCGCCGTCCAAGAAGGGCTAATGTCTGTTGATTTTAAGTTTCTTTTTTCTTTTCTTTTTTTCTGGGTGATGCAATTTCTGCTGCTATTTAATTCACTTGTTCTTTCTATTGTTTCAGGTGATTATGCCGTTGATTATATATAAAATCGCAAGAAAACCCCGAGAATCAAATGAAGAAAAAGTTCTGTTTTTTTTTTTTTTTCTAATAGTCAGAGAACGTATTTTGACAGAAGCCCCGGAGAATCTGAGATGAAATGTAGTGATTTATGATGGTCCAATGGCAGCGAAATGGGAAAGGAAGCGGCAGCTTTTAGGTATTGGTTTTTGCTTCACATAGACCCGTTCTGTTTCGTAATTTGATGCTCTGATACTGAATGTATTGTGCAGCATTATTCCATCCCGATAACATGGCTTTTGCAGAGAAATTAAAGTCGTGCTTGCTAAGGTTAGAGATGAATTTTAGATGTATGAGTCGGATTGTGGATCTGCATGTGTTTAAGGTAAAGTGATTTCTGTTTTTGGTTTCATGGTGATTTACCTGTCTGAGATCACTACCACTCTCCGTTGTTTCTTGGTGCATTGGTCTGTACGTCTTTTCTCCTTTTTGGTGCTTTTTTGGGGCCAGGCCATGGGGGCAGAATTCACCTAAATAGTTACTCTAAAAGAATGATGCTCAAGCAAATAAGAACCTAGCTTTGGATACTTGTAGTATTATGATTTGTCTTTCACTCCTTTGTCTTGCAAATTGAACGTCGGTAGAAAAGATATGTGTGCTACATGTGGCCCTGCAATTATGGGAAGGAAGAGTATTATCTTGATGGTGCATGTGCCAGAGAAAAAGAAAAATATTGCCATTGCAAATTGATTATGGTACCTCGTGGGTGGTTTCGAGGAGATGGACAATTAGTTCATCTTGTAATGTTTTTGTATTGCTTTGCAATGGCACAACTCACTACTAAAATCAAGCATCTATAATCAGTTCTAAACAGAAAGGTGAATTTCTCGTGTATGAATCCTTATATCATTGAAGGCTACCTTTTGAAAATCTAATTGTTTAACTTTGTGGAGCATTGAGCTTGTCCCTTGTAAAAATTCAAATTGTTGATATATCCATGGCTGCATTTGAGGTTTAAAGTCTTGATCTTTGTGTGGAAAGCTTAAGTCACACACAAAATGGCTTTCAAAGTCACTCCATAAATCTTTTGGTTTTCTAAACTCAAGGTCTTCCATTTTCAGAATAGTGGCCGGTGAAATCATATTGAACTTTATCTTCTTTCTTTTTTCCCAATTAATTTTTCGCATTCCTTGCCTGTTGTTTGAACTAGTGACTGAATTTGAGGATTTCTTTTTCCTTTTTGGCTAGGCAATGATTGAATATTGAAGATGATGGTAGCATTTCGAGAACATTGGCCAAAGAGGTCTAAAGTTTATTTTTCTGTTGCTTTTTCTCTCCACTTTTTAGGACAAACTTAGGCTGTTGAGGTTATTTAATTTACATTTGGCAGCAGTGGCTCAATTTTCTGTTTTATTTGGAGTTTGTCTTGTGTCAGGTTCCAAACAGTAGACAATGGTCTATAAAAGCCCCCAGTTTACAATGATTTTGGCACCACGGAAGCTATTTAAAACTTCTTTGCATCAATAATGCGGGGCTGCACACGAGGTATTAATCAGATTGGATTATTTCATTAGCTTTTCTTATAATAATCTTGATCTCTAAGACTGGCCAAAGTTGATATCTTTGCTGACACACATTGCTCTCTTCACTGTGAACAAAAATAACAATCAAGAGCCATCATCTTGTTCTGCACCTTCTACATTAGGGGACACAAGCTATTCTAGTGCAGTACACATTTTCCAGAACCTTGAAGTAATCTGCTTTTATCAGATTCTCACTTTCCTTCTCTATCTTTCACTTTCAAGTTTCAATAGTTATCTTTAAAAGCAAACCAAGGAAATCTAATGATTTGTTGCTGCAGGTCACTGGGAGTCATCAAAGTGTAATTTTCCTGAAGCTTCCATATTTGTCCTGCCTCATGCTTGGCCAAAGAAAAGAAGAGAAAAAAAAAGAAGAAGGTAACTCAGATTGGTAAAGTGTTTTGATTGGATGAATTTGAACTATTTTTAGTCTTCTTTTGTGTTCTTGACATATCTGTTCATTTCCTTTCCAAAAATCAATGCAGTATTCTAAAATATTAATATTTTAGCTTGTGTTTAATTTTCACCATAAGAACGAAAGTTATGAATTTATGATGTTTAATTGAGGTTGTTTGTTCTGACCCGTTGACTCTGAGCTATTGTGCTGGTGAGAAACCATTTCTTTATTAGGACCTAATTGGGAACAAAAGAGAGATTGAGGACCAAAATAGAGAAATAGGAAAAATGATTTAGTGTAATTGTGCAAATAATAATAATATTTCATCTCTTTAATTTTTCCTTTTCTTTTTTTTTTTAAAGGGTTTGTTGAGACATTTTTCAAATTAGTACCAAATTATTCATGGCTTCGTTTGTTTAATACTACATTTATCTTTAATATCCGTTGGAATACTTGTGATGACAAAATTGTCCTTATGAAAGTTGGCCGTTGCATATAAAAAGCCTTTTGGCGCAGTCGCTTGGAGACAAACAAACATCTCATGTCCTTTCTCTTCCCCCTCTCTTGGCTACCTCATTCTCTACCTCTGCCTCTTCGTGATCCATCCTCCTCCCCATCTCCGCTCCGCTACCCTGAAGGCCAGCGCCACCACAACCACCGCCATCACCACTGCAACCACGGCCTCCACCACCTTCTTTCCATAAAACTCCCGCTGGCCAGAAAGCTCTCCCCTGCTCCTCCACTGGCCCTACAAGAAAACCAATTCTTGGCCTCTGTATCTCGAGAAAATAATCAAGAGACGCAAGAATAGAATTCCGGACAGAGGGAGAGAGAGAGAGAGAGAGAGAGGAAAGAAAACAATGGTTCTTGGTTCTTTAACTCGACCCCTCTCGCCTGGGTGGTTTTCCAGTGGTGTCGGTGCGTTCGATTGGGCATATCTTTCTCTCGTTGAGCCATTTCCCTCTGTTTCTTGATATTCTTCTGAAAGAAACTTGGGGTTTCACGGCAGAACCTAATCTTCCATCCTTTTTTTTTTCGAAGGCTAGAACACTTAATCTATTTAATCAATGTTTCAGCAATTATTGTCTGTAATCCGCTTACTTATGTTGAAAATTTCTTTTTCTTTTCTGTTTTTTTTTTTAATTCCTAGGAGGAGAATTGAAGATGATGACAGCGAGAAGCATTTATCAATGGTGAAAAAGATGCGTTCTTTTACACATCCAAGAAGGGCTAATGTTATCTGATTTTAAGTTTCTTTTCTCCTTTTTCTATATCTTTTTGGCTGTCCCTTCTTTTCGCGGCTATTTAGTTTACACGTTGAGGAAATCTTGGACTGAAGTTTTTTTTTTTCTTTGCATTACTTGTTGTTTCTATTGTTTTAGGTGTCGGACAAACACAATTGATTATAAATCAGATTGCAAGAAAACCAAGTCCAAGAAGGTACAAGAGAATGAAGAAGAAACCCCGAGAACAGAAACCCATCAAGAGGGAAAGTTCTTTTTTTGGGTCAAAGAAAGCAATTTGGATCAAAGGCTTCAAAGAATCTCAGATGGAATGCAGTAATTTATGATGCTGAGAAGTGGGAAACAAAGCGGCAGCTTTTAGGTGTTGGTCCTATTACTCGACCCTTCTTCCCTAGGTGGTCATCTTAGTTAATTTCCTTTGTGCTCATCTTCTCTCTAACTCTTGATATGTTTTCTGGTTCCTTCTCCGTGAACCCTAAATTGGTTGCATTGGAGGTTTAGAGGCAGAATCTAACCCATCGTAGTCATGGTCTTTGTGTGGAAAGTTTAGTCGCTAAAGTCACGTTCAAAATGGCTTTCAGACTCACACCATGAAATTTTGGTCTTGGCAACAATCTCATTAAACTTTTATCTTCCTTTTGTTTTTCCATCAATTTTTTGGTATTCCTTGTCTGTTGTTTGACCAAAGTTTATTTCTCCTTTATTGTTGAGTTTGTTTAATTTACAAGTTGAGATTTGGTAGCAGTGGCTCATTTTTCTGCATCCTTTGAAGTTTGTGTTGTATCGGATGTCAAACAATAAGATGACGACAACGAGGAGTTTATTTAATCCTCCATTTATTTTTTAAGTTTAAAAGATTTAACCTATTTATCAAAGTTTCAGCAACTCTTGTCTGTAATTTACACTGGTCAATTATGATGAACTTTTCTTTTTCTTTTTTCTTGGAGGAGGATTGAAGATGATGACAGCGAGAAGTTTTGATCTTTGGTAAGGTAAAAAGATGCGTCCTTTTCCACATCCAAAAGGACTAATGTTTGCTGATTTTAAGCTTCTTTTTTCTTTTCTTTTTGTTATTATTATTTTATTTTTTATTTTTCCATTACTCGTTGTTTCTATTGTTTCAGGTGTGGACAAACACCATTGATTGTAAACCAATTACAGGAATACCAAGTCCAGGAAGATATAACATCCCGAGAAGAAAATGAAGGAGAAGCCTAAGAACCCAATTCCATCAAGAGGGAAAGTTCTTTTTTTGTCAAAGAAAGTAATTTGGATCAGAGGCTCCAAAGAATCCGAGATGGAATGCAGTGATTTATGATGGTCCACTATCCCAGAAATGGGAAAAAGCTGCAACCTTTAACTGTTGTTCTTTTACTCGACCCTTCTCTCCTCAGTCAATTTCCTTTGTGCTTTGTCTTCTCTCTGACTCTTGAAGTGTTCTCTGCTTCCTTCTGCATGAACCCTAAATTGTTGGCATTTGAGTTTTAAACTTTGGTTGTTGATGTTATTTAATTTACATTTGGGAGCAGTAGCTCAATTTTCTGCCCTTTTTTTTTTTCAGAGCTTGTGTTGTGCCAGATGCCAAACAAAAGACAATGGCCTGTAAAGCCCCAGTTTACAATGACTATAGCACCATGAAAGCTAACCAAACAAATGTTTCATCCACAATGCGGGCCTACACAAGAGGTATTGAGCAGATTGAATTATGTCATTAGTTTTCTTATAATGATCTTCATCTCTAAGACTGACCAAAGTTGTTGGCCTTGCTGTCACACATTGCTCTCTTCACTGTGAACAAAAGTAACAATCCAGAGCCATCATCTTCTTCTGCCCCTCTTATTTTAGGAACACAAGCAACTCTAGTGCAGTGCAGTACACATTTTCCAGAACCTCGAAATACTCTGCTTTTATCAGGTGCTCACTTTCCTTCTTTATCTGAGTTAAAATTTACACTTAGCAATAATTATCATCAACATATATGCATTTTCTGCACATGGGGTTTGAAAGCAAACCGCGAAAAAGCTAATGATTTTTTTAAAATATTGCAGCTTGTCGCTAATTTTCACGACAAGAACGAGATTGATGATGGCTTAATTTATTTTGTTGGTTTTGACCCGCTGTCTCCGAGGCGCTGACTGTGCTTGTGAGAAATTATTAGAGTCTTTTGACTTTTAGGGCGTAATTGAGAACGAAGGAGAAAATCGGGACCAAAATAGAAGAACAGAAAAAGTTTCAGCAATATTTTTAGTTTTACATTTTACCACTGCCCTAAAAATTAATATTGAGAAATAGAAAAGGCTTCCCCACCACCGTCTTCCCCCGAAAGCCCAAGAATCATATTTATTTCTGCATTCGGAAGTGGAACGGCGGCGTTTCCGGCAGTGGAAGGAAGAATGAGCGCGGAAACGAAGTTCAGCCTGCTGGTGAGCATGTTCGAGTGGATACAGAAGAGCAAACAAGCGGCCAAGAAGCGGGCCAAGTTCCGCAAGTTTCTCGACAACTTCTGCAAGCCCGACGACTACTTCGGCTCCATCCGGCTGGTCCTTCCGGGCCTCGATCGCGAGAGAGGATCCTATGGCCTCAAGGAGTCGGTGCTCGCCACCTGCCTCGTCGACGCCCTCGGCATGTCCAGGGAGTCTCCCGACGCCCTTCGCCTCTTCAATTGGCGCAAAGGCGGCCCCAAGACCGGCGCCAACGCCGGCAATTTTGCTCTTGTTGCCTCTGAGGTGCGCTTTTTTTTTTGGGTTTCATGTTCCTTTTGCTTTGTTACTATTGTTTAAAATTTTCTCAATCTTCGGTAAAATTGGAAGTGTTCATAGTAATACTTTTTACCGGCGGCCTGTGAAACAGGTCCTCCAGCGTAGGCAAGGAATGGCTTCAGGTGGACTGTCAATCAAGGAACTAAATGAATTGTTGGATCGATTGGCTTCTGCTGAAAACAGGTATGCCAGTTGATGGCTTCATCGTGATTGTTGGTTTACGCCATTCTTATTTTTCTGTTCATTTATATTAAAATGCTTCCTGCTAAGTAAACATGGAATAGTTTGAACTGTTGAAATTTATATGTTTGGTTCCCTTGTTTTTGAGGTTAAAGTAGAATGACTTTGGGCCTCGTTTTAAGTTTCCAAACATAATGCATTGGTTGCGTTTGGTTTTCTTGTTGATTGCTATGGATGTTGCTTTGCTGACTTGCAGTCATCTTTTTATTTTCCCTTTATCTCCGACAATTACAAGAACAGGGCAGAGAAGACTTCAATTCTTTCTACTCTGATTAACAAGACAAACGCACAGGAAATGAAGTGGATTATCATGATAATTCTTAAAGGTGTTGACTTTAATAACCACAAGCCTATTGGTTACTTGTTCATTCACCTTTTCCCTCCCTTAAAAACCCTACCATGTCAGAATGTAAATATCAACTGCATTTATTAAATCTTTTGCAGATCTCAAGTTGGGTGTCAGCGAAAAAACCATATTTCATGAGTTTCATCCAGATGCAGAGGATTTGTTCAATGTAACATGTGATTTGAAATTGGTATGTGAGAAGTTGCAGGATCGAAGTCAAAGGCATAAACGCCAGGTGTGCTACACACATTAATGCAATTTTTCTAATTTGTCAAAACTCTAATATTCATTCAATGAGAATCTGAAATGCTTAGTGATGCGTTCTTTTCATTTTATTACATGCTTATGTGCAACTCATCTGTATTTTGTTGAGTTGTAAGTTCTGTATTTTGTGTTTTTAAGATATATTTTAGTTGGTGTCTGAAGGTACCGCATATGATATAATTAATTTGATTCGATTTGATTTTGAACTAAGCATTCAAACAAATTTCAACAGTTTAATGGGTGATGTAAAAGATTTCATGGTATCAAGATGTTAAGTTATTTGAACTAGAATGATAGTAATCATTTGTAAGCTTATGTTGTGGGATGGGGGCAGGTATTTATTAGTGCCTAAACTTTAGCTCGGCTGTTGGTTATTGTCAATTTAGTAACTTTCAATTCTTTGCTGCTCTTGCTACAAGAAGCCTTGCAAATTAGTGAAAGGCTATTAATTTTTTTGATATTTTTTTCATTGCCTTTCAGGATATTGAAGTTGGAAAGGCTGTTCGCCCACAACTAGCTATGAGAGTTAGTGATGCTCAAGCTGCATGGAAAAAGGTTCTGTTCTATCATTTTCTTTTTTATCTGTTCTGATTCCTTACATTCAGTTAAATATCTAAATGCTAAACATTTCAATAATGCCCTAAATTTTAATAGCCAGAAAAAAGAAATTTCAAGTGCAGATGTACAGAGAGAGAGAGAGAGAGAGAGAGAGAGGCATGTATGCGTGCATATATGCGTGTGTGTGTGTGTGTACACGTGTGCATGCTTAAATGTATATTCATACATGAACATGAATTGTCTACAATCTTCACATTCTTTCAATAAGCTTTCCTCTGCTTCTCCACGTCTCTTTCCTCATCTGCTCACCCAAACCATGTAGCTTCATGGGAAGGAAGTGGTTGTAGAATGTAAATTTGATGGTGATCGCATCCAAATACATAAGAATGGTACAAAGGTGCACTACTTCTCAAGGTGAGTGATCCAAATGTCCTTATTGTGGTTGGTCATTTAAATTTCAGTAGTTTATCTTGGTCTCTTTTCCTTTTATTTCAAAATTTGAACAAGTACTCTGGAATAAGATAAGGCATAAGTTTTTTAATTATATTTGAAATTGCATAGGGCTATGATTGTGGTTGAAGTAAAAGTTATTTTAAATTGCTCATTTGGAAATTGTTTTGAATGTGGTTACTTAGACACAAAATTCTGTTTTGTTTTGTCGCTTATGCAGGACTTTTCTTGATCACTCTGAATATGGAGATGGAATGTCAGATGTTATTGTGCAAAATGTTTTGGCTGATAGGTGTGACTCCATTTCTATCTGTCACGCTGGTACTCTTTTGTTTTTTATTCTTTGGCTGGCTTTCATTTCTTAGATTGTCTCCCCAGTTTCACACTTTATTAGATTGTACAGACTGGAATCATTTCAGATCTAGGTGACATATCTTCATTCCCATGGGATTTGCAAGGTGGGACATAAACCTGAAATTGATACTTAGAACATTTTCCAGATAAATTGTAGGAGTGTATGCTGATTTATGACCTTGTGGTTAAGACATTTTTATTCATAACATGCTTTTAAAATTTTAGAAGCGTCTTGCTAGTCTTTCTTTCTTTTAAGCTTCTTTTCCTTATAATGTTGTATAGGTGTATACTTGATGGTGAAATGTTGGTTTGGGATGCCTCTATGAATCGGTTTGCTGAGTTCGGTTCAAATCAAGAAATAGGTTGTTAAACACTCTGATTCATATCTATCCTTTCTTTCTTTTTCTTTTTTATTTTCCATTTTTTGTGGCATTAGGTACTTATAGCTCCATACTATACTTTTTCAGCAAAGGTGGCAAAGGAAGGGTTTGACAGTGATAGACAGGTTGTATTTCAGTTTTCTTTCAGATTTTTTAATTTTTTCAGGGTTTTCTCTTTTCACTGTAACAGGGATCACCAGTCTAAATCTAAAATACATGTTCTTCTTATGCAGCTATGTTGTATCCTTTGTACATCAGGGCCCCTCAACTTAATGTTGAGTTGGGATCCAGCTTTTTAAGTGCTTGACACAGGGGCTCAATACATCCTCCCTTATAAGCCTTGGTATAGTTAGCTTTTACCTTGACATGACTGCTAGATGTTGCTTTTGATATCCTTTATGTCAGAGATACCAGTGTCATTCACCAAAGTTTGAAGGAAAGGCATGAGCTTCTCCAAAAAGTTGTGAAGCCTTTGAAGGGTCGTTTGGAGATATTAGTACCTAGTGGAGGTCTTAATGCCCATCATCTTCCTGGTAAAAATTATATATGTCCTATTGCACACACTCGATATCTTTTAATGGACTCAGTAGAAATCATTTCAGATGATTTATGATGCTTTCTGTTAATGATTTTAATTGATTATTTTCCTTGATACTAGTATGATTGTGATGACTTCGGGACTAATTGTTCACAGACTTCTTCTCTAGTAGAATGGCCAATGAAATTTCCAGGGAAAGAAAAATATCAACCTCTGGGCTTGGCGATTGATGCTGTGGCTGAAATTTAATTTTTACAATGAGTGGCCAATTGCAAGATGTGACAATAATGACACAGTAGCCTACATCCTTTTTTTTCACTTCAGCAATAGTTACTATGGACTGCTAGAACAGCTAATTTAGAATACACTCTAGCTAATGGGATCAAAACCTGAAACCAAAGTGAATCATAAAAATGAAGCCCAAAGAATGACCTAAAGCCCAAAACCTTGTTGTTAGTAAGCAGCTAGAAAAATTAAGGCCACCATATAAAGCATGGTTCAGTGTTATCCCAGCAGATCAAGGCCTGAGATCTCATATTTGTTTTTCCTATTTTCTTTCCTACTTCATACTTAATTTGGTTCTATTGCCAATGTATATAGTAGTTAACTTTTGGCTTATATAATTCCCTCAAGCCCTCTGGTATTGGCATGCTGAGTTTCTTTACAACATTGTTGTGGGTTTTGTGTAATGTTAAAATTGGCAGCTGTGCAAATGATGCAGGAGAACCTTGTTGGTCCCTCATTCCTCACGATGTTGATGATGTTGAGAGATTTTTCAAGGAAACCATTGAGAACGGGTTGGTTATCTTATTTAATGTCATTGGCTGAATGGGTCATAATTAACCTTCAGTTGTCATGGGGTTTTCTTGTGTCTTACTTTTTATCATGCTTTCTCTCCCCCCTCCCCCAATCATCTTCTTAACTCTGTGCACAGTGATTGACAATATTTGGTATTAACCTTCAGTTGTCATGGGGTTTTCTTGTGTCTTGCTTTTTATCTTGCTCTTCCCCCCCCCCCATCATCATATTAACTCTTTGTGCACACTGATTTACGGTATTTGGTCTGTTTTGAGGAAAAGTGACTAATCTTCAGTTGTCAAGGGTTTTTCTTGTGTCTTGTATTTTTTATCTTGCTCTCGCCTTCCCCTTAAATGTCATCTTATTTTACTCTATGCATACGCTAATTGACAATTAGGAAAGTGACTGACTATCATGCACAAAGAATTTAATAATTAATACTAGTGAAAACTGACAGCTATACTTGTGCGCTCTGCATTTGATGCATTGTCCATGGAGATTGAGTAATGCACATTGGTTGAAATTAGAGGCATTGCTTACAAAGGGCATTGAATAAGTGTGGGGGGAACAGAGTTGGGTGTGCATGTAGGGAGACACTGGGGAAAGGCACGTGAAAAGTTATGCACATATGTGGAGTGCATGTGTTGAGGCTACCCTTATTTGATGTATGTTGTCATGCAATCAGTTGGTGCTACTCTCAAGTCCTTCAATTACATTTCTTTTGTCAAAATTGTATTTTGCATTTGCAATCTTGAGAATCAAAGCAGCAAATTGCAATATTTGGAAACAGTGACATTTTTCTCTGCACCTATTCAGCAATGCATGTATGCATGTGTTTACTGTTTATTTTTTATATATTCTGGAAGTTATTTTATTTTATATAACAATTTCAGAGATGAAGGTATTGTGTTAAAGGACCTTGGTTCCAAATGGGAACCTAGTGATCGGAGTGGAAAGTGGTTGAAACTGAAGCCCGAGTACATTCGTGTTGGTTCTGACTTAGATGTTCTTATCATAGGTATGTAATTGCTCCTCTTAGTTGTCTCATTGAAGAAATTTATTATTTTCTTCAAAGATCTGCTTTCAATGTTCTGTTTGTAGGAGGATACTATGGCTCTGGTCGTCATGGAGGAGAGGTTTGTTTGCCATATTTCTTCCTAATTCTTCCCATTAATATATTTTTTTTGTTGTGTAATAAATAGGAAGTATGCAAAGTTGTTGTAGATGGACTGCTTCCTGATTTTCTCTAGGATTTTTATGGCAAAGTGTTAGTATTTTACTCTTCTTTTTTTTTTTTTTGCCCTTCTTTAAAAATATGACATAAGAGTTTCTCTCAATTGTAGGTGGCTCAATTCTTGTTAGGCCTAGCAGATCGTCCTTCTGCAAATGAATACCCTAGACGGCAAGTCTCAGCCACCTACTGAGCTGTTAACAATTCCATGCTTCTCTATAATGGCGAGATATCTAAAATTCTATGTCCTTTAGTAATTCTTCACTTTCCTTCCTTTTCTGTCATTGAAAGTGAAATGATCTTCTCAAGTTCTCACTGTATTTTATCCATTCATATTCTGTATAGAATAGACATCATAAGTTTAAAAATATGTAAATATTGAGTGTGAGAATTAGTTATCAAAATTGCAATAAATGGAGGCAACTTCTCTTAGTACACTCCCCCCTCTGCACACCCCACCCCGAAAATATGGACAAATGGATGGAATATAACCATGTGGTGTCATAAACTTGTGCACATGTCTGTTTTACTCTTATTTCATTGTTATTAACAGATGACTTAAGTTTTAATAGGGAGAGAATCCCAATTTGGAGGCAAGGACAATATTATTGTTATCATAGCAACAAGTTATTAGTGAAAAAGTAGGATGGGGAGAGTTCTCGGTTCAAATATCTCTGGCAGACAAATTTAATCCTACTTAACTTCTTGTTTGTTCACAATATGATAGGTAATGTCCTGTTTATGTAACTAAAAACTAAAAATTTGTTAGCATGAACCCAAGTTGACTGGTGCAATCTACCCAATACTCAGTAGCGAGTGGCTTGTCAAAATATTTGTTTTGTTATCACATTACTTGTGGGGCATGTTTCAAGTCATTCACCTTGAGTTTATAGGTTGAAGAAGTTAAAAGGTGATTAGCATTATTTCATTGAGTCATTTTCCCTCTTCCTGTAGGTTTATCTCCTTTTGCAGAGTGGGCACTGGGCTATCTGATGATGAGCTGGAGGCCGTTGTAACCAAGCTGAAGCCTTACTTTAGGTATGGAAATTGATTTTACAATATGTTTGTCTCCCATATGTTCCTTGGTATATGCCATGACTTTCCATTATTAAGTTTAAACACTACTGAAATGGCTTTGACAGTAAGATTTATTACATGGTTGCTTGCTTTAAGGTTTTGGGCATGAATATAATCTAACTGTGGTATCCCTATTCAGTTTTGGCTTTTAAACTAAAAGAGAGAGAATATATTTAAAAATAAAAACCACTGTAGTATATCTAGCAGCATTGCATCAGTTCTATGATGCAGAAGCCACTAGGCAAGATGTTCATACCTGTGCAGGCTCAAAGAGTCCGTCCATTTCTAGAGTATCTACATCACTACAGAAAATATTTACTGCTTGATCTTTTTTTTTTATTTTCAGGAAATATGAATATCCAAAGAGGGCACCTCCAAGTTTTTACCAAGTTACAAATAATGCAAAAGAGAGACCAGATGTTTGGATTGAAACCCCTGAGAAGTAAGCATTTGTTAATTGTTTGGCATTACAGTCATAGAAAAAGTGATGGGAATAACTGTTGCCACGCTCGTAACTTATAATAAGCATTTTCTCTTATGTTCACTTATGTTTTTTGTTTTTGCCCCGTCTTTTGCAGATCAGTAATTCTTACCATTACCAGCGATATTCGGACTATTAGGTCTGAGGTGTGACTCTATTTCTGTCATATTTTGTTTTATCTCAACTGATGCTAAGAAACAGATATTTGTATATAGTAAATTATACTGATGTTATGTTCACTGGTATGCTATGTAACTTGCCCACTTACACCTGTAAGATGCAGTTCTCGTAATTTAAGAACACAGTAGAAGAAAAGTGAAACGGAGTAAGAGTTAACCTAGAGGAATCTAATCTAATCTTTCAGATGTTGCTGTTCATTCTATTAAGAACAATTAACACTCAGATTTACCTTTAATCACAGTAGCCCATTAAAAATAAAAACATATTGGAGATATCTAGAAGAGGACACCTGCTCCCCCCCCCCACCCTCCCAAAAAAAAATTGGGGCCAGTATAGACTGTGCTGATATGTAGTTGAAAACTACATGCAGAAGAAAAACTAAGGCTAAATGTGGAGAAAATCAATCTATGGCTTCAGCTCTTAGATTTCATTTATCAACCAAGAGCCATCAATCTTTGATTTGCCCCCAAGTTTGTCACTGTAATTTTGATTGAATTTCTCTCAATGTGTGTTGGGTATGGATTTGTCCTTTTCTGCTCCATTCTTCCAGGTGTTTGCTGCACCATACAGCCTGAGATTTCCACGTATTGACAGAGTGAGATATGACAAGCTTTGGCACGAATGTCTTGATGTGCAGTGTAAGAAGATACTCTCTGCAAGTGCTGTTACTTGAATTTATCTGACGTGTATTTCCTCTTACACTTCCCTTACACTATGTTTGTTTAGAAGGGTATATGGTTGAAAGGAAAGGGCAATGTGAGAGAAAGGAAAGGGCAATGTGAGAGAAAGGAAAGGGGGGCTCACCTCGTCCTTGTCACATTCCCTCCTCCACATTTTCCCTATTGCTCTTATTATTTTCCTTTCAAATGAACACAGCTTTGGGCTACATTTTGTTTCTAATTAGTTTTTGCTTACTTCTTTCCTTTTCCTTAATGTAGCATTTATAGAACTTGTACATTCGAGTAATGGCACCACTCAAAAATGGAAAGAGTATGGAGGCTTGCAATGTAACATAACGACACAGGTGAAATATTCTAAAAGGAGAGAGAAACAGAATGCGTCTGTAGTTCCATCCCATTTTATTCAGACGGATGTTTCTGATGTTAGAGGGGAAACCTTGATATTTTTGAATATGATGTTCTGTATCCTTCATGCGGTTTACTGAATTACTTGCTTCATTTCTCTTGCCTACTGGAAAACCATATTGGCTTTTTCAAACTGTATGTTGCATACCTTTCGACATTTGATTTCAGTTCACCTAAGCACATCTTCTCTCGGTTATGTATTGTTTTATCTCATGATCATTGAATACCATATTGAAACAAACAAGTCTGATTGAAAAAAAAATTCCATGTGTTGGATTTCTGCTTCTTTGACCTCTGCTATGGAGCCTTCATATCAACCTTCCATACTTTCCTGTTTCCATTTATCTAGCTGCAATTTATGATTCTAGTATAAAAATGCTTTACCTTGTCTTTTCAACCTATGATAATGGATGATGCTCTTACACTTCATTGTTGTTACTTCTCATTTCCCTTTTTGTCTAATAACTTGCTTTGTATCAGTCTTTTATTTGCTTCAATGATACCAAAATGTAGAGCAATGCCAGCTTCAAATGTTGTAGTTCTAAAACATCATATACCATCAAATGGTATGCTTGTTTTCATTTGATACATGGCATATCAATGATTTCCTTAGCTTGGCAAGACTTTGTTAATGTGCCTCCAGGCTATTCTCTTGAATCTTTGCACAAAATGGTTGCTGAGAATGGAGGAACTTTCTCAATGAATTTAAATAACGCTGTTACCCACTGTGTAGCTGCTGAAAGCAAAGGTCTCTCTTTCTCTCTCGTACACATGCTCACTCGCATATAGAGAACACATGATCCATGCTCGCATAGATCCGTGAATTACTGGTCCATATGGTTATAATTGTTATGAATATCTCTCAGGGATTAAATTTCAGGCAGCAAAGGTTCATGGAGATGTTATTCATTACTCTTGGGTGCTGGATTGTTGTTCACAAAAGAAGTTACTTCCTTTACAGCCAAAGTTGGTTTTGCATTCGTTTCCTTTGATTTATTTCTTTGTTTCTGTATTTTCTTTTTAATATAATTTTTTGTCCCTTTTATGACAAGAATCAACAGTAACTTTAACTACAAATAAATTTGCAAGGTACTTCCTCTTTCTTTCTGATGCATCTAGAAAAAAGTTACAGGAAGAGATAGATGAATTTTCTGATTCATACTACTGGGATCTTGACCTTGGAGATATCAAACAGGTATAATGTTATATGGTCTTCCACACATGTTTTCGGTACTTCACACATCAATGCAATATTATCTACAAAAATCTTAGTGGAATATAGTTACACATTTGTGTCTATGTATTCTAATCATAAGAAGACCATTGGTCTCATGTGATTCTTCTATATTTGCTGGTTGGAAATGCTGGATATCCACATTTAGAATTTTTTTGGAGGAAAGAAAAATAATTGATTGGATTTTTTTTTTTTTTTAAAATATTCCCAGCTTTTAAGCAACATAACTGCATCTGAAGATGCCAACACTATTGACTGTGTGAAGAAGTATTGTCCAAAGGATCAATGGTGTCGCTTTCACAGCTGCTGTATATACTTCTTCATTTCAAAACAGTTTTTGTAAGACAACTGCTTGTCATAACTTTAAATTATTCGGTGCATAGTTGCAGTAATTTTTCAAAAATATTCCGTTATCTGAAGAGTAATTTTCTTGTGAACTCCCTCCATGAAGAACACCTGATTGGGAATCTTTGTTGGGACTTGCATTGAGAAGGTTAAAGCTTGAAGTTCTCATGGGTGGTGGCAATGTCACTAATAATCTTGCACATGCTACTCATTTGGTGGTCTTGATGGTACCAGGATCAGTTGTGGATTTCAATTCTCTTGTGAAGAGGTACTTTATGTCATCGTGTCTTTTACTAGTAGTCTCACACATTGTCAGGTTACTTAATTATTGTGAATTACAATTTCATATGTATAAAGATCCTTTTCATTCTGTATGCCTTTGTGAAGTTTGACAGCTGCAGAAAAACATGTTCTCCGGGATACAAGGTTGCATGTGATCGGATCTCAATGGTTGGAGGACTCATTGCAAGCAGAGCAGAAGTTACAAGAAGATACATATAGCTTGAAGCACAGTGGATTTGAAGAGTTAGAAATATTAGAGTGGTGAGGGCAAATATTCTTTTATTTCAAAAAAAGAAAGAAAAAAGGTTCATGAACTCGCATATTTGGAGAACATAAAATTTTCAGTCTTGCACCTAATTCTAATTGACATTGCAGTCTGTCTTGGCTGCTATTCAGGAAGATAGCGAGTTGCTATTCTTTCTTAGTTAGGTAGTCTTAGTTTTATTTCTATTAATATGAGATAAATGGTTTGATAGGTGAAGCATGGGAGGTTCAAAAGTGCCATTAATTTCATATAATGAAATCAATAGCTCTGTGTATGTGTGTCTGTGTTTTGGCATTCTTATGCATCTAATTTAGGTAGTTGTGTCTGATAAACTACATGTTTGATTTCCTGCATGTTTACTGCACTAATAGTTTTTGTTGCTGTTATTGTTGCTGCTGCTGCTGATAATATCAGTTATCTTTATGGGTGTGTACACTTTTGGGCTCTAGGTATTAGTTTCTTGCAATATTATTGTCAATTGATTGTCAAAATGTTCATCATACTCCTATAACCATGGATGTTGCATGTTTCTACTCAGATAAGAATTTGCATTCAACATTCGTTTGTTATATACCTTGAGCTAAAGCTCTTCTGTGTAGCACCAAACATCCAAGTAAAGAAAGCATTGTCAACGGTGCAAATACTTTCATGCAAGGAATCATCAATCAGTCCACAATTTCTTGTTTTCTGAGTGAATTATGTCTGCTTGAAACCATCTCTTCTTTACCAATTGTAATTAAGGCAGCTGCATCACAAATAATTTACTACCTCAAACAACTTTGCTTTCAACACTGCCCTCCACAGGAGGAAGTCCTCAGCATCCTTTGTAAAGATTAACTAGAGGTTTCCACAAGATCAATCAGTCTCTGACATCCCCTGGATTCCATGATTTTAAGATCTTGAACAAACCATTTGTTTCTGCTTCTGCACATTTTATTTATGTTTAGAGTTACTCTCTTGCTGGAGTCTCATTAATAAGATTTAGACTGAGACTTAACATGTGTTTCAAGCTACACCTGATGTTCTGAGAGCAAGTCTTGGGATTCCTTGGATTTGGGTGCTTCCTCCAGCTTTTTTGGGAAACAAAATTAGGGTAGGGATTTAGTAGTGTAGTTGGTGTAAATGTCCTGGGGTGAATTACTGAGTTAGTTTGCCAGAGGGTTAATAATTGTTAGTACAGATTCTTAAGTAATTTGGTGTGTTTTGCATGTGAACATGTGGGAAGAGGTGTAGCTGGGTTTGAGAGAATGGTGGATGGTGTAGGGCATTAACAAGGATCTCATATTGAAGGGTATGTTATCGAAGGTTTGATTTAGAAAAATTCCTGCAGACAAAGGAACTCGGGTGGTAGCCAGGGGTGATATTTATTTGTGATGTCTTGGTGGATGGAAAGGAAATTAAAGACACTGATAAATTCTAGGAGAATTTTCTGCCTTCTCTGTCAGAAAAAAGAAATTATCCGCATGTTGAATTTTGAATAGAGGCATTGGCTTGACATTCTGAGTTTGAAGGTACTAAAGTTTTAGCAATCGAGTCCTACAGTTATTGTTGCATATCCTTGCTCTTTAAAAGCAGCTGTAGGAATTCTATTGGAAAATATGATACTTTTCTTCTGGAGGTGTCATTTTGGTGTACAAGAGGTGAAACTGAGATCTTCTGTTTAACCACTAAAGGGAAGAAAAATTAGTTGCCAGCTGTAAGTTGAAGTTGAGAGTCAACATAGAGGCTAATAAAGCCAAAGAGAAATATGTTATTGTACTTGAACACAAATATCCTAGAATACTGTTTTTACCTTCTATGACCCTTCCCACATCTTAAAGCACATTTAGACTCCCCTCTATATATATTGCTTTTTTGACTATTGACTGGTGGGTAGTCCTCTCAGCTACAACAACATTTTAATTGGATAGCAACCATTTCTTCAGTCTTAGTTTGTGACATATGAGGGAGTCAATTTTTAAACTTGGACAAAATAATGCTCTTATGGATAATTGTCATGTAAGAATGCAATGCTAGTTTCCAGGCTGTATATTGGAGATTAAAATGGTAACGTAAGAGTCAATTGTAGAAGGAATCACCTGTATGTGGTCATATCTTTAGTTGGATTTTGATAATTTTATGCTTAGACTTACTGTTAGAATCTCTTCTACGATAAATGCCCTAACTACCACTAATATTTCATATTGTCGGTTTCATCACTCTTTTTCTTTTTATTTTTGTTCCAGCAAAACTGACGTAGATACAGAACCATCTCCCTCTGCTGCAGATGGTGCTGCAAAACAGATACTACCAATATTGCCATTATCTGATGATAGTGTAACCCAAAAGACAGGAGGAAAAGTTCTGTTGGAAGGTTCCAAAGCATTGTTGTCATCACAGAGAGGTGGGAAAAGGAAAAGAGGGAGACCTAGTGGGAGTCTTAAGAGAGGAAAATCAAATGTCGGTCACGCTCGAAGAACACCGGCAATGGTTGTAAATAGGCCTGCTAAAATATGTGAAGACAAATCAGATGAAACAGGTTCTTCGGATGACAGGACAAAAGAAGGAGGGGAAACAGTCGAACAAGATCGTGGAATCTACGATATGGCTTCTAAGGACAATTCAGAACTTCAAGAAACCCAAATGGTGAAGCACAAAGGTAAGGCTGCTGAGGAAGAGGTTGCTGAAGATCAAATAAAAGAAGCATTTATTAAAACTACCGGTTTTGAAACGGGCAGAAGCCATAGACAACGAGGATGGATTGGAGAAGCTTCTGATATTGAAACGAGTGGAAAGTGTTATGGTCAGGAGATTGAAAAGCCCAAGAAACTTGAAGTCAAGGTTAATCCAGTTGAAGCCATGCTGGTCGATATGATTCCGAGCCTCGGAATGAAGAAAGCAGAAATTATAAGCGCAACTCCTGATAATGAAAATCTGGATATAATCCCCAGTTCGAAGCCTGTGAAAAAGAAGAAAGTCAGCTACAAGGATGTAGCTGGTGAGCTGCTCAAAAACTGATAAAAAGTTTTGCCGGTGACCTGGTATGTACTTCCTGTGTTGGATGCCAGTTTTCTGTACAATTCAAAATATTAATCACGTAATAACTCTCTAATAACTGATTTAATTCGTTCCGAGTTATCCGCAAGTTTATCTGCCGTATATTTAATAGGTTGTGATATGACTAATTGAATATTTACTAGGCAGTTGAGGTATACAGTATCAAGGCCCTAGAGAGACTCTGCCCGTGTTGGGTAGTTTTACACTAGCTTCAATGTGCCATAGGCAATCATCACACTTCAATGCCATTGAACTGTCAGTCTGCACATGGATAGCGCAATAATGTAGCATAATGCATCTAAAGCATCATCTGGTGTGTGTGTGTGTGTGTGTGTGTGTGTGTGTGTGTGTGTGTGTGTGTATAAATGAACAGAATGAAGGCTGCTATAATTCTGGAAAAAAAAAAGAAAAAAACACGAAGGAGCTTTTGGTGCAACAGGGTCAAGATTCGCAACAGGGGTTTCATCTCAACAAAGACGTATAGCTCTTTAAAATCGCCATCTGTATTGGGCCTGGGTCAACGATCCAATTTGATGCTTTGGTGGGTTAGAAATGGGGGTTTTGGTGGGTCGAGGAATTGAAGCAAAGAGGAACGAACAAAGCCTTGAAAATGATAAACATTGGGCCTGTGGCGGCAGATAAGAGGTTGGCATAGGCGAAGCCGCTGGCGGTGGTTATGTTGGCAGCTGTCGTCGTCTAAAGAAGCGTAGCTCGTCACCAAAGACTCCATTTGGGTGTCTCAGAGCGGTTCGCACTCTTCTATCCTGCGTTAGGAGACGATCAATAAAACGGCGTCACTTTTGCTTAAAGCCAGGTTCGGTCTCTTCCAGGATAATAAGGTTGGTTGGTTTGGTTCGGACGAAGACTTCCTCTTTGCCTCTGTTGCAAGCAAACTCTTCTTAGATTGTCAATTCGGATGCGGAAGGAGAAAAGTCCCTTTTATTTCTAGCCAGCTTGGTACACAATGTCTACATGGCAACTCAGATAATTTCATGAAGAAAATAACGAGGAAAAGAAAAAAAGAAAAAAGGGTCGAAGACCAACCCAAAATGACAGCCCCTTACAGGATCCCAAGACAAAATAAGAAACACATCAAATTGAAGAACACACTTCGTCTTGATTGATCTTCCATCCATCCGTCGGTTCATTAGTTGTTGCCACATTACATGCTCATTGGACTTTGTGGGTCGCTAAGGCCTGCAATCGCTGCTCTTATTTTTATCTTCAAATGGTCTTTCTCTTCTTCGTCCCCCTGCAAGAGAGCAAGGAGGGCCTTATGGTTAGGTCAAATTACTTGCTAGAGCAAAGCAACAGCCTAATTTAAAGGCAATGAAGTTCATATCATCGTTGTGGCCCACCAAAAAAAAAAAAAAACAAAAAGTCAGAATATTCGTGGACAGCTCGGCGACCCAAAAATCCTGAAAGGAGAAAAGTTATGGGGGCCCAAAGCTCACTAAAGTTCTTGGACCCGACGTGGCTCGCGGACCCTTTCTCTTTTAACCCTCTGTGTGTGACATTATTTCTAAGATTCGAGTCGCCCGCATTTTGCGGCAAAAATATTATATGCTAATTTAATAAACATTTGTGCCCACAGGAAATTCATTAGAAGCCACTCAATAAATTCCACAACCATATTAATTAACAAATAAATAATATCCTTTTAGGTTTGCCACCAATCTTTACATAAAATTCTATAAGAGAGATTCTTGCGTTCCATGGATAATGGCGATTAACGTTTGTTTCGTAAAATCTGGAAACTTGGAAAGCTTGCACAATTCAATTGAATAAAATATATGGGAAAGTTGATGTGCGATTAAAATAAATTGATGTTGATGTTCAAGGGTCTGTGAGTTCGTATTCCCGTCATGTATAATTTTTCTTGCCTTCCTAACATATTTTTTATACATAAACAGGAGATTCAGCTACAGAACAAGCTCGTGCCTGCCATGCCGTAGAGCACCAGATCCCATGAGCTCTGATGCTGCACGCAGGCGCGGGATGATTTTGATAAATTAAACGCGATGAAGGAAAAAAGAAAAGAGAGAAAGAGAAAAAAAAAAAAACTTGTGAAAGTGACCTGTTAAATCTAAAAGTCCATTTCTAATGCATTTCCTCATGTAGGCCATGAGGTTTTTGTGCTGTTTCCCCTTTTCAATCCCTGATACTTTTTTTTTTATCTCCTAAAACAATGCAGGATTGGATTTTTCATATTTGCAAGAAAGGGACAAGATTGATGCTTGTGTAAAGTGGAAAACTTTAATTGGGGGGGCGGGGGGTTTCCTTTACCTCACCCTTCTTTGTTCGTTAACTTATGTTCGAACGCTCTGTATTGCACTACATACTTAATGGGTAATGATTCACTTTTCTTAAAGTGCTATCCATAGTTGGTACCAGCCCCAATTAGGCCCCACGTTTCATGAATTCTGAAGTGTGTTTATTTTTGTGAAGTTGTTATCGGTCCTTTACCAATGTTACATGGCCACGTGCATCTACAGAGCTGTGCCTAAAATCAACACTGACTTAAACACGTCATCGAAATAATATTATCTTCTTGACTTTTTAATTTGTTATAGACTTGAGCACAGCTCTAAGAGTTTCTATACCATACAAGTTAATCGAGTATCCCAGTAGTCAAAAGAGTAACTAATATGTGAATAGATGCAATTCGGTTTACATTCGAATTATTTGGTGAAATATTAAGAATTTCATACCTCTTTTTAAATAATTAACAGACCAACAGATTTTTAAGGGATTAAAAAGACTTCTTTTTTGTTTTTTTGTTTTTCCTGAACTCTACCTTCAAAACTATGCGTGTTGTGCCAATTTGATTTTTAGTGTGATGCATGAAAATTAGTCTCAATACCTTCTTTCCTTTTCTTTTCCTTTTTTTTTCCCCCCTAGAAGTAAGAAAAGAAAAAGAAAAAGCAAAAACTTCCCTAGGAGGCCTCAAGTCTAGCTCAAACTGTCAATTTTGCAGCCAAGGGGGAGAGATGCCCCATAAAAAATTTAGTGAAACCCCAAAAACAAAAGAGAGAGAGGTGATGTTTGAAAGAGCAGCAGGCAATGCGTGTGTGTGTGTGAGAGAGAGAGGGAGGAGAGGGGGGGAGGGAGGGGGAGAGACAGACCTCAATAAATGCAGTTTTCAAGAGCCTGCCGGAGACAGTTGTTATATTGGCTGTAATAATCTTGAGTTCTAAAGATTCGAACATCTCACAAAGTTTCACCATTGTGTCTGTTCTTTTACTGCATGTCAAGCTCACCATCAGTGTTTTCTCTCCCAAGTAAGCAATTCTCAGCTGCAATTATTAAATTTAACTTAAAATTAACATCCCCACCAAGCACCAACTAATTATAGCAAGTAATTAGCATTAATCATTAACCATTAATCAATCCACACAGCCACAGAGAGAGAGAGAGAGAGAGAGAGGGGGGGGGGGAGAGGGCGTGAGCGTTCTTACTTCAAGAACTTCAATGGGAGAGTTTCTTGATGCCCCAGTAGAATCATAGAATTGCTCAATTCTCTTTTTCTTGGATCTCAGCAAGCCCGACAGCTGTTGGTCGAGGTCGTAATCTGGGGTTTTCTTCAATTTTCCGGATTCCAGTTCCATAATCTCAGCTTGGATTCTTCTCTCTTGTTCGTGCAATTCTTGAATGTAATCAATGGCGTCTTTGATTATGGAAGCTTTGTCCATCTAAAATAATTAGTCAAGAAAGTGAAACTAAAAATCCCTTCTTTTTGGGTTTTTGGAGCCAAATTAGAAAATATGATCAAATAATTTATAATCAAATAATAATAAGAAGAAGAAGAAGAAGAATGCAATCATGGAGGAGGGAGGCGCATTGCGTCACCTTGCTAATATTGGGGACCACTGATCTAAGTGCAAACAGCTTTTCATTGAGCTTCTTCCTTCTATTCCTCTCTGAAACTGTGTTCTTGGAGGCCGCCGAGGAAGCTGCTCCGTCCGGCGAACTTGATTCATAGTCGTACCCGCCGGAAAACGCCTCTTCCATTGCCCAGCTGCCTCAAAAAATTAAGGTCAACTTTTGTAAGTTGGCAACCCCCAAGTAAAGTGACACGGAAAAATAACCCACTGAAAAACTCAACCAAGAAGAGTGAGAACAAATAAAACAACCTGTCAAGCTCTTCATTTTGGAGAAACATTTTGGTTTCCCAGTAATTTTGATACTCGTCACCAATGTTTTCAATGGGTTCCATGGAGACTGAACTGCGAGGCAGAGAGGAAACAGAGGGAAGCAGAACAGAAAAGAAGGGGTGCTTGCTCTTTGTTGAATTGGTTGCGGGGTTTGTCAATTATCCTCCTCTTTATATCATCGGTGCCTCACTATCCAGACGAGTTGGACGGTGGGGAAGAGACATTTCTGACACCCTATTCGTCGTCGAACCGCGTGGCACGGAGTCTTGTGTGTTTCTCTGCCTTTTGGCTGCCTTCCTCGAATGATCCTAACCGTCCAGAACCCTTTTATTGCTTGAACCTGACCTTTCGTGTCACCTCCTGCTGCTAGCAACAGCACCCGTCATCTTTGCGATGCATTCGCGGACACGGTATACGTATACTGATACAAAGTAGTTAGGAGAGTCAATTCACACCGTACACGTACTCGTATGTATATATAATTTGATTTCACACTCTTCCAACTCCAGAGCCCTCCCGTCACTATAATTTTAAGTTACCGATGCTAAACACCACTTGGAGCCGGTTGCCCCCACTGGGTCAGCTGTGTGTTTTGCTCAATAAGCCAGCATTTTTATAAGAAATCGATGCGACAAACAACCTCAGGATTTGACGCCTTTCATGAAAACAACCCTTCAATAATGATGAATACTCCACAAAACCGTTAAATTTTTCTTTGAATTGACCAAGCGCTTGCTTCTGATTCCAGAGATCTGCGCAGATTGTCTTTTTTTTTTTTTTATCTGTTACTATCTATATATGGACTGCTCTTAATCAAGAGTCAAAATCGCACCCCGGTGGCACGTCTTGCCAAAATTGAACAAAGATTTGGACTCGTGTAGCGATTTCCGAAGGGGGACAAAGAAAAGAAAAATAAATAAATAAAAAAGGGTTAGTTATGAACGTTACAAAGGTGCCACATTATTATTATTATTATTAGCCGCCGAGTCCGTCGATGAGTTGGTCTAACCTGGCCATTCCGAACGCGGCATTCAACTCAGCGGCTACCGTGCGGTTGACGACGACTTTCAACGCCGAGTGAGGCCTTCGACTGCCTCGGCATGATCGCGCCTGTCCTCGCTCTCCCCAATGATATGGTGCTGCTTACTTCTCCTCCTATCTCTACTTTTCAAACACTTTTTAGCTTTTTTTATTTGTATTTCAATGCTTTCTACTTTATTTTCTCAAATTTTCTAAATCTATCTTAATTTATTTATTTTTTTATAAAATTAATTAAGTGTCGCGCGTAAATTAACACGAATAAATCTTAACTCACTGACAAACGGCGCCGTTTGGTCTGTTTATTTCCGGGCCGAGCCGAGTAGCTGACGCGCTCATAGCCAGAGTGTAGTAGTCGCTGATGCGATGCCCGTGTTTGTATTAATATATTAAAGGGAAATTTCTTTATGTCTTTTTATAACGCGTAAGGATCATCTGGGCTATTCGGCCCCAAATACGGGTATTTTTGACCGTTGGATTCCGGATGGGTTCTGGGTTCCGGCCACGTTGCCTTCTTGGAAACCCCAAATAAGTGGAACGTGAACAAACTTTAAGCCGTTGATTGCCACATATTATCTGCCAAAGTCAAAACAGGCACGTCAATAATAATGACAGTTGAATGTTATTTTTTTTTAAAAAAAATTATAAATATACTAATTATTGTATTTATAAATTAAGGATAAAATTTACTTTTTATTATTTTTCTTTAATTGAAAATATTTATTATCTAAATATTGTTAAATTTATTCGACTTATTTTATATTTAATTTTAATATCAATAAATTGAAATTTGTATTACCGTAGACCTAAATCTCGTTACGCGCTGCAGGGGCTTCAATTGTGAAAAGGACATACGACCAATTCATCAATTTGATATAAACAAAAATAAATAAATAAATAAATAAATAAATAAAACGAAAAAAAGCAGATTTCATGGAGTTGCATCTGGAAATGATTACCTCGTCCTTTTTTGTCATGTGTAAATGTTCTGAGAACTATAATGAATTGTACACTCTGCACGAAGCCCAATGATTCAAAACTCAGCTTCTACATGCTCAGGACATGACACCCAGATAGGATCATCTTTATCGGCTACTTGTTTTATGCACTACAAGTGCCCACATATATATATATATATATATATATATATATACACTTTTGGATTACCATAGATATGCTTTTGGTGATCTACATTTGTGACTGTCATCTAGACTCGGTGGTCAGGGTTGTGACAAATTGTAAAAGCTCCCTTCCTCTGTTTGAGATACAAAATTGTCTTCCTATGTTTGAGTGAGATATGCTAATTTCCAGCGTATTTGATCATCCATATCAGATAATATAATGAAACTTTAGGTATATTCAAAAATCTAAATTTGTAAATAATAATAATAATAATAATAATAATAAAGTTCATGCGGGCAGATCAAATTTTTGTATTTTATAAACCTAGCCTTCTATAAAGTACTTGGATTTACAAGAAAAAATCTTTCCAATTATGGTCAAAAGCTGGGCGTCCACCTCCATGCCGTGGTGTTCCTGCAACAAAAGGCATTAAGTCTCTCTCCTCTTTGTCCTTGTTCACACCTTTGCTCCAAAATATATAAAAAAAAAAAAAATTTATCTTTTTTAAGAGACATCTTAATTTCAGTGATAAAGAATTTTAATTTTTTTTATTTTTGGATGTTAAATTTTAATTTGAACATAGAATATGAACTTTATGAGAGTAAAAATAATTCTTTTATTATATAATTTATAATTGAATAAACTTTTTAATGAATTAAAAAAAATAAAAATCAAACGTGGGGCCAAGAAAGAAGATAAGCATACCCTTATGAAAATCTTGGAAAAGAAAGAGACAGGGCGCTGCATAGAATTAATTCCATTTTAATCTTTGGGGAGAAAAGTATTATGAACTTTAAATGGGACGGTTTCCACTTGGTCGCTTGTACCATTTTTTTTTTCTTTACGTCATCTCGATGACGTTAGCAAAGACACGTAATCAATAAAACCCTCATCCATCTTCTTTGTTTTTTTTTTTTTTTTTTTCTGGAAGGCATTTCCAGTGGCAGTCAATGAGGAAGAAAAGCCATGTTGGGAGTGACGCGGAACAGAAGACCAGAATATCAGAACCCGACACTTGAACTTTTAAAAGATTTTTTTAAAATTATAATAAATAATAATAATAATAATTTTGCAAAAATTATTTTTAAATAATTTACAAAAATATTTGAATATTAAAATACTAAATTACTGAATTGTTAAATTTTTAAATAATTTAATTTAAACTTTTTAATTGAATAAAAATAAATAAATAATTTATAAAATAAAAACTACAATATAATTTATAAAAAAGTTTAAAATAATTTTTATAATGTGAATTACATTAGAGTCAGAGTGCGACTCAGCATTGGGAAAAAATGTACATAGCTATATTAAATGCTCCTCTCATCTGACTTTCTGTCCGTATACAAGAAGAAGAAAGGTATGTGACAATTGAAACGTCTATAAAGATAGGGTTTTTTTTTTTTTTTTTTTTGTGGAAAGGGAGAGATATACTACGTAAATCTATGGACACCCGATTGACAAATGTCAACTTTTTTCGTTATTGGAGCCTACATTCTTTAAGTTTTTTTTTTCTTTTCTTTTTTTAAAAGATTTAAGAGAAGGTGGAATTCAAATTCGGAGCTCCCCGGATTAAGAGCAAACGTTGGTGGGGGGTTGGGGCCATGTTGGGACAATGATAATGGCTGGGGGCTAACACAACGCCCACCCAAACAAAGCTTGAGGGTAGTTTTGAGATTCGAATTTCTCACTCTTCCATTTCCAATTTGATCGAAGACAAAAAGAAATAATTAATTAAAATAAATAAATAAATAAATAAAAAGAAGGATGATGTTTTCCTCATTGTTTACTCTCGAGGACAACTCTCCTACGGCGCCCCCCGTCCACACTGGGTTCAACTCTATACGGCTGGACTTTTTGGCAACTGCACGTAGAGCGGCGCGGACCCGGATAGTGATGGACCTTAATTGACTCCATCGTGCAGATGCACCGCTGCCTTCGCTGTGCCTTCCTTGCGTTGGCGTGCCTGTTCTGATTTCACATCCCCCCCCCCCCCCGCTGCGCTTCGTGCCTACAAAATTATTTCTCTCGTCTTTGCCGCACAACATAGTGTGTTTCTAATTTAATTTATTAAAATTTTGACCCTTCAAATTTTATTTTATCTTCACAACTCAACATCTTAGTTTTCACACCACTGAACCCCCCAACAGGCCAACAACAACACCGCCTGATACTACTACGATTAGAGCAAGCAAGCAAACGAACGGACACCGTCACACAGTTCAAAATTTGAACCAGGTTCACACTTCTACTAATCTTTTTTCTCAATTAAAAAAGGATAAGGATTCACACAACATTATCAGGAGCTAACGCTAGCGAGATTTGTTGCAAATGGACCACCTTTTTCTTTATTTGTGGTTCTTCATCCGCTTCTCATACTGAATCGAAGATCACAGATCATGATCCCTGCAGTGGAGTCTTCTACACTCAGACGAAAAGTGCGTCTGTTGGCCATTGCACACGTTGAGGCTTGACTTCACTCGATTCCGTTATGCAAATTAGTAACTACCAGACATACATTGAAAGTAAGGGGGGAAAAAGAAAAAGGACTCGTCCACAGCATTGTTTGTACAAGAATTACAAATATCCAAAGATCATCGTCTGCCCAAGCAACGCATATACTCGATACATCAACAACAATGTGAAATACCAGTTCACGAACCGAACATTCAAAACTGCCCGATTATACTTTCAGCTGGTGTGGTGGCTATACAGAATTTATAGACCAAAACAAATGGATCTTTCAACCAGCCAGAACTCTCCGCGGATCTAGTTGTCCACTGCAGTAACTAGAAGGTACAGCAGAGAGCTCCAGTCTTCCTTTCCACTCCTCACCGGGCTTTAGTGTGATGGGTTTCTCGATGGCAGCTGCCTCCACACACAGCATGTGCTTATACTCATCATCACCAAAATCAGCCATTGCCTTTGCCTTCTTATCCCATGGATTCCACACCACTGCATGCAAGAAAAGCAGGATAAAAAAAGAGAGAGAGAGAGAAAGAAAAGCAGAATTAACACTCAAGTACTGACTTGAGCATAGGAATTTCAGGCAAAATAAACTCAAAATACTTTGAAACTTCATATTAAAAATACTAGACAGAAGACTTCATAATTTAAGCATAAAGCAAAGGTGTCCAGGCAAACCACTCCAGCTTCACAATTTATATCAAGGAACAAAAACCGACAAAAGATCAGAGAGTGGTCTTTAAGTCTCCCTCTTATTCTAAACCACCCAAAGCTAACCCACAAAGGTGGATTCGACTTTGCAAATGTACAGATCGATTCAAATGCTTTCCTTGGTTAAAAGATAAAAAGGTTGGCAGATTTCAATCCCACAAAAAAATGGTGATACTTGGAAAGTAACCAGCACCTAAAATTACCAAAAAGCACTCACAAAAAAGTAAAATACATACCACCACAACGGTAATCTAGAAAGTCAAAAATTAGGATACAGTGAAACAGGGAGGGTGCAGGGACCAGAATAAAAGTGAATGAGTTTCATGTAACTTAAGAGGAAAACATTTCATTATATTACTTTTGTATGCGGGAGCCCCTCTCCCCTGATTGTCCAACCCCATCATGGCCATGAAGGTCTCACTTATGTACCATAGACAGAAACCAGGCCCACTTATGCGAGCAGAAAGAACAACATGAATTGTCAATCTCACCAGCATCTGGAAGTCCTTCTTTGCGTAGGACAAACGTCCTCTTCTTCTCGTGATCCAAGATTGCAATCTTCGTTGGGGTGCTGAGGTATATCTTATCAATCTATGAAAAAAACCAAAACAAGAAATGTAACATCTTTGCTTTACTTTAATCCTTAAATAAGCAGATGCTGGAACACCTAGCATCCTTAACTCACTTCTGATTCAAATGTTATTGCATCCCCCTGTTCGGTGAAACGCTCTTTGTTCTGTAAATTGTCAAGATAATCCAGTGTCTCTAAACCTTCAACCCGAACTTCACTGGACAGAAGAAAATACATTAATTTAAAAGTAATGCAAGCCTTTAGAATCCAAGTATTTCAAACAATACCTAAATTACCCAAAATTTCACCGTTCAAGATGGAGTCAAGGCAATATATTCAAGCCCCTCCATTCAAAAACCTATCATATTATAAAAATTAAAAGGATTGTAGATGTGGTATAACAAATAGATTATTCCTACAAATAATGATACAGAATTTTCTGCCAATAGTTCCTTGACTAACCAGAATACACTGTTGCTGTCATAAATACAAAATAATAAATTTTTCTAAGATTCTATCACGCATCAGCAAACCTATAACAGAATTAACTACAACACTTTTTCTGTTCTCAGGTCATGGTTTAAAAAGCACTAGGAGGTAAATATTGTATATAAAATAAGGATGATGAGATGCAACTAGATGAATTGATAGACACGGTTACCAGGGGAAAACATGCAACTTCTACACATGGAGTAAGCTTAAGGCTGCACATTATGTATATAAATAGTAGGATGACCTTATTAACTCTGGAAAAGCAGGCTACAGTGAAAAAAAAAAAAAAAAGCACAAGCCAAGTTTATTAATTATCACCTGATGTCTGAAACAGAAAAATAGGTGTGATATGCAAATGTGAATGAAAAAGGCTTTCCATCACTGCCAGTATTCCTGATCCGAGATGTCAACATCAGATCTCCTCCAGGTCCCAAAGCTACCCTCAAACGGAATTCAAAGCTAAAGGCAAAGGAAGATGATGTTGTAATATGCATCTTTGTATAGCCCTTCGTGAAAGATTAAAATATGGAAGCAAAATATAAAAAATTAAAAAAATAAAAAACTCAAGCATTCCACCTGTGAGGCCAGATTTTTAAGTCATCTTCGGTGGGCCTTAGAATCAAATCAACAAAGGTCTTACTAGAAGAAACTACTGGAAAAGGAGGTGGGTCAGTATCAATGCTCCAAGGTCTATTCCTGGCAAATCCGTGCTGCTCAAGAGAACCATGACTAGCAAACTGCATTTACAGAAAAGCTTTCTTGACAAAAAGAAAAACTTCAATCAGCCAATAAATGAGGAATTGTAGGAGATTTATATACTTGAGGAAAGCATATTGGAATGCCTCCACGGATTGCCTTTGGGGGTTTAAATACAGCCTGCACAAGACATAAACAAAGTAAGGACAAAGTCCCTGCAGAACACAGCTAATCCTTAGAACCATTTAGGGAAAGCAATAGGTACACATATCACCCACACCCATGGATGTATCAACTGCTAATTAGCCCAAGGAAAATGGTACTGAGGCTAAACCTACTATTTCCATCAAGATGAACACCTACTGAAGTTCACCCTCTTTTTCTACAATTTTTTGTTTAGATTTCTTCCATTCCAGGGTTCAACAGTATAAGAAATGCAGATTACCTGATCATAAAAAGGTTAGATGCAGTGAAAGATTAAAGAATAAGCTTAACTCAAGATACTATGTAGCACTACATTACTAGAAAACCATAATTTGCATCTACCAGTCAATAACAGAATATCATTATCTATTCATAACACAGTGAATCCAAGAAAAAGATAATATTATGCGAGACTGCACAATTGCATTTGCATGCATTTAGTGCTTGTGAATTTTAAAAAAGAACCTACTAGCATGCAACTTTTTTCTCGATAACTAGAAATGCAAAAGAATTTTAGAAGGTAAGCCTCAATACAATGATAAAATTACTCCAACAATCAAGGGAGTGATGGGCTTAGGCCATCGAAACATCCTTAAATAAAAGCAGGGTACAGGGAGAAGGCTACACATGCATCTAGCCCTCTCCAGACAATGTAATGTCAGTTCCTATTGTGAAGGGATGCCCCTTTGTTTTACATATTACACAAGAGTTTTCGTGATGGAATACTATGCAACTAATAGTTCAGTAGGGTATTTTATGAAGACAAACAATTCAAAATAATTTGATTATTGGGTAGCACCTTACTGCTGAGAAAAAGCAACTCCTCTCCATAGTCATTCTTCCAAGATGTGACATGACCACCATACAAATAAACCTAGGAAAACAAGAAGAGGATAAGCATTGATGAAATTGTGAATTAAGAAACAGGAAGAAATATATGTAGGAAATCATGAACAGGAATATGTTTGTGACATCCGGCATTTAAATGATAAAAGCAAAGGAAAAGATAGAATTGATGCAAGTACAATCCGAATAAGCTTTTCTACAAACAAGACATGGAGACAAGTGCTTATGTGCCCCTTAGTTGAGCAGGACCTAGACATGCTACATCAACAGACGTGGAAATCCAAACACTCATAATGTTGAGGATGCAGGACAGCCAAGCCCATCCTCGTGTTGCTTTGTTAGAGGATTGTTGTGCTCTCATTCAAAGGACTTGGTGTTGTGAACAGTTCCATTGCCATCGTGAAGTGAATTATTGTGCAGACCATCTTGCTAGATTGGGACACTCTACAGAGTTAGGGGTTCATAACAGGCCTATGTGCCCTTCTTCCCTTTGCCTTTTCTTTGAGAAGGATAGTGTTGGGTTAATTTTGAAGGATCATTTTCTTAGTTGCTCTTTTAATTTTTCCATAAACCAAAAGAAAAAAAAAATTAAAAAATTCCAAACACTCTCTCTTGAGTAGAAGCAACTCGTAGTTATGCCTCAATAAACTTAAACCAAATTTATCATAATCCTAGAACTATAAAAGATCCATCTCAAAATACACACAAGCGCATTCCCATTATAAACCCAAACACAATAAATTATCTATATAAACCGATAAAAAAAAAATTACTGAAAATTACTTCTGACACCACAGGCATAACCGCACAAAAATGTATGGAAATGTAGAATGCGAGAAGCCTTGTCGATCAATTATTCAATATTCAAGCATCTACGTTTTCAGCCAGCCAACCAAAGGTTATAAGCTAAACTTGCCAAACGAAAAGAAAGAAAGCAAGCAAGAAAGAACGTAGACCCAAATAAAAAGCGGGAAATAAAAAAGAAGAAGAAGAAAGACACTAACCAAATCCAGTAAGAGATCTGGAATTTTTTTAGACTATGCGTGCCTACAAAATAAAAAGGAAAAAGAAGAAGAAGAAGAAGAAAAGAAAACCCAAAGGAGCGGAATTGGAGGTGCGTTGAGCGAAAGATCAAACAATGATGAGATCGCGAATCGTTTTCAACGAAATACAGAGACATGAAACCGAAATCGCCCGGTGAAAAGAGGAAATGAGAGTACGGCGAGGACGAGACGACGTGTAGTCGAGGGAGAGAGAGAGAGAGAGAGAGAGAGAGAGAGAGAGAGAGAGAGAGGGAGAGGGGGGATTACCTCAACGGAACTGCCGCGCGCCTCCCGGAGAACCACCTTGTCGAGGCCGTTGATGCCTTTGCAAACCCCAACCGCTGCCCTATTGCTGCCCGTCGCCATATCTCTCCTCCTCCAACTCCTCCTCCTCTCTCTCTCTTCTCTCTCTCTCTGGGTTTAACTATTTCTTCTTCCTCTTTTTGTTTCTCGAATACTCTCACAACAAAATCTTTCGCTTCCGTTACAGTGGAAAACGCGCTCTCTCTCTCTCTCCCTCTCTCTCTCTCTCTATGATCGAATATTAATATTTTTCTAGTTAATTTTTTTTCCTTTGTTCGTAAAATTTCATTTGTTTTATTTTATCCACCCATATATTCTTCTTCTTCTTCTTTATTATTATTTTATTTTTTCTATTTAAAATTCTATTAAACCAATTAAATACACCATAAGTTTTTTTTTTATTTTTATAAATTATATTATTTTTTAGTATTCAAATTAATATTTTTCAAATAAAAATCTAAATTTTTACGATAACATTACTGGTGGCCTATGGGAGTGGGCGTTTCGGGCAACCGAAACCGGCCCAAGTACTTTAAAGAGAGGCTGAGCTTCGTGGGTCTCTAATTATTTTCCAGACAGTTAAGGCTTTTCCAGCAATTGTAGGATCTTGGGGAAATGTCAATAAACTAGAATTTTGATTGCAGATCTCAAGAATGATAAGCTCACTGGGTTGATCTGGAAAATAGAGACTTCTACTACAAGAAGTCATGGATTAGGGGTAAGCCCATGTTGGCAATCAGGGTGAATGCATTTCTAAATAACAGGTAGGGTTATTAGGGGAATAAAGATAACTGGTGTTGTTTCATTTGTACTTTGAGCTTGAGCTATTTTAAAATAGAAGGTGAAAGTTAGGTGGAAAGGAACCAAAGAAAATAACAGTGAAAGGGAAAAAAAAATTAGACCACTCATTTTACTCAAAAAAAAAAAAAAAAAACAAACAAATCACAAGTGAACTGACTTTTACACCCTGCTGTACACACTTTCATCCCAAATTGTACAGTTCAATCCTAAACTGTTCCCTTCCTGCAGGCCCTTAAGCACTCCTACAATCAATTTCCAATCAGAAAGAGGTAAAAACATTAAAAAAAAAGAAGAAAAGAATAATGTTAAAAATGCACTCCCTCACAACAAGCCTCTCTGACTACAAAAATAAAAAAATAATAATAATCAAACTAACCACCCTGAAAAAAAGAAAAATGGGCAGGAAAACTAGTACAACTACAAGACATTCAAACCACAAGATGAAAAAAGGAATTTTTGGCAAAAAACTCTCATCTGTCCATCAAATATCAAAAAAAAAAAAAACAAAAAAGGAAGCTTCCTGGGAGCAGAAGCAGCTAAAAATGCACTGACACTGTCCCTTTCATATCTGAGAAACAAAATGCACTGCAGGAAGGAAAGTAGAGTAATTAGAATGCTTTCTGGGTGGCAATCACTGAGGAAAAATATAGAACTACAGTGAGAACAATCCGTACGGATTCACAAGCAACCTTTCTTCCACATGCAACCTCAAAAGCAGGGGAACCAAAGGAGAGGCAGAGGCATGATAGAGACTTTAAAACAATTGAAGGGCCATCTTAAGCTTGTTCTGTTTCCATTTCGGCAACTTATAGAAGGCATCCTTTGCCATCCCAAATTTCTCCTTAAACTCTGCCACCGACAGGTAAGTCTGCAAACAATAATCATAAAAGATCTTAGAACAAAGCCAAAACTTGAACATGATAACATAATGTATTGCCAGCAACTTGTAGTTCACCTCTCTCTTTGTCACGTCAATTTCAGCAACAGGATTTGTTGAGTTAACTTTAAGGCGCTCATATGGATAGGTTGGGAGCCCCTCCTCATCTTCAGCTTCACCCTCTTTCACATCTTCCTGTATGGTGAGAGATTCTAATTTGGTGCTCATGGAGTCCTCCTTAGAGTTTGACTCGGGTGGCGTTTTTGGTGCCTCAGGGCTCGCTTAGAAATGACAAGCAAATTATGTTGAGATTTGAGCAGCCAAAGACATTGGAAGTAGGCAATAAATCATTAAGCTTCAAAGAAAGCTGGAATATATACCTTTGACTGACCGAGGCATAATAACTTGGCGTGCCGGAGGTGGTTGTTCAAAACTTGCAGTAATTGCTGCTATAGCCGCAGATTTGGAAGCCAATTTTGATGAATCTGGGGTCACGGATTTTGGATAAATCTTTCTAACGACTGGTGGTGGAGTTGAAAGGTTCCTTGCATTTGGGTTCTCAAAATTAGAAGCTAGAGCATTGAAAGCTGGAGACCTGCCCCTGACACGAACTCGGTCAGGACTGAAAGACACGCTCCTGGAACGCTGTGATTTGTCAGGTACACTAGACCTTCCTCCATAAGATACTGGTGTTCTCCGTTTGGGTTTCTGTTCATGCATCACACCATGTTTAGAGCTAATGCTAAACAAGGTTGTAGTATGATTCTCAATCATCTAACGTGTTGGTAAGAACCAAATTTGATAAGAAATCACAAGTTAAGGTTTGATGGTTGTTCAAGGTATTTTATTTTTTTTAAATACTTTAACCACTATCCTGTGCACTCATCCCTTCTATACTTTTCATCAGGCAGAGGAAATCAGCCCCATATTTCCCAAGTATCCAATTATTTCACTAATGAAGCTGAATGAGGTTTTAAATCATCAACATTGATTTTTTTAGGTACCCCACAAATGTTTTGAATTATTTGAATATGAGGTACTTTTCAAAAGAACCCAGGAACTAACAGGATAATCAAAAGGTGCATGGGAAAGCAACTATACAAAAAGCTTAAGCAATTATGACAGAATTACACACATCTTACATCTAAAATAGGAGTTCCACCATTTTTGACAATTGCAAGTTTCCTCTGGAATGAGTTTCCATGCATCTGCATCCAAATCAAAATGTTAGGGCCTTTTGGCAGAAATCTAAGCTTAAACATATAGCCATAAGGTAGACATAAACTTACCGCAGGTTTTGCAGAATCCCACTCAAAGAAACGTGTGAAAAAGGGTGGCTCACTGCCTTCCATAATAATATAGATTGGGGCTTCACGAGATAATTTTTCCAACAGAAAATCGTGCTCAAGGAATTTCTGTCCCAAGCAAGAAGGAAAATGAAATTAATATTACCAATTAGTTGTGCTGCAAACAACCATAAATTAACAATAACAGTAATCCAGGGAGCCAGCCAAGTCAACCATCATTGAGATTTAACTATTGCAATCAACTTAAATAATGCAACTAGGGGAGTGGCAACTTTAATTTAATAGCTCTCAGGCTCTCTTATTGGCGGTGTAATAATTATTGGTGGTGTAATAATTCCAAATCCAAAGCCAGCTTTAGACCTTAAGACCAAAATGCAACCTTCCAAACAGAAAGAGCATCAAAAGTAGTACCTCGCCAATGCTTAATGCATTCATTTTGTTCTTAGAGTCCACCTGTCGCCCCATCCATACAAAAATCTCAGAATGACAATCCAGAATGTATATGTCTTCAGTCATCAGATCATCTTGGTTGAAGTTGTATATCTCTGTCACCTGCAATAGCAATGTCACATTATGCTATAGTAATTTTTATATGAAATCACTAAAATCAGGTAGATTATAGAACATCTGAAAACAGTTCATGATTCCAAAAATTATTGTTGTTTCCACATAAAATCTGTAACAATTGGCAATAACCACTCCCCTAAAACATGGAGCTAGGAAATTTAGGATATCATGGGATCCAATGGGTAGAACAGAGAGTACATACCTTCAAATTCCCTGTAGATCGACATGCCGTTAGGCGAAAATCAAACCCAAAAGGAGAAAAGGGAAACACATCAGATTATCACAAATTCTATATCCAGATGAAGCAAAATGGAGGGTAATGAAAATAACAAACTAGCCAGAGGCAACACAAGTCCATTACCTTTTGAGAATACACAGGAGAATAGGTGAGGATCACTCTCAGGTTCCCTTCCAATTTTTTGGCTAGGATATTCAGTTTTTCCACCTAATACCTCCCAAAATTGCTCAGACTCTGAACCTTCCTTTTGTGACCTGACCTGGACATTCGGCTGTAGAGATTTCACAAGCACAAGGGGCCAGATTTAGAAAAAAAGTTCAAGGAGAAATCTGTGTCCGTTTAAGCAGATTATCAAAAACGGATGTCAAACCTTTATCAGATCCAGCTGCCTTTCAACAAGTTCCTGGTCATCTGGGGTTGTAAGGTTTCCAGACCATGTAAAGACAGAGGAGTCGCTATGTAGAATGTAACAGTAGGAGGAGTTCAATGATGATGCAACCTGATTGAAGTTCAATGGAGAGATGAAAATGGAAGAAACAAGAACCTAAATATTATGTGATATGCAGCAGCATTGAACCTACCAAAACTGCATATCAAATCAAAATTATATTCATATTGACTTGAAAATAATATCCCTGCCATCAAGTATAATAGCTTAAATATTTAAAACAACACTTCACAACTTCTAGCATTGAGAATAATGAAGGTAAGTCATACTGGTTCAACTTGCATTGCTTGCATATTTTCAGGTCCAGAGCCTTGAACCCGGAATAACGCAATGCCATCCTCTTTATATGTCTCATCTGGGAGTTCCTTCTCCAAAATATAGTTCTTGTATCCAGAGCTAAGGCCGCCCTGTTTAATTTCATGCCAGTTTATTTAGTGGAAGTTGAAAACACAAAAAGAACAATCAAAGCCAAGCCATTTACACTGCAACGATATAAATAAGATGTTTCTCCTGCAATACCTTGAAATCCAACATACCTTAAAAACAATAAAGCTCTGAAAGATGGAAAAGAACTGAATTGGTTCATTTCCTTCATATATGTGTGCCTGGGAATAATTAGCATTTAGAATCAGAAAGAAGTCATCAAGGAACTAGCAATTTAATCATTGCAATAACAAATTTTCCAGCAGAAGGAAATTACCTGGGCAGGTAAAAACTTTAATGACTCAACCACCTTGCTTGCCAGTGAAATAGCAGAAGCTCTTTCCTCCTAGTAAGCTCATCATGAGTTAAAAGGAACCAAAAATCATTAGCAGTACATTTTAAGACAGACATCAAAAGCTAGACAATGACAAAAAAACAAGTTCACCACATTGACCAAACTTAACCTAAAATTAAATTTTCAACAACCACTAACTGTATTCAACAAACTCACCCTAACATTAAAATTTTTAAGAACCAATAGCTGTAACACACAAATACAACAAGCTAACTAACCCTATCAGAGGCAAAAAAACAGCACTTTATGTTCATCATTCCAATGAATCATATGGGCCGGAGAAGCAAAGAGATACGTTGCAAAGAAAAATCAAGCTCAAAAATTCTGATGGATACATAGCTAACCAAAGAACATACGAGCATCAAAAGCTGTGAAAAGTCACACTATTTGAGACATTTATGTTGTTTGCTTATGCTTTTTCAAGAAACTAATGATAATGCCAACACTTCATAGGCTAATCAAGATTAAAGAGATGGAAATTTACTATAATTACTTCACAACGGAGTAATTACAGGTATCAAAAAACGACCATCATGAACAAGATAAATAAATACAGGTATAGTGGATACAAAACCAGAATTAGAATACAAGGCAGCCAATTATTTTGGAATAGCTAGTATTTCAGAATCAGTCTTCATTTCTTTTCCCTTTATGTTTCTTTCTTTTTGGGGGTTTTTTGGTGGGTGGGGCAACAGGAGTTATTATGATGCTTGAAATTTACCTCCACACTACTCTTGCCAAACCACGTTCCTATAAGGTATTCCTCCTTATCTTGTCCTGGATATGAATATTCAAAAATATAGCAATCCCCACTATAAAACTTAGACTGATCTGAAGCTAGAAGGAGAATCTTCTCCTGGCCGCTCACACGCCAAGCCTGTGCAAGCCAATAGAGCCATAATCAACAGAATGACCGCAGAGAGGCAGCAAAATATTTATAGCATGTTGCAAAGTCACATTTGAGTTTAGAGAGGAAGTGCACTCAAGGATGCACCTCAAAAATTCCTCAGAAGACTTCTAGATGCAATAATCACTTGTGAAACTCCTCCAGTTTCAGACATTTGCTAACTTATCTATCTACATGATGGTTCTTTGCCTACTTAATTTACATGGCAAAAAGTAGCTAATCTTGTAAATAGCTCTTTCCATTCGATAGAACCCAGGAGGCCTTTTCTGCTATAATGAGAAGTATATTAGAATGCTATAATATCTTCTGATAGAATGATACATTTTCAACAGACAAACATATCTTCTCATTTTACCACTATTATTTGTCCACTTTAATTTTACCACCATGTATCTCTTATAGCTTTTGGACAACACCTCTTGCTTCTGCTTCCCAGGTCAGGGCAGACAGAAATGCCATGTTCAAAGACACATGTAACGAATGTCTGATCATAAAGGACTCATGAAGACAAATCATTGGGCCTTTCTGTAAAGACTCTCCTTCAAATCCTACATCACATGAATTGCTTGTACAGGTAAAAAAAACATACAGCACCTGGAGATTTCCTGTAACATCAATGTAAGGTTGAGGTTCTTCTTTCACAGGAGCAGCTTTCAACAGACCCTTAACATTCACCCCCTGGCGTCTTAGAAGAGCTAGAAAATCATTGAAAACAAGAACCTTAAGACTTATTATAATGGTACTGAGCCACCAATTACAATAGTACTTGCCAAAACAACACAAGAAACAATGAAGAAGTTGGTGGGACTGATTATGATGGAAACTTTCATGGAAGGAGCAAGATATGAAAATAACAAAAGCACCAAATAATCAGTTACTGACCTGCAACTTTGCTTCTACCATCCTCAGAGACAGGTACATCAGTGGTCTGGGGCCATGTTTCAAACTTTGATCTGAACATCACAGTCTCAAATCCCTCAATTACCCGTATGATGTGGGATTCTGGTTGTTTGCCAGCACACACCAACTCCTGAAAAATGTGATCAATAATATCTAAGGATATTAAGTATTTACATCAAAACAGGCTTCCAATAGTGCAAAGAGTGAGTATGAAAGGATTAAGAATTACTTCTGCAGCTCCACTTGCACTCTTTCTTTCATCAAGAGAAGTATTTCTCCCCATCCATACAAACACTTCCACTCCACAATCTAGAATATAGCAATTATTTGTGTCGAGTAATTCCCTTGTCAAAGAATCAGCCTCAATGGGTTCTGCCTGCCCCTTCTTAACCCTTGAAAGAAAAAGTGTCTGTTAAATTATAACATTTTTCAATTTCTTAATCCCCATGTCCAACGAATCTAAAATTAATGAAGAAAACAAATCATAGACATTATTTTCTAATTTTTCATCCTTATCAGATTATCTTCAATGTATCAACAGACTTTCCCCTTCAAAAAGCTCAAAAGACAAACATAGTTCCATTTAAACAAAATAACTGTCCATTACAAGAATACTATACTGGCATCCAATAATTTACCATCTACATGAAATTTTAATCTAATGCAGAATGCAAAATCATACCTATAGATATATGATCTTTTATGGGTAAAGTTTTGAAGGGTGGCTAAATACAGGTGGATGGGGAGAGGAGAGGAAGATGACATCCTGGGTTGACTTGGGACTCTTTGGTTAGGAAAGATTTAAAACAATTAGATGTCACTCAAAATTTAGTTCATGTTATTCTCTTTGATTTCCTTCAATGGCCTTTGAGACTTTCAATTTTCAATTTTCAATTTCTAACATGAAGATAATAGATAGTATATATTCTTTTGATCTTCTGGTTTTATTTTACTCTCTTCCTAATATAGCAAAAATTTACCCATACAACAACAAAAAAAAGCCTCAAGGATGACATCATTTCATAGTATTGTAAAAAATAGCAGGCATTAGTGCCATTCTGAGGCAAAAAACATAAAACAGCCTGAGATGATGTATTACCTGAAAAGCTTAGTGGAATAAGATTCACCAGTCTTGTCTTCTTCAGAGACTGTTTTCCTTGGAAGTGGAGCAAAACCGCCAAAAAAACCCCAGAACTCTCCAGTTTCAGCATCAGCCATCAATTTCCCATCCTCTATTGCAAAGAAGAAAAAATTATTAGGCCAAAAGAGACAATCATTCAATAATTTGTGGAGTTTGCAAACATAATCCTCCACTTACCAATGGCAGCTATATCACATTTTCCATCGTGATAAGTATCTTTAATATACTGGACCACTTCTAAAGCTTTGGCTCTCTCTTGGATGGATGAGTTAGAGCCATTGAATTGAAAAATCTTTGACTCGGTATCAAGAACAAAAATGTCATCATGGTTGAGTGATGACCGAGCAAAAGGAACCTGTCTTCGGCAACAGAAAATAGGAGCTTGAACTAATGCCAGCACAAGAATAGTAAAAAAAGAAAAGAATTCATCATTTACATCATCTTCAATTCCCATAGAGTAGCATGCGTTGGCCTAGGTCCCGGGGGTAAACTTGTTCGTAAGAGTGTGAGGATAGGCACATGGGCCTTGGCTTTCATTCCTTTTAAGTGCAAATAATCTAATCGAGGGTTATCTATATGGATCAATTATCCAAATTCACACAATTCTGGGCATTTATGTGTTCTCAATCACCTAGTGATTACTGGACATTTTGTTATCAGAGATTTAAAAGTACTCATTATTCACCAACAAAAGATCTAATTCCATGGACTTGCCTCTTGTACATAAATGGCATGCTTTCCTTTGCAGACAAACAAGCGTGTCTGGTGTTCTTCAGCTTCAGCATGTTTAAAGCCAGATGCAACTCCACCTTCTTGAGGTATGATACATGGTTTGAAATAAGATAGGAACTTTTCTGTTTCATGGCCCTGTACTTCACGATACTGTACGGCACGGCCTCCAAGAGTTGCATCCAGTTCCACTGTTTTAATGGCTGCTGTCCCTGCTTCATCCTGTAAAAAAGAATTCCAATCATAAGAGCAAAAGCAACAAATAAGATCCTAGTTTTGTTTAGTGTAAAATTAGAAAGGCAGAAACTGACCTGAGAGGTATCTTTACCAAGCCAGTAATGAATATCGTGGCGGAAGGCACCACTTTTTAGGGAAGTAGTCTGCATAAAAGGTAACATCAAATCATGATGTCTAAGTATCAAAGATGTGGCATGTAAATTGATGCTATTTAACAGAGGAAATTAGAGAGAGGATGCATTAATTTAGAGCCAGGAGAAGATTGCTAACCTTCAAAATCACATAGGAGTCCCCAGTGAAAAACTTCCCATAAGAGGACTTTGGGACAGGCACTGGGCGAAAGTTTTCAATCCGCCAAATTTCAAGTCCACTTTTTTATTTTGGTGAGTCAAAGAAACTATCATTTGAATGAAACCGCACAAAACCTTATGCATCTAGATCAAAATAATAGTCAAACTAAACAGTATAATGTAATTCATTTGTTGAATATCATAATCAAAAGATGCTGCCCATTTCATCAAATGGAGGATACACTTTCTGTCCAGCTCCTTGGAAAGCTGCATCTAGATCCCTCATGGAAACTGCCATGCTGTTTCAGCAATTAGATTATACGGATATCCAGAATTTTTGGTTTGAGTGTGCAAAAAATAACAACCTGAAAAAGTATTGGCAACAGTCAAACATAACAATTTTCACAAAACTAACTGCCAGGACATCTTGCAAATTATGCAGTTGTGCCAAACTGTCTTCAGTGATCATTATTCCAATCCCAAATAATTCTATGGTCGGGTATCTCAACTTAATTTGACATAATATTTTTCAACCTATATGATAAGTTCCACCACCAGAACTTTCACCAAGTTATGCAGTCATCTAAAGTCAGCTTCTGAACCTTTCCTAATGCACTGAAGGTGCAAGTATCATTTCTAAACCATAAATTTTATCATAAACCTTTGTAACAGGCTACAGGCTATGGTGCAGCATGACATTGTCCTTATATGAGGACTAGAACTGTAAAGTATTATGCATCAACACCTCTCATTTCTTGTATTAATGATGAAATATCAATCAAAAGCATGTTCTGTAAGACAGCTACTAACTGAGCTGGCAGCAAGGTACACATAATCAGGACACGTAGAATCACAATCCGGTATCTTTCTCAATGACCTCACAATGCTTTTTATTCAGTCAACATCAATTTCATGCCAAAGTTATCAGGTTCAAAGCGAAGCAGAACATTTTTCAGCAAGGCAGATTGCACAACCAATGGAATAGTTGAACTGAATATTTGCTAATAACGTATGACATGCCAATGCCATTCAGATCATCAATTGGAAAAACACATCCACCTACAAGGTAAAGCCCCGCATCAGCCTCAGAAAATGCCAACTGTACGTCCCATGTCTAATTCTCTCACTAATTGCATTGAAGAACTTACTTTTCTGCCATCTAATTGGGAACTTTGTTTCAGATTCAATTCATTGGACAAAACTCACATGGCTTGATAAAGATCAGTAACTAACCAATAAATAACGAATAATGCGCAGAACCCAAAACACAAACAATGATCAAAAACATACATGAAACAAGGCAGCCTACATATTAAAACATAGAGTTACAGACATAAAGTAATTGGCACGCTAACCAATAATCCTACCCAATACAAAAAGATAAGAGTTTACCACAAGAAAATGGTAAAATAACACGATCAGATATTTCGATTTTCAAAACTTAGCAAATCGATACAGCCATACGGCTCGAGAAAGAACAATAGTAACATTCATAAAATAAAAAGACAATCTTAGCACCAACATGCAGCTCCCTCGGGCTAAATAAAAGAGAAAACCAAGGGAGCAACGCCCGGGTCAATAACAAACGCACTCCCACATGACCAATCTAAACATCAGACCAAATCCCACCACGAAACAGACACCAGATGAACATAAAGGATCAAATTTTGCTGTTTTCAACAAAGGTTCCTTTCAGGAAAGGAAACCCCCCATGCGAATTCTTCAAGAACCAAACATCCTCATATGCAACTCATTATACCTCGCAAAAGAGACGTTAATTCAAAAAACCCAGATGCTAAATATATCAAAAGTGAACGAAAAAACGCAATCTTGAGATAAAAGTACCTATTTTCTGGTGAAAAAAGTTCTATCTAGAAGCACCGAGATCCAATCTAATGACCAAGATTACAAGAAAAATATTGAATTACAATTTTTAAGGAAAAGCAGAGACAAAGGAAGGCCAAAAGAGGCGAAAGGAAGAAAAGGTGTGAGAGAGAAGAAAGCAGAGGAGAGTGGGCCTAAAAGCCAATTATCAAATGAAGAATAGAGAGAGGGGGGCTAGGGAGAAAATTATGGAAAAAAGAGGAGAGATGAAGAGAAGGGAGAGGGTCAAGGTTGGAGGGAATGATGAGAGACAGGCGTGTCTATCAGTAACTGCAACACAAACAAGGCCACCCCCGCAACCACAAGAACCCACGGAGTCAGAGACTGACTGTTAAGGTTTGCATTAAAAATAAAACACAAGTGTCACCATAACCAGACATCTAGACGTTCTTTTCAAGTTTTAGTGATAAAATAAAATCAACGAAACATATGACAATCAGGCTTTTGTTGGACAAAGAATCAAATAACAAAATATCTTTCTTACAGCTTAAATTTTCCTCTCTAGTGCTGTTCGGTTATTCATTTATTTATTTATTGGGTTAATTTCCTTCCCTTTCTGGTCCACGCCCCACCTTCACTAAAGCATTTTAATGCCATCAAAACAGGAAATACAGCACAAGCTTGGAAACCCCATGATTACTGTCAACGGGAAAGATAACCAAAAGAAGAGTAAAAGTTCGAAATTATTAATCTTAAATTTAAAAAAAAAAAAAAAAGCACTCGCTAAAAACATAGAATACACTTAATAGTATTTAAACTTGAGATTTTGCCGTTGTTTTACATAATCTCAATTTTGTTCTCAGTACCAACTTAACCATATGACTCCCTCCTTCCATAAATCTTATTATTTTTTTCTTTTTCTCTTTTTTTCCCCCCTTATTCTTTAGAACAAACTAACATCTCTTGTTAAGCAAAGAAAGGATTGAGTTAGACTCGGAAAAGTTTGTACCTTTAATTATTACGAGTTCATTAATCTTCTTACAGGTGGGATTTGCTTGTTATTGTTGCTGTTGTGTGTGTGTGGAATGTGATATCTCATTCGGATGTTTTTTGGTTTAAACTAAAATAGATTAACGGTTATAATACTGAAAATCTCAACATATCATTATTATGGCCAAAAAACAAAAAAAAAAAAAAAAAAAAACTTTTTTAGGAAAATTTCAGAGTTGTTTGCATGATGACGACTCTTAAATCTTAAGATAATTGAATTTAAAATTGTACATTTAATTCAGGTAAATCTTAAATCTGGTTAACTGGGATGGCCCGAGAAAGAGACTAGTGAGTTTTGGACCGTTGGGGACGAGTGATTGTGGGAAGGCTGACTTCCGCGATGTGAGGGAATATACAGGCAGCAAAGGGCAGACAGGCAGGGAACCCCTGGTGTACAAGTGTTTAACCCCATCTCTAGCGTTTCCTTGCCTCTCAATCTGCTGAATTGGGGTGTCACCGTTTAGGCAATTGAAATATTAAAGTCTTGTGTTTGGATTTATTGCACTTTTTCGCGTGGATTCTTTTTTCACCCCCATAAGCTCCATTTGGATTCTCATATTTTATATTTTACCAATTGAGTCTTCATGTTTAGAATGTTACAACCATCAGGTCGAATTAGGCAAAACATTTTATTACACAATAATTAGTATGTGACTAAAAGGATACGTTAACCCTTGTATAAAGTTTCTTTAACCTATAATTCAATGTGATTTTATTACTATTAAAATGTAAATAAAAATCTAAAAATTACCATAATTCGTAAGTTTCAAAAATTATTATTTATTTGTTAAATATTATATATTAAAAAAATGAATCCCTCAAGTTAGGTGACTTTTATGTTTAAAATTTTACATTCTAATCTTAAAAATGAATGCGTAAAGAGGGAAAGCATACTTTAACTCGGAGATTTTTTTTTATCGTTAAATTATAATATTACGTCATAAAGAAATGGGAGATTACCGCATCACGAAAATAGTCAAGAGGTCGAGAATTCCATGCAACGTAATATGCCCACGTCCAATCCAGTGCTTCTCTTGGGCAAAGGCACTCTCCGACCCATTGCGTGAAATTAGCCCCAACCTTATTCTTCTTGATCGAGCTGGGTCAGTTCCTACCTACTGGTTCTCTTCAGATTTCCAATCCTTTTTTAAGCTCACTACACACTTCAAAATTTCTAGCCCCATATGTTTCATTAATCTAGACCCTCCCGATTTTTCACGGGCTTTGCTTCACAACGGCACCCAACAAACTACGAAGCATTTTAGCTTTTCGATCTTAACCTTGAACCCAGCATTGGGCCTTCCAAATTGAAGCCTTCCACAGAATGTTCACCGTACGGCCCACAAAGGCTCATCGCTGTTTCATACTCTTCCGTGGCTCAACTCAAATCCCTTTGTGTTTTTTCTCACCATTGTGGCCCTGTATAATGCCTTGATGTACGGCGATAGCTTGTCCGTGCCCCAACGTTTTACGCAAGGAGACCGACCACCCAAATATATATATATGTACATTAAAAAATAAGAAAAATATTTCTATCTATTTGTGTATGAGAAATGTTTTCGAAGATATTAATTTATAAATCGATGAAAAAAGATATTAATTTATAATATTTTTCAAACATACATAATTTTAAATTTATATTTTTTATTATTTTACTTTAATATTTTGTTGTTTAAATAAATTTTAAATTTATATATAAAATATAAAGTATCACATGAAAGATTAATATGAATAAGAATTATGTTGCTTCTCTTGCCAGCTTTTTTTTTTTCTCTTCTTTTCTTTTCTAAGGTTATCAAAAGCTAACCCCATTTTTAATGCCAAAACACCGCAACGGAGAAAAACCTCACCTTTGAGTTTAAGGTGCTCAAAGCAGGGGTAGAAACACTAGGCAAACGTACAATAAAAACAAGTGAAATTTTATAACGACGTCACGTTGCACTGCTCTTTACAGAGCGAGCAAGCAAAAGGCAGTTAAACACAGCCTTTTTTTTGAAGGTTCTTCCAGCAGTTCAAGTACACGAGAAGCGAAAAAAGAAACAAACTAGGAAGGTTTTTAACTATTTGACCCTTCTAGGCTTATAGCTGCGGCATTGGACCGCAGACCTTCCTCCTCCGAGCTACGTTATCTGGCATTTTTTTTCTTACAAAGTATAATGCTGCTGAATTGTGTCGATGTCCAAGCCTTTAAGCTTCGCCACCGACTCAACGTGCCCCTTCAGGGTGTTAAACTCCCGAAGCCTGGCAGCACAAAGTTAAGGTGAAACGTTGTTAGCATATTGATTCACAAGGGACGCTGATTCTGAGTTTTAGATAACAGCTACAAATGAGAGTGCAAGAAAATAATTTTCTCTCCAATAGTTATAGACGACAGTTTGATATTAGCAAGGTCGATATGATTAGCTACAAACCTTGCAACTTCAGCTCGTCGTTTGGCCTGCTCAGCGATCTCAGACAACTCCCTATAGCTGCTCTTCTCGTTTAAGATGCTGGCGGTTTGTGGCGGTTGAAGGCCATGCAAGGTTCTTTGAGCAAGAGCCCACTGAGCTTCCCTCTCCTCTCTACCATAATCTTTCTTGGTGGTGAATGCCGTCTGTTAAAAGCGGACAAAGTAGATCAGAACATACTTCCAACTGCTAATTGTCACAAGCCTTTTTAAGTTCAGAAACAGAATATTATGGGGAACAGATATATACCTTGTTCTCAAGCAAGTTGAGCCATGCCTTTCCACTCAATATGTAACGGATGGCGAATTTCATCAAGTCAAGAGGGACATAGAAAACGACACTGTAAAGCCAGATGACACCAGCCCATCCCCAGCCAATTCCCTTAATCCTTGCAAAACCCCAGTCGGCATATACAGCAATCAAAGTTGCGACCTGCAAAGCCAGAGCTGATTAAGCCACTTGGTGCATATCAAGTGTACCGCCCCTTTTAAGTAAAGTATGAAACAGTGCAAGGTTTGTCAAATTAAAAAAATTCCATCATTCTTTTCCGTTGGAATGGTACTTGGGACAAGAACGAATCCAGTAGAATTCATACCAGTTGCGCAATTACAAATGCAGTCATTAGTAGCAGACCAGGGCGTTCAACATAGGACCAGCTGCGAGACCGAGTCACAAATATGAGAGCTTGGCTCACAATACTGACTTGAAGGTATAAAGCGGCCGTCATTTCGTGGCCACTATGCCTTATAGATCTTACAGAGAATTTGTCCTGCAGTTGTTAAGAGTCAAAATTGTAAGGCGTGAGGCAACAAATTGGATCTTCAAATCATTTGAAAGTATAAGTTGGCAAGCAACTGCAGATCTTACCGAAAAGAAGTCAGTCTCATGCATTGCCCAGAAGAATATAACGGTCATTAGAGCCAAGTAACCACCAAGTGCAATACCAGTGGCAAATATCTCTTTTAATTTCCAGCTGTCAGGCAAGGGAGATGGCTTCACTCTATCCTTTGAGATTGTCATAATTGTACCTAAGGATCGAGATAAATACATGAGATGAGTCATCAATATTATGCTTCTGTGTTAGTGTGAGCACGATCACACTCACTGAGCAACTCACCGTCATTCAAAATGGCAATGATCAGAACCATGAAAGGAGAGAAGTCGAACTTCCATATCAGAGCAATAAGCATGAAACCAAACTGCAGAATTGGAAAATTGAAAGTGATTAGTCTTTGCTAATAATAGCAATACCACATTATTGAATTTTAAGGATCAATTACTATTAACTTACCACAATACGGATGGTGATGGATACGGCATAGATCTGCAAAATGTGAGGAAATTAAGTGTATTGTTGCTACCAAAAGGAAAAAAAACAAAAAAAAAAAACAAAGGGAAGGATGTTAAGGAGAAGAGAGCGACTAACAGTGTAGTTCTTCATCCTCTGGAAAATTGCTCTGCTAGTCAGCACAGCACTAATGATGACACTCAATCCAGGCTCCGTCAGAACAATGTCAGATGCACCTCGTGCAGCATCTGTAGCATCAGCAACAGCGATACCAATATCTGCCTTCTTCAATGCAGGTGCATCATTAACACCATCACCAGTCATTCCAACGAGGTGCTTCCTCTCTTGCAACTTCTTCACAATTTCATATTTGTGTTCTACATAAAAGATGAAGAAAAGTGTCAAAAATATTTCCAACAGAGCCATCATTCGTAAAATTTAGTGTCCACAACTAATCAGTATGTCACCTCTCCTAAAAACCCACCTATCAACAATAATTAGCCAGCATATGAGTGGCCTTACCTGGAAACACACCGGCAAAGCCGTCTGCCCTCTCAATCAACTCTTCCACAGGAAGAGCATCTATGCTTGGGTCCTTATGCTGCCCAAGTAATGATGCAGATGGATACATGTTTGTTCCCATTCCAAGTCTTCGCCCAGTCTCTTTTGCAATGGCAAGTTGATCACCTGGAAATTAACATATCTGTGAGTAAGCTCCTTACATAAGAAAACAACAAAAAGATTAATGGTTAAACAAGCTAAATTACCAGTAATCATCTTAACATTGACACCAAGATGGAGAGCTCTGCGGATGGTTTCTGCACTGTCATGTCTGGGAGGATCAAAAAGATTCAACAGGCCAACAAACTCCCATGGACTGCCAGCACTTTCCTTTGTTTTCTCAGGCACTAGCTGTAGGCATAGCAGGATAGCATAGTAAGAGGGTGTGAGTCCTTTTCAATGATAGAGAACAAAGGTAAACTGTGGAGCATCAAAGCTACAAATTAAACCTGTCTAGAAACAGCCAGAGACCGAAGCCCACGCTCAGCAAACTTTTCAATGACAGCATGAACCTTCTTCCTGAGATCCTCCCTGGCGTTGCAGAGATTAAGGATCTATTCAATGAGAAAAAGCGGTTAACACGGGTAAATTAAATAATGTTTTTGGTTTATAACATAATTTTGTAACAATTAAATGGAAAACAGCAACTTACCTGCTCAGGGGCACCTTTACTTGCTCGATGCCAGTTTCCATTGGCGTCAATGTAGGTCAAAGCAGTTCTTTTGTCCACAGGATTGAAGGGAAGGAAATGTACCTCTCTTATGCCGGCTCTCGCCTGCATTCATTTGCATAGATTTTAAGGTGAGCAAAGGATTCGCTAGCTTTTGTCTCTCAGAATATGCAGGGCAGAGAATTTTACCTCCTTCGGGTCAGCAAGCATTCCAACCATGGCAGCATCAATGGCATCCTGGTTCTCAACCCTAGAAGCCCTGGCAGCAAGCAGGATCACATGATCTTTGTCCACGCCCTTTGCAAACACCTCTATTAAGTTTTTGTCAACACTGAGCTTGTTAAGGGTGAGGGTCCCAGTTTTATCACTGCAAAGGACATCCATACCAGCCATTTCTTCAATGGCAGTCATACGCTTAGTGATGGCCCCCTGTTGAGACAACTTATGAGATCCAATAGCCATTGTCACGGACAAGACTGTAGGCATGGCAATGGGGATGCCTCCAATCAATAGAACCAAGAGATTGTCAATTCCGTCCCTATACTTGCGCTTCTGAATTGGGTACATGACTATGATCTCAACTATTATTCCAACAGCTATGGAGCAGATACAGAAGTTCCCAATAGCAGTGAGCACCTTTTGGAAGTGCCCAACTTGGTTGGTGCTGTCCACAAGATGTGCAGCCTTGCCAAAGAAGGTGTGAACTCCAGTGGCAATAACAACAGCCTCAATTTCTCCTTGTTTGCAGGTAGAACCAGAGAAAACTTCATCCCCAGGATTCTTGGTCACTGGAAGTGATTCTCCAGTGAGAGCAGATTGATCAATTTTCAAAGGATCACCATCGAGAAGTCGGGCATCAGCAGGGACGATATCTCCTAATTTTATACCAATAATGTCTCCCGGAACAAGAATTGCAGCATCCTGCTCTGTCCATTTCCCGTCTCGAAGCACCTGCAGACGGTAGAAGAAACGTGAGGAATCTTATAAACGCACAACAGTCAAACAGAAGTATTCAAATAACATCCATCTTCACAATCTTCAATAACCATAACTACTGCAGCAATTTTAGTTTTGATGCAACTACTGCAACATTTGAAAACTATTAAAAGGGTTTGAGGGTGGAGAGAGTGTGTGTTCGATTGTTGGAGTTTTACTCTGATATCCAAAAATATGAATGCTTGTGCAACAGCAACAACCCAAAATCATCAAAATTCACATATTAAGACTATATTATTGCGGGTATTATTGAACAAGAAGACAGGCATATACCCACAAACACACACAGACTCATAGACCTGCAAAAGAATCAGAATTTGATGTTCAGTATCAAGAAAAATGGCCACCTTCCACGGTGGATACCAAGTCCTTAAATCTGTTAAGATCCTTTTAAGCAAATTGGTTACCTTAGTTTTCGGAGCGAGGCCAGCCATAAGTGCAGCAGCAGCATTGCCAGCATTGTTCTCTTCAATGAAACTAATGGTGGAGTTGATCACCAGCAAACAAAGAATACCAACAAAGTCTTGCCAGTCCGGGGGCTGCCCCTCACCATTTGCCAATGCAATTGCCATAATAGCTGCAGCCTCCATAACCCATGAAAGTGGGTTCCACATGAACCCCAGAAACTTGAGAATTTTGCTTTCCTGTTCATTGAAACATTCATGGTATTAGCGTATCTATGGTATGACATGCAGCATAATACCTTCCAAAAGTTAACCATCAGTCCATCATATATATCAGTAGGCACCTTTTTCTCTTCTAGTTTGTTGGGGCCAAAGATTTGAAGCCGGTTGGCTCCTTCGTCCGAGGACAAACCATCTTTGGTACATTTCAATTGCTCAAACACTTCCTCCACAGGAATGCGTTCCTGTAAGCAAATTCATAATTAGTTAAGAGACAATATCTATTGGAACAAGTTACAAAAACGTAACCTTGAATCTAAGGGTCTAAACTTCTAACTTGTTGTTCACAATTTTATGCAATTTCTCCGTCAAATGACCATCAATTAGATTTTTTTTTTTAATTTTTATATATATTTTAAAAAAGGGGGTTCAAAAAGATAGTTCAATCTGATCTTGAATTTAACTTTTGAATGCAATTTACTCCTAATTTTACGTCATTATCCTTTCCATCTATCAATCCGGAAGTTTTAAAATAAATGGACCTGCGTCCCCAATCATAATAATTTTTTTAAATGTCATAAATATATAAATATAAGAGAACATATATTTATAAATACATAATTATAATTATCAGTAGATATACATTTTTTTATGCATAATAATTAATATATATAATTAAACATATGTAAATCCTTGTTAATTCGAATGCATATTAAAAAAAAAAAAAAAAAGGAGGGGGGGGACTCAGCCGTCGGCTCCCATGCCTGAGTCCCGACTCGGCAGCCAACTCTAGCCAGCCAGTCACAAGAAAGCGTTGACTCGAGAATAAGAAGCACCGTCGTGGTCCCAAGTACGTCATACTCAATAGAGCGTGCAAGTCACGCGCTACGGGGCAAAATATTCACAAGTGCGAAACCCGAGACAAGTGAGGGGCAAACTCGTCCAATCAAATATTTGATGAGTGTGCAACTGTTAAATCCCCCAATTTTAGAAAAAATAAAAAAGAATTAATCTCTATCAGCGCCGTTGATTTCTCCTTTTTTTTTATTTTTTTTTTCGTTTTACCGTGAGAAACGGTTAAAAACAAAACAAAAAAGGGGACGGGGAATTTCCATCTGGCAGTAGAGTACGCAAACTTGTTAAAGAGAATGGCTAAAGTACCACGGAAAAGGTATCGAAATTACCAAAAAAAAGTAAATAACACAATAACACAAGAATTATTCAACTTAATTTTTAATCACTGGGGACAATTATAAATATAAAATAAATAATTAAAATTATTAAAACAATTTTTTTTAAAAAAATTTGTGTCTCCTTAAATTATACTCGTCTAGCTGTGTTTTTAAATAAATAAATAAATAAATCAGAAAGTGCACACTTGGTTTCTTTTTTTTTTTTAATCTTTTTATTAAGATATTTTTATGATTCCTTGTTTGGGGGAAGGAAAACAAAAAATCTGGTGGCTAGTTTTTTATTTTATTTTTTATTTTGGGGGGGGCGGCGGGGAATATTGTAATATAATGAAATAAATAAATAAATAAATAGAAAAATAGGCAACTGAGACTTTGTATCTATTCGTCTCACGTGTGTTACTCTGTTTCACTCGGCTGAGATCCTCTTGTCAAGAACCAACAAGCCAAGGCAATAAAACGGCCTGTTTGGATGGAGAAGAAAAGGGAAAAGAAAAGTGGAATAAGGGATGAAAAGAACATTAGGGGTTTTGAGAACATTAGGGGTTTTGAGTTTTTCATCACTTGGAGGGAGTAGGGAGTATGGGCACGAGAAAAAGTAGATTACTGTGTGAAAAGAAATTTAAGATTCGAAAGTCATCTTTTTCCTCGAAAATCTTTCAGTTTCTGTCCAACAATCAAACAGAAGGGGGTCAGGGGAATTTTTCATTTGTTGGCAAAGAAAAAAGAGAAAGAAACGGAGATTTAAAAGACCAAACCCCATCACAACCACCAGGTTGCTGTCGGCAGACTTTGCAGATCAATAACAAATGAAGTCAAAGAACACGAAAACAGAAAGATGGCGTCAAAGTAGCCGAAACCCAATTGAGATCCCACTATCTCGATGCAAAAACACACATGCACAAGAAGCAAAACAATCCAAAACTTCTGTTGAACAAAAAAAAAAAAAACAAAAAGAGGCAAGAGAAATAAATACCAAATCAACAGACTCGTTCTTGATCTCCTCAAGACTGATATTCGCCTTTGCCATCTTTGTCCTCCTTCCAACTATCCCACCCAGAAACAAAAACAAAGAACAATTTCGACGTAGAAAAAGATAAAAAGGATTTGATTATGAGGAGCAGTCAATGAAGAAGAGGAGGAGAAACAAGGAGGCAAAAGGAATGGGCCATTGAATGAGAGACTGTTGACTATCCCTAGAGGAGACGAAGGACGAAGAAGGAAAAAAAAACAGAGAGAGAGAGAGAGAGAGAGAAGGTGGCGGTATGAAGGATTCTTTTGCAGTCCTTCCCTGCCTCTGCCTCTGCCTCCGCCTCTCCTTTTATACTCATTCGTGTGTGTGTGTGTTGTGTGTGTGTGCGCGCGCGCGCGTGTGCGCGTAAGGGTTTGCGTACACTTTCCACAATTTCTCTACACCAGTCTTGCCCCTAGTTACGTAAGCCTGCCGTTTAAGCCTTCCCTCAGGTGGGCCCTGTCCTCTCAGGCAACATTTTTTTATTTTTATTTTCCCAACTACCTAACCACAAATAATTAATAATAAAGTAATTTTTTTAATATTTAATTTTATTTATTTCTATTTAATTCGATGACCCTTTTTTTTTTTTTTTCCGTCTCTCTTCTGGGTTATTATCGGTAACTGCCATTTCGACTCGCCCACGAAGCCCTGTTTCTGGCAAGCATGATCCGCTGACTGGTCGGCTCATGTTGTACCGGACTCCGAAAGCTTGCCCTTTTTAATGTAATTTTAACGCTCTTTTAAGATTTTCCATAAAAGACAATCCTTTAGTAGGTTAAAGCAATATATCAATCTTTAGACTTTAAAGGGCAAGGAACTAATTGAGAGTTGATGCAAAAAGTCGTTTTCTTTTTATGATTTTTTTTTTTTTTTTGTTTTTTGGGTTGGTTTAGTTAGTTGTAGGTGCGTTTTAAAATGAAATTTCAATTATTAGTAAAATGTGAAACTCAAATTATAGATATGGGTCTTAAACTTTATACCTAATCTCCCTTGAGTTTTCTTTGTGGGGGTGCAAGAATGAATGAATGAATGAATTAATGAATGAACAGATGTGTTTATTTCTTCAAATCAGGTTGCCTTTATTTTTGAGGTTCATTTTTTTTGTCTGATGTGAGTAATGAATGAACGCCTCCATCTCTCTATTCGCCGTGGCTTCGTGGTTCGCATGGACGAAAACCAAGGTGCGTTAGAATTCAGATTATGACAAAGTAACAAACAAGCACGAGATATAAAATACGGCTCTAATCTCTGTGTATGCCCATTGTTTCTCTTTTAAATTTGTATTTTCTTTTTTCTGAAAAGCTAAGAGCATGTTTGGCTACATCATCAAAAAAATTTAAAATAAAAATTATTAATTTTTCTATTTTTGATATTTTAACTACACTATTTATCATATGTCTTATAATATTTATTTATTTATTTTATTTTTTATTTAAATAAATTTTATTTTAAAAATTAATATTAATTTATACTTTATTTATAATAATTTAATAAAATATGTTATATTTCAAATTTAAATAAAAATTAAAAAATTACAATAGTTTATATAAAAAAACTTCATAATGATAAATTTAATGTTAGTGGATTAGTTATATCATTATTGTAAATTTCATACAATATTAAATCGAATATAAATTATAGTTAATTGATACTAATTATTTTGAAAATAAAAATTAAAGAGAAAAAGACAAGATATAGAGAAAAAAGAAAAAATAGGAACAAAAAAAATAAAGTAGAGAGAGAAATAAAAATAGAAAAAAGAACAATAAGATAAAAAAAAAGACCATGTAAAAAGAGAAATATAAAATAAAAAATAACATATAAAATTAAAAATAAAAATAAGTGGTATATAGATAAATTGAAAATGTAGATAATATTAAAAATCAGAATCAGAAATTAGAAATTAGAAATCATTTTTGTGGTTGCATTTTTATTTCTAAACCCATTTTGATTGCAGATTTATAGCTGTTGAATATACAATAGTTGAATACCTATTCATATACTACCCATATCATGTGAAAACAAAGGTGTTGTTTATATAACATTTCCACCCAAAAAGATCAGGTGTGTTTAATGAATTTTGTTTTTTTTTTTGGACTACCAAAAATGTAAAGATCTTCACCACAACTACGCTGTGAGACAAATTGAAATTGTGCTATGAGAAGTTGAAATTATAACCTTTTTCGGCATCTTTATTATGGCATTAAATGCTTTTATTTCAATTCATATATAGAAATGTTTTGGTGGAACATTATTTTCTTCCGCTGGTTTTCATGGAAGGGATGAAACTGTTTTCTATACAAGGGATGACTCGAGATTGGTACTTCTCTTGGGATTTTCACTTTTTTAGTCTAAACGTTTTAGTATTTTTACAATTAAATTTTATATTTTTATTTATTCAAATTTAGTTCTATATTTTTTTTATGAAAAATTTTTAATCTAATTTTTTTTTTTGTGAAAATTTTGATTAAAATGTGAAAAATCATTGTTTAATTAGATAAAAATTAATAAAAGAGAACAAAAATCTAAGAAATGCGCATGTTCTTTATACAATGAACAAAAATCTCAGATCAACATTTTTCATTGCCCCCTTTCTGAAATTCAAAAAAATAAAAATCCTAAGATCGAAAAATCTCGACAATCAAAATTTTAATTTTCATTAAAAAAATTTGTATCTCCAATTCTCTTCCATTTGCTTGATTTGTGCCTCTTAATTTAAAATTCCTTTTGTTACATTGATACTTTTCCAGAGTTTAAAAATTTTAGTTTTGGTTATCATGTCTCTCCTTTAATAATAACACAGCATCTCGACTTTCATTGTTTTTTTTTTTTTTTTGGCACAATGTCATTAAAGAGGAATGATTTGCTCTAACGAAAGCCGATTTTCTAAAGAGAGCGATTGATTTTGTCAACTGAAACGCATTAAGAAAGAAGATTTTATGATTTTTTTTTATAAAAATAAAAAGATATTAAAAAAGAAGAAGATAAGGAAGATTTCCTTTTAGGGTTTCTTTTTGTTTGATCGCATGAAGCAAGTGCATAAAGGAGTTTGATGTATTTTTCATTCCTAATTTTTATTTAATCAAATTATGATATTTAATGTTTTGATGAAATTTTATTTATAGAAATATTCAATTAAAAAATTTTAAAAATATAAAACTAAATTAAAATACTTAAAAGATGTAAAATGTAATTAAAAAATACTAAAAAATTATGACTAAAAAAGTAAATATTCCCTTTTTTCTGTGACAATACATAACTCACTATTGTTAATGGTTTGACACTCAAACTTGACATCTTGAGCCACAAAGACGACCCTGGGCTATGTGTCTTTCCACTAGAAAAAGCATGTAATTTCTTATGTAAAATAGTTGATACCTGGCATCTAATTAATATATAACATCATATAAAAAATTTGGGTATCTGCAAAATAATTAATATTTTTCTTTTATCAAGGGAGTATTTAGTTGAGGGTAGTTTTATTAGAAATAAAAATAAAAATGAGTGATTCTCATTTTTAGCATTTGTTATAAGAAAAATTTTATTTTTATTCTCATATCTATGAAAATAAGATTTTTTATATGAGAATTACTATTTTTATATTCTTTTAAATTAATTTCATTCTCATTTTTTATTCTTTCAATAATATAAATAAAATATTAATTATACTTATATAAAATAAATCTTATAAATATAATATTAATCAAAATTAATAATAATAATAAATATTTTTGTATTATAATGATATTAAATATTTTAAAATTATGGTTATAATTAAATTATCAATAATATATATATAATAGTAATTATTATTAATAGTATTATAATGAAAAAAATTATAGAGACTATAAATATTTAAATTATTAATTAATAAATTATATTTTACTGTAAAATTATCATGTTAATATATTTATTTTAAATTTTTATATTTATTATTATTAATTTAAATTATTATTATAATAAATATCATCATTACAAAATAAATTTATTAATATAATATTTATTTATACTTTTTATAATTAAATATACTGTAATAATTTACTAGTTTAAATTATTATCATTATAAATATTATTATTATTAACAAAAATCTTTAATATTAATTATATTTATATTTTTATGGTAATTAAATATATTTAAATTATATTATTATTATTATTATTTATATTTTTTTCTTAAAATAATTTTGTATTTTAATTTTAATTTTAACCAAAAGGCTATAAAAATTAAATTTCACTTTAAAAAAACTAAATATGTTATAAAATTTCTTATTTTGTTTCTTATTTGGCTTAATTTTGATTTTAATTATAATTCTAATTTCAAAGTATGAACAAAATAGTTGTTAGTATGAACTAAATGTCTCCTAAAATATCATGTAAACAAAAAAACTATAAGCATATTTTTATTAAGAACTTGTTTCCTAGCATAAAAATAGAAATATTTTATCAAAAAATAAAATGTTCCATTTATAATAAAAATTAATCTGAGAATTTTTTTTTATATATATATTTGTGTAGATAATAAAGACATTTTCAATTTTAATGGGGAAACAAGTCTCTATACTTTGTTGGGGAAAAGAGGTTAAAAATGAAATTTTTTTTAAAAAAATTAGTTTTTCAAAATGAATTGAGCCAATCCTAAATGTGTTTTATTAATCATATTTAAACTTGCTACTTTTACAAGTAAGAGCTACAACGTAAAGAATTGCGGGATTCACTACTTAGGAGAATATTCTTTATGTAATATCTTTCTGAGAATGGCATGCATACGGAGCCTTCTTGTTGTCTTAAAGCCCCGCTATGGATGCCAATTACCATACGAATTAATAACTATAGAAATGCACCCGTGAAAAACCATAGAAATGTCTGCTATATTATTGAAAGAGTCATGCTTGTTTTTGGCACTTTTATAGATATTAAGTGCACGATTATTAATTGAATTGAGTAAAATTGAAATATAAGATACAACTCAAACAAATACCTCAGGTTTTTAAATTAAAAACAGAATGTATTTTTCACCATCACAGTTCCACACACTCATTATTATTATTATTATTATTTTTGCTCACAATGGTCTCATCTCAGATAGGGAGTAGAACTGAATTTGAAAATTCTTATAGTAACCCTAATAAAAGACATCCTTAAAACAAATTACTTGTCATGGGAAGTTTAAGAATGACTATGAATAAACTTGCAGTTGTAAACTGGCTTCCTTAAAAAATTTTGAAATTTGAAAAAAAAAAAGAAAAAAAAAAAAGAAAAAGATTGTGTTCGTGTGTGCACGATCGTCCCTCTTTTCACACAGGACAACTCTACTGGACAGTAAAATGACCCAACAGTCCCACACGCACCTTTGCCCACCAAATCACTAATTCGCTATTCACCGAGGAAAAAAAAGAAATTAAAAAAAAAAAAGGAAAGAGCAATATTATTTTTATTTCGTTGTCAAAAATATGATATTTACGAGTTTGATCTTAATTGTAGCGGGGCCGGGAACAAAAAATTACGTAGAGGTGAAGATTGAATGCACACCAATCTTAATGATTAATTGTGATTAATTTACTATTTAATATATAATAAATTAATTAACATATTTTTAATAAATAAAAAGTTAATTATAACTAAAAATCAACATTGATTGATATGCGTCTAATTTACATGTCTAGGCAATAGATTACTAACGAGAATTGGGAAGTCATCGGCCCTAGGCGGCGGCCTAAGCAGAAGAGTCAACAATTTACAAATTACTTTTTGTTTCTTTTTATTATTATTATTATTTTTAAAGGAAATAAAACATTAGAAAAAAAATCACAACCGCAGACCCAAACCCATTTCCACACTAATCTTTACGGGAAAAAACAAAAATAAAAAGTAAAAAAAAAGTGAAAGGAATATAGAAGGTGCGTTATAATAATTTTATGCAGACATTTGAAGCTTCCTTCTTGGACCAGACACCCCCCATTCAACGAAATACGGTTGTCGCCAAGCCAGGTGACCTGCTGACCATTGGATTCCTTGTATGATTTTAGAACCAGCATATCTTGGACCATTGTTTCTCATTTATTGTCCAAACTAGTTTGTGCATGTGTGTGCATGTTAAGAGGAAGGACCCCTTTAGATCCACAAATGAAAAAAAAAAAAAGAAATAAAAAATAATAAAAAAAAAGGATTGACCTACTTAATTGGGCCAAGAACAATAGACTTTTGACCAACAGCACCTCTTCAATTTAACAATTATTGCACACCAAGTTTTTGTAAAAAAAAAAAAAAAAAGAAATATTTCTAACAAACAGTGACGGGTTTGGCGTAGTGTCTATGTTTAAGGGGGTTTAACTCTTTTTGAGGTCCCCGATTGCCATGTAATTAGACTCCAACTCTGTTGTCAAGAGGATTGAATTAAGCTAATAATCACCTTGAAGATGTCAATTAAGCGAGTAAAGTTGGTTGATGCATACGGAGTAAAATATAGTTGATTGAGATGCACCTTAGAATCAAAAGTATTATGGTAAAGCAAATTCACCATTGCAAATCAGATGTATTAATTATATATTTATAATTATTTAATATATAATTAAAATTAATGATCAGACGATTAATATACAATAAACATTTGTAATACTACCATCTTTATCTAACAATTTTATACTATAAAGTTCTTAGAAATTAGCTTTTTCGTTTTTTACAAAATTTATTGATAAATTAGCAAAGAATAATAGAATTATTAGTACCCAAATACAAAATTAAAACATTTTAATAAGAATATCTTAATTAATTATATTAAAAATACGGGAGAAGGTTAGCTATTTAGGCTACCGAGGAAAATCTGTTCAGGCTAACGAGGGCTGTTGCTGTTTTTTTTTTTTAATCCTTTGTCAAAAAAAAAATTATATATATATATATATATATATATATATAAGGGCTGTTGCTGTTTTTTTTTTATTTTTAATCCTTTGTCAAAAAAAAAAAATTATATATATGTGTAAAGATAGCGAAACAGACAAACATATTCTACAAAAAGCCAAGAAATTAATGTTGGTCGTAGCCGACGGCCCCTACAGTCAAAAGCGAAGCTGCAAAGATAATCCAATCTCGAACCGCAATTCAACATCCCAGGACCCACTCGAAGACTTATTAGCTATCTCACCTATAAATTAAGATTTTAAAATAATAATAATTATTATTATTATAAATTTTTTGAATTTATTATAATTTTAAATGTGAGTTATATAATTAAAGAATTCGTAATAATAAGAAATAAATAATATATAAATTCAAAAAATTATAAATTTAATATTTTAAAATTTTTAATTAAAATATAATATTTAATTTATAAATTTATTACTCATTTGAATCTTCGATAAAAAAAAAAATCAACTTATTTTGCAATCTTCTCCAGGTAAAGAAAACAAAGTTTGCCATAGGTGCGTGCGTGCATTTTAGAGCGAAATCTTTTTCACATTTCACTCGTTTTTCAAATTTTCAGCTGCAACTCCCACCGCCATAAAAAAAAAAAAAAGCGTGGAAAAATAATGGTAAAAGCCCCCCCCCCCCGGCAAAAGGAAAATGACAATTATCCAAACTGTTTCGATATTACCCAGTTGCCCACAATTAGACTATATTATAAACCATTAACCCACTGAGAAGTATCCTTCTCTCAGAGTTCAAGCCAACCTCACCTGCTTCTATAGGATCCACATGCTGTTCTTTCATTAAGTTAAAGCTTCAAAAAAAAAAAAAAAAAAGAGTGATTGGATTGTTTGTGTTCCGACTGCTTCTATACGACATGTGACATTACTGACTGATTCTAGGTAATAATCTGCCAAAGCATTCACTTATTTGTGTTCTGATGGCATTGGATTGTTCGTCAGGATAGCTTGGCGTTATCGCAGTCCCCCCCGACCAGACAAATATACCTGACCACAACCTATTTGTACCATGCGTTCTCTTGAATTATTTGGGCCCTACGGGCCTGCTCTGAATGATAGGCTTATCCTATTTTTTGCCCTTTTTTTTTTTTTTCCTGTTCTTTTGAAATCATAAAATTGAAACAGAGTGACTGTTTGTTTGTTTGTTTGTTTGTTTGTTTTTTAATATTCTGCTCTCTTTGTATTATTATTTTTTTAATATTCTTCTCTTTGACAATGATAAATTTTCCTCTGCCAGCGGTATTGTGTTAACTTACCACTTTAACTGATAAATTAATTTGTTGTTATTAAAATTATAATAAATAAAAAATTATATAGAAAGTATAATATCAATAAATAGCTCTCAATTATAACTTAAAATTACGTACGACGACGACATACTTTTCTACTCTTATATATCGAACCAGTTCAATACAGGGGTAAAGTCAACCTCACGTTTATTGACAGTAATGGCCACCTATGTGCAGCATCTGCAAGTAAACTACACCATCAGGAATTGGTGGGACTTTTCCCTTCGTGTTAGTCAACAAGACCAAAGGCAAGAAGATAAGAATTACACGCACACACAAAGCTTAACTTGCTCAAATATACACTAGATGGTTCTATTTACGCCTGGGATGGGGATCCTGGAGAAGGAAGGTTGACCTCACTGGTGGCCTAATTGGATTTCCATCTAAATCGCCTAGAAGCTGGACACAGCAAACGACTTAATTAATTAAGAGGTAAAAGCTGGGACTTAATACGTTGCTCCTCTTTTTCCTTCTCTTCTTGATAATTAAACTCGTGGGGCCAGAAGAAAAATGAAAATAAAATGATGGGGTTGCTTTTGATGAAAAAATGTTTGCGTCCCTTCGTACACTGGTAAGGCGCGGAATGACATTACCAACGTATTATGTGTCCTCTCGGTGACCTTCTATGCATCATTGTAGAAATTCGTAGCATTTGACCTTGAAATCGTGGCTCCACCGGCAAGCAGAAGTCTCGCGTATGGCATAATCATGATTCATGACGGACTTTGGTGGGTAGAAAGAGGCAACGTGGAGACTGAGCCACCTAGGGACTTAAGTTGATGAAGATGACAATTAACTTTGGAGGGGAATCCGAGGTTAATGAGAATAAAAATAATTGTATCTATTGTATAATTTACTATTTAATGGACTGAAAAAGAAACACAAAAGATACCATTATGGCCTTGGAAATAATTTATCTTGAGATTCTTGGTGAAACCAACGATTGGAGTGTGAGAAAATCATACCCTTAATTATTGAATGATCAAAGGCTGAAGTCTTACTTTTTCAGGAGACTATGCAACACATTCAGCCACGTTCACCGGTGAAATTTCCTTTGAAGTTGGACCATTAAAAGGAACGTCATCTCCGCATAATTTAAGACTGAACGTGGACAAATTTTGATTTCTGTTATTGATTTTACGGTATACTCCCCACTTAAAAACAACACAAAAATCTCTAAATTATTGAAAAGGGTTGTCTGTTTTTTTTTTTGGAATAAATACTACCTGTGACAAAAAAAAAGAAGAAAGACCTGGAGAATCCATTCGTTAATTTGTAGTATAGTAATCTTTTTCAGAAGAGCTCGTATTTCGTTAGTGATCGATGTTTGCCAAAGAAATCAATCAAGAAAGATTATAATTATTTATCTTTTTAAGGTTCGTTCATGTTGTCATATTAGATACTCGTAGCAGGTCCTTATGCCATGAATTCAGCAAAAATAATCAACGGGTTAGAATGATACTTCTGATCCAATTTTAATTTCAATTTCAATTTCAATTTCAATTACGCGAACCAAGCACAGTTGAATTAATGATAATTCCGGTTCAATTCTAATTTTAATTTCAATCATGTGACAAAACAAAGTATTTAACTATTACTCTAACTGTCCAGGCGAGCTTAAGAAGTGTGTAATAAGAAACAAGGACGTTTTTTTTCCTTCTTCCTTCCATTTTCAATTTTCGCCATGAGAATGTTTTGTCTGTTTGTTAATTGTTCCCGGAAAATTGTGTTAATGAAATTGTTCAAAATGCGAATGAAACCAAACTAATAAATAAATAAATAAAAGAAAAATCATGTCTTAACAAAAACAATGCACCAAATAAGTTAACCTAAGATCGGTTGTATTTGATATCCTCCAGACAAAGCGTATGGGACTCAAACATGCAAAGACAACGCAATAGTGGACCATCGAACTCTTTGTTTTATTTTATTTTTCCCACTTGAAGACCGCTCCAGTTCTTTATAAGATGGTTGCACTTTCCAATCAAATCATTCTCCCATGAAGTTGTTTTTAGTTCTTACTATAGCACAGATAGCTTTATCCCTACTTGGAATATATATATATATATATAGCGAGAGAGAGAGAGAGAGAGATGGGAGAATAAGAATCACCCCATGATCATGAGCGAGGAAAGACACTGGAATTATTGGCACTAAAGAAGCAATTGCATTGCATCTCCCTATGACACTGCCTGTGATTAGACCCACAAATTTCTGTCCACCAACTCTTTTTGGGTGGTGAGTGCAATTCAAAATCATATGCATTGTCTATAGTTTGTACTGCACTGGAGATAATAGGCTTTTTATTCCTGAAAAGGGTTCTGTTTTGGATGGCTATGAATCAGCCATGGCTGCAAAATCCTGGACAACAGGGAAAGCAAGTAAAATCCACTAGCCAAAGTGGCCCTACATAAATACTTGTGGTTTGTCATCTTCACTTAAGTCTACTTCGTTTTATGGCACCGGTTGAAAGGCATCTAGTTAACTGGGATTGGGGCCGGGCTCCTAAAGATTATTAGCTTTGTGCTTGCCGTTGTGGCATGGTCCTGTGGTACAGTTGATATAACACGCAAATTCAATGGATAAAAAGAAAGAAAGAAAGAAAGGAAGAAAGTATAATTGACTGCTGACAGGTCTACTGCTGTAGTTTTTCAACGACGGACGTACGAGGTTATGAATGATTCAACGTTCAATTAATGAGTTCATATGATAATTTTAATATTAATAAATTTAAATTTTGATTATTATAAGTTTAAATATTCAAATTATTTTTGTTAGGATGAATATTAATTAATGTGTAACTCTTATTACGAGGTTATGAACGATTCAACATTACATCACTTATTGGAAAAAATGTGCACGAGTCTCTTTCAGGTGTATCGGTTAATTCCCAACATGGTGGGTGTCTTTAATTCCGAAAAACCAACGCATTCCGGGATGTTTAGTAAAAGGAAAGGCAGAGTAAAGAATTAAACATTGCCAGAAAAATCAATTTCATGAACACAAAATCTGGAGACGGGATTCTTTTGTGTAGCTAACTAGAAGTTAGGCTTGACGTATTTGTTCAGTACTAATCTGGGAATTTAGTTCTAAGATTGAGATCTGAATTTCTTGCTTTTATTGTACAAACGATAGCGTAAAAAAATTGGCTTTGAACGATGTAAACCTTAGGAGGTTATTCCAGAATGAGAAGCAGAATCTAAATTGGGAAATAAAGAAGGAATCGGAAACAGAATTGTGAAGGGCAGTCCTGGAAATTTTCTATTCCCCAACTGGCTTCGTGGATTTTGATGGCTGCTTTCAGAGGCTGTTTGTGGGGAAGGCGAGCACAGGGCCGTCTCTGAGTCGGAATCGAGCATTTGGGATGTAGGAGCTATCCGGGTTTTGATTTTCTGGGGAAGACAATTATGAATCACATTAACTTTTTCTTCCCCCCTTAATTATGTCATGGATCTTTTTTTCTTTTTTTCGTGTTTTAATCCCATGCTATCATGAGTTGAAGAACGATTGCTCACACTGGAGTTAAAAAAATTTACAAGAAATTATCTCGGATGTTCAATTATTGGAGCCATATATCTATTTGACATTTTATTCCATAAATTAAGAAATTAAATAAGCAATTAGCAATATAAGTCTTACTTGATGTTCTCTTTTGACTTTTAGTTTCTCGGATGGCCGCCTAAAAAGGAGCATATGGCGACTGCCCCGCTTCCATTTTCACAACATCACCATTCATCTCCATTCATGAAAGATTATTTTAGTATAATCCTAAATCATATTGAGAAACGTGAAAGACGAGATCTCAAACATTGAACTACAGTCTACTCTTACATCATCATCAATTGGAAGGAAAGTTTCATTTTAAACACTCCTAACTCGTGCGATTTTCGCAAAACACATTTTCGTCGGCTTAATTAGCCTTGGTTCTACACGTCTCTAACTTGGCACGGCATTAACGCTCCTGGCAAGAGTCGATTTCCGGGATGGGGGTGGGCACAAAATGCACCCGTGACCCACCATTTGGGAAGGGGCAAGAGTACAAGATATTTGACAATTCATAAATGGGTATTTTATCGAAGCTTCCGGCGATGTAATACTTCATGCTTGCATCCACGTACTGCAACGACTGGGTCACAATATTAATCCGAATCATGGAGGAGCAGGCATAGAAAATCGACATAAAATTGTTATTACAATGCTGGACTTCTTGGCACGCCTTTAATACCTTGGCTGACCAATGCCGTGGAAAATCAATATACGTATACCTAATAAACAAGACTTACTTAAGTCTATGCGGGTTTATCAAATACAGGTTACTGGCCCTTGTTCATGTTTTCTACCAAGTATCTAATAAAAATCAAAGATCTAGGTCAATGTCCCGCCTGCAAGGACATCCAACCTGCGCTTATAATATCAGCCAGCGATTAAGTTTATTGAGTTCTATTGAGAAACACGTAAAACAGATATAAAATAAATATCAATATATTATAATCTCGTTAAATATAATTAATATATCTTTTTGTACATAATAATTAAATATAATTAATAATTATAATAAGTTAGTTAGTGCTCATTTTGTATTCATTTTATATGTCCCCTAACTGATTTCTTTTTGTCTGTATTTTTGGGTTAATCGTGTCCCACTAACTTACTTTAGTTGCATATTCAACAGTGCTTTCAATCTGCTAAATGATTTTACAGTCTCTAGATTTGCTTACTGCTGGTTGATATTACAGCAATAACAGTCGGGTCCGTGGGAAATTGGGTCTAATGAATGCTACACCAGATCTAGTATTTTTGCAGAAGGTTGGGCTGTCCCACGCAAGTTATTGGGCGTATGAAACGACATTCTCTTGGATTTCTTCAAATGGGTTTGGGCTTAAACGTTGATGTCCCGAAGTTAGGCTTAGATCCACCGCTCTCTGGCAATAACTGGATACATCCAGCCATGAGCCATGTCCCAATGCCCCCCTCGGGCACAGGCTTCCTGTCACGGACCAATTTTTCACTCAGGTGCCACTAATTTTTGGTTATCTTTATGTCAGCGAGTCTTAAGGCACTTTTTTTTTTTTTTTTTTTACTAGAGATATCTTCTCAATGCTGTACACAATGACGTTACTACCTCCAGCATGTCTTTTGTTTGTTTTTTTTTTTTTTTAATTAGCATAAAAGAGAGGCATAATCCTAAATTAAAAGTCTGATTTAATCTCTCTTATAAAGAAAATATCGACCACGGCTGGCTCCCACGTTCTCTTCCATGCGTAAGGTATAAAAGAGCAATCCAACCTGAATGCCACACAATTCAAATCATTTTTTCACCTACGGAAAAGAAAGTTGACACTGCACAGTCGGGTGGCAACACACCACTAGGTTACCAATAGGCTCCCATATCGAGTGGCACTATCTCCTACTTTTCTACTTTTCTAATTGAATAATAAAATATACACGCTACAAAAAGTAAAAATTATGACGTTAATATCTCCAATATTTTTCTTTAAACTGATAAATAATGCAAGCAACATTATACAATTGTGATTATTATAATTACGATAATCTATAATTTTATTTTTTTTTTTAAAAAGAGTCTATATTGCATGGGGGAGGGGGTGTGCGTAAATCCTTCTCCAAGCCCCAACTTTCGCCATTCCAAGTTCCTCTCCAGGAAAATCAATTTGCAATGTTCTCTTCTAATTTCTTGTCTGCAAGAGAAGTTCCGTGTCATCGCTGCAAACCCGAATTCCCCGAAATTGTAATTACCCATATCGATTTTAAGTTGCCCTACATTTTCATGAGGCTTTTTTTTTTTTTGTTTTAATATTTAAACAAAGGGAGTAAAATCCTTTATTAATTTGAAGTCTATCCTTCTGATGTCGGCTGTATTTTGCTTTATATATCTTTATTCCTTTTCTTGGTTTTCTAACAATTACTCTTTATTCAATTTTCTCGATTCTTTTTCCTTTTTTTTGTCCTCCCTATTATGTTGGTCTATTTTGGCCCTCGAACGTTCTTAGTTTGCTGCATTCTTGTGATCAAATGCGAGTTTGTTTTTGTTATTTTTTCTTCTTGAAACCGAAATAACTAGAATCTTTTATTGATTTCCAGGTCTGTCCTTTTAATTGTGGCCGTTGTATCAGAATCGTTGATAAACATCTGTCATTTTGTATAGCCAAGCTTTCAATTTGTTTTTCAATCATTTTACTTCAGGGGGGAAGGACACTGATGGGACATATTTTAATTAGTGTTCGTGCAGATGAGTGTTATAACGAGTTTTCTGCATCTAAATTGGCTTCACCGTAGCCTTCGGGTGAAGTATCTCCTAACTTTCACCAACTAAAACTAAAAGGTGTGCGCAGAGTCACTCTTCCTACTAGCTGTAGACAAGATTTAAGCATTTTCCAAGATCACACTGTGAGACTGCATCCATGCATGTGATGGACCACTTTAGAGCTCTTCAAGTAACCCAGGGCAGAGTGAGCTAGTCACGCTATGTATGTAGAGAATCAACTGAGTTCGTAACAGAAACTCATATTTACATGCGTGTCTCTCTGAAACTTCTAAAAATTACAATTTTTCGGAAAAACAGGAGACCAGGAGCTCACACTTTATTCTGCATTAAAAGAATAGTAATTGCAAAAAGAGCATATACAGGTTATATGGGATCAAAGTTCAACTCACTTCTCAGTTAAAAGAGAGCTTATTTTCCGGAGTTCCTTGAGAGCTGTCATAGCTGTGACTTGTCCTTTGCCTACCAGAACGTTTTTGGAGAAATTCTCCAATGAACCTCCGTGACCCTGATCTTGCTGGAAAACAGATTCAATTACCTGCAAAATAAATAAAAGGCTTAGAGTCGATGAGAACATGATGAGATTTCATTCTCGATGGTTTTTCCTTCAACCCCCCTTTCCCCAAAAAGGAAAAACACCAAAAAAATAACTTCAAAGGAAAAGCTATTTTCACCCGTCAGTAGATGAAACAAGGCAGGAAAAAGGGTTAATGGTAAGCAAATCTGCTGCGGCCTAACTCCATTGTTCAGCAAATAATAACAAAAGCATTACCCATCTTTTGTTTCAAATCTTAAGCTGTATTTCCTACAGAAGTATTGAGCATGCTACCTGGATATGTTCAAGCATAGACTGGCCAAGATTTTTCAAAGAACCCATCACGTTCTGGTCCACGGTATCTCCTTTCACACTTGCATGTGAATTACAATGTCCATCAGCAGAAGAAGAGCCTGTAGTACTGCTCCGACTGGAGGCATCATTGGCAGATATTGAAGCTTCAGGCAGCCCACTTCCTTTTTCAGATGTCTCCTCACCAGAACCATTGCGCCCAAACTTCCAAAACCATTGGAATTTACTTGAAAGGAGCTTCCGCTCTCTTGAACCTGTCACTGGTTTTCCACTAGGCTCTCTCTTGCTCCCAGAATTAATGGAGGGAGTACCGGGGGAATGAGAAACAGGCAGAGTTGAATCTTCCTGGATAGACTCAGGATGGCCCTCAATTTCATTGATGAACAAATTTGAGGCAACACTACTTTTCTCCGAGTCATTGAGACCACTATGAGGATCAGATGAATCTGAAAATACAGAGGAGTTCTCACTGCCACCATTGCCACTCAGACATCTCTCATCAGCTGTGGAGATATAGTCCTTATTAATGCCATCTTGTCCTTCCAACCCAGCTCGAGCAGAGAGGCTATCCCTGCATGAAACTTCATGGTCGCCTGCTTTCTCAGTATCTTCATCAAATCCAAGCTCATGAGATAAATCCTCTAGCAACCTGCGCCTAACAGATGACCTATGATCCTTCTTGCCACTCCCAAGTTTTGCCAGGGAAGGATTCTCGCATTCCGTTCTAGATAGAGTTAATCCTCCTTTTTCTGACCATCTGCTTTTCCCGCTTGGAATTTTCTTTTCTAAACTACCTGGATGGAGTTCTTCAGCTTTATGCAAATCTCTCCATTTCTCTTCCCAATAGCTGTCAGGAACAACGTTTAAAGGAGTTTTTGGAGAAACAGCATCAGATGAAAGGCTATGGCCTCTCGTCACCAGCGATTTAGTCTGGCTATGATGCCACCCATCAAATGAAGGTGACAAAGGTGAGATATGAGTCTCCAAAGCAATAACCTGTAAAGACTTTGCCTTATCTATCAGTTTATTCAGATCTATGTTTTCAGGAAAATTCAGCAGTCTCTGAAGACATATAGTTGCATTCTCAGTGGCAAGCAGGGAAGATCTCAACTTAAGTATCATAGAAACTGCCATTGCTGAGATCAACGCTCCCCGAGGTGAATTAAAAATTTCGAAGTTGGAGCTTGCATTGTATTCAGTACTTCTGTCACAATTAGTATTATCTGCTGCAAATATTTCATCCCAGATCAACAAAAGGTCTTTGAGTGGAAATTCTCGTCCAAACAAAACTCGTAACCAGCGAAGTGCAAAATACTGGGGTTCAACACCTAGCTCAACGAGGTGGCTGTGTAAAGACGGATCAACAACAGACAGCAAATGATACAATGCAGAAGAAGCTTCAATGACAGGAGGTAAGCTGGATTGGGATCCAAGTACAGGCGAGTGAGAGAAACAATCTGCCATGGCAACTGAACCATGAGCCCCGCTCATCAAAGAATCAAACATGCAATAAGCATCATGTTCCATGAATTTCTCAGATAAGACAATGCCTAGTTCTCCTTCAGAACCATAAGCATCACTTAGCTGTACAATGAATTGTATCTCAGGATCCAGTTCCAGTAGACTCCTAACTTTTACAGCACTATCCTGAGAGCCAATCTCATCACCCATGGACTCCAAAAATTTTTTGAAATCAAAATTGTAAGTAAGATCACTTTCATGCAATGGTAAGTCATCAAATTTGTCAGTGAAATGCTCTTCATACTGCTTCCGCACTTCAGAGAGATGCTCCACATCAACATGAAGAACATACAATAAAGGAGCCAAAAGTTCATGCATTCCTGTTGAGGAAAGAAGAAGGACAGGAAGGGAAAACAATCCCATGAGCAAATTCATAAGATATTTGCCTGAACTGTTATTGTAAAATTTACATCATTAAGTTAACAACAAAATGTTGGTGCAATATCAGTCACGATTTTGCTTCTTTGCTGCATGAGCATGCTTGTGATTTCGCTTCTTTGCTCATGATTTCAGACAAGTTTACATGATTGTCATGGTTTTTACTTCTTGGTTGCTGTATCAGTCCCATGTGTATGGTGGCAAATACGCCACTGGTCCAAAATATCAATATAAACATCAATCTCTGAGCTTATATTTTCAAAACCTCAAATTGCAATGGATCATTTCAAAAGGAGCGTGCAAAGCTAAAGCTATCGCATATTTCGATCTAGTCACCTGACCATCGAATAGACCCAAAATAAATATAATAAAAACAGTAATATTGCACAGCTTCCACACATACGTTACCTTGTCTGTAACCATACTCTGGGTTTCTGAGACACCACAATAACAAGATCCTTCTCAACATTCCTTGACATCGAGGTGTCTGGAAGTAGCTCCCATGCTCCGGATATAAACGAGACAAATCCTGGTCAACTGTTTTTTCTAGTTCAGCATTCCGAAAGAAACGTCCCCAGGAACTATCTGCATATAGAAATTCAACATAATCAGAACAGAGTAACTTCCCTGGCTGCTCTGCCTCCGAGAATATCAGCTAAAGTGCCATGTACAAAGACTACATAAACCAAAACCCAAAGGAAAAAAAGGAAGAAGGGTAAGGTTACCTGGGTTTTGTGAAAGCGGATTGTCGATAACAAGATCGGGTGCACTGCTTCCGTCCTTCTGAATATGAGGATCAACAAGGAGACGTCTTCTTAAAGCAGCATATCTGACAAAACCAACACATAAAATGCCAATGTTAGATTGCTATCATACAGCGATCACTCTCAACAAGGCTTAGCAATCTATTTCATTCAAACCCATCAAAAATTAACAACCTACAATCTCTATTTTCAACGTAATCACTTTGCTTCTTTCTTTTTGTTTTTTTTTTTTTTTTCTCTCTCAATTTTTTCCTGATTTATACTTTTGCCGAAAAGGGACTGCAGTGTCAGAACTCAATATCATTCCTATCAGAACAGGCTCAAGATAGGACAGAAAAATTAAATAAAATAGAAATTTACAAAATAAAAGGTGAACTGTCCGCAAAGCAGAATTAACAAGAACCCAAATTTATGCTATTTATAAAAATAAAAAAAAATCAAAACTTTCCTGAATTTCTGAGTTTTTTTTTTCTCACGTTATTTTCCAAAGGATGAAAAGAGAATAATAATAATAATAATAATAATGGAAAATAAAGTGAAAAAGCTAAATATGGAGCCAAAACCCAAAAAAAAAAAAAAAACTTAAAGAAGAAAACTAGAAGGGAAGGATAAAAGAAAAAGGCAGGACAGTAACCTCCGGCGAGAATCGGCGGTGACACGTCGAAGAACATCAATCGAAGAAGAAGAAGAAGAAGAAGAAGAAGAAGGAAGAATCCCAAGATCTATACGCCATTGAACGCTCCTTAGATTGGGAAAACGACGCCGATTATCGTCGCCTGAGTTGGAACGCGACAACTCCAACGGCTCCCTCTCAATCGTAGCCGCAGACATGATGGTCAAATTAAAATTTAATTTAACTCTAAATTGAACTTAAAACGTAGCAAACACGCTGCTCCCACTCCCTCCACCCTCCACCCTCCACCCTCCACTCCACTCCATCGACGAACAACGCCGCGATTCTTGTGCGGCCATGTGTGCGTGTTTTACATATTGTTAACTCAATCGGGCTTACGATTGCAGACTATAGTGCTAAACAAACGCCCCCTCTGTGTAAATTAAGTCATAGAGTGAGAGAGAGAATTTGGAAACGTCAAGCCGCCGGCCCCCCCCACCACCCCAAACGAAAAAACCAAGGAGACTGAGCTCTGGAGATACGGAGAGATAGAGAGTTTAGGATTGGAATTATACAGAGGAATATTGGAATTTTAGTTAATTTATTTGTTGGAATATTATTTTTTAACCAAAACAAAAAAAACAAAATAACGTAATAGTACGATAATTATTATTGCCCATGTAATTAAATTAAGATTAATTATTAATATTTTTACCGCACAAAAATTAAATATTTTGAATAATAATGAATTTTTTATATTTAATTACAATATATTAAATTTAAAATATATTAATATATTTATCTATAATTTTTTAAGTATTTATTTCCCTTAAGCATTAATTATGTTATGGTCCTTTTATGGGCATTTCATTTTCATTTTATCCTATTTGATAGGCCCCTCCAATGGATCCAAGTCCATAACTTGATTATTAATATATTTTGATCTAAAAAAATGGATAAAATTTATGAAAATAAAAAAAAATTATGTTTATAGCTTAACAGATAAAAATAATTATTATTAATCAAAAATTAAAATAAATAATGCATAGATAAAAATACCTAATAACTTTAAACACAACAAGATTTAGTTTAATAAATCTTGAAAACTAAATCAAATATATAGACTAATAAAAATATCCAATTACAAAAAAAAAATATCTTACATTAAAAAAATTATGGAAACTGTGTACACCTTAATTTACTTCTCCTCCTTAATCTAATAACAAAATTTACTCCAAGTTTAAATATAGAAATTGTACGTCCATGATTAATTTATTATTACTAATAATATAACATTTTGGAGTTTTTTTTTTTTCTTAAAAAAGAGAGCTGTACTAAGTAGGGGCTGGGTGGTAATTGGGAAAATTGGAAATGGAAGGATTGGGGAACAAAGGAGAGTTGAGCTGTCCTCTTCATATATTGTTGTTTGCTTTGCTATCAGCCACCCCAATATTTCATATATAATAAATAATAAAATAATTGGCAATTTCTAGTTCTAGAATTTCATTTCTGGCACGTACTTAGTTATTTTTATTCGTATTTAGAAATTAGTTGGGATTTACAAACCTGTATTTTTATGTTTAGTAAAAAAAAAAAAAGAATAATAAAATTCCTAGTTTTGGTAGCCAAGCAACAGCATTTTCCTTTCTTTTCTTTCTTGCCAGGTGCTTTTGTTTGCAGTAGTCACAAGTCACGTCTACTTATAAGACTATGATGCATTTTAACTCAATGGTGATTAAATCATATTTAACATTGAAAATCTCGATTTCGAGTTCTAATCCCAGTCGATCAACCTTAAAATAAACTAACTAATAGAAATATATATTTATGTACTCAAATAATTGAGTTGGTGCTCGGTAGGACATCTAAACCTCTGGGCGTACTAAAGGATGAAAATGAAGGGAGCGATAGAGAGAGAGAGAGAGAGAGGCATGCCCTTGGAATTGTTGCTCGAATAATGCAAATGAGCACATGGAATGGCAAATGCTATTGTTGTACACTGCTTTGCATTATTGGTATTTTGGATGCATCTGAACCAATGGTGCTTTTGTTCCCCTCTGCATGTGATAAATCTTATCATCCACCACTTTTTTTTTTTCTTTTTTTTAATGTCCTTTCAGTTTTCACCAACATTTTTAGATGTATGCATACACTTACTGTAATGCTATTTCTAATCATTGCCTTGAGTGTTTTCCCTTTTTGTTTCTATTGGGTTTTATTATCCTTTTTGCCTGAAAGGAAAAAAAAAGAAAGTATAGTTGTACTGTATTAACAGAACTTAGAAGTTCCATCAACTCGTGATGATTGCAACAACATACAATACTAGTTGTAAATAGGTATCTGACTCGGCACTCAATAATCTACTGGAGTAAAACATGTTTACAACAGATAATCTCCTAAAATCAAATGTGTATAGATTAACCACTAATACTACCCAAAAAAAAAAAAAAAAAAAGCTCATTAGAATCGGATTGATATTGTTGATAAAACTGAAAATTTTGTTATTAGAATTTGTCAGTACTTGGTAGCCCGACTTATCGTTGATTCTTTTGTTGGTAAAAAAATAAAAAATAATAATAATAAATGTATTTAGCAACCCCAAAAAGATAATTTAACATTACTTTTATATTTATTGTCAATTATCAAAATTTATACTGTTAATTTTACTTATATAATAAATAATTAAGTTTGATCAGTACGTATTGTAGTACATTTATGATGAAATAATTTAAGCCTGTCACACACATTGCTTTCACTGCCAAACTCTTTTTTTTTTATCTCTCTCTTTCTTACTCTGTCAGATAGATAGCATTCAACTTCTGTCGTTGAATCCACTTTTTTTTTTTGGTTCGGCAGTCACGGATGGCGACAGATTAATGAGAATTAAAGAAGCAACAACAGGACAAACATCCTCTTAAATAATTATTCTCATGCATTCCCCACATACGAATCATTTAAGCATAGTAATTAACTTGTCTTCCTAATTGCAATTCGTGATGTATCTTTCATCTGGGTCAACCTCCAAACGTTACCTACTTCTCCCGGTTTGCAATTCATGTTGTATCTTACATTTGGGTCAACAATCTCTGTGATCAACCAAATTCCTCGTTTTGTTTACACTATTAGAAGCTCACAAACACACACACACACACACACATTCACTCGCGGCACAATATTCTCAATGTCGTTAGCTGGGGTGAATCCGAGTAGGGGAGAGACGAGACAACTGTCCCCCTTACTCCTCTAGTTATCTTTTCTAAGGTGTATATAATAACCTACGCAAATCACAATTTACTTTTTAAGTCTTGCGTTTGAGCCCTCTCAAGAGAGATCTGCCATTCATTTTTCACTCCCCAGAAATTTATTTATTTTCTAGATCCTCACGTATCGTTAGTTTCTTTTCATACAAGTATCCTTCATTCGAAGCTTAAGTTGCATTTGATGATTATAAGTTTTTTCTTTTTTTTTTTATAACAACGTTACCATGTATTGATTATGACTAATAATGCAGGAAAGAAAATTGAGGTCCATCGAGAAACTTGAATATAAAAAGTTTTCATTTTAAAAAATTATTTAATTTTAAATTATAAAATTATATAATAATGCCAAAAATAAATGATACGTTGAACTCTGAAAATGCGAACCTTTGAGGACCACCGACGCTTCAACGAGAATGCAAAACCGTTGCCGGATGCGATTACTTTAGCATCTGATTGGCGTGGTCGACTGATCCTAGTGGGACCAATAAAATACAATTTTAAAAAGAATCGAATCGACCCCGAAATATATTTTTTATTAATTGTTTTAATATATTTTTAACTGCGTCCATATCCGTGCCGAAACTCGCCACTAAGTTTACACATACATGCATTCGCTGATTCACAGTCACCGGCCATTGATTGAAGACCACTAAGGAGTCTGTGACATTAGGGCCCAGTATCACCGTATACACCGATTTTAACTTGTGTTTAGTGAATTTACACCGAATTATGAATTATGAATTTGCATCATCTCTCTCTCTCTCTCTCTCTCTCCCTCTCTCAGCCTCTGTGTTAGATAGATGGCATCGCATCTGGTTGAGCACCCACCTTCGGTTCAGCAGTCACTGACGGCGACAGACTAATGAGAAATTAAAGAAGCAACGAAAGAACAAAACCATCCTATTAAATAAATAATTATTCGGATGCATTCCCGCATATGGATGAATAATTAAGCACAATAATTAACTTGTCTTCCTTTACAATTCATGCTGTTTCGTTCACCTGGGTCAACCTCCAACAACTTGGGTTGCTTTGCATTTCATGCTGTATCTCACATTTGGGTCAACAACCTATTGATTACTCGAAAACGCATGGCCGATTACGCTTGTCTCCAAAGTTAACAAATCTTTTACACACTTCACTGTCTTTCCCCTTTTTGTTTTACTCTACTGGAAGCTCCCCCCCCCTCTCTCTCTCTCTCTCTCTCTCTCTCTCTCTCTCTCACACACACACACACGCACACACACAATCATCCTTCATTTTAAGTGTAAAGTTGCATTTGTTTATAGTTTTCTTTTTTCAGAACAATACCATGAATTGATTTTCGACCAATAATGCAGGAAAAAATGGTACTGATTAATTAGTACGCTTTATCTTATACTTCTAAAAATTTAATTACACGGATTTATTTCTATTGAAAAGTAAGCCTAGTTTCGCCGCCAAAAAGAAAAAAAAAAAAAAAAAAGCCATTTGCACATAGAGAAGGAGGGATTGAAATTACGGGTGTGCAAGTTCTTGCAGAATTGTCACGACCATATGCTGGATTTTAATTAGGCAATTGGCAGAGCCATACCATTAACTAATTAAGAAGAGGTGGATGTAGTTAAATTTCGTAGATTAAATATTTTTAAAATTCAAGCAGTTTGAGTCCTCCATTAACCTCTGGCATGCTCCTCAAACCAATCCTTTCGTTGTGCTAAGAGTATCAACAAAACACTGGTGCGCCTAATCACGTCAAAGAAACTGTTTAAGCAAAATGTTTATATTGCCATGCGATGCCCCACAATTGGCTTGTATGCCAATTCCCATTTATTTAATCATCAAATTAAATCGTATTAATTAATCACTTATAAGCGTGGTATAATTAGGTTCTTCCAAGGTATAGTTCACAGCACTGCCCTTTTTTAATTAAGTTGTCTTTGCTGCTACCCTCTTTTGGATTACCATCAATATGCGAATATTTTTCGGTTCTTCATTTGTTTTCGTCGTGTAAGGAAAAAGAGAAAACAACAAAGGGGAAATAAATCTGGTATTATTTATCTTTGATTAATTAAATTCGAACTCGCGAAATTTGGAACTCTGTAATGAAATTACTTTTAGCATCTATTGACCCGCGAAAGAACATAGACCATATCCATACCGTGAACTTCTCTGGGAATGTTGATTGAATAAAATGTAAAGCTGTTAAAATATCAAAAAAAAAGATTGACCCACGAAAGTGGTCGAATGACCCTAACGAGCCCATAAAGAAGATAGACCAATAAAATACAATAAAAAAATTTAAATTGGTTTCTGATTCGATCGACGTGCAGACCCGTAATATATTTTTAATAAATATTTATTTTTTATATTTTTTACCGTGTCCATTCCCTCGTCACTAAGTACATATGCGTTCACTCTTCTCAAGAAAAAATTAAAAAAAAAAAGGTACATATAATTCACTCTCCTCGAAAAGAAAAAAGAAGTACATATGCATTCCCCCTTCTAAGAAAGAAAAGAAAAGTACACATGCATTCACTGATTCACAATCACCGGCCATTGATTGGAGACCATAAAAGAATGTTTGGCGTTAGGGCCCAGTACCACCATAAAAAGTGCTTTGACTCGTGGGTCCGTAATTTCAGTCGTTATAATCTCATTCAATAAATAGGCTGCTGTCACAGCCGACCGCCATTGATCATTGGCTCTTTTTTTTTTTTCTCATTTTTTGGTTAAAAATTATCTACCGGACAACTTAGTCCTTTGAATTGCAATTTTAAACTTTTTAACAATTTCAAATCACAGCAGTGCTCTTTGCTAAGTAGACCAAAAGTATAAAGGAATATATTATATTTCTGCGTTTGATCCACAAACATGGTTTAATGCCTTTCTATCGATATAACACAAGCGACCAAAAATGAGGCTTTTTTTTTTGATATTTCACAATTAAAGTCTACATTTATAAGCAATGGAGCAACGTTTATTTATTCGTGTTTTCCGCAATGCTTTCTACTCATTTAGATATGTGCATAATGACGATTAAATTTGAAATAAATGAAGAAAGTTCAAAAGAGTTCACAAATTTTATCAAATCATAGCAAGAATATAATATTTCTTAAAAAAAAAAAAACCTGTAAAAAAATGATGGTCGAATCAAATCATGAGACATAACTTAGGTGTTTTTGGTAGCCCTCTCTTACTTGCCAATTTTTGTGAAGTCGCTAAAGAATGTTAATTGTCCGCAGGTGACCCAAAAGCGCTGTGGCATGAACAGTAATCAATGCGAGCTTGTTAGCGGGTATAGTGGTGTACTTGTCTAACTTCTTTGGGCTTTCAATCATTCTCATTCGTTAGGCCTATTCCGTGTGGTTTACAGATCAACCCCAAATGATTACTCCCAACAACAACAGGGACGGGCATCAAGAAGGGAACCGTTTTTTTTGAAATTGTTAGTTTATACATCTTATGTTTAAAAAAATAAGAGTTAAATTTTATCTCTTTCATTCCTTCTTTATATATATATATATATATATATATATATATATTACATGATTCTTATTTTAAATAAAAAATTAAAAAAACCCTTTTTGTTCTAATGATTGTCCTCACAAACATAAAATAAAAAATAAAAAAAAGATGTCTCGTTCGGAAATATCTTAATATTTAAAAATTTTAAGTTTTTTTTTTGAAAAATATGTGACACCTATTGTCAAGTCAATCTCATAACTCCCGTTCTTTTCTTTTGTTTTTTCCTATTTGTAGTTGGACTCAAAGCGGTGCAGGCCTTGGAAATATTGCCACGCCTGGCCGTACCCGTTATGTCCTCCAATAAAGGAGGAATATTGGTTTTAGCTAAGGGCAGAAGACAAGTCAACTAATCACAGGGTGAAACGTGGATTACAGCCTACTGCTAAAGACTGGCCAACCCATTTCTTGAACCAACCCTTTCATGCCACGTGTCTCCATTTTCCACATTTGGTCTAAGAAGCCTCTCTCTCTCTCTCTCTCTCTCTCTCTCTCTGCTTTTTTTTTTGGATAAGGGGCTCATCATCACCATCTTTGGGCAAGCGATCCAAGACACCATCATCGGCAATATCACAGTAATGGTCTGCTGACCCAACCCCTTGGGCTTCAGGGAATGAACTTATCTGGCCCATTATCCTGCAACAGCCGAAAACAAGATAACAATAGCATGTCATGTAGAATTCCAAACAACTGGGGGTCTAAAAAATTACAATGATTTTTCTCTCTAACTGTTTAAAAGATAAATTTCAGATTGTCGCTCCAAACTACTGTTATTACAGAATAGAGAAAATTTCGTGAGGCAAGAAATTGTTATTTTTGTTTTTAAGGAAAATAAGCAAATAAACCAGCATAAATTCTTCTATACATTCTCATGAATCTAACCCATATTTCAAAGTCTTACGAAACTCAAATGGGTTGCTTATGTACAAGGATCATATCCACATATCCCATATTCCTACAAAATGTTCCCATATTCTCCAACACCAATTTCACATGACACTTTCTTCTTCACCCAATTGCTTCATTTCTTGGGTAAAGTAGTAGTCCCTCCAACTGATAAGCCATGGACAAGTATAGGGTCAAAGAGCATAAGCCAAAGAAAAGTCAAGAGTCAAATGTTGGAGCATTTGATATGCTTGATGGCGTGGGGACCTCTCCATCAAGATTCAAGAGCTGTGGCTTTTGAAGCTGCACTATGCAATGCTCACAGCAGTACTGCAGCTGGCCACTAAATATATGAATTCATTATCTACGTACTAGTATTTAAGAATTTAGTAACTAACAGCTCATTTTCCATGCTCATCTTTGAAGACATACCAATGCAATGGCTTTCTTACCGACAGTTTTCATTTTCTTTTGCTCTCTTCTCCGATTCATACACCCTTCCACAGCAGCAGGAACATCATTTAGGCCAACACTGCTTGTCCTTCCAGTATCAAAGGATTCATCAACTCTTCATTACGTTACCCACATCAACCAGACAACTCCTCTGGTGCCTGTGAAGTTGACTCTTGACCTTGGTGGTCAATATCTCTGGTTTGACTGCGAACAAGGCTATGTCTCGTCCTCTAAAAACCTACACGTTGCAAATCTGCACAATGATCACTTGCCAATTCAAATGCCTGCAGTGACGGTTGCTTTCCGGCTGAAAAGCCACGATGCAACTATAATACATGTGGGCTTTTCCCAGGCAACACTGCAACACGCACCGGCAGCTTTGGTGAGGTTGCTCTGCATATCGTGTCCATTCAGTCTACAGATGGGTCGAATACTGGCAGGGTTGTTTCAGTGCCTAATTGCATCTTCACTTGTGCGTTCACATTCCTCCTGAAAGGCCTTGCCAGTGGTGTCGAGGGCATGGCTGGCCTTGGCAGGACCAAGATATCGCTTCCTTCCCAATTCTCTTCTGCTTTTAGTTCCCTTCTCAAGACGCCGTCTTCTCTTTTAACACAAGACTATAGACCAACTATTCTAACCAAGAGATTTCAATGTCCTCCTCATTGAGCAAGCGATTGGACCATTGATCAAAAACTTTGAGAGGGACATGATTGACAGAGTGGTCTACTTACCCAACCTCACTCGGGCTTTCGATGAATGGACTTATTGGGCTGTTCAGTGAGGTTCACGGATCAACCTCTTGCTTTCGTGCAACCATCATTCTCTGCCACATTTGTCAACAACCCATGCCCCTGCAACAGCACAAAACAAGAAAAAATAGCGTACAAGTGATGCAGAACTCAGAAAATTTGGGGTCTTAGAAATTATAATAATTTTCTTTTTGACTGTTTAAAAGACAAGGGATCAAAGAAGGTAAGCCAAAGAAATGTTGGAACATTTGAAATGATGGCGCGGAGAAGTCTCCATCAAGATTCAGGAGCTAAGATTCTTGAAGCTGCCCGTCGAGCACAATGGCAATCAAGGAATTAAAATGCACCAGTAGTACTGCAACAGGCCAATAAATCTATAAATTTATTATCTACCTGCTACAATTTAAGTATATAACAACCAACAGCCCATTTGAGATGCATAATATCTATATCACTACCTCATCTTTGAAGACATGCCAAAACCATGGCTTTCTCACAGACCCTGTTCATTTTCTAAGGCTCTCTTCTCCTATTCAGAAACCTTTCCACAGCAGGAGGAGCATCATTTAGACCAAAAGCACTCGTCCTTCCAGTGTCAAAATATTCGTCGACCCTCCAATAAGTTACCCACATCAGCCAAAGAACTTCTCTTGTACCTGTGATGTTGACCCTTGACCTTGGTGGTCAGTATCTCTGGGTTGACATTGAACAAGGCTATGTCTCGTCCTCCAATAAACCTGCACACTGCAATTCTGAACAATGCACACTTGCCAATGCAAAAGTCTGCAGTATTGGCAGTGGGGGGTGCATCCCGGCAGCCAGGCCAGGATGCAATGATGATACATGTGGGCTTTCCCCTAGCGACACTGTAACACGCACTGGCAGCGTTGGTGAAGTTGCTCAGGATATTGTGTCCATTCAGTCTACTGAAAGGTCGAATCCAGGCAGGGTTGTTTCAGTGCCTAATTTCATCTTCACTTGTGCGTTCACATCCCTTCTGGAAGGCCTTGCCGGTGGTGTCAAGGGCATCTGTTTGAGCTCTTCGACGAATGCTAAAGGTGTTGTGTTCTCTGGCAATGGGCCTTATGTCTTGCTTCCAAATGTTGACATCTCTCAGTCACTTTTTTACACCCCACTAATCCTCAACCCTGTAAGCACAGCAAATGCTTACTTTCAAGACGAACCCTCAACTGAATACTGCATTGAAGTCAAGTCTATCAAGATCAATGGAAAATCTGTTTCATTCAACACATCATTGCTATCCCTCGACAGCGAAGGATATGAAGGAACCAAGATTAGCACTGTACATCCTTACACAGTGATGGAAACAACAATCTACAATGCTTTCATCAGTGCCTTCGTCAAAGAGCTAGCTCATGAAACATAGAGTGGTGCCTATAGCACCTTCTGGGGCATGTTTTAAATCAAACAATATCCGCAGCACACGCCTTGGGCCAGCAGTGCCTCTGGTTGATCTTGTGCCGTGGCTTTGCGGGTGGTGGAATCCATCCCAGGACATCAATAGTCATTGGAGGGTATCATTTGGAGGACAGTCTTCTACAATTTGATCTTGCCACCGAAACACTTGGCTTCAGCTCTTCCTCGTTTTGCGCCAACTTCAACTTCACCACTAAAGCCTGAGGATTATTCGCTATTTTGACCTTTTTTTTCCCTATAATTTATTCGTAATTTTAAGTGAAATTTATTTGAAATTTAGCAAAAACTTTTAGTCAAACTCTTGCGATATTCTCCCGTCGTTCAACTGGACAATATTAATCGAACTTGGAAAGGAAAATCCTTGCCTAATCGGTCCCCAACACGATAACTTTCACGAGCTTACCTGAATTGGAGTCAGTCCAGTACGTAGCCTGATGGGCCTTAGGCCCTAGCCAGTAAGCACTTTTATTTCAGCATCCCTGTGGCCTGGTCAAAATTTAATGGCCTTTTGCATTAAAATTTTAAGATGTTGCCAGTCAAAGACACCATTTGCGCAATGATCAATTTCCACAAGAGTTATGCGTTGATTGGTAAGATATTGTGCCCGGCAATAATGAGAAGTCTACAAAACTTTGAAATATTTAAATTAAATAATGCCATTAAATTATTTCTAGCAGTCCACATTCTGGAAGAAAAACTCTATCTTGCATATTTTAGGACCTAAGCCAAATTATAAACTAATAACAAAAGTGCAACTCGATTTTCTTAAATTATGTACAATGCCCTAGTGATGGTCACCAATTACATTACCATGTACTGGAAAAACACAATCATTCGTCACGTCTCTTTGCTTTTGATTTTTGAATTCTTGAGATAATGAGAAAAGATTAATATGAAAAAAGAAATATAAAAAAAAGGAGAAAATTCTGCTCGTGGCTTTCTCAGTCTTACAGATATATTTGTTCGAAATTCAATTGATAACGTACCAAAAACTAAGAACACTAATCAATGGATAAGCAATAATTATGCAGCGCGTGATCTTAAAAATGGGCTCTTAAGCCCAATTTTAAGGGTTCCATTCCGTTCCGATTGCCCTAACGAACTAAAAGAAAGCAAAAAATGCCAATGCAATTAGGCTAAATGAACTTCTACAGTCCCTTTAAGCAGAACTTTCCCAATCGGGTCTTAGTAGCGTCATGGGAAGAACTGATTAAAGAACCCATCAAAACCATTTCTCAATTCACCACACGGACCCAAACAACCATGCTGCACCACGCTGGAACGGTGTGATCATGTTTGTGATTCATCAAACCCCAGAAACGAGATGAAAAGCAAAACAGAAGACGTGATTATGGCGGATCATCTGGTCTCTATCAAAGTATCAATCACCCCCCAAACAAAAAAGCATATGGGCTATAGCTTTTTGTCCCATTGACAACAACCTTTGTTCCCTTTTAACAGAAAACCGTATGTATGTCCTTTTCTCCAGAAGGTGAGCATTATTGTCCCTCTCAACTTTTCACCTAATTGCCCTCTAGCTTAACGGTAATAATAACTCATTGAATCCTTTGCCCACCGGCAATGGCAAAGCATGTCTCAAAACTCCACCGTCCTAAATCACACAGCAAGATTCGGATCGTTGATTCTCAATTATTCATACAATACTCCTTTACAGCGTTTTGTGGGTGATTGTGTTTCGTTGGGTGACATCTACAACTTAATTTTGAGGTTTGAACCCTTTTTCTTTTCTTTTCTTTTCTTTTTCTTTTTCGGTAAAAAAAAAGAGAGAGAGAAAAAAGAAATCAGATAACTAAAATACAAACAAAACACATAATTCACGAGGCCATCAGAGACATTTCTGCAGGGCCATGTAAAACAAATGCAGAACTTAAAGATGTTTAAGATCTGTCTTCCACGTTTTCTAACTCTAGATAGTACTAATAAATAAACCATCTTTTTACTTTGTATGGATAGGAGGAATCGAACTCCTTACCAACCTCATTAGATTGAGTATTAAAAAGTAACTATATTTTATTGCGTACATGATAATTAAATATATCAAAATAAATTTCATACTTTCAGTCTTATTTATTCGTAGTAACTAGAAAAAATAAATTAATTCACTTTAATTATTTATCATATGTTATTAAATGAGTCTTAACTAATTTTTTTTCCTTTTGATTTAGTTTACCACCATCGCAAATATATACCAACTTGCTTTCTTTTCTCTTAATGATCTAATATTTGATTAATTAGTCAAAAGAAGATCAAAAGAGATGTTGCTTCTGCTGACAGGTAGCGCTGAAACAGCCTTTGATTTTAGCAGAGAACAGGTTTCTCAGAACTGCATATATCAACAAATGTAGAACAGGTTTCTCAGAACTGCATATATCAACAAATGTCGAAGGATATTTGAGACTCACAGTTCCCTTCTTCCAGAACAATGACCCACAAAGGCTGATTTCCAATGGTCAAAACTTTTTCTCCCCGCATTTTAAAATAACAGAAAAAGGATGCCAGAAAAAATGGAATTCTATCTTCCCAGCTGTCAACATTTTCTCGAGTCATTATTACAACGTTAACGAAAGAGAAATGAATTGGTTGGGGCCGGCAATCGTTTTGTCAAGCACACACAGTTGGAAAATGACATTTGTTTGGTGAACATCCGTCCCATCATCTCTCTCCACCAAAAACAATATAAGTAAAACCGGTGAATATGCCCTACCATGACAATTCGGGATTGCATACTTTAAGTAATCAACCCATAAATTTACAACATTTATAACTAGAGATTAATTAAGAGACGTAAAATCTAAATGTAAAATAAAGATTGATTCATTGAATTATAATTAGCATCTTTGTTTTATATATGATACAATGATTAATTATAATAAATTGAGGTTTATTTTATATCTTTTTTTTTTTTTTAAAAATGATGCTGTAACTATTTTACATGTGATCGTCTCGAGCAAGCCTACTAAGTGGTCACCAAATGGCGTTATGTAGTCATTTATGCAAACGCACATGTGGGGTGTGTACTTTTTTGCTTGATTGATGGATGACTCGGAGCCAGTTTCGGCAACTGAAAAATGGACACAGTAAAAGTCACATACTCACATGTTGTGTTCATGCGCCGCGACAAGCTTGGTGGGGGCGACCCTCACATGCGATCACTATGCAAACGACTGGGAAAGCTCCAAACTCTAATGTCTGACGCCTAGAGAAGAGAAGAGATTTATCAGTTTTTTTTTTTTTTTTATAAAAAAAGAGATTTAGTGCAAACTCGTGTATCAAGTGAATGAGTCCTGTTCATAAGGTATATATGCGTTCAACTTCACTACAAACTCGTTTAAGGTTCGATTAGTGCAAATTATTTTTAAAAATAATAATAATAGGTTGTTTTCTTTCTGTTTTTTCTTCTTCTTCTTCTTCTTCGTCACATGACACGGATAATTTGACACCAATAATTGGATTGAAGCTCATATTGCCATTATCTCTTTTCATTCTGTGGGTCTGCACCGTCGTTTTCGTGGCAATTAATAAGAAGGAATCTCGTAGCATGTTATGCGCGTAACCCTAACAAAAACGCCATTGGCAGAAAGCTTGACTTTGGACACATAATACATACGTAATTTGACATTAAAACACCCCCGCCCCTCATTTGGACAATCAACAACCGTATCGTTTAACACCATTTTTCCTAATTAAATACTATGGACAACCAATCTCTCTCTGACCCCGTCATCTAAAGCTTGGTCAATTTACTTTAAATGGGGATGGCCCTCAACGAACGACATTGAATATTGCCAACAATTGCTATCTCGGCAACGAGATCATCGTCCGACTCCAAAAGTTCCACTGAACGTTTATATCTAGAATTTTGATATATCATTCGCATAATTGATTGTAGTCTACCCAATAATTTGTCTTATATACTATGATTTGAATTGAAAATCATCTCTTTGAGCGACAATAACTAGGAACTTTGAATTTTTAATTAAATGTCCAATAAATAGTAAAATTTTATAATAGAGGTCCTAGAATTTATCAACGAGACTAACGGCTCCTTGCTTGATGGGTCTTCGTGAAGGGAAGAGAATAATAACGCAATAGTTATTCAAATTTAATGGAGTAGGTGGGGGGGGGGAGGGACGATGAGTTATCCATCGAAAAGTAAAAATAAAAGTTGTTAGGAAATAAATTTCCGGAACAGAAAGGGTTGCTCGGTACATGCACCGACACTAATAAAAAAAAATATTTCGTTTATTTATTTATTTGAAATTTAAATTTAGACTTTAAGATTTAGGATTTTGGGCTTAGAGTTTAAAATTCTAATATATATTTTATTAAAAAAAATATTTTTTTTCGACATTTTATTTTAAAAACTGTCTGAGATTTCTTCCCACGCGCGCGAATGTTCTCGCTCATCTCCGCGTCTCTCAAAAAGACCTCAAAAATTGCAACGAAATTTACAAACATTATACCAAAAACAGAGATTTTACTAATAGTATCTGTGATATCTAATATATAAAAAAGCACAAACAATTTGCTTATACAACACATGAGTTTTGTAATTGCATTTATTACATAATGGTTCGGTTAATTGCATATAAATGTAATATAATCATGGAAGTTATTAATGATAAAGAAAAACATGAAAATGACATAAGGACCCATTAATTAATGGAGCCAACACAAGCAATAATTTAAACAAACTGGCTTAAATTTAACTGCTAAGTATCATCTAATGATCACAAAATATAAAATTTGTATTCAAATCTCATTTTAACCCTTATTTATAGTTAAATTCTCTCTTCAATCTAACTACAAAAATAAAAAATAAAAAAGAAGGCTTAATCTAAATGATCACTTTAGAATTCCTTCAAGGCTTGGACCGTCTGGTGTTTAAAGCTCCAACCCCTTCCTTTTGCACCCTTGGAATACAAGTTTGGTGCACAGCCACTGTCTTACCAATTAATTCCGACATATATGATTAGATTCTTTTATTTCAATACAAAACAAAAACAAAACACCAAAACTAAGCAAATTTCTTGCTCAGTGTTGTCGTTTGAGGTAAGAGTTTAGTGACAAGTTACACATTCGATTAAGGTTCAGAATTCTTACAGACCATCCGTCCCTCTTAATAGGCAACAAATGACCAAGATCTTATGTAAGGTTCAGTTCGGCATCCCATGTGACATCCCACAATGGCTCTTTGTTTATTGTTCAACAAAAAAAAAAAGATAAAACAAAAGGATAAACACTCTTTACTCTAGAGTCTGAACGCATTAAGCATAGTGTAATTTTTTGTTTTTTTTTTTAATTAATGATGACAGATACTTAAATTCTGAGACTTTTAATTTTAAATGCGAGTTTAGCATGACTAAAGCTCCTTAGTCAATAGGCCATCCTACTCGACTCCCTCCACAAGCCACGACGTACTGAGTGAGACTCACACTGTCTTTCCCTCGCTCTCTGTCTCTCCCAGGTAAAGAATATCTAACAAAGCAAACAAAAAAAGAAAAAAAATGCCATATCGCATCTGATACAAATCCACTGTGTATATTACGCGACTTAGTTGATTCGTGGCATTGTGTCTGCTTTGCTTTTGGTGCCCATCGTTGTATCTGTAAGTAACAAATGCATAAAAAGAGGCTTCTTTTTTTGGCAGCACGAGATCTTCTTTCTTCTTTCTTCTTTCTTCTTTAGTATCACCGAAATGCGGTGGAAAATCACCAATAATAATATATTCCTTGCTTCCATTATTGTTTACAGATGAATATGATTGCTTTTTCACTTTTCTTTTTTCTTCCAATATTTTTGTTTTGTTTTTTTTTTTTAATGTTTTGATTATTATAACCAAACTCTTGCATGATTGTGATCAGCATGATACTGCAATTCGTGGGATTGTTTTGCATGGTTTTCTGTATATAGAGAGCAAAGTCAACTGATTGTGATTTCGTTGGAACAAAACTCTTGTGGGTGGCAGCAGGTTTTGAAGATAAAATGTGGGTGGGAAAACTCTTGTTTCCAGTCCTAGCCTTGTTGGCTCTCTTCATTAGTGGGAAAGCAGAGATTTATATGGTGACAGTGGAGGGAGAGCCTGTATTAAGTTATAGAGGTGGTGTCCCTGGCTTTGAAGCCACTGCCCCTGAATCTGACGAGAAGTTCGATGCCAGCAGGTATTTTGCGAATTTTCCTCTTAATTTTAATATATATATATATATATATTTATTTATTTATTTATTATTTTTTTTAAATTGCTTTAGTGGTAATGCTTCAAATTCATGCTTGGAGGGTATGGATAATGGGTCAGTCTAAATGCATGGATATGTCCGTCTTCTCTTCGCTCGGGATTGGGGTACTATCCTGATGGCAATTTATGCTAGTCAGCTTTAGATGTTTTAATCATTTTACCATGTATTGAACTTTGAAGCCCATGGCTGACTTTGTTGTAGCTTTCCTGGACGGTCTCGCCCGGTTTCGATGTTGTATTACTAGTTTCTAACATCTGACTTATCTGATATCCTATCAATAGCAACTTATGCTCCTCTGATGAAAATGTTTGTTGTTGGAGTGTCAAAATGAAGCTTTAGGAAGCTCCTATCTACTTCTTGCTCTTATCCTCCCTTCTCTTCTTACCTTGTATCAGTGAATTGGTTACATCCTATGCCAAGCACCTCGAAAAGAAGCATGATATGCTTCTTGGTTTGCTTTTTGAACGTGGGACTTACAAGAAACTCTACAGCTACCGCCATCTTATAAATGGTTTTGCAGTTCATGTTTCACCTGAACAGGTGAAGCCTTAAATCACCCTTCTTTGAAATTTTCTCTTTGTTGCATTCCTCTTGATTGTTAATGTCTGGTTCTCCTTTTGCAATCAGATTACCTAACATTGTCAAAATCCATTATTAGGCAGAAACCTTAAGGAGTGCCCCTGGTGTAAAATCTGTGGAGAGAGATTGGAAAGTTAGGAGACTTACAACACACACCCCACAATTTTTGGGGCTTCCGACTGGAGTTTGGCCCACAGGAGGTGGCTTTGATAGAGCTGGGGAGGACATTGTCATAGGATTCGTGGACTCAGGAATCTATCCACACCATCCAAGCTTTGCAGCCCACGGCACTGACCCCTATGGCCCTCTTCCAACATACAGAGGAAAATGTGAAATTGATCATGATACAAAGAGAAACTTTTGCAATGGAAAAATTGTTGGAGCCCAACATTTTGCTAAAGCTGCAACAGCAGCTGGGGCATTCAATCCTTCTATTAATTTTGCTTCTCCTATGGATGGCGATGGACATGGCAGGTTAGATCTCGTACCATTGTACATTACAGATTTCAGTGCTTTTTATTTAATTATTTTTTTTTGCTATCACATTTGGATTTTGCACTCATGAATTTGAGACAGTGAGAAAAACAAGTTTTTGTTCAGTAATCTTTGGAAAAATTTTGAACTTGGTTTTCGCTTGGATAGCAATCAGATTACTTTCTGTCTCTGCATTGCCACTGTTTCAACTTCACAGTAGCACAATCTCCTTTGCAGAAATCTATCCCGGTTGCATATAGTTTTCCGTATATGCAGTGTTTGTGATTGAGTTTACAACAACCGTGGCTAGTGTGAAAAGTGCCACTCAAAACCTATAAAACAAACACCCAAAACTTATGAAATGGACTAATAGCTGGACTGATATTGAGAGGTGAAATAGAAAAAGTAACAGGACATTGGTGATGCATTTATATTTGTCCTGATAACCTTTAAAAGCTAGAGGGGAAAGTAATCAATCTTGCACAAGGCGTTTGTTTGCTGCTAAGCCCCGTAAACGTCTTTTTGCTGTCTTATTTTCTATTGTAATTGCTGCCAGTCACACAGCAGCTATTGCAGCTGGAAACAATGGTATTCCTGTGAGATTGCATGGCCACGAATTTGGGAAAGCAAGTGGGATGGCACCCCGTGCTAGGTGAGAATAATAACTGTCAATGGTCTTATCCAATTAGAAACATTTTCTTTGTTTTGTTCAATTTGACCAGTAAGATTGCCTTATGCTCAGGATTGCCGTATACAAAGCCCTCTACAGACTCTTCGGAGGCTTTGTTGCAGACGTTGTAGCTGCTATTGATCAGGTGATAATAATCGCTGCATTGCTCCTCATTTGATGTGGAAAATGACTACTTTGCTAATCAGCTTATCATCTTTCTATGGCTAAAGAACCTTTTCTGAACAGGCTGTTCTTGATGGAGTGGATATACTCAGCCTTTCTGTGGGTCCAAACAGTCCCCCAGCAACCACCAAGACCACATTTTTAAACCCATTTGATGCTACCCTTCTTGCAGCTGTGAAAGCCGGTGTATTTGTTGCCCAAGCTGCTGGGAATGGAGGTCCTTTTCCAAAGACCTTGGTTTCTTATAGCCCATGGATAACATCTGTAGCAGCTGCAATCGATGACCGTAGATATAAGAACCATCTGACCCTCGGGAATGGAAAGATGTTACCTGGACTCGGTTTGTCGCGTAAGTTGCCAAGCTTAAGTGTCTGTTTCGTCTAATCTATGGTATTTTGGAAGAAATGTTAATTTGCAGCTAACAGTTGTTTGATAAAGTTAATAAATAATGATTGCCCGTGCTTTGGGCATGTGGTGCACGATAATTGCATTCTTGCCAATATTTTCTCTGCTGGATCTCGGTTTTATCCGCGGCTTTAGAAAGCTGAAATAGTCCAATGGGTTGCTGCAGCCTCTACGAATCTAAATCACACATATACTCTGGTTGCGGCAAATGATGTGCTGTTGGATTCTTCAGTGACGAGGTACAGTCCTTCAGACTGTCAAAGACCAGAAGTTTTGAATAAGAACTTGGTTGAGGGGAACATTCTTCTCTGCGGTTATTCCTTCAATTTTATTGCGGGTACCGCATCTATCAAGAAAGTTTCAGAGACAGCCAAGAGTCTTGGTGCGGCTGGATTTGTTCTTGCCGTGGAAAATGTTTCTCCTGGAACAAAGTTTGACCCTGTCCCAGTTGGCCTACCTGGGATTCTTATCACAGAAGTTACTAAGTCAATGGTAATCCTCAACTTGTTTTCTGACATGCTTTTCATCATGAACTTAACGAATTTCAAACTGATAGTGCTTTTGGTGTGCCAAATAACTACTATCAGATGGACTGATGGCCAGAGTAAGCTTGTCATATGTCCAAAGTCAAAACAAATTAGACTAGGGATTTGATGAGAAATGCAAATTAAACATATGTCCATTGCTTCTCTTAATCCTGTCTTCTATATACCTTTGGCACTTTTCAGGTGCATTTGAGATCCATTTCCCTTTAACATCTAAATGTTTCGGCCACTCCTGTTGGCAATTTCAAACTTAATATCCTTTTCATGTTGGTTCTTACTTGCTTTTGATTCCTATAACAAGTCATTTGGTGCTTCACCGTTATTCTAGGATCTAATAGATTATTACAACGTTTCTACACCAAGAGATTGGACTGGAAGGGTGAAAAGCTTCAAAGCTACGGGAAGCATTGGAGATGGCTTGATGCCTACACTACATAAGTCTGCACCACAAGTTGCATTATTCTCTGCTCGAGGGCCCAACATCAAAGACTTCAGCTTCCAAGATGCAGATCTACTCAAACCAGATATACTGGCCCCTGGTTCTCTCATTTGGGCTGCTTGGTCTCCTAATGGAACGGATGAGGCAAATTATGTTGGTAAATCAATTTAACAGATCAGTTAGATGCCTTAAAGTCATAGATCATCAAAACTTTTGTCTAAGGTGCCAGTAACTGACTTCCCATTAAACATGATTGCTCCAGCACTGGAATTCAGTTGAGTGTTGTGCATTTTTGGGTGATTTTAGGTGAGAGGGGGAATGTTGTTGTTGAAGTCTACAATGCCATCTGACTACTAATCTCTTTTGAAGAGGGTTTGAACTTTTGTGAAATTTCTCACTTCATTTTTGTGCGAGGAAGTATGAGATACGCATATTTTGAATGATCTATTTCTTTTCCTTGAGCTTTTGGATGGACATAAAATCTTTACAAGGGTGTGTACTTCGGGAAATGGTGTCTTGACATCTTACACATTTGCTTTGAGCAGGAGAACGATTTGCCATGATATCTGGAACCAGTATGGCCGCTCCACATATTGCAGGGATAGCTGCACTTGTAAAGCAGAAGCATCCTAACTGGAGCCCTGCTGCAATAAAATCGGCCTTAATGACGACATCTACAACACTAAACAGAGCTGGAAGTCCTCTTCAAGCACAACAGTATTCTGAAACTGAAGCCATGAAGCTAGTCACAGCCACACCTTTTGACTATGGGAGTGGTCATGTTAACCCAAGGGCTGCTCTTGATCCGGGACTAATCTTTTATGCAGGTTATTTCGCTTTTCACTCCTGATTGCGTATTGGGGGGTTGGGGGGGGGGTGTTATGCATTCCATGCCCCTGGAACTAGTAGTTATTGCACAGTAACAGTGGGAGCCTGAAAAAAAGTAGCTTGACTGACACGTACCTAAATTAGACAAATTAATATAATTTGTACACAGTCAGTATACAATACAAGCAGAAATAGTGTAGAAAATTAACTGTCAGCTTGATAGCATTCACCATGTTTTTGGTAGATTTTACCAGACCTGGTGGATTTGGTCAGAAAATCACATCCAGAAAAGTGCAGTAATTCAGCGAAGTTTAGGTTGATTTGATGGCAAAAACACGAGAAAAATTTTGCCAATTAGCTGAGAATTAAAACAATAATAAATTTCTTTCCTTAATTACCGACTCATCTGCTTTGGTAAGTCATGTATGATGTGGTAGTAACAGTCGCTGTATTTGCATCCATTTTCAAGTACAACCACCTAAAGTTGAATGTGGCAAAAGGTTGCATATGACGGCCACGGTTGGAAACCCGGCAGAAAAGGCATATGGAAGAAACTGGAATGGGAACACAATGGTATACACAATATGAGATGAGCCAAGCGTGAGGAATAAAAAAACTTGGTTTTTAAGTAGGCCTCAGTTCCGAGGCTGATGTGTTTCGTGAACAGTGTGATTTTTGTATGTGACTACAAAGTGCACTTTGGTGCATCATTGAGAGAAATCTTGAATGACTTCTTTGACATGTTTTAACCCTAATCTTCTGCAGGTTACGAGGATTATTTGGGTTTCTTGTGCACAACGCCTGGCATTGACGTCCACGAGATAAGGAATTATACAAACTCACCCTGCAATAACACCATGGGCCACCCATGGAATCTCAATACCCCGTCCATTACGATCTCCCATTTGGTAAAGACTCAAACAGTTATTCGCACGGTCACAAACGTCGCTGATGAAGAAACCTATGTGATCACTGCTCGAATCCAACCAGCCATTGCCATTTATGCTGACCCTCCTGCAATGACTCTGAGACGCGGGGCCTCGAGGAAGTTCACGGTGAGTTTAACCGTTAGATCAGTAACCGGGACTTACAGTTTTGGAGAAATTATCATGAAAGGTAGCCGGGGACACGTAGTAAGGATCCCAGTGGTGGCTATGGGATACTGGCGATAGAGGGAGTTGATTGGTCATCTCAAGTATGGTTGATATAGTCTTACTCTTGATATTCTTTGTAACCTTTGGTAATAAGATATAAGGCTAGATTATGTATTTGCTTGAAATTATATATGTGAAGTATTTGTAAAGTGACTATAGGGGTAAGGGAGCCTTCTGGTCATCTCCAGTTGAAAGTTTTGCAAATTTGTTCTGTGATTTAATAAACTCTTATAAACTGTGATTGGTGGCTAGTGATTGCTTGGCGAGATACCTGAGGACACCAAGACGCAAGGGAACTCTTTGTCCCTTGCTTCATGCTTCAGCAAGGGATTTTTACAAATAAATAGAATTTCATTATGGAGATATGAAGAATGATTAGAGTTTAGACACAGGTTGAATTTATTTAATTATAATTATTAATTATTATGTATACAAAATAAAATGGTAACAATAATTAAGATTATATATTTATAAAGAGATGATTGAATAGAGTTTTGTAAAAATTTTTATTCTTATAATTAATCAAACTAAGTTTGAATAGTTACATCGGGATTTTTATTTTCACATGGAAATTATTGGAGACAAAAATCTCAATATTTTCTAAGGGGTTCAATTCATCATTGCAAAACTCGCAAACGTGCAACTATATCAAAGGTAATAATTATAAAAATAAGAATAAAAAAACCTATTTTTCATTAAATTCATCCAAAACGACCCAGCGGTCGAAGCCCCAGCAATGAATGGCTCCGATTAATCTTGATTGGACAGCAACAGCGACTTGACCGTCAGGGTTAACGGCGAAAATTTCTAACATTGGCGGAGTCCAGCCATACGTGGAATAATTTGATTAGGTAGATAACACTGTCAAGTCAACAATTGTGATATTAGGTTTCAACGAAACATAAATACTAAAAGTAAATAACCTTCACCAACTCGGCCTTGGAGCGGTGAGGGTTAAACCCCCCCTACGCCCTCACCCGCAATACCGTGGAATCCTCCTCCATGGCTTGGTGTCCTTAGGACCTGTTACTCTGTCGCCGCCTCTTTTCAACAGTCGAGGACTTTATTATGTTGTCTTCTTTTGACAGTCGGATACATACATATATATATATATATAATAAATTTCGTACGATCCCAATGGATTATATTGTATAAAAAAAAAAGAAAGAAAGATTAAATGGGTGCGAATTTTTAACACTGGAATGGCTGAATTTTTTGTCACTACTTGATGACTCGTCTCTCTCGCATATTTAATGCATGAATGCATGGTTGAGAGTTCATTTGGGTTATTTCAGATCACAGTGATGTGATTACATGCCCATGTCATTGGACTCCATTTAAAACTTTTTGTAAATGGGCGATCACGATTCACGTACGTAGTTAGTATCAATACCACACCTTCTCAATCAAAATCAATCAGTCGGTTAGCTATCCATTTTTGCACTATTTAAGAGTGACTTGCCTCCGTCCTTCTTCAGCACCCCCCCCCTCAGTAGTCTCCTGTGCACAACAAGTACTACCGTGCCTATCCCTCTTCCTATTTGCAATCAAGATCGCATATTATTATTATTATTATTATATCTCCGGCATTTCTAGACTCGGCCGCTCCTCTCACTAGAAAGCAACATTTCTCTATAGTCTATACCTTCCTCCATTTCTCCCTGCATCAGCTGGCTTTGTCTTCAAATGGTGCGTATGCATACATCTTTCTTCAAATGCTTTAATCTATATATATATATATATACAAATTTAAAGATGCCAAAATATGTATGGCTCTATAGCTACGAGAGGTTTATGCAAGAGCTTATGATGCACAGTGATTGTGCAGTCCGATTATTAATTAGATTCATTGATTGTTTATTGGATGCATCTGTAGGGTGCATCGTTTGCATATAAAATTACTTTTGTCCTCGTTGTGTTTATTTAATGTTCGAGAAAAGTACTAACCAATTGAGATGTTCGTCTGGCCGGAGGGCAAGCAAAAGATCAAAAGAGGCAAGGGCACAGTGTGTTTGTTTCGCTTGTGTCGTATGGTTTCCAATGTGTTTGTGCACAGACGTTACGCGATCGCTTGTTGCTCGGGGGGCGCAGCATTTTGTTCCTGTCCTTTTGTGACTTTTTTAGCCGCACAAGTGCGCGCATGCGTTTGTGTCAGAGTCTTAGCTGTCGAAATGATGATCAAATATTATCTATATATATATATATATATATATATATACACACACATATGTATGTATGTATATTAAAGTAATTGCCATAATATTCTTCGGCAACAGTTGAACCTGGACGATGAATGTAGGTGAGCGTTAGAGTATTTGGTAGATTTCGTTTTCAGATAATTCTTTTGATAGTCTGAGCTGTCTTTTTCCTTTTTAGTTAAATTTCTTTTCGAGTGTGTATACATATGTATTAACTTAGACTTCATTTTTGAGGATGGGCGGCTTATAACGCCAAGAACTTCTCTTCCATTGGACGCCAGGTCTAGGTCTAGGTCGTCTACTCTATTTATGGCCGCTCCTGTGACCTTCCTTCCCGTGTGATCGTGGGGTTTTCTATTTTCTATTTTGTGTAGTCGCCGAGAAGCATTTCCAGTTACAGCTAATTTCTGTCCATATTTTCTCCCTGAATTAGTTAAGAGAGCATTTTCTTTACCTGTTAACTAAGAATTTTGCAGACGTTTTAGAAACAATGTGAACGATATTTCCAGTTCCGATACAGTGTTAGGCTTCAAAAGATTCTAAAGAGAATCATAACATTTTCGAGGGTGCAATATAAGCAATCCAACAACTTGGGTCACAATCAATCAAAGCGTTCAGGATACTGGCTTATATTGCATTTTTATGAGTTGTAGATGCATTAATATGACTTTTAACGTTAATTATAATAATAATAATAATAATAATATAATGTATGGACTACATATAATACATATTTAATTCATCATAATTATATAATTTTCCTAGCCTAATTATTACATAACCAGCTTTGTAGCATCACTTTAAGAAGATTTGGCCAAAAGAAACCGAATCTTCTCTTTCCCGTTTCTTTTTCTTTTTCTTTCTTTTTGTTTTTTATTTTTATTTTTTAAAATTTTTTGCGGTAAAAGTGCTTAAACCTTTAATGGGTTAGGTGGGAATTATGTAACGCACAAGACGCTCCCCTCTAGGGTTTTCTCATTTTCTTGCTGCCTCGTTGATGCCCCCCCCCCATTTGTCACGTTGATTGTCCTGTTTCTGTTGTAATCTGTGTCAATTTTGGATGCCGGTTGGATCGATGTGAGCTTTTATGTGAAGTTTATGGAAACCATTTGGTGCAATGTGAACCGTTGACCTCATGGGTACAGTCATATAATCTGTGATTGCGAAGTGGATTTCAACGTGCACTCATCCACACCAAATTGAAAGTTTTAGATTACAATTGCTTTTTGTTGATCTTTGCTTTCAACGTATTTTATTTGATGAGAATTCTTTCTTCTTCCCACTTAATTTCTTGTTGCGTGGCTAGCGAGACCCTTTTGATTTTCTCGTTAGAGGAAATTTTAGTAAATCCATTCGATATGTGTGGAAATCATTTTTAAGAAACACGACAACTAAAACAAAAAAGATATTGTTTTGTTTCTTTTTTCTTTTTTCTTTTTTCTGTTGTTTCTCTCCCCGAAAGCCAAGTTCAAAAATTAATTATCTATTTATTTATTTTTCACAAGATGAATTTGGGGCGTGTTCCACAGGTCACCCGAGGCAAGGAGGTTGTCCTAACCAAACCCATATCATCAGATGGAGATTCAGACGCTGATTATAAGGTTCCTAATCTTGTCCAGCGCATTCTAAGCTTGTTTAAGAATATACGTCCAGGATCGGACCTCATTCATTTTCAGGCAAGTCAATGATATGCAACAAAACTTCACAAAAATCATTCCACACACTTCCCAACAGACACCAAACTGATGATGTTGTTTGATTGATTCATTTCTGAAAGTTCAGCTACCACCGCTATTCAACTTTCCAAAGTCACAGCTGCAGTGTTATGGTGAGTCGGTCTATGCCATCAACGTAGATCTGTTGCAAGAGTGCAACAATCAAAAGAGCTCACTGGATAGGTTCATGTCTGTGGTGGCATGGAGCATATCCGGCCCACGTCCTTGCCCTTTTGGTGTTTCTCCTTACAACCCAATTCTTGGCGAGACTCACCATGTTTCTAGGGGAAGCCTCAATGTTCTGCTAGAGCAGGTAATTTGCCCGGAACTAAAATAATGAGATTTGGGGGACCAATGACCAAAAATGTATTACGACACAACTGCATGTTCAATTAAATTTGCAGGGCCAATCTGAAAATATGGCCAACTTGGTGGAGCGACGCTAAATTTATAGAAAATATATGTAGAATTTATGAATAATGTTTTGATTTGTCAAAGTCTTGAGCCGATTGAGACAATGTTCTTATCATGCATCATTATAATTTCAGATGTTTGTTGCATTTATTTATAATTTTGTTTAATATAATAAACAATCTTGAATAATACAATTTTTTAAGTTTTAATCGAATCTCACTTTTAAATTTTTATTTTTTATTATACATAATATTAACTTAATTTAACTTATTTTTTAAATAAATCAAATTAAAAATTATCACTACTTTTATTTTAGGTTGTGTCACTAATTACATTAAGCAAAAGTTACAATTGGAGTGGTAATTTTTCAATGACTCAGCTCTCATGGGCTTGGCCCGCTTGGAAGTGGGGCATGCTAGATATGAAGAACCAATCGTATATAAGACTTCAATTGTTCTCCACATGGTTGCAGGTTTGTCATCATCCGCCAGTTTCTAGCCTTCACGCAACAGATGAGAAGGAAAATATCGACTTAAATTGCTGCCATTATCCTGTTCCCAGGTTCTACGGTAAATCACCTTGTTTTTCTTTTAACTGTGGCAAGATCCAATTATCGAGGGAAATTGTAAAATAGGAGGAACTAAAGAAACCCGAGAAAAAAGAAAATCACCTTTTTAATTAATAAAAGTATAGATTTTGTAACCACTAGATATAACCCAATAACTAAAATTTAAATCTTTGGGTGAAATATGAGGTTTGAAACTCATATTTCACTGATAATCACATCTTGTCCCCTCATTTCCCAGTACACTAATTGGACAAAAAAAAAAAATTGTGGACTTTGTACTCTTGAATTTTAATCAGCTTTTCAAAAATTAGTTGTATAGCTCACCGTCTATAAGAACATATGTCTCATGTTTATTTTTGTTGTTTGACAACATGTTTTTTATTCCAAACCCTATGCATTATGCATATGTAGGGACTAAAATAGAAGTTGAGGTAAAAGGAAAAAGGCAGCTTAAGCTTCTAAACCATGGGGAAACTTACGTGATGAATTCACCAAAGCTCTTAATAGGATTGATTCCTCCTGGGGTTGATTGGATTGGCAACGTACGTATTTGCTGCCAAGAGACTGACCTTGAAGCCGAGCTATGTTACACAACCAGTTCCTTATTCGGCCGTACAGGAAGCCATTCCATTAGAGGAAAGATTTGTCACTCATCGTCCATGAAGACCCTTTATGCAATTGATGGACATTGGAACAGGTAATCACAACAATTGCTGAAAACAAGGACAAAAAGGCATGGTCTCATACGAGACATTGTTAAAACCGTGCTATGAAGTTTGGTAGGCTTCTTTACAGAGCAAAATTTACTTTCTCAATTAAGTAAAAAGTTCAGGGTACAGCAGCGCCTTTCTCCCATACAGTAAAAAAGAAAATTAAAAAAAAAAAAATTGGAGTGTAATCACTAGCAGTACAAGTTTAGGGTGCTAATTGAATATTAACAATAAAATGTAGAGGTATTTTTTATATTTATACCTTCCAAAAAACAAGAACAACCACATGGTCAAACAGAATTTGAAGAAATGATGAAATTGACCAGAAGTCAGCTGAATTATATTGCTTTTCTTGTGCTAATTATCACACCGTTTCACTTCCTATCTTGAGTTCCTGCAATGGAAATAGGTCATGTTCCAATTTTATCTCGTTTAACATCTGAGGTTTTGAGTCATCTTCCCTTTTTCTTTTTCTTCCTCTCTCGAGCAGTACTGTAAGAGCGAAGGACATCAACAGTGGGAAAGAGACAATTATATACAATGCAAAAGAAGCAACTATAGGGTTGAAAACTCCTGAGATAAGGGATTTACAGGTATATACTTTTTTTTAAGATCCACCTCTGTCATTACCAACAGCTTGAGCTTTTAGTATAATAGCAGACGCTTGATCCTGACATCTCTGATTTTGTTTTGTAAGGGAATTTGTCCAAGTGAATCAGCTGTAGTGTGGAGTGAGGTTAGCAAAGGAATCCTAAGCAAAAACTGGGCCGAAGCTAGAGAAGCGAAGAAAGCGGTGGAGGAAAAGCAAAGGGAACTTGCTAGAGACAGGGACTCTAGAGGTGAAACTTGGGTTCCTAAGCATTTCCTTGTATCTTTCAGCAAGGAAAATGGCTGCGACAGCTCACCTATAGAAGAAAAGGTCCCGCCAGCACCCATTGTTGTTCCCCTTTAGGCTTTGAGGAATGGATCGACATTCTGAAGCAGACATCGGGTTTTATGTTTTACAGAATCAGGTTTTACTTCTTCTGTTTTTTCCTTACATTTGGTATTTAATTAACTAGAAATTCCTAGTTACAAAAAAGGGGTGACTCCCTGAGACAATTGGACAACTACAATACTACTACATGTCATTTAGAAGTATTGAATTTATAATAGCCAAGGGATATTTGGAGATCTAGCCACACAAAGGGCATGTAAAAGCGAGCATGGCAAGTGAAGAAAATAGTTAAAAAAGACCGGAAAAGGAAGGTTCGCATGTTCATGGTTAGAACTGGTGGAAATATGGACGACATTGTGTCACCTATTTCAAATAAATGGCAAACCCCGTTTTATTATTCATATGCTCTGTTTCATGCTGCAAAAATGTTTGCACAAGGCAATGAATTTGCACCTCCCACCAAGAATATGTATACTTATTATATTACAGTGCTTAAAATAATATCAAGACATTTTGATATTGACATTGTACTGAGATTATTTTTGCTAAAGAATAATATCACCAATTTCAAATAAATGGCAAACCCAGGTTTATTATTGCTCTTGACTGCCATAAAATTCAATATGGAAGAGGATGAGCACATTTTCACTAATGGGTTTATGGACATTCCTTAATAATGACATGTATGACATCAATCATCAAGGAGTTCACAGTCTATTCTTTGGAAGTAGATTCTCTCTTCATCGAGATCGTAAGCCACATTGTAGTACAACTGAGCCCTTGCTCCAATTATAGATTCATCATCCTTTGGTTCATTTGGAAGAAAAGACAGGCAAAAAACCTCCGGCTCTATATGATAAAATAAGCTTCCAGCATCTAATACCAACTCAGCCCCCTCAGCTAGGTGAATTGTCATTACTGGAAGCCCCTGAAGATCTCTTACTACTGTCCCATAGTAACACAGCATTTTTGTCTGAACGAACCTCCTTAACGATCCATCTAGGTCCAACATTCTCGTGAGTCCATCTCTGATTTGATAATAAACAACATCAGGCATATAGGACATCGTGGATCCGGAGTCAAGGATCACCCCGCCACCTCTCCATGTCTTGAATGCATTGAGATCAATGTCTAGTCTTTCCTGTCCTAGGCTTATTCCTTCAACTGTTACATAATACAAGCCTCTGCTAGTTTTGAAAGGTGTTGAGAGGCCTTCAACGTTAGCTCCACCTCCAAATGTCAATCGATTAAAACTGTATGAAGGGTCGTCTATACTGCCAATGCAATAAGAGAACTTGTTGCCTAGTTTGTTCACTATTGATTCTGCATTTTTGCCTAGTCCAAAAACCCCACCCCACATCCCATGATGAGTCTCAACATTATTTACACCACAGCCAAATACGACATTAGGCAGCACCGCTGTGTTATCATTGGACGTCCCAAAGATGAGCTGTTCAGTGGCAATATGACCTCCTGATTTAGATTTATCAGCATAGGATACACTGTATGTACAATAATCAAGATCGTTGCATGAAATATAATAGGAAGATATACGCAAATCGCGACAAGCAGCACACGATAAATCAGCGTAAGTGGAAGACATTGAAGGGTTATAAATTGGACCTTCCTGTGGCATGCACCTTTCACAGGAACTACACTGAAGCCATGTAAGGCTGCTGCCAGTATCCAAGACAGCAAGTTGTGGAATAGGTGGCTGTCCTATTGAGAAGTTTACAACAAACAAATGGCCATGGATATCAGCTAGCAGATTGGCCTGGACATCTTCGCTTGCAATAATTCCCTTAGCTTTGGCCTGCAAGTAGGCAGAGCGCGCATTTGAATAGCGCAGAAGTCGTTCAGCAGGGTCTGCGGAGATGCCATTAAGGTAGGACAGTGAGGAAACGGAGTCCCGGTGGATTAGTCTTGTGACCAGTCGCTGCGGTTTTGTGCTTGTTATTGAGGGTGAGATTAAGGTGGCCATGAGAGTCAAGAAAAATAGAAATTGTAATGGAGCAGAATTTGACATGTCTATGACTTTCCGGGGTAGTGACACAAGGGTCCTTTATATCTATCTTCCCCTTTCGATGGTGAGAACTCAAAAGTCAAATTTCTGTAGATGCAGAACTATCCCTGATATTGCATACGGAAGAAGAGATGCATATATAAAAGCCAATGAATATTTGGGGATTTAATCACACCAAGGGTATGCTCCAGAAAGAATGGCGAATGGAGCAAACCAGAATAAAATAAGATAAGCTTGTTTACAATTGGGAGAGTCGGAAAGTGGACAAGACCGTGCTGCCAATTTCAAATGTTGAAAACCACCATGTTCACCATTCACGGTCTTTAGATGTTCCCTCCTTCATGCACACAAAATTCTGCAGAACTCAAAATGAATTTGCAGCTCCTACCATATATTTTTATTAGTCGAAGATTTCTGACATATACATTAATTGATAATACTCGTAGCCCTTCGCAAACAAATCGCGGATTATGCTTCTTTTTACCGGTCAAGCAGCGACATTTTCTTGAAAATTAAGAAAACAATGAAAGTAAAAATACACATTATCTAGTGGAATATTATGGACCAAATATTTCCCCTCTCGAATGACCTTCCGAGAAGTTTTCATAATAAGCTGGTTTGGCACCCAGTGCTCACCGGCAACAATCCACATCCAAAGGCCTCTGGTGCTATTACATTATCCATTCAAACGTTGAATGAGTTAGCAGAACGCACGGTTATAAGAACTCCAAAAAATTTAAAATGGCAGATGCAAAGAATAATGCACATTTTCAAGTTTTAAAATTTACAATAAATTCTCAAATTTCATGCCTAATTAATTTAATATGAGGGGAGAAGTGTTTCTGTTCTTTTACAAGAGTTCCAGTCATTTGACTACACCGCAACAAATCGTCCCCCGAAATTTTCTATACCACAGTACAACACATGGCCAAAACGGAGGGAAAAAATGGACAACAAATCACCTGCCCCTATGGAAGCAACACTAACAACTGGTTAGCCTCCAGCCCAGCTAAGTCACCCTAACTGCTCTCCCGACATCCCTGCACGCAAAAACTGCGTCCGGGGAACATTGACTCCTTAATGACACAACATTTACAAATTTGTACGATATATGAGGAGCTGAGGGGTGGGGTGGGGGGGGGGGTTCAAAAGCAACAGTGGATCCGACCAAAGAATTTGGAGTCAAAATTATCTCACTCAAGTTGTTGTGTATAATTGGAGAAAAGCTGCAACAAGTTATTGAGAGTTTCTGGATAGAATTTCCTCGCAAACAAGTAACATGGCCGTTTGATACCATTCCACAAGCAAGGCTGAATCTGCACTTCCCTCTGGAGACAACCATGGGAAAGGAAAAATTACACATTTCTGGCTTAGAATTTAGCTCACTTCTAAAAGAATGCAGGAGTGGCACTTGCAAAATTGTACCTTTTCATCACTTGTCACGTGTATACTCAGGTCAACTGACTGCACGGTGAAATATCCAGACGCCATATTTAGAAAAGCTCAATGAACCAAAAATGAAATAATTTCCTAACAAAAATAAAGTTAACAGGCTAAAGCCCACCATGGCAAACTAGACATTGTGGGCCGGTGACTTTAAGTTCTTACCACCAATCATCATGCCACATTACCCCAAGGAAAGTAAAAGAAATATTCTAAACAGTGCCTTCGAGGAGAGGAGTGGCTGTTAGAAGGATTACAGCAATCACCTCCAAAAAGCAATAGACAAAAGACCAAGAAAGACTAATGTAGCAGCAAGACCCTACCGTAATATTCTTCAGAAGCTCGTATGTTATATCCTCAGCCTTGTATGATTTAGGATGCCATTTTCTCTCAGACCAGTCAACATGGGTCACTGACCAATTTGCAATTCCACCAGGATCAACCATCTGAAGTCACATACAAAGATAAATTTCAAAAAAGGCTTGTAGAGTTTTAAGGGTTCAATGTGGAGGAAGATGCTCACATGGAAAAATGTTGGCAAGTAATGCTCATCAGCGATGCAATTTTTCCCTTCCAGACTGGGCTGTAATTAGAAAAATATCCATGTCAATTTGGCTATGGTCTCAACATCAAACACAAACTTCATAATGTAGAAGATCTAGCCACATAATTTGAAATACTCTAGACACATAATATGATGCAAGATGGCTTCTTTGGCCTTTCCTTGACCTTAGCTATGGAATTGGAGTCCAACATCAATGTGACACAAAATAAGTTCATCTAAGCCATTATATGCAGATATGTACATGCTGACTACAAAGAACTTGTCTATCACTTAGAGAACAGCTTTACAGCTATAGCATTTACCATAGTCCTTCAAGTAAATGAGATCTGATAATGATCATATGCATAATGACCACAAAAAAGATAGTAAATAAGGCACATAACTTTTCCCATGGCTCTTAATAAAACACTGAAATTTGAGGGATGGAATAAAACTAATGATGGTAAGGGGGAAAAAGTCAAAATTGGATAAGAAAATCTGCACGCTAAAAAGGAATTTATAAAAAGAATAGGAGATAGCCCCAAACAAAAAATGCAGCCTTCCCACTATTTTAATCACACATGATTCACAAAATAAACAGAAAATTGGAGTCAAATTATGAAAGAACTGAAATTTGAGAAATGACAAAGAGTCAAAGATAATAAGTATCAGGAAGAAAAATGTCAGCATCACAGTGGCTGCCGGGACTTTGATGCCAAAATAAATTTTCATGAATTAGACAAATTGTCAATAATGACTACCTTGCAATATTCACGGAACTTTGAGTAGTAAAGACTATCAGCCATAATTATCAAAGCATGCTGTCTCTTCACCGAGAACCACTGCACAGAATTCAGTAATTAAAAATTGGAACTAAAAAAATTGAAATTCCAACTGTATGCTGCATGAGTTTTTACACAGCCATACATAGAAAAAAGAGGGTTGCCATGAAAAGTTAAAAGAACTAAGAGAGGGAAGGGAGTAATGCACACATGGCAACTTCAATGTCTACATGAATCTAGTGAAGCTATACCTGTGCACCCTTTCTAAAGTCTTTCTTCTCAATCTCAGGTAACATGTGATCTGAATACCTGCCATTTCCATGTGGACCAGGATCGTAAAAGCTGAAAACAACAGAGAAGCATTCATCAGCAGGCGTAAGCAGGACCAAACATATTCTGAAGTATTTGACTGTATTTCTGCTCAGCAGGTTGGATAACAGTACTGTGGACAACTACTGAATTTATGATAAACACATCATCAGATCAAGGATACATGCCCCAAAGTGTATGCAATAACATTTAGATTATGACACGTACCAATCAACATAGCTGATATTTGTGTATATCAAATAGTTGTAGATATAGTCGAACTTATGCAATGGAATGCAACTGCAATGCCAGAGGACAATTGATCACTAGGTGAGGATTGCAAAATCTATGTAGTTCAAAATAATAATTGATAAGACCAGGTATTTTCTTGTTACCTATCGGAGAGTAGCACAAAATGCTGGTTATCAGGATCTTGAAGAGCATTTGCTAGGAGTCTTCTCTCAGCATCGACCATTGAAATCTTCCCCCATACCACCTGCAAATATAGTTCGGATAAATTTTAGTAGCTTTTCAATGGATTTAACCCCTATCTAAGATCAACAATGATGCATAACATCCATCACCCTATCACCTGTCACCAAAACTTGAAGTAAAAGTCTGAACGTTGTCTGGAATATGTTTGATTGATTGACCACTAAAGAAACACACCATGAAAATACAGAAACCAAATGGAAATAGATACATCTAAAGTATCTGCATCCCCCTGGCTGCAATGTATTTATATATGTGTGGTGAAGAAATTGTAATTCACTGTAATCCAGGAAATCAAACTAGGTGGACTCTATCTTGCAAAGTAATACAATTTTTTTAAGTTATCCATTGTACTTAGAGGAATTATTTTTTATTTGGAAGTATGCCTACATATAAGGTAAAGTATTTTATGAAAGGAATCGTGGTTAGAATTGATATATAGGTGAAAGTTTTAGCTGTCTTTCCACTTAATTTCTTGTCTTTCAAATCTGTCTTCATGACTCTATTCTGACTATTAAAAGTATTGGAATGAGCTAATGTTGATGGCTTTCCTTGTCATCAGTAGAGCAGGTCAAAACTCCAGCAGAGGTTCTCATCAGAATACATCAAAAACCTGATCACTGATTTCCTAGTCAAATGATTTAGACTTAACCTTATTATCTGAACAATGGCGAATGGCCAATCACACACAAAAAGCAAGAAACAAGAAAACATTTCCCATTGAAAGTAGTCAACTTATAAAGGTTGTCCCAATGCACGAGACTTCACACATTGTGAGATTTGGGAAAGGTTGAGTCTATGCAGCCTCACATTGTGGTTTTGGCAACTTAAAGGACCAGTAATCCTGCACTACTTTGCATGTGGCTTGTTCTTTTTTACTTTCCATTGGGTTCAAGGTATAGGAGGGAGGAAAATAACACAAACATTAAAAGCATTTCAATAAATCATGCCCAACAATATAATTCCACTCAACAACAGCCTGAGCCTAGAAAGATCAGAAATCAATAAACATACCTCCAAAAGTCCTATCTTCATCAAGTGTAAGAATATGAGATGGGAAAATCAATAAGTAACCATAAAAATAATGAAGAAACTAAAATGAAGAGTAAAAGTGTGAAACATCAAAAATAAAAAAAGAATTCCTAGAACATCACTGAAAATATAAAATTAGATAACTCATTGAAATTGAATTTATGAACCTTGTCACTGCGTATGTCCTGATTTACAAAGTAACGACTCAAATGAACTGGTTTTTCCTTGGATGCGTGAACGTAAACGGAGAATCTTCCCTCATGGCCCTGCCAAGAAGGAGGAATTGGCTTCAGCTGAAGGCATGAGTTAAAGAACAATACTCATAGCTGAATGGAAATAATAAAAAACTATGAAAGCTCCAAAATTTATGATGACCTGCCTTTTCACTAGCTTTCTATTGATCATGGTATAGACATGGAATATGTTAGTGATACATAGAGATACATATCATTGTCTCATTCATTTATACCTAAAGAAAAAATGTATTAACACTCAATAGCTTACCCTGAATTGACATAGATATGTGGTCTTGCAGGGACATGAAGTAGCAGATAGTACATCAGAAGCATAGAGAAAATTCCAAAAATGGCAGAAAGGATACAAAATGAGTTCCTAATACATGCCATAATGAAGTAGCTATTCTAACCATGTGGCCATGAGACACTTTGTTCTACTTCCAAATTTAATTTTTGATACGATGTGGGGTTCATGTCCTGTATTGTTTATCCACCGAATGGAAACTTTTGTCTTTTTTAAGTTTTTCTAAATGCAATCATGCATGCAAACTTTCCCCATAAAGCTAAATCCCTTCAACTATTTCTTTTTTGACTCTGTAATAATTAGTATATGGTCAATAAAGATCCATGCCAATCTTGTGCAAGTGCTATGCAGTAGGAATTGCAATCTTACGGGTCTTGACAGAAGCACTAAGGAATATCAACATGATTTCAAAAGAAATTGAAACTGCCAATAAAGAATCACTACTCCATACAACACAAGAGCCTTGCTAATCAAATTCATATAATCACCATAAGCTCAAGTTCCATTGATGTTTCAGGAAATTGATCAAATGGAGATTTCATTAAGACACAAGCAAGCAGAGCACACGGGAACGACATTTTGGAGGCAAGAGTTCCATCCCTGGTTATAAAGGTTTGTGCATCAATGATAGTAAAAGACAGCTTCTTCTATCCAACATGATAAAAAGTACTCGGTGACCGAAATTCATATATCAATTGAACAAGTTACCAAATATCTAGAAAATGTAAATGTATTTAGAACAAAAGAAAGAAAGAAAACTTACATCAAAAAACTTGTCCCATAGCTTCTCAAAAGGTAATGAACCAGGAGTCAAGAACATAAAAGCAATTTTAGCATTTTTTCTTTGAATGGGAGTCGAACTCAGAATTTCATTAATCACAATATGAGATGCAATCTCATCATCTGTATATTCCCTTGCAGGAGCAGGTGGAATCCAATCAGTAAGAGCCTTGCAACTGCGAGAAGAAAATACATAACAAGCAGTGCTGCTTTGCGGCGGATAGATATAAGCACAAACTAGAAACAGGCTGGCCATTGACAATAAGACAATGATCCATATCGGCCTCTTCAAGGGAGGACGGTGACGAGTCCCAGGCAAGATCTGCATATCAGCCATGCCTAGCCGCCACACTTGATTTACCTTCATCTAGAACACCAACATCAGAACCTTATCTCAAGATAATGCATTTGCCGCCTGCCATCCACATCCACCACTCCTCCTTCGACAAAGGATTATTATTTGACAGGCAAGCAAAATTCCTCAACTGGGTAACTGGGAAAATCTGAAACGAAAAATAATTAAACATTCAAATCTCAAGCAACCAACTTCTTTAACACGCAGATATTGATTACAAACAAGAGGAGAAAAACATTTGAATTTCCCTTGCAGAAATTATGGGGAAATACAAAAGAAAGAAAAAAAGAAAAGGATATAAAGTTGAAAGAGCCTTTATGGTGAAATCAAGGCTCATCTGGTTGACATTTCAAATCTCCTAAAGTTCCTATCTTTTCTGAGTAACCAAACAAGCATAAAAAATCACTTTCCGGGCAATCGGGAAAAAGAGAGAAAAGACAAACACGAATTCAACAGGAGGAAAATCAAGAAACTTCAAGAAAGAAAAGGAAGTTAAATAAGCAAACGCTGGGATCCAAAGTCCTAAAGATGCCTTACTGCTAAAACCAAACATATATTTTCCTTTTTTTTTTCACCAATAAAGTTAGCATTAAAAAAAAAAACAAAGAAATAAAACGGAAAACAACCATCACGACAAGAAGTCAAAACCAATCCAACACACTCCTTCCACGGCACCAACCCCAAGACCCAATCAAAATTTCTAATGCACACACGAGTCAACGCGTCGGCCCCAAAAGGTCAACCGCCGTTTGGCTTCCAAGAAAACGCAAGAAGGAAAAGGAACCGAGAATTACATTCTTGGAAGGACAATTTCATTCAAACGGTCCAACCCAACTTCGATTCTTGCAAAACAAATTACTCAGAGCACCCCAAACAACAAAAGAAAGGACCTTTATCCCAAAATAACCAAAAAAGAACAGAAAACAAGAAGAGGAAAATGAAAGAAAATCAAATACCTGAGGAACAAAGCTTAAACGCCGAAACCCAGATCTCCAATTCAACTCCCGGATTCAAAGATCCATAAAGAAAACGCCTTTTTCTAATAAAAGAAACTTTCTGGCAATGCTACTATTCAAGATCCAGAGGCACACACCCAAATTCAAACAAGGCCAAACGCCCCCGCCCCACGCACACCCCCCACACTGAGAGAGAGAGAGAGAGAGAGAGAGTTCCGGCGAGACGGAGATAGAGACTTCAATATGAAGATTATATCTGAAGGGAAGAGGGGCTGATTAATCTTTGTACGCCTGTAATGGAAGTGTATTGAATTTACATCCTTTTTTAGAGGCTTCTTATTTTGTTGGGTTTTTTGGGAGCTGCTTGTTTTCTCTCTCTGTCTCTCTCTCTCTCTCTCTCTCTCTGTCGCTCCTTATTTTAATAGGTAAAATTAATTATCTAATAATAAAATATTAAACAGAAAATTTCATTTGAATAAACCAATCTGCTTCCTCTTCCTCCGAGAGACAGAAAGCGATGGTCTTTTTATTTTTATTTTTCTAATTATTTATTTATTTATTTTTTTACCCTTTGTCTTTTACGAGACCAGTGGTTGGAACTTGGATCGTTTGTTTTAGTTCCGTTTTCCAAACATAAGACACGACCATTTTAAACCGGCGAATTCTTAATCCTAAATTTGCATGCCTCCCAATCGCAGTTAAATCGCGCGTGTACAAAAACACCCCATAAGATCACGGTCGCCGCTAATTGCAACAAAATAACATAAATATTATTATTATAATAATAATGCAAAAATGAACCAATAAAAAGAATATAAAAAAAAAACACACAAATAAATCGTATTATTTTATTAATTTATTTGTTAAATTGTTGTCTCGTAATGATTTTGACTTAAATGAATCCGGACAGGGGTTGGGGTGCGCCTACTAGGTTTCAGTTTCATGTCTTAACCTAGTTCAGCTTAGGACAATGAATGCAGACATAGTTAGGTGTTTCTTCTTTGGTTTGTACAAATATTAATTATAGCAGTCCTAGGCAGGCCCTCGAAAGCCACTCCAGAACAAGACCTGTACGTATGTTTAAGGAGAATGACTATTAAACTTTTTATGTATGGTTGTGTTCCGGGACTGAAACACCGATCATCGGAGATGGGAAACCTATCACCGTCCGCTTTGTTCCAATTAACTGATGTACCAAAACTCCGCGTATCAACACGTTATCAAGTCAACACGATCCTCTCCCCCCTCTTATCAATCAAAACTCCGTAAAGCCCGTATCATTTTCTGAGCTACTCACTGACGCAGCAACCAAAGTAGTGTGTGCGTGCGTGCGTTATCAATCGATCCTGTCGTTTGATATTGGTCGGTATCCCTTCTGATTGATATGTAGACGCGGCATATTCTATTCATCAAAGAAACATTTCTTTCTACGATGCTGTTCCACAGTGCGCGGTCGACACTTTCTGTGTTGATTGTTTTGTCACCCGGCACGCTGCATTCACGGATGAATCAGAAAATAAAATCATACTTACCCGGTAAAATTAACGTACAATAAGCCCATCAGATTCTTACGTGTTCTTGAAAATTTTACGTACAAAGTTTATTTATGCGTGAAAGACATTCGGTGATATATTTGTCACAATGCACTTTTCTTAAACGAAGATGCAAGTAAATTGTTCTGAACTCTTGGAGTCGCCATGCAACATTGAATTTATTAATTTTGATGTACAAAAGGAAAAACTCTCGATAATCAAAGATGTGCACCCTTGAATAAATAATCAAGATAACTCTCGATATCTACGACATCGGGGAGAGCTCAAACTGCTCAGGAGAGACCCGCAATCCTTGATATTTGTTTTTAGTCAATAGTTGATCATTTCATCTGTGGCTTGTGATTCACAAACTCACAATATAAGGTCAATGAATTTAACTTAGAATACCCTTTCACATTTCACGGTCTGATTAATCTAACATATCATGTAGAAAACATAAATACGAGTCCCTTTCATGACATTTTTTTTTTAATGAAGTACACGAGTAACCATCATTTGAAGTCACCATGGATGTTCTATTTTTTTTTGTAAAGGAATCAAAGGGAATTTTTAACGTGTGAGCTAATACATCAGCATAATTTATATAGTTAAAATTTTATCAAATCTTTATTTATTAAATACATAGTTACTTTTTTTTTTTTTTGCGGAGCAGAAATACATAATTGCATTTTAATATAGAAAGAATGGGTCTCGGGATTCCAACAATGGGCGGCTGCGGCTGCGGCTGTGCATGTACACGCGACAGGGCGCGTGAAAGACACTTTCTTGCGCTCCATGCTGTACGATGTATTTCCCGTTCAAAAATATTTTGGTGCAAGCCCGTGTATCCGAAAGCCGTGTTCTACAGCTTCTGGATTAAAATCGAACGGTGTACAATCATCGGATCAAATGTAAACCGCTACCCAAAAATGCATTCGCTGGCACTTGATTGGAGCCCTAAAAGAAGACAGCCCTTTGTCTTTAAGCATACGGCAGGAGGCCGGTAATGGGTCACTGGTCAAGAGCGAGGGTCACTGGTGGGGTAAGGGGTCACAGGCGGCTGTTCGAGAAGAAGAAGGGTAACAGGTCTGAGGACACCCCAGAGACGTAAAACACCCCAAATCCTACTTTAATGGGGGATTTGAGGGCCTAAGAGTTGAACTCTTAATCTTCACTAAAACAATGTCTTGGTAGTTATTTAAACTAACTTGGGTGGTCTGGGCTATGCTGTATTTTTCTCTCCAAAAACACAAAAGAAAAAGTACTGTGTCCTGGTTTTTGACCTCCACAATGTTAAGAAAAGTTTCAGTGTGATGCATATGACTTGGGTTAGTAGTTACACAAATATAAAATTACCCATGAAAAACTACACAAATACCTATTAATTTGCAAAATTTTATCCAATATTAGACCAAAGGTTGTCCAATAATAGGCCAATGACACGAATCCAAAATTAATTAAACTCTATATGTACTGTTGCTGTCCCCTAAGATCTACTCGCGAGATTTAGTAAAGGGAGAAAGAGGGGAAAAAAAAAATCCTGATTTTTGAAGACTCAAACTGAACTTTTAGTTCCAACAAGGAAGATTCAGATCTTAGTATCCATGAATTAAAAAGAAAGACATTTTAACAGTTAAATGTCAAGAAATTTGTTTTAGAAATTCTCATATTCAAATTCTAATAAATGAGTGTAAAGTTGACGAGAAATGGAAAAACTCCCTCGTGTATTCATATTATACAGTTCATTATCCCACTAACACTTTAATGAATAGAGAACCTAATTAACGTAAAATTATTAGAAAAGAAGACGAATGAGAAGAAAAATTCAAATACTTCATTGTTTTAATGTCCCTTTGCCATGCAACCTAAAAGCCTTTAAGAATTGTGTATTAATTTTCCATAAAAAGAAAAAATAGAATTGCAAATCAATTCCAGCCACTTACATCATACGAACTAAATCAAATTCGATGTCCGTTTGGAAGCACCGTATCATTGGCCGAACGGGTCAAAGTCAACTATCTCTATTGCCAATCAGAACAAACATCGTTTTTTAAGCCATTTACTTCAGGCGAATGTTCCGGCCAAATGCTTGCAAATTGTAACTTGGCATCAAGTTTATGTATCTAACTAATTATTATTATTATTATTCCATTGGCAGATGTTTTAGTTGTTATAAATTTATATTACTGTGTTTAAAATCTTAAATTTTAATATTAAATAAAATAACGCGTAATTTATAAGAATAAAGAGAATTAGTTTATTATATAATTTAAAATTTAATGTAACTAATAAAAAATCTTTAAAGTCTTATTTTTCTTCCCAAAAAATTGAGGCTTTAGATGGGACTCCATCAGCCAAAAACCCGAAGCACATGTGATTGAGCGCTTAATTCTATGAAAATTGGCCTTGGATCCTTAATAAAGTATAAAAACTATTATCCAACGTCCAAAATTATTCCATTGAAGCTTTTTTTTATTTTTTTTATTTTTTTAACTCCTCAGCTGTTTACATCCTCTAATCAAGTAAAGAATAGAGAGTAGACATGAATAAATGGGGGGTTTGTCTATTTTCTTCCCAAAACAATTGCATCGAAAAGTGGGCGAGAAAAATAGAACCACTGAAATGGAATAAAAAAAAAAAAAAAAAACCTATATTCCCAAAGCTGTGTCGGTGTAGTTCAAAACGCAGAGTTTTAGCTTCAAATGGGGACGGATGCTGACAAAGTAGTCACTCCAAGAACGTATGAGCTGTGTTCAGAGATGGAAAAAGAAAACACCCAAAATCACAAATTCTATATAACAATATCTCGTGTTCATATTCATATGGGATCAGCCAAAACAGACTTAATAAAGCAGTTTATATTGCAAAGACATACACAAACATGCAACTATTAGTGCACTCGAGCACAGATACAAATAGAATCTGAGTTAATAAAAAAAGTACGAAATATCTTTAAGTATGCACTGAGATTATTGCTATGATACTGATTGAATTCAATTCATAATCCATACACGTGTAAACAACTCTCTCTCTCTCTCTCTCTCTCTCTCGCGCGCGCGTGCGTGCGTGCGTGTGTGTAATTAATTTATTATTCTCAACTAGGGGATAATACTTGTACCCAAAAATGGAGAGGAAAAAAGGAAAAAGGAAAACAGTGGAGGATCATATAACGTACCTCAAAGATGATATCCAATGTACAGATACTCGGGATCTCACTATGTAGGACGACTTCTTTTTCTACGAGGTGGGAGACTAATATGGGAACCATGAATTCGCTTCTTAGCCCTTTTACTGCAAAACCCGGAACCAATATGTTTTCTGACTTCATGCAACGTCTATGATAGGAACAACTACTAGCAAATCAACATTATGGTATTTGTAACAAGGGTCAGCATACTATATGCCACACCTTACAGTGTAATTCATTTTAGGCATCTCTTACAAGGGTCTTTGCACTTCCTAATTTTTTCAATTAGATCCATAGATCAGGATGAGTAACCGAAGATTCTAGTGTTTTCCTCAATTTTACTGATTAATATTTTCCTTGGACCAATTACCAGATTAAAGCTACAAAATGTTAAAAAGATAAACCGAAGGGGAAGTCCGTATGTGCAAGGGTTAAAACTAACCTGAAGAGTACTGAATAGAGCCTGGACACAATGATGACAGGTAGGGCCCATATAGCAGCGGCGGCCTATACGTAATAAATGCAAATATGAGCTGCTTATTGTGCATCATACTCTTGTTTGAGATCCAAATGGTCTCTATAAATCAATATCATTATTTGTCTTGAATCCCATGCGCACAACAAATGAAGATGTCAGCACCATATGACTAGAGATCACATACCAGAAACCATGCGAGCTCCATAGTTGCGAGGGGTCTTGTAAGCTCGTTATCTTTAAGCATGCATTGGACCTTAAAAATGATCAAAGAATATACAGAAGTTTCAAAGCACAATCATATAAAATTCATTACATTCTCTACATTCAGAAACTGTTGGCTCGTGAGTTTTAATATACTTCTATAAGCAAGTTAATGGCGTCTCTTGTCACTATGCTTTACTCTTTAGTTTCCACATGCTGTCAATTATTCAATGCAATACCAGTATCTGCTTAGATTTGCACCACATTTCATGCCACATGCTCTTTTCAATACTTTTCTGATATGCAATTAATAAATCCATGATATCCAAGTTCTTGTTGCTTGCACTGCATTTGTTCCTCAATCCACTGTTTGTTTCCTTTGTGTAACCGCCCCACCAATAGACAGAAACACTAGGGAATAACTGAACCATGTTTGCTTGCAAGTTTTCAACTATGATGGTGAAGTTATAACAGGAAACTCTAATTGCTTTCCTTTTAATTTCTTCAATAATTTTCTTTTTCTCGTTTCAAATGTTTCTTTAGTATTGCAAAATAGGAACTTCATTTTTTTGTACAAAGGGTAAGAAGCTCAGAGAAGATCCAGAACTGCCAAACATTGCTAAACTTCATGAGCTTCCTAATTATGTTAAAAAATCAACTCACAGCAGTGTTACCTGATGATGGTATGCAGAAGCAGCTTTGATGAAATCTTTGAACGTTTGATCTATTTTTATTGTGCATGCCTTCAAAACAACAATAACTCTACCATATTGTGGTTTCATTACTGTTGCTACCTGAATGACGTATGGCTCAGCAAACTTCTTTGTTTCCTGTGAAACAGAAAGTCATTGGAAGAATATATAAGATGAGCCAAGTTTTGGAAAGAAAGTCAATTACAAGCTAGAGTGTCTTACTTTTATGCAGGGGTACACCAACTTTTGAACATAGACAACATGATGAATAACATAGCTCTTTGATCCATGGTACAGCTCAACTGTTTTCATAATTAGTGATTGAATGCGCACTTCAGGATCAGTCACAGAGTTCAAGACTTGTTCCTTCAACTTTGGGATCCACTTCTTCTCATGAGAAGGTGAAAAAGAGAAAAAAAAAAAAACAAGAAAGCAAATCAATAAAACAGATAATAACAAAAGCTCAGTTCCTGCAGAAAATGAATGTATCAAATTGTCAATGAAATAAAAATTGTTTGTATACAATGCTTTACTAACAGCACACAGGGAGATCATGTTAATAGCTGCTAAGAACAAGAGAACCTCAGTATGTCTGTAAATTACAGATCCACTAAGTTTTCTCAACACAAGGAAATCCTATTTTAATATGAGCATGTCCACAGGTTTTCCCCACTTTTTCTCTCTGAAGTTTTCCCACTGATATAACTTAGATGCCAATTGCAAAATAATAAGCAAAGTATTGCCCATTGAAGTGAGTACATTACACATAGCAATTTGACCACTAATCTGCCAAATGGGAAGAAAGAAGTATTGTATCCATTCATGCACACTGAATCTAGATACCCATCTGAAGCTAAAACTTTAGACCAGGACCAAATTCCAAAAGAGCACATACAATTAAAACTGTCCAGGGAATAGGCAAAACCCAAGGAAAAAAAGGTTCACAGGGTTCATGTAAAATTCACAGTATCTAGAAACCCCCAAAACTGGATAGCATGAAGAGAAACATCAAAGCAATCTGACAGCTATTCAAAATAGCCTCTCAATAGCACCACCTACAGAAACTGCAAAAAGATTCATCCTGAACCTAAGTGCCAACCTTATCCTCAGGAAATCAACTAATAATCAGTAAACAGAAAGGCATCTCTTCTTTATAAAAATATACCAATAGCTTTATACTAGATAGTTCATTTGATTCAATGCACTTGAAGGTGGTATTAGCAAACCAGCATGAAAAATACTAAGGCAGGCAAAGACTACTCACAGCAGCAAGTATTTTAATGTGATGCTCAACCCACTTGCCAACTTGAGCTTTCTTTTCTAGGACCTGGTGAAAAAGTGATATTGGAAATTTCATCAATTTGTAATCATTTTATCAGATTTCTTCAGCCCCAGATCTATCCAGCAGTCAAACATGTTTTGTTGAGAAGAAGTATAAGCTGAAGTGAAAAGTGTAAAATTCTGACATTCACTTTGACAAATCCAAGATTAGAACCTTTTGAAGTGTGACTTCCAAGTCCTGCCTCTCATACTTGTTCCAGAGAGTCACCGTGTAATGCTGCTTTTTGCAAATCAAAATAAATAAATGAAAGAAGGTCAACAACAAAACCTTAATACAAGCACTAAGAGAAACATGGCTTACCTGAAAATGTTCAAAATGAACTGCAAGCCAATTTGGAAGCCATTCTCCCTGCATGTAATTATATATGGGTAACTAAATCATCATCGGCATAATTCCTATTGTTGATCAGTAATTTAACAAATGAAAAATCCATAGAATTCGTAGCTATAGCATGTAGCCACATTACTGCCATAAATCACAACAGAAAATTTTGACGACATAAGTATTGTACGTTCTTTTCTTCCAACAGAAACCCTAAAATCTGTTTTTGCAAAGACCTTGCAAAGCTTATTGACAGATGTAGTTGTCCTCCAGCATGCGAAAAAGTAGGTTTCTGATATTCCAACAGGATAAAAAAAAAAATGCAAGACATGATGAGTGTGAAACAGAGCACAATTCTAGTGTTTTTTTTTTCACATTAGCATTATTGGCTAGATCATCAGAAAAAAAAGCTATCATTTTCTTTACACAATGATCTGACATGTATGGTGTAATTTCTATACAAATCCAACAACAACAATGCCTTTTGAATTGAATTTTCAACTACTCTGGCAACTATAAGGCAAGAAAGTACTAATCAAGCAAAATAAAGGTTGGCTGAATCATGCATGAGTGAGACATACAGCACCTCTTACTAATGTGCACGTCACCTCCAAAGAGGAGTAACTAAACATGGATATCACCTCTAAGAAATTTTGTGAGTATTTGATACATCAACAAGGCATGAGTTTACTCTTTTGGTGGAATAAGGAGGTTTGTGGGTGCCAGAAGGGGGACAAGATTAATTATATTGATAATAACATCAGAAGCATAGAGACAGAGTACCTTTGCTAATTTGTTTGTGGCAGAATCTATCCCCAATTTTGTGTTCATCATGTCTTCCTACAAACACCATGGCATTGTTAACATGATTTATTACATAGAGAACTGTTATAAGCTACTAAACTGCCAAGAAACCTGAGCTAGTTGAAGCTCATGTTCTGTTTTCCCCAATTGAATCTTCTGTTCCTTATTGATCTCTTGAAGCTGAAACAAGAAGAGAGAATTGAAAAAAATCCACAGAAGTAATGCCACACTAATCTCATTCTGCCTGAGGCAGTCCTTAAAGCAAATGGCTGTTTGCAACCTACTTAGCCTTTCTTTACCTGATTAATCAAGCCCAACAGGATATACGCATCAGTTGATAAGTGTGCTAATGTCTAGGGTCATTCCAACGAGAAATGGCTGGAAACATGAAATAATATGATATGCAAATAGAATACACATTTTGACCTAGAAAAGTTATAGGCTTGCATTTGTATGAAAAGTGTAAACACATGCACACACATTCATCTGTAAGACAGTTTACAAAGATACTGAATGATACAATCAACATGCTAATGGTCCCTATCAAAGTCAATTGTACAATTTGGAAAGATATCCAACAATAAATCAACATTCTAGTGACTCCCTTTTGGATGTCAATTATCAGATACATCAATAGACATTGATTAGTCTAATCCATTCAGGTTTGAAATCAGCAGGCCAATTTAACAAAAAAAAGAAAGTCCACGAGAAATCTTCTGTTCAGGCCAATGCAAAGAAATGTTTCATGTGTTGCATTGAAATAATCAAACATTCCTGGTACTTGTGGATAACTATGGCCCTAAAACTGAAACTGCTCCAGTAACAATGCCTTGACCCAGCAAAAGAAAATGGAATCCAGCCACATTGCTTACTTTTTCTAGTTTGGCATTTAGATCCTGGATCTTCTTCTCAGCTACATATGCCCAGACTTCAAGAGCATTCTTTTTCTCATTTTGTAATTCTATTTCTCTTTTAAGTTTGTCAACCTGCCACAAAGGTTAACCATTTAATTGACAATTGCAAAGAAGTAACTGCAAGCTTTCCTCGTGCAACTAACCTGATTCTCAAGTTCGGCAATCCGAATGTGCACCAGACGTGCCTGCTCCTGGGCATTTATAGATCCTTCTGGCTTAAAAATATAAAACAGGGAAACAGAAATTAAAAAAAAGAAAAAATCACCCTAAATTGATTATTTTTCTCTTAAAGACATAACTGTTCAGGAACAACCCCATAGGCATCACCTTATTCATTCTGGAGAACAAAAGACCAAAGACGTGCAGAAAAAAAGTAAAATTTCCAGAATATGAAGTATGGACATAAAAATATGGTATCAAAGGGTTTGGTGAAAATTTTACCCAAATTTAGTGGAATAGATGGTATACCAATCTTATTTGCACACAAGTCACGAAAAAAGAAAAAAAATCACCACATGAAATTTAATAAAAATTATCATATCAAAGGGTTCGATTAATTTTTGCTTAAATTTAGTGGAATAGAGAGATGCCCATGCAATTCACAAGACTCGAGAACTAAGATTCTCATATACAGAAATAATGATTTGGAGAAAACAGAAATCACCTGCTGAGATTCTATCTCACTCTGCAATAATGATATGCGCCTTGATTTCTCTTCAATGATCTTCTCCATTAGTCTAATCCCATCATCCTGGCTTCTCAATTTATGGGTTCTCTCGTCAATACTTGACTCTTCAATAACCACATTGAAATGGTAAGAACATCGGTAGCAAAAGAACTGAAATTAGTAACCAAACACCCAAAAGCTACTTAGAAGACTAGAATTACAGATGTGTTTGGAGCTCCTCGTCAGTCAAAAAAATAAAAAAAGGGTATATTTTTATAATTGAATTTATGGGGTGCTTGATCTCTGCACTTGACAATATTGCATTGCCTCCAACTTAAAAAACCTAACTAGCAATGAAAAGCACCAGCAAATCTTTGGCAAGAAAAGTTTGTAGAGTTGTACATTCCCTTGTCATTCATACTCCAAAAAGCAAGATTTCGAGAATTTTCTTTTGATTTCCAGGTCCCAAAATACAATGTGTTAACATTCTCGAACATAAAAGAGATAAATAATTAGAGACAAGAAACACAAAAGAAAAAAAAAAAACAACTTTCAAGATACCAAATTTCATGATAATAGTACATGCCCGCACGTTACATAACACTCAATTCAAGATTACTCCCAGAAAACAGTCCGAGAACACGAAATGACACAGAGAGAGAATCAAGAAAATCAAGAAAGCGAGAGAGAGAAGACCTAAAGAGGAAATCTTGGACTTGAGTTGATCAAGAATGACTTTCAAAGAGTGGTCTTCTTTATCCTCCGGCCGCGCAAATCTGCCATCGCCGCCAGCCGGTGGCTCGGATGCAATTTCGGCGAAAATAAAAGCCAGTAGAACGCAGAAAAACAACGGCTTTCTTGCGACCGCCATTAAAAGAAGGGCGAGAGAGAGAGAGAGAGAGAGGAACCAAAGAAAAGTAAAAAAACGAAACAGAAGGAGAAGAGGAGAGGGAAAGTCTTTTCTTTTCCTTTTCTCTCTCTCTTTTCAAAATTAAAAGTGAAAGTGATCGTTGCCTTATGACTCGCCTTCTAACACTACACACACACACACACACACACACACACACACACACACACACACAACACAGTCTATACTCCAAAGTATTTTTTATTTTTGGTTTTTTCTAATGTGTATGAAAATGCTTAAGTAGAAACCCATGAATAAAGAATATACTTTGCAGAAAGAAAATCCAAAAATTAGAATTGAGTTAGAAATGGTATACCAAATCAACCTTCCTCTCATTCAATTAGGATTAATTAAATCCACCCCCCTAAAAAAATTAGAATTAATTTAATACTATACTTATCTCTAATTTCCCTTTTATTTTATAGATTTACATACCATAAACTTCTATTTCTTAACATTAAGGTGTCTTTTTTCCTTTTCAAATTGTAATTTAAAAAAAAATGTATATTAGTATTTAATAATGTTTAAATAATAAATAGTTATTATTATTATTATTATGAGAAATATTAAATAAAAACGTAATTTTATGGCTCAGAGAAATTAACTGATAATGGACCCATCGAGTGTGATGCGTGGGGAGTCTACTGCTAGGTTTAACGTTGTCTGTTCGATTTGATTAACCAAAAGTGAAGTGGTGGGGTGGGGGGGCCCCGGGTTTGGCACTTCCGTTAGGGCACGTATTTGGCACGAGAAGCCGGCGAAGGAACGGCACGGTGCGAACGCCGTTAACGGCGAGCGCTTTTTGGGTGCCTGGAATTCTTGTTTGATCGACGAACATGAAGAGGGGCGGCGACCGTCCGGTCCCGCGGGAAGGCGCGTGTTGTTCACCCGCACTTGTTGGCGAATTCGGTGTTTAGAATTCTCATTCTCCGTCCAGGGTTTTTTAAAGTATCCCTCTTTTACACGTGTGGTTTGTCTGTCTAATTCTTACATGATTGTCTCTCTGAGTTAGCAAGGTCTCACCCTTTTTTTTTTTTTTGAGTTTTCGTTCACTTTTAAATGGTCAGCAAGAGATAACAATTTAATTCTTGGTTTCAATTGCTGGGAATTAAAGGGTTTATTTTTTATTGTGTGATTCTCAGAGATATGGGCTTGGAATTGTAGAGTTTTTTTTTTTCTTTTTATCTTTTTTTCTTTTCATTAATCTGGTTCGGTTGGGAGGCTCTGACACTGGATGGTGTCCATGGTGGTTCTAGTAGGAAGCATGCCATCTCTGGCTTCCTTAGCTAGTTTTGGAAGCCAGAGTGTGGCGGCAGCAGCATCCGCCTCTACTTCTTCAGAATTTACATCTTGTTCACTTGTACGGATAATTTCTTTGTCCAAAAGAGGTTTCAGTGGAGTTGGTGCAAAGAGATGGCGGTGTATTTCCACCTCTGTCTGTAAATATTCTGTTACTACTACAGATTTTGTTACCGAGCAAGGGAATGCAGTGTCCTTTGATTCTAGTAATAGTACGTTTAGAGGAAGTGATAATGGCTGTGATAGTGAGGTTATGCTTAAGCCTGCTCCAAAGCCCATGTTAAAATCATCCCTTGGCTCCAAAGGTCAATCACTTGCAATGGACCCTGTTGGGTGGGATCCTTTGGTGGGCGGTGGGAATTTGGGTGGTGAAAAGTCAGATGTGGATGATGATGAAGAAAGGAACAAGGTAATCGAGTTGCTTGGTGAGGTGTTGGAGAAGGCAGAAAATCTTGAAACTTCTAGGCCGAATAAATTGGGTAGGGGTAATTTTGTTATTAGTAAGAAGGAGAATGGTAATGCTAACAATATGACATCAGTTAACATGAGTAGTAATTCAAGAGCTGCTAAAGCAGTGAATTCGGTGGCAACTCGTAAAACCAAGACTTTGAAGAGTGTATGGCGGAGAGGAGACTCTGTAGGGACAGTGCAGAAGGTTGCCAAAGAGGTTGCTACGACTAACAATAATAGGGTTGTTGAAGAAGCCATAACTGAGGAAGTGGCAAAGGCTCTACCTAGTACTCATTTGAGGGCTTTGCAACCGCCTATGAAACCCCAAGCAAAGTTACAGGGAAAACCACTTGTTGTTTCTCCACCCATTGCAAAGAAACCTGTTATCCCAAAGGATGTGGGAGCAGCTCCAAAGCTGCTAGTCATAGATGACACTGACTTAGGTGCTATGAAAAATAAAGAACAACAGCCAATTTTGATTGATAATTTTGCACGCAAGAAACCAGTTATTGATCCATTGATTGCTCAGGCAGTTCTGGCCCCTACAAAACCAGGAAAAGCACCTGCTCCTGGGAAGTTCAAAGACCGCAAGAAAAACATTTCAGCTGGGGGACCAAAGAGGCGGATAGTCGATGATGATGAAATTCCTGATGAGGAGTCATCGGATTTGAAAGTCTCCATTCCTGGTGCAGCTACAGTTAGGAGGGGAAGGAAATGGACCAAAGCTTCTAGGAAAGCTGCTAGACTTCAGGCTGCCAAAGATGCAGCTCCTGTCAAAGTTGAAATTTTAGAGGTTGGAGAAAATGGCATGTTGATTGAGGAGTTAGCCTACAACTTGGCCATCAGCGAAGGTGAAATTCTTGGGTATCTTTACTCAAAGGGGATTAAGCCTGATGGAGTGCAAACTCTGGACAAAGACATGGTGAAGATGATATGTAAGGAGCATGAAGTGGAGGTTATAGATGCTGAGCCAGTTAAACCTGAAACAATGGCAAAAAAGAAAGAAATGCTTGATGAGGATGACTTGGACAAGCTAGAAGAGAGGCCTCCTGTCCTCACAATAATGGGCCACGTGGATCATGGCAAGGTAAGCAGTTTCCTCTCTATGTGTTTGTTCTGGTTGGTTTTTTAGCTTCCTGTCCATACTCTTATCCTTGGTTTTGTTTGAATGTTGGAAGAAAGAGTTTTTGCTGATGCTAGTTTGGTGTTTTGCATGACAGACAACCCTGCTAGATTACATTCGTAAAACCAAGGTATGTGCTTCAACATTTGGATGCTTTCTACTTCTATTTGTGCAGATTTGAAGTATGATTGGTTTTTCAAGTTTCAACTACTTACTTTTCTATGGTTTCTCCCTCCCTCGATTCCCCCCTCCCTCACTTCCTGCCTTTCCCCCCACCCTGCCCCCAGCCCACCAAGTGCACTGTGCCCCCCCCTCCCAATCAAAAAAAAAAAAAACCTTTTCACTATAATGAATTTCTTTTATATGAACATGTAAGTCCAATTGGAATTCTAATCTTTAAAATTGAGGTTAATGAATTAGTTGGTTTTTAATGCATCATGCAGTTGATTCTGTCATGATATTTACAAAACTAATCCCTGACAATCTTATACTTATAGGTAGCTGCTTCAGAAGCTGGTGGGATCACTCAAGGAATTGGTGCATACAAGGTTATGGTATCTGTTGATGGCAAGAAACAACCATGTGTTTTCCTTGATACCCCTGGACATGAGGTAACCTCATTGTTCTATTATTAGTGCTTACTTTCATTGTACTTATCCAAAAAGAAAAAAGATTGTTAGATCATATGTGGTATGTGCATCTTGAATGACTCATTATCTTTTTCTATTAGGCTTTTGTGTACTCATATGAACAGCAATGTGCTTGTACTTTCCTTGCCTTCCAATGATATGTCAATTATTAGTCCCTATAGGCCTTTGGAGCGATGAGAGCTCGTGGAGCTAGGGTGACTGATATTGCTGTTATTGTGGTGGCTGCCGATGATGGGATTCGCCCCCAAACAAATGAGGCCATAGCTCATGCCAAAGCAGCAGGAGTTCCAATTGTGATTGCCATAAATAAGGTCTATTAACACAATCAAATTTTCTTCTTGTTATTAGAAAGAAACAAACAAAGAAAAATCTGCAAATGGAAATTCCTTTGGTTCCTTGGTTTTGGCACAACTGCTTTTTGATGCTCAGCTTTACTTTCTTTTCATTCCACCAGATAGATAAAGATGGGGCTAATCCACAAAGAGTGATGCAAGATCTTTCTTCAGTTGGTCTTATGCCAGAAGACTGGGGTGGTGACACCCCAATGGTTCAGGTTTCTCACCTTTATTTGCATTTTTCCTTTATGTTTTGTACCTTTCCCAGATTCTTATGCTCTTCTATCTCCTTATAACAGATTAGTGCTCTCAAGGGGAATAATGTTGATGATTTACTAGAAATAGTTATGCTTGTTGCAGAGGTCAGCTAAACTTACTCATTTGCTAATTAGCCTTTTTTTCATTAACTGTGTTGTGATAGGCAAAGATATGATACTTCTGTGTGAATGTGATTTGCTCACTTTTTCCCACCTATTCCACCTCTTTCTTAATTGGAAGGTTGGAGTGGCTGATAGCAGGTTCACAATCTGTATAGTGACAATAATTCCTCTCGACACCCCTCTCCCTCTCCACCTTTATTGCATAGAAAAATGCTGTCTTGTAATTGTTTCTCCATGTTCTTTGAACAGACTGATAAGGCCATTTTAATGCGAACTGCATTGGATTTGGTCTGTTGATTAACAATCTCTCTCTCTCTCTATTTTTTTATCACTGTTTGATTCTTTCAGTTACAAGAGCTGAAGGCTAATCCACATAGAAGTGCAAAGGGTACAGTTATTGAGGCAGGTCTTCATAAATCTAAAGGACCAGTAGCTACAGTTATTGTACAGAATGGAAAACTTAAAAGAGCTGACATAGTGGTTTGTGGAAAAGCCTTTGGAAAGGTTGGTTAGTTACAGTTTGAAACTCTGGACACTTCATCTCAGGTGGAACTTCCTACTTAAGCCGCCTTAATGCTTAGTATCTAATTCTTGCTCACTTTTTTCTGGCAATGTTCAGGTGCGGGCTCTATTTGATGATGGGGGAAGTCAAGTTAATGAAGCTGGACCCTCTATACCTGTACAGGTTTGGTTTTTCTGCCCTTCTTCTGATTTTTATTTCTAGTTCATTTTTCAGTTGTTTTTTAGTTATGGTTTCTAGTAGGAAACTCTATTTATTAAAATAAGATTTATTGAATATTTTATCTACTATAGACTGACCGAATGGTCAAATTTCAGTACAGACATACTGGCAGGTTGCATGTATGTCTGTCTCTATCTGTTATCCTTGATGCTTATGGTTCTTATTTATAGTAGTGCTTCAACTTTGGGGGGCCTCCTGTTACCCAATTAAACAATATTATATGAAGTTTAACATGTACACATGTAATGTTGATTGTCTCGTGTGATCATGGCTGTGGAAAATACTTTAGAATATTCTATTTGAAGTTGAGAATAGAGAGAAATGGGAGAAAAAAACTGAGATATGTAAGGGATGTGAGGGATATTAAGAGAAAATCAAAAGAGAGATTTCTCTGCAACTGTAAAGAGAATAGTTCATAGTCATTCCACTAACCACCCCTCGTTCAAAATTATAGAAGATCCCCTCTAAGATCAAACAATTCCATTGAATTGAGTATGATTGTATGCGGGATAGGATCTACTATACCAGGAATACCAGTTAACCTGATTATTGAAATCCATGATGGGGCTTGAACCCACAGCTTCCGCCTTGACAGGGCAGTTCTTTGACCAATTGAACTACAATCCTAGGGAAATGTAATAAAGTGTACAGGATACATTTTCTTACAAAATATTTTTCATTGTTGTCTACAGGTGATTGGATTGAGTAATGTACCATCTGCTGGTGATGAATTTGAGGTTGTTCCCTCCCTTGATATTGCACGTGAAAAGGCAGATGCATGCGCTGAAACCCTGAGGAATGAGCTCTTAACAGCCAAAGCCGGGGACGGGAAGGTTACTCTCTCCTCCTTCGCTTCAGCTGTTTCAGCCGGAAAGCTGTCAGGATTGGACTTGCACCAACTGAATATCATAATGAAAGTAGATCTTCAGGTAGGTATAGTTTTTATGCTATTTTCATATACAAATGGTAGAATTTCACAACTCTAGTTCATCATGTTAAGCTTAAATTATAATTGAGACATGCTTGAGAGATGATTTGTAATTGAGTTATTCAGAATAAATTTGTGGAACCATTCAATGAATTATGGCAATTAACTTGTATCAAGAAGCTAGAATTTTAAGCTGTTGACTGAGGGCCTAAAATCAGCTTGAGTCAAGGATTGATGGCCATTTTTTTGTCTCTACTGATGCTCTAGACCATCAATAAGTTATGTAGTGACAGTCAGACTAAACTTGACTTGAAAGCATACTAAAGCATATTTGCTCATGATTAGGGATCTATCGAGGCTGTTAGACAAGCCTTACAGGCGCTCCCTCAAGACAATGTCACCTTGAAGTTCCTCTTGCAAGCAACAGGAGATGTAAGCACCAGTGATGTTGATCTTGCTGTTGCCAGTAAGGCTGTTATTCTTGGATTTAATGTCAAAGCCCCAGGCCCTGTCAAGAGCTATGCAGACAACAAAGGAGTTGAGATTCTACTTTATAGAGTGATTTATGACCTTATTGACGATGTGCGAAAAGCAATGGAAGGACTTTTGGACCCTGTTGAGGTTAATTCAATTTTCTTTGCTTTTTTTTTTAATTTATTTGGTTGAAGGCAACTTTGTTTCTTATGTGGAGGTTCATTATCACTGTTTCATGGATGTATTCTAGGTTGTTGCGGATATATGGAGTTGTTTCTCTCTCCTTTTTGCCTTCTTTTTTGGCTTTTTTTTTTTTTTTGGTGAGGAGCTGTTTACCATTGAGCATGTGGTGAACTGTAGACTGAATTTACATAAACCCACAAATCAATTTTACTCCATTGAAGTAACTCTGCAGGCAAGAGGGTTCAATCTGTAAGCCAATATACAAACATGTTCTTTGACTTGTACTCTATGTGTTTACTGGTTCAAATATCTATTACCCCCGGGGACTCACTCATAAAGCATCATCAGGCAAAAGAAGCACAAAGGAAAAAAGGAAAGCTCCAATTAGAGTTGAACTGCTATATATTCTTTTTCCCTTACTTTGCCTCCTTCCTTCCTTGGACATGTGTTCATCTTGCTGTATTCTGAGCCTGTTCAAATCCCTGCTTTACAGTGCTCTAGGTAGTATTTTACAGTTAATATCAAGTTCCATTGGCACTCTGCCAGTTTTATGCCTAACCTAATTTTGGGTGGCAAATGCAGGAATTGCAGTTGTTTAGTTTAATGGTATGAATGTAAGAAGTGTATACCATTTGCTTTCATGTATCTTCCATTTTGTTTGATTTCATTCTCCAATGCATATTCACTGGACTGCCTTAGCATTATCATTGTGTTCCACATTGATCATTTGCATAGGTCTTTGTTTGGGGCCATGTGCTGCTTTTGCATGATATCTACAAAATTTGTTTTAGTAAAGATTTACACCTGACCACTGCTATTTATGAATAGGAACAAGAACAAGTTGGCTCAGCAGAAGTCCGAGCTGTGTTTAGTAGTGGCAGTGGTCAAGTTGCTGGATGCATGGTGATGGAAGGAAAGGTGATGAAAGGTTTTGGTATCAAAGTTCTTCGAAAGGGAAAGGCGGTACATGTTGGTGTTCTCAATTCTTTGAGAAGGGTCAAGGAAAGTGTGAAGGAGGTAACATTTTGAAACTTGATTAGACTTATTTTCTGACAGGTCAAACACACACACATACACACACTCATCTATTTGTATGTGAGATGACTAATATGGTGTTTTAATCGATATTCCTAAACCTGGACTAGAGTGGCTGATTCGACGAGAATAACTGCAAACTATTCTGCTCATGTTGGTACTAATATTTTCTATATAAGCAAACTAATGCATGTAGTTGAAACTTGGTGTCTTTGTCATGCTCTTTCCCTCTCTCATTTTTAATATTTTGTCTCAATTATGTTTGATTCTGATACTTGTCAAAAAACTTAGAAACATGATGTCTGCTTGTGCTGTCAAAAGTGGATTTATATGTTCTAACTGTTTCTTGCTTATTATGGGCTGCTCTCTGGCATTGTGATGCCTACTAAAATGGCTGTCTAGTTCCAAATACAGCCTTCTTTGGCCTTCTTGTTACTCTTCTTAAGGGCTACTTCTTCTTTTGATCCTTTTCAGTGAATTTCTTTGTACTATCACGAATGCTTCTTTCAACAATGCATGGCATTTGTTTTGGCGAAAACAGGTGAGTGCTGGACTAGAATGTGGCATTGGCGTGGAGGACTACGGTGATTGGGAGAAAGGAGATATTCTGGAGGTCTTTAACACTGTCCAGAAGAACCGGACCCTCGAAGAGGCATCAGCTTCCATGGCCGCTGCGCTGCTAGAAGCAGGAATTGACTTGTAGAATCACATGTGCTTTGTGTAACAGTACACGGGTAAAGTTACTTTATTGTAACCTAGAGGTCACAGGTATCAATCATTAAACCCTTCTCAAGATCTTATATCGTGGAGCCTCATGCACAGAGACGCATTTTTCATATGATATACATCAAGGCAGGGTTGGAGGGACGGAGATGCGCTGGTTTTGGGCACTTGTTGTAATGCCATTTTGCTGTATAGTCATCTATGACAAACTCTTATCGTCTTTAGGTAAAGAAAGAACGTCGTGAGGTGGGAAAAAACTGGCGGAATACAGATCATTGCTTGGAGAGGGGCATTGTCTTATACAGGGTTTTCCAAAAAAGAAAAATATAATGTGTATTCTTGCTAGATTTCCTCGACTTTGCCTCCGAAACTGACAAGTTGCCGATAATTAATATGAACTAATATGCGCAAAGATCACCTAAAAAAATTTCAACTTTTCATAAATCACATAAACACAACATATCATGATCATTAGCTGTGGCTAAAAAATACCAGCAACAAGATGAGTTATTGTTAATTGAATCATTGAATGATTAAATGAATGAATTGGTGCTAATTTTCTATAATATATATCTAGGAATGAAAAATAAATAAAAGTATGTTCTTAATACTCCAAGTTGTTTCTCCTCTATTAACCCCGCATGCTTGTAACTCGGCCGCGCGGGTAATTAGCAACTGTGCACGAATAACAAGAGCAGACAATCATATAGCTTAGTTCAATATATATAATAATCAAATGAGGGGCAAAAAAAAAAAAAATAATAAATAACAAAAAAAAAAAAAAGAAAAAGGGAAAAGAAAGCATACAGTACAAGGGTTTGGCTGACTTCAAAGGTTGGCTCCGGAGAGGCTTGCATCAGAAAACAAAGAGCAAAGAAGAGCCAGAAAGGCCTGCTGGCCTGGGCAACAGCTTACCGAGCAAATGTTGCTTTTTGCAAGCAAATTGACGACGGCAAGCCATTCTTGGCTCTAGCTCCACTCTTTATCTCTTCGTGCAAGCCAATAGATAGCAAAGCTCGCTCCGTTTTATGCCCACAAGATGGAATTGGACTGTCTTCTCTTAAGCTTCGTGGTGGTGTTGGATGCATGCTTATACGTACTAATAGACAGAGATATATGATAATATTATGCATTGTCCAAGACAGTATGATCATTGTACAACTCACTAGCCAATTCCAAACAAAAAACTGTTAGATATTTTTTTTGAGTATCACTATGCAATAATTGAAACACATATAACTCGTAATTTTATTTTTTTGTAACAATAAAAAATATAATTGATTTATACTTCTTTTATATATATATATTTTTCACGTAATTCAATAAATATTGTGAATTAATTTTTTTTATTATTTCTTCAATTTTCATCTTAATGACCATTGTCCATTGGGTTAAACTCCAAAAAAGTTGCAAACATTGCATGGCGTGAGATGTCAAGAGGGAATCTAGTCTTCCAATTGCTGTTGAGATAGAGTCGCACGATAAGGTTTGAAGAATATGGCAAGTGGGGTTAGCTTCTCAAGTATAATGTAGTTATGTGCTGATAAGTAACTTAACCTAGAGTCAACTAATGTCTCAATCACCCTTGTAAATTATAGAGCCATTCCCTATCCACCACTCCAAAACTCGACAAGGAGGCCTTCAGTCAGTTCTATTTTCATGAATACCTCCTCCAATTGTACGATCTTTGCGCAGGAATACTTTGGAATTGCTTTATTAAAGAAACGCTGGAGAACTACTTTTTCTTTGTGTATTGTTTGGAGATTTGCGACTCGTTCTCTGTATTATCCACTGGTCGGTTCTATTTTCACTAACAACTAATTACCAAATGTATAACTAAATTCAATCATTGAAACGTTTTATACAATAAAAATGAGATGTTTTTAGGAAAATTATATTAAATTTTATCCTCGGCCCAGGTCCGTTTTGGACAATTAACCACCGCCACCCACAAAAAAAAAAAAAAAAAAAACAAAGTCTCCAAGCCCAAACCGACAAAACTCAGAGTCCAAAGCCAACCCACCAAAACCCCGAAAAGCCGAAGCCTAAATCACCAAAACCCCTGTGCCGTGCTCCGTATCAATTGTCGGAGATCGGAATTCCATCTTCTTCTTCTTTCTTCTCCTCCGTCTCCTCCTCCTCCTAGTCTGCTTTCTCTGGCTTTTTGTGTGTCGAAAAATTGGGTCTTTGGATGTTATTTTAACGGCCGCCGAGGCATACTTTTAACGGAAACTCGAGAACTTCACAAAAAGGTTAGGCTCTCGGAAAAACCCATTCATCTACTTGTCCACCACCTCTTTACTTCAGGTTCCCAATTCCCTTCATTGGAAGAATTTCCTGCAGCAATCAAACTCGCTTTTTTTTTTCAATTTATTTTATATTTTCTTCATTTTTTTTTCTTATGTCTTTAGCTCTATACTTATTTTAGTAGCCATTTAGGATTACTTTTGGGGTTCTAATTACTTAGATTGTATTTATCTGCGAGCTGTAGTTCAATGATTTATATTTAGTGTGTATTTCTCTGGGTTTTTTTTTTTTTAAATTTGCTTTTGATGAAAAAGTTTTCGTCTTTACATCAATATTTGTATCAGATAAGAGCTTGTAACAGAGGGATGGATCGTATTGAGCCTGTGTTTTTACGGTTAGCATTCTTGATTTCCATTTTGGCAAAAAAAAAAAAAAGAAAGGATAGTTCAGTTTTGCTAGATCTTATTTTGGAACCCCACTTGATTGATAGTCCCTCCAATCCATGAGAGAATGCGGAGATGATGAAACAATGTTACTAAATTAGATGTGTTTATACTGTGCATTGGTACGGGACATGCAGCTCTTGCAATCTGTCTAACTTGTTCTCTGTATCTCCCCCTTGATCCCTGCAGATTCAAGAGTGAATGCTCCTTCGTTCTCTCTCTTGCTTTGCTCATAACATGAAAGTTGACATAATCAGCTTGCAACTTCTCAGACACAACAAGCTGAAAACTGCAATCATCACCTCTGCAGACCAACTACTGCCATATAGAATTTTCTCTTCAGCCACAAACCTTGATGCTGATCACCCTCAAATCCAAGCTTTGTACCCCAATACTGCCTTAGAATCGCCATTGCTGGTGACATATCAAACCCTTCTTAATGCAATCCATTCTTCTCAGTGGCATATTGTCAAACAGCTTGCACCAAACTTGACTCCCTTGCTTATCTCTCCCACCCTTTCTAATCTCTATAAAACCCCTGATTTAGCACTTGAGTTTATAGCCCACATTGGATATGATCAACTTGATATCAAAACCAAGTGCCTTGCTGTTGCAGTAGTCTCCTGCTTGCCAACCCCCAAGCCAACCTTGCAACTCTTGAAACAAATCATTAATGGTGGCGTTAGTGGTGTTGGGGAGATTTTCAATGAGCTTGCAACTGCCCAGGATTGGTTTGGTGCCAAAAGCAGCATGCCTTTTGATTTATTGATAAGGGCTTGTTGTGAAATGAAGAGAGGCGATGATGCTTTTGCATGCTTTGAAATGATGACAGAGAAGGGTGTACTTCCTAAGATTGAGACATGTAATTGTATGTTGAATTTGTTTCTAAAGTTGCATCAGACAGAGAGTGCATGGTTTTTGTATGCAAAGATGTTTAAGTTGAAGATTAAGTCAAGTGCGTACACCTTTAACATAATGATAAATGTTTTGTGCAAGGAAGGGAAACTAAAGAAAGCAAAGGAATTTATTTCAATTATGGAGCTTTTGGGTGTTAAGCCCAATGTTGTTACATATAACACAATAATTCATGGTTATTGTTCAAAAGGGAGAGTTGAAGGTGCTCAATTGATTTTTGATATCATGAAAAATAAAGGGGTTGAGCCTGACTCCTATACATATGGTTCACTTATTCATGGGTTATGTAAGGAAGGACGACTTGAGGAGGCATCTGGGATGCTTGAGAAAATGAAAGAAATTGGGTTGCTTCCAAATGCTGTAACTTATAATACCTTGATTGATGGTTACTGCAATAAGGGTGACTTGGATGTGGCTTTTGGCTATAGCGATGAGATGGTTGACAGGGGAATACTGCCAACTGTGTCAACTTATAATTTGTTGATTCATGCATTATTTATGGAAGCTAAGATGAAGGAAGCTGATGATATGGTAAAAGATATGAGAGATAAGGGTTTCACTCCGGATTCAATAACATATAACATCTTGATAAATGGTTATGGCAGATGTGGAGATGCAAAGAAGGCATTTAGGCTCCATGATGAAATGCTAAGCCAAGGGATTCAGCCTACAAGGATGACTTATACATCATTGATTTATGTTTTAAGTAAACAGAACAGAATGAAGGAGGCTGATGACTTGTTTGAAAAGATTGTGCGTAAAGGAGTACTGCCAGATCTTATAATGTTTAACACCTTGATTAATGGTCACTGTGCTAATGGGAATATACATCGTGCATTAGCACTGTTGAAGGAGATGGATATAAGGAAGCTTGTTCCTGATGAAGTGACTTACAACACACTAATGCAAGGCCATTGCAGGGAGGGAAAAGTTGAGGCAGCTCGTGAACTTCTCGAAGAGATGAAAAGCAGGGGAATTAAACCTGACCATATTAGTTACAATACTTTAATCAGTGGTTATAGCAGAAGAGGTGATATAAAGGATGCCTTTAGGGTTCGCAATGAAATGTTGAACATAGGATTCAATCCTACATTTCTCACTTATAATACCCTTATACAAGGTTTATGCAAGAACCAAGAAGGAGACCTGGCTGAAGAGCTCCTCAAAGAAATGGTTAGCAAAGGCATCGCTCCTGACGATAGCACCTACATATCTTTGATTGAGGGAATGGGGAAAAGATATGAATTGGCGTGAATTAATTAGTTGTTAGTGGTAACCTTTTGGTCTTACAACGACTTTGATTAAGAACTGGTGTGCATTCAAATGGAAGACAATGCCGACCTTTCGGAGAGGTAATTGTTCTGTCATTTTCTAGAATTCGGATGCAAAGATCTTGTCAGACATAGCATGGAAACCTTCATTCTCCAATGGATTTGTGACAGTGGATGGTGAAGCTAGATGGGGTTCACAAAAATGAAGCCGAGGGTTTCTGAGAGGGACAATTTTACCTAATGTGTAGATAAATTTGTATCCTCTTTTGGGTAAGTTACTACTGAGCATGCTCGTGCGACTCTGGCATTTTAACATGTTTGGGGCCACTGCATGCTCAAGTTAAAGAATGGAAGCTAAGTATGCAAATTCTCCTACCTGAACCCCACAACAGCTTTTGCCACCATGCCCGAGACGAAAACAAAGAAACAAGTTCTTTCCATTTTCCCTCAAAAGATCCATTTTTGTGAAGAGGTTCGATTGCTTGGAGAATGAAGAGTTGGAGGGCAAGTTGTTGCAGTATCACCTAATTGACTCAGCAATACCTTGGAAACTTCTCTTTTTAGAGATACGGGGGACTCTACAACCACCAGAATAATCTTAATCCACTTATTTAACTTTCTTATTCACCACTTATTGTTCTTTGATGAAGTCTTGTTTTAGTAGATGGAGGTATGGTGCGAGCGATTGCTGGCTTAGAGAAAGGTCTAGCCAGTTAGGATTCTTCCATGCAATCTCGGGTTCCAAATTCTCATTCTCTCTCTAAAGCTAATTCTCTCTCTCTCTCTCTCTCTCTCTCTTATGGCAAGCAGGTACGGGCTCATGAATGTACGTGCATTGTATTATTTTTGAGATTGTTCGCTAGTTTTACTGGTTGGTAGGGTCAGCAGTTTACTAGTTGATAAGGTCATCTATGATATTATTCTTTACAACCCAAAAAAAAAAAAAACTAAAAAGAGGGGGGTAGGGGGGCGCCGGGGGGAGAGAAATGTGCATGCCATCGAATTGTCACAACATATGTAAGGATATCAAAATTAACTCGGAACTCAGAAGCAAAGTTCCAAGTCTAAATCTTGGAACTTGATTGCAAGAATGTCACCGCAAGGCCGGAAACACAAACAAAGTAGGTGGGTCTCGAAAGCCTTGAATGAGAGAGAAGGAAGCAAGCTAGAACCAAGGATGACTTTCCCAGAAAGCTCAAAACAACCCCAGTGAAGCACATTTGCTTTGCTTCCCTGCGGCAGCTAATAGCATGCGGCAAGTCATCCTTGGCTCAACCCTACTCCCTCTGTCATCATGCAAGACCCTTGAGACTTGACATGGAACTATAAGTATGCAATCGTCTTGAGTCAAATTTCATGCCACAATACTGAAGTATATATAGAGGGCCGTGGCAATATTGGCCATTGAAACATGCTGCAAGCATATATTCCAAATTCAATGAACGTCCCCCACCGAAGATAATGTGTTGCCCAATATATCATATATGGCTCCTAATTAGGGCACAGCCGCGAGTGGCATCAGAAGGAAGAGCACCGCATTCTGTTATCTTCTAGAGCCTTTCTTCATTGGGAATTCAGGAGATGCCAACTTAAGGGCTTACACAAAAAATTTGAAGCATGCTTTCTGTCTAAAAGAATATCAAAAGCATTGACTTGCATGTGGTGGGAATAGTTTTTTATCTTTTTCCTTGTTCTTTTTTTTAGTCTGTTGTGGGAATAGTTACCTGTTCAGATTTTCCTAAAGAGGGAAATTGATTTGAACGGACTTTATACGGAAGTGACGTACCTGGACTTGATCTCTGTGTTGGCTAAATAATGTCAACAGTCCCTTTGATTCCGAGTTTAACAATCTACCTACGACACTTTTGATGTGATGACAGATGCTTGATCTTAATGTCGTGCCTACCTCTCAAATTGTTCCTAATTACAAAGAAAATGAATGGGTGATGACAAGCCGAGAGTAAGAGAAAAGCAAGAGTGAGCTTACATCAGCGATTTGGTAAGAATACTTAGACAGGTTGTTTAACAATTTATGAGAGCTCATATTATCAATGTTAATTCTATATCTAGGCACATTAATTAATTCGGGGCATCACTATGTAGTTTCTCTTCCGTGCTGTTGATTTTCTTGGTTCCTAGATGGTGTTTAAGCAATGAAGGGAAAAGGGAGATTTTGATCAATATGGTAGTCACAAGTGTTTCCTTCATTTATAGGAGTTATATCTCCGATTTTCCGCCGATGACTTCTCATCTGATTGACGAAGTCACGGACTCAAGCTTGGCTTGTTGATTAATAAGCATTCATTGCTATATATTTAATTCTAGGAATAGATGAACAGTCCGTTTAAAACCGTGTCTTAGTGCAATTGTTGAAGGGGAAGGGATATTCTCAATACATGGAAGCCACATTCTCACAAGATGTAACTCCCATGTACAAAAATACAGTGTCCTTTCGATATCCTCCAATCTGTGGATTACAATGATAAAAAAAAAAAAAAAACAAATTAATAATGGGGTCCGTGATACTAGGCATGAAGAGGGGCCATTTGGCCCTTCAAGCTCTATTCGTGTATGATATCAATTCAATAGATGATTAATAGACTACGGCTATGGACGATAAATTCAGTGCTTTTTGAACGACGGAACTTGGGTCAAATAGAAGCCTAATGGTACTATCCGATTGGCTGGCTGCAAAGATGTTTTGCTAACGGATGGTTGCTATATTTACTGTTTTTTTTTTTTTTCCTTTTGTTTATAGTCCATACAAGATTTTAGACCGAAAAAGTTTATTTCTTCTCAAAAAATAATTTAAAAAAAAAGAGAGAAACGAATCCTACCTAAATTTTTTATTTTCATTCATACACAATGAGCTAACTTAAGTTACCTGGAAAATCCCTTCGCTTGACCGTTACGGTCTCTATGGCAATTGGGGCTGCCCCTTAAGTCATATGCCTCTCTCATGGCTAGTCTGGTATGGATGAGCGCGTATTTATCCATTAAGGTCCTCTATTTGTTGATTTCAGCTTTGTTATGGCTTATTAATTCTCGTTTTCTTCTTAATGATGGCTAATGTAGTCATGTTTCATGAAACGAAATAGACCTTCGATTTGCCATTTTTTTGATGAATTTCATTTCAGTGCGTCATTGCTGTCCTGCAATATTCAACTCTCACACGTCTAGAAATTGCCTAGTTTCATTTATCAGATGCGCCCACAAATCATTTTTGAACTATAAATTCATTTCATTCATCAAATATGATGTACTTCATCATAAAGATTGAAAATTAATACAATGGATTGAGCACACCTAACATATAGCTTGAAAAAATACGAGCCAATGGAAGCTGGTGTCACTCCCCATACATTTATCAACATGTGCACATGCCAGTTAACAAGACATTTTCGAAGATTTAGTAGGTAGATTGAGGTTTGAAAGGCAACTCATCATGGCTTCATCCCCGGTTGCAACTAGAAATCATATTGTTTGTACCGAGAAACTCCACCTCTTACTTGTAAGATGACCGCGTCAATGTTGCTATCTTTCTTCTGAAGATTTTTTGTTTATCAACTGAACCTAAACCTTGCTCTGAATACTTACAAGCAGTGGCGGATCCAAGATTTTAGTTAATGGGGGCATGTTTATATATAATACATAAAATAATAATTAAAAACTAATATAAAAAATAAAATTATATTAAAAATTATGTGTATATATTTACATAATATTTTGGTGGGATAGTAATAAAAATCTCAAATCAATTAGTTGAAGCAGAATTTACATTGCAATTGCAATTTTAAATTGTAAATAGGCATAAGAAAAGAATTTGAGTGGAGGTAAGGATTTTAATTTCGTCTAAATTACATGTAAATTTAATTTTTTAGTGGGGGAAATTCCCCCACTCATTATAACGTGGCTTTGTTGGAAAAAATAATCAAAAAAAAATATTATAATACAAATAAATTAATAAAAAATTATATTTAAAATCTATTAAATACTATTTTTAAAAATAATTTTCACTTTTTAAACAAATTATTCTAGTATAATATATTATACTAATTATTTTCTTACTATAAAATGGACTTTTGTACTAATATTCACTTTAATTAATAAAAAAAATGAAAATAATTTAATTTTATGATTAATTTGATAATACATCATAGATTATTGACAATAGTATTTTTTATTTTTTAAGAATAAAAAAATTAATTTATATTAATTATAATTTAATAATTTATAATATAAAATGATATTAAATATAAATTTAAATGATAATAAATGGTTATTATTATTATTATTATTATAATTCATAATAAATAAAAAATTAATATAATGATCATAAAATAAATAAATCGATAAATAACTAATTAATTAAATTATTATATTTTAAAAAATATACTAATGTACAGTAGCTTCGCCACTACTCACCAATAGGGAGATATCCATATTTCTGATATAGTCAGCTACAAACTTGTACTTTCTAAATTACCCATCTTTCTCAAATCCCTTGGATTCAAAAAAAAAAAAAAAAAAAGTGAAATAACAAAATATGAAAACAAATTAAAAAGATATTTTTTTAATTAAGTGGTCAAGAGAGAAGGGGTGCGCGCGCGCGCGCACGCACACACACACATTCACGCACCAGGCAGGGCACAAAGACAGTTATGGTTGGACTTGGCTGGCTTTGCAGGGAAGGCTCTTGAGAGGCTGGCATGAGAAAGCAAAGAGCAAAGTAAGAGCCAGAACAACCTGCCGAGATGGCCATTTGAGCACATTAAATTTTCTTCCCCTTTGCAGCAAATGACGGCAAGTCATTCTTGGCTCTAACTTTCTGCTCTCTATTTTTTCATGCAAGCCATTTCTAGACAATAAACAAAGGACCAGCTAGGAGCTTTAATCTCAATTTAGACTTCCATGTGCTTCATTTCATGATGATCCTTGGGGTGGTTTCCATATTTATAGTTGCCATGACCACGAGGATTGAGGGATCAAATCAAATTCGAATTGATTCAAAAATCAAACAATGTGGCTACTAACCCTCATATCTGCCAACTAGTAGGGTATATAACACTGCAGCTAAGCAACATGTTGTCAGGTTCCATATTCCCGTTGACAAATGAGACATTTCTTGTAAGTTCAAGCTTTAAGCCTATAATGTCCCTTTCGATGGAAAGGGAATAAGGAACCTGCTCTGTTGCTAGCTGAATTCTAGTGATAAAGGTTATATCTCATGACTAGAGCAGCATCTTCCTGGCCATGACACCACTCTTGTGCGTTATGGGTATTGTTAGACCGACGTGGATGTGCCCAATTATATGCTATAGAAAATAACCCAGAATTTGAACTCATTAGAGATTGAGCAACACCACGCGACGACACTTTAAAAAAGAGCATATGGTAGACACAAACCGCATTAAGGAGGGCAATAAAGCAATAATATCTCTATTTTTCGGCTTCATTTATTTTTGATAGTATTTTTCTGCTAAACTTTGTCACCTCACATGCCAAGTAGCCCTCTACTTAGAGATTTTAATCACAATTCAAAGGGCAAACGGTAACAGAGATATAAAAGGACCAGGTTTTTCTCTTTCATGAATAATAATATAAAAATGGGGTAGGGTTACCTCTTAACATTTGTGCATTGTCTATAAGATTCGATAATTTTTTTAAGAGCTCTCTCATGAGACACACTATAATGAAAAAGTTAAACTTTTATATAGCCCAATGAACTTTTTAATGGACAAAATAAAAAAAAAATAAACTTGTTGAAAAAAAAAAAGACGCTTTTTAATTAGGATTTTAGCGTACCAACTTACCAATTCAAAAGGAGGAAGGAAAGAAAAAAGGAAAAAGGAATAAATGGATCAACATAAATCTGAAGATCAGCGGCTTGCTGATTCTTTGTATATCATGTCGGAAGAGAAAATGCGATTCTTTCTGGAGTCCACTTCCACAACGAGTAGTCCAGGAGAATCTGCGGACTGTTTGTTATAAGGATGCATTTTAAAGACAAACATTCCAACGTGCCAGGCCCTTAGTATAAAAGGGAAAAAAGATGGGAAGGTCGTGGTGGTGTTGGACATATAGTAATTATGTCTAAAAATTCATTCCAGAAAAAGGAAAGTGTGTTAATGCCACGGCTCAAAGGTTGTGATTACATGCACCTCTCCTCCACATCTGCAATATTCCCCATATCAAAAAATGTTACCCTTTGTTCTGACAATATGTGATAAGGATAATATCGCTATGCATCTTTGGTGGGTTCACTATAGACCCAAACGTCCAATCCGACTATTACTAAACAAGCGAGAAGCCAATAGACTCTGCCTGGCACCCGCTTGCATCGCACTCTTAACTTTCTCCACCCACCCCAACCACCACCCTACGAGATCTCGCCAGTCAGAGGAGAGACGCGCCACTCAAAGAGACGCTCGTATTCCATATCCGATGCAGTCGCCTCCAATCCTGCACCTCTCCGCAAGGCATTGCTCTACCACCCTTGATAGAGCCTTGCTCTACTACTCCTTAGGATGGTAGACATAACAGAAACATTACGCCAACACTATAAGTTAAAAGGTCTTTCGTGTGCTCCCCCATCAGTACTCTTCTCTATTTGCTAATAAGGGTTTGTCAATAATACTATAAATATTCTACGGTCACACCCTTATGAAGTAAATTTAATATTTTTATTTTTATTTTCTCTATTTTTTAAAATAACTCTTACTGATTTAAATATCAAATTACTCATGCTAAATCACTATCCAATACCTCTGGTTTCTTTTATTTTGTAGGTTACATGCCACTCATCAGAAATATTCTCACCATTATGCATTAAACGGCAACGATATACATTTAAGGTACAAGAAGAAAAATTTTGATACTAATAATGATGAATGTAGAGGGATACACACACATGCATGTTTTTTCTTTTTTTGACAAAAAATAAAACTTATCGATATAAGATGATATAAGTGTTGAATTTATAAATAACCAATAACGCGTAAAATTCTTCTGTCCATATAGCGAAGCTCTTCTCATATGTAAGTTATAGTGGAAGAGCTATAATGAGTTTTTTTCATTAATTTTTCAATTTAGCTGAACAACGGGCTAAAACCGGTTTAAATCTTTATTATCTCAAGGCAGATATATGACGGTGTTGCAGATTTGTTCTGTTAATATATTGACAGAACCGATTCGCCCACAAAATTAAAGAAAAACAAAAAAAGAAACCAGTTTCACAAAACTATGTTTACCCTCGAAAGTCCCCCCCTCCACTAGTGGCAGCCTCACATATGCCTTGCATCAAATATAAATTTTTTATTCATTTGGATTAAATATATATTGTGTGTACGCTCGAAGAATTTATTTTCGTGAAAATTTCAAGGGACAAACTTGGGCATGGCATGATTGCACTGGAAGCCACGAATATTAGTCAATTTTTCAAATTGAATACAAAGAGAACAGAGAGTCGGCGAGAGCATGCTTGCTCGACGGATGGCTGTGTTGGACACTATAAGTACTCTTTCTGTTTTTTTTCTTCCTTTTCTGCTCAAGTTTACGGTGACTTCTTCAGTGCTTCTCTATGGGTAATAAGATTCATAAAAGGGGAATATTGGAAGGCAAAACTTGACCCATTTTCGAATAGAATATATATATATATATATATATGAATTTGTCTTTTTTCGTTTGAAAAGTTTAGTCATGTAAATGGATGGTAATAGCATTCAAAATATTAAAAAAGAGAAGATCACTTGAAAATGTTGTTTAGTTACAAATAATTTCAGTTCATATATATATATATATATATATATATATATATATATATATATATATATATATATTTCTGTGCAGTTAATTATTTCCTTTGTGGTTTAATGCTAGGAATCAAATCTTGATTACATTCTAAAAGAGAAGATATTTATTTTACTAGCTACAGCGACTCTTGATAATAAAGATGGGCACGTTAATGCTTACGGCTTGATCGTTTGGCATCTATTGGATGTCAACTCATATGATTTGGACAGAATTACCATTTACTAGTTTGCATACTTTGCTTCACTGAGCAATCATATTAATCATTGCGTCATATAATTTTCATAAGCGAGCAACATCCAACAGCATTATAACAAGATTTTACTTGGAAGTAAGAGTTTTTGTTTTTTTTTTTTTTTTTGGTAATTGTCTGTGAATTATATAATAAAAATAATCTTTTTATCTCTTTTTTTTTTAAATTAAAACTTAAAATTTCAAAAATATAAGTATAAATTCTTAATTACTTATTGAGATATCTATTTTTTTTTAAAAAAATTTGGATATGGTAATGTCAACAAATAGATAGGTGTTTATACAGAGGTTTGTGTGTGGTTTGGGCCTTAAAGCTTACCATTTTCATCAGTAATGTGATATTGGGTCTAGAATAATATCCGATCAAGCCGTATGGGTCAGGACATGTAACTTGAGAAAGTGGGCCAAAACAACGTAAACCTAACAGTAGGCCCAACTTATTAGTGGTCGTCATCGTTACAGAAGTCCCGAGAGAAGGGGGAAGACACACTGGGTGTGTCGAACTGGGTGTGTCGAACTTGATGCGACGTCGCGGAATGGGAAAAAAACCGAAAGAAAGAGAATTAAGGGGGTAGCGCATTCTCAAAAAAAAAAAAAAAAAAAAAAAGGGGAATTACGGGGTAGCGCGCGTGAGGCTTTACGCATCGTCATATCGCGCGGACGCTGCATTGCAACGGTCGAACATCGTCGTAGACAGTGACGTTGTAGACTGAAATCTTTTTCAGAAATTGTGAAAATAATCCGTTAAAAAGATTTGAAAATAAAGTCAACTCAACATTCAGAAGCCAAGGCGATCGCTGGATCGGTCTGATATTCGAATGATTAAAAAATTAAAATTATATTTTTGAGATCATAAATTGCAATTATAAGAAAGAATATGAAGTTAATAAAAATAAAAAAAAATATTTTTTATTGTATAAGTTAGAATTTAGTTAACTTTTTAATAGAAAAACTTTGATTTGCAACCTTAAAAACTAATTATTTCTCAAAGTAAAAGGAAAAGAAAATTCACAAAGTATCATCCACAAAATGAAAAGGGAAAATGGCAAAGGGAGATTATTTATAATAAATGTGGATTATTGCTTATTTTATTTTATTTCATTTTATATTTACATTTGAAATTTCTTCATTAAAATAATCGCTTTGCGGGTAATAATGATCTTATTTGTCAAGATAATTTGGAATATGTTTGCATTTCCATGATTATTTTCCAGAAATTTATACAAAAAATTCTATAATATTGACACTTTAACCTCATTCACTGCTTATTTCTCATAATAAAAATAAAAAAAGCCCCCTCATTCACTTGTCAGACATTACATTCCATTCAAATATATGTTCCGGAAATTTATTGATTAAAAATAATAATAGTATAATAAATTCAACAACAAATTCAATAATTCTTGTTTTCGGATTGCTTCACCGAAAATTTTAGATTTCTTAGTGCTCCGAGATCAGATGACCGTAATCAAAAAGGTTGCTTACTAATGGCCGCTACAGCACTTCTTGGAATGATCCATGTGATGATGATGGCTATGGCTGCAGCAGGGGGCAACATTGTTGGCTGGTGAGTCAATAATGATGTGTGTTAGAGCAATGTTTTGGTCGTGGTGTTCGGATTCACGATGATCACTGTGTGACATTTTTCGGCCTTCTTCCAAATCATGAGCTTGGTCTGAATGATCATGGTCATGGACACCGTGAGGATGGGTTGAATGATCATGAGCATGGTCTGGATGATCATGGTGAGAAAGGTTTGAATGATCATGAGACTGGTGGCAGTGCTTGTGTCCTTCCAGGCTATCAGGATGCAGCTCCATGTGATGATGATGACCATGATCGCAACACCCTTTGTTTTGATGTTGATGATGGTTGGATCCTTCGTGTGATATTTTTCCGCCTTCTTCCAAATCAAAAGCATTGTCGGAATGATCATGGCTACCTTTATGCGTACCGTGATGGCAGTGTTTATGATCTTCCGGGCCATCTCCTTCTGTATGCTTGCTGAAATGGTGAGGACCTGAACAACATTGGTGCCGTGGATCGGTCTTTTCTGCTTCATTGTGATCCGTTTTGCAGGCACCCTGACCGCAGTGCTTAGATTCATGAATGTCATGAGCATCTCTGCATTTGTCCTGCCTGTCTCCTTTGCAAGTTGTACCGCTACATGAGTGCGTGTGGCTCTGGCTAGAGTGACAGCTTGAGGAACAGCATTGGGACTTTTCAGCCACACATGCATCTTCAACTGTTTGGCTTGAGCAGCAGTGTTTGTGGTTATGCGATGAATGCTTATGCCCATGTTTATGGATATGCGGTTTGCCTGATGATTTGCAGCATGTTCCTGTATGACTGTGGGTTACTCCTAGAAGCATCATGCTGTTCAAGATCACCAGCAAGCAAGTGCCAACATCGGCAAGGACAGCTGCCCAAACAAGGGGGTGACCGGCGAAGGCCAAGGCAATAATAGCAGCCTTGGTAGTTATTGACAAAATGACATTCTCAACCACTTTCCTTTGAGCTTTTCGTGCAAGCTGGATGGCTTTCGGTACTTTGCCAATGTCATTTGACATAAGAATTACATGCCCTGTCTCTGATGCAAGTGCTGAACCTGAAATTCCCATTGAAATGCCAATATCCGCTGTAGCTAATGCGGGAGTATCATTCAGGCCATCTCCAACCATTGCTGTTGGGCCTCCTTTTTTATATTTCCCAATGATCCTTGCCTTGTCTTCAGGTAGCAGTTCTGCATGGACCTCCTCAAGAGTATGCCCTAGCTGTAAACATTTTATTTTTGCTTCTCGTCAACAAATTTTCAACGAGGCTGTATGCATGTAATCCAATAATCGTACATGAGCCCATTTAGTGAATAGATGCTGCTGCTAACTAAGAGTAGTCGAGCAGATCAACTCTATGGAAGTCCAATTTGCTAGTGTTGGCATGATTAAATAGCAAAGCCAATGTTCTAGATATATAGGGAACTAGGGGTGCACCTGTTCTTGTGCTTGCATTGCTGCTGCTTTATTATCACCTGTGAGCATGGCAGTTTTAATGCCCAATAACGTCAAATTAGCGATTGCCTGTGCTGCTCCAGTCCTACACGCATCAGAGAGACTGAAAATTCCAGTGTGAGTAGCTCCACAGTATATGTAGCCAACGGTCCTTCCGCTCATTTTGCCACCATCCGCCGTTGGAACTATACAATCATTGCAGTATACGATCAGTACATCTCGGAAGCAATAATAATTACGCTCTACAGATACCAAGAAGGAAAATTTGAGCAAAGAGTTGAAATGCATTTGAGTAATAATTTCAGCAAGATGACAAGCAATAGACAACACGTGCATTATAGTGGAATGACTTGAAGCGATATTCCAAATGGAAGCAACAAATTTTACCAGTTGCAGATCCAGTTCTCAGAGCAATCTTTCTGTTTCCTATGTAAATATGCTTCCCATCAATTTTTCCATGGATGCCTTCCCCAGGATAATTTTGAAATTCCTCCACGTTATCAGGCTTTGGGTCTATTGACCGCGATCTTGCATAGTCTACAAGGGCAGCAGCCATTGGATGACTTGACTCACTCTCGATGCTTGACACCCTGATAGATTGTCATACATCAGTTTTTAGGTTAAGATCAGAATTCCCATGATGACAATTCTAAAACCGTCCTTACCAGTATAGCAATGTCTCTAAGCTGATATCATTGCTGAGACTTTGGAAATCTGTGACAGCAAATTCACCTCTTGTGATGGTACCGGTTTTGTCAAAAGCCACAGTCTTGACCTTAGCAAGTATTTCAAGATAATTGCCCCCTTTGATCAGAAGACCGGCCGCTGCTGCTTTCGTAAGCGCACAGAAAGTTACAACAGGAGTAGACAGGACAAGGGCACATGGGCATCCACTTACTAAGAAGACCAATGCTAAATAGAACCAATGCTTGCGGTTATGAACTTTGAATACGAAAGGAACAAGTGCAAAGGCTGCTGCTAAAATTATGATGGCTGCAGAGTCAAAACGAAGTACCACATCATCAAAACAGCTCTCTTCCAAAAGATAAATTCTATCCAAGGGGCTATATGTAACTGTAAGACATATGATGTTCAATCATTTTGATTTCACTAACCTGGGGTGTAGTACTGTGAACACTTGTCTATGAATCTTTGAGCGCTGGACTTGCTGTTTTGAGCTTCTTCCACAAGTTTGGTCATCTTAGCTACCACGCAATCTGTGGCTAGAGCAGTAGTTTTAACACTGATATAGCCTGAAAGAGTATCAATTCACAGTTTGAGGAAACTATACTCCACTGAATTAGACTAAAGGTGAGAGCAAGCATTAATTACCATTTAGATTAATTGTGCCCGCCCAAACAGTGGAATCTTTTTGCTTGGAAACTGGAAATGATTCTCCAGTTAGAGTTTTCTCATCCACTTCGCATTTGCCGTCTACAACAACACCATCAATGGGTATAACTTCACCAGCCTTGACCGCGAGAACTGTGTTCACTTTGACCTCATCAGCATCCACATCTTCACCAGTTTCAGCAATGACTGCTCTTTGTGGAGCCAAACTTATCAATGATGACATCACAGCATTGGCCTGAGGTATTGAATTTTCAGTGTTTCAATACCAATTCTGTATGCAATCCTGACTTTTTCCATTTGAAATCATGTCCAATATATATCAAATAGATATAAGGTTCTGTTTAATACCTTCTTCAAAATCAAGCATTTGGACATTTTTCTGATATATTTTCTAGCTTTTAATTGCCATTACCTTGTAGCTTGCTCTTGACTCAAGCCATTCTCCAACAGTGAACAGAAAGACAATTGTTCCAGCTTCAATATAATCACGCATTGCCACCGTTCCGACAACTGTCAAAAGTAACGCATTTTGTAAGACTTCCTTTTCATTTAGTCATTTTCATTGGGGAATTCTACTGATTGGTTTCAAACATCTTAATCAATAGGCAGCGCGCTCACTTGATTCAAAGTTTCAAACAAGCCGACCAAGTTAATTTTACATACAATTAATCCATGTCGCGAGTGACTCTTCCATAAACTTTGTTAATATGACAAGTACTGCTTTTGTACAGTGCAAGTACGCATGCACACTCCATCCTATATCGAAGTTTCACCGCCAATAATCTCTTTTTGTATGAGCTGACTAGGTTTATTATAAAATTTTGGTCTCCATGTATTCTCATAAAAGAAAAACGAATTTTAGTGTAATGGTAAAATTTATTTTATTATGACATAATAGTTGAAATCTTCTTTTTTTATTTAAAAAAACAAAAATAAAATTATATAAATTTGACTATATAAATCTGATTATTTCTTAAATCTTGCAAAAATATGAAAGTTTTGAAAGTTGTTTTTTTCAAACTAATATTCCATTAAGAAGGACGGTTAATGGCACTTAAGAAAATGCTTAACAAGACAAAAAAAAAAACAAAAAAAAGGACTTAAAAATCAGAATGGCAAAGAGATTTTTTTTTTTTTTTTGTTTTTTAAAGGGCGCTCTTGGGTTCTGCGAAAGGAGAAAACAAAAAAAAAAAAAAAAGAGCCCACATAAGCACGACAAAACCAGTGCTGTAGCAAGAGCCAACCAAAGTAAATGTTGTTCGGCGGAGAGAATGGTGAGGAAAAAGGCAGGAGATGTTTGATCACTCTTTTGTGTTTAAAGGTTTAGCCACTTAGAAGACATATATGATTTATGCCACAATGGCCTGCAATTTATGTCGAGGAATCAATTGCCTTTTACAGCAATGAATGCAAAATCAAAAGGGGGAAAAAGGAAGATACAGAAGCTTGAAATTAATAGTTGAGCTCACATCACATCCCCACCTTAAACAAAATAAAAGGGACAATAAATATGTTTGACTTAGGAAATTGTAAGGACTTGTAAGGGACAAGAAATCTATATGAAATTCAGCTCATCTATAAGGGACTCGCAATAACGTTTTAAAAAATCACTAGTAGAGCTTAGTGATTAGCAAATATTAGATTTGAGGTGATTTATGTAGTTCGAAATCGATGAAAAAAATGCACGTCACCTGCAATGATGACCAAAATGTTGACATCGAGCCTGAGGTTTCTCATTGATGCAAAGCCTTTCAAGAGGACGGGGACAATGGCAACACCCACTGCTCCGAGAGCCAACCATTTTAATGGAGGAAACACGTACTTAAGAAATGCTAACAGCAGCAGGACCCCACTAGCCATCACATAGGGGCTTGGCAATTTCTGTTTAATATTTGTGTCACCTGTCACTCTAACGTTTGCTTCCAGCCTCGCTTGATTAAGGGCCTTAACTGTATCATGAACAAATTAGAAAAAAGAAAAGAAATATATACATATAAAATCTATGATGAAAAAACAAAAGGATATAAATCCGAAAATTATCAATTTTATTTACAAAAAACATTGGTGAACTGAGAGAAATAGATGCGGTGTTGATGGAGCATGTCATTCTTTTGGAGAAAATTTTTTCTTTAATTTTGTTTTGAAAAACAATGTAAAATATGTTATAAATAGTATATAATTTGTAAAAAGTAACGTAAAATATACAATAATTATCATTTAATAAAAAAATATATAATAACTGTTATTAAATTTGTAAACACATTTACTGCACATTTACATATATTTTGTGTAATTTAATTGCACATCATGTATTCAAAAAGAAAAAAAATAAAATAAAAGAAGACGCAGAATCCACATGATGCCTCTATGGTCATCTCCCTCTTCCGGTTCATGCAATTGGACCCTTTAGTTATTGGAGAATGCGCATGGAAGGGCTTTTCTCTCCTTTACAACGTGAAGTGGGGCCCTTTTTCTGGAACCTGTCTAAGCTGTTTCTTACAAGACTTTGTGGAGCAATGTGCCAGTGCACTAAAGTTTTTTTCATTTTATGACCGACCAACTTATTTACAAATAAAATTTTTTTTTAAATTTCCCAAAACAAAAAAAATAAAAATAAAAATAAAAATTAAAGACTAAAGTATAAGTGTGAAACGAATTATCTACTATCTAACACTATTGTACGTACAGTCCTAAGGATTTGTGGGGATCAATCGTGAACGAAAAAAAAAAAAAAACAAGAAGAAGAAGATTAACGTTCGGCATTTCAATCCCGAATTGACAGGAGAATTGAAGATATTTGATAAAGCTAATCAGAGATGTAAAAGATGACTTGGAAAGCTAAACATTTTCCATTTACGGGCAAGTTTTGTAATTCCAGTGGTGGTGGTGGTCGTCGTTTTTAAGAAATCGGAGAAGGATAACGGTATCTTTTAACATTCACAAACTCCACGTTGCACACTCTATATTAAATTAAGACGAGCAGCGACGGTCAATGTTTATTCCCCCCCCCCCCCCCGTAAATGATATTACTTCCAAATTCTCGACATCAGGTTCAAGGAGAACTTTTGACGCGAACAGACCACATTAATTGAGGGACGCACACTTCAAGATGAACCTTCCTTGTCCGCTTCCCAAAGAATGAACCAAAAATAAAAAATGAAAACTATTTACGGGGAGAAAAGTAGGTGGTTGAAGAATTTCTGCAAGGAATAAATTTCTGACTTGTGACAAATAAATTTTCAATTATATTTGCTGTGTAGCCGGATATGGTATCATACAGTATTGAAAGAAAACAAAGAGAAGCACTTAAAAGCGACCCACTTACTTATATTGTCAATTTCATTGCTCCATTTTTCTTTAATGGTTATAATAATTAACCACAATACACCCCCACGTTACTAATGACACTGATGTCTTTATCAACAGAACCGCAAACTTTTGCCCTAAATTGTGGCTTTATCACTCCACAAAGCTATGCAACGAAGAGGAATGCTTTCACAAGAAACATCATCAAAATGGCACAGCTAGCTAAAACACTAAAGAATCCTCGTCGTGCACGACAGTCCAATTTTAAGGATAGGTGCAATTCATCATCAATACTTCCATCTACCGGAAATGTTCGTGTGACAGTGAAAAATGGTCTAGGCCGGAGCCCGAACCATGTCCCTCTTTTTTTTTTTTTTTTTTGAGGAAAACATTTCTGTTGGATATACTGGAAATTAAATTTTTTTAACAAAAAAAAAAAAAAGAGGGAAAAATTGTTGGATTATTACCAATTTGGAGCTGTGATAGGAGGAGATTGTCATGGACAACAATGACCGTTTTTGTTGGGACGATCACAGAGAATTCGTCTATGCCATCCAAGGAATTAAGTATATTCTCCACCAGAGGAACCTCCGATGAGCAGCACAGCCCCAGGACGTCAAAATAACTCTTCTGCAACTTCGTCGCCAACTTCTTGTTATCCTTGGAAGCCATAGTTAATTACCCTTGCAGAAGAAAAATAAAAGGGAAGACTTATGAAATACGTGCGTACGACTACGCAACTGTTATAGCTTTTGGCTTTATTAGAGAAAGAGAGGGAGAGAGCTCACGAAAGAAATGTGTTGACGAAATAAACAAAGAAAAATTAAATTACCCCAAGAAACCAGAATGAGAAATCGATTACAGCAAAATTAGCCACAATTTCTGGACACATCTAATATGTGAAAAAAATAAAATAAAATTTTATATATATATATATATATATATAGAGAGAGAGAGAGAGAGAGAGAGAGAGAGAGTATATGTTTACACTTCAGAACATTTTATCAAAAAGGCATGAGAGAGAGAGAGAGAGAGAGAAATTATACCTTAGCAAAGAAAACAGAAGGCTTTAAGTTAACCTTGTGCAAGCCTTGCTGTGACTATTGAGGAATTGGGGAAAGCCAAGGAGCTTTAAATAAGGGGGGGAAAAGCAACGTGGAATGAAGCACAACGAATATCAAAAACTAAAGAAAGAGCTACAATTTATATAAGTGGAGAATCAATTAAAGATCAGAATTGGAATCCACGTGTGAATCCATGCAAAGGCACGCTTTTCTTCTCTGGAATATGTGCTGAAATCTAATTATACGAGGAGAATGGATCAGGGCAGGCGGCTGTGTTGACGTGTTAGGCAATTTGAATTTCCACCCATTCGTCACCTTCCCCCTTTCGGCTTTATGCACATAACACTGTTCCGTTTAGACTAAGGCCGGTTCGATCAGATTGAAGTTTTTTCTTTTTGTTAATTGTTTTAAGTCAAAAAATATAAACTATTTTTATATGATATTGTCGGTTTTTTATTTTTTATTAAAAAATAAAAAACATATATTTTTAAAAAATAAGTTCAGAGAATTACAAAATACAGATTTTTACTTTTTTTTTTTAAATTTATTTGAATTTCAGATTATAAATTTTTTTCTCTCTTCTTTAATATTACCTTTCTTTTTCTCTCTCTCTCTTTTTTTCTTCACACCACTTTTTTTCTCTTTTTCTTCCCTCTCTCCCTATCCGTTCCTCTCATTTCCCCTTTTTTTTTCATCATTTTTTGTAATTTTATTTGATCCTCATATTTAATTATTGTGTAAGTATTTCTTTCTTTTTTCTCTTCCCTGACACTCCGTTGGGTTACATACGGGCAGATTTAATCAACTGAGAGATTATGCCTGTATGTCAAACAACACTAAATACTTTATTTAGTAGAAAATAAACAACACTAAATTAATAACAAACAACAAAATAAGAACAATAAATAATAAAAAAATAACAGTAAAAAATGAATAATAAACAAATTAGTGGGCATCAAGGCTTTTTATTTTTAATTAATTATACGGTGCGATGCTCCATAAATGGCACCATTCGGGGAAAAATTTTAAAAATACAAAGAGTGTTATATAAATTTTTAATTGTCAGACATTAAGACGTTCTCTTCAAGATCGCTCCAGTGATTAAACTATGGCAGTTTTCCGATTGAAGTTCGAACTTAATTTGTTTCCGGATGCACTGAATTTATATGTACAATTGGACTATAAAATACTTAATCGTGTCGTGTCCACATGTCTATAAGTATGAGGAGGAGCTAACTCAGGTATATATCCTTTGCATTCAAGCCTGATGCGCATTCCAAAGAAGATCAAAAGGCTACCACATTGGTGGTGAAGATTTCTTATATCCTTCTTCCACAGAATGGCAAATTCGCACGTCTAGCAAAGATGTAACACTATAAATATTTTTGTTGTCTTGAATTCACCATTATGTTGGCTAAGGGATTGGTCTCGGAGCTTCCACTAATTTTAAAATCATGTCGTATATTCAGAAAATTATCACTCAATTTCATTAAATTATGTTTATGCTGCATATGTTAATCACAAAACCTGTAAAATCCTTGCTCTGTGTTCGAGTCAGAGAGGCACAAATCAAGAACAATAATTTAATTAAGTTAGGCTCGGTCAAGTCCTGTCTTCGTACCATATTGAAAAAAAAAATATATTACTTTAAATAAATTGCACTCCTCTACTAATTATTATTTAAAATAATTATTTAATAATAATTTAGTATGCATTTTTAATATTAATTTAAATTTAAATTTTTTATTTGTATTTTATACTTAAATAAATAAAATTTATAAATATGTGATGAAACTTTATTACAAAAATATTTATTAATGTTATGATCAGATGTAAAAAAAATAAAATTATTTAGATAGTAATTTTTTTAATAAAAATTAGTTAAATAAAAATGTCAAAAAAAGAAAAAACAACCTCAATTTATAAGAATTAATTAAACAAAAACATTAACAAAAAAGAATAACACAACTTTAATTTACTAATCGTCAACATTTTGGGAATTGGCATCGAACACTCGTCTTCATTTTCATACAAGGCCACGCGATCAACATAAAGTGTCGATCAGGCCGAGTTAAAAAGTAAAATTTAAAGTGAAAAGAAAAAAAAAAAAAGAAGTAACGTCTTGCATTACAATTTTATTCTAATCCGTGACCAATTATAATTGCAGTATGCATGCACAAATACACATACATAAATTTTATATATGAACATTTCGAAATTAGAATATAAGAATATTTATATATGAACATTTCGAAATTAGAATATAAGAATGTGTATATGCCACAAATCATATAATTTAGCGATATATTCTTAATCTCAACAACTGAAAAACACATGAGACCAACAAATTAATAAATAAATAAATAAATAAAAAGAAGTATATTTTAAATACATGAACAATAACGTAGGATTTTAAGTCGGTTTCAACAACTTTTTGTGACATGTTGTTTGGTAAAGATTGAAACCAGCTTTAGGTAACAACTATTTTTATTTGCTCCATCGCCTGTTCGTGTGAAACCGACATGTGGGCCTAACCCCGTATCGCTTTTGTGTCGCATTACGGGGGAATTACGAGGAAAATTCACCTTTCTGTCTCAATGATTTGCAATCTTTCAACCGTAAGTCGGATTTCTTTTGAATTTTGACGTTCAACTCCATCGAGTTTCAATCATTTTAAAGGTGATATTCAATGTTCTGTTCCATCAATCTTGAGATACTTTGTGATGCGTGGCTTTTTTCTCTATTGAATCTCATTAGAATTTAAAATTAAGACTCTCAATCCTTAAAATATCACTTTTTTTATTATTTTTTTTTCCTTCTTACGGTTATGTTGACGTGTCATTGCTACAAAATAATCGTGGCATTGGGAATTCTTGATGCATCGTCACCCATATAAATTCGTAGATAATTAGTAGTATTTCCGTAGAATACTTAGTAATAAAGATATATATATGTTTAAGGCAGCCCTTTTGAACGTTGATTGACTATAATTAGTTCAATTCTCTACTCTTTTTTTTTATTAAAAAATTTAATAAATTGTGAGTTATATAATAAAAATAATATTTTATTTTTAATAAATCTTACATTTTTTTAAAAAATTAAAATTCAGTCTAAGTTGTTAACCGCTAAAATATGCCATAAGGAGCTCTCTATCTGTTTTCCAAAAATATTGTTTTTGCTCTTTCCCGTGGAGGTCTCATGGGTTTTGCCAGCCTCCGAAACATAGGATTTTTTCTTCTTGGCACCAAACCCTATATAAATTTGGGCTTATTGAACTTTTGTTGCATTCTTTTCAACCGAATGCTCGGGAACAAAGAGAGAATTTTCCATGGTTTCACGGCAAAGCAATGATATGAAAATTTTCCCGGGTGAAGTAGATTACAAAATTTTGGTTATTAATTCCTTACTACATACAGCTAAAAAATGGAAGAAAAAAAAACAAAAACAAAGAAGAAATCTCATGCCGGTCGATCATTGGCGATACATAAGGAACATGAGCGTTTTGCTTTTCTCTAACTTCTTTAAAATAGACAGTTTCAGTTTCAAGATCTTACTTTTGATGCTGTCTGTGGTTAACAATATCCCTGTTTTGACCTAATTTTGTTTTTAACCTACCCCATATGAGGACCATAATAGGTAAAAGTTAGAGACCTTGTATACGAAAACGTTTTAAAATGCGGGAATTCAATAGATTAGTCTATTACATTTTATGCACGTCAATCAACTGTTTATTGGGTCAAAATCAAGAATATCAGATGGAGGGTTTGAAATAAAAACCTTGAAATTGGGTGTCTGGATTTCAGCTTCCATGCATTCAGGGGGAAAAAAGAAAAAACCAAAAGGACCAAGAACTAGACATTGACTTCCGATATCTTTATCAACCAAAATATATATTCTCTTAGAGGGGGATAGTCCATGTGATTCCTTATAAAGGAACAATCTTATCATTGTATCAAGACTCACCCTCATAGTGTCATCTACAAAGTGGATTATTGTTTGGCCTTCACTTAAAGATGCATTGGCGGTGCGCATTGTGTTGTAAATTTTTGTTGAAAGCAACCCTTTTTTTATCATCATCAAAGATTTAATGCAAATTATATCAAGAACTTTTAAGTCCATGCCATCGAGGGTTAGTGTCGATGCTAGACAGCCACAAGACTCGAATATATCACGCTCATAAGTAGATGCAAGGCCAATTGTGGAAAGGGCACTGTTCCACACAAATGCCCGAAGCAAGAATGTATGAAGTTTAATCATCATTTTGCACATAAAGTATCATGTGCTCACAACTATACGAAAGGGACTTTAGGGGGGAAGAAATTCTTCGAAAATATTTTTTGTGGATTCGCTTGCTGTTGCCGAATTATGGGTTTTGATATCACTATAATTAGAAAAGTAATAGAAAAATATAAAAAACTTGATTTCTCCCAATTACTTAAATCCGTAAAAAGATAATTAAATAATAAATATAACAATTAAAATAATTATATAAAAAAAACATATTAATTTTTATATAAAAAATCTCTTAAAATGAAAAAAAGGGAAAAATTAATAATTGAATATAATAAAAATTAATTCTATTATAATTAACAAGTAAGTATAATAAAAATATACAATCTTAATTACAATAAATAAATTAAATAAATTCAATTTAAATGTAAAATACATATAAAAAAAAGAAAAATCAGAATAAAATTTAAGTAAATAATATATTTAAAATTTTAAAATATTAAAGTTAAATATTTTTTATTTATATATTATTTATTATAATTTCTCTTTTTTAACGTGATACTTTTTAATTATATAATTTATATATTTATATTTAAAATTATCTCAATTTAAAATTTTAAAATATTAAATTGATAAAATTTTTTATTTATATATTATTTACTTTTTTTATTTTTTCTGTATAATTTTTAAATTATATAATTAATATACTTGTACTTAAAATCCTAACCGGTTCTTCGATTCCGTTATTCATCGTTAGGGACATGGATAAAGAAGGAATGTAGAAAATAAGTAACTGATTGTTTTAGAAATCAGTAATGTACTTGTTTCTCTTTCCTCTTGATGCCCTTGAACAAAGAACATAGGTCACTCTGTCATCGTCCCGATCATAATTTTCTTTTTTTTTTAATGTTTCTTGTTATGTACTATTTTTTTTTATCTCTCTCTTTTTGTTATTTAAAAAACTATTAGGTAAAATTAGATATGCTAAAAAAAAAAAAAAAAACTAATCGATAACAATGTCGCGTTAATTATTGATTCCATCTATTTTGTTAATCGCAGCAGTGTTAATCTTTATACCATATATTCCAATATTTGAATTATTTTTCTTATTCTAATCAATATATTAGTATATATCATTCTTTAATGCATATAGAAAGCTCTGCAAGTAATTTTTTTTTTTCCGTCAATATTTATTTCATTGCCTTTAAATTTTCTTGTTAGAGTGAAAATCCTTGTTCTATTCTAGTTTGTCCAAGCCCTAATATCGAATACTTTGACCCAAAAAATTGAAGAATTTTGAAATTCAAACCAACTGATACTTCAATGATTAGACCAGCATCCGTATCATCAAGAAATTTACAGGGGATAACATAAACCTCTAGCATCAGGAATCAACCATTTGATCAAATATTACGACAATAATGATTGCCATATAGTATTTTCTTTTTTTTTTTTGTACATTAGAAAAGTTTCATATAACACAGTAATTGGCTACTAAAAGCTGTAAATCAGATTTAATATGAATCTTTAAATAGAAACAAGAGATGTCGGACCTCAGTTTTCGATTATCAATAATTCCAAGCCATTAGTTGGTAATCTGTATCTCGCATTATCAATCAAATGAAAGGGATCCTTTTGTCTTGTAAAAAAATACAGAAACATTTACTCCAGCCTTTCCACAAGTTCCAGCAAATACAAGCAAGAATCATGAAATGAAAGTCCCTGGGGAGCCAAGAGACAGGTTGAAATTCCTAGTTTATTGATAGATTGAGATTTAATCTGAATATCTATTTGCTTGTCCAAAACACTATCCCGGTGTATTAGGATTTCAGGTTGCTACTGTTGTAATCTTTGAATCTTTTTTTCATATATATATATATATATATATATATATAATAATAATAATAAAATTACTCATCCACTTGTCCAAAAATATCCACAACTCATATTAACTGTCCAACAGCGCAGTCTATAAGTTTCTTTTTTCACATATGTATATATATATCTATTGGGTCCTATAATTATCTTCCATCCATCCAGTGTGAATGCAAATCTTGTGCCGGCAACTCCTGTTAATTTGTTAGTTCTCTAACTTGGATATCCAGCTTTGTTTGCCTCAGTTAAACTTCCATAGTTAAAATTTCCTGATTCTCTTGTAAGCCACAGAGATTTGTATACGATTACAACAAGTAACCCTATTAAGCATTCGTTCTTGTTGCTAGCCAGGTCTAGCACGTGTCAAGGTGGTAATCGGACTTTTAAGGCTAGATATGTTTCAAAAGATCCATGAACGACAAGATAACATAGCTTAAGTTCGGTAAAGCTAAAGCATCTTTAAAGGACATTGGTTAGACGCATCTTAAACAGCAAGAAAACATTTATTATGCATAGTGGATGGGAGAGTGGGAGGGGAACCACAAACAAAGCCAAAAGTACTAACTTTGAGGTTCACAATGTCGTGTGTGGCTACGATAACTTCAGTGGTGTTAGTGGGAGTAATGATTTCAAAGTTTACTAGCCGGATACATTAAAAAAGGAAGCCCTTTCTGAAAAAAGGAAAAAAAAAAAAAAATTTTGGGAAGACAGCCAGTGGAACAAGAGGACTTGCGTCTTGTATATAACCCAGTAAACGTGACATTATTATATTGCACGACCCCACCAATTTAAGGACTTTGGGATTGAATAATGGGCATGCGTAGGACGGCTAGTGGGTATTATGTCAGCAACCAACAATATATTGTCTGATAAATGTGTCTTGCAGCCCAGATTCATCCACGCTTCTTGCTTTTTGCACTATAATTTGTTGTTACGTGGTGAAGTTTAAATTTCGTGTTTGGTGTTTTATGTTAGAAAACTCATTCCAAAATAATATATAGTTCTATAATCAAAATAAATTGACAAAATATTATCATATTTGAATCATAATAAATATTATTTTTAAAAATAATTTCTACTCTTAAATAAATTATTTCAATATAACAAATTATAATATGACACACTTTTTTTATTAATATATATTTTAAATAATCATATAATAAAAATAATATTAATATTTTGATTAATCTGACAATAAATTATAAATTATCATGAAATAATATATATAATTTTTTAAGAATAAAATAAAAAGATTAATGTATATTAATTATAATTTAATAATTTATAAAATAATATAATATTAAATATAAATTTTAATGATAATAAATAATTAATATTATTATAATTTTATAATAATTAATATTAAATATATACTAATTAATTAATTAATTATATATTAGTTAATCTAATAGTTATATAATAGATTATTTAACAGTTATAAAACAACTTGTTCAATAATTATAAAATAATTAATTAATTAAATTTTAAAATATATCAATTTATAACATATTAAACATCTAAATTTTCATGTATTAGTAATAATTGATGTTTTAAACATTATTAATAGAACATCTAAGTTAGCGAAATATCTGTATTGGATTTATCTCTCTCTTCACTTATATTTTCTTAATAAAATCGATCTGACTTATCAAAAGAAAAAAAAAAAGATAAGAGAGAGAGAGAGAGAGAGGGGGGGGGGGAAGGGAATTCTATTATGCAATATAACATCTCGTAGGCCTTATTCATATCCACATCTATAGCCCCATCAGTGCCCCTGTCGAAGCAGGCACATATCTTTCGATTTGTACCATTGTTGAATGAACGCTACATAATACCTATTTGGCAATGTTGGATTCTTTGCAAAGTGGCTTGATTCGCCTTGTCGCCTTTAACAGGGTCGAAATTGCTATACAGGAGGAGATGATAACAACAGATTAAGGTGATACAATTAAGTTTCCTGTGGTTGCACTCACGAAAGATATATATATAGTGACGTTGAAGGTAATTAGGTACCAATTTTTTGGAGCTAATTTAAAAAGAGCATATAATATAATCGCATCTACGCTACTAAGACCAATTGAAGTCCATTCTACTAATACATTTTTCTTTTCATTTCTACAAAAGAAAATGCAAAACACGAATAACTCGTGGATGATTACTCTTTTTTTTTTTTTTCTCTGTATTAAAAAGAGACAGGATGCAAATTAATTTTCTGTTGCGTGCGAGGAGGAGGGATTGGTTGCATGTCCCGATAGATAGCCTCTCAAATCAGAGCTTGCCTTCTTACAATAGATTATCATTGTTTTTTAAACAATGCAATCTCTATACAACAACGTTGAGTCGTTGTACAAAACATTATTATTTGTTCCACCGCCTAGTGTGAAAGCGAAGGAGAAAGGGGCCACAGGGTCCAAATGCAAGTGACCTTTTCAACGAATTCCCAAGTCAAAGATTCATATACCCTTCCTGGGACGTCGTCCAGGATGCGGATCTTTGTCGCATTCAAAACTATTGCTTTTTTTTTTTTTAACTTGAAAAAATTTGAGGTAAAATAGATGTAAACCCACTTTACACGAATATTAAGCTTAATTGTATATTTATAATTTTTATTGTTAATCATAATTATGTATTAAAAAGTTAAAAATATGTTAACAACAATTATGACAGTAAAATATATTAACTGGCACCCTAATTTTATTCATGTTAATATAATATTTTGTTGTTTTTTTTTTAAGTTTTTTTTAGATTGCTTGCAAACTAATTCTAAAATTTTTAGATCCAATAAAACAAACAAATCATTTAGAGACCATTAGTTCTCTTATTAAGTAGTTGATCCTTGGTGGTAGCCCCAAAACATTACTCGTGGCTGTAAAGACTCCTCGTGGCGCACCACGCACTTGGGGTCCATGGTTGGAACTTGTACATCTGATTAAGTATATAATTATTATCAGATTCCCTTCTTATTGCGTAACAAACCAATAACTCTGTCAATGAGGCAACGGGCAGGCATGCTCATGGTTCATCGTCTATGATTAGTAGGCAGACCGAAAGTCAGAAATGATAGCACTAAAAACAAGCTCTAATGGTGAATCTTGGTCCCATGCCTCATTTCGCGGGGGGCACCCACCAGTGGATTCCTTGTCTAAGTGGCACAGCACGGTTAGTGGGCATTTGTCAGCAACCAATTCCCCATATACATTTCTTGTATGGATTGAATCTTTGCAAGAGTATTGTTACAGGATCATGGCTGATGTGTCCACAGGTGCTTAGATTAGGGAGTTTTTATCCGAAGAGGACTACAACTGCTCATTTGAACAAGACGTGCAAACTTGTAATTAAGAAGTAATGATGCGGGACACGAAAATAATGAATGCGAGTAGACATAATCAATAAAATAATATATTATTTTTATTTTTCTCCTTTTTCATTAATTTACTTTCTGCATTGTTATAATGATATCTACACTATTTTATTAAGAGGGTCGAGTGGTCCGATGGTCACTCCACGCCACTAGAAAAAATGGGGCATGAAGGGGGAGACGTCAGGTACCCAAATTCTCTATCTCACTCCAACTTGTGCCGAGTGGAGGCAACCGTGGCATTTGGAAATCACCTCCTCACGGCGGTATGACTTTGGTTTGAGGTGGCAACAAGATCAGGTCAGTCAACTTGGATCATTTCGAGTCGCTGGTTGAACCATTATGATATTTGGGCTGTCGCTCAGGTTCAAGATTATTTCGAAGCGACGGATCATGGGGTCTCAAAAGCATTTCAAGTCCCATCTTTACAAGCGTCGATAATATCCCAAATGCCAACGAAACTGCATCTTCAAACCTCAGCAGACTGCTGTTAACAAATGAACAGCAATTAGCAGGTCCGAATAGTTAAACCAAACACCCTCAGAATCAAACTACGTCAAGCTACCCTTCCAACAATGTTTGACCTGGTTCACAAGCAATATCCTTTCACTCTCGTGGATAATCCCATTCCAAAATTTTCCGTTGAGAATACAGAGGTGAACAAAGAAAAAATAGCCCTCATCAAAATGATAACCATGAGGAAAGCACCATGAGCCACGAAAAAAAGGGAAAAGTGAATGACAATGCAAATGACAAATCAGCATATATTTTTAATGAGATTTTCAGTCATAACAGAAGCCATCATCAGCCTCCACTTCAGAAAGTTTATACCCACCCATGACTGACAGAAAAGTGTAGAACCGCAACCAGCTGTCACTTTGCTTATGGGTTTTCTCTTTGGTTTTGAACCTAGCAATACATGTCAATAATTCAAAATTGCATCAAGCATCTTATGATCCATGTTGCCATTGCTGTGTTTAATTGATAACGCATAGACAGATTTGATTCAGTTAACAGTTGACATGCTATCCACAGCATAGAAATGACTTTCTCGAACTTGAAGGGCCTTTTCTTCAGGTTGAAGATGAAAATTTTGACTGTGACAGTGGGATAGAAGAGGATGGGGAACCGGTCTCCAAGAACCCTGTTGCAAGTTTTTCAGCAAACCTTGATAGATTACCATATTCTAAGAGTGTGCTCTGCAAAACTGAGGTCTCCTACTGACAAAACAGTGTTAGAAAGACAGAAGATTCTAATGTACAAGAACGGAGAAGTAATTCTGATGACACACAAACAAAACCCAAAAAAAAAATGGTAATTATTTTTGTTATTTATGTATCGAATATGCCATATCAGCTCTTTCTGTACAGACCTATTACTCATTTTTTATTGGAAGATAATATGAGCTAAATGTATGTGAAATTTTCACATAACAGATCACTGATTCTCGACATTGTGCATGTAGGGAAAAAATGTTGTTATACAGACGGATTCACAAAAGCTTACATTTCTGATTCTAAACTTACAGGAAATATATGCCAAAAGCACAATGCAAAGAGTAAACAACTAACTTTACTCATCCAGCTAATCCTATGCAAATTGCTGCAGTTGACAGTCCTCAAAGTACCCATATCCAATTGGCCACTGATGAATTGAGAAAGTTCTAACACATTGCCAATTCATCCAACCACAGAATGTGAACACAACAGACCATTTTCTTCTTGCACTATAGAAAATGGAACCCACATACTAGCTACAAAATAATTTCATTTAAAAGCTATGTAATATCATAGACACTAGTACATATGAAAAATTTGAAAGTCACTTACATGCAATGCATTAAGAGCACAAAGTAAATGTGCAAGGAAACTTGCATCCAAGCTTGATGGCCTGCATAAAATAAAGAAGCACCATTGGAATTTTAATATTTGATCTTTACTTCAGCCCAAACATAAAGTAATTTATCAATGAACAATTTGACCAAGAAGTTCTTGACTGCTTCACGGTAAAATGAAACAAATAATATAGTGCATTCAAAAGATTCACCTGTCAAAAAGAAAATCCTGTTCCCCTAACCTGTTTGACAGAGCTCCAGTTGCAATTTTAGCCCTTTTGTAAATCTGTCCAGGAAAAAATAGAATACAACAGACAATTGAGCAAAGAAGAAAATGAAAAATAAGCATACACTCCACTGCTAGAGAACAGATGAAAAGAAAACAATATATGTGTGAACAAGGGCCAGTCTGTGCATGAGAGAGAGAGAGAGAGAGAGAGGGAGAGGGAGATATCGGAGTGAATGCAACAGCGGGGGCACATGTCAAAAACTTGAACATATGGGGGATCAAATAGAGGTGCAACCTCTTCCTCCCTTTGCTCAGCATTTTCTTTGGTTATCCCAAGGTGCTGCTTTGCAACATAGACTTGCTTAATGAACAGAGCCCTCTCTATTAACCATGGAAGATCAGAATAATAAATCTTGCGAGCATAACTTACATCAGACCCCACCCAGAGTTTGTGCACAATTGTATCTGCAAGCCAGGAGCTAGCCATTGCTTTCATCAATATCCATTCTGGGACTGATTGGAGTTCAGAGTCCAAGTCAATGATGCCATCTTCCTTCTAATGTTGAATAACACCACCACCGTCATTATTATAGGCCACATAAGTACCAGACTCAACCTAAGGAATTTGATCTAGAGCAGGAAGGTAGAGATGCCTATCAATGACCGACACATATTCGCATAAACATAGCTAACTTAAAACAGAGAGGTAACAGATACTGGAAAACAAGCATTGTCCTCTATAAATAGTATCTTCCGACTGCCTCATATTGGGCATTGGATTACATTGGAAAGAGGGGCAGATATGGTCTATTCTAACGATTGACTTTGCCTCCTCAAGCTGTAGTTCCTGGCTTCAAGCATGCATTTGACAACAATAGCAAGAATGCACTTATTCACATATGCAAGCAAAGTGCAGCAACATACATGTGCATATACATATAAAACAAAAGCGGAACCTTAAAAACAAACAATGGGATTAAGGGAAAATAAGACTCCCTAAGTGAACAAAAAGCGTGAGCAACAAGCAGTGCGACACATAGAGGAAAATCTTAAAAAGTTTGTAACTTGTTAAAGAGAAAAGGGAAAAAGGAAAACATAATTACAAGAAAGAAACCCACAAAAAAGGAGTAAGGAAACAAGAGAGAAGGAAAGGCTTTGTGTCCTAAAAGAAACAAGAAATGGAACGCCATTCTTGTTTGAAGAAATTAGCCATAAGATACCCAAGTAAAATAATGATCCCTCAATCACTCACAGAGAAACATAAATTTCCAATCCATCCAAAATGGAACTACAAGACCACAAACACAGCATAGCATTGAGAAAGGGACCAGACCATGTATGTCAAAAAAAAAAAACAAAAAACACCATCCAGAAAAAATTGAACACATAGATAGAGAAGAAATATAATATAGGTGCAGAGAACAGGGAAGATTTGAATCTGGGCATGTGGGATTGAAGTCCAAGCGAAAAGGGTAGTGAGCGAATCTGAGATATATGTATACTGGCAAGCAAACTGGGCACGCAGTTGGGAGTCCAAAGTTGGGCTTTCTTGCAACAAGTGTGTAATCTTCTTGGGGGACTGTTCCATTCTCCGACCAAGCACAACTGCACAAACCAGACTCTATGTTGTTGATGTTTCTTTCTTTCTTCTAACTTCTAATCCGATTGATTGATGATTGCTGTAGGGTTTACGTTTTTTTTTTTTTTTAGTCCAAGCGCGCGAATTCCTATACATGGAACGCACGAGGTTTTGTGGTTTTTATTATTTTTTTTATTTTCTTCGGAAAATTTTAATTTTTATTTGGGGTCTGATAGCCTTTTTAGGGACTCTTTTTGTTTTTGTTTTTGTTTTTTTTTTTTTCTAATTTTATTTCTTTTTTCGATACATGATGGAATTTGCCACACTTTTGTACTTCAGTTGCTATCAGGTCGCGTGTACTAAAATGGGCAAAACAAGGCATGGGGGTCATCGTGCAAAACAATCACCTTCTGTTCTGTCTTGGTTCTAGAGAATGAATTGAGGGGTGGGGCTAACAAAATCACGACATGAATTTAAATTAACCAGGCTTTAGATTGTCCTGCTAATGAAGCTGTATCGTCTGTGAATGTAAAGCATAAAAATGTTTGAAACTACTCGAACTTTTTATGGTCGATAATTGATGCATTGTTCACATTGATGCAAATTGACACCCCAACATGCATACTCGTATCCGGTAAAAACTTCCCATGACAGTCGGCGAGAGAGAGTTCGACTGATTTGTGACACTCCATCACGATACTTGAGAAATTAATGCTTGACTTTCGGGCCCCACATTTTATTGAAAGGATTTGGTGTATGTAATTAATTTTTTCTTCAAAATCTAGCTCACTAAAATATTGAGCATCAGAAGACCCCTTCCCATCGTTGACTATATTTAACCGAAATTTATGCATTCTGAGGCAGAAATCTCTTTATTATTGCTCCTGCACTGGCACATGCCCTCTGTGTTGAAATTAAGGAGAAAACACCTTATTGGTTGATCACAATGTCAACACATCGCAAATTTCGAGCATCTAAACAAAACTTCAAGCATCTAGCCAGTCAGTAGCTCATGTATAGGGAGAGGCTGGTCCATATGTGCATGTAGACCCCTAAAGCCTCACACGAGATTGGATCCAAATTTCCATGCAAAACAGTAACTGCAAACCAAAACTTGCAAGCTTTTCTGCTTTTGCTAACATCCTGAGAACAAAACAAGGAAAAAAAAACTTGTAGTCAAAAGAGAACGGCAAAGAAGATTTATGTTTAGCCTGGAATAATTATCTTTCTATCAACCATCTTCAAGCTAATTAGCAGCCGAGTAAATATGCCTCCTCATCACTTTTCCCCCTGAAAGGGCTTATCTTCAGCATACCTCTGCCAAGCTGCAGCAGTAAAAGGCAACATGGACACATCAGTATGGGGACTGGAACATGCAGACAACTCAAGCATTGGAGAGCCTGAATTTAGACCTATCATTTGGATCAAAACCGTGCCTTCCTCTTTCGACCAGTGTATTTTGTGTCAGGAGGCACGATGTTTCCCTTTTTTCTCCTCTGTTCTTTCTTCTTCAGTAACCATTCTTTGCCCTTTCCTTTCTTGGTTATTTTCTGCTTTTTCTTAGGTCTGTGCCTGTCTGAAGTGCGGACCTGCATTTCCAAGAGTTGTCATAAACGGACAAGGTCTCCTTTACATATAATCCAACTAAAACCCCCTAAATAGGAAACAACAAGAGTTTACGGGGAAAAACCTACGGTCTGATTTTCATCTCCACTGGTGTCATCGTCAGAGCCACTTTCTCCATCTTCCCCTTTGCCCTTGGGAACAGCTGTGCTTAATGACGGAGGACCACAAGTGAGTACAAGGTATTCCTTTCTGTTCTTGGCACTGCAAAGAGGAATTTTCTTTACTTACTGAACCATGAGATTAGCACGTGGAATATGCAACCATAATTCGTTTATAATGTTAGTTCAAAGTTTCCTGGTGAATCCAGTATAAAAAAAAATCAGCAAAAAGAGTTGTCTTAACTGCAATCTTAAGATTTCATGTCACAGGACCATATGAATGCTGACTGTTAACAGTTTCCAACTGAATAACTATGAAAAAATTAGCTCCTATACCATAGATGTAGGAAAAATAACAATATTCTCAGCACCCTCTTATAGGCCAAGCTAACAGAAAATAGAAGACACAAAAGACAGGCTAACACTAGCACAAATTGAAGAACAGATAGAATACATGGCAATGCACCTGTAAACACTTTAACACCATATTTAACACTGCTTGCTACACTCTAACCTAGCAGAAAACTTGGGCAACAGACCATGTGGACCCAACAATCTAGTAGGACCTATGAAATGAACACTGGGGCATATGATATAAAGATGGGGTTATGTAGAACAGTAAACACAGCACAACATTGTTGCAAATTCATGTTTCCCAGTCTTCTACACATACAACACCAACAGCAACATACCACCATGTGAAAATGACATTATTATGTTTATACACAATACATGAGGGGCATCGGAAAACACATCCTTAACCCATCCAATAAGATTGGGGATCTTATTCCTTTTCTCAGGCTGAAGGGGTGGGGGCAGGCAGTTGATCAGAATAATAAGATAGAACAGAAAAGTGCTCGTCCTTTCTAATTGGCACACCAGAGAAGATAAAATGGGATTACCCTCTCTTGTCATATCCTTATCCATGCACACACCCAAAGAAATTTCAAATAAGTACCCAAAATACCTGTGGGGATAGTCAACAACCACACCACCAGCAAACCCAGCATGCATTGCCGACCTCAAAATCAGTTCACGCTGGGCCAGATTCTCAGGGTAGACCTGAAAAGCTGCTCTTGCTCCCCTTGCCAAACATCTATATAGTGATCCAAAGAAAGCCCTGCAATAAAATCGGACAATAAGTTCACATTGGCATGGAACAATAGGCTTCACCAATCCAAATACACTCAGGCCATAAGCACTTAGAATAAATAACTCTGGGCATACTTCAATCTTAATCTTGGCTCATGGGAGGACTTGTCTGCATTGCATAACCACTGCCAGGCCAAATAAAATTATAAAGAGGTCAGGTGGAGCATTTTGTGGAGTGTAATATATTATAACTGCAAACATTCTGCAGCAATAATTCTTATTGAGGACATCTCGAAATGCAAAATCACAGGAAGAACAAGAAACAACTAGCGCAAGTTTCAGGAACCAATGCAATAACAGGGCTCAACCAAATTGCATGCTTTGTGAGAATCGGGGATCTGATATTTTGGCCAACATGACCCAGTTGCATAATTTTAACACATAAAATAACTCTTCCCTGCTAGTACAATAGCTTCAGAAATACTGGTTCAACCAAATATAGAAAAAGTGTAAAAAAAAGAAAATGCTTGGATATTAGAGTAATATCCAACAGATGTAGGAGTGAACACAAAGTCAGACCTGAATGGCAGAGATACTGATTGCACCATCAATAACTCCAGGTCGAATTGCTAAGCCCTGCAATACAGTGCAAAAATGTTGTAAGGAAAAAAAAAAAAAAAAAAACCTTCTGGGTGACACACAGGTTTGATTACATGTCACTTCACACACATTTACTACATCAAAAAGAGAAACCAAAACTGAATATCAAGTCAATACCTGACCCATGTCACCAAGCAAAAGATCACCCTCAGCCTCCCGTTCCAATGCAACATCTATATTTACTCCCCTCAAAAAAATTCCAAATCAATAATATTATACGAAAAATAACACGGTACAATCCTCCAGAAATAAAAAATAAATCAGATGCAGCATTGGACGTGCCTAGCATTGAATGTGAAATGTCTAGACCAATCCATTGATGTCCATTTTCGGATAGTGTCTCCCCACTAAGCCCTGATCCACAACCTGCAAAAGCCCAAGACAGTCCAAGCAGATCCACAACATCAGAAAGCAAATGATATCCGAGTTCAAGGGTCAAAATCTCAAACAGCATTCAGACAGATTAAAAAATGACAAATCTAAAATCCTAGAAGCTCGCACAACAATCCAGTCCTCTTTATATCAAACTCCTATTGAATGCTCAAGAACAGAAAGATAACACTAATGAGTCTAGAGATTCTCATAATCCACAGTCTTATGGTTGCAACAGTTCAAAGTTCATAAAATAAATCAACAAATTGCATACATAGTTCCATTCAATTCAATTCAACCAATTTCAACAAAATACCTCTGCCTTGGCAATTCCCACATGGCTGCAAAATCTCCAATCCATAGTTCCATTCAATTCAATAAATAAGAAACCATTTTACCATCAAAACTCAAAATTCTACAAACATCCCATTTACCATCTCCTCCCTCCATTTTGTTTCTTTCTTTTTTTTTTTTCTCCCCCTCCTTTGGCAAGCAACAACATCAAATTTCATTTCACACATAAACACGTGTGAATGTAAAAAGAGCCGAACCAAATGTGCAATATACCAATGTCAAGAAGTAATCTGGGAACCCCATCATCAGGGAAAGCAAGAAGCTCCAGTGCTCTCTCCGATAGTTTTGCCTGTTACGAATGAAATTAAATACACACAAAAAGGTTAGACAAATGAATCAAACACGCATTCCAGTGTTTCAGCTACTTATCATTATTCAGTATTATTATTTATTATAACCAAAAACAGTGTCCTTCTTTCTTCGAACATATGTTGTCAGCGCATTTGCATCAAAACTTCAAAGCAATAGTTAGAAAAGAAAATAGACAGACAAGTAGGACATACCTGAATTTGGATGATACGAGACGAGGAAGTGTACTTACGAGCCTCCGCGTCGTCGTAGAATATCTCAGGCGGCGCTAGTGATTCCGGTCGATTAGACATTTACCAATTGACCACTTAAAAATAAAAAAACTAATTAACAGTGATAAATCGTAACAATTGTTTCGAGAAACGAAACACCAACTTGCCCCTCTGTCTCAAGGTCTCGTCCAAACTAATCAAACAACGTGACGGTGCGTAGCCACATGCAGATGCACACTCCTCCATCCGAAATTTTCATTTTCGTCGGAGCCTTTTAGTTTCAACGGCGGGTAGCCAAATTCGCCGGAGAAATACACCGGAACCGGCGGCTGGTAGCGACAACCAAACTAAAAGATTGGGAATTTTAGGGTTTTTTGGTTTTTCAGATTGTGTGAATGGTTGAAAACGGCTCTTTTTAATTTTTCCCTTTTGCGCACCCCTAGGGCTCGGGCTCGCTCGTTGGGGTCGATCAGCCCATAGCTATGATCAATTGGGCCCAATGTACAATAACTAAATGAATTCTTCTGATTTTTTTTTCCTTCTTTAGACACTCTTGTACGTAAATTATAGAACAGTGATATCTCTTGTAATTTTTATAAATCTTTTACTCTTTTTTTAAAATTAAAATTTGAAATTTCAAATAGTATTTTTAACCATTATAATGTCTTTAGAGACTATGAACTATCTATTTAAATATCCTATTTATCTTTTTATTTGCTTAAATGTTTTTTTTTTGTTTTCTTGAAAATGTGAATATAACTTTAGTATGTTGGGTATTATATTAGATTTAGTAATTAAAATTGCTTAAAATGTTACTAACACCCCTGTAACTTAAAACAATAAAAATTAATTTTTTATAATTTTATAAAAACTTTTGCTAATTCTATTGGCACTTTCAAATGAATCTTACAGAAGAAAATGGCAAACCTCCCAACATGACATTCAACCACAGAGACATGTTGCAAGTTGCAACTTGGAAGTACGTTAACCATTCCAAATGGGGTCCATTCAAGTTTATTTACTTTCTCGCGTACAAAGTTCTAATTTTAAATTTAATTCATCCCGACATTCTCATAGTTCTAAAACATTATTTTGTCCTCTAAAAAGATATGCTAAGCATGAAATCACCTCGATTTGGTCGCGGTGAAATTAGAGGAGAATCACTCGGCATAGGAGAAAGGAAAGCATTTGATATGCTATCCCACGAACAATCATCTTCCATTCCGCGTCTTCTCTCCACGAAAGCTTTGCAAGTCAACATAGCAACTATGTCTGACATGTGCGGCCTCAGGTCTGCGTGACGATGAAGGCACAGTAAAGCTATATGGAATGTATGCAGCACATCTTTCTCCACAGTACCGCGTTCTATCAGTTTTCGATCCACAAGATCGACTATCTTTGACCTCCCGTATAATTTCCACGCCTGGGAAGAGGAAAATATCTTAGAAAAGACCATATAGCTTGACTAACATAGCATTTCAGGAAAAGTAGTGGCATACGTAGTCAGGGAGGTATTGCATTTCTGGTGGCAAATTAAGGTCGGTGTTCTTCCTGCAGCTAATAATTTCGAGCACAAGCACTCCAAAGCTATAAATGTCTGCCTTCTCGGACAATTCTCCTCGAATGGCATACTCAGGAGCTGTGTAGCCCCTGACAAGAGAGCAGGAGAAACACCATCATAATATTGTGAAGGAAAGATAACCCTCAAAGTGAGACTATATATTTTGACGAAAAGAGCAAGAGAATACACAGGGAGGTGACCCTGCCAAGCATAATGGTTTGCTTCTCGAAATGAACCAGGCCTAAAGTTTTGAATCCCTTCAGTAAATCGTAACTCACAGCCCATGGAAAAGAATGATGAAAGTGAAAAGTGCTTTGGTCATAGAATTGTCGTGCCCTCTACTAGATTTCAGCATGGAAGCATGAATAGCCTACTTGAATGTTTTGATTTTAAGTCACCGCATTTTTTTGAGTGCTATGTGGCTAAATCAATAATGAACTTACAGGGTCCCAGCAAATGTAGCGCTCAGATTAGATTGACCTTCAGGGAAGAACCTAGCGAGCCCAAATTCTCCAATCCTGGGTTGGAATTTATCATCAAGAAGAATGTTGCTTGCTTTGATATCTCTGTGAACTATCCTTACGTTCGAGTCCTCGTGTAAATATTGCAGCCCTCGACCAACGCCCAATATTATTTGGAACCTGGTGTTCCAATTCAGGAATTGATCGCTGTTTCCTGCATCGGAGGACAATAAAGGGACAAATTAGTATTAAGAGAATAACGGCATTTCTTTTAACAAATCATGCTTCATTTTTGCTATTGAACTTAGATGCTAGAAAATGTTCTATGAAGCTTGCCTCAGAAACACCAACTTTACGTATTCGAACAACAATTCAGATAATCATGTGAAGATTTACTATCTGCATGCCTCATACATGTTCTATCTACTAGTTTGATTCACAATTTGATCCATTTAATCAAGAAGCAACTTTCCATTGATTTGGCTTGCTAGATGCACAGAACAAAATACTGCTATGAAACGGGGAAAAGAAAATTATCAATTTTAAGCATTGAGCAAAAAAAAGCTCCATCTAGAAGTTACAATCAGCACGCACACAGTTTACTAAGTTCTGCATGCTTATAGAGTAATCGCTAAGAGGAGGTATCAGTGCAAAGTTCCTGCTGCTGCTGTTTGCTTATGCAGGAGGGATCTTTTCAGGAAGAATTCTAATTGCTAGAAATTTTAGTTGATAGCTAATGATTCGGACAGCTTCATGCGCCGACGTAATCTGAAATTGTTTACAAGAAGCATAATTTGACCACAAGTTTTTATTGGGTGCAGAGACAAGTTGAACAGTGCTCTTTTGGAATTTCTTATGTTGTAAACGAAAATGGTCATATTTTGTATCATACTTGCACGAACAGATGATAAGACCTTGAGGAGAAGAGATAGATAAAATGAGATGATACCATATACTTTGAGGTCCAAGCTCCTATTCTTCATATATTCATAGACAAGTAGTCGTTGACACCCATCTATGCAACACCCTAGAAGTCGAACCAGATTCTTGTGTTGAATGCTTGTGATCAACCTCACTTCTGAAATAAATTCTGATTCCCCTTGCATGGATTTTTCAAGGGCCAATTTTTTCACAGCAATCAGCCTACCATCAGCTAACTTCCCCTGAAAAATGGAAGGATAAATTGTAACCTTATTCACAAAGTAAATGACAGCACTGACTCGCTAGTGTGATTCAAACTCTAGAGTTTGTTCTCAAGAATAGAGTTCCCCGCCAGTAAACCTATTGGAGGGATGACCAACGTAGACCTACCAATATTCCAACTAAGAGGAATGAACAAATCTAAGTGGAAGACAGAGAGGACGATTGAGTTTTTTTTTTTTATTTTTATTTTTATGAAGGACTTAAAACAGTAATGTCTCACACCAACCCAGTTTATGACAAAAAAAAAAAAGGCAAGACAATGGCTTTGTAGTTGTTGTTTCCTTGGGTTTAAACATTTGTTTTGGAGTTTGCATCGGAGTATGTTTTGCTTCACAACAAAGAGCTGTAACTGAATAATTCACCAAAACCAAGAACTAGCATATTCGATTCAACATGCGTACCCGATAGACAGGGCCAACTCCACCTTTTCCAAGAAGATTATCAGAATGGAAATTCCCGGTTGCCTTCTTCAATGTATGGTAGTCAAAACAGCTTATTGTATGGAGGTTCCCACTCCACAGATCATTGCATGCTGCATGACAATAAAAAAAATTAGAAGGTTTGACATCTTTTTGGGATAAAATTTTACCCGTATTATCACCTTGCTTTTCTTTGTTTTGTCTGGAAACCTTCATCGTCTGTGCTGGTTTGATATATCTCCAAAAGGCTATGATAAGAATCAGCATTTTTACGAGCACAACTATTGCTCCAAGGAAAAAGAATAAGGCTGCAGATTCTATTGAAGAAAAGATCTTTGCTTGATGCTTAGTAGATGCTAGGGGAGCCCCTGCACCCTTCCAAATTGTAAGGTTAGTCTCTGACAGTTTACAGTCAAAAAGCTATAAAATGATTGTTTGAGATGAAAGATATATCAGGGATCCAAAATTCCACTTGAATAGCCATAATGTTGTCAATAAACACGTTTCCAGCCATGCTTTCTAAATGTAAACAGATTTATAATGCATAACACAATCACCAACGACAAGAAGTCAGTATCCTGTGATTGATATGTTAGAATCCTAGAACATTGCAGAAGATTTCAAATATACCCATCAGCAGAAATCTTCAGCAACATGCATATATAGACGATAGACAGGTTGTAATGTGAAAAACAAACGCAAAGGTTTAATTTCCTTCTTATTTTTTAACAATTATCGCACCATCTGCAAGCACCACCAAACTTTTTTTTTTTTTTCTTGAGTAACTTGACAAAGAAAACTTTCAATACGTACCTTCGAGTAATCGATGAAGCATCCTTGACAGTCAAAGAACAACCTTTGCATAAATGGTCTTGCATACAACAATAAAAGTGTTGAAGCTTGGATAAAAGGGTGACAGCAAGTAGTTTGGAGGGTTTGGTTTTATGGTGCCTACTTAGAAGCGGCCACAATGTATCGTGGCTTTCAGTCTTACATTGTAATTGTTCCTTTCTCATAATAAATTTTAATATTTCTGTTCAAAAAGAAAAAAAGGCTTGGACAAAAGAACCAAACTCCACTCTTGTAGTCCATCCTCTCACTCTTTCTGCTTCTTTCCTTTTTCTTTTTTTTTTTTTGTTGATCTTGATGTTGGAGAGTCCAAAGAAGCATGTGTCCACCAAGAGATGGCAAGAGACACAGAGAGAGAGAGAGAGAGAGAGAGAGGAGAAGGAAAATAGCGGTAACAATAACATAGTAACAATCGAAGTGGACAAGAAGGTGATGGAGATTAGGGGGAGAGGCAAAAAAATATTGGGTTCATTTGTGCACAGGGGAAGGAGACAATGAATGGGTATCTCAGAAAAAATTTTAATAATTAAAATTTTAAATTTTTATTTTAATTTAAAAATATAAAATTTATAAAAATAAAAAAAATTATTTTCATTAACTTATGTCTAATAAATTTTGCAATACCCTTAAAGAAAGACTATGGATGGAATGAATAAAGGAATCATTCCGTGATTGATATTTACAGAAATTTAATATTTTCTTCTAAAAAACGGTAAAATGTGTTCCTTAAAAATTTAAGATACTCCACAAAACCAAGGAGTGAGTCTATTTTTTCAGCTTCGTAGGCCAAAGTTTGAACCCCAATTCACAAGAAGTGACAATTTTCTTTTCTCACATCATAAACAAGTATAGAGTAGAAAATTAATGAGTGATACTACCCTACTTTCATACCCGAAAAATAAAATAAAATTTCACCGTCTTCTTTTTCCTTTATAAAATAGACAGCGAAATCCTTGAAAAGGTAACGGGGCTACAGAGTATTTCAAAGATTTAACCAAATAAGAGAAAAAAAAATAAAAACAAAAAAATAATATTTCTGAGGTTGTCTAGGAGGCCTCGAAACACAAATGCGTCCGGCCGTAGCCTGCCTTGCAGTGTTCTGAGTCTTTTGGCATCCACCCACAGAACGTTGCAAGTGGCAAGTGAGTGTGCTAGGAATATATAATTTTGCTTGTAAACTAACTGTAAATTTCACCATAAAAAAAAGGAATAAATTCCACTACAAAAAAAAGGTATAAATTACACCATAAAAGACAAGAAAAAGTGTAAATTAAACATAAATATAATCTTGATGAACTTTTTGATTACCGGTAATTAGGGGCATTTGTTTTTTTTTTTTTTCCTTTTCATTTTTATTTTCAAAATTCAACTGTAAAACTAACAGCTTAGTGAACCATTCATCAAACGGGGACTAGTTTATGTGGTATGGTTACTGAAATTGGTTACAAAAGATACAAAATCCTTAGAGTTCAAGAATGAACTAGGTGGTTACTTTATAATGTTCGCACATGTGGATTACATTTACATTGGGTCAAGGGGGATAAGGAAAAAAAAATCTTAAAGGTAGGGGCCAATTGTTTACAGTTCATAAAAGAGGTCGATGATTGTTTTTTACACTCGTTAGAAAGTGGAAATTTATTAGTAAATTAATATGTTTTTATGCACTTAACCCAAATTCAAATCTTATTAATATATTCTCTTATTGAAAATACAAAATATTGAATTAAAATGTTCTATTAAATTTTATATTTAATAATTACTGGCATTATTAAAAAATTATATTTAATATGATTATTATTATTCAAATAATAAATTATATATAAAAAATTAAATCAAAATATCAATAAATAATTCTCAACTTGAACTCATACAAGCGATAATTCCTATGATATCCTTTTCTAGTGTTATAAAAAATATAATTTTTTACTGTTAAAATATACGGAATTATTCACTGTTAAACTTGATTTTTAGCGAATTAATCGATTTGGAAATCCAGATTTCTTTTAAAAGATACTAGAGCCCTGTGGGCTTTTGGAAAAGCCCAAAATCATTGCCGGAGAGTTACTCTTGTACCTCTACCTTCAGCGTATCAGAGCCCAAAACCGACCACTCGATTGCAAGGCCAGCACCAACACTGTACAAAAGATGCAGTTGGGCTATATGAAAACAAGGTCCACAGCCAGAAAAACAGATTTTAGAGGCATAGAAATTTAGACTTTTATTTAAAAATTATAAATTTCGAGTGAGATTTATAAAAAAAAAAAAAAAAGAACTACACAGTAGACTTCTTAATCACTTTGATTCTTCTGTTTTGGATAACTTTTACAGGTTAGAGAATGCATGAACATGTCGGAAAAATAATTCTACAAATAAATACTTGACTCTTTTTATTTTTCATATATTATATGTTTAAGAGACATTTCCTTTCCTTTTTTTTTTTCATCTCTTTTGAGGAATTATTATTTAAAATCTAAATTTGAAATTAAGAGTTGAAATGACTTTATTATTAGATGTTGTGATTAAAATTGTAGATGAAGGGTTTAAATGAACGTTTTACAGCGTTGAAAATATGTAGCGTTTGAATGCTTGCAACGATAGATGAAGGAGAGTTATGAGGACCCTGAAATTAAAGCAGGGCAACTGGCATGGCCCGAGTCCCGGAAAAATGAGGCATTATTTTTATTTTTGATTTTATTATTTTATGGATAGATACGTAGTGCCACTGCGGATCACTCAGAGTTTTGCCTGATTCTTAGCTTTGTGCATGTGCATGAATGAGAAGGGTGGCCACTAACTATTGTTTTTGCCAATGTGACACCAAGTATCATCATCATCATCGTCATGGTTTGTTATCACGGTTATCATTATTGTTGAAATTTATATCATAATCTGATATTATAGGATTGTAACAAATATTATTAAATGAAGATGATCAATATACATACTCACAAATTCAATTGAATTTATTACTGGGATCAGAATAAAACCTTGTTTCACATTAATATTTTGAGTATACACTTCTTTGACTACCCGTCTGTCGACAAGAACACCTCCTATATAGCAGACCCTTTATTTATTCCTCACACTCGCCTCGCAATCTTTCCCAGTCCAAAATCAAGAAAAGCTCCCCCACCCCCACCCCCACCCCCACTCCCCCCAAAAGAAGCCCGAGTCCCGGAACCCAAAATCCACAGTTCTCACAAAGCAAAACGACATGATTACAGGTAAAGACATATACGATGTCCTTGCGGCGCTTGTGCCTCTCTATGTTGCCATGATATTGGCCTATGGATCCGTCAGGTGGTGGAAAATCTTTACGCCGGATCAGTGTTCCGGGATTAACCGTTTCGTGGCGGTCTTCGCCGTTCCACTCCTCTCCTTTCATTTCATCTCCTCCAACGACCCTTATGCCATGAACTACCGTTTCATCGCCGCCGATTCACTCCAAAAGGTAGTCATACTCGTGGCTCTTTTTCTCTGGCAAGCCTTCAGCAAGAGGGGTAGTCTTGAGTGGATGATCAGTCTCTTCTCCCTCTCTACTCTCCCCAACACACTCGTCATGGGGATCCCTCTCTTGAAAGCCATGTATGGAGATTTCTCCGGGAGTCTAATGGTCCAGATTGTGGTCTTGCAGAGTGTGGTTTGGTACACTCTCATGTTGTTTATGTTCGAATACAGAGGGGCTAAGTTACTGATCTCCGAGCAATTCCCCGAGACGGCCGGGTCCATAACCTCCTTCAGGGTTGATTCCGACGTTGTTTCCCTCAACGGCCGGGAGCCATTACAAGCCGACGCAGAGATTGGGGACGATGGTAAGCTACATGTGGTGGTGAGAAGATCAAGCTCTTCTTCCATTATTTCTTCCTACAAGTCTCACAACGGATTAAATTCGATGACCCCACGAGCCTCTAATCTCACGGGTGTGGAGATTTATTCAGTGCAATCTTCACGAGAGCCGACCCCAAGAGCTTCAAGCTTTAATCAAACAGATTTCTACGCCATGTTCGCCAGCAAGGCAGCTAGCCCGAAACATGGATACACGAATACCTTCCCGGGAGGTTTTGGGGGGGATGTGTTTTCTTTGCAATCCTCAAAAGGGACCACTCCGAGGGCCTCAAATTTTGAAGAGGAAGCGTTGAGGATGGGGAGGAGGAGAGGAGCGAGGAGCATGAGCGGCGAGTTGTTAAACGGCGGTAGTGGGAGTGGCGGCCTGGTTTCTTCTTACCCGCCACCGAATCCGATGTTTTCTGGGCCTACGAGTGGTGATGTTGGCGGTGGGCATCGGAAGAAGGGAAGCAGTGGCGGCGCAGGGCCCAATAACAGCAAGGAGCTGCACATGTTTGTTTGGAGCTCCAGTGCGTCTCCTGTTTCGGAAGGGAATATGAGACATGCAGTTAACAGAGCTGCCTCCACTGACTTTGGTGCCGTTGACTATTCTCGTAATAATAAAGCTGCCGCGTCCTTCCCAAACGATGCTTCTGCTGCTTCAAAAGGTGAATGGTTACTTCTTAGATTTACCATGCCTTGCAGACGCACACAATGCTTATTCAATTAAAAGGTTTTAGCTATCTCAGTCGATGCACTAACACTACAGCATTCCTTTTCTTTTAAGGGAAACATTTTTTCCTATCTATATGAGGTCTGAGTCGAGCGATATGAATTTGGCAGCCGTGTTATTTTTGTTTACACCCAAAAAGCAGAAGAAGGTAATTAAAATAATACATATTTTACACACCGTGCGATCTGGCCTAGAAAGGGTCAAATAGAAAGTATGACACACATAAATAAACCTTAATACAAATGAGATTTTGTCTTGCTTGTAATCTGAATTCTCATTCTTCTTGCGGCAATAAATCTGATTCACTTATTTAGAAGAAAAAAACTTATTACCAATGAATTTATTTCATAAGTTTGCCAAATAATAATGGGTTTTCCAAATACAATTACAATGGCATTATTTTTTTCATTAACTTCATGTTGTTTGTGTATAATTTTTGTAAAATTTATTGGGCAAGAATATCAATTGCATTATCTCGTTTCTATAAATTCTCATAATATTATTTTCATTCCCGAGTTAGTTAAAATTCGACTCAAAATATCGGTGCAGCACTACAGGAGGCTGAAAATAGAAGTTCTGCAGGGAAAATTATCAATGGGGAAAAAGAGATGGATATGGAAGATGGAATATCTAAGTTTCCTGCAAGTGCGTCTCCCTTTAGTTGCCAAAAGAATATAGCTGTGGAAGAAGAAGGAATAAAGCATCCCCAGATGCCCCCAGTCAAAGTCATAACCAGGCTCATATTTATCATGGTTTGGAGGAAGCTTATACGAAACCCTAACACTTATGCAAGCGTCATCGGAGTCGTATGGTCTCTCATCTCATTCAGGTATACTCTCAGAACTTTTTTCCTGGAAGAGAAAAAAAATTTATTTTCTACTTCTACTTTTCATCTTCATTAATTTTTATAATTTTCTTTTCCAAGGAAATTGATTCAATTTTTGTGTGTCCTAGGTGGGGCATTGAGATGCCATCAATCGTCAAAGGATCTATATCAATATTGTCAGATACAGGGTTGGGAATGGCTATGTTCAGTCTAGGTACATATTTTCTCACATTTGACTTAATTAAGTAACTATTTGAAAAGATATACATATCTATGCTCTTATTAATTCTTGTCTCATTGATGATGATTTTAATGTTATTCAATAGGTTTGTTCATGGCTTTACAACCAAAGATTATAGCTTGTGGGAAATCTGTGGCAACTTTTGCCATGGCAGTGAGGTTTTTGACAGGTCCAGCCGTGATTGCCGCAACCTCTATTGCCATTGGTATTCGAGGCCCTCTTCTACATGTTTCAATACTACAGGTTGGTATATTTCTAATGACCCAAAAAGAGAAAAAAAAAAAACGAACAATAATGAATAATGACTAAAAAAAAGGCTATCCGTCTAGATGTTGCGATTTTCTCCTGAATGTATGCCTCAAAGCCTAAAATCAGCAATCTTGATTGAAATCACTTGTTTGCAGGCGGCTCTTCCTCAAGGGATCGTTCCGTTTGTTTTTGCCAAGGAGTACAATGTCCACCCCGATATACTCAGCACCGCGTAAGCTTATATACTTAACTCACATTCACTTTAATTTTACCAATAAAGTAAATTTTATTAATACTGAAGTTATCTCTAAAATTAAATATTTCAAATTTTAATTTTAATTAGAGTCAATTAATTAAAAAAAAAAAAGGCATTCACCCTGTTTTGAACAATTACTCGACAATGTCAATTAGGCGTGGTGGATGCATTTGCAATCCCCCTATAGAGCCATGTAACCGCCGACAAGTCATAGGTGTAACGGTGTGAATATGTCTCCTTTTTGCTTCAAGATTGAAAAAAGAAAAAGGGGTAAGGGGAAAAAAAAAAAAAGAAAACAAAGTTTAGTAGGTAAATGCACACAAATTTATATATTATACTATTATATCAACTAATTATATATTTAACATTAAGAATCATAAATATATAAATCTAATAGTTACGATAATGTAATATAAAGTTACATGTAAATCGTGATTAAGTCGACCACATCCATTGAATGAAACTATTAACAATCAGATGATACAACGAAGAATTCATACATCGGTATTAGAATTTCAAATTATGCATATAGTTCAGACCCACCCTACTTCTTAATGGACAGGATTAATGATTCACATGCGAAAGTTTTATGGTGGAAAATTGACTTTTACGTCTCGAAACGTGGAAGCAGCTGATGAGATTTGCTAAATTGCTATCGTTTTTTCTTTTTTTTCTTTCTTTGTTTTTTTTTTTGCAGGGTTATCTTTGGAATGCTGCTAGCCTTGCCTATCGCAATAATTTATTATATACTTCTTGGGCTTTAATTAATCTACTTGGAGGAAGCTATGGCAACTTGCCAACGAGATCAAGTACACACACTGATGTAATTAATCCAAGGCAGGATTGGGTCGGCGGTTTTATATAATCACAATTAGGTGCTTAAACAATTTTCGTCTTTGGAATCGGTGCAGAGCATGTGGACTTGGTATCATCTGCCGCAGCCTGCCCGTGACCCTCGGTGAGTTAAGGATCTATATTTTCCCCACTTCATTAGACTTTTTTTTCTTTTTTTGCTGTTTTCCTTTTTTTGGGGTTGTATTTTCTTTTTTATTTGTGAGAACTAATAATCAAATCTTAGACTTGAAATGATTTTTCGTATTTATTACATGCCCTATTAGGCGTACTTGAAAAGCAACAGACTATATGGGGCCTAGAAATTTGATCAAGAAAACTAGAGAACAGCCAAGATATGGAATGGAAAGTTGTTTTCTTATTGGAAAATTCATGCAAAGAATGCAATACACGTTTCCTTTATTATTCTCTACGAGAATTTCCATTGTAGATTAAACATATTGAAAGGAAAAAAAAAAGAGGACTTGAAATTGAAAGTTGGGATTATGTTGTTAATTCTTCTAGATAAATATATAAGCTCATTTCGGTTAAACAGTTCATGTAGCCGTCCCAACCTTTGGCTTCTTTACCATTTCAATGATACAAAGATATGAGGGAGACGCCATACTCTCTGGCTATAATTTTGTTTTTTTTTTTTTTTTTTGTTAATTCTTTGATATTAGTGTTTAAACTCTAGTCGGTGGAATTAGTAAATAAACAATTTTTCCACAGACCATGCTGCTAGAGGCCTTCGGTTACACTTCTCTTACATGCTATTAATGGGAAAAAAGGTTGAGAAATTATTTGATTTTCTTATAATAACTTACGTTATTTTCTTGTTGGAAGCGTAGGGAACTGATATCAAACTTTATTTTGTATCTGAACACTTGGCATTATTAAATGGAAATATCTTTTTAGATGGAAGTGATCTTCCTAAAAATTTGACTACTTTCGTATGGACCACTACTGGGTTAAACGAAACAGCACAGATACACAAACTCATAGCCAAATCCAGATCGAATGGTTTTCTTAATTAGCCAAGTGGGAAACACGAAGGAACAGAAAGAAAGGAATAGACATCTACGCGTTACTGATTGTTATAATCTAAAGCCAATATGTATATATGTACAGACAAGAAATGCATGTGCTGCAGCTCCAGGCCGCCTAATAAACAAGGGAACGTACTTAATAAAGTAAACATCTGGTCCATATTAGAAGAAGATACATAAAAAATTAGTCATTAACTTTTATGATTATTCTCAATATAATCTTATTTTGTTTACTCTGTCAAATGAATATTACATATATGTGTGTGTGTGTGGGTGTAGCTGTGTTTGCCAATAGTATCTTTCACGACTCAATCTCTCAAATTTTTCACGATTATGTTATATAAAAAGTAATTTTAGCAGGAGGGACACAAAAAGAGAGACTCTTTGGTTTTTCACGTAATATATTTGACAAGAATTAGAAGAATTGAGTTGTAATAAATATTATTATCGATATATTGGAGGTTGCCTGCATTGCACATGATTCTGTTCTTGGTGAACTCTGTCAATGAACTTTAAACAAATAAGTTGAAGAACTCTTGTAGACCTGTAGGCCGACAACATGCATCCAATGACAACAAGAACTCTTGCCCATGTGGGAACTTCTCTCTCGCTCGCTCGGGTCTTTCTTTGACGTTTCTATTTGAATTTAATAATCGGGATTTTATTTATTTATTTATTTATTTTTGAAGTCTCAAGTTCCAAGGTCATTATACAGATTTAATTAATCTGAATTTTCGAACTGATTGTTTAAATTTGATCAAATTTTGGTGTAAACCCACATATATATATATATATATATATACGCTGTAAATGAAGAATAAATGGACAGATTCCTTTTTGAGTTTTAACTGTTCCAGAGCAGTTCACGACAATACCATTAAACTAACCAAAAATTTTCAATGGTTTGGGCCGAAGCCGGAGCCTAACATACCCTATGCTTCCCCTTTCCCAAGTTGCTACAAATAAAAAATAAAAAATAAAAAATTTAAAAATTTAAAAAAAATAAGAAGAAAAAAGAAAAAACAACAACAACAAAATTCCATTTGGGCCGTCTCATTTAACGGAGTAACCTTAGTCTGAAAATCGAAAGGATAAAGCCTTACAGAACGATATTGTTTTATGCGCAAATGGCTTCCACTTCCGAACCAAAACCAACTCTTGCACCAAAAGTGTCTTAACTCTGTTGCTTTACTTGTTGATGATTTTGTGTTAAAGAATATTAAATTTATCAGTTATTTTTATTTATATATTAATTATTTTTTATTTTTTAATTTAAAATATCTTAACTATATACTCTCAATTTGAACAAATATTATGATAAATATATATTACGTGTAATTAACTAAAAATCATGAGAAAAATATCAATCTCTAGTTTTTTTCTTTTTTTTTTTTCATGTTCATTAAACTATACCTAGTTATTCCTATTTACATGAAATAGGTTATTAGGTCCAGGTTTCCCACTTAAAACATTTCTAATTAGTTTGAGAATGTGTAATTGAATGCTATTGCCTAGATTTGGATACATTATATGACAAGTTTCTCTCCTTTGAAATCAAACTTTAGTTTTTTTTTTTTAATGCACAAATTTAAACAATTGATAATTTGTCTTTTTTTATCTATTTTTTAAATTGTTATTTTAATTATCTGACTAGCAAATATATTTATCTTTTAAATGGAGCATGTACTTTCTATATATATATTGTTTTAATGGATACTTGACAAAAATTTTTAAGTTATAGTTTTTAAACTAAGAAATTTTTTGGGATTTATTTATCTGTCAATTTTCACTTTTTTTTTTTTTTTTTGTCTTGCTTATCAGTTTTAAAACAATTAAATGTGATAGGAAGCGGTAAATGAAAGGGAGAGAGAAATTGTTGATTGTTAGAGAGAGGCGGCGAGTGGCAGATAGAGAGGGACTGAGTTATCAATTTATGATGCAGGAACTATCGTTTAAATTTATTATTTTTTTAAGAATAATAAATAGGATTTTGTTGACATGGGGTTTTTAATTGATGCGTCAAATTGTGATTTGTTTGGTGGCAACGTTGCATGTTTTATCTGACTGACGTAATGTTTTTAACGATGAAAATGTTTCATATATCACCCTAATAGATTATAAAAGGCAAAATCATAGAGCAATTTGCTGCAATTTTCAGCAATATTTCCATGACTATCTTCAATGTAAGAACTATCTTTTGAAGCCTGCAAAACGGGAAGCTATGACATACGACACTCCTCTCAGCTTTTCTACTGTTCACACTTGTGCTTATCCTCAACTGTTTCAATTTACATAGACAAAGCTTTTGTCGCGAAATCTCTTAGTTGCAATGCACAAGGTTGACTTCTCTTTTTCGTTGTGCTTCTTCGACAAAATAATAATTAATTTTAAAAAATATATATATATATATCAATAACAGATTTGTTTTTAATTTTAATTATAGTAACTCTTTTTTGTTTCTACTTTAAGTTAATTAATTGTTTTTTAACCAAATAACTTGATTCTCAATTAAAATTATACTAATATATTTATTTTTTGTAGCAAAATTGAGTTACAAATTTCATACTTCTTAAGCAAGGATATATAGATAGCATAACGTGCTTTTCATATCATTATAATAGCCGATCCAATTACTAACCGATAAGCAAAATAACTTCAACTCTGTTTTTTGTTTTTTTTTCTTCTTCTTCTTTCTTTCTTTAAAACCAAACACCGAAATCCACGGTGCTTTTCGATTATCTCAAGAGTTGTTTGACAATTTTAAAATACATCTCACTAAACACTTGCATAAGCCTTGATGGTAAGCTTGTAATTTGCTTGAGATCGGGTCATGTTGTGATCAAACATAATAAGCAATGACCTCTCTGGTTCCATTTTCCTTGTGAAAATTCCCATTCCTCATCAGTAGAATTGAGACTGATTTGCAACTGAAAATTTTGAATTTTTTTTTTTTAACTTTCGGAACTTTTTTTTTTTTTTATTGAAGAAGATGTCTTAATTAGATTGACACAACTCCATGTCAAGAACGTAAAATATCTCTCCTTTTTTAAAAAAATAAAAAATAAAAAATCCCACGGTTTCTAATCTGTCCCACGAATTAAAACAAAGACATGAAAATTGAAGCTTGGAAGAGCCCACCAAACACGGCAACAAAAGTCGCGTTATCAACATTTCCGGGTCGATATTTGACCCGAATTCAGAAATGGCTCCCAAACCGGAGGCCCAAACCCGGAAACGGCCTCCGTGGACCCCATCTCCCACAATGTCAAAATCCTTCCAGACTCCATCCTCCGCCTCAAGCTGCCCTCCCTCACCCTCCCCTCTCCGATGACAGTCTACGCCCTCGTCCTTCTCACTTTCTTCATGGTCGTCTCCGGCATCGCCTACGGCGTCATCGTAGAACCACCCAGGATCGGCTCCACGCAGGATCTCTCCGCCGGCTCCGTCCGCCCTGTCGTCTTCCTCCCCGGCAGGGTCAACGAGCAGCACATCATCGAAAGCCTCTCGTCCGGGTTCATGTTCGTGCTCGGTGGGATCGGGATCGTTCTCATGGGTCTGGCGCTGGACAAGAATCGAGCCAAGAGCGTCAAGGTTTCCTACGCGACTGCCGGAGCCTCGTCGGTGATCATCGCATATGTCATGAGTATGCTCTTTGTTGGCATTAAGATCCACGCTCGCTCTCTTCTGAAATGAATAGAAACCAAGTCTCTTTTGTTGTTGTTGTTGTTGTTGTCTGATACTGGGCTGTTCGAAGAATTTTTCAGCTGTCCTGTTCTTGTTATGTCATTCCTTTAATTGTTTCTTTGCTTATTGCATTGTAATGTCTGTTGCTGATTCTTCTCGCAATCGTGTGTCCATACCCATCGCAGTCTCTCGTATTCTCATGTCAATTCCGAACACATTCATTCTTAGGGTTTCTTCTTCATCTTCTTAAGTTTCCATGGCGATGATATATATTCTTTCTTCTGCTCTTCATGGTTAACAAAAATAAAAAGTGCAAGAGTTGGGCATGCATTTCTGTCTCATGTCAGTGTTTGAGAGGACAGGAGAGATGTCGAAATATTGGTTGTTTGATGGATAATTTGAAAGGCGTCTTTGCTTTTGCACACCACATGCATGACGGTTCTTGTTTCCTGTTTCAAAATGGAGGTTCTTTTCCAGAAAGTTGCACGAATATTTGCTTGTTGATTTCAAAAAGAATTTCCATTAGTCGCATTTTCTGTTGTTCCTGACAATTAGAGTGAACATTTACGTCAGGAAAATGGTTTCTGCAAAATAAAAGGCCTTTGTTGTTGAAACTTTTGCTCAAAATTGAAAAGTTGATATTTCTTTTTAAATTGTAAAGACTATTATCGTGATGCTTCTTGTAATTTTTCCTTCCATTCCCTGGACTCTTGGCCATGATGGTCTTGTGCTAGTTGTGATGGACTGATTGATCGGACAATGTGTTGAAGCTGTGAATTTTTGTTTTTTCCTTGTGTGGTAGAAGCATCTGAAGCCACATAAAAGTGCGAAGCCCCAGAGTACGTAGAATTTAAGCATGCTTTGTCACCAATCTGAGATTGCTTCATAATTGCTGAAAGTTGCCCTTAAGTAGTACTTTGAATAGCCTTCGGTTGCCTGTGTTTTGAATGAAGTGATGCCTGCCAGCCTTATGTTTTGTAGTCATCATCTAGTTTATCTTGATCAGTGATCACCATGGCTTGCATTGACGTTTTAGGTCCTTTGTTATTTTACACTGTTTGTGACAAGTTCAGATGGTAGCATGTCTTTGACATTCCCTTTTTTTTTTTTTTGGTGGTCCTAAATTCAAACAAAAATGCTCGTCCTGCTCCCATCAATAAGATGTATAGGAGACTGAAAAGCTTGTAAGGCAATACCATATATAAAATCAATTTTGATTTGTAATTCTTTCTCATATCTTGGGTTCTTTCTAAAGTACACCAATAATTTGGACATAGAAGTAGCTTCTATAGCTCTAGGTTTCCTTCAGAGGCGGATTGGCAGAATAAAGAGATTGTAGAATGGAGGATCACTTTCACTAACTAAATCAAATTCCGAGCTAGGCCATTCGTAACTACACGCGGGCACATTTTTTTTTGGGGGGGGGGGGTTGGGGTTGGATCTCGCGTTGCATGTTACTCTTTCAAAAAAGCTCCACGATGAAAGCAGCCCTTCACAGGTTACAAGAGATGCATCTATGTATTTTATCATTTGTGTACAGAGTACAAGTGCAATTCAACATAAAATGTATAGAACGCTTGAGACTTATCTACAGAAATGAGACAAAGCGACTATTACCCTTTACACAAGATATTGTAGACCTTGATATTTATAGCCAATACAAGTACGAAACATAAAATACGGTGGCTTCTTTATCGCTAATGGAACCATTTAAGAGCTACCGATATATCAATGCAGAGACCCATTGTCACCCCCACACCCCACACCCGACGATATGGAAGCTAGGTAAGCCCTCCGAAGCTATACATCGAAGACAAATATATTCTTCATCTAGTGAACATATTCCTCGCTGAGAAGAGACGGCGTGGCGAGAACATGCCCTTGTACCTCGGAGAAACAAGGCTGTCGATGGAGCGATAATCGGACATGATGAACCCTTCTCTTTCCTCGTGGCTCTCGTTTTTCACGGTTGCATTGAACCTTCCATACCTCTTCAGGTTGCCAACCCACGATTTCTTTTTCTGCTGGGTCCTGTGTGCTGCGTTCATTTTCTCGCTCAAGTACTCCTTTATGGTATGCAGGCCCCGCGCCACAACCTCCATCGGTGGAGAAATGAGTGGGTTTCCATCAACAGAGAGCTTTTGCAGCTTCCTAAGGCACCCAATTGAGTCAGGCAAGGTGGAGATATTGTTGTAACTTACGTCCAATTCCACTAGAGAGAGGAGGAGACCAATAGAGTAAGGAAGTGTTTCGAGGTATTGGAAGTTCTGGCTGACGTTAAGAACTTCAAGGTTAATAAGGTTCTCAAGATCTTCAGGGAGGGACCTCAGGTTGTTAAGACGTGCATCTAATGTTTTCAGAGAGGTGAGGTGGGAGATGGAGTACGGAAGGAGCACGAGCTTGTTTGAGTTAACGGAAATCTTCTTGAGGTTTACCAGTTCAAATCCCATAGTGTCCGGCAGCCTGTATAGCTTGTTGAAATTGGCATTCAATTCCTCTAAAGATCTGATTGAAAAGAAGAGAGAAGGGTTAGTGAAATACAGCCCCTATCTCTGTGTTTAATCCAACCAGGGAAAAAGCTAGATAACCAACTTAAAAAAAAAAAAAAAGACGAAACACAGGTGAAGGAGAAAAAGGACCAATTATAAGTATTTCCAAGACAGCGCTTTTCTTTACGCGAGTTTCATTAGCGACTTGCATGAAAATCGTATCACAACACATATGTAATCAACATGTTTATAATTGCTTGGACGGTAGCTAAAAAGCAAAGCAATGGCCTCCGTTTTCGAACCAAGAGAAATTATTAGCTAGAATACCTATATTCTATAAATATGGCAGATTAGAGAGATTAAATTTTATGTGTGTGTGTGTGTGTGTGTGTGTGGAATCAAATGTCAATATAATAACTAAAGTTCGCTGTTAAATTGTAGAAATTGAAAATTTTCTAAACAGTGCTCGTTAAATTTATTCTTTTTTTTTTAAGTATAACAAATTTATTATTTTTAATTACATATTTTTTTTATTTTTAATTAAATTTCACTTAAAATTTTTATTTTTGTTTTTATATAACATTAAATTAATTTAACTCATTTAAATTTGTTCACTCTCTTTAATTACTTTAATTTAACTAGTTATAACTATTTTTTAGAGTCAAATTAACTTGATAAAAAATTTAAATGAAACAAATTTTAAAAATTAAATAAGGTCTAATACTGTAAGATATAAAATTGGATATTATTATATTAAAAAAAATAAGTAAACATATAGTTTTACATATATATTTTTGTACATATGCATATGGTATGGAATCCGATGAGGGAAGAATGCATGCATGAAAAGAGACGCTACCTGCAATTTTCGATAGTTTTAGGAAGAAACTCAAGAAGGTTGCCCGCAACATTAAGGAGTTTGAGCTTCGACAAACAGCCAATTGAATTGGGGAGAGACTGAAGCTGATTTGAGTGCACGTCCAGCACCACCACATTTAGCAGCCTTGCTGTTAGCGATTCTGGTATACTCTGTCAATGATAATTAATGTTTTCATTAATGCATAGATATTTATCATTTATTTGTAATAACTTCAGATACACCGATATTTGAGTATATTGTACGAAAGCAATATACATGTGTTGCCATTTTTAACTGAAAAAAAATTCTTAAAATTATTTCGAGAAAACCCCATGACTCAACACACTTCTACAAAACTTATTAGTTGTTCACACGAAACAGCCAATGCAAACGAATGTTCAAAATATGATTTCTGTAGGTTCCTTGTTCCGTTTTTTTGGCACCAAAGGTAGATAGTGACACGCACTTAGGTTGAAAAGGGAAAAATTACTTTTTGATGCAGACCATTCATTATTGCAGTCCATTATGTTTATAGGTAAGTGATCAAAATTCATACTTTTGACAGTATATCCCTCACAAAAAAAAAAAAAAAGATAAGAGCTAAAAAAGAAAAAAGTTGGTAGGTCCTTTTTTTTTTCCCTTAATTTTTGATGCTATCTCCTCCTCGTACCTGGCTTGGTATACTGAAATACTTTAGTACCCATATCCTCTAAGTCAGGGGTTCAAGGAAGGGCGTGCAAGAGAGAAAAAGCAGAGAAAAATAAGGTCATCAGCACAAAATTGTCCAATAAATCAATTAAATTGTTGTGGGACGGTGAAAAATAAGTTAGATATTAAATTTTAACAAAAACAAATAAAAATTTTCTGACGGACAGAAAGAGGAGGGAGGGATGGAGAGGGTCTTATTGAGTACCTGAAGATTATTGTTGGAGAGGTCAAGTTGGCAAATGGTGGCTAAGTTGAGAGGACAGGGGAGAGATTCCAAAGACATGCTACTCAGATCAACAATCTCAAGTCTTTCTTCCTCCTCCGGGCCCTTTCTCCTCTCTGCAGCCCTCATCCCCAAACCCACCCTGACCATGTCCTGCTGTTGCTGTTCACGCATCATATTTTCAAGATTCCCAAAGCACAGAATCACCACTTACTATATAGCAAGAGGAGGAGAGAAATAAAATCTGGCCAAGGTAACATGCAACCAACAACCTAAGGTCTTAAACAATTAAGGTGGGAATCTTCAGAGTACAACAGGTACAACAAAAGATAAGTAACGGAGAATAAAGAAAGAGACCAATTTAAGTAAATATCTGGATATTTGTTTTTTTTTTTGCAATATTTTTTTCTTTTTTGGGGCACTGGGCGTATTAAGAAAGCAATTAAGCAGATAAAATATTCGAATGTGAAACCGATTGGACAACAGATGCCGCTTCTCAACAAGGACGTACGGATGACAAGGTAATAAAAAAAAATCAGAGGTGGGCCGTGATGTTTCGTTGAAAACTTGAAAGTACAAGGCCGTATGCTTAGGTTGCGTGGACCTCCCGCCACCCTCCCGACTGTCCCACTTGATAAAGTCAACCCATTCTTTATAAACCTCCCCCCCCCCGGGCGGTTTTCTTTTTTTAATTTTTTTCCTCGTTTGTGGCCCACAGGCTATCCTCCGATTTCGTTTCACTCTTTTTGTCATTATTACCCCTTTGACTGAATCCATTTTCTCGTCGACTTTCCATCTGGGTTTTTTTCTTCTTTTGTTTTTTTTTTCTTTTTTAACGAAGATCTTGGTTTACCAGTGCAAAATCATAATCGGTATGTAGCTTTTGATTTCATTAGAGGCTGGTGTGATTTGAGTTGCACGTAATTCCCATTTTTCGGCGATAATCTGTCAACGTATGAGCACAATGGAATTAAACTGCAGCGAAAAACCTTTTGTAGTGGTTAACACTTGCAGTACGCATCATATCGTCATTTCGTTCTCATAATTGCTCATTTCAGATATGAATAAAATTCGATTGCAGATTTCATGAAACAATTCTGAGACATTTTAGTAGGTATAAGCTTTAATTTGCTCCGAAACCTTTTGAAAACTTTTCGAAATAATTTTAAATGTTTTACTATTTTTATTTATTTGAGTGTTATAATTTAAAATTGTGCCCCAATTTAGTAAATTTTCAGACAAAAAAATATAAAAATTATTGGTATTTAAAGTGTACTCGTTCTTTTAATAAATAAAAAAATATATTGAATCGAGATGGAATTTTAAATTATAGAAATTAAATGAAAATAACAAAATATTTAAGAATGTATTAAAAATTTTTCAAAAGAGTTAAGATTAAATTAGTACTTATTCCAAATTATAGTACAACTATTTGACAACCCCGACATTCACCGTATTCTGCAGCCGCGATAAAGTAAGAAAACTGGTGGTTTAAGAGCAGGTAGCGTGATAATAAGAGGAAAGTAAAGTTAAAAAAGAGGCAGTTGAGTCTCTTAACCCCAATTCAAGTGGACCAAAAACACGTAATAGTCAAAAAGACAGCAGAGACGCCCTGTTTCGCACGAGCACAAGAAGCAAGCGTTGGATAATTTATCTGGCACGTACAAACGGCCGGATACGTCCCTGTCCAATGTTCAAAATTCTCCACGTCAAAGTTGGCCGGCACGACATATTGACATTGTAAAACAACGTTAATTCAAACCTTTGGTTGGATAAGAATCTCCATAATATTTCAGACTCCAATTAAATGACACGCGTAGAGAATAATTTTGCCGGCTATCTGCCCCAACCGCCTCACTACTATTTCGTTTCAATCCATCGTAGAAAGAATGGCCCCCGCAAAAGTGCGAATCTTGAAGAAGATTTTTTTTTTTTTCTTGGGAAATTTATCATTACTTTGTATACATTATAATATTACAAATTTTATTATTTTGAATATTTTATCATTTAAAAATACTATATTATTTAATATATATATTAAAATTTATTAAGATGAATTTTCTTACTGTCATTTAATTTTATTGTTTGTCTTACATAAGTTAATATTTTCTTTTTTACTTTTACTATTTTATTATATAAAACTTCATACTATTTAATTTTAATTTTTTTATTTAATTTCTTTAGTTATCTCTATATAAAAGCATCTTGTTTTAGATATCTAAATCTATATTGCAATACTAAGCTCATTTTCAGATAAGTCTAACTCTTTATTCTTTAATTTTATTGCTCGTCCCACGTGAGTGAAGCATAAATTTTTTTTAAAAATACCTTTTAGATTGATATATTTGTACGACGACATATAAAAATGGAACAATTATCAAACTCGTCTCTTAGAAAGGCAAAATATACGAACGATATTTTAGTTAGTTAAATAATATTAACAAATAAATAAAGGTTAGAAGATGTCGGGTACATAGCTTCGCATTTCATATAATATAATAGGTTACTAACTGATCATTTCCGAAAGGTGAGATATAATGCTTTTAACTGAAAGCCATTCACAAATATATAATAGACAGGACCCTCTATCAATCTTTTTAATTGAAGACAACGCTCAGATTCAGAAAAAACACTATGCAAGTCAAAGTCAAAAATTCGTGCACGAAGTGCATTCATGCATGTGCACACAGAAGTGTGTTTGGTGCAACAGATTGCAAACAATTTATACACAAACCTCTTAACAAACTAGTTAGAACCGGCTGAATCAACAATGGGAAAAGAAAAAATAAATTCGGAATCGCAGCCAAAACCTAGCTTTCATATGATAAACACGCAAAATTTTTGTACCTATGCCACCCCAAAAGTTAAAAAAGGAGGGGGGGGAGGGCTGGGAGGACCTTATAGAGCTAGAGGTTAGTGTCAGTGTTATCTTCATGCTTTTTATCGATCAACCTGGAAGAAATCATGAATGAAAGGGGCCAGATTACTGCACATCAAAAGGAAAATTATACAAGAAAAGATGTAGAGATGAACAAATGATTCTCATGTTATGATTTACCATGTCCACGTGATCTCCTAGTGAAGTACTTGTGCAAAGGAGTTTCTGGGACAGGTATCAGTTTTCCAATACAAGCAAGAGGCCAACTGGTAGAAAAGGCGAGAAAGTGAAGTAATCATTAGTTAACTATAATGGAAGGCCTTGGAAACTTGGGATGAGTCAGACCACACACCCATTCAGCAATCCAACACACTACACCCAAATTCAATTCATTTATAGTTCAACGTACCCCAAAAAAAAAAAAAAAGTGACTGATATTCCATTAAAGTAATATAAAAGAACAACAAAGTTCCTGGAAAAAACAACCAAGGTTTATTGCGCTGATATTCATTAAATTCATTCAAGGACTGCAGCCACTGACCTTATAAAAGCAATAATTATTGAAATCAACCACTTCTTCCAATTAAGCTTGACAGTTGAAGTAAACTTCCCAATGAACTCAATGATGATGACCTAAACAATAGCAAACAGAGACATAAATTCAGAGACGATGACTAACAGTCAAAGACAACACATAGAAGCAAGAAAATGTCAGACCTGAAGTATGAGAGTTATGGAAACTATCCCAATGAATAGGTGGCTTTTTGTAATCCCCTTGAAAATATTTAGTTCATCCGGCTTCCGTGCATTAAATTCATTGAAGATCTGCAACCCAAGAATTAGCACTTGAAATGAATGACAATGCAACAACAGAAAAAGTTGATTAGCTCTAGGATTTTGGCATGAAAAGAAGATTAATATAAAATGTGCTACTCATTCTATTCACACATAACTATGCAGAATGCAACTGAAATTCTAATAAATAAACATACCCAAAACAGCAAAGAGATCCATCATAAACCAACTTACTACTTATAAACCCCAAGTTCCAAGGTTATGGAAAATTTGCAAACATTTTTTTTTTAATTTTTTCTGAGAAAAAAAAAAACTGCACTAAAAATTGTGCTCAAAGGAAATAAATGCAACAATTGAATTCAAACAGCTTAAACTACCATAATAACATTTACTAGCCAGAGGAACCTAAGACTTACTTGACACAGCACAAAAGCATTGAATATCAGGGTATTCTTCACTTTGTTTGCATGGACTGGGTCGTCAAGCCTTAAACCTAGCAAACTCTTTCCTTTGAAGTTAAGTACGAGTAATACAGTCACTTGATATGCTGCCTGAAATTTTCAAATCACAATTAATAGTAACCCTACGTGTAAAGTTATACTGGAAACAATCTTTTCACAAAGTGCAAATTCTAAAGCATTAACAATTCACAATGGCCAAAACAAAAGCCTGATGGTATTTATACCTGTATCAGCAGGTTTCTCCACATGATATTTGTTATTAGAGGTTCCCTGAAAACATATATATGGCATCAGTGCTTTTAGATGTACGGACTTCCATTCTATTTTGGCTTTTCCAATACCCGAGAACAGCGAAAAAAGAGAAACATCAACAAGGCATATAACCCAATTATCCATCAAATCAATGCAAATACAATAAAGATTTGAGATTGTTATCTCCGAACATTGATTTAAAAAAGTCCTGCCTCATTAATGGGCATTACATGCAATTCCTGAAGGCTTAACTTCCAAGATAGGCAGATATTAGCAAGAGCAAGGCAAAAATTGTCAATTAGGTCTGACAAGAAAACTTAAAACAAAGCTAGACTGGATAACATTAAAAACACGCCAAATTCTGCCAGCTGCCTGAAAACCCAATGACATCCACACGTTTCTAATTAGTCTAATCAGCGAATCCTACAATAGCAAGCGCGAAATTTATGCATAAAGAAAGTAGAGGAGAATAGAATTACTAATTTTCTTAGAAATGCTGTCCAGCTAATTTAAATTATTTCTTGGGAAGTACAAGAATCTTCACCCATTTCATGAATAAAAGAACACCCAATTGGGACAGACATTTAAACTGCTAAGTTGCCTTCCATCAGAGTTTCTTACTTGCGGCCAACTGGGGACCTATGCATCAGGTGATCTGTAGGTGGCTCAGTAGCCAACGCCAAAGCTCCAAGGGTATCCATGATAAGATTAACCCAGAGAAGCTGTATGGACAAACACAGACACAATAGAAGAGTCATTGGAAAATTTGTGGACAGAGAAAAGAAACTGTTTTGAGAGTTTGTTTTGGGGAGGAAGGGAAGGGGGGTGGCACAAACCTCCACTGCATTCAAAGGAACATCACCAGAAGATACTGCAGCCACAACATTAATAATGAGGGCCGCAACATTAACGGTAAGCTGAAACTGAATAAATTTCTGGATATTGGCATACACAGATCTACCCCATCGGACAACCTACATGCAGTAGATATTTGACATCCATGAATGCACTCTAGGAAACATTCCTCATCAGATAAACTACGAATTTGATGTAAATAACTAACCCTAACAACTGAACCAAAGTTGTCATCCAAGATGATGATATCCGAGCTCTCTTTAGCAACTTCTGTACCTTCAATGCCCATTGAAAGACCAATGTCGGCCTAAGTTTTGCCAAAATAACATTGTAAGAACACATTAGTACCACCATAATACTAAATATTATCACAACTGGTTATTGACTACTAAAAAAAGGGTCGATCACAAGCACCTCATGCAAAGCAGGAGCATCATTTGTGCCATCTCCTGTTACAGCGACAACATGTCCCTTCTTTTTTAAGGCTTGCACAAGCAGAAGCTTGTCACTCGGAGAAGATCGTCCCATCACCTACACATTAAATGGCCAATGTATAATTGTTCTCCAAATTTGCCACCTGAGAGATGATGTTACATTGTGCAAAAATACAAAATATATGAAAAAAGAATGCAAAGAAGACATGCAATTCATACCGAGATCTTCTCAGCCAATGCTTCCCTTTCTCCATCTGGGTAGCTCCGAAATACCCTTCCTTCAATAATATTAGGCTCTACAGCATGTTCATCTGACTGCAGTATCCCGCATTCCAAAGCAATTGCTTTAGCAGTCTTTAAATTGTCACCAGTGACCATTCGTACCTTTGAGAGGAGAAAGATTCAATTTGATTAATGTGGTCACATGATATCATAAAATGCACCCATCTTCAGTTATAAAATAAATAATAAGCCAATAAGAATACATGTATTTATGGACTGTCATTATAATGTAGTGTGTGAGAAGGCAACTCTAGATAACAGTTGTTGCACCTTTCACAGGAATAGCAATACACATCTCTATGAGCTTAATTTCAATTAAGCGCCATTAATGGTCTGAGACATGAACAGGCAAAATAACAAATGTTCACATGAAGAGTCATTGTCAATGGATCTAATGCCACATGAAAGAAAGGAACAATTAGGCTAAAAACTGGACATTAAAAGAATTGGAAAAAGAAAAAGAGAGAGAGAAAAAGAGAGAGGGAGAGAGAAACATGAAACAAACCAAATCTGCTTCCACATAGCTTAGATCAAGAATAAAACAAAGGGCTATTCATAAAAACTCTTCACAAACAGTAAAACATGGGCAAAAAGCAATACTGAAATGCAAAGTGACAGTTATGTAATGGATAAACTTGCAGAGTGTCTATATTAGTCTTTTTCTAAATTGGTACAAATAAAAAAGAGTAAACAACATGTATTAATACCAATTTGTCATCCCAACATGGAACACATGAAATCAATACACTAAAAGCATATCCTAATAAGTGATATTAATAACCCATCAAAAACACATGCTCAACTACAAACATTATTGATGCCACATAAATCCCCTCCAAAAGCAACATTAAAAACAGCATTGGCACCAGTTCACACGCTAACAGTAAGGGTTTTCAGCATGCCAAACCATCGGTTATAAATAGCTCCCAAATACCATCAAAAGGAATCAAAATGCAGAACTACAGTACAAAAAGAGCAGCTCAATTCATCCGGAAAAGAAAATTTGACAAAAAGAGACGTACCTTAACACCAGCATTTTGACATAGGTGCACAGCATCTTTGACACCTGGTCGACATGGATCCTGTTTGCAATAGTTATAAAACTCAGTATGCTTTCAATAGAAAAAACTTTGATAAATTCTCAATAAAAGGGCATATCATGTCCTGGAAATTGTATAAAGTCACACAAGAAAATGAGCAGAAGGCACATATCCAAGTTTTCACATTTACAGGCACAGAGACAGGACAGCAAGACAGTAGCATTGTCTAAGCATCTCATCCAACATCATCCCAGGTGCAAATCAGACCCAAATATATAAAAACACGTGTATACATACATAAATCCATAAAATATATCTATCACATACCTAATTCTAATCCAATTTTGTTCAAAGACAGTAATCAACAACAGAATTCTATGATATAGCAGATAAAATATGGTGTGCAATAAAAAATCTAACAGAAACTAGCTACAATTTCAGCAGAATGTCATACCTTTATGCCAATGATGGCTAGCAAGATGAGATCATCTTCAGGTAATGCCCATTGCATTAAATGTTCTTCATCTGCTGGAACTCTCTCAATCTCATATGATCTATATGCAATAGCAATACAACGCAAACTAACAGCCGCCATATCTTCTATAGCTTTCTTAAAAAACGATGACTGCAAACAAAGAACACTTTCACTACAAGGAACCCTATGATAATCTTATTCACCTCTGAAAGCCAGCAATTTGACAAACCTTATCTTCATCCATAGGTACTACATCACAATTTGCATCAATGTACCTCCTACATGAGGCTAAGACAATTTCAGCAGCCCCCTTCCAATGGATATGCACTTTAGAGTCAGGCTGCATAATAAAGGGAAATTTTAGACTAAAATGTCATCACAAATGCAGCTACATATTCTGATATAATCAAAACGAAATCTACTAGCCTGGAAAAGAAAACACATACTCTGGATTTAATTGCAAACATCCGACATAACATAGAGCAGAACACAAAATTGCAAAAAGAAAAAAAAAACATATTTACACTATTGCCATCCAGAAAATATGCTAATGACTTAGTTCCACAAACTAGATACAGTTCCTGCAAGCTACTAAATCATGGCTTTCAAAAAGATGACCTTTCAATCAGCACAAGATCAACTACAACAAGCTATACAGTGATAAGCTGAACAAATGAATGACAAGTTTTAGATAGTGACAGTTGATGTGCTCCAAAATCTAACAAAAATCAGTTTCCAGTGGACTTTGTTATTTGGTGCTAACATCTCCCTTAGTGTTTATAAATGTAAACAAAAAAAAAAAAAAACAAAAAAGCAACGACAACAACAATGAATTTCCATACTCTTTCATTAAATTTACTAGTTTTAACAAGTAGCCACATTACCAGTTTTACTGCCGTGCCACCTCTTTTTTTCTCCGAGTTGAATGGGGAAACATGGATAATTGTAGATTGTGATCGGATATTATCAAATTCCATCCCAAGCTGTGAGAAAGGAATCAATGACCACAAGTCATCATAGAATTAAAACTTACCCGACAAGCCAACATATAGGATTAAGTTAGAAAAGGAACCTTGAGTCCCCAAGCCAGAATAGCCTTTTCTGTTGGCGAACCAGAAACCTCGGGATCCTCCCCACCCTATCAAAGAACGATTGCAGCACACCACATATTGGACTCTTTAAATGGATTTTTGCTCAACCATGTCTTCAACACTATAAAATTTAGTAAAAATGAAATAAAAAAGAAAGTGTAACCACCTGAGGATTAAAGACACTGCCACTTGTATTCTGTGCAATGCCCTCAACGAGTAGAGATGAGGTCATGGAGGACAATTGTGACTTATTGTCAACAGGATCAACTTTTTGCCCACCAACATAAGCTTCAACAACAGTCATCTGTAAAATGAATCCATTGCTACTGAGATGTGTAGGAAAGAGGAGAGAGTATTGCAGTTCATCCTACTAGACAACCTTGTCCCAAAAGTCGAATCCATATTAGGTTACTTTAATTGTAGATTCTAATGAAATTAACAGGCAAGTCATTATTATTTGAATATCAAAAACTCCAGTAAAGTGATATGACAACAATACAGTGAAGAAAATCCAACTACAATATGATGATCATGGGATTTATATTCTCAGTGTATCAGTTCCACTGCATTTCAACTGGAATGGTTGGAACATTTTTGGGAACATTTAATGTAAGCAAACAAAGTGACACAGATACATATCAGTCAAATCATAACTCAATTTATCTATCTGGCTGTTGGCATATTCTAATATCATCCCTTGCCATCCATAATAAGAGAACAAAATTGTTGTCTTTATTCTTTGAATAATTCTCTAGCAATAACAAGTATTTCAAAAGCTACATGATGATTTACCTGGTTGAGGGTCAAGGTACCAGTCTTATCACTGCATATGGTAGTGGCAGAACCCATGGTTTCACAGGCAGAAAGCCGACGCACCTGCAATTTGAATTTTATTAGGATCGACCGAATTTTCGGGCAGATAAAAGCACAAATAAGAAGGTAGAAATGTACACACCAAGGCCTTATCTGCCATCATTTTCCTCATCGAATATGCAAGACTATATAAGAAAAAAGGTAAAAAAAAAACAAATAAGAAAAATGAGTATAGCTCAGAGATGATACCCTGCAAAGATAATGCATAGTCTAAGTAGAATTATGTCGAGAGTGAAGCCACAAGTGCAACGAATAAAAAGTCCAGTAATGTGATCAGTCTATCTCTACTTGGATGACACCCAAATCAAATGTCTTGCCATAAAACATTTAGGGCATTTTATACAACGAGAAACTTACGTTAATGTAACAGCTAAAGGAAGCCCTTCAGGAACGGCAACTACAACAATAGTGACCTACAAAAGAAAAATCATTAAGTAATAAAGAAATATAGGAATGCATGTTACCAAACAGATAGCCAATAATCTTCTCACCGCAACAGTGAGAATTTCAATTGCTCCATTAGTGGCATCACCAGCACTGGTTTTACCCGCATTAAACTGAAATTTTCCGCTGGGGCTACTAGAATGGCCAGTGAAGAATCTGCCAAAATAAATTGCTGTGTCAAAACAGACCAAAAGACTTCTACACACACAAAGCCTGCAGGAGAAGGATGGGGGAAGATGGTGAGAGTCACTTCACAATTACCTGACCAAAAGGACAACCAAGACAGCAAAAGCTACAGCCAGTCCAACTATGCCAATGAAAGTAGCAACTCCATTTAAGCGCACCTATAAGGAGTAATTTACAGCTAAAAGGTAACACATAAACCAAAACACAAAATTATAAACAGCACTGGAGAAAAAACGCACTTGCAATGGTGTTTCTTCACCAGTGTCTTCAGAAATGCTACCCATGAGTAATCCCCATTCTGTATTCACCCCAACACTTGTCACCTTAAAAATGCCCCCAAAAAAGTGTAAGAAATTAATTGGAGATGCACAGGAATATGAATACCATTTTAGCTTAAGGGAAGCGTCTCATTGTATCTTAAGACAAGAAAACCAGAGACACTAAAATTTTACCAGCATAGTGCCACTTCCATCCGCTACTTTGCAGCCTGCCATCAGAAATGCCTCCCTTGAATTCTTGGGACTCTGCAAATACAGTAATCATATTTAAATAAAAAAGAAAATGAAGTAATTGCATATTTGCATCATGCTCAAACAAGGTCCACAGGCTTACAATCTTGCTTTCTCCCGTCATGCTAGATTCATCAATACCGAGAGAGTGGCTGGTAATCAAAATTCCATCAGCAGGTACCTATCAACTTCAAAATGTTGATACCATCCACAAGAAATTTTGGTTAACTAGAATAGAATTTGTGTGAGACAAGGCATATACTTGGTCGCCAATCCTGAGGGGTACAACATCACCAACAACGATGTCATATATTGAAACCTCAACTCTCCTGCCACCTCTGATAACCTGCACATGCATCTCTCCAACAATAAGAATATGGAAATGTATAGACAACACAAAGATAGCTTCCTCTTGTAAGACCGGACCTCCATACGTATGTTTCTCTTCTCCTCATTTAAATTCTGGAACTGAAGAGATTGTCTGTAATCACTTACAGCTGAATAAGGAAAAGGGAAAAAGGAAAATAAGTACACTCTCTTGTACTGAGGAATGATATGCAGCGAACATTCTTATGGCTGCTTAAAGTATGAATGTTTATGAAGAAAACAACAAATAGAACAACCATCAGACGAAGGTGAGGCACAACAACTATCCAGTATGTAAAGTACCACTATCAAGCTGGCTTGAATTTATGAACCAACAGAAACAATAACAACATATAACAAATGCAAAAGAAAAAATGAATGAACACAATTGACACGTGGATTGCCCCCAACTGATCTTTCTGATCACGTGCAATAATGTCTTATACATCCAAAGATAAGAGAGGCACACAGATTGACTTAATGTCATTTAAGGAACACACTATATGTAAGGTAAAAACACAAGCCCAGGTCCAAAGAGTCGGTGAGCAAGATCAGCTTCAGAAAGTCATTCACAGTATTCAGCCAGAGATATACCACAATCATAGCTTGAAGGAACAATCAGGCCAAAATGACCATACAAGCATGCAGAGAAATGCACAAGCAGACAGCAAAACATAAATACACATGCTGGATTATTCAAACAGCCAAGCATAAAAACTGAAATTCCTAGAAGTTGGGAGATTCCTTGGCATAAATGTTGCACTTGAATTAGAAGCAGTTCTATACCTTGAAATTATGAAGAGGCTCAGTGGACTAATAGTTCTAAACAGCTATGAAGGAATCAGAGCAACCTTTTTTTTGGCAATTATTTACACATAATAATATTCAAAAAACAAAAGTAAATGAAAAAATGGAAAGTGAAACAGAAATTTTACATGTCTGCATTCAACTTAAATTCACCAATATAGGTTAAACACACAAATTAATGCTAACCATCAACTTAAATTTAACAATTTAGAAGTTTCTGTGTGGATACATATTTTTTTATGCTCCACTTTAGTTCAAAAATCACCAAATTATAAGGATATTTAATTGCCATGTATAAACCTAACCAATTAATATCAATGACAAATAACTACATCTTCCCTATGCATTAACATGGAAAGAAAACAGTGATGCAATAATCAATCTCCAATCAATTTGCATTTTTTTTAAAGGTGTAGGAAAATGGTTCACATTTTTTTTTCTTTTACAAATATTGCATTTTACTATTGCCACTTCCTGAAATTCTATGTTGGACTAGATTTGACAAAGCTCAGCAAGACATTACATGACAATCAACTTTAAGATGCATGAACCAAGTGATTCCAGACAGTAATTGACATCTGAATCCACAAATTTCTAAAATCACAACCTATAAACCAATACAAGCACAACCTAACATCCATGAACATGAACATTTGACAAACTAAGCATCAAGTGCCCACACCTATGGTTCCTAGCTCTGATGTCTAAGACCTAAATATTGCTGCAATAGCAAGACTTAAGCTATAAAATTTAGTATACCAAAAATTACGCAATTACTTTCATGCATTGCAAATTCCAGCGTAGCATAGATTTCGACATATCTACCTGTCACAATAAACTCATATCTAACCGCAATAACAAGAATTAATCAAGAAATGTTGTATACTCAAGCACACATTTACTTCAATGCATTGCAGACTCCAGTGCAGCATCAACTTCAACATTTCAAAAAGCTTAGAACATGTGTAGATGCAAGTCAATACCTGTCACAATAATGATGAGGACGACGGCAAAGGCAATGCTGGCCCCATCATACCATCCTTCGTCGATACCCTGCAGGAGAAATAAAGTAGAAGCCATGATAACACTGGAGTCTCAAGTAGCAAATGATAAACAATAAAAGGGTGTCTCAGTATGCAAGGATCCCACGCAGTTCTGAGGAAGGGTTAACAAAAAAACTCAAGGAAGGCTTACAAGCCCTCAGTACCAGTGACAAAGAAATGCCAAAAAGAAGGATATAGCATCAAAGGAAAATAACAGCAATGATAAGCACTCATCAACGAATTGAAAGAAGTCCTTCAATCCTCAATCTGAGAAGTTACTTGCAGTTGTACAATCACTGTATAAAGCCCTCATGTATTGAAAGAAGCTGTCTAAAACAAAAGTATTTTGAATATGAACCAAGCAGGTGTCCCATCAACATAGCAATTATCTCTGATTGAGACTAATGTTGTATTATCACATTTAGTAAAATTAGCTACATGCACTAATCACGTTTGTGCACATGCTCCTGATCAGAAAGAATCAGAAGCCATTTTAGAACTACTTAATAATATATCCATACTTTACAAACTTATCTCGAGAATGCTGTCTTTAGAAAATCCCCATAAATTACAAGCACATTGAAATATCAATCAAAAGTTCAAACCAAGACACTCAACCAATCCACCAGATGTAATCCATTGCTTTTGAAAATCATTTTATCAATAATTATAGGATTACGAAATTTTAGAGAAGAAATATCTTTTTAATAACATGAAAATTGAAAGCAAGTTTTTTTTTTTTTTTTTTGCATATTCATGCACAAGGCATAGCTTTTTAAACCAATCAAGCATCCTTTGCTCTTGAAAATTGAAAAAGATATTATGTATTGCATTCCAAATAAAGATTCAAGTCTTTTAAGAGAGAGAGAGAGAGAGAGAGAGAGAGAATGATTAAGACTTCAAAAATGGATAACTACAGTTGTTACATTGTCCTGCAGTACACACACACACTCATGGACAGTTACCTCTGTTTTTATGCCCAGCACTAAAGAAGCCACAGCAGCTACCATCAGTATGATTAAAGTGAGATCTTGCCAAGCCTCCCAAAGGAACCTCTACACCATATTAGCACAAAAATCACATTATTAAAGTTAATATGATTTTCTCCAAAAAATCCACAGAAATTGGATTATTATCTTTAGAAAAGCATAAAATTTAAAATAATAAATTAAGTACAATAATCCTAGTTGACAAGAGAACTTGTAAATCTGTAGTAGCAATTACCCAAAATCTTCTTGCTTTCTTCCGAGGATATGTGTTCGATCCAAAAACATTTTTCCGCTTCAGTAAATCTTCATCATCTCCATGAATCCCCTTTTCTAAGTTTGTTTTTAAGGCCTCTGAAATCCCTTTAGCCTGAGTGCAATGTATGCAAAATGCATAAGAAAAAATAGGGAAAAAATTAATATAGAACAACTAAAACAGAAGCTACTGTAGAGACTTAACCCCCCCAAATTCCTGCAAAGCATTAAGATTATGATCCCTTGTGATTGCAGTAAGTTGCTCTTGGGTAATTCTAAAATCACCGCCGGGTGTTGGCTGTGACACTGATACACCTGTTAATAAAGAGACAGAGATTAAAAAAACAACACAACCAACATATTGAAAGATGAGAACAATGCACTTAGAAAGTTGAGAACAACCAAAGACCACGCAGAAGGACAACATATTGAATAACCACTTTACTATTATACTATAAGACCATGCAAACAACAAACAAGAGCTCTGGCTTTATGTAACCTGAAAATTGTGTCAACAACCAATCTTGCAGCATATAGTACCATCAGGGAAAAACATTGACAAACAAGAAGACAGTTCAGGTGTGTAAGCGAAGACAGAAACAATACCAGGGCAACATTATATTACAAGCAAATTGGATAATCACATGAAAAATAAAGAAAGAACAGAAGCGCAACTGAATCATCGGAAAAAATAGATCACTTGAAAGTCAACAAATCTCACACCAAACAAACAAGACTTAACAAATCAACCCATCAAGGAGAATATTGAAAGAAATGTCAAGAAGTCATAAGAGAAACACCACAAGGGATGGGAGACCTAAAGAGAAACCTACATTTTGATCCCTAAACACATAACGTGTGTAGAAAGACATGAAGCAAAGGGCTGAAATATTAATAAGGGGGTTGCAAGCAACCAAATAGCGACACCAGGCTACATCTTCAAGATGTCCCACCATCTCAATTGTATTGGATTGTGTTTCTGCATTATATGATTAATTTCACAAAGTTGCAGACAGTATACTATAAATAGCCATAAATTAGAACCACATGATTCAATAAATACACGAGCAATCTTTATTTACAGATTAAAACAATATCACATATCTCTTGTGTGTCTGTGTGTCTTGCATCAAGCACAAGAAAGTACAGCAAAAGGACAACAAACCATTTACTCGGAGCCCAGCTTCCTTAAAAAGATAAGCAGCCTAATACAGAAGAAGACACAAATCAAAAGAATGGCACTGGAATGCATAATATTTTCAGAAAAAATTAAAATTAAAAATTAAAAATTTCAAGAGAGAGAGACAGAGATAGTCACGCACTCGAATAGCTTGTGCATGAGCTCGTATCTTCCTTAGTATCTGCTTCTTCTCTTCTTCCTTCTTCAAGTCCAAAGTGTACCGGAATCGACGAGAAGCATTAAGAACAAGTGCAGCTTGCTACAGAGGAAGTATCTCCGTTAGACCAAAAATTACAGCAAAAAAATAACCCTCCAAAGCCACAACATTGTTTACAACGGATACTGCACACACACACACAGATAGCATCCTCTGGTGCGAACAGCAGTCAGATTATTGATCAAAAATTAAAAATTAAACAAAAAGACCATATTATTGACACATCAATCATCGTGAATAACATGCTAAACAGCCTGTAGTTTCATAAAGGAAAGTTTGAGATCTAATTTAATTCGTTCCATTCCAGAAGAGGCATAAACAGTGCACGTTCCTTATTAAGATTATTCAGCTACCAGAAAATAACGTAATATTATATAATCCATCTAATAAAACAAATATGAAAAAATAATAATAATAAACTGACAGAAATAAGAGTTTGATCGTATGGTATATATTATTATACCCTCCAGCGGCGCAGGCGGTCTACGGAGGCGTTTTTAGTGTTCGGGATGTAGAAAGTACTTGTCGACTCCTCGTCGCCGGAGCCGTCGTCGAATTCAGAAGAGCGGCCGCCTCCGGTCTCTAGGTCTCGTCGACGCCGGTAAGGCGAGCCTTTGAATAGGCTAGTCATATTACTGTCGCAGGAGAGATGGCACCGTTAGTCTCTCTCTCTTCTCTTTCACTCTCTCGCCACCAATATTCACTCCTCATCCAAACAATCTCTCAACTCCCTCTATCTGCACTCTTTCCATCTAACCCTCTCTCTTTTCTAAGATTTTCTCCAAAGAAATTTTATAAAATAAAATAAAAAAAAAATCACACACAAGGAACCCACGTATTTTTCTTCTTTTCCTTTTTTTTTTCTTTTTCTTCTTGGATTTTATACTCAAGAGTGAGATTGAAAAATAAAAATAAAAATAAAGGACAAAACAAAAAAAAAAACGTTTTGCTGTTTGACCGCTACTTTTATAAACTTCAAGACTTTATTTTCGTAAGTAGGGTTTTCTTTTTTTTTTTTCGTTCAATTATTGCCTTCTTCACACCACCGAGACAAAGAGACAAAAGACACACGCGAAGGAAAATAACACAATCGACGTGACTGTGTATCTTTATCTTTATTATATATATATATATATATATATATATATATATATATATATATATATATCTTTTTTTAAGTAAATAGAATATTTTCAGAGAGAAAGAATGGAGAGATTAAAGATCGCCATTACCGTATCCACCAGGCTTTACCGTCTGGACAAGTGAAATAAACGACAAAGAAGTTCTTCTTCTCCTTCTTTTTGTTTCTTGTACGTACTCTCTCACGGTTTTTTTTTGTGTTGTTTTTTTCTCACCCTGAAAAGCAAATTTTCGATGCAGTTACAACAATTTATATATGTAACAGTAGCCGGCCTGGCCTTTTAAATAAGGGAATAATCTAGAATACCTCGGGGACGCGTAAGAATACAGGGGAAATTACAAAATAAATTCAGTTCTATTATATAAAATAAAAGACTCTTAAATTTACTTCTTTTTTTTTCTTTCATATTGTCGGAAATAATTTTGTTTTTAAAAAAAATAAAAAGTTGAAGAAATAGAAAGTAGAAATAAGATTAAAAAATACCAAATTCAAGAAAAAATGAACTAGAAAATTTTGGAGTTGGATTGATGGGAAAACTTGAAAATGTGAAAAATTGAACTATTGGGTAAAAAAAAAAAAAAAAAGAACCTGTTGATCATGTAAAAGGAAAGATGGAAGTAAATCGTCTTTTGCTGAATAGAACAGGATTCATTACCAAATTTTTCTAAATTGTGACTCTCACGCAGTTTCCATGTGATTTCTCGCATGGCTTGTTGCATTACACTCCGAAGGTCACGAGCAATTAACAGAAAATTTTGCTTTATAGAGAAGCAATTGCCAAGTGCGTGCCAGAATCCCGCGTTTTATGCAAAGGCTCCTCGTCTCTCCAAAAGGCAGATTTGCCGACAAGCCTTATTTATTTTCTTTTATCACAAAGAAATTAGTCAAAAATAGTTGGCCGACACACTGATCGAAAATAACATGCTCGGACATAGGCGCGGATTCAGTCAGTTAGTCAAAAATACACAAAATTCCATTTTGACCTAAAATCTCAATACTTTAAAAGTGAAAACGTAAAATTCCAATCGTCAGAACATAAAGTTTAAAAATTTTAAGGTTTAATATGTCTAAAATTTAAACAAAATATTCGGAAGTAACCCACACTACACTTCTTGTTAAATTCTATTTCTTGAAAAATTTAGTATTGATCCGTGATGGGACCTTTGAGTTATGTTTACGCGTTTCCTCTCGTCCTTTTCTTTGTGGCTTGTGCGCGATTTTGGTCCCTTCGCCTCGCATTAAAGCAGAGGACGCGGTTTTCTCGTGACACTGCATTTTGGTCAGGTTCGGACCCAGAGTCCGGCCATTACATCGTTCTATTTTTAAATTTAAATTCAAAAACAAGCTTCGGTTTCTCCAACGAATGTTCGACTGTCTTCCTGCTTCATTATTCTCTAATCTCGACACTCTAGACCTTTCGACTGCCATCCATGAAACTCGAATTTTGATTTTTATTTTCATATAAAAATTCATTGCGTTATAAGTTAAGTAATATACAGTTTTTTTTTATTTTTAATAAATCTCACAATTATCTATCAGATTTCAAACTAAAAATTCAAGATTTGAATTTGGATCAAATTCTGTAATTACATATATATATATATTATCTTGGTTTTTAAAGATTTCATCGAGCTAATAAGTTGACCCGAAAATATTTGAAAAGTATTTGTATCATATCTTGTTAATTGAAATTGTAACACGACCAGATACTGAATATCCTAAAATCTTCATAGATGGATACTGTTTTTTTTTTCTTTTTTCCTGGGGAGTATAGTTGGATATTGTTCAACATCAACGGCAAAAAATTTTAAAAGAAAAAATAAAATTTTTGATTAGTTTCACATCTCCCATGAGCTCAATTTCGTTATCATCAAACTAACTGAAGTCATATATGTCACTTAATTTGTTATTTAGAGAAATACTTTTAAAATATTATTTGAGTTTACTCGATAGACTTGAAATTCAAGAACATCCTTACCTATAAAATGAGCTAAGCCTAATGCATGACTATAACCTCGACTCATCCGAGCACAGTCAAATGACACATATAAACCCATAATATACGACTCAATAGGCAACTAAAATGGATAGCTAATAAAATTAACAATATTTAATAAAGTGACTAATAACCAATATTTTTGTATTTCATCAACGTATAAGTTTATTCTCAATGTGTGGAATCGTGGATAATTGGGCAAAAATTAGTGGCTAGTGAGTCACTGCTTGTGGCCTAACAGCAAAAGGCAGGTTGGTAAATGTCAAAAATGTCAGTGGCAGGTGAATTAGTGACATGTAGTGTTGTAGTTGAGTCACGTCTGTCTGTGTCATAGAACGATAGAAACTCTAAACAAATACAACTTGACTGTGTGCTTGATAAACGCACTCATTAAGTTCCTCTTTTGCTTGTAAATAATATGATAGGTCATGTTATTTTTATCCATTTTTCCCTTTAAAAGGAGATTCAATAAACACTCTGTTTAATCTCGAACCTTAAAGATTTCTCCCATTTTTAACCTTTTTTTTGGGCCTATATGAAGTTTCTACCAATAATTTTTTATGCCTCAAGAAATGGTTACCATAATAAAGGAAAAAAATGCGAGAAGAATTTTCATACCTGGATTCACTGAAATTCTATCTCTTGGGTGTGACAGCAAAGTGGAAAGACACCGTAAAGTGACGTACGTCTGCACCAGCAAGAATAGAGAGAGATTTGACGATCAGTCGGCTTCCCACTTGCTATACACTTTATAATAATGGTCTTCATTTCAAGTATATACCCCGCCAAACCCATCATAGACATAGAAATCTAGCATTTATGTGACTTGGGATTTTTACATAGCACTGTCCTAATCAGAAAAACAAGGATACAACAGAAAACAGCATTAACTTACAATTGCTGGGCTTATTGTAGTTTCAATGACCAACAAAAAACGAAAGAGAGAACACTCTTCCCCATTCAAATACATGATGCTCAAGTGAAGAGAATAGAGATGACACTGTTGTCTAATGCTAGGGAAAAGTTTTAAGTTTTAGACTTTCTCCGTCAACTTAATTTTTCAAAAGACAATTATACCCAATGCAATTACATTACTAGCTCCTAGGCCCATAATCCATGAAATTGGATTACTCCTAACCCACCAACTCAGGTAAACTAATGCAATAACTAATCGCACTAGAGCTCATAAGTGCACTCTTCTGTATCGAGAAAACCATTCCTTTCTTGAAGAAATGTAGATTTGCTATATACGCTCCTTTTTTTTCTTTTCTTTTTTTTCCTTTCCCTTAATTCAGTACAGAAAAATGTATCAGCATAACTTTTTGAAACTTGAGTAAAATGATCCGAAGTTGTCTTGACCATACCTGTGCGTAAAAAATGGATGCAAATTGGGACGCACCAAAATTACAAATGGCTGATCGAGTACAGGCTTTAGAATGAAAACAAGCTGGAAAAGACGGAGGACTTCACCTTAGATAATAAAGAGACAGATAAAGGTAAAGAGCTTGGCACCTATGGAATATATACATATTCCTTTCATTGGAATTAAAATCTTCTCAATTTAAAAGTCCCACTAGCTCTATTGGCTTTACGAAAGGAATAAATCGTATCGAAACCTCTATCACCAATCGATAGATTATATTTAAAACTCTAATTCTAAGTTACTAACTATTGTACATATTTGTCAAACAATTAACCCCATGAGATTGACTCATCGAGGAAAGGATGGACCTAAGATGCATAGGTAAACTGCACTTTAGTTATAAGGGTTCAAATATTGGTGTTGTGAATGTGTACGATTTTATCAAGAGATTTATATAAATTAACAAGTTCTAGCTGGAATTTAGTGATCACCAGAGTGAGATTTTTCCTCATAAAGGAAAAGGAAACCCACAAACTCTACGCTCTTACTGTGAGGAATTGTACCCGGAAGAGAAGTTTCGTGCAGGCTTCCTGAAGCTTTTTTGGTTATATTCTTCTTATCTTAATTTAACTTGTGGGTTGGCGTACGTTTCCTGGTTTCTTGCACGTTTCTTGGTTTCTTGCTTATTAGCCTGAAGAATCAATGGTGTAAGCATGTGAAACCAGCTCTTTATTGGGGGGGGGGGTTACAAATATGTCCCTCTCTTTGTTCCACCCATAGAAATTGGGCGTAAAGCATGACACGAACAGATCAACATAGGCATTGCTCTCACCAATTTTCCTTTGGTTTAATGATACTGAGGATTGTCTCGCAGGCCTTATGAGCACGAGTTCCATTCCTATGGCAAGTAAAAAGACGAAACCCCAAACAAAAAAAAAAAGGTTCTGGGTACAAAAGCTCAGTCGTCATGTATTAATCTTTCTAAAGATGAACTTCCTACTTGAGTAGTGTAGGGATGCCTCGAATGAATGCATTTTTTTTTTTTCTTTTTCCTCAAACCTCTTCTTCTATGAATCGTAAACAATTTACTATAACAGAACTAGCTTTTTTTTTTTTTCCTCCAAAACTTAAAAAGATTGAAATGCATATCTAGCTTATACTAACCAGCTTCACATGTTAAGCGTTCGAAAGAACGATAATAAAATGGCAAAAACCCAAAACAATCCAAAGCATACCTCGAGGATACAAGGAACTGTGTCAATGTCACTAATAAAGCACTGAAACCTTGCTTCTAGTCTTGATTTGCCGATGGAAACTGGCAGTTTCAATGTAAAGTTTTCCACAGTTATTTTTTCGAATTCATAGTGGGAAAGTAGCTTGCTAGGAACCTATCTACTAATTAAAATCGCTAAAAGTATGATCCTCTTAATGTAGACCGATTCCGACGACTCGCAGTCCATTGTAAATTTCAGGGAAAAGGGCATTTGTTTTCTTTTGACTTTCCCCCCCCCCCAGAATAAGAAAGATTTTATTATTAATAAAAGGAAACAATAGTTGGGAAATCCTAAGCATGACTGCCTGAGTTTCAAAATGTAGACTTTTCGATTGTTGAGCTATTGAATTTATCGCAGATGTTGTTCACACATTCGGCGCTTCAGCTTTGGGGTAGAGAGGGACGAATGGAACAGTGAAAGATTATTATTATTTACAACCTATTCTACTGTTTGAATCTGTACTATTATTACAACCTATTCTATTCTCACCAATATGTCCACAACTATTGCATTAAACTTCGTTGGTCCCCGCACGTTCTGCTATTTAACATACCGAATTTTGGAGTAGTTGTTTAGGCCTATCACGATAGTGGTATTCCTTTGCCTTCGGTTACATTTTATTTTTTGATTTTTCAGTAGTTGTTCATTTGACCGACAAAAATTACAAAGTGACAGACATGGGTCACCCTTGAAGAAAACGACAAATAAAATAAAGGAATGATGATCTGCCCAAATTAAACTGCTATACTGCACTTGTCCAACTCCATTTCGATGTTTTTAAGGGTGCTTGACTTAATGGGTACAACAATTATAAGTTATTTTTAAAAATATTATTAACCTGATTATTTGTCAAAACAATTCAATTTAAACTGTGAATCACTACTTGTCAATTATAAAATATTGCCACCAATTGTTAACTAAAGCAAACCGACCTTTACTCCAAAACCAAAACTTCCAATTGCAATGTTATTTCTTCGCCTAAGCTCACTCTTTGGTTGGTGTATGTGAACAGACCAAGTGCGGATTTAAGTTGAGCGTATTTCAATAGTACTCGTCTTGGAATCAAATCATATCAAGCGCCAACTTACAAGGCACGGCATGCTTTGATTGATTGGATATATTATATTCCTAGCTGATTCCTCAGCTGATTCTAATTAAAAATTCTATTGGAACATATAGTTAAAATGCATAATTTCCTACCAAATTACCAAAAGGACGGAGGAGAAGAAAAAGTGGGAACGGAATGACTTTCAAAGATCATCTACGTCGTAGCTCCTACTTTTGTCCATAATCCTGTTTCGATCTTCATTTTCTTGTCGCCCGATCTATTTATCCTTTCCTACTAGTTACAGCCTTGGATGTAATTAATTATTTAAGCTTTTCAATTACCATTAGAAATAAGAGTTATGTCCTATACATAACTATATGTTGGAACCTATATATAACTGGAAATGTTGGCGATGAACCCTTGAGGGGCCCTAATAAAATCACAGGTTGCTATTGCAAAGACCTATGAACATTAAGAGATCAGGGGCAACACATCATCGACACTGCACTTGATGTCTTATACGTGTTCCAGTTAGCTAGCTCACAAAGTAGTCGATCAAAAAAGTCTTATAATCTGATTCTTTTCTTGCCACTGGATCAAACCGAACAAGGAAAAGGGAGAAGGAAAAGCAACCAGGATAAACATGCTGATTCAGAGGTTTCTTGATGATGATATATTCTTATATTCCAAAGTATATATTTGTATATCTTATTGCCAAGAAGTTGCCAATACATTTACTTACCTTATCCAGAAACAAGATCAGACAGTTCTCCAGGAAACTTCGCGGCAGTGGGGCTGAGCTTCGTGGCTTGACTTTTAGGGTATTAGAGCCCACTTGGCTATTCACTAGAGGATTGAGAAGATTAATTTAGCTGGATTGATAGACTTTTGATTTGATACCGTCAAAAGTTAAGAACAAGAACAAAGATGGAAGAAGAGAGCAACAAAGCTAACTAGAATATGGTATCAAGTGAAGGACGCCAGTTCTATTGGTAATATTTATGATTTGTAATCCTTGTAGGGCAAGTTCACTGGTAGCCCATGTGGAAAGTACCCATATTTGTTGCCTTGGACGTGAAGTGAGTGCAGACGCGATAATAACACATCACCAGTTGTTGGAATATGCTAGCCCCATGCCAGCTGCCGAAGCAATTATCCCTTTTTGAGCACGCTACTCGAGATCAATAGTCCACCGTGAAATTTCTAGGAAGGAGCTCGAACATGATGACGGCATACTCATGGTACGTAACTCGTGTGGTTGTTAAGAAACAACCGACAAGGTGCAGTGTCAAATTACTGGTGACGGGTCCAATGAAGCAATATGATGAGTGTGGAGACGTAAAAAATTTCTAGGACATGTTAAATTTCCACTAATTTGGATCGTGATACAAAGTCGGGAAAAGGGGATTTGGTCTATACCCTAGAAGTATAATTGTATAACTAGACCTCTGAAATTCATTTTTTCCGAGTGCAACCGAACCAAGTCCACCGTCAACGTTTTTTAGTTGGAGGCCAACTAAATTCTACTGATAACTAATTAAATATGTTGAATTGTGAAATGGAAATTAAGTATGGCTCTATCAAGTGCTGCGAAACGACGCATGGAAGATATGTCTCCTCGTTGGAATCTGTGATTTTTTATTTTTTATTTTTATAATTAATTGAAATGAGAAGCAGGTTCGCTACCCCACTAACTCTTGCGTGAAATATTGCACTCATAAAAGTTACGGGCATAAGAAAATAGGAGGTAGAGTGGCGTGGTGCAGTTGAGATTGTTGGTTATAATTAACTATCATATATGAAATAATACTTTAATCGTAATTGATGTTCCTAATCGCATCGCATCCACCTCTTCCCTTGTTTTTGCGTCCTCATAGGACTCTATTGCAATCATTCGTGTTTTACGCATCTGAAGAGACCTTACCACGCTTATGTCGGGGCCAAAAGTTAACAGCCTCTACGATTGGGGTCACACGACGTAGAATACTACCAATCCTAGGTTATAGTTATGGATTAGACATCCGTGGCGCTTGGAAGTGTTGTTTATGGGATTCTGAACCTACCAATACTCTCCTTTCTTTCGTTAATGTTTTGAAACAGAATCTGAAACGGGGACATTGTCGCTACCACGCGTGTTTGTTAGCTTTTATTGGGATTTTGAGTTCTTATTAGCTTGAATTTTTAAACTTAGTATGCTCGACAAAGACGGTAGGTCCCATTTTCGGTACACCTTATTCTTTTTTACGATATATGGACCGCCTCATATGACACCGGCAGAGCTAGAAATCCAAAATCCAATAGGAAAGGGGAAAAAAATAATAATATGTGGGAGACTATAGATCTCTAATTATAAGAAATGATAAGATTTTAAATGTAAATATATGAGTTATATAATTACAATAATTTTATATTAAAAAAATAACATATGAGTAATAAATATTTATAAATTTAATATTTTTAAAATTTTAAATTAAAAAATAGTATTAAATTTATAAATTTATTATTTACTCAAATTTTATTTTAATTTTTTTCTTAATTTTAAATTTTTATATTTTCTCAATAAATAATATTAAAAGTGATGATTCGATAATGGCTAAAGGAATTTATAGTTTGATAAGAGATAAATATAAATGATTATATTTCTTATTTTTTGAATTACAAATATTCGTAAGAAAGAGTGTTAAAATTTTAAATATAAATATATAAAATATATAGTTAAAAAGTTGTATATAATAATAATAATAATATATAAATAAGAAAATATAAATTTATTATTTTAAAATTTTAAATTAAAAAATATATATTAAATTTATTAATTTCTAAAATTTTATTTAAATTTTATGATTTTAAACTTTTACATTTTTCTTACAAATAAAACTCCCTTCTCATGACAATAAAGGGGAGCTCCCCTTTAACAAGGACTTCAGAAGTAGAGTCCTTTGAAGTTAGTTCCTTAGTCTGATCACTCCAACTCGAAGAATAGCACGCTTTAGTACTAAAAAGCTATTAAATTATTTTTAAATTTATGTATATCTCATCAAGTCAAAGTCTTAATTCAATGACTCAATTTTCATGTGTTAGGTAGGTACAATTGTACACGACAAATTGGAACCTTTTTTTTTTTTTTTTGGGTCCCCTCAAAGGAATCGCATGTTAATGGGTTTAATGATTTTGTTTATGTGCATGGGATTGCACAAACCCATGGGTGTTCTAAAACGTCGGTGCAAACGTTTTCTTTCTAAAATTGAGTGTCCAGTTCTAATTGATAGTCCAACACGAATTAGGTTTTGTAGAGATTTAATTTGTTTAATTATAATCCGACATAGACGGAATTTTCTAACAATAATAATATGTTCTACGCGTGAACATAATAATGTAGAATAAACTAATTATGATTCCGTTGTATTAACGATGATACGCAGTATCAACGCAAAAGTTACACACGTAACCATCAAAATAGTGGGAAGGCTGATGATCAATAGACATCGAAATATTAGTTAGTTATTTAAATTTTTATTTTAAAATTTCACATTTTAATTTAAATATATATATATATATATAATTTAAAAAATTGAAAAAAAATATTTTATTGTATAATTTATATTTTAATAAAAAATATATATAAAAGTTGGTCGTGGGCTCGGGCGTCAGTGTCATGTCCCTTGGCCCATCACTGCCAGTAAATTAAGTCATGCGTAAGAGGGACGCCAGGCTCCTTCGCTTCCCATTTCAGATGAGCTTTGGGAAATTGGAGCTGCCCACATGGCCACGAAGTCAGAAGTCCTTCTCTGTCTCTGAGGCTCTCCCATCGAACGTGGTTTCAGGCTCTTATAGCGGGGGAAACCCTAGTGCACCGTCAATCGTGGACCCCCCTCACTGTCTTTTGTCGGTAATCCACGCTGTTCCAATGGGACCCACCCAGTGGCCCAAACGACAGGGTGACTTTCCTCTATTTGACTGATCCTTCGTATTTATTTAGCTGTTCGAACCTAAAATTGAATTTTAAATAATTAAATTCATAATTAATGTATACCAAGTCAATTATTGAAAAACATAAAAATATATCAATAATAAATCCCGCTTTTTTAGAGATTTTCAAAGCATAGCTCTGCTGGGTATAATGCTGAATATTACAATTCAAATATATCTATGGCTCCAAGAGTCGGTTGTTATCGTGGAACTTGGAATTGTATACTAATAATAGCCATAAAAACAGATGCAAACTTGTGAGACCATGGACCTGCCGGGACATTTAGTCCACAAAAAAAAAAAGAAAAGAAAAAAGAAGAAGAAGGAAAAAGAAGGCAGTTGCAACGACTTGGAGGGTGAAACTGACCAACATTGTCAGTATTTGTGTGCTCCCTCATTAAGGAAGTAGTTCGGGTTCTGTGGAAATTGTTTAAAGACAGCAATCAACAAACAGGACAAGGAGCTTGTTTCTTTCAATACTTGGTTATGGAAGTCTAATATGGCTGCAAAAGCAAAAGATAAACCCAGCTGCAGCAAATTCTGATTGATGAAGATTTGTTACGTGGGCGAGGCTGAACACTTGTTTCTACCACGGGAGCAAGGAAGACACTTGGTTGAGCTTATTGGTACAATTGTACTCTGGCTTAAAGCATCTTACTAGAAACACAATTAAAAGATTAATATGTAAGTAGAAAACTTAAAAAAAAAAAAAAAAAAGAAAGAAAGAAGGAATTTCCTGTATGCATGAATTTATAGCTATTGAATTAAGATTGTTACTCATCCACGAAGATATCACTTAAACAGATTCTCTACTCATTTGAATGTGACGCATATTTACTGGATCAGTGCTTAAGTATATAATTGAAAAATGAATTGAACAACCTGTGAAGGGGAGCAGAAGCCATGGAGATACTACTACGTAGTATTGGAACATGGGAAGGAGAGAAAAAAAGAAGGGCCGTACGACTGAGGTAATGTTGAAGGAGAAGCATCGACCGATTGCACGAGTCAAGTCAAGCTACAACTTTCTCAGCGTGCTCTGGAATTGCTCTGTACTCCTGGTACAAAAAATCTATCTCTCGTACAAAAAATCAAACATCAAAATGAAAAATATTTCTGAAGATGATCTTACAAGCTTGCGTCAGATTTTGGTTCGGCGAAACTTCCCGGAAGAAATGCAGAGACATTTTAGTACTACTAGTGGTCTCAATCACGGGCTAGTTGTTTTTTTTTAAAAAAAAAAAAAAAACAGAAAGGTCACGGGCTAGGAAAAATGGTGATCGTTATGACGTACACACAATAGGGAAAATAAATAAATAAATAAATAAATAATAATCATAAGTTGAGCCATGACATAAAGTTTGATCAAATCTGCCATTAAGTTAGCTGAATTTTTTAAGCATCGGATTTAAATTATGTGGAACAAGGGCGGGTACATTTCAATTTCATATTTTTCTATGCTTAAGTGAAATTTGGGACCCATGTCTTTGTGAAAGCGGGAAAGGAAGGAAAAGGTTGTTATGACAGTTGATGTTAATCACGACTTAATAATAATAATAATAATAATAAACGACGATACTCCCAATTTTGACCACTCCAAGCAAAAATTAATGCAATGTGGACCAGGTCTAAATTAAAAAAAGAAAAAAAGTAAAAGAGAATCATTCATAATCATAATTAGTTTAATAATAAAAATAAATTTGAAATTACATATATTAAAAATTAATATTAAGTTAGAATTTGTGAGAGTATTCTATATTTCAAGTGGCAAATCGCAGTCATAGAGTTGGTGTGGCGTCCTATCAGCGACTTCTGCATTTGTTTGAAAAAAATCTGGTCGTAAAATAAGAGAGAGAGAGATTTAAAAAAAAAAAAAACTCACAAATGGGCCAAATCGATTGGATCAAAGAGGACAGCAAAGAGGCCCAGAAAAATTCGATCGAGCCCATGAAAACTCAACAGTAAACCGTAAGCCCTGCCAAGACCCTAATAGCTCCGCCCCCTCCCCCCCACCATTGCTCCGCTCTGTTCTACAGTCCCGCCCACATGAGAATGGTATAGAACCCCCTCCCTCTCCTTCTTTCTTTCTTTCTTTCAGATTCTTTGGAGGCACGAGAGAAGAAAGCACGCACTGGTAAGTAAATTTTATTTTATTTTTTCAAATGTTATTTGATGTTCTTCTTTAATTTCGTCTTTCTGTTCTTATTTCATTCCCTTTTATTATTTCCTTAGAACGAGTTGGGGTTTTGCAAGCCCCTTCTCGGGGTTTGTCTCCTGTAATACACTCTATATTAAAAAAATTTATGTTCTTTGGTTTCCTTCATTTTGGGAGTTGTTTTTGCCGTCCAAAGATCCGATTTTTATTTTATTTTTATTTTTATTTTTTTCCCATTTTTTAAATATATGTTGTCTTGGATTATGCAGAATTGAATTTTCAGGCTGATTTGCAATTCCAAATGATAGCAATGAAGATCGAAGTGGTTACAAGTATCATTTAGCTATTGGAACAACAATTAGTTTTTCTTTTTCCCTGAAAAAAGAGGGAATCATGGCTTATATTCGTAGTGTTGCCACTAGATACAGCCTGGTTAGTCGGAGGTACCGTGCCTCTTTTAGTTACATCCTCCGTGATGATGATCAGAGACGTAACTCGATCATGGATGAAGGAGGATCTCAAGGACAAGGAATTAGTAGTTACATACAACATGGGTCCTTAGGGACGGGTTTTAATACTTCAGCCAGACACAGTGCTGTTTTCCGAGGTGGAATTTGCTCGCATTGGTCATTTTCGCCCAGTGCCAGTGCATCGATTCTGCGGTACATGTCAACAACTGCCAGTTCAGATAAGATTGATGTTGCGGACGTGCTTGCAGATCGTGCAGATATCCTGAGTGATACTGCTGTGCAGACTGTGGTTAACCAGGCCCCTGCTGCTAATGAAGTTGCTATTGCTGCTGCTGATTCTTTCTTTCCTATTGCAGCTCTTCAACATTTCATCGATGCAGTTCATTCAGTTACTGGCTTGAACTGGTAACTAGACTCTCTTACTTGCGCATTTCTTTGTTTCAATGATGTGGAGTTACAACTACCTACTCGCAAATGTATCTTTTTGTATTTTTTCCTAATGCTTCTGATATATTAATGTGAAGGCAATTACTTAATTACCATACTATATTCTTTCTTGGTTCTAGATTACAATGCAAGATTCTCTCTTTGTATGCTTCATCTAATGTTCTAGATGGGATGAGAGTAAATTTAGGGAGAAGGGACAAAAATGCCTTGATCCAGCTGCTGAAATGTGTAATCAGGGACTGGTTGCCAGACTGACAGTGGGTATTGTTTTATTGATATATAGAAGATGGAAATTTTGACTATCTGCTCTCAAGGCTCTGAAAGAATTGAATTAGTTGAATGTTCATCTTCCTGCTAATAACGATACTTGGTCAGAATGATTGAGCACTAATGCACCATATCCCTCTATTAGGGCTTTGAATTTGGCATAGAGATTGACTTTGAAGACATGTAAGCAAAAAGATGCCAAGAGATGATGGGGACCTTATCCATTTGACATGAACCTAATTTATATAGGACCAACCCTTGTACATTAACTTGTTTTTCTTTTGTGTCTTGCATTCCATAGTTGCTTCTCCAAAGGATGAAACATGAGTGAATGCACAACAGTAGCATTTAGCAGTGTGGTTTTGGATTCAAATTCCAAAAAATTGGTGTTGTCATGGATTTCATTATAAATACATTTGGAAAGCATATGATGTACCTTAACTTGATGGTTCACTTCACATTCTAGCAATCTTCTTCTTCTTCTTCTTCTGTTTAATCTTTTGCATTTGTTTTTGTCTCCCAGGTGGGCTGCAATAGCCATAACAACAGTTCTGATAAGAGGGGCAATGGTTCCACTTTTGATAAATCAACTGAAAGCAACTACAAAACTGACTGTATGTTGTTGTTACTTGTTACTTCACCCCCATGCGCGTCTCAATTTTTTGTATTGTCACAAAAGGATGGTAACAAAGGGGCACCAAGGGTGTGCCAAACCAGTGTGCAATTGGAAGTCTTTTGTTTCACATCCATTTGCTACCAGTATTCTGTAGCATATTAATCTGGTTGTACTTTACAGTTACGTGAAATTACCATATGAGCGAAAATTCAGTACATTGGAAATTTCCATTTACCTCAATTAAGCTGGGTTATGCACAACAGTGAGCAAAAAATGGAAATTTCCATTTCGCTGTGCTGAAACTATTTTGATGCAACTAACTTGATCATCCATAAAGCTTTTTATTTTCCTTCTACTAGACATAATAATTGCAAGCTAGATCACCCCTAACTCTTTGTGATTTGTTTGTTATGTGCAGATTATAAGACCACATTTGGAGGAAATTAAGCAGAAAGTGCAAGATGGGGTATGATGCCTGGTCATTAATAATGATGTAACACTTGTTACACCGATAACCTTATATAGATGCATATTTCATGTCACTGATCATCTGCATTCCTCATGTCATATGTCAATCCATTTTTGTGTTTAAGTTAATAAATTTTTTTCTAATTTGGTGTTATAGTTGCCACGTTAGCTGTAATATTAGATAATGTAACACTGGCTACTATCGTGCAACTTCATTTGGCCTGTTACTATGAAACTTTTCCTTTTCTTCATCTTAAGTCCAAGATCCATCTTTCCCTTTTTTGTATTACCCCACCGTTCTCTTTCCTGATAGGTCCTCATACTGCAGTTTTTGCAGTACAGCCATCTTGAAACGCCTGTGAATTTGTTATTATCTGATGTCCTGTGCTTTATAGCATCTATTTAAGTCTTTACATGGTGCTTGTTCAGTGGCCTTGTTTCACATCTGTCTTTACCCATACAAATCCTGTATGAATGAAATTGAGATCTTAATATTTGTTTCTGTAGTGTGTTTTTTTGAATGATATGATGGATACACAAAAGTTTGCCAAAAGGGTGTACAACCCAGTTATACTCTTTTTAGAAAGATGTTGGCATTGATTTTGTTTGCTTTAAAGGGTATGGATCCTGTTGCTGTGGCTAAAGGTCAAAAAGAAATGCAGCAGCTTTTTAAGGAGTAAGTGCAGTTTGCATGCTGCAAGATTTGAAAGACTGTCTACTCTGTTCTTTCCTCTTTGGCTTTGTTTTTACATAAATTTTTAGTTCATCACAATTTTCAAATTGCAGACATGGTGTGAGTCCATTTACTCCATTGAGAGGGCTCTTGATCCAAGGACCAATCTTCGTCAGTTTTTTCCTTGCAGTAAGCTGAACCTCTATCCTCAACCATAAGACCTGTGTCTTGCAATTGCTCTTCATAGTTCCCTCATGTTGTCACACTTTTGTTATTCAGATTTCAAATATGGTAGAAAAGGTGCCATCCTTTAAAATGGGTGGAGCATTTTGGTTTGTAGATCTCACAACCCCAGATAGCTTATACATATTGCCAGTGTTGACAGGATTAAGTTTCTTGATAAATGTGGAGGTAGAAATAATTTTTTCTTTTTCTTTGAAAATTAGATGGTTCTTGTTTGTGGCTTTAATTGACTAAATCTATACCTCTGGCCAGTACAACATGCAAGAAGGACTGGAAGGAAATCCTGTTGCTGGCACCATGAAGAATGTTTCAAGGGTTCTTGCTTTTGCCTCAGTTCCTTTGACCATGAATTTTCCAAAGGTAATCTTGCTGCCTAGTAGGATAGTGCATGGTATTATCAGTGACATTCATTCTGGAAAATGATAAAATATTTTTTACCATAGCCTCTGAAATTCTGACACCAGCATCCGATTCAGGATGTTCAGCTTGCACCACTGCATTCATTTCTTTTCCATTGTTTCTTAAAGCAATAAACCTCATCTCCATGTTATGCTAATTTCGTTTTTGTATTGAAGGCCAAAATTCCCATGTGGCAAATGGGATAAAGAGTTACATCTTCAACTCTGGTCTTTCATGGCAGGCTCTTTTTTTTTATTTTTTATCCTTTTTCAGTTTATTACATGGATTGGGTGGAAATGCCTGTCTTTATCTTAGTTTAGTTTTGAGAAGAATATCCATGGGGCAAATGATAAATGTTGATTTCTGGTTGTGTTTCTCAGGCTATATTTTGTTATTGGGTTACATCCAACCTGTTTTCACTAACTTACGGGATAGGTAAGTCTTTCCAGTTTCTGAAATTCAATTTCTATGTTAGCGTGCAGATTCAACAGAGAATCTGGATTTTGAAATTTCCATAGGCCACAATGCACTCGTGGCTTTTAGCATCTGATTTGTGCTTGCATTTTTCAGTACTCAGAGTTCCTGGAGTAAAAAAGTTCTTGGGTGTTCCTGAAATAGCACCACCAACTGCTGCTGCACAGCCGACTGCTGCCCCACAGCCTGCCTTTAATTTATTTTCAGCATTCAAACAAGGAACAGCTGTGAGACAGGAACCTACCTTGTCATCTCCTGTTGAACCACCAAAACTTGGAAATCAAAAGATATCTTCATCTTCAGTCATCAGTCAAAGGCTTAGAAGTTTAGAGAAGCAAGTTAAGGGAAGAAAGAAAAACAAGAAGCGGTGAGGCCTTAAGAAGTGGAACCATATTGATTAAAATGACATATGACTGCCATTAAACTTACTAAAGTATTTCCTAGAGCTGATTTTGGATAAGCAGTAAGTGGCAATTCATTGTACAATTTAATAGGCTAGGGCTTGGTGCCCCGTTGTTTTGATGAATTGCCTTGCTGTTTTGATAAGCTCGTTGATGAGTTCTTTAGGCATTCGAGTTTGGGTGCTGATAATATCAGTCGGTCTGCCCATACCTGCGGATTATGGAAGGCATCCAATCTTGGAAATGGATGGCCAACATGTAGGAATAATTTTGTATTGGTACTTGTTAAAGATTCACGCTGTGGCTGAAGCCAATGAACTGAACTAATAAACAATAAGGGGCATGGTGATTTAAACATAGGATACGTATTCTAATGTTTATGGGATTCTAGTATTTTTAGGTCTTGTATTATAAATGATCTTTTTTTCTTGCATTAGCCATTTTCTCGCCAATGCTTGCCATTTCTTTTTATTAACGACCATCAAGTGCTAATATGGGGATATCAGTGTCTGAGAATTTAAAGGAGGTTTATTCGTTTTAATACTATATGCCATGACAAGTTTGTTAACCCACAATTTGGGCCTATTTGAAAAGGCTTCTTAATAGACAATCTGACATGTTAACATAGGATCGATGGCCAATGGATGTATTGGGCTTGGGCAAAAGATGAACCCAGGCTCAGACTCATTCCAGTTGACAGGTACCTAACTCATTACTGTCGTTACGTGAATGCATAAGAGTCCAGTACCGGACAGCCATACCTTTTCATTGCAGCCTCGCACACAGAACTCTTGCATTTGTTAGGGTGTGAGAAAAGGGTTAGCGCAACTCATGGCCGTGATTACCAAATCACAATATAGTAACCTTTATCCTTACATCAAAACTTGAGCATGCGCCTTTTCTCATGCTCGAATGTTGCTAATCATGTAAACCAATGGAGAAAACACATGCTGAAGAAATTGGCTAGAAAATGCTTCTCCTGCAACGCACGATACCTCTCCTTTCACAAGAGAGCGAAAAAATAACAATCTTTGAGTTGAGTTAAGATATGTCCAAAAAGAAAAAAAAATTATCGAGGGTGAATCCAAATGGCCGGTACAAAACAATACACAACGGTAGTGCAAGGACTATACTATTGCCCAATTAAATGTTATATTTAAAGAGATCGCCAAAATGCCATGGACAGTATGTCAGAAAACCAAATCAAGCAAAAACCACCTCCATCAATCTTGATCAGAGTAACTGAATTTGACTGAGTGGGATTGCAAGTCAATCTGACCTCCTCTGTATGACCCCCGCTTCTTTTTGGTCTTCTCGTGTCTGAAATCCCTGAGAGATGATCAGTGAGAAAAAGAGTTAGAGCAGCAATTGACCAAGGACAAGCTTGTCAAAGATATTGAGACCATATCTACATTAAAGTATGTACCAAGTCTGGACTACAGATCATGCGAAAAAGAGGATAAACAAAATGGGTTGGTTTGTGAAACTCAAATTTGCCCAGTTCTCCCTCTCTCTCCCCCAAGTTTCTTTCAGGCACATTATTCTATTTCACCTTCCTTTCTTTCCTTTTCATTCTTCCCAACTCTAAGTTGCATGTCTTTTCTTTCCTTAACTTCAATTTTTGGCCCTAATTTCATGCACAAACCCTAATAATCCTGAGCAATCTTAACCATAAACAAGCAAGAATTTGCGACCAGGCAAACTTAGATTTTTTACTATTAACACATGTCCATAAATTTTGAAGTAAATGAGGCAGTAGTGAGGAGATGGACTTTGATGTAAGGCATCATGGAGAAGGCGCATGGCAGAGTTGGATGAATTTTTGTCAGTTTAGGTAAGTAGCCCAGATAATTTCTCCAATTATCGAAACAAAAATTCTTTTTAAAAAAATAAAATTCTCTTTAAAAAATCAATTCTCCTAAAATTGGTGAACCAGAAGTGTGGTCCACAAGAGAATGAGCGCCAGAACTATCTGCCAAAAATATGTGCTTGCAGCTAAAAAATTAAAAAAAAAAACATATATTGCAGGGGCAACCAGCTGAGTTCCATTGGCATCGAAGATTGATAGATATAGAAATGTCAAGCATGCTTGCCTCAAAGTAAAATAGAAACAAAATTAGCCATATTAAAAAATTGTACCTTCCTTTAACTTGCCCAAGAACTTCTTCTGCTTTTGCACCATAACCATTCTCAGCACCATCCTGCATAAAATTTCCAGAGCATCAAGAACTTGAGAAGAATGATGGACACCCACGCACAAATATGATGAAGGATCAGAAAGTCAACAATAATTAGGTTAACAAACCTTTGCCCAGTATGAATTATCCTTAAGCCTCTCATCAGAGAAAGCCACATCATCAACTTTGATTCTCTGAAAATGTTTAACTGACTTTGGCTGCAATAAATTAGTAAAGTCTAAGCATACATAGTTATCCTCTTGAACAGTATCAATCATGTCAAAATAGAAAGCATATAACCTACAGCAAAAACATAATATATTGTCATCCTAAATAATGGTCTGCATGTGTTGGAAGGGGGGGGAGAGAGAGAGAGTAATTGCATAACTGGGATTAACTCTCCCAAATAATAATTCGAGCCTATTAACAAGGTGTCAACTTTTCCGAAAAACCTAAAATGAAGTCATTTTGACGAACTCATTTTCCAACAAAGCCTTACAGAACATAACTCCTGAAAACTACTGAACATTAACCAGCATAACCATAGTACACTAAAGCAGGGTATATGGGTGATGATCACAGATATTAGACTAAAGAAAGATGCAGTTTGGAGCAATTAAGCCTACACTTTGTATACAAAAAGTGAAGGGCTTCCAGGTGTATGAGACTCCCATGGTATGGGTCTACAGAAGGGTCAAATATATGCAATCTTATCCTTGTTTTTACAAAGCATTGTTCACACTATTACACTAAGACTCGTCCATCATTGCTACATGGCAAAATTTATTAAACAAAAGTTTTGGGAAAAACATAGATCTAAGTAAATGATAGTTATATCACGCGAGAGGAAAAAAACATGTTTTCTAGAGCACCTTTGATGGAAAGAATTTCATTATGTTAATATTAATGGATAGTGCATATGGGGTCAGTTCATAGAAGTTGTGTAAACCCGGTTTAAAATACTTGAAGTGCTTATCAACATTTAAGTTATACACTCCATAGAAAACCTGAACAAAAATCATCTTCCCTATATAGCCTATAAAAACAAAAGGGGCACCTAGCTACCAACCAATGCCCAGATGGGTCAAGATAGTCACAATGTCACTCTGCAATATCAGCCTTGAATACACTGTTACAGTTAGTCAGAGCCTGTATTGGTATGGTGCAGCTACATAACTGCAGCTTTGTTCTCTTGGTTTAAGGAAAAATTACAAGTAAAACAAATATATGATCAGTAAACACCAATAACCTGCAAAAGCCCTCGACATAAAACAACATGCCCCAAGTACCTTGACCCTAATAATGTCACCAAAATGCAGTCATGCCAAATTGCTAATAATGTTGATACTCCAACTTTCCAATTATTTAGCGGCCAATAAATAGATACTTCAATTAACACCCACTCTAATGACAAACAGTAACTATACAGTCCTAATCTAAAACTGCCAACTCAGAGTGGGACTGCTTGAGGAGTTTGGATATGCATCTTACTCAATGAGAACAAGTTCTGTGCATGTATATATGCAGTTGCTCACTGCAAGAAATTTTACAATGATGTCAAAAAAGGAGCAGTTCAAACATGTGCAAACATTGGGGTTTACGTTTTGTGCTTCAGAATTTGAACTAGGCAGCATGATAAATTTCCCCTAGATTGAAGTGTAAAATCTAATACCTGAACTGAACCATTCTGTTGCTTCATCATGGTACTCTGCATTGCAGATTTCTCTCCATTTTTCTCAAGGTTGCCATCCACCTGCCCATTGAGTTGCTTGGCAGGTGTTTTCTGGGACTCGATGGAAACAATGCTGCAGGTTTTTTCTTCCTGTTCCTTTTCACCAGATCTTGAGGAAGATTTCAACTTCTTAGGTCGCTCAGTCACATTTGGTTCTTCTGAAACTTCTGTCTTCTTACATTTTGCATCTTCCAATGCCTTTCCATCAGCAAACTGATCAGCACCTTCTTCAGAAGCCAACCGTTTCCTCTTCTTAGAATTTTTGGCTGGCTTGCCAACATCACTTGCAGTCCTTGAATCATCTTTTGCGGAATCATTTTCTTTCCATTTTCCTTCAAGCTCCTTCAAATCCCCACCACATGCAGATTCAGAAGCAGCATGATCCTTCTTTTTCTTCTTTCCTTCAGACTTGGCTTTCCTATTTTCCAACAGAACATTATCGGCATTTACAATAACAGAATCAACCACTTCAGAATCTTTCAAGGACTCCCGTTCCTTCAACTGATCCACTTGCTTGTCCTCTGACAAATGTTCTCCAACATTGTCAACAGGATCAGATGATAGTTTGTTTTTTTTTTCTTCCTATCCTTTGATCGGTTTTCTGTTTCAAAATCAGCTACTTTCTTGCCCTCTGAAACTACTGCATCTATAGGTGTCTCTTCAGTTGTCCTAGGCAGTAGTTCAGAATCACTTTTCTTCTTCTTGTGCTTGCATTTCTTGTGGGGGGTTTCACAGAAAATATTATCAGCAGGCTCCTTGAGCAATTCTACTTTGACTTGTTCTTCTCGGTCAGGAGAATTAGAATTCTTTTTCTTTCTCTTCTTTTCCTCAGTTTTTATGTCTGTGGGCAGTGCATCAAGCCTCACTGTCTCTTTGGCACTTGTAGAATCAATAATTTCATCACTCGCTCTGTCCTCTCTTTCCGTGGCATCATCATCACTCTTCTCAGTCCATTTTTTCTTTCTCTGTCTCTGACTCATATTTTCCAAAGACACAGCAGAACCATGCCCATCTCCTTTAGGAACCCCTTCATTTTGTAAATTTGCAATTAAATAGAATCAGACTATGAGCTTGAAATGGGGATAATAGGAGATCAATGATACGGAAAATGAAGCAAAAAATACAGAAGAAATATATATAAAAAAAGAAACGTTTCTTGTTGAAGAAAGCTAACTCCTTTCAAAAAATGACACACCTTGCACCTTGTTACTCTCAAATTTTTTGACGTTATGACCACTGCAAAATAAAAATACTCGGGCATTGAGAGAACAGTAACCAAAAGATTTTTTAATGATTAATTCAGAAAAATTAACAAGAAAATAAAATGTGAAAAATATGTAAACACAAGATATTTTGCAAAGGTCGAAGGCCATTTAGAACCATCAGTGTAGAGAGCTTAAAGATTTGGTACATCTCAATTGCAAGAGACCACCGTAAAACTACATCAATAACATCGTCATATAGTCTGAGAGGACCTCCACAGGAAAGACAAAGCACCATTGAAACAAAAAAAAGGAGGAGGCAGAGAAGGCAAGAAAGATAGAAAGAAATAAAGAAAAAGGAGGCATTCAAGCAAATAATAATTGAAAAAAAAAAATCTCAGAGCAGCATCGTTAAAAGATTAAAACAGAAAAGCATCAGTGGGCAATGTTCGATTTTTGGTTCTCTTTCGTAGTCTCAGAAGACAATAATCCGCCCAAAAGTGTAGACATCACACAACATTCTGAGACAAGAAAACCAAAACAGAAAACACAAACGTAACAGATTTCCAAAGAGAATCAATGAACAAATGAAATCAAAAGAATTTCATTACCGCATCTCCAAGAACTTGCACAACATCTCTTCCAAATCGAAAAATGAGCCCTCCAGATCATCCTTCTGCACCAAGAAAGCAGAAGAAACCACAACAAGAAAAAGGTAAATCTTTAAATTGCATTTCTACAGCACCAGCATATATCCATCATATACACGGAGAGAGAGAGAGAGAGAGAGAGACCCCGAGGCTTGCTTCGGAAAGAAATTTCTTGAGGGTTTTGGAGAAGCCATTGCTCTCAAGATACTGAGCTATGGAGAGGAGCAAAAGGGACTTCTGGTCCGCACTTAGAAAGAGGGGTTTTTGAGTGCTGTTTTCTCGGTTCATAGTTGTGGGCTTTGAGAGCAATTGCACTTGGCGAGGCTTAAATGCCAAGAGAGCTGGGTTTATGCTTGGCTTCCCTGTGTCTGCAATTGGTGTTTTGGGCATATGGTTGGCGAGCGCGAGAGAAAGAGAGAGAGGAAGAAGAAGAAGAGTGCGTGCGTGCGCGCAGAGGTGGTGCGTTTGTTTTAAATCGCTTCAAAAGGGCAAAACTGGGATTAGGCCAATTAGGGTTGAGGTCTCAGTTGCCGGCGAGACAAAGGACGACGACATGTCCGAGACGACCAAGTCGACGAGGTTATGTAAAACAGTAATAAATAGCAAAATCTGTCCGATCCAAGAGCACTCCTCTTCTCATTTCTACGTATGTACAACGGTGAGACGAATGGTTGATGCGGGCCTGCAGCCCACTTAAGTGGGTGAATATGAAGCCCATCTCACGGCCCTCGATCAAAGATAAAACACGACATATCTGTTTATGGGAGTCCAAAATGAAGTGGGCTTGGAAGCATTAATTTACTGCCTGGCCCATTATTTTATTTTGGACAAACTGGGCTCAGAACTAGAAACTTGCCGATGAGGCCCAAACTATGTCGGCTGCGTTGAACAACTAATACATAGGCCTAATGCTAAAGGAGAAGTCGGAGTTTCGAATCCTACTTTTCCCATTGCCTATAAACATGGATTATATATAACTCGTCCCTTCAAAAAGAAAAAAAAAAAAAAAAGAAAAAGAAAAGTTGACTTCTCGGTTGGGGTCATCTGATCAAAGCAGCCAAGTTGCTAACTAGTGAATTTATCATCAATCTGAACAGCTTATCTTCCGAGACATATGGATGGACGCTTGCATTTTATACATCGCACAAACATATGAAATGAATGAATGGATGAATGAATGAATGATGCAGGATCGATACATGTTGATTGGTTAAGCAATGGATGGATATCCGATTAAGTGTGGAGTTTGCAGAGAACGTTGATAGCAACAGGGATGTCGTCACTCCCAAAGACACCCCTTTTCACGTCTAAGGTTGCTTTCACGGAATGGCTTGGCATCTAGGATGCCAAACAGACCACTCACTCATTCGTTCCCTTTTTTTGTTTTTGTTTTTTTTTTGTTTTTTGTTTGATGAAATAGAGAACAAAGAATCGCAAGAAGGAACCGACTAGGAAATCAATCGTTCAACAATAGGGAAGTCCCGAATATTAAATTTTGCCCAAAGGCTTTTAAGTCCACAAGGAAAATAAGTGGCAAGAGCAAAGGCCCGAGCTATCTCGTTTACGTTTAACAAAAGCTCAGAGTCCCCAAGTCCGACTAAGCTTCATCAAAAAGCACCATTGCATAAATGATTTTGGGTTGGTCTCAGACTCTTATATCCCAAAGCCCAACAACCCACTAGCAAGCACTTTCTAGAACCAAAAGAACGTGCCAGAAAAAGGAGCCTTCTTTTTCCTTTCTTACATACTCCACTTCCCCCAACACCTGAACCCCAACAGAAAAATTCATTACAGAAGAGCCATGTCTATAGTCCCGGTTAATACCGAAAGAGGTGTAACCACCACCACCAATTCCTCCCCCGGAGACTGGTGGGATATCCCAGAAGACTTCTTCTCCTCTCTTGATCTCTGGGACCCATTTCAAAACTTTCCTCTAACTTCCATACTTTCCACCCACTTCCCCTCCTCCTCCATTTTCCCTTCTTCTCTTGAGGCCCATGTCAATCGGAGGGAAACCCCAAGAGCCCACGTGTTTAGAGCTGTGTTTCCTGGTGGGTCCAACAGTGGAGATGTGTTGGTTTCCATTGATGATGACAATATGCTTCAAATTAGCACAGAGGATGGCAATTTCCTGAGCAAGTTCAAGCTTCCTGCGAATTCTAAAAGGGATGAGATCAAGGCATCTATGGTTAATGGCGTCCTCACCGTCACTGTTCCCAAGGTGGGTGCCGATGCCCGGCGTCCTAATATAAGGGTCGTTGGCATTTCCGGTTCCGGCTGACGGAGGATTATACGTCGGTTTGACTGTCAGTTGCGTTAGGACGCCGTCTGTACGTGCGTGCGTGTGCGTGTGCGTGTGTGTGTGTGTGTGTGTGGGGCGCGTGTATTTGTGCCTATTGTAGGGGCGCGTAAGTTCTTGTTACCGGGGTATTGAGCAATGAATGTAATCGTTTAGCGCATGAACAGTTTGGCCGCGTGAATAATTTAACGTAAATCGTGATATTTTCTTGCCACGTGTAATATAGAAAAGGCACTCTATTACTTTCTTTCGTGTGTTTATCACAGTGGATGTTATTGTAGTGGTCCGCCTAGCATTTATAAAAATAAGTATCATATAAAATGAGAGTTTAATAATAATTTAATATAATTTTAATTTAGATGTTTATAATAATATTTTTATTAATATAAAAAATAAGTATATTAATAAAATTTAAATTTAATATACTTATGTATAGTAAAATTTTATTTAAAATTATTATCATAAAAATAATAAAATTTTTATTAAAAAATTAGAAAAATGACGAGTCACTCTTTATTTATGCCCACAGGATTGATAATGAACGTCACTGTAATATTTTTTTATTCTTCGCATCTGCATAAAAAAAAATAAATAATAAAAATAATAAAAGCAGAGAGAGATGTGTAGTGGCCAACGAATAACATGGGCTGGAACGCCGTTATGGGCTTTGGTATGGATGGGCTGAGCCGTGACTGAGTTTTGATTAGGTTTCTGACATCCAATCAAACAATTAACGCTTCCAATGGCTAAGACGTGAAGATTAACTGAAGCCCAGTTTGAATTTCAAGCCCAAACTTTGTACAACCGGTAATTCATTTCAATTTACGAACGCATCCAGCATGGAATTTTTTATTTTTTATTTTTAATTTTCTTGACACGAAAGTGAATTTAATTTTGAACTTATCGACGCTATAATAGACGAGAGAAGCTAGATGCGGTTGTGGTGCAAGGTGCGGATAATGTGCAATAATAAAAGGATCTATAGATATGCTGTTTTTGTTTCTCGGCTTTAAGGTTACTTCTCCACGTCCTTATTCTTCAGTTGCGCTCTTCTTTGATGAGAGATTTTGGGGATCTCTTTATTTTATTTTATTTTATTTTGTTTGTTGGGACTTTTGGTACGTCAGATCAGAATTTGAATCTAAATGAACTAAGAATCCAACGACGGTACTTTTGGGGCCTGGCTCTCCCTCGGTTGTATCGTAGGCCTTTGGATAAATTGGTGCATAAGTGCAAAGAGTGGGGCTATGGTAGAAGGCTTGTTCATATTTTTGTGGCCTTCACCTTGCTTTGTTAAACGAATTCAATCTGCTTACGAGAAGTGAAATTTACAGACTATTAAAGATAAATTGATGATAGTCCAAGATACACATGCAGATAAAGATAAGTATAAAAGGATGATTATAAGTAACCCAGTGAACAACGTTCATTATAAGTAAGAACCAAACAAAGTTGGTGCTTCGATGCTCCATTTTATTGCACACAGACACAAAGGTAATAATCCAGTCCCAAGACGGGTAGAGGCACAGAGATTAGAAAAGAGGAGATTTACAAGCTCAAGCAAAGAGACATTCCTTCAGCCCTACCAAGAAATGTATATAAATTAAACAAAGTTAAAAAGCAGTCCAACCCCACCACCACCTCAGCTGCAATGATGACAACAAGAGTGGAAGTGGGGCCTTAACTGCTTATAATAATCTTCAAAAGGCATCATTCACATTGTCATGCTATATTCCCATGCAAAATAGACAAGATAATGTACATAAGTCTTTGTGTCTTAGTGAGGGTGTTAAAAGATGGATGAAAGGGAAAAAAAAAAAAGGTGTGAAATAGAATCTAGTACTATCCCTTGAGAGATGTGATGGGTATTGCACTGGCAAAGAGAATCCATGTTGGGAGCTTGAAAAGGTGAGCCAGGGCAGCAAGAGAAAAAGAGAGAAAGAGAGAGATGCGTGTAGGTGTTTGTATGCATGTGTGTTTGTGTCAGCTTGAAAGGGCATGCGTTTATTCAAACTTCAAAGGAGCCCTAGCTAGGTAGCCCTGTTGTTGTTTCAGACATTAAGGAATTTTGAGGGGTGTTGGCTTCTACCCTTTTGGCGTTTTCACAAATTCCCTTCCATTCTCAGGACAGTCTTAATATTCCCATGCCATGATATCTATCTTTGTCATTATTTTACTTTGTTTATGTACTATCTTTGGGAATAAACTCTCAAATCAATGAGTAATCCCACTTTTTTCCCTCTTTGATCTCTGTCCTCCCATTGGCAATTTCTTGTCTTCTCGGGGAAAGAAGCAAGCGAGCTAACCTGGCATTGGGAGCCCAATAGGGCCTCAAGGACATAAAATGTTGATGAGATATGGGGAAAAGCCTTTATTGATTCGATCCTTAATCCAATGATTTAAACAAATCAATCTTTTAACTTCCCTTAATAAAGTACTCATAAAAGATGTAAAATGTGAAGAAAACTTTTTGACTACGATAGTGGTGCCTACACTCACACCTTTTACTCTTAATTTAATGTGACTCCATAGCTTTTGCCTCAATAGTTATTGTCAATTGTGAAGAAAAGAAAAAAAGAGGAAAAAAAGGTAAAGATCAAACGGTAATATAAATGTTCTCAAATTACGTATAAATCCCTTATCATATTCTCCGAGCCTGTGAGACATGATTCCGTAGTATTAACACTTCATAATACACTGTCAAAATAAATCAAAATTAACTTTTCTTTGGTAACAAAAATTTTATGCGATTCTAATTATTGATAGAAGCCCGTAAAAAAAAATAAAAATAAAAAAATAAATAAACAGCTCGGACCCCATACACGATCTTTTCAAAGACGAAAGCATTGAGAAGATTAAAAAGATTCGTTTTGTCATTGGCACTTACCTTCCCAACTCTATAATTAATAAGGTAGATCATGATGAAATGATAAACAATATATGCATGTCAAAAAGAGAGAAGCAATCAAAAGAAGATCCAAAGAGTTGTACTACTTCTCAAATGATATAACTCGATGAACTTCGCACAATTAAAAGAAAAAAAAAATCCACACATAACGTCTTATATAAGATATTTAATAGTTAAAAATTTAAATTTTTATTTTTAAAATTTTGAATTCTAATCTTAATAAGAAGAATATAAAATTTATAATAATGAGAAGAATTTTTTTATTATTTAATTCATAATTTAATATGCCTCTTAAGAGAAAAAATCCAAATAATTAATCACATTGTAGAACCACTAGACTCTTAATCTCATAACCATATTTTAAACCTTAGAACCAATGGGGGAAAAAAAAAAAAAGAAACATACAGCAGTAGGGTTAAAACTTAAATTAATAGGCATATGAAGACGCACTAATTTGAAGTATATTGTTAGATTTCTTCACACGTGTATAATTTCCATTAATCTATATTGTGCATTTAAGGTGATAATACTTCGAACACGTTATCGAAGGATGGAAAAACTACAGGAATTGGTGATATTTCAAACTACAAGGGATGGTACTCAAATTCCAACGAGATGCAAATCTCCTATGGACTGGCCCGATATGGACCATTTGCAGCCATGCAAGTACGATGCATATTCCATTCCCGAAATCTCTACTGAGTATGCAAATATTCTGATCTGTCTTTTGGAATCTTTGCAGGCTCCAAAAAGGCCAATATCCAAAGACATTTGCCAAAAAATTAAAAAATAAAAAATGAAAGAGGGAGGATGAAGAAGAAGAAGAAATTCGGAAAGAGAGAAGGAAATGGCTCGAAGTTTCATTCTTCATTTCCTTAGACCATTATTTCTTAAATAAGAAGAACAAAATTTGCGTGAAATTCGTTTTACTTCTTTTTTTTTTTTCTTTTTATTCTTTCTCTCGACGTGACGAATTTCTTAGTTATTTTATTTTTTGATGACCTTGAGATCTTCTTTTCATATATTGAAGGAATTACATTGTGTGATTAATGTGAGCTAAAAGTCCTCTAGTTACTTCAGAAAAGGCCTTTATTTTTTCCTATCATTCATCCTTTCTTTTTGCGCAGCATCATGAGTAATAACTCAAGTAAGTAAATGGTTCAAATGAGATTTTCATATGTCTAATGTATGCCATAAAGGAATAAAAATGATAGCATTTAATTTTTGGACAGCTCTTCTTCTCAGACAAATCCCAGATGACACAACAAACATTGAATTTTTTTTTTTTTTCCAAATTTTCTCTTATCAGCTGACTAAATGCCCCAGCAATTGGTGTATTTCTCTCCCCCCCCCCCTCCTTTTTTTTTTTCTGTCTTCCAGTAGAAAGCAATTTCTGAGTCTGTTTTTGAGCCTGATCAAACAGGCTTATAAGTTTGTGCAGAGAGTCTATCCAGACTGCTCGTATTCACTAGCTAAGCATCCTGGAATGTCTGCTTTGGAACCCATTCCGCTACACTTGACATGTCTATTTCAAACCCAACAATCATGCACAGGGGCTTTTGTTGTTTAGTGACTCATGTGTCATACGTAGGTCTTGTTTTGTTATAACTCTCTAACACCAGAAAAAAGTTGGACTCTATGCTTCTCTGCCAACATATACATATCTCAGTTATTTTTGTTGAATGGGATGCCTTTATGTCCATGAATTATTAGCTAAGCGCAGCTTTTGTGCTTCAATTATTAACAGCTTCAACACAGCCCAGTCTTTTTTGTAGGATTTTTTTTTTTTTAACTGTCCCCTAAAAGTAAAAAGCATAAGAAAAGGATAGCAAAGCAGAGAACCAAACAAACCGAGGGGGTGGGGTGAAAAAAACGTGGTTTGAGTCTGACTCTCTCATAAATAGGTAAAGCTGGGTTCTTCTTTCACAGTATTGGAATTGCATAATTGATTGTGCCTTCTCCAACATTGGTTTGGCATTCCTATGAATCTCATGTGATTAAAAAGTATTTACAGTGTGCCTAGTTCATACCAGTCCTTTTTACCGTGTATTTGCTCTTTTTAGGCTCTATACTATCTTTATATTTCTTGGCTCAGAAAGATAAAAAAGAAACTAGAAATTAAATGTATTAGTGGGAACTTCTTTTTTGGGTTTATGAGTGGGTACTTACGTTTTTCTCTCTTGAAGTTTTTGCATTTGGTCTTCTCCCTTCTACGTACCAAAAAAGTGAAAAAAAAAAAAAGGATTTTTGATTAGGTTTAATTGTGAAATGTAAGTATATGTATTATTATAGCCTTAATTATGAGTACCGGTTCTCCTCTTTCAGTAACTTGATGGGATTAGGGGATTAAACATGCATTTTACTAATGTGTCATCTTCGAAACTGTCCATCCTATTCATCTTCAAAGCTGTCAATCCTTGGGGTTGAGAGAGAGAGAGAGAGAGAGAGAGAGAGAGAGAGAGAGAGAGGGAGGGAGGGCGGTTCATGTTCATTGGGATTGGCAAATATAAAGAGAGTGGTAGCAATGATGGATTGGTTTGTCATTGTTATGCATGGAATAGAGAAAGAAAGGAACATACTTTCGTAGCTTTTCCTTTACTTATTCTTTCGCTTTCGTTGCCTTCTGCTGACCCACTTTGATCAATCAGTCTCTTAGATTTCAGTAGCAAAAGCTTTCTTTCCCACCTTTACTTCCTCTCCTTTATCTTTCACTCCATTAATCAATCTACTATTCTGGCTGAAGTTAAAGTTTTATAAAAATTCGAACTCTTTCAAAACAATACGGAAATTTGGATCAAGGGGGAACCTGTTTTATATCCTATTATCAATCCGTAGCTTCAAAATTAAAGCTTGGTTTGAGGACTCCTAATCGTTGGGATATTATCTTGTGAAAAAAGAAATGCTGAGAATTTAAAATTTCATCGATTTGAGATTCCAAACTTCTAATATACTAGATGGGAGGTGAATGAATGTATGAAACAGAAGAAATCTGTTACTTAACTATTAATTATTTATTGCGAAGCTAGCTATGATCTTTCCTGTTTTTTTTTTTTTTTATAAGTTAATTGGCTCCAGACTCAATTCGAGAAGAACAACAAATGTAAAATTTCAATGAGTATTGGTCATATCTTTGCAAATGTAAATCAATTGAATGGCTGCATTTCACAACTACAGCCATGAATCCATGATGCAATCACAACGAATTCAAATTTGTAAACGAAATTCAAAACCCATGTGCCATGATAGAAAAGTAATTATCATTCCATTGACCATTGTACAGGAAACAGTCTGGAGCTATATTCATCGTGAAAAATTGTATAAAGGAGAGAGGCCAAATAAAGAGAAAAAATAGTTTTTTTTTTTCTATATTTTTTCCTCACAACTGCAGGTCATTTGGGCTATGATTTACAAACATGTGGGTTTGCAAGTTATATAATAAAAATAATTTTTTATATTTCAATAAATTTTATATTTATTTATTTAAAATTAAAATTCAATAATTTAAAAATAAAAAATTGATTTCTTAACTACTGAAAAGAAATTAATCATCACACGGCACACAATATCACCATAAGTATGTTAGGTACACATGTATTCCTTCAATGGGTTAAAAGAAGTTGAAGTAAGTTTCGAAAACGCCCCATGATGTGTTATCTGATATGTATGAACTTCTCTAAGTGTATGCCGACCTCATGGACCACTGTCCTATGCATGTCGCTTATAATTCTGATGTAATCCTACATAAAATGTTTGGCTATACTTCGAATGAAGATTGCCATTTATAGAAACGCGAAGTCGTTATAGTATATATGCTTTTGTACCTTAAGTTGCCTAATGATTGGTATATATTTCAAGTCAATGTTAAGTGTGAGTATAAATTAAAAACTTAAAGTAGCATTTAATTGAAATAAAAAAAATAATCGAATAAATTTATATTTTATCAAATTATGTATGTATTACGATTAAAAAATATATATATAAATATAAATAAATATTATAATATATATTTTAGATTGTTTATTTATTTAATGAGTGATAATAATTAATTAATTATTAGTTATATTATTAAGTATGAATTAATGTTAGGACAAAAAAGAGTAAAATGAAGCAAATAGTGCACCATCCATGCTAGAATTAGATCGATAAAATACACAATTCTGGGAGCAAACATCCGAAAAGACATTGGCAAATTGCAATTTTGCATTGCATGATGCATCTCATATATGGAGAGTGGCGTATACGGGCTACATGTGTGCTGTGGAATTGGAAAGAGCAAAAAGTATTGCAAATCCCCAGGTGAAAAAAGAATGTTGGAATGTACACATGGGAGCGAGACAAAGAGAAAGAGATCGAGACCGTAGAGAGAGAGAGAGAGAGAGACAGAGAGAGAAAAAGAAAGCAAAAAACTTAAAAAAAACAAAAAAAAAAGTAAATTTAGGAGAGAGAGAGAGAGAGAGAGAGGGGGGGGGGAAGGGGAAGAACAAAGAGCGGATATCCACATGATATGATGATGTGCTTGGGGGCACATTTATTGTATAAAGTTGCACGCTTTCTTTTTCCACTCTCTCTCTCTCTCTGTTCACTTATAATTCAATTCCCCTTTTCTTATTTTGATTTTTAGGTCGGGTGGACTTATGACTGATTGGCTGGGAATTTTCGGACTGGATTTTGTAATTGACGGGGCCCCGGTTACTGACCCGTCAATACCACGGAACCCGATTGACGTCTGCAGTGCCAAATTGTCAATCCTCATACTGCTTCTTATTGTTATTTTGATAATATTTTAACAGTTGAAATTTTATTTATTTATTTTTTAAATTTTGAATTATAATTGTGTAAAATTTATTAGAATAAAGAAAATTATTTTCATTATATAATTTACATCTAAATTAACCTTTTAATAAAAAAATGTTCTCTTTTCTTTCGTAATACTAGGAATTTCTTAGATGCATGCACTATAGAAAATTACATTCAAATTCAAAATATTATCGTTTTAATGTACAATTTTACACAGTGAAAATATACCTTAGAATTTCTCACATTGAGATCATATTGTCTTCTTACTACCACCTTGAGTTTCATTGTTCTGACTGAACTTGAAATGCACCTTAACATGCTACTTTCAGATTCCAATGTGCAAAATGCTTCGTAACCATGTCGTGCATTAAGGGTCTAGAGCAGGCCGAGGTTACGGTAGGCTAAGTGAAACATTCTGCTGTACGTGTAATGGAAGTTGAGCAGGGAAAGTCGGAATGGAGCTATAACTCTTGAATTCATTTTAATAGTTTAAACAAGCAAAATTATCCATTATGGGGCTAATTGTAGTTTTTTTTGGTTCTAATTGTATTACATTACCTCGTTCATAATTAATTCATAAAATTCATTTTTCTCTTACCCCATTATTAATTAGTCTCAAGTTGATAGTTACAATCACTAAGTCAGATACTTTTAATTTGCTTCACCACATGGGGCCTTAATGTCCCGTTTAGTGAAGCCTGTGATTTATTCTTTTCACTCTTTGTTGAAAACTTGTGTGTAAAATCGCAAACAAAATCATGGGACTTCGAAAGGGGACGTATCCATTTCACAGAAAGAATTCTGAATTGTCAACATAAACTCACAAAGTGATACTTTTCTTCTAAGTAGAGCAATTCTGTTCACTTCCCCATCATCCTTTGAATATTGAAATATCATGTTCTAATGATTTGGGCACCCCCTCCCCACCCCCTCGATTCCTTTTTCCACAATCGATACCAAAATTTCTTTGGCAAAAGAGGATCATCAATAACCCAACAATTAATGAACCTCATCATTATGCACGCATAAAACAATATTGGGGTGCTCCATATAAAATGCTACTACTTGTCATTTCTGACTCTATCCTTGAAAACCCTTTTGTATATTTTTTCGCAATGTGTGAAGTTTTCATTAATCATGCCGAGATGTACAAACGATTAAAGTTAAGTGTTTATCTTTGCAAGAAAACTGTTAAACCTAGACGATTTCTAGGACTTTGACCATCGACCATATGATCTCCCAGCGCATATCATTTGGCACTTTTCCAACCCCAAAAGGTGGGTTAAAAAAAAGTCACCTAATTATTAATAAGCTCTTTCTCTAATGCTCCGTTTCTTAGCCACTGCTCACGCAGAGGCACATAATAGTAACTTGGATTAATAAGCATTATCTGGGTATGAGTCTTGAAGACACAGTAGAGCTTATTGCTCAATGAATGTAGATCGAAATGACTTGAGAAGGACAAAAATAGCCGGAGAAAGTGAAAACGTGTTACACGAAGCACACTAATTACGTGTCACATTATATATTAAAGTCTAAAAATTTTCTTTAGAATATTTGTTATATTTACTCTTTTTTTAAATATAATTTATTTATAATTTTATATCATATAAATTTATTTTATTATTTTTTATTTTTAAATAGATCTCATTTATTATATAATATAATATAATATAAGTTATACTAAAAAAAAAATCAAAAAAGCAAGTTCCTTTCTCTTTTAAACGACCTATTTAACTACAAATAAAACCTGCAAGTAAATAATTTTACCATACCTTCTCCTTTGAATTCTAAATTAATATTTTACCAATAGAAAATCTAAATTAATCGAATAAGTTGGTATGCGTGCCTGTATGAATACATCAAGCCGGCATAATATAATATACGTTTGAGACGGTTAATACACGGTCATCGTTATATGACTCGATCGGATGTGCGTTGTTACCAATCAGATGCATTTGCATAATTCGACAGTTAATTATAAATAGGACATGTTGGCCAAAAAAAAAAAAGAAAAAACACATCGTCATAATAAGATACAATTGCAATCAATATTTAATATCATACATTCGACTGATAATAGCATGGATTTCGATTGTTAAAATTGTTTAGTGGATCAAATACGATGAGTCAAATGAACTGAACATGGAACTCATTCCTATTTTCTATAACTCTTCTCTTAACTGTCCACGTGGCAAGGAAAAGGAGCTAAGCCTCCTTTTTACATGTGTGTAAGTTTAATAAGATCGTCATCTTCTTATGGTTTATTTATATAAAAAATAAAAATAAAAATAAAAAAGTTGGTGGATGCTGATAGATAAATAGGGGTCAAAAAATATGAAGTTATATCAAACTTTCTTATATATAATAATTAATAATTATAATTAAGTAATATTACTTGTGCTTCTTTATTTATGTTTTTGTGATGAAATTCTATTTATATATTATAAGATTAAATTAAAAAACGCTATAAGGAATAAGGTACACAGTAGGGAGAAGATAAAGAAAAAAGATGAAAGTAGTCAAAAGGTTTTACTGAAAGGTCACACCCATGTTCCTTGATCTATAAGCATATGCACATCATAGGATATGTCTTATTTGAACAAAATGTGAAGATGGTTAATAATTTTGTCTATTATAACTGTGGATATCAATGTCAATTGGCAAACCAAAAACCCTTTTGAGTGGGTTGTTGGGGGGAGAAGGGATTAAGACAAAAGTTCATTGCAGTTTGCCGGGAAAGAGTGAGCTGAGAAAAGAGCCAATAATGCTATGTAGGATAGCAGACAGAGGGTTGCTTTCTGGGTACTTTGGGAATAAAATGCTGTCCTCTCTACGAGGATTGGCGTGGAGAGAGAACACAAAACTATAGGTGATATACATATATATATATATATATATATATATATATATATATATATGAGCATACTTATGTATAACAAACAAATGATAATGAAGAAAAAGAGAGGGGAAAAAGTAAAGAATTCAACTTTCCTTTTTTATCTCTCATTTCACAGACTGGCCAGTGGCTCCTTTCCACTTTTTCTCTTTACTACTTTCTTTGAATTTCTGCTGGCTTTGTCTGTCCATACACCATTCAAAGAGGGTGATGTGGAAATAGAGGGAAACTCTGAGAGTCTTAAGTAAATTTTGAATCCTGACATTTTTTCCTTAATTCATGAAAATATTTTGCATAAAAAACTAAAAAAGAGAAAAAGGCATTACATCTTTTACTATTAGTAATCATTAATCATGCTAGTAAACTTTCTTGTTTCATATTAATTATTCCAAGCACATTGTTCTTGAAGTAGCAGATAAGATCATAAAAAAACGTACAAAGGAGGCAGGTTGAAATCTTCTTGCAGCTTTTCATCATCTTGGGGGAGAAAAATTAACCTGATAAGTGCATCATGCCATTAAATATTTTACCATATGCATTGATATTTGCAAGTCCCAACAAAAGAATTTGATTATTAAAAATAACTTTTTCTTATCTCAATTAGCTAGCAGAACAAAAATCCAGTGACAAATTAGAATACCATTTAAAGGAACATTGGGGATGAAAAGATAGTGCAATAGTATAACTGTAAGCTCAGGAAGAGAGAAAGCAAGGGAGTGGAAATAAAGAGTTTTGAAAAATAAATAAATAAAAGGCTGCCCTACTATTTAAAAAGAAAAAGAAAAGAACACCCAACAATGAGAAGTATAAAGAAGGTGCTGTGGTCTGGTCTGGTTTTTGTATCACTCTACTAAGATATCTCCAAGCACTCCTCTCAAAAAATCTCACCATCTATTTTCAGCTTACTTCTGGTCTTCTAGCTAGCTCTAGCAGGGAAGTTTTTTCCTCCAAGAGCAAAAGAGGAGGCTTTAACTGCTCTTTCAGAGCTTCATTTCCTAATTAGTCTTCAGAGACTAGAAAAGGGGTGGGGTGGTGTTAAAGGGAGAGAGGAAGATAAGAGAAGAAATAAAGAAAGAAGGTTTGTCCTGAAAGAAAAGGGTCTTTCTTTGCATAAGGGGGTGGTTGGGGGGTGGGTTTGGGCCAAGTGATGCGCTCAGGAGCTTGTACGGTCCAGCAGACCCTCACAGCGGAGGCTGCTTCAGTCCTGAAGCACTCTCTAAGCTTGGCAAGGAGGAGAGGCCATGCGCAGGTCACTCCTCTCCACGTTGCTGCCACTTTGCTGAGCTCAAGAACCAGTCTTTTGAGAAGGGCTTGTCTCAAATCTCAGCCTCACCAAACTTCACATCCTCTCCAGTGCAGAGCCCTTGAGCTTTGCTTCGGTGTGGCACTGAACAGACTTCCAACAACGCCAAGTCCTTTGCTTCATGGCCAGCCCTCTCTGTCCAATGCTTTAATAGCAGCACTCAAAAGAGCACAAGCTCATCAGAGAAGGGGTTGCATAGAACAGCAGCAGCAACAACCTCTCTTGACCATAAAGGTTGAGTTAGAACAGCTGGTGATATCTATTTTAGATGACCCTAGTGTCAGTAGGGTTATGAGGGAAGCTGGGTTCTCCAGCACTGCTGTTAAGAACAATTTAGAGGACTTCTCAGCTTCTTCTGTCTTTCAGTGCTATGGCACTTCCGGTGGGGTTTTCTCTTCACCTTGTTCTCCATCTCCATCTGATACTCAGAGAGAGATGATCAACCCCACTACTTTTTGGCAAACTCATTTGTTGGCTTGCACTCCTGAGAGAAATCCAATTCTGTTGTCACCACAAAAAAAGTTGCCCAACAACTATTTGACAGATTCCGCTTCTGTGAAGGAAGACATCAAGTTGGTTTTTGAGGTTTTGTTGAGCAAAAAGAGGAAGAATACTGTGATTGTTGGGGACTGTACGTCCATAACTGAGGGCCTTATCGGAGAGCTGATGGGAAGACTAGAGAGAGGAGAGGTTCCTGTTGAATTGAAGCAAACCCAGTTCATCAAGTTTCAGTTTGCACCAGTTTCTTTGAGATTCATGAAAAAAGATGATGTTGACATGAATATCGCAGAACTGAAAAGAAAAATGGATTCTCTTGGAGATGGTGGGGCCATTATTTATACAGGAGACCTTAAATGGACAGTTGGGGATCCAGCTGTTAACGGAGAAGTATCCGGTTACAGTCCGGTTGATCATCTAGTCTCAGAAATAGGAAGGCTACTGTCTGATTATAGCAACTCAAACAAAAAAGTGTGGTTAATGGCAACTTCAACTTATCAGACATATATGAGGTGCCACACGAGGCAACCTCCTCTTGAGAATCAATGGGCACTTCAAGCTGTCTCTGTTCCCTCAGGTGGTCTTGGATTGAGCCTCCATGCTTCCAGGTTTATCTCTTGCAGTATTTCCCCCGCTTTTTTTTTTTCGTGTATATATTTTGGCACCATTTCTATTCTCCATTGAAGTTCCATCTTTTGATCTCTTATTTTGTTTTGTACTTGCTGCAGTGCTTGCCTTTATGGTCTTAATGAGTCCAAAACCACTGATGAAAAAGTATTGGTTTCATGAGACATATGAATCACTGTTCCTGTGTTTTTTTTTTTGTCAGGATATGGCTTCTGCATGCTTGCTCGTTTTTTCTTAGCAGTAAAAAGAGTATTGAAAAGAATTGAATAAAAAAGAAGGTTTCCAAAGTTGCATTTTTTTTTTCTCTGTTACAACATTGTCTTGTACATGTCTTTGCTTCTTGTTTCTTTCAATGAACAGATCTAGGTGGATATGATATACATACTTGGTAGACCACCTTCATCTCCGAATCATTTTAGGATATATATGTTTCGGTTGTCGCTTTTGCTCTTTTTCAGCTTTTACTGTCTACATTTGTTCGGTATAAGTTTTTGTCCTGTCTAAAGGCTTGGGATTGACAAAGAACATACCTTGTAATCTTCACATGTTTAGATTAAGACAGCATCAAATATAACTCTTCCTGGTTTAAATTTCCTGATTCACAGAGCCGGTCGGTATTAACACATACGTACAACTTTAAAATCAAAAAGATAAGTCCAAATTATGCCTTTTGCATGTTTTATAACAACAACAACAACCATAACAACAAAAATGAAATAATGATCTAATAAACTGTAGTGTTTGATTAATTGAGGTTTCTATTTAATAAATTGATGTTAATTAACTTATTAAACTTATTATCCGCAGTTTCAACCATTCAAGAATAGCCATTTCCAGAAACACATCTCAAGTGCTGGAAGCAAAACCACTTATTAGCATTAGCAAGGAGGAACAAGACAAATTCACTTGCTGCCCAGAATGCACCTCCAATTGTGAAAAAGAAGCGCGAGTATTCAAGTCAGGAATGCAAAAACTTTTGCCTCCTTGGCTTCAAAAGCAAGGCATCAATTCCAATCAAATGGTAACAAAAAATGGAACACTTATGGTTCTGAATCAAGCTTCAAAATGTAAAGTGTACTTTCACTTGTCATGTTTTGGGATTTTATCTTATGTACTGATTCATATTTTCAGGATGAATTGGTTGAACTGAGGAAAAAATGGAACACATTTTGCCAAAGCCTACACTACCAAGGAAGGCACAATCAAAGCCATTTTGTTCCCACTAACAATCAGAGCACAGCTGGAAAGAACTATTCTTATGTTTCAGCATATCCCTACTGGACAAGCCAAAACTGCATCTTCCCAGATTCAAATTCGGTCTCCTTTGTGGATTCATCTTTCAAGACGAGCCAGAGCTCCAATTGTGTGCCTAAATTCCGACGACAACAATCTTGCACTATTGAGTTCAACTTTGGAACTGGTGCCCAAAATCACCAAACAGGAGAACCAAGCTTGGACTCCCTCAGGAGCACTGAAGGTAAGGAAGTGAAGATCACTCTTGCGCTTGGAAATTCATTGTTCTCTGATTCAGGGAAATTGGATAAAAGCAAGGGTGATCTGTGCAAGTTATTGCAAGAGAATGTGCCCTGGCAGTCTGAAACCATTCCTTTCATTTTAGAAGCATTAAGTGAATCGGAATCCACCAAGAAAGCAACTTGGCTAGTTATTCAAGGGAATGACACAGTGGGAAAAAGAAGATTGGCACTTTCCATTGCAGAATCCTTTACTGGATCAGCTGAATTGCTACTCTACATGAACATGAGGAAGCAAGAGAATGGGGAAACCACATGCTGCGAAATGCTTGCTCGAGGCCTGCGAAGGCAAGAAAAACTCGTTGTTCTGGTGGAAGAAGTTGAATGGGCTGATACCCAATTTTTGAAATTCCTTGCTGATGGATTTGAGACAGGATATTTTGGCGATGCATGCCAAGCCCAAGCAATAATCATTTTGACAAAGGGTGGTCCCATGGGCCATGAAGATGGAAAAATGGATCATCATTCACTTATTCAGATAACACTCAAGGTGCAAAACACCCGAACAGCTAGTTTTGAAACAACAAACATGGATCACAAGAGAAAAGCCGAGTGGATTACCAACACTTCAGGCAAGACTAAGGCTCCAAGAATCGATGGAAAGGAAGATGAATCTTATGCTGTAACTGTTCAAAAAGGAACCAAGAAGAAAGAATTCTCAAAACAGTCTAGCTTCAACACCCTTGATCTCAATATCAAGGCAAATGAGGACGATGAAAGCGAAGACAAACCAGGGGAGTTTAGTCCTATGTCAAGCGATCTGACTCGCGAAACGACATCCGATCCCCTTATCCCGCATGGGTTTCTTGACTTGATCAAGAACCGATTTGTTTTCGATCGTAACAAGGCTGAGGACAGAGAGGTGGCAGAGGTTTTCTTGTCCAAGTTCAAATCTTGCTTGGAGGAGGTTTTTGGGGGTCAAAACGTAGTTGGTTTTAGCATGGAAGAGAGAGTATTAGAAGAAGTAATAGAAGGGTCAAGTACATTTGTTAACAGTTTGTTTGAGAAATGGCTAAAAGAGGTCTTTCAAACAAGCTTGGAGACAGTTAATATTGGGGGGAATAGGAGTGGTATAGAAGTTAGGCTTTGTTTTGGGGGTAGAAAATACAAGGTTTTGGAGGAGGATGGGTTCATGGGTACATGTCTCCCTAGGAAAATCCAAGTTTCTTTCATGGACTGACTGCTGTTTCTTTTCTTTTCTTTTCTTTTTTTCCCTGTAAAATCGACCCATCAGATGACATTGGACCACAATGTCCTTGCCCTTGTGTAACTGCTAATTTGGCAACAGGATGTGTTTTGTTTCTCTTCTGTCCCTTTTCTTTTATTTATTTATTTCTTCCCCTCCATGCATGACCTCCATCTTATTGGTTGCTAACATTAATATATATATATATATATATATATACACACACACGTAATTGTGTACCAATGGCGTCTAAATCATCTTGGTCCTTTCGGAGTTAAGTGTAACCTACCTTTCAACACAAGCAGCGAAATCCACAATAAAACCGACCCCGGTTTTGGGTCGAGTCGAAATCTAATTATAGTTTGAAAACTAGATCGTGAGCCGGTCCGCGGTTTGCAATTATAGCTTCAAATGTAATTGAGGAGGGATCCGACCGATCATAATTGAGGGTTTTTTATCAACCGGACTAGCATAATAAGCAAACCGAAACTATAAACTGTTAGTTCATAAAAAATTTTAAATGAAAATTCTAAAATATTTCTAAAAATGTCATGTTCACACCATAAAGTTCTGATATTTGACTTCAATTTTGATGATTTCTTGGTCAAAATACGACATTTTACCATGTTATACTTTAAGACTAATTAAATTAATCATTGAAAATTTTTTTAAAAAATAATTAATAACTTAGATTTTTATACTTAAATTCTCAAATTTTAATTTGGAGAAGAAGATATGAGGTTTATTGATATAAAAATAATTATTTTGTTGTATAGTTTATTATCTAATAAATTTCATATTAAAAAAAAAATTCACAGAAAACTAATGATAAGCAAGAGAGAAGGAAAAAGAATGGCCGTTTGGTCTTGAGCAATGATGGCAGATCAGGACATTGAGCAACTCTTTTAGACTTGATAATATAATACATTCACTGAGAAAGGCTATACAATGTATATACAAGATAAGTATCCTCAAAGTGGATTTTTCGTTAGCATGGAGGATATGGAAGGCTCTCACCCACAAGGATTCTTAATTACTTTCTTAGTAAATAATGTTATCTCCAGTCATTACCTTATATTCATTTCACATGCTTTGGACTGCAATGAGTGGCCATTCATACATTATTCATGGCAATCAGAAAAGGAGGAATGATACTCCATTTATGTTTTCACTGGCTTCAAACAAAAAAAAAAAAAAAAAAACACTATCTTCCTCCACTACAAGCCAATTTTCAATTCCTACATCAAAAATTGCTTTCTTTGGACCCAGCATCATTATTTGACCTCTAAGATACCCATAACAGCAAAAGCCATGATTGCATCAAACGGCGGAAAGTGGGACCTGTCTTCCCATCATAGAACACACAATTTAAAGATGCTTTGATGATTTTGATGGCCAATGGTGGCACTTGCTTTAGGAAAGCTCTCAAGTGTCTACTCCTTAATATCTTAGGTAAAGTATGGCCTATTATTAGGAGAATGATGGATTTTCTATCGAATCCCACTTGCAATGGGTATGCTCGTGTGACCCTTAAATATGTAGACCTTATTATGCCTAAAAAAATATGTCTCTGCACATCAATTCCATTACCCTCATAACCTAATTGATTCTTTTCAATTCGACACATCCTCCATTACTCAATGATTCCTTAATGTCACCTCAAATAAAATAAAATAAAATAAAAAGGAAGAAGATTCCTTAATGTCATTCATTATCCAGTTAGCCCACCTTCCCTTATGCCCAAAAAGGACACAAATTGAAACAATAAACCTTGGAGTAGTTTTTGGATTAGATTTCAACGATCAACAAATTTTGTAAGCTTATTATCAAAACCTAATGAGTGCCACACGAGCCTTCTTTTTTGTTAATGATACTGATAATGACTGTCACAAGTTAAATTTAAATGGACTACCTAGTAAAAAACTAAGACAAAACAGGAACCACCAATCTCATAATAAATGACTAAGGTTAGTTAGCAGTCGGTAAATAACAATAAGTCTAATCACCGATATAGATAACGATGAGGCTTGTTGACTAATAAGGTTCTCCATCTTAGATCTCTATTGTTTATGCAATTTGAAGCATAAAAACAGGACAGCCGTCTACTAGTTTTGATTAGTTATCAAGGCATTACAAGCACTCGCATTGCACAGTAGCTGGCTAAAAGAGAACAAATTAGAAAACACTTGAATTGTTAGAAAAGGGTACGACATACTTTAGCTATCTCTTGATCACGAGTTGCTCGGGAAATCTACTCAATAGCCCTAATTGTGGAAACCAATTTTCCACCAATATATAGAACCGGAGAACTTGGCGAAAAAATAGCGTGAAAGACTGCAAAAGCTTCGGATTAAATGCATAACACTAACCAGTATTCTTGGTGCAGAATCTTCTATCATATTTAATTAACCCGTTGAGATTCGGAGATATGCTTAAAATCACACAATGACAACTTGTCACAGGCATTTTGTACCATAAAATGAGAATACATTATAAGCGATACGAAGCTTGGGACCGCCAAATAATGTATCCGAGAGAGTTTACACCATCGAAATGTCGGAAGATTTTCACATAAAATTGTTAAGTCATCATCGCAAGTACAGGGCAATCACGAAATAAAAAAAAAAAAAGAAGCATCTCGTTCGGTGAGAACAACATTCGCACTCAATGTCAAGATTGAGAAGAGGCAGAGATGAGATCAACGAATTATATATGTTCCATGTGGATTTAACAAACGAAAGAAACCACAATGGAATTTCCCTTTTTTTTTTTTTTTGTATTATATCTTCGAAAGAACCCCAACAAAAGTTGTGCTCCTTTTTATCTGTTGACCCATCTTACACAACCAGCACGACAACCAAAAATTATGACACTGAATGTTTGAATGATCCAGCACAAATCAGAAACAACTGAAGAGGCAAAAGGGGAAGAGCTAGATGCACAGAACAATTAAATACTCCTCATAATCGTAGCCCCCAAATCAAAGTTTTCTGACACTAAACTACAATTGCTAGGTTCGTTTTAGCCATTGAATGCCAGCATACAGCTTTTAGGTCCCCAATATCTATATTTTGTTATTTAGCTCAACAGCGGCTAATCATAGGCCAATGTTTTTTTTTTTTATTTTTTAACCCTGAATAGCTGTTGTTTTCTCCATACAGGCAGCTACAAGCTATCGGTGTTAGAAGAGATGGGTCAAAATGAATTATCAAGTCTACCTATGCACACCATTCACGCATAATCCGCTAGCAACCACGCGTGTTCTCTTAAAAAAGTAGGTTCCTACTTCATACTTCCCACCCTCAAACTAACAAAACATCTCCCCTGTAGCTCAGCTTGTACATAGTGGCTCAAACTTGCTTGACAATGCTTGGGGAGCTTGACCATGCTTGGTAAGCTTGACTCCCCTTTTGAGCCATGGGTCGATCATTCCTTAAACAGTCTTAAGCCATGGATCAATCTCAAGCTTGGTTCCCCTCTTCTTACCTGAGGTTCTGGCTGCATTCTCAATCTCGAATTTAGCTCCAGCCAAATTTTCTGACATAGAAAAGCTTAACCAACAAGGCCGATGTAAATTTACATCAGACGTGAACGAGGGACAAAAGATAAAAGGGGTGTTTTGGGTTTCCAAATTCGATTATTTTCTTCCAACGATCAATGTACGAAAGGCTTTATTATGAATCAGCTCAAATATACATTATTGTTACACGGTGTACAAAACAAGAGGTAGAAAAAAAAAAAAAAGGAAAAATGAGAAAGAGGCCTAGGGTTAAAGTATTTGACAAATGAGAAGCAAAAAGGTGCTAAACTAACAAATAAGGGCAAAGGAAGCTGATGTACAAAGAATGGCGCTAAGGGTGCTAACCTAGATTTTCTAATTTTGTGAAAACAAATATACATGAGGGTGACGAGAAAATATGTTCCCACCCAAAAGCATCAAGGAAACAAAATGCAGACTTGCAAGGTCAGAATTGGCAACTTACACCGGGGTTAGGAGGCATTGCACTTGAAAATGAAGCCTTGGAAGGATTTAGAGGACAGTTTGCAGGGTCTAAAGCTCCTTCAAGGTCAAGCAATGGTTTTAGTCTTCTCTCTACCTCGTTGCATTGTAAATTAATCTCCTCAAGAACCATAGAAAAAGCAGAGTTGCATGCTTGCTCATTTCTGAAAGCCAAGGTCCATCTCCCATCAACCAAAGCTTTTGCCTTCAACTTTCCATGGGAGGCAGATTTTGCAAGATCCAGAAAAGGTAAGGTGGAGGGGCGGATCCGCAAGTGTAACCATCTTGAATGCTTATCATCAACTCTAGGCTGATCAGATGAAACACATGAAGATATACAATGGTGAATTATCATCAATCTGCCAACACCAAACATAGAATGCATATCAAGTGTGACCTATTACAAAGTCTTCTGAATCATTTTATCCTATGCATAGTGAAATGTGATTTCCATGAAGTATTCAGGCAACAACAAATGCTGTCTGACAGTATAAACATACATTGGAACCAGCCAAAGGAGCAGCAACTCGAACAACTCCTTGATGCTCTTTCTGGGGTAATTCTTCTGCAAGCAGAAGCCACCCAGACATACCCACGGAGACAGCTAGAAAGCAAAAATGGCGTTCTTTACCCCTTTCAAATGCAATCCTACAAGGCACAGAATCCACTGCATATGGAAATGATCAGAGAGTCAACTATGATTGTCATCAAAACGTAATGTCTAAGAAAGCAAAAACATCAAGCAGCAATAGTAGTGGAATGAAGCTGTGTCTATATGCACACAAGCATCATCATCAACCATAGAGATAATAAAAACTACTAGGGAGAGTACCAACCAAGATTCAACTCAGTGCCTGGTTTTGGACCTGAAGCATCTAAACCAGCAGTTCTTGCACGAGAATTTTCAGGAACATCAGTTGGAGGATATATATGAGGCTGCTCAGGCAAAGCGCCACCAAGGGAGAAAATCTGAAGTTGATGAAGAAGTACAAACACCTGAGGAAAGGGGAAAGTACCTATCAGAAACCATAACAATGCATAAAGGATAATTGCATGATACTAAAAAGGTAGGTGCATAATGACTATAAATATCCACATGCTCTTAATTAGTCTATTATCTGTCAAATCAACCAGCAGTCCACATAAAAGGAGACACAAAAATCAACACACAAACAAAAACTAGAGAGAGATTTAAGCTTCACACATGAATAATTAAATAGCAAATCTTAATTGCTGAAACATTATTTGACTGGAAAAAGTAAAGGGAGACCAAGACCAGAAACACAAACCTTCACCACCTCCCACATTCTTTCACCAGCAACATATGATGAGTCACTGGGAAGAGCATCTGTAGGAAAAATGGACTCATTTAATGAATGCCTATCAAACAACTCCCTATCCACGTAACCAATGCCTAAAAGAGTATAGAAATATGTGCCCACTGCCCATTTTAAAACCATTCAATTTTATTGACAGCTTTACCATCAGACGAGGACATCTGCAATGGCAAGAGTATGTATTTTGGCTCTTTCCGCGGGGACGAGGCTTCAATTGCTAAAATTACAAATTCAAATATATCAGCAAATCAATAATGGAGCAGCACGTCATTCAATCATTGAGTGTGAAAATACCTTTTTTGCACATTTTCCATCCATCGCATAAGACTTTTATAAGTATATCAGACCAGCTACCTCTAATCTGCTCCACAATAGCCCTGGTGCAACTTCTGTATGAATCCTGTGTATGAAAGATGTACAAAGTCACTGCAAAATAATGATTACTGCTCAAATACTAGAGACATAAGCAAAAACAAAACATAAAGGAACCACAGCAAAGTCTGCAAACTTAGAAAAGAAATCATCAAACTTGTGGATATAAGACAGATTGGTTAACCTACAGGTAAGACGAGCAGCTCAACATATATATGCACAAGATAATAATTTATTATATTCCATCCATTCTGGTTTAGAGGTGATCACACTGAACATTGTTGATCAAGTGAAAACAAAGCTATTTAACTGCAGTAGCTAACAGAATATCGCTTACAACACATTAGAGAAAGTGCGAATTGCTCACTGTTTAAACTGAGTACTTACTTTCAGCAATTTTAGATGTTGGCTGTTGAACTCTGCCTCACTATAAGGAAGTAGCTGATGCAACAGCCAGCCACCATCCCACAGTGTCTCTGCAGATATGTTTGACCGGCAAAATAGACTAACCAATGCATCAAGGACCTATAACACATTTCTCATTAAAATGCTCATCATAATGTCACAAATTCAACTGTTTTTTTAGAGATGGAAAAGAGAAAATATGTGAGACAAAGGAATTGGAATTTTGTTTGTTAGACAGATTTACTTTCAATTCTTCCATCCTTCCTTTCAAACAAACATGGCTTTTAAGATTCAAACAGGAATGAATGGGAAATCCTATTAGCTTTCACTGAATAATAATTAATCAGAAAGACAAGAAATCAAGTATAATTTCAAACCCTACTATCAAAGGCACTTCAATATCATATGCAGCAATGTTTCCTTTAATGACAGAAGCGTGAGCAAAGGAGAACTTTGAGTCACCAGTATCTGCCTTTTCCCAGTCATACTTATTGCATGGAGAAGAAAAAATGCAACCATTATTTTTGCACCTGTTATTGTTCCCTCAATTTTGTGCCTATTTTAAAGATATGCAGGTTAGAATGCACTTCCTAAATCATTAGCTTATAAATGGTACCACATCCCAAAAAGTTATGACTGAATAAAACTACCATATGTCAACAATCTGGTCCAACAAGTATATGGAGAAAAGTTTCATAAATCTGGTGAAAAAAGAAGAACAGAGAAACCCATGACTGAGTACAAAAGGACACACCTCAAATCTATGTACGCGAGGGCTTGTTCCCACCTCTGGGAAGGAGCACATAACTCCATATTGTTCCTGCTAGTTACAATTGAAAGAAACTATGAAGATCACAAATGATAAACTTGGATTACATGTATGAAAACAGTTTGGTAAATGATTTATAATGATTCAAATCAAGCACATAATTTCAATCGGCCAAAAAAAGAAACTCCATAAGCAAAACTCTTTGTCAACAGTTTTAAAATTTTTTTTTTACTCAAATTACAACAATATAATAAAGTTACAGGGGAAACCAAAAGAAAAGCAGCCAAAAAAGTACTCTGAGAAGCTTTTTCAGCCCCTGCTGAATCTAGAAGCCAAAGACACTTTGAAATAGCAAACTTTCTTAAAAGGTTCTGCAACTAGGTCACACACTTGGGTCACATTTTAAAGCCATAAAAATTGGACACAGTTTGGGATATCACGCATGCAATACGGATATAATGCAAAAATAATTCTTAAAGAAAAAATGTGGAAAGTAACATTAGCAGGCTAGGAAATGCAAATAAATTGAAGCATTCAATTTACATCAGTGTCCTTATTTCTCTTATTGTTCATTAAATACATTCAGCTACTATTGTGTTTGATCCCCCAAGCCTCAAACTCTACATATGTTTTTCATTTCAGTTCATTTCCTACCAATGCTGCAAACATAAAAAAAAGCTAGTTGATTGGTAATTTTTGGAGTTTAGGGCACTCCATTTGTACAACAGTATCACTTGAAAGTATAAAGGAAACCATAAGCTAATCACTATTTTTTTAAAAGTATATAAGCTAATCAATAATTAAGAGTTAATGGATTATCAATGATTAAATACATCATTCTCCCACCAATATTTCTTTTATTTAAAATATTTTTCCTTTATGAAATTTTTAACAACTACAGAAACATGGATCTTGAGACAATGGGACAGCAATTAGAGCTTTTACAGCATCAATGGAATAGTGGATTAAAAAAAGTTAAAAAAAAAAAAAGGGCACAATACCCAAAATGTGAAGAAATCCAAACCAAAATAATGCAAACAACAAAGAAAATAAGAAAAAAAAAAAAAAAATATATATATATATATATATAGACACACTTCCTAAATGACATCTGTAGGAGAAAAAAAAACATAAGCTATCTAAAAGGCAACAAGTTAGTGGCACCAAAAAGAAAACAAGCAGGAATTGACCTACCACATTTGTAGTGAAAGGCAACATGTTAAATGAAAGACCAACTATTTCTAAAAACTTTGTATTATCACGATTCAATATGAAGTTGGACTTTTCCAGTTTATGTGGCACATCTGGAGAGCAGCATGTTGTCATCTTTATTTCAACAAAAAGTTAAGCTTTCACAGGACGCTGAACCCATGCCTCAGCCTTTGTGAAAAAATTGCAATACCACTACGCGAATTGTTTATTGTTTTCACTCTTTATTAATAATTAAATTAGCTAATAGATTCCAGGCCCTACATTTTAAAAGATTTCAAATGTTTGAAATGTGAGGCTCTATAACCACTTATACTTCATTGTTTTCTCTCTTTTTTTTTTCCTCAAAAGTTATTATCCAAAATATAGCCATTTACTTCAAGAAAATACATAAATTATTCTAAATTGAAAATATATGAATTATAATATACTCTATGATTAATTTATTAATTATTGTATGGATTATAATACCAATTTATTTGAATTAAATTACTTATCTTTATCATTACATTATAATAATCAATTTTGACATATATTAAATTACATTAAATTATTGTGTCCCCAATTACCTACCTCTATATAATATATCAATTAATTTTTTAATATTACCATATATTAAATTATAAATTACATATAATTAAATCTCTCAAATATAATATATATTATATATAATATTTATATTTTATATATTATTACATTGTATCCATTAATATTTTTATATAATGTATATAAATATTAAATTTTTTATATATTTAATATTAAATATCAGTTTTATTAATTCAATCTCGATTAAATCGATTGAATTGGTTAAACCTTAAACCTCTAAACTTTTTGGTTCAATAACAGGTTCAGATCTTAAAATCTTGTTGTATAGTACATGGTTCTCCATTCCCAAGTGTAAGTAAACCAAAGACACCAATATTTCGGGGTTAATATCTTTGATCACTTTTGCATAGTGAGAAAGAGGAACAAGAATCATTACCTTGAGCTTTATTAGATAGCCATCAAGCTCACTGCTAAAACCATCTCTTATGGAGCTATCTTCCGATGAAAAAAGTTGCTCTTCACCAGAGCCTTCACCAACTAATGCTTGCTGCAGCAGGGGAAAAACTATTCTAAATCTCCTTCATCAGCCATAATGGCATAATTTTCTTGGCAACATTATGTCATGCAGATTAATGCTTACTGAACACACAACAATAGCTTTCACAATGACAGCTATGTCAATTTCATTGAAGACCAAAATCCCTTCTCTATTTTGCTATCTCTCTCTGTGTTTGTGTGTGTGTGTGCCTGAGTGCATCTCTCTTAGGAGAGTGCTCTAAGTGGAAAAACAAGACAGTAGAAAAGGAAAGCTCTCTACCCAGAATTCAAGCTCCTATAATGATTTTATTTTCTCCTTTTTGTTTTTGTTTTTGATAAATTGTCACTTGGAAGAAGGGGTTATCTAATCAATACAACAGATAATTTACCTCTGTCCAACAAAACCCACCACAGATTAGATTCCCTAATAATTTAAAGGCAAATCATCTACCTCTTAACTGGAGGCAGAAAGAACTTGATCTACAATGATACCCTATCAGAAGTCAGAAGTTTACAAGGAGATTTTCTATGACATCTCAAAACCAGATCTTTTGGAAATCAAGGGAACAGAGGTCAATGGTAAACATATGTCATTACATGAGAGTCAATTTTTTGTGGCTATCAATTGAATTTCTTAAACTCTTAATAGAAGAATCCAGAGTGTTTTTGGGATGGGTACCAAGGAGTGTGATTTCCAGTCCCTCACTCTCCCTAGTTCTTAACAGACATTGCATCCTCTCTTGTTCACATCTCTTGCCATAAGCTTTTGTAACACCCATCACAAGGAAATTATCATAACATTTCTTTTTTTATTTTATCTCTAAAACTTACCACAAAACCTCTCTTTGGGACACCCCAGAACCTCAAATCATATTCCATGTTTCAGGGCCCCATCATTTATTGACTGCAGGCTCTAAAAAGAGGTTTTGTGGTAATTATTTTACCCCCCCCAAAAAAAAAAAGAAAACTCTAGCCCTTCTAAGAGAACAATTAGACAGAGTGCTTTATTTATTTTTTTGCTGATAAACATCCAGGTAATAATATTTGAAATTTGGAACATTTGAGAAAATTCACAAAATTGATAAAAATAATTATTGACAGTCTATTGCCAACAACTTACCAGCAAGAGTTTCTTATGCTGCTTCCGCTGAGGGAGAATTCCAAGAGCATCTAGCATTGTTTCATCCAATTCTACAAGTAGGGACAGTTGATGAATAATAGGAATGAATGGCAAAGGCAACACAAACTCAACAACTCCAACAGCAAAACCTTTTGTTTGCAACAAGGTAGCCAGCACACTCAATGAACCCAAAACTTGCAGATCGTTCCCACTTGTAATACAAGATAGCAAACCCTCCCTGTGAATGTCAGAAATGTCAAAACAAAAAAAAAAAAAAAAAAAAAATATATATATATATATATATATATATAGAGAGAGAGAGAGAGAGAGAGAGAGAGAGAGAGAGAACACAGAGGAAATCTTAATAATCATAGTTTATCCATATGGCAAGGACAATGAGGCAGGATATTAGAAAGCTAAGTGAGCACAGAAATGCTGAAGAAGTTTATATCTTCCAGTGATGGAGAAGAACAGAGCTTAATCATATGCAAATAAACTGATTTACTAGGTGCTCCATGTGCTCCAGAGGGGAAGAGCAATGAAGAAATCAAAAATTGGCCTTTTGCAGATCAATTTAAGCAGGTTATGATTGAAAAAAGGAAGAAATGAAACATCTTACCTCAAAGCAGAATGTGAACCATGTGGGTGGTTTTGGCTGATAAAATCCTCACAATGGGCTTGTGAGGAATTAGAAAAGTTTGGCAGGGAAATCTTTAAGCATCCGTCCACCAAATTCGTATTTCCATTTTCTGACCACTGGCATTCATGCATGGAGCTATGACCATTGAATTTAGCATTAGAATTTGTGATGAACGCCTCTGGTTGACAGAAAAGTGCCACGGCAATGGTGTTTGCCAAATCTTTGATTTTAACTATGCGTAAGATGCAACAAAGTAGATACAGAGAAGTGGTAGCACCAATTTGAATATCCTGGTTTAAATGCTACTAAAGGTTAAGTAAGAACAAATTGTACTATACAATCAAAAAGGTGCAGGAATAAATTGTTAAAACATCAACTAAAGAAAACAAAAGGTACAAGCTCATTACATTAAAGGCATCTGACTGCAAAGATGGAAGAAGCAACGGAAGTACCAAAAGTCGCAAAATCTTGTCTGTAATTAACCTTGCAACATCAGGAATCCCAGCAGAAATAACATCGCTAAAATAGTAGAGATTGTCTTCAATTTCATCAACAGCAGTGAAAATTGTGGTGGCTGCATCTGAGTCTGGGTTTCTGTCCATAACAAAACAGTAATTAGAATATATAATCTCAACAATATATAGATATATATAATTATAATCATAAGTTAATTGTCCTAAGTTCCTAATTCTTACTTCAGAGCTTCAGAGACCAATCCATTTAGATCGAGGCACTGCTTCCGGAAGAATGTAATCAAGTTTGAAAAAAAATCAGCTTGAGGAGCTTTCACGACAAATCTATTCACAGACTCATCTCCAACTGAAAACCAGATGAGAAATAACCATTAGTATTTGTTCCATCCAGAAATAATTGCATTAAGAGTAAATGAAAAAAGGACAAGGAAACATAGGCAGAGGATTGGGCACTACCATGGTAAACATTTAGTGTCACAGCACGTACTGCAGTACGAACCATATTCTCTTCATGGAAAGCAAAACGTATTGCCTCGACATACAATGGAAAAGAAATGACTTCTTCCTAGGTTCACAACACAGAATCAGCAAAAACATAAAGGAACACACAAATAAGCACAAGCATGTGCATGTACAAACACAGAAAGCTGTGGACAGCAATTTATTCTAGATAAGAGAAACGAAAATGGGCAAAAATCTAAAGTAAACAGCATTTAAGTGGAACAGAAGTGCAAAATATTTTGGCTAAAACTGATGGGGGTGTGGAAAAAGAAATCAATGTCATCCATTTAATGCCTGCCAGTTAAAGCACAGACCACAGCCTCATAAATATATTCAAGTAATTATCAAACAATAGAGGGAAAAGGAAGACCTAAAAAGTTGATTAGAGAAAGGATCCATGCAGATGAAACCAACAAGTTCAGGTTTTAATATTAGGTAACATGGTGTAGAGCTGAATTTATTGTCACACAAGAATAACTCATGATAACAAAGAACTGAATAGGTAGCATGCATAATGGGTAAATTCGTACCACATATTCAACAGGTTAAACATAAATAATCATTATAATACTTCAGATGCCATTTCCAGGTAGAACATGTCAAATATCCACTTTGACAGCATATACAGAGGAGATTTCAACTTTTTTTGGTCAATTAAGTCCAGTGAGATAAACATTAAGTACACATATATAGAAGATGCAATCAAATCAATTTTAAAAAGGAGTAAATATGCTCAATCAAATCAACAGACTAAAGCTTCAAACTTACATTTTGAGTCTTTACAAGCAGAGAAATCGTGTTCTTGTTAAGCTTTCCACTTATTGCTCTTCATAGACCACAAAACATGACATTGAAAAATCAAAGTACAAATATGTCAGCATTGCATAATGGCAAAAACAAAAAACATTCTTCAATAGAACTGTCAATCACTGAAACTACACCTTCAACAAGAAAGTACAAACCTTACAAAGGAAATGTAGTAAGACAATAGCTCTTCATTGCGAAAGTCAAATGCATAAGTAATTAAGAAGTTGATATGCTCGTTGCTGAACATATAGTCTGCACAAATTCCCACAAGGACAGCTCAATTGACCAATCCAGCATTATTTAAGACCAGCACAAAGATTATTTTTTAGTAACCAGCTTACATATAGCATGCTCTGCTCTTAGGTTCTGGATCATGATGCTCATTGTCTGTAACAACTGAAGTGAAACCGTCAGGGTCCTACTGATCTTCAGTATTCGTACAAACTCCCCCAAAACTTGCTTTTCCATGAAAAATCTGCCAAAAAGGAGGATATGCATAAAATTGCAGGGTAAAAAACATAAATTTGACAGGACAAACAGAATTAAGAAGTCTTACTCAAAGAAGTTTGAGTCATGCTGATCACCATATGTTATTAACTCTGCTATTGATCTTAGGGCCTCAATAACAAAATCCTTAGCAACAGGACAAAAGTTGATATTACTTAACAGAAAATGAAGATGTGTCAGAAATGAGCTGAAGTTGGAAGAAGAAAATAGATATTAGTCACCTGATTAACCTCATTGACAATTTGAATCTTCTGCAGCTGATCAGTCAAATATCTATTAAAAGAAATACATAACTATGAGTTTGCTTGGTTTAAATTTTCAAGTTATTGCTACTCAAAAAAAAAAATAAAAGAAAAATTCAATGCTCAGCAGCATAGTTAATAGGGCATAGCAACTACTGGAAATCATTGAAAAGGTACTTCCTCAGAACAAAACAGCTCTTGATGGTAATGATACCAGTCGTGTGGACAAAGTTGCACTTAACAATTTCTACTCCAAATCCTTGTTGGTATGCAACTCAACATTACCAGATAACAGTAATTCCAACAAAAAGTTCACTGTTTTGCTATCCACTAGCAACAATTATCAACAATAGCATGAACCCACCATTATCAGTCACAGCAGATTTTCAACAATCAAAAACCATGACATTATCCCAAGAGAAAAATAAATCATTATAATCATGCAAGAATTGCCATTAAAATGCACATTTGACATCAGCTGGGAAAGTCTCAACCGTTTTATACAGCAATTTCACTGACAACAAGTGAGGTACTGAAAAGAAAACATTACGTTTCAATAAAACTATCATAAAAATGAGTCTTTTCCTGAGCAAGACATAATCATCAAACAAAAAAACCTCCAGCCCACCCGGCTAACGATAAGGCCAATACACTGCCATTGGCATCACAAAAGCACTCTCCGCACCATTCACAAAGGTTATTATCAAAAGGGCAAAGAACCATGACGCAAGACACAACAAAGAAAGTAATTCCAATAATTGATCGAAATATAAGTTAATTGGATCGAAATATAAGTGAGTCAAACCATGAATTTCTTTTCTTTAAAAGAAAATCAGCATCTAGTTAAATGAAAAGATTCAATTAAATTGAATTCTTGAAAAGACACCATAAAAAAATAAAGGGGGAAAACCTCGATTCTTGAGGGGGGGGAAAAACACACACACACACACACACAAAAAGAAACGAATCCAGTGATCGAGGATGACAATAAAAAAAAACGGAAAAGGGAACCTAAATTCTTGAAAAAAGAAACAAAAAACAAAAGCACAAAAAGACTTAGGGATTGAAGATAACTAAAACAGGGGAAAAGAAACCTAAATTATTGGAAAAAATAAATAAAAGAGATACGAACACGAGAAGAATAAAGAAAGGAAAGGAGAAAAAGAAACCTGAGTTCGTCCAAGGAGAATCGATCTCTTGATCTTAAAAAAGAAAACCACATGATTTTCCGCAACGATCAGACCTTTATATTAAGGCCTCTCTTTCCGACTCATCCTCGGCGCCGATTACAGTTCAATTGAGCCCTCTCCGACTCATCATCGGCGCCGATTACACTTCTCAATCTCTCTCCGATCGAGAGATAAAATAACCACAGGCCTTGGGAGAAAAACACTAACAGAAAAACCGAAAGGACACCCAATGTAAAGAGGAACCCAGGGAAAATCGAAGCAAAGAGGACGTGGCAAATCAGAGGAAAAGCTCGTTTTGTGTGTGTGCGTGAGTGCGTGCGTGCGTGCGTGCGTGTTTTTTTTTTTTGGGGTTTGGTTTAGAAAAAAGTGTAGGAATAAGAAAAAGGCTAGGGAAGGGAGTGTCATTTATTACATTTTACAGTTCATAATGTGAGTGAGGACAAAGACAGAGAGGCTTTGTTGGTTTGTGATGAGCTGGCAGTTTTGGGCCTTGTGGATCATAATTGGGCTCCGCCGCATTGTGGTAACCCAATTGATGTGAAATGAGCCCAATTAAGCCCAATTCTTGAAATTAAAAAAAAAAAAAAACAACAACATCAACGACAACAGAGTGAAGGGAAGGGAAAAAGAAATCTGAGGGATAAAATGACGAGAAAAAGATTTCAAGATAAATAACATTAAAAAGAGAAAGAACCTGAATTCTTGAAAATAAATATAGTCAAGAGATTTAGTGATTGAAGAAAATTTATAAGAAGAAGAAAAAAAAAAAAAGCGGGGGTGAAAAAGAAACCTGAGTTTGTCTGACGAGAATCAATTTCTTGATCTCCCAAAAGAAAACCACGAGATCGCGCAACCATCCCACCAGTGTGCTAAGCTCTCTTCGATGCATTTTCGGCCGCTGATTCTCCGATCAACACAAATACTCAGAAATTTTGGAGCATGGAAAAAAGAACAAGAACCACGACAACGTACGAAACGCTACAAGACGAACCAAAGGCAACAAGGAACTTATATATTTATTTTCAAGACTTCCTTTCTTTCGACCGTTGACGTTCGGCGGTTTTAGCTGGGCTGGCAATTTTGGGTTTCTGGGCCCGAATTGGGCTTCTCCAGTTCGGCCCATGTGACTGGGAAATCAGCCCTAAATTGTCCGAAGAAGCGATTAACAGTGAACTCATTGGGCTTCAGCCCGAGAGCAGCCCAATTGACTTGATTTTTTCTTCGTGTATATATATATATTTTTTTTGACCCCTTAGTAATTCCTGTTAAAATTAATTCCTTTATCAGTATGGGGAAAAAAAAAGAATGAAAAAACACTTTATTATCTATTTGAATTAAGGAAACAAAAATTCTTAATTTTGAAAATAAAATTTGATTGTGATACTTTTTTTAACTATTAAATAAAAATATCATAAAAATATTAATCACTATTTATATAAATTTATACATAAACATAGTCATTATTTTTTTTTAATTTAACTCGTATAAAAAGAATCTATTGCTCTCGTAATAATAATTACGAGTAAAATAAAATTCTCATATACCGGATTATAATATATTGGAATTTTCTCCAGAATCATTAAGGGGAGACACTAATCTTAAGAATTCAAACTCAAATTAGAATAAAAAGAAAAAAAGAAAAAAAAAAAAGACAGCGGGATTACACCTAAATTTTTACTTCGGCCGGTACGACAGGCTCGTTAGAGTGGGTCGTGTCTGGAACATGCAACGTTTGTCTTTTATCGAGGAGCGGTTTTCCTGGCACGCACACGCGCGACTTCCGCCACTTGCTGTGCATGCAATTTAGATGTTGTGTTTTTTTTTTTTTTTTGAGGAACAGCTAACGACAACTTGGCTAAACATGCGGGGCAAGCAATTTGCATCTTGTCGCCCACCGTCCCCGATCTTCCCCCTGTTTTCATTTGTTCCAAAAAATTAAAAAATAATAAAAATAATAATAAAATGTAATCATTTTGTAGTGCAAACGGTAGACTAAAGGAGAAAAGATTTCACCATCCAACGTTATGGTCCAACAATGAAGAAGATCGTTCATTTTATAAAAGAAATATTCAGCAAAATTAAATCAGTAATTCTTAATATTAATTTTGGCTTTAAAATCTCTCCTGTTTAGGATTTAGAACCAAAATGGCATATGCCATGGATGTTTGTTCTTCCAAAAAGTAAAAAAGGTCGAAAGCTTCTTCTGACCACAAAAAAAGAAAAGGAAGAAGAAGAAGAAGAAGAAGGAAAGAAAAACGAAAAGCTTAGAAAAGACTCTCCAGATACTCTCTGCCCGCTCCTCTCTCTCTTTCCCTCTCTCGCTCTCTCTCTCCGCACAATGGGCCACACTCCCATCCTCTACCTCCTCCTCCTCCTCCCTCTCCTCTTCTGCAACACCACGGCGGCTGACGACTCCGCTGCCATTCTAAAACTAGCCACCGCCCTGACCCCAACTCCCTCATCTTGGTCAACCAGCTCCGCCACCGGCTACTGCAAATGGGAGGGCATCAACTGTGATTCCTCCGACCGCGTCACTTCCATAACGCTCGCCAACAGAAGCGTCTCCGGCACGTTGCCCGCCGAGCTCTCCACTCTGTCCCAGCTCCAGTCACTCTCTCTACAGAAAAACCAGCTCTCCGGCGCCGTCCCTTCCTTTGCAGACATATCCTCACTTCAAGAAATCTACCTTGGCCACAACAACTTCACTAGCATTCCTCAAGGCTTCTTTCAAGGCCTCACCAGCTTGCAAATCTTTAGCATCAGCCAGAACAATCTCGCTTCTTGGTCAATACCCACTGATCTAACTCAATCTGCGAGCCTCAATACTTTTGAAGCCAGCCAAGTCAACATTGTTGGCACTATACCTGATATTTTTGGCTCACTTCCAAGCTTGCAGAATCTCAGGCTTTCTTATAACAATTTGACGGGTACTCTGCCTTCGTCTCTTGCAAATTCTGGGATTCAAAACTTGTGGGTCAATAATCAGGAAATGGGTCTAACGGGTAGTATAGACGTGTTGTCTTCGATGGCTCAGCTACGGCAAGCGTGGCTACAAAAGAACCAGTTCACTGGTCCCATTCCAGATTTGTTAAAATGCGTTAACTTGTTCGATTTGCAGCTCAGAGACAACCAGTTTACAGGGATCGTGCCGCATTCTTTGGTTTCGCTCCCTGCGCTGCTGAATGTTTCTTTGTCAAACAACAAATTGCAAGGTCCTGTCCCGGAATTCCCAAAGAGTGTGAAGGTGGATAATAGTGGAGTCAATAATTTCTGTCAGAGCATTCCTGGGTTTGCCTGTGATCCGCAGGTGACCACATTGCTACAGATTGCAAGCGCTTTAGAGTATCCTGCGACGTTGTCTGATTCTTGGGATGGGAATAATGCTTGCGATAATTGGCTATTTATCTCATGTGATGCACAGCATAGAGTTGTCACGGTGAACTTGGCAAAGCAGCATCTTTCAGGGACTATCTCTCCCGCATTTGTCAATCTCACGGCTTTGAGGATTTTGTATCTGAATGATAACAATTTGACGGGTTCAATTCCCGATAGCTTGACAAGTTTGGCACGACTTCAGGATCTATATGTCTATAATAACAATCTTACTGGGAAAATCCCATCGTTTGCATCTTCTGTGAAGTTGATCGCAACACCAGGCAATTCTTTGCTCGGGAAAGGAATGGGTACTGCAAGTGGAGGGACAGGATCGTCTGGCTCCAACACAAATTCAACCACATCAAATGTGAATCCCGGTGGGTCAGGGAATGTTAGGGGTGTATCACCAGGTTTGATTGCTGGCATTGTCATTGCTGCCATCATTTTTATTGCTGTTGTGTCATTTGTGCTTTTTAAGTGTATTGTCAAGAAGAGAAATGGAAAGTCAGATGCAGTAGTGAAGGATGAGGAGAATGGGAATCCAGTGGTTAGGAATGAGACATCATGTTGCACAAATGGGTATGGTGTTCTTAGTGATATACATAGTCAAAATAGTGGAACTCATAGTGATCGTCAATTTTTCGAGGGTGGAAATGTTGTGATTTCAATTGAAGTTCTTCGACAGGTTACAGACAATTTTAGTGAGAAAAGTATCTTGGGCCAGGGAGGTTTTGGTGTGGTTTATAAAGGGGAATTGCATGATGGGACTAAGATAGCTGTCAAGAGAATGGAAGCTGCTGGATTTGGTACAAAAGGGATGAATGAGTTCCAGGCAGAGATTGCAGTGCTTACTAAAGTGAGGCACAGGCATTTGGTTGCTCTTCTAGGTTACTGTATAAATGGCAATGAGAGGCTTTTGGTATATGAGTACATGCCACAGGGTACGCTGGCACAGCATTTGTTTGAATGGCGTGAACATGGATATCCTCCTCTTACTTGGAAGCAGAGGATTACCATTGCATTGGATGTGGCCCGAGGGGTTGAATATTTGCACAGCTTAGCTCAGCAGAGTTTTATTCATAGGGATCTGAAGCCTTCAAACATACTTCTTGGGGATGATATGAGAGCTAAGGTTGCTGACTTTGGTTTGGTCAAACTTGCCCCAGATGGAAAGTATTCCATGGAAACAAGACTGGCAGGAACATTTGGCTACCTTGCACCTGAGTATGCTGGTAAGCGGAGAATTGAATTTCCTCATTTTATTATGTAAATTGAATTAATTCTGTATGGATGACAGAAATTTGTGTTGTTTTTATATCTGCTATGACCAAGTTAAATTTTGGAAAAAAAATTATTGCTGGAAATTGCTGCTGTTAGATGCTTGTCTTGCCTTCTTCTCATGGATTGAATTGTTTCTTCATCATCTTTGGTACCAAGATTTTGACATACTAAAAGAGTAGATGGTGTGTGATATCTTTGGTCTGTGGAGAGCATTATCCTATGGTTGGCATTCTGGAATGTCTTGAATTTTTGTTGATCAAGAAAGAACAGACCCCAGCTTTCTCCCGTGTAACGGACCCCAGCTTTCTCCAGTGTCCTTTTTCTTATCTTTGTAGATCCTTTTTTTGGTTGAGGGTTTCAGCTCTTTCTTTTTCGTGGTTTACATCTTCTCTGTATAGCATCATTCATTTTTAGGAAGTGATAATGCCGACACATCTGCTAATTATCAAATAATGATAATGATTATCTATTTATTTATGATGGGTGAATATGAAATGGCAGATGCTAGTATTGCCAAGAGGGTCAACTTATTCATGATACTCACCAATTTCCTTTTGATGTCTTCCTGCTGTATTCTGTGTTATTCCAAGAAAAGTCTGTACAATTTGTTGCTTTCCTTATTGTCATCATCACTGTCACTATCATCGACCACTTTTCTATGCAGCTTTCGTGCATCTCCTTCAATCCTTGCCTTATTTAGAGCCTGATTAATTGACTTGACTTTTAAAGCACTCATTTACTGTTTCTGAGTGTGAGCTGAACCTACTCTTTTTCTGCGCAGCCACTGGGAGAGTGACAACAAAAGTGGATGTCTATGCATTTGGTGTGATTTTGATGGAGATTATCACAGGTAGAAAAGCTTTAGACAATAATATCCCAGATGGAAGGTCTCATTTGGTCGCATGGTTTCGGAGGGTCATAATTAATAAAGAGAACTTACCAAAGGCAATTGATGAAACTCTAAATCCTGATGAGGATACATTAGTTAGCATTTTCAAAGTAGCCGAGCTAGCAGGGCATTGCACTGCTCGTGAGCCACACCAACGCCCAGACATGGGCCATGCAGTCAACATATTGGGACCTCTTGTAGAGCAGTGGAAACCTTCTTGTCAGGAGGAGGAAGACACTTCTGGAATCAACCTCAACATGAGCCTTCCTCAATTTTTGCAAAGATGGCAAGCTGATGAAGGTACATCAACAATGCTCAATGGTATGTCTGACTCCCAAACCCAATCAAGTATTCCAGGAGGATTCTCAGATTCATTTACTTCAACTGATTGCCGATAATGAAAAATTAAGATTATGTAAATTTGGGAAGATGGGGATTGGGGGGTGAAGATAGTGATCAAGGAGAAAAAAGAGAAGTCAGCACACTCAAGTCCAGGGCTTTCCTGTCTCCACACCCTAGTGAGTAGCGAAAATTATTCCATGGTTTTCTTGTATTTATTGATTTTTTTTTTCATTCATGGTGTTAATTGTACTGGAGCTAAATTACTATAACCACTCTCATTAATTTTGGGTCGAACAACATTATCTAGTCTCTTAACTTGATTTGTTATAATTTGGTCTAACAATTTATTACATACATCTTTTCCTGATTTGGTCTCTACACTTTTGAGCTCTCTGGAATATTTAGCTTCGTTATACTTTTGTATTGCATTAGAATAACTTGAAGTGTGATTTTAAGGGCTAACTTAGGGGGGGAAAAATGGAATAAAAGTTCAGGCAACAAGTTTCTAGCTGTTGCTTTTGTCCAAGTTAGTTCGTTGCCAGCAATTTGTGCAGCGTTGGCATTGCTCTCAGTTATGTCTGATGAATGGATTATTTCCCCTTGCATACTTTTCTGGCTCCTTCTGGATTATTCACCATTTTCTTGGGTCAGATCTTATTCATTTTTTCGTGGGGCTTTACGTGTTTGAATGATTACCCACATTGGTGTAAAACAACTTGATAAACCTAGGATTCTGTTCTATACCAAGAATCAAGTTTTTTATGATTGCTCTGCACAATAGAAAACACCAGCATGGCTCTTTGACATCTGTGGGGGCACATATATTGTGAATATGATTTGATGGGTTGGACACACGCTGGAAATAAAAGTGATGGCTATGGAATTTTTGATATTATAGGGACTGAATATATTATCATATTATAAGCAAAAGCCATGGGTTTGAAATTGAGTTACATCTCACATAGTGGGTGGATAAGAACGACACTTCTCGTGGAAAGAATAACTGATGACTTCTGTAGTGGAGCACATGCTCATCGGACCTTAATGTGATATTTTTTTGTTGTTCAATTAGTTGTTTTGTTTGGTTTGGATACGCAACTACCATCCCAAACAAACCCATTACATTGTTTTGGTCAGGAAATGATAAGAATGCACGTAATTGAGCTGGCATGCGTGTTATTGCTGGATTCTTCTCGTGGTTATTTTCATGTCCGAGCTGTACCACCGAGTGAAAACAACGTTTTTGCTAGTGGCTGAAAATTGCCTCGTGACCCACAGTTGATTCGGGGTCCCTTTTCGAGTTTTGCTTTTGGCAGCTTTAGTTTTTTTTTTTATTGAGAGGTCCATTAGATCGTGAGATATATTAGGAGGATAATTCTGTTCATTTTCGTAGTCCCCGTAACTTCTTCTTCAAAATTATAATTTAATATAAGTTTCAGTTCGGCACCAAAAAAAAAAAAAAAAATGATAGCTTCGATAGAATCTATTTGATCTAAACTCGGGCTAATTGAGAAGGCAAAATTGGCCCAGTTTGTGTGGATAATGGACAGGTTAGAACAAGCAATTCCATGACCCCACCTTGATTTAGGCCTGCGAGCGAACAAGTTGGGCCAAAGTAGCCTTGATATTACCGAACAAAAAATATCCAGAGCTTGCTTTAAGGCTTCAGCCTCTCAAATGACCCAAAAAGAAAAAAAAAAAAAAAAAAGGAAAATATCCAAAGCCTCCGCGGAGCTACAAAAGCAAATACCATCATTACCAAATCATTCTTTCTCTCGGACCAGCTATTTTTCTCACCTCCTTTGTACAAGGCTTGCCATTAATTACCGTTACCAGCTTCCATTTTTCCTCTTTTTATGCGCTCGCATATGGTGCTGCCGGACCTGGAAAGAGGAAAACAGGGTAAATTAATGTACCAAAAAAAAGGTAAAAAAAGGTATCTGAATGGAGAACAGATTGTGGGTATCCGAGCCTCTTCAATGCGTTTTCACTTTTCAACCTCCGTGTACCACAGAAACCAAGCGTCCAGCTGCGCCACGTTCATTCCTGGACATAAATGATAAAACAGATAGCGTAGAAAAAGCCGCATCGGAAGTCAAAGCAGGGTGGTGCTGGCAGGCATTCATTTGCAGCTGCAACAGTGTAGCACTATTGAATTCTGCCTTTCTTTGCAAGAGAAGATAATTAAATTTAATTTGCCCTCTCATGAACAAAATTTGACAATAAAATTAGATTTTGAAGAAAGGTAGCGATTAGCATTTAAGATTCTGCTGACATAAAGGGAATGTTGTTCTCCCAGATTAGGAAACATTTTCAGCTGCTTCTTTTCTCTTCTCATTTCACTCTTTTTTTTTTCTTTTTTGCTTTTTCTAAATTTTCCTCTAATGAATGCTCTCATAAGATAATTGAAAAATTGAAGTGAGGGAAAAAAGATAGTGAAATCAAAGCAGGTTCTCTGTAATAATTATGACCAATTCCTTTAACCGATTTAGCTTGTAATAATGTATCGTTCATTCATCTCCGCGAATACTCGGAACATTGATCTATTCAAATGAAAACCTTCTTTTCATGACCGTATACAAAATTCAAGAGTTTTAAAAATAATAATAATAATAATAATAATAAGAGGAAGAAGGAAAAGGACAAATGAAACTAATTTCTTAAAAACAGTAGGAATTTAACATTTCACCAGAAGGTTATTAAGGACATAATTTATCTACAGGACAAGTCATCTGTCGAACCACCAGAAATTTGCCTTTATACTCTGTTTTCTAACACCAATTTATTATTATTACAAGAGTTATATTTGGGTTAAATTACACTATTATAATATTGGTCGTTTGAATTTAATCGGGTCTTTAAATTGTAATTTATTACACTAAAAACATCTTTGTTTTCATGCCAATGTCACAACCTTTTTCACTTTTAAACTTTGATCGAAAAATAATGCGGACAATTAAAAGAATTATTATAGAAGCATCATGTCCATGATATAGTTAGATCCGGGATTAAAGCCCATATGTGCTGTGGGAAGTTGAGGAAACTGGGAGGATTGGCCCAATTATTCCATTAGTCAACTTGTCGAAGTGCGGTGACCAAATTCGAACTTTCCCATAATTTCAACCAAGCTTCCGCATGTCTAGCGGAGCAAATTACACATAGGATGAGCAAACAAAACTATGGGAACAAGAGGGATGATTGGATAAGGAAAAATGGAAATCTTCACACTGCACTCCAACAAGCAGGAATTGACACAAATTGTAATTTGAAAATTACTGAACAAATGGAGCACTACTTCTGTTCATCCCCGATGCAGCTCTACTTCTTTTTGTTGTGTAATGGGTTTGGACCTGTAGGAACCACCCGCTCTTCACCAAAAGTGTAGTTGGTCTTGGTAGAGTTTGTGATAAAGAAGAAGTTTTTGACAGCTTCAAACGAGTCTTTCGAGCTGTCTTTCTTTGCATCTGTACGCAGAAAAGCTTTCTTTGGTATTGGCACAGCTTCTGCAGAACCAACAATGGCAAAAATCACAAAGCATAAAGCAACGAACAGAACGACTAATCTCATCGCAGCAGCACAAAGAGAAATTGACGTTGGAAATTAAAAATGAAGAAAGAAAACCTAGAAAGAAAACTATGACCCCAGAAGAGATTATATAACACATTACTTGAAAAGCGACCATACACACACACACATGCGGGGAAAGAGAAGGAGAGGGGCAAAAGGAATTAATGCAAATGGTGCTCAAGTGAGAGAGAGTGAGAAAGAAAGGTTGTGCTGTGCCCCAAAGGAGATAGTTGTGGAGACATTAACTGTGGTGTCTCGGATTTTACGGCAGAGAGAGTTCGACATATCAACATCTCTGGTTCAGAACTTTTACCAAACCCCATTTATTGCTCGGAATTCCATTGGATGTAACGGCCATCAATACAACACAGGACCTACGTACACTTTGGGGAGGGCGAGTAAGAAGGAATGGGTCAAACAGAGGGAGAAAGCCACGAAAATGGGATGTTAGTAAGTTTGTCTGAAAAGAATTTCTTGCCATAAAAAAATAATAATAATAAAAAGGAATGAAATGAATGAATGGGTCAATGGGCGGTAATAGAAGAAGAGAGATGGACGGCAGTACTGTTCTCTGCTATAACTAGCTGATAGTTTTAGAATTCCAACTAATTCTATTATTAAATTTTATGATGTTTAGTAGCAAATTTTTGTGCTATCCCATTCAAATTCCACTGGGTTTCAAGGTGTTTCGGTTCTTGGGGGTCGCCCAATAAACCTCTTGACGCATAAAAAATAAAATAAAAAAAAAAGCATCGTTAACGATTATAGGGAACAGCGTCGGCCCAAGAGGGGCCCGGGACAGTGGTCTTTATCCTTGGCCCACGTTGAATGAATTTACCGGACCCAACTGATGTTTTTGTTAGAGGTATAACGTGGATTTTGTTGGACTTGGATGGGTGTCCAGAGACACAATTTCTGAGATTGACACAGCATTGGGTCCCATCGATTCTTGGGGAACCTGATGGATAAAAAAGAAAGACCCAGTTCCCGATTATGAGCCTGCTGGCTCGTTGCCTGAAGGAGGATTGACCACCAAAATTGTTTTTTTGGTTTATAAAATAAAAACATAAGAATAGTTAGATTGTACAGTAAATTAGTCCTTATATTAAATGTAACAAAAAAATAAATTTTATAATATTAAATAAGAATTATCAATTTCTTTTATAATTATATAGAACTATTATATATTTAATTTTATTAAATATTTAAATTTATAATTTATATAATATAAATACTTTTTTTAATCATTATACTACAATAATCGATAAGAACCATCAAGTTATAAATCATTGATTGGACACCGCAAATTCTAGAGGGACTACGTAGCACGATATGTGCGAGAGTAAAAATAATAGGCCTTTAAGACTTTTATGCTGGATATTATATGATATAATTATTCATTTACATAGATTTCATCACTTAGTATATATTATGTATTTAATTTTATAAAATATCACGTTATTCAATAAACAAAAAAATTGTATAACTTTTAGTGCTGCTAACATTCCTTCCGACAATATTTACGAGGAGAAAAGCATCCGCACTCAAATTTCTGACCAGCAAAATGTTGACTTTGGTTAACGCTTTAGATCTAATATCTATTGATCAAATACGTAAAGTTATATGCTTAATGTTGAGTGAGGTTTTCTCTTATTGAGAAAAAGTGAAAAGGAAAAATATATCATCAGAAAGTTGTCCGTTAAATAGAGCTAACTGCGCTGGCTTTCTGCTAGGTTGATGACTAATTATTTTGGCTTATAGCTTTAGCGTTTGGTAACTTGGGTTATTAGTAGAGAATTAGAGATATATTAATGGCGGCCGCAATTGTATCAAATCATATTAATGAGGGTATCGGGGAACTCTCTTTGGGGCTGGGTAGTATTAACCCACTAAGTCTTTAATATTATGAGAAAATCATTTTTAGATATCGAAGTCAACTTTGGTGACTTTTTCATGGATAAAAAATGAAATAAAAATTTTAATTCAAACGCGAAACAATCGATCATGAGACTCAACATCCTTATAAAAACTGATTTGTCAGGCATCAATTAGCTAATCCGTGACCAAAAGGGACACATTGGTGCAGATTTTTGTTTGGTTCTCTGTGCAAATTTTGTAAATTTTAAGCTTTAAGGGTGTAGATTTCTTGTTGTTTGAGAGAAGACGACGAAAATGAATATGAGAAACCGTTACCACATGGACCTAAAGGAAATTTGTTGCATTTATTATTATTATTATTATTATTATTATTATTGTTTCTTTTGAGCTGAAGCGTTTCGTGAGATCTTCTCTGAAGTTGAAAAATACTGGAGAAGAGTCTTAATAAATAAATAATGTCTCCCCGTTGGAAACAAAGAATGCGATGGTCCTAAGTCTACCCTTCTCGGATATAAAGTAGAGAAGGCTAATTATTAATTGAGAGCTAAGAAAACGCAAACTGGGATGGATCTACACACTGGGGTCAAATAGTTACAGAAATCTAGCCACCGTTGCACCCATTACTTTAAATGGTCTTATTAATCTTTGCATACAAGTTTAGTGTCTGGTCCCTTGGTTGGCTGTTAATTAATGTGGCTGTATATTCTAGCGAACCCACAGTTGTGCTGTCACCATATTACACGACATTTACCATTTATTTTATTTTATTTTATTTTTTACCTTTTCTCTATCAATTGGCTCGGGACCCCTCTCTCTCTCTAGTTCAAATGTTGCCCTAATTTGTACACGTTAGGCGACAAGTGAACACATTGTCTCGGCAGCGCTCATTTGTGACTAAAATGGGAACATATAAAAGTGGCCGATCGTTTTACTTGAGTAAACAAATGGGCTGAGAATTAGCCTCACTCTTCTAATCAATTGTGAACTTCTGCCAAAACGTAAGGAAGCTGTATGCTTTGTTTTCGTTTTCAGCCAAATAAATTTGCATTTCGGGTGTCATGTCATAATCTTAATATATACTTCGTCAATGGACCTCCCGCAGTAGATTCATTTTTCAATAATTTATTGTCAATCAAGAGAAGAAAAAGAAATTCAAGGAAGCAAGTCGAATGCCAGAAATTGTTTACAACACACGTAAAAATTATGCGGGTATTTTATAAATTTTACATGTAACACTATATTCCTTATCGATAAACCATTTCTTGGAGTTCATGTAACAAATAAAATTGAACTTTCGTTATAAGATGACATCAATCAATACATTATTGTTAATCGACGTGGTTATACACCACTACTTTTCTTTTTCTTTTTCTTTTTTTTTGCCGATATAGTTGGGTTGGTTATATATACCACTTTTTAGTAAACAAATAAAAACCTTGTTAATGCATACACTGATTATTGTGCTGTATATTGTGTTCTTCTTCAGCTAGCCTACATATATAGACTTTGCCTTCCACATGATTGGGGTGGGAAGAGAGATATAGAAATTCTTAAGCCAGATGAACCCAGGAGAAATATGCTTGTATCTCAAGTTCCCAGAAAATTCAACAAACAGTTAAATATTCAACCCCTTTTATTTTGGTTTGCCTGACTGAACATACTAACTTGTCGCACACCATTATGTGTTTACATTGAAATTCATTGCATTTTCAACCATATATCTAGATGCCTAGCTGTTACATAGAAACCATAATAGATTTGTACCACACCCCGGCCGCTCTGCAATTTATTATTATTATTATTCTTCTTCGCTGCCTGATGTTGTTTTCTCACACGATGGGCACAATGTGAGGGTAGCACTAGTAGGCTCATGATGAAGATACATTGGCGGCGGCGGCGGTGATCGTCCGAATACTCTCAGAGACCGTAGTTCTTGCAATTCTTTCTTCAACCTTCCGTTCTCGTTGCTTAAATTCTCGCAGTATTTCTTCAAGAATTCACAGTCTACCTCGGTTTGCTTCAGTTTAGTCCTGCAATTCATACTTGGTCACGTCTAATTAAGGAGCCCAAAATAATATATATATTATTTTTATTTTTATTTTTTTTGTTAATTTGTTCCAATTGACATCCGAACTCGATTTAGAGACAATTTGGATACTATAGAGATAAAACTCATTGGTTGCACGTATACAAATATTATATACACACGCGCGCGAGCATATATCAATCACACCTTGCCCTCCTGTTCTGAAACCATACTTCGACTTGTCTCGGTTTCAGATTTAACCTCTCAGCAAGTCCCTGCTTCTGAGCCTGCGGGCAAAATCACTTGATATAAACCAACCATATTTGTTATGATTAACATATGTAATTAAATTAAGAAGCAAACTCAAGATATGGCCCCTGTCCTATAAATGTAAGGAACTTAAATTTGAAGACAAGATGATCATCATGTTTTTCATGTAAGAATTGACATGCAATGGACGTGCATGATCTCCTCAGCCGGAGAGAAAAAAGAAAAAAAGAGAAGAAGAAGAAAGAAAGCCCAATAAAAGCAGCATGCCCTTCAAGGGGCAAAAGATGGAAGGTGTTTTTTCATGGGGCCGGGGGGGGGGGAGCCGCGGAAGGGAGAGGAAAATTAAAGCTTCAGAAGCAAAGACAACAATAATAAAACAACGCAGAGAAGGGGAAAAATGTTAAAAAGGTGGGTCTGAAATAAAGATCTGCATGGGAAAAATATTTATACCGGATTAAGAGTGCTGTGCAATTTAAAGCTGGCCTCGAGCGCGCTGGACTGCTCTTTTGTGAGCCGCAGCTTCTTTCTGCCACAGTCACCTTCACAGCTCTTTGACTCACCTGATCTAATTCTTTTCCCATCTTCTTCATCTTCTGCCTTGAAACTTGACCCTTCGCTTCGATCTAAATTACCTGCCTTTTCTTTTGGGTAAAGCGTGAACGAGAGGTCCAGGCAAACCACAGATTTCTCTTTCTGTCTCTCAACCTTTGATACATAGTCACCCAAACCAAGTCCAAGCCCAAGTCCTGTATTGCATTCTTGATCTTCTTCCATAATTAAAACTTCATGCTTTGAGAGATAGGAGATGGATACAATTGATATGTGGGGAAGCAGGAGTGGTGGGGGTGTCTTTATATCTAATTTATTGGCATTTCTTCAGTTATTACAAAATACTTTGATTTTCATTAGACTGATTTTACTCATTAATTAGTGATTGTATCAATAATGGCAGCTAAAGGATAATACATAAGGAGTTAAAGGCGTGCGTTAGAACTATGACTCCTCCTAGGAAACCAAAGACTTCCTTCCTTAATGCCATAACATTCTATGTTTGACTTAACGATTTCCACGGGGCATTTTTATTAATGTCTGATTAAGTAAATTAAAAAATAATGAATTTGAGTAAATAAAATTAAATTTGATATTATATATACAAAATATTTATGTAATATAAAATATTTTGTATATAATATAAAAAATTATTTATATTTGAATTTATCACTTTTAAATATACAATTTTTTTCATTAAATACTTCTATTATTATTATTGTTACTATTATTATTATTATTATTTTGATACAATTTAAATGGTACCGCATAGACCAAGTGTTTACAAACAGTCTTTTCGAACCAGAAGCCTTTGTCTAGATATGAAGAGTGGAAGTCGAAGACAGCACATAGTTCCTTCCCATTAGCAGTCAGACAGAACCATATTTCTCCACTGAAAACGCAAAATGTCTTCTTAAATGCTCATTGCTTAGACAGACCGTTGATTGTTTAGGCTCCAAAAATAATTTTCCCAAACTGAAAGCGTGGGCGTCTCCAGGCCAAGAAAGATAAACCCGTACATTTTTAAGGTTAAAATCTAGGATTTTCAAGATAGAAACAGCAACAGAGTGCGAATTGGGCGATTCCGATTAGACCGCATTGTGTTAGATTTACTGGGGTGAGCCTCGGAGGATCCCGGCAATTTTCCGGAATTCAGAGACTACTAAATGCAGAAAAAAATTAACAGTCTTCAAGATACTTGACCCTTTGTTCAAGAATTTGATTTTGAATCACATTAATGTAATGCTGACTAAAAATATATACATATATTTTTGATAGCTTTAGATGTTTGGTAATGGAAAGAGTACATGAATGATATAAATAAGCTGAGGGCGCACTCTACGTTCTACAAGACATTGTAGTCTAGTTGCGCAACCCGTATCCGTTTAGAAAAACTTTATAGGCAGATATTTTCACATATTTGTAAATTAACTAAATTCTGATTATCACCTTCAATGAAGGCTCTAGCCAAAGAATAACCATTTATTTGATAGAGCCATAAGTAACCATGCAATTGCCATTGTAATATTTTACTAAAGAATTAATAACCACAATTCATTGATGCTTGCTCGCTGGATCCGGAGGGAATAACTTTTGGAAATAGCAATGGATGAAGTTTCCTTCGGGGCAAAAGAGGTTAGTTGGAATGCAGAGAAAGCATTCCATTCATATATTGTTTTCTTGGCTTCTTACACTTCTCAAGCAGAACTTTATATGTATCAATGACAGCTTCAAATACAACCTCGTTACAGAACCTAGTTTTAATTTGGATAAACGAGGCTTCTGCCATCTCTTTGTCTTCTGCACACAAAGGCAATAAATTCTGAACTTCCATAAAAGCCATATTCCAATCATGTTCTCTTTCCGCATAGAGATGCCGGAGCCACCTCAACCGGGGAAAGGGATCTTCCTTTCTTTCAATCGCTAGCTCCATATTCCTAAGCATCTCCAAAAACCTCAATTCCCTGCTAATCTTTTCAATCAAATGTGTGAACACGTCTTTCTGACTCAGATAAAACCAACCACTGGTGTCCAATGGCAGGGACAGTGCAGCAACTAAGCAAGCCTTCCGAAAGGTAGGATCAGAAGTACTGATTAACTCGATCATGGCATGCAGCAAATTTACAAATATGACATTCGGAATTCCAGGGAATGGCTCAACAAAAACATGATGGGGCTGTTTTTGGGTCAGGTCCCAGCAATAAAGTGCAACATGTACAAATCCCTCCCATCTGTGTAAAAGAAGAATATAAGCCCACTGAACATGAGGAAATACTCTTGCAGCATAAACAGAAATCTACGGTAAATCAAGGTCATCAATATTTATCTCCCAGTCTTGTGTCAGCTCATTCTCATTCTTCGCTAAAAGGTGCCCCCTGAGTCTATGTATACAGTTGCCCATTCATTAGCAACACAACTGGTAGTTCATTAATTGGGAAATTTGAAGGTTTATGATTCTATTCTACAGAACAGGTGGACTGGACTGAGGAGAGGAGACAGTACTGTTGAACACAGGTTTCATCCAAACAGAATTGAAATAACAAGGGACAAAAACAGAGAACTTTTACTTACTCAAATGGAGGTTCTACCTCAATACCAAATGTGAGATGTAAGGAAAATCTGGCAAAACTACAGAACTCGTCATCATCTGTACATGCTTCGTGGGGGAAACCTCTTGGAATATACAAAATATCACCTTCACTAAGCAAGAACTTTTTGTGTCCTGCTGATGAGCTATCAACTTTTGCATGATTGCTATCAAAAGGATCATACAAGCGTGGCAACTGCAAATTTGGTTGAGAAAAAATTGTCCAATGCTTCATACCGAATAACTGGCATACAAACACACAGTGATCATCAGCATGAATGGCTAAGCCCTGGGAATTAGGTGGTGTCAAGTATAAGTTGGCACCTACTGATGGCTGACCAAACAAAGATGCCAGGGCATCTGCAATAGCTGCAATGCTAGCAAAGCGAAACTCCATACCACGAAGAGCAATTGTGTAACCCTCTTTATACGCTTCTTCACATTTCTTAATATCGTCAATAGAGAAAACTGGAGTAGGCTTAATGCAGCAAGGGTCTGAATCGTTGTGAAAGAAATGTACCTCCTTTTTTGACTGTTTTTCAGTTCTAACCACCCGTATGTCTTGCTGGTAAATTATTGGACAGCCCAACTCATTTCTCACCTCGTCTAGGAAACTCAGGATGTCTAGTTCATCTGAAGCAATAGGCAGACAAGAAACAAAATTTTGAAGCATGGAAGATAGAAAGGTAGGAAATGACACTCCACAGTTTAGAGACCGTACAAATGAGCTAAGAATGTCATTCTCCTCAATTAAAGGCCGAAATAGCCTTCTAACAAGCGAAGGTGATGCCTCCCAGGAATTGGAAATGAAAGATTCAAAAGTAGGCTCCCCCCAAATCCTATTTTTCACAATCATAGATGGCAGAGAAACTGGAAATTGTCTTGCCTTTGTTGAAAGCCGGAAAATGCTTTCTGCCAATTCGTTAGTTCTAATGATGCCCGCCAAAAAGCGACAATCTTCACTGGATTCTAAACTGTTGCCAAGCAACATTTGATCATGCACATTGGCCCACAATTTTTTCAAGACAACCAAGAAACATTCCGACAGAAGCATTGGTATCTTTTCCAATTGCTCAACGTTGCAGGAATTGATTAGAGTTATTGCAGCATGAAGAAATGATATTGAAAGTTCATCTTTTTCAAGCAGTATCCTCGTAAAACAAATGCTCGTATCTTTCCCGGGGCATAAACGGACCCTATATCAAGGCATAAGAACCTGAAGAAATTCCAATCTAATAACGCAAAGATAAAAACACCCAACCAAAAAAAAAAAAAGTAAGTTGCTCACAAGAGGCAGCCTAAAGCGGAGAACTCCAGCAGCCGGCGCCTAGCAACAGAAGTAGCGGACAAGTCCAAAAGAGCATTACAAGCAGCCGTTGAAACTCTCCTGTTGGAGCTGCCCAGCGCCGAGATTAAAGCCTTCACAGTTTCACCGTCCGAAACAACCCTTTCGTTCATTTCCATTGACGAGAGCGAAGCCGCCCCCACAATCTCCGCGCTGCGGCACGCAATGTCTGGAAATCTGCAACACCGCCACGCTCAGAAAAACCCAAAAAAAAAAAAAGATACGACAGAGAGGAATAGAGAGAGAGAGAGAGAGAGAGAGAGAGAGAGGCAGAGAGTACCTGGAGTTGAGGAGTAAAGGAAGCAAGGATAGGATTGACGGAAGCGTTTCTTGATTCGAGTGCTGTAAGTTGTTTAAACATTTCTTGATTAGGTATTGGCAGGAATCGTGTCTGTCTCGAGAACTGGTGAGGGTCGCTGCCAATAACAGAGGGAATGGCGTAATTTCCACACAGTTCTTCTTCTTCCTCCTCCTCCTCCTCCTTTTGCGGCTTCTGCTCTCCATTTCTCTCATCCTTCCCTCTCCGGCGTGGCGGCGCCTGTTAATTTCATTTTTTTGGCCACGTTCTCGGGGCTGTCCGTCGATGCCCTCGGCCGACTTTATTCATTTGGGCCTTTTATGTTCAGCCCATTCCAATGTCCCGGGCATCTGGCTGGCTAAGGCCCCAAATCAGATGAAATTTCAACATCTCGTATTTTCAATACAATTTAATTAAATATTTTCATTAAAATTTCTTAATTCTCTATCCGAATACATCAATTTTCTTTTAATTATGTTGAGCCCATTGTCTAATGCCCCCATCCGTCTGGCAAGCTCAAGCCCCTTCTAACCTTCGGCACCATTTTCTTCGAAGCCTGGCATTCTTTTGGCGCGTGGATGGCTTAGATTAGCAGATTGGCGAGAAAAGGTGATTCGAAGGTTCCACGCGCCGTCTCCGGAGAGACAATTTTGACACCCTGATGGCGCCGCCGGCCAAGAAATATTTTTGACAAAAACAATATTAAACTCAATTTAAAGGGTTGCTCTACTCCAAGAAAGAGAATTGGATTAATAAACTCAATTTCCTTATCTCCGTGTCTAAACCTTAATTAATTACGATTCTACTGTTATTCAACATAGGGCTGCAAACATATGGTGATAAAGACATGAAGTCTATCCTTTCTCAGTTTGATGTGCTTGAGGTTTTGAACATATAGCTACTGTTAAGTTCGCGATCTCGATTTGAGACAGGCTTCTAGAATTGCTGAGAAAGAAAAAAAAAGAAAAAAAGAAACACTTATCTTTCATACACGAGAGTGCAAAAACAAAAGAAGAGGAGTGGATTTTTAATTTTCAATCGTTTTCCCTGGCCCATTTGGATTCGGACCATTGGTTAGGAGATCTTTGATTTTGGAATCTGTAAAATTAGACCATTTTGCCATGCTCGTTGTTTTTTTCGTTTTTTTTTTTTTTTGATTAAAAAGTTTATTAAAGTGTTAATTTACACAATAAAAAATTTTCTCATTTTCATACGCTTTATTTTTTTTATATTAAAATTTAAAATGTTAAATATAAATATCTAAATTTCAAAAATATAATTTTAAATTCTCGAACCTTCAAAAATAAAAATTTAAATTTTGAGTGTCGAGGGCTACTCGTTGGTTTCTTGAATCTGGTCGCTTTCCTTTGGAACATATTTCTTTGATATCTTATCAATCGTTTTACTAATAGTGAGAGGCGACTTCTAATAGCTCACAAGAGAACTTCTGTGTCGTTGAGCCAAAGAAAAACCATCCCCCTCTTTAAGCGAATGAAAATTGCTCTCTCCTCCTAACGTCTGATGTTTCGAAAATGTTTACTTGATCGACTCAAGGTAGAGAATCATACTTTGGCCATCGTGTAGGCAGACGAATTACACGCCCGTGCAAAGGGAAATAACTTTCAATGAAATGAAGCGCATAGAAAATTTAAATATAGATTTAAATTTTGAGTTACTGAAGAAATATCTTCAAATTAAAAAAAAATTGCATGTGAGAAATTAAACATTTCCGTCTTGCAGATGTGCTGCAATCTAATTAGTAAGGTAAACCAAAAAAAAGTTTGTTCCCACTTCTCCGGTACAAATTGTACTTCGGAGTTCAGACCGAAATTGTAGAACAACGCAGTTTTGTTCACTTGTCTCCTGCAGTGTTAGGGACATGAATGTAACTTAACCGCAAGATTTTTACGCTAAAAGCGTCAGAGTCACACACTTGGGTCCAGTTATCAGTCATCAAGAAAGGCTTAGCTTTGTCAATAGAATCCGATTGCCCCGCCTCCTCAGCCATCAGTTGTTGTTGACAAATGGCGGCGACGATGAGATTCCGATCTCTATGGGCCATAGCAACAGTAACATTTGCACTAGTCGCAGCATCTCTCGGTAGGGCATCTGAGCCTGCCACTTCTCCAGAGGCTGCTTTTGTCCAGAAGACCATCTCCTCCCATAAAATCGTCATCTTCTCCAAATCCTACTGCCCGTAAGGACCGCGTTTTCTTTGCTTCTTCCTTATTTTCTTGAACCCCTTTTGTTGGGATGATTGTTTTAGCCTTAAAAATTCATGATTTTTGTAGGTACTGCTCTTGTCCTGTTTTTACCTTCATAGTCTGGGACACTGGCTAAGTCGCTAGGTTTCTTGTTAAATCTTCCAATTTTTTAAGTTTGTTTCTTGCATATTAAATGATCTTACTGGTAGCCAAGCTCTTCATATGAGATCTGTGTTTTGGGTTTTAGATGCAAATTGACGCCAGATGTTATTGGTAGTAAGTAGGGGTGTCAATTGATATTTGTAGTTTCGATTGTCAATTTTTAGTTTTTTATTTTTATCTTCACTTCCACTTGCCGTGGAATATTGAGATGAAAACCTTTTTTTAGTACCGAAGGCTTTCCTTATTGTGACTGTAAATTTATTATATGTTGCTCCCTTATTCAACGGCCTTAGTTAAAGTCAACTTTGTTTTTGAAGTGATCGCACCTTTTGGGTGATGATGGTTTATAGACACTTTTCTCTTTGTATTATCCATTTCGTAGATACTGTAAGAAAGCTAAAGGTGTTTTCAAAGAGTTGAACCAGTTGCCACATGTTATTGAGCTCGATCAGAGAGGTTTGTTCTCATTTATCTGTGTTAATTTCAGTGATTCCATGCAATGAACCCACAATTGTTAAAAGGTAAGGAATGTTATTTGTGAAGACTAAAGAAAGAAAAAGAAATAAGGGATGTCATTCTGCATAAGTAATTGGAAAGGGAACTGAAAAAAAGAAAAAAAAATTAGAACTGAAAGCTCGAAAAACTTTTGTAATTTTTAGGAATATGGATCGATCAATCTTACTGTGTAAATTTCCAGCTTTTTAGTTCAGGTTGGCTTTTCATCATTTGAGCAACCTAATGACTCAAACCTTCTATTTGTGGTTAATAAACATACAAATGTAGCAATTGGATTTACAATTTCTTAATGTATTGGTTGTAATGGATGCATGACACTCAAGCGTTTGGAATTATAATAGGAAGTTTCTAATAAGCAACTGCCTCTATATAATATAGATGATGGACAGTCCATTCAGGATGCCTTGAGTGAACTTGTTGGGAAGCGTACTGTACCTCAGGTGTTTATAGATGGAAAGCACCTTGGTGGCTCAGATGGTAAGTTTAAGTCTTTTTTTTTCTCCCCTCAATACTGCTATTCACTTCTTCATTTAAGGCAAAATTTATTTCCAAATTTCATTGGGGTTTCCCTCTTGATGTCTTTATAATAGCTACTGTTGAAGCATATGAAAGTGGAGAATTGGCTAAGCTTCTAGGCATTGCCATTTCTCCTGAGGCTGCTTTTATCAATGAGACTGTTGCTTCCTATAGGATTGTCATCTTCTCCAAGTCTTATTGCCCGTAAGATACACTCTCTACCCCAAATTCCTTGAACCTATTTTATGGTTATGTGAAATATTAACATAAGTATTTTAACCATTGATTTCAATTATCACTTTATCCTTTACAGTGTTTCTAGTGAAGGTTTGATCACAATAATTGCCAATTCCTCATTTCTCTTATCTTTATTGTGGAATGATTCAAAGGGTGCATTCATTTACTTGGTGCTAGGTATTTGGGTTTTGTATTTGTCCCTTTACTTTAATTTTGTTTTGTGTATTCCCATCATCCGTCGGTTTCTGCAAACATTCTTGCATTTTCCATGAACTATAGAAAGAATTTTTTGTTCTCTTTTTTGTCCTTTTTTTTTATGCCACTTTTCAGTTCCTAAGCCCCTATTTTCTTCAACAGTTGTACTTTGATATCCTTTTTTTATTGAGTTTTGGGGGTTATGGCTTTAATAAATTCTTGTGGTTCTTTATCATCTATCTCTGCAGGTATTGTAAGAAGGCTAAAGGTGTTTTTAAGGAGTTGAACCAGGTGCCACATGTTGTCGAGCTTGATCAGAGAGGTTTTCCTCAGAAAGATCTCATGTTAATTTTAACTCTTGCAAGGCAGTGTGCACATAATTGTTCAGAGATAAGGGAATTTTGCTTGTCGAAACAAGACTTCCAACTAGAGAACAAGAACAAAATGGAAATGAAAAAAGAAGAAATAAGATGTACTTCTAAATTGTCTTTTTCATTGCTAATGGCTTAACCTTTGCAGCAGTTGTACTGGATTAAGGCTTCCTTAATGTTTTAGTTGTTAGAGATGCACGCTTGATAAGTTATTTTACTGCAACTGGAGACTGACATGTGTTTCAGTGTGCATCTGTGAGCCGTATCTCATGGAATCATTATGGGAAGTTGTTGTGTGTGTAATACAGATGACGGACAGGCTATTCAGGATGCCTTGAGTGAGATTGTTGGAAAGCGTTCTGTACCTCAGGTGTTTATAGATGGAAAGCACATTGGTGGCTCGGATGGTAACTTTAAGATTTTACAAATAATGTTGTGTGCTTGATCATTTAAGCATATTTCATTTCCAAAACTCATTGGAACTGTTTTTATGTCTTTTGCAATAGCTACCGTTGAAGCATATGAAAGTGGAGAACTAGCCAAGCTTCTAGGTATTGCCACTTCTAAGGCTGCTTTTGTGAAGGAGACCATCAGTTCCCATAAGATTGTCATCTTCTCAAAGTCATATTGCCCGTAAGACACAGCCTTTTCCGTACTTTCTTAATCCTATATTGTTATTATACAAAACCCTAATTTAAGTAAGAACCTTCTACTCCTGAGTTGGAAGATCCCAATCTTTTGGTTCAATCAGTCATTGTCCTTTGGCCTGTTAGTGGAAGAATACAAAAAGGATTCTTGATTTGTTTGGTGCTTGCTTCTGGGTACTATCTGCATCTCTGTTGTTTAATTGAGTTTCCTAAATTCTTATTGTAAATACAACTCGGACTAGTGGAAAATTGAAGCAAGTGCTTGTCTTTAACCCCTTTTTTTTTTTTTAAAGATTCTCAGTTGTGCTTATGTAGTTATCTCGTTCTGTGTTATGCAAACATTAAACGAAGTCAAGCTTAATGGATGCTTTCCTATGTTTATCATCTGTTTTATAGGTACTGTAAGAAGGCTAAAGGCGTCTTCAAGGAGTTGGACCAAGTGCCACACATTATTGAGCTTGATCATAGAGGTTGCTTTACAAACATCATATATTAATTTCAAGGGTTGCAATGTAGTTTATGCCTTTTATCAACAAAAATGGATTGAAAACTGGGAAGCTAAAAGCAGTTTGCTATGTGTGTTACAGAGGATGGACAGGATATTCAGGATGCCTTGAGTGAAATTGTTGGTCGGCGTACTGTACCTCAGGTTTTCATAGATGGAAAGCACTTTGGTGGCTCAGATGGTAAATTTTAAGTTTCTTCTTAGAACAAATATTATCATTTTGCCTGCCTTTGATACAAATATTTATAATCCAATTGACATTTTGGTAATAGATACCGTCCAAGCGTATGAGAGCGGGGAACTGGCTAAGCTTCTAGGCATTGCCGTGAAGAATAATGACGAACTCTGAATCAGTGTCGGGCCTCAATCCCTGTTGTCACAATAATCGTTGGATGCACGAGCCTAATGTAGAGTCTTTTTTGGTCAGATGGAGGATATGGTGTGCCCAATAATTCCTGTTGTTGTGGTGTATTTTAGAACAGTTTCGCGATCAAAACTCTATGAATACAAGTAATGTTATGGAAACCTGAACCTTCCTCGTATGCGTGGGAGGAGGTTCTATGTCTCGGTGGATCAAGACCGAACCTCAAACTTTGACCCTCTTCAATTAAACCACGTTTTGTTTATTTTGGGTGAAACCGATGCCGCAACGTTTCCTTTTTTTTTTTTTTCTCTTTATTTTAGGGCTCCTGGATTGTAAAGTAAAATCGGCCCTAAAAAGAGAGTACGTGGTCTAAGTAACTAACCCTATTATATTACTAACTAAAGTATATTTTTTTGGGTCACTTTTCGGTAAAAATTTTAATTTTAAAAACGATTTTAATACATGATTAAAGTTCGATGTTTATACAATCGTTACGTTTAAGAATACCAGTCGTTTGGTTACATTAAAATAAATGCCGATAGGTTTAGGACCTCGAACCGAAGGAGCGCGTACTTAGAAGGATGTGTTGGGAGAGTTGATTCAAATTGCATATAGAACACGTCAAAGGCGGACATGAGGGGTTAAAACACATAACGTATCATCTACGGTGCAACGTAGCACTTTGTAAATCTACCACGTCGACATCACAGTTAAACTAAGGTCAACATAAATAAACTGAAAAAACTTGACATCTTTCGTTGTTTGACCGGTGGGTCACCGATTCTCGATCTTGATCGCGACCCGTTGCCAAGGAGTAACGGATCTAGAAATCAGACTGGTTCTCAATTTTTCTAGTCAAACATATCTGGTCTGTTTCTACTTAATGGCAACCTCAGTTCTCATTGTGGCACTTGTTAGGATTTTTTTTTTTTTTTCATGGATAGTTTATTAGGGTTTATGTTAAACGTTTTTTTTTTTTTTTTAAGTTTACAAAATTCTGTATGTCAACTGCAGTCGACGCGCAATCGTCGGCAATTTTTCAAAGCATAGAAAAAAGATATCATAGAATTATTAATAGTTATTTTTATACATTTAAATCAACAGTTATTTTTTAATGCCTTAATTTAATTTCTTTAACAAAAAATTTATTATCTAAGTAATAATAGTTCTTAGTGTACTTTCTTTATATTTGGTCATAGTATATCAAATTTATAATTTATTAATTCACTTCGACTACAAATTCTTATTTATTTAAAGAGAAGCATTATTTGAAAGATTTAAATTCAAGCCAATGATGATTGAGATACGCTGATTTATTATCAAAGTCTCACATTAGGGTGATAATTGTCGGCAATTTTTACTGCATCGATGTATCTTAAACTATTGTGAATATAAATATGGCCGCAAACAATACAAAAGCTGATGACTGATTAAATTGGCCTTTTCATGTACTGTTTATCCGAGGTGCGTATCCTCTTTGATAACAAAATCCAGAGTGTGTTCCATAAAAAAAATTCCAATACTGAGAATTGAAAGAGATGGGAAAAAAGAGAAAAAGGAAAAAAAAAAGGGGAAAAGGAAAAAGATGCCATGACACTTGTGATTCCTAAAACGTACTTTTTGTTTTTAAATCTTTGTTCTTTTTATCAACAATCTTAATCTTCGCACCATTCCTCATTCTCTAGTCTGCCAAGACATTTGTCCACATATGAAATAGTTTCTTCCACGATTGGGTTGCATAGCCCAATACAAACAACAACAGGCGGGACCAGCAGATAAGATATCCCACCCACCTTCCCAAATCACATACCCTCCATTTCTTCATCGCCTGAAACGAGCCAAAACGCAGACTGTATTTTAAAAAGGTAGACTTGGGAAGATAAACCACACCCATAAAGATGAAAAAGGCGTTAGATATAACAGCTGTCCCTTTGTCTCCTCTTCCAGCCACCTTGCCCTTCTTTACTGGAATTATCAATAATGTAGACCACTAGCTAGTTAAAATAAAATTAAGAAAATATTTTGTAGATGCATAATTTGGTGAATACAGTATAATTTATATTATACAAATAACATGTCATCTCACTCATACTATTTTATTTTAAAAATCAAAATATTTAATATTATATAAATAATATTTAATATCATATAAAAAATTTATAAAAATATAATTACTTTTTATATTAAATTTATGTGATTTTAAATTTTATTTAAATGATACTTAATATTATTTATATAATACAAACTCAAATTTATTAGAGTGTATCTAAGTAATCAAATCTGTAAATTAATAACATACTAATAAGTAGTGGTGGAGTGGTATTTATGGTAGCCTCAAACACTAAAAAAGGAAAAACAAAAAGAAGTTTATAATAAATTTTTTGGTTGTTGCCAAATAGAATATGAGAGTGGCAATAACTAATATGAAAGCGAAAAACCGGAACTACGGGTAAGTTATAATGGCATTATGGCAGTACGCTATGTCTGTACAGCTGGCCGTGACTGGGAAGAAATCCAAGCCAACCACCTCGACACTACACCTGCGTGTCGTTGTCGATGATTGTGACGGCTGTTAATGTTATTGCTCGAAAACCTGTTCACGCTCGTGATTTCCGACACGCTTCTCGAATTTATTACGCTTCTGCCACCGCTAACATCAATGCGCTGTCTGCTCGACTGCAAGTTTTGGTGCCACGACCGACATCCCGAGACTGACGGAAATCTACGGCTGTCACTGATTATCATTTCTGACCGTAGATAGAGGAGATCTGACGGCTGAACGTCGCTCCATCTCTGGTTGTTGTGGAGCCCACTCGAGACCACAATCCGGTGTTCGAATCTTGCCATGTTGTTGGCCTCCGTCCCATCGTTGGTCAAGAGAAGCCCGTCCTTCCGGTACGGACGGTCGAAGCATCCTACGGCTAGGGACGGCTCGCTTCTCTTTTTTTTCGAAGAGCCGTCCAAAGACCTCCTAGACGACGCCGGATCACGCTCTGACTCACCACCACCGCCACCCGATCTCCTGTGGGAAACAAGAAAATGTGAAAGGAATCCGCTTCCCCTCTCACCAGCCGAAGAATGCCTGCCCGAAACTCGCTGAAATTCCGGGTTCGCCGAATCCGGCTCGGCCCCACGTCTTCCGCTCTCAATGTCCATGAAGTCCGGATCTTTTTCCGATTCCTGTCCTTGTTCTCGTTCCTGTTGCCGTGATGGGGTTGATTGGTTGTCATCCTGTAAGAAGATGGTCTTGCGATTGCTGTCACTCTCGTTGTTGCTTCCACTGTTATTACCGATGGCATCCCCGATCAAGAGAATGTCTTCAGGGTCGACTCGGTATCGGCAGAGAGGGCATGTAGAATGTGCGTCAAGCCAAGTGTCGACGCATTCCACGTGAAAAGCGTGCTTGCACTTGGGGAGCAATTTTAGAAGCTCTCTCGGCTCGAACCTCGCAAGGCAAACGGCGCATTCCAATCCGTCCTTCTGGCCTCTCAGCGAGCTGAACCGGAATATGGGTAGAGATTCAATCACGGACCTGTCAATCCCCGAGTTCTTTCTCCCTCCTTCTCTCGAATTATGAAGATCGCCGCCACTGCCGTTATAAACAACGTCGGCCCCGCCGCCACCACCACGCTTACAGTGCTTTGCATAGAGGAGAAGAAGGAACGTCAGAGAGAAAATGGTGGTTAAAACGCCAACTATCACGGCCACGCTTGGCTTGATCGCTGACCCATCTGGTTTGAACGGTGGAGGCGGTTGCGGAGATTGGTTGAATGAGGTGGCAACGTCTCCCGCATTTGGCAGCGGAGGAGGCGTTTTTCTCGAATCAACATCAGCGAACAGGGGTCTACAAAATGAGGAGAAGAAGATGATGAAGCCAAAGAGGGATGCAAAGGAGGCCCTCCTCCCGGAAACGCTCATGTGTTACGTCGGACAGTCGAAGTTAGGGAACTGCAAAAGAATTTTTTGAATTTATGGGCCAAAATAATGAGGTTTAGATTCTGTACATGGTGGACTCGGGGAACAGAAAGTACAAGGAAGTCGAGACAAGCCATCTAACTAACTAAAAATCAGGAGTTGCCGTTCAAGTGGCACATCAGTGGTGAGCGGGAGAGGTCGAAACTTTTATATTATATTAAGCATAGGATGAACAACAAAAATAATAAAATAAAAATAAAGACTTAAGTCATTTCTTAAGGAATAACAAACATTAAAATTAAAATTCAATTTATCATTTGGCCAAAAAAATCTAATTTATTAAATCATCCATGCTTTTTTTAAATTGTAAGAAAAAATGACTCTTGAAGCTTAATTGTTAGATGTTTTTAGTTTGTGAAGAGAAAAAAAAAAGATAAAAAAAATATAAAATTTTGACACTAAATTAATACCAATTTGTCATTATTATTAATTATAATGAATTATTATATATAAAAATATATTAATTATAATTAATATTTATATGAATTAATATTTATTTTGTATTTAAATTTTGTGTACTCTAATTATACTAAAGAAAAAAAAAAAAGTTATGGGAAATCTTGAGCACAGGTATTTTGGATCATTTATCTAAATGATAAGAGTTAAGGGTGACTGAACCAAGCAACTAAAATCGTTTTCAAACCGAGACTTTCGGCTATGCATCATTAAAAACTATTTTGGAAACAAAAAATTAATTAATTTTAGTTAATTATTTGGTTAACTGAATTTACTGAAAAAAAAGATATAAAATTCTAATCTAACAATAAAAAATATTTTTAATGTATTTTTTCAAAAACATATTTATAATTATCATTATATATTAAATAAATAATTAATTATTTACAATATAATAATATTTTATTAATATTTATTTTTTATTAATAATTGTATTAATAATATTTTTTATTATATATACATATATAAAATAATATTTTGGTTTAATTAAGTTGATTACTATTTTTAAATGTTAGAAATCAAAATTGAATAAAAAAATTTTAATTTTTATTTGATTTAATTAATTAATTAAGTATGGAATCAATTTAATTAATAAAAATTTAATTTAGTTGAGTTTAATTTTTTCGGTTAATCAAAATTTTATATTCTTTTCAACATCCCTGATAAGAACCAACCACGTGACGCATATTTATCTTTTCACCCAACAAAAACCACAACGTGGGCCCCTTTACTAATCAGAAAATTGTCCAATGCCGGCCTCGTGGTCTCCGCTCTCGGCTTTAAAATTTTTTTTCCAGCTCCGTGTATCATATTTCAGTGAATCGGCCTTTTGAAGCCCATGGTTATCATATTTACTATATTGCTACTCGGGTTCAGTGCCACGAGCACTTCTTCTTGAAAGCAGCTGATGGAATAGATTTTCATTTTTTCAATTGCACGGACCGCCTCTGCACGCCAATCAACCTCAAAAGGCTGCTTAGGAAAAGGGGTAGAGTCGGCATATTTAGGACTTGTAGTCCCTATCATCAGCATTTCACTTCCGACATGAAAGTAATTTTCATATTCGACTTTAAAATGTTGAGTCATTGTAGCACATATTAGGGAAGAAAGAAACCAATCCTTCTATTCTATTCATGCCTGTCGCCGTGACCAATACGCGAGATGAAAAATGACTAAATAGTGTTAGGCCATTACTGCAACAAGAGGCCGACAACAGCAACATTATTGCAACAATACTTCAATACCAACAATAAGGCAACATTATTGCAAGAATACCAACAGGAAAATTGACGATAAGATGAGGAAAATCTGGGGAAGGGACAAGGAGGATCTGGTGAAAAGAAGAAAAAAAAATACTACTATTATTATTGAAATAATTGATTAAGTTATATTATTGCATGTTGAAGAAAATATTTATTTTTTAATTTTAAAATTAAAAACTCGGTCACACATATATATATAGAGAGAGAGAGAGTTATAATAAGATATTAATTATTAATTATGCATAATAAATTAAGATTATTATTAATATTTTAATTTAATTTTTATAATATATTAAATTTACAATTTAATAATATATCATCATAATTTTTTTAATTTTTTTAAAACTTTATGTGGAAACTAAAAAGAATATTATTAAAGAGATTTGATTTTTTGAGATTTTTTTTTTAAATTGAAAAAGATAATATTAAAAAGATATGAACAAATATATTAAATTATTATTAAATTTTTATATTAGTTATTATAAATTATACGTCTTAAGCGTAGGACTTTCCATCAATTGAATGATGTGGGAGGAGAAACTCACACAGACACACACACTCTCTCTCTCTCTCTTTCTCCTAACGGCAAGACATTTCATGTGGCTAGGAATATTATGGGCCAGATTCATGTAGTAAATCAAAAAAGTCAAGGTTATTGGTCCCCTTGAAATGAAATACACATGCTGAAAATGAAGGTGATCGAAGTGGACGGGGCTAGGTCATTTCAAAATGAGCGGTGGAAAGACTGAATCATTCTCGTATATGGCTGATTGAAATGAAATACATATGCCACACAATAAAGAAGTGTCATCAGACCTTTGATGACAAGTCCAACTGCCAATGGTATTCCCGTTGGTATGCGAATCAAAGAAGTGTGCTTTGCTTTGACTCGCACGCAAGGGGCGTTATGGACGGTCTAACTTCTCAACCTGTGACTCTAATTAATTTATATAGAATTCATGTCAAACACCAAACACCCTAGTAAATAAATCCAGATTTATCTGTAACTTCTTTACACTTGTCTAAAATTAAACACAAATTTTAATGAAAAGAAATACCCAAGTTTGAAGACAGGCGATTGTGTATACCTATAGTATACTTCATTCTATATAATGTCATGCAATTATAACAATTTTCCAATTTTCGATCTGCAAATTTTGTCACAAGCACATGTACCTTTGAGTCTCCGATGAGTTTGCTGAAATTTTTAGTGCTACCAACCAGAAATAAATTCGTGGAACCGATTGTGTCAGCAGCCAACCGATGTGGAAAATTGGAGAAGAAGGCAAGAGAGCTATAAAAAAATAAAATAAAAAAAACACCAGGAAAGAAAAAAAAACATATTATATATATATATATATATATATATATATATATATATTTTTTATTTTTTTTTTGTCGACATCGCCAATATAAAAAGTTAAGATTAACTTAACACAGCAGGATCTACCGTTAATGTAGCATTAAAAAAATGTTAATTTATTAAATTTCGAGTCCTTTATAGCAAAATAAGGAAATTCCCCGTTCAAATTCTGGAGGTAAAAATGACACAATGCGAGACGAGCAAAACCAGAGCTCCGGATTGGATTCGACTTTAATTTTTAAATGGGAGGCAAAAAAGACATTTAAAATCCCATGCCATTTTGTAGAAAAAAAAAAAAGTGGTGAGATATATTAACGAGAAACGTCATCACGGAAATTGCCTGCGGGTTGAAAATTGTAATACAAGTGGGAAAGCCGAAGAAAAGAGCGGAGAGAGCAGAGAGACAAAGCAACGGAACGGAGAAAACATTTGCGAGCAAGAAAGCATTTCTTTCCACTTCTCTCTCTACATCTCCGCCTTATCTGCATGGATTTCCCTGGATCCGTAATCGCTCTCTCTTTTTTTTTTCCCTCGCTCTCTCTTTTGTTGCGATTTTCTTTCATTTGACTGGCTGAACAGAAAATTCTGCAGAAAAGTAATATTTCAAATTTATACAAACAAATATTTGGAAAGTGATGATCTCTTGATGTTGCGTCGTGCGCATTGGACTCAAATATGCCTCTCTTTGTTTTTTTTCGTTTTTTTGCATGCTTTTGAATTTCTTCTTTCTTTGTATGGAGTCGAGATTTTATTTTCTTTAAGTTTTGTGTAACATGCACGTAATGATGAATTATCTTGAACAATTCTGTATTTTCTAAGGTTTCGTTTGGCTCTCATTGATGAAGATGCTACCTGCAGCTTGCTGCTGCTGTTCTTATTGTTTGTCTCCTCTCCTATTGCTTGAAAGAGCAAAAGGGAGAGGCGGGGTGGGGGGCGAGAGAGAAGAGGACTGTGTGAATTATGGAGTACGAGAACAATAATTGGATTTTGGATGGGGTTTATAACTACTAGCTAAGCAATTGTTATTCTGATTTCTAGTAGTTGCGGTGGCGACAGTTTACTAGCTATACTCGGAATTCCATAGGAGAACTGTTTGCCAGAAGGCATAACAGCGGCTCTTGTGTCTTTCTTCTTTTTCTAGGGTGGCGACTGTCTTACCGTTGTTATTTGCTGAATGAAACGGAAATGTGTGGCATTCATTCTTAATTTTTAGCCGACCCATCAAAAATTTCTCTCTCCTCTCTTAGCCTGATATTTCCCTCCCTATTTTGTAATCTTCCTTTAAGGCTTTTATGCCTTCCTTATTGAAAAGAAAAGAAATGAAAAGAAAAGAAATTGGACTGATGGCTTTTCCAAAGTCAAAAAACTTTCTTAATAAATTGAATAGAAACGTTCATTGTACTTCTACTTTTGAAACGCTCGGAGAAAAGCCAATATAATAATCTTTCTTTTCCTTAACAACGTTAGCTCCACCTGGCCTCTTACTGCTCCATTAATTAAGGTTTCTACAAATTCATCCACGGTGAGAGTTCCCCATGCAAATTCTTCAATTCCTGCCATTTGTACTTTCATCAGTCACAAGTTGCAACTGCTGCAACTGTTTGTTTGTCTCTGCATTCTGTTCTAGATCCCAGTTCTGCGGTTCTTCCAATACGGCTCTCCTTTTCCTGTACTTGACGTACAGCACGAGTTGAAGGAAGGATATTGGGGCGCCCACGAAATTTGGGGCCTGCCAACAAAGATCAATTTTAGTTGAAAATACAATCCAATGATTGTGGGGTGTAAATTATTTTACACGATCTGAACGAAACAAAGTTACTAACCCCAACAAAGAAATCATTTTCCAGTAGTCCAAAAGCCATCCAGAGACAACTTGAGATGAATGAAAAAAATGGTAAGTAGAATGGCATGAATTCCACGCTTTTTGTCTCGATCACTCGCTTCTGCAATCGTACGTGTAAAATAATCGAGCGGCAACAGAAAAAGTCAATAAGAACACTGAATATGGGTTCCGGATGCGGTAATTAAGCATATCAATAGTGAATCATGGGTTCCAACCTCCGATCAACAATTAATTTACATGGTTGAGAAGGGTTAAAAAAATATTGAGGGACTCACCACAGCCACGAGTGGAGAAGCATACATTGACACAGAGACCACCACCCCGATGCATCCAACAAAAAGCTTGCGAAGATGATGGTCATGGAATGCAAAAGCTGAGACGGTGGCGATAATTCCCAACAACGTGAAACCAGGTATCACCAGGGCAGCAACCTTCATCTGCGCATCCATTCCATGGCATTCAATCGATCAGAGCCGAATCAAGCAAGTTGCCTTTCCCAGATGGGATTTTAAGTGTGAATAAAAAGAGAACATATATGGTGTAGCTTGCCTTGCTTTTGGCTGGGCAAAACCAGAAATATATGAGAACGAAGGATATCTCGAGAAGTATCCCAGTGGCGTTGATGGTAACCAGGGGAAGGTTCTCCCATCCGATGCTCACCACAGGCAGCCCATACCAAGTGTAAAGCAGACAGTTCGACAGTGTAGCGATATACGGTACACATGAAAACTCCTCTGTGCTTTTCTTCTTGATGACCCTTGTAAAAGTTTCTCTGCAGGACATTCAAACACATCATGAAAAGTTACAAATTTTTTATCAGTTCCATAATAGGTACTTGTGAGACTTGTTAAACTCGTATACAGCACGAGAATCATCTAGGGCACAATAGAGGGTGTTCGGACGTTTACATGGGTGCAGCGAACTGTAATAGACAAGCAGCATTGCCTGCAATGAAGACCGTGCAGAGTTGAGGTGTTAGTGGTCCTGCCTAATCCCAGTCCCAGGCATCCAATAATAATAATGATGATGATGATGATGATGGACAATAAGATATATTACGTGCCCAGAACTCCAAGTGCCAGGCGAAGCATTCCCATCTTGTTTTTCCGAGCAGAGGGCCAAGAAATGGTCCCAAAAAAGCCGAGTCCCTGAGCGACTAGAGAGAAATGTGGAAGTTATTGTGTGGACTGTTGATGAATGCCTACAAGGTCCGAGGGGTATAAATATTGGAGGGGCGCGGGGGCGCGTGTGAAAGGAGAATATTAATTGAGGAATGAAAAATGTGCGAGCATTTGTCGGCGTCCTTATGAACATATGGTCTTATTTAGTCAAAGATGCAAGATTACAGTTGGCTTGGGTCCACTCCAGCTTTGTTCGTTAAACCACAAATGATAAAAGAAAACTGTTGGCCATTTTATTGTATTGGGTACATAATTTTTATATTTTCTTTTTTTTTCATTAAAAAAATTATTTTATAAAAAAATGTAAGGTAGTTATCCTATTTTTATAGATATTACGTATTTTCTTCTGTTCGAAAGATTTCAATATGAAATCTCTAAGATTAATATTTAAATTTTTAACTATTTAGTTATTTTTAATTTTCTTAATCTTTTGATTATATAATATAGTATAACGACTAATAAATTAAGTAATACTTTCTTACCGTTTTTTTTTTTTAAACTTCTTTCATGTTTTGTCTCTAAGTCAACTTTAGCATCATTAGTCAAGCTTAACAAAACTTAGGGACTCTAATAGACGAGCAGCATTGCCCGCACTAAGAGGTCGCGCTAAAAATACATAGTGACACAAACAAGAAATAAATTAATGAATTGCATCAGATTAACTGCCTTGACTGACAGTAAATCGAATATAAAAGAACAAAGTTAATAGAGAAAGCTCTAAGCAGCTTTGAGGCATTTGTTTACATATTTTTTTACGCACTTTCCGAGTGGAAGTTACAACAGCACTCCCACTGATGTAGATCTGTTTTTCATTGTCACAGCTTAATCAGGGCTTAGTAACTCCTTAGGTGCGATACATCAAGAATACTTTTGTGCCCGAAAACATTATCGATGGCCTCCACTCCAACCAACCAACGTGCGAGCTTACTTCATTGAACCATCATTTCCAGATTCACGTCGCAGGTTCTTGTTGCTTGGACTGTTGATTTCGTTGATGTCCAAAATGGCATAACACGTTTGCTCAATCAAAGCCTAGTGTGTTCTTCTTGTTTAGTGTTTTTCTTTTCTCTTATTTGGTTTCTGTCCTTTGATTCAATTTGCTTTTGGCAGCATTGCATCCTGTTCACCCGTTTTTTAATTTATTGTTTTTGTTTATTAAGGTACATAATAATTTATTTGTCAATCCAAAGGGGAGAAGTACCCTTTTGGTCACGTTTGGACAAAGATTCAGAAATAGTCATGCTTCTGACGGATGTGTATGCAAGATTTCTAATTGGGCTTCCGCGCTCGATATTAATTAGTGTGGAATCTTAATCGAAAAAAAAAAAAGAAAAAAGAAAGGCTTAATTAACATCGCGGTGGCTTGTTATTACTTCCACAAAAAGGGTCCGTGTTCCATACTTAAATGACATAACTTTTGAATCCTTCAAAAAAATAAATAAATAAGAATAATTATATATCACACGAAACCATATCTCCCGACATCAATTTGTTTATGGTGTTCCAGCAAAATAAGGATGAACATTAATGGAAATATTTTGCGCAGCAACAAGCTTAAAGGTGCTCTACATGTTAGGTTTGGGAGAAATCGAAATTTTGATTTCTTGTGATACGTCTTTATTAATAAATAAGTTCTCACTTAAATTTTAAAAATTATTTAACGAATCGACTTTAAACTACACATGATTATAAATTAAAATAATAAATATCTGACATTTTAATTTTAAATATTAAATTTTGTTTATTTTATTATTTCTTTATAAATTTTCAATATCATATTTTAACTTTCCTGGATATATATCCGGCTTACCTTAAAATTGTTTCTTAAATTCAATCGCGTGGCTCGTGCTTTACGCATTGTGTGCAAAGGTGCATATTTATGGAGGAAACATATTTAATTAAAAGGTGCGTTTAATTTTAATCTAGAGGTTGCGTAAAAGTGGAGATTCTTACCCCACTAGCTAATCATTTTTCTCTGCTATGACAGTGATATCAGCGCCCCAGCAAGCATCCTTGGCTGTTGTCCATGTGTATTCTTTCTTGCTCTCCAACCATCATTTAGAATTCTACGTCCTCTAAAATTGGGGTTTCCGATACTTTCTTATGTGAAGATTCTTGTACTTTAGTTTCTGCAATACCGTTATTTAACTTATCTTGTAAGGTCTGTCTCTGCTAATTATGTAATTAAAATCTTATACTGTCATTATTTTTGGGTTAGACGTCCTAAAACACAATCTACCGAACCATTTCATGTCAGAAAAATGTTAATTTATTAAATTTTGAGTCCGCTATACCAAAATAAGGAAATTCCCCGCAGAATTCTAGAGGAAAAAATGACACGATGCGAGACGAGGAAAACCAGAGCTCCGGATTGGACTCCGGATTGGATTCGACTTTAATTGTTAGGTGTGAGGCACAGGGGACAGCTCATATTTCGTTAGTTTCATGCCACAGCATGTGTCGCCCTAAAAAGACATTTAAACGTAGTCAAATATTCCCGCGACAGATCATTCCACGTGACAGTTTTTGACGATCATTGGTAATTTTCCTTAATTCGAATCTCTCCAATCACTTTTTAGGAAAAGGGCGAAAAAAATATATATATAAAAAGAAAAAGAAAAAAAAAAAGCGGTGAGATATATTAATGAGAGGCGTCATTCGCGGGAATTGCCTGCGGGTTGAAAATTGCAATAGAAGTGGGAAAGCCGAAAAGAAGAGAGAAGAGAGCAGAGAGAGAGGAACGAAACGGACAAAACATTTGCGAGCAAGAAAGCATTTCTTTCCACTTCTCTCTACATATGGGCATTCTGCAGAAAAGTAATATTTCAGGTTTATATAAACGGATATTTGGAAATTGATAATCTAATGATGTTGTGTCATGCGCATTGGACTCTAATATGCCTCTCGCTGTTGTTTTTTTTTCTTTCTGTTCTGTTTTTATGCAGGCTTCTGAATTTCTTCTTTCTTTGTATGGACTCGAGATTTTCTTTTCTCTAAGTTTTTGTAACATGCACGTGATGAGGAATTATCTTGAACAATTCTGTATTTTCTATGGTTTCGTTTGGCTCTCATTGATGAAGATGCTACCTGCAGCTTGCTGCTGCTGTTCTTATTGTTTGTCTCCTCTCCTATTGCTTGAAAGAGCAGAAGGGAGAGGCGGGGTGGAGGGGGGCGAGAGAGAAGAGGATTGTGTGAATTAGGAAGTAAGAGAACAATAATTGGATTTTGGATGGGGTTTAGAACTACTAGCTAAGCAATTGTTAGTCTGATTTCTAGTAGTTGCGGAGGCGACAGTTTACTAGCTATACGAGCGTTGGCTTTTTCTCGGAATTCCATAGGAGAACTGTTTGGCAGAAGGGCTACCAGCGGCTCTCGTCTCTTTCTTCTTTTTCTAGGGTGGCCCTTCCACTTTCTGTCTTACCATTGTTATTTGCTGAATGAAACGGAAATGTGTGGCATTCATTCTTAATTTTTAGCCGACCCATCAAAAATTTCTCTCTCCTCTCTTAGCCTGATATTTCCCTCCCTATTTTGTAATCTTCTCTTTAAGGCTTTTATGCCTTCCTTGTTGAAAATAAAAGAAACGAAAAGAAAAGAAAAGAAAAGAAATTGGACTGATGGCTTTTCTAAAGTTAAAAAACTTTCTTAATAAATTGAATAGAAACGTTCATTGTACTTCTACTTTTGAAACGCTGGGAGAAATGCCAATATAAGTATCTTTCTTTTCCCCAACAACGTTAGCTTCACCTGGCCTCTTACAGTTCCATTAATTAAGATTTCGTCAAATTCATCCACGGTAAGAGGTCCCCAGGCAAATTCATCAATTCTTGCCATTTGTGCTTTCATCGGTCACAAGTTGCAACTGCTGCAACTGTTTGTTTGTCTCTGCATTCTGTTCTAGATCCCAGTTCTGCGGTTCTTCCAATACGGCTCCCCTTTTCCTGTACTTGACGTACAGCACGAGTTGAAGGAAGGATATTGGGGCGCCCACGAAATTTGGGGCCTGCCAACAAAGATCAATTTTAGTTGAAAATACAATCCAATGTTTGTGGGGTGTAAATTATTTTGCACGATCTCAACGAAACAAAGTTACTAACCCCAACAAAGAAATCATTTTCCAGTAGTCCAAAAGCCATCCAAAGACAACTTGAGATGAATGAAAAAAATGGTAAGTAGAACGGCATGAATTCCACGCTTTTTGTCTCGATCACTTGCTTCGGCAATCGTACATGTAAAGATAATCGAGCGGCAACAGACAAAGTCAATAAGAACACTGAATATGGGTTCCGGCTGCGGTAATTAAGCATATCAATAGTGAATCATGGGTTCCAACCTCCGATCAACAATTAATTTACACGGTTGAGAAGGGTTAAAAAAATATTGAGGAACTCACCGCAGCCACGAGTGGAGAAGCATACATTGACACAGAGACCACCACCCCGATGCATCCAGAAAAATGCTTGCGAAGATGATGGTCATGGAATGCAAAAGCTGGGACGGTGCCGATAATTCCCAACAACGTGAAAGCAGGTATCACCAAGGCAGCAACCTTTATCTGCGCATCCATTCCATGGCATTCAATCGATCAGAGCCGAGTCAAGCGAGTTGCCTTTCCCAGATGGGATTTTAAGTGTGAATAAAAAGAGAACATATATAGTGTAGCTTGCCTTCCTTTTGTCTCGGCAAAACCAGAAATATATGAGAACGAAGGATATCTCGAGAAGTATCCCAGTGGCGTTGATGGTAACCAGGGGAAGTTTCTCCCATCTGATGCTCACCACAGGCAGCCCATACCAAGTGTAAAGCAGACAGTTCGACAGTGTAGCGATATACGGTATACATGAAAACTCCTCTGTGCTTTTCTTCTTGATGACCCTTGTAAAAGTTTCTCTGCATGACATTAAAACACATAATGAAAAGTTACAAATTTTTTATCAGTTCCACAATAGGTAGTTGTGAGACTTGTTAAACTCGTATAAAGCACGAGAATCATCTAGAGCACAATGGAGGGTGTTCGGACGTTTACATGGGCGCAGCGAACTGTAATAGACAAGCAGCATTGCCTGCAATGAAGACCGTGCAGAGTTGAGGTGTTAGTGGTCCTGCCTAATCCCAGTCCCAGGCATCAAATAATAATAATAATGATGATGATGATGATGATGGACAATAAGATATATTACGTACCCAGAACTCCAAGTGCCAGGCGAAGCATTCCCATCTTGTTTTTTCGAGCAGAGGGCCAAGAAATGGTCCCAAAAAAGCCGAGTCCCTGAGCGACTAGAGAGAAATGTGGAAATTATTGTTTGGACTGTTGATGAATGCCTACAATGTCCGGGGGTATAAATACTGGAGGGGCGCAGGGGGCACGAGTGAAAGGAGAATATTAATTGAGGAAGGAAAAATGTGGAAGCGTTCGCCGACGTCTTTATGGTTTGCTTTATTATAATCTTTTGGACTGCTTTATTTAGTGGACGATGCAAAATTGTAGTTGGCTTGGTTCCACTCCAGCTTTGTTTGTTAAATCACGAATGATGGTGGGTAATTATGTATGATGCAAATTGAAAGATTATAGGAGAAAAAGAAAATTGTTGTCATTTGATTGTGTTGGGTTTATAATATTTGTATTTTCTTAATTTCTTCTTTTTTAGGAAAAAAATTTATTTTATCATAAAATATAATATAAGGTAGTTGTCTCGTTCTTATAGACATTAGGTATTTTTTTCTGATTGAAGGATTTTAATATGAAATCTCTAAGATGAATATTTAGGTTTTTAACTATTTAGTTATCTTTAATTTTCTTAATATTTTGATTATATATTATATAATATAGTATAATGAGTAATAAATTAAGTGGCTTTTTCTTTTTGTTCCTTCTTCCATGTTTTGTCTGTAGGTTAACTTTAGCATCATTAGTCAAGCTTAAGAAAACTTAGGGACTCTAATAGACAAGCAGCATTGCCTGCACTAAGAGTTCGCTCTAAACAGCTTTGAGGCATTTGTTTACATATATTTTTACGTACTTTCCGAGTGGAAGTTACAACAGCACTCCCACTGATGTATATCTGTCACGGCTTAGTCACTCCTTAGGTGCGATACATCAAGAATACTTTTGTGCCCGAAAACATTATCAATGGCCCCCACTCCAACCAACCAACCAACGTGCGAGCTTACTTCATTGAACCATCATTTCCAGATTCACGTCGCAGGTTCTTGTTGCTTGAACTGTTGATTTCGTTGATGTCCAAAATGGCACAACACGTTTGCTCAACCAAAGCCTAGTGTCTTCTTCTTGTTTTGTTTTTTTTTTTATTATTGTTTTTCTTATTTGGTTTCTGTCCTTTGATTCAATTTGCTTTTGGCAGCATTGCATCCTGTTCACCCGTTTTTTAATTTATTGTTTTTGTTTATTAACGTACATAGTAATTTATTTGTCAATCCAAAGGTGGAGAAGTACCCTTTTGGCCACGTTTGGACAAAGATTCAGAAATAGTCATTTATATGAATGCTTCTGACGGATGTGTATCCAGGATTTCTAATTGGGCTTCCGCGCGCGATATTAATTAGTGTGGAATCTTAATTGAAAAAAACAAAAGCAGAAAGGCGCAATTGCCATCTCGGTTGCTTGTTATTACTTCCACAAAAAAGGGTCCGGGTTCCATACTTAAATGTCACAATTTTTGGATCCTCTGAAAAAAAAAAGAACATTTTTTTGTACAAAATAAATACGCATTTTAACGCCATCCGGCTGGAATAAGAAAAAAGATGTTATTTCAATTCCCGCATTGCTATATGATTCGTGGAACAAGAGAAGAAATTTACTTGGAATCACATAACAAAAAGTGGCTTGGTTCTAATACAATATAAATAAGAATAATGATATATCACATGAAACCATATCTGCCGACCTCATTTTGTTTATGGTGCTCCAGCAAAATAAGGATGAACATTAATGGAAATATTCTGTGCAGCAACAAGCTTAAAGGTGCTATTGATGGTAGGTCGGGAGAAATCGAAATTTTAGTTTCTTGTGATATATCATTATTCGATAAATAAGTTATCACTTAAATGCTAAAAATTATTTAATAAATTAGATCTAAAATACACATAATTATAGATTAAAATAATCGATACCTCACATTTCAATTTTAATTATCAAACTCTTTTTTATTTTATTTTTATAATCTCTTTGTAAATTTTCAGTATCATATTTTAACTTTTCTGCATATATATCCACTTTACCTTAAAATTTTTTCTTAAATTCAATCGCCTGGCTCGTGCTCTACACATTGTGTGCAAAAGTGCATATTTATGGATGAAACATATTTATTTGAAAGGTGCATTGAATTTTAATCTAGAGGTTGTGTAAAAGTGGAGATTCTTCCCCACTAGCAAATCATTTTTCTCTGCTATGACAGTGACATCAGCGTCCCAGCAAGCATCCTGGCTGATGTCCATGTTTATTCTTTCTTGCTCTCCAACCATCATTTAGAATTCTACGTCCTCTAAAATTGGGGTTTCCGACACTTTCTTATGTCAAGATTCTTGTACTTTAATTTCTGCAATACCGTTATTTAACTTCTCTGGTAATATCTGTCGCTGGTAATTATGTAATTAAAACCTTATAGTGTCATTTTAAATCCTGCCAAATATGGCTAGTATTTTTGCGTTAGACGTCCGAAAACTCAGTCTTCCGAACAATTTCATGTCAGAAAAATGTTAATTTGTTAAATTTCGAGTCCGCTATACTAAAATAAGGTAATTCCCCGTCGAAATTCTCGAGGTAAAAATGACACGACGCGAGACGAGCAAAACTAGAGGTCCGGATTGGATTCCACTTTAATTTTTAAATGCGAGGCACCGGGGACAGCGGCCGGACCAGCGTAGAGAAAAGAAGAAAAAAAGCGTCATTATCATATTTCGTGAGTTTCACGCCACAGCATGTGTCGCCCTGAAAAAGACCTTTAAAATCCCATGCCATTTTGTAGTCAAATATTCCCGCGGCAGGTCATTCCACGTGACAGTTTTTGATTATCTTTTGTAATTTACCTTAATTCGAGTCTCTCGAGTCACTTTTTAGGAAAAGGGCAAAATAAAAAAACAAAAAAGTATAAAATGAAAAAGAAAAAAAAAGTAGTGAGCTATACTAGTGAGAGACGTCATTCTCGTAAATTGCCCGCGGGTTGAAAGCCGAAAAGAAGAGAGGAGAGAGGAGAGAGGAGAGAGAGGAAGCGAGCGGAGAAAACATTTGCGAGCAAAAAAGCATTTCTTTCCACTTCTCTCTCTCTACATCTCGGCATTCTGCAGAAAAGTAATATTTCATGTTTACATAAACGGATATTTGGAAATTAATAATCTAATGATGTTGTGTCATGCGCATTGGAATCTAATATGCCTCTCTCTGTTGTTTTTTTTTTTTCTGTTTTGTTTTTTGCATGCTTTTCAATTTCTTCTTTTTTTGTATGGACTCGAGATTTTCTTTTCTTTAAGTTTTTGTAACATGCACGTAATGATGAATTATCTTGAACAATTCTGTATTTTCTATGGTTTCGTTCAGCTCGCATTGATGAAGATGCTACCTGCAGCTTGCTGCTGCTGTTCTTATTGTTTGTCTCCTCTCCTATTGCTTGAAAGAGCAAAAGGGAGAGGCGGGGTGGGGGGGCGAGAGAGAAGAGGATTGTGTGAATTATGGAGTACGAGAACAATAATTGGATTTTGGATGGGGTTTATAACTACTAGCTAAGCAATTGTTAGTCTGATTGCGGTGGCGACAGTTTAGTAGCTATACGCGCGTTGGCTTTTTTCTCAGAATTCCATGGGAGAACTGTTTGGCAGAAGGGCTAACAGCGGCTCGTGTCTCTTTCTTCTTTTTCTAGGGCGGCGCCTCGACTTTCTGTCTTACCATTGTTATTTGCTGAATGAAACGGAAATGTGTGGCATTCATTCTCAATTTTTAGCCGACCCATCAAAAATTTCTCTCTCCTCTCTTAGCCTGATATTTCCTCCCTATTTTGTAATCTTCCCTTCAAGGCTTTTATGCCTTCCTTGTTGAAAATAAAAGAAAAGAAAGGAAAAGAAAAGAAAAGAAATTGTACTGATGGCTTTTCTAAAGTTAAAAAAATTTCTTAATAAATTGAATAAAAATGTTCATTGTACTTCTAATTTTGAAACGCTGGGAGAAATGCCAATATAAGTATCTTTCTTTTCCTCAACAACGTTAGCTCCACCTGGCCTCTTACAGTTCCATTAATTAAATTCATCCACGGTAAGAGGTCCCAGGCAAATTCTTCAATTCTTGCCATTTGTGCTTTCATCGGTCATAAGTTGCAACTGCTGCAACTGTTTGTTTGTCTCTGCATTCTGTTCTAGATCCCAGTTCTGCGGTTCTTCCAATACGGCTCCCCTTTTCCTGTACTTGACGTACAGCACGAGTTGAAGGAAGGATATTGGGGCGCCCACGAAATTTGGGGCCTGCCAACAAAGATCAATTTTAGTTGAAAATACAATCCAATGATTGTGGGGTGTAAATTATTTTGCACGATCGGAACGAAACAAAGTTACTAACCCCAACAAAGAAATCATTTTCCAGTAGTCCAAAAGCCATCCAAAGACAACTTGAGATGAATGAAAAAAATGGTAAGTAGAACGGCATGAATTCCACGCTTTTTGTCTCGATCACTCGCTTCTGCAATCGTACATGTAAAGATAATAGAGCGGCAACAGAAAAAGTCGATAAGAACACTGAATATGGGTTCCGGCTGCGGTAATTAAGCATATCAACAGTGAATCATGGGTTCCAACCTCAGATCAACAATTAATTTACAAGGTTGAGAAGGGTTAAAAAAATATTGAGGAACTCACCGCAGCCACGAGTGGAGAAGCATACATTGACACGGAGACCACCACCCCGATGCATCCAGCAAAATGCTTGCGAAGATGATGGTCATGGAATGCAAAAGCTGGGACGGTGCCGATAATTCCCAACAACATGAAACCAGGTATCACCAAGGCAGCAACCTTTATCTGCGCATCCATTCCATGGCATTCAATCGATCAGAGCCGAGTCAAGCGAGTTGCCTTTCCCAGATGGGATTTTAAGTGTGAATAAAAAGAGAACATATATAGTGTAGCTTACCTTCCTTTTGGCTGGGCAAAACCAGAAATATATGAGAACGAAGGATATCTCGAGAAGCATCCCAGTGGCGTTGATGGTAACCAGGGGAAGGTTCTCCCATCTGATGCTCACCACAGGCAGCCCATACCAAGTGTAAAGCAGACAGTTCGACAGTGTAGCGATATACGGTAGACATGAAAACTCCTCTGTGCTTTTCTTCTTGATGACCCTTGTAAAAGTTTCTCTGCATAACATTAAAACACATAATGAAAAGCTACAAATTTTTTATCAGTTCCATAATATGTATTTGTGAGACTTATTAAACTCGTATACAGCACGAGAATCATCTAGAGCACAATGGAGGGTGTTCGGACGTTTACATGGGTGCAGCGAACTGTAATAGACAAGCAGCATTGCCTGCAATGAAGACCGTGCAGAGTTGGGGTGTTAGTGGTCCTGCCTAATCCCAGTCCCAGGCATCAAATAATAATAATAATAATAATAACGATGGACAATAAGATATATTACGTACCCAGAACTCCAAGTGCCAGGCGAAGCATTCCCATCTTGTTTTTCCGAGCAGAGGGCCAAGAAATGGTCCCAAAAAAGCCGAGTCCCTGAGCGACTAGAGAGAAATGTGGAAGTTATTGTGTGGACTGTTGATGAATGCCTACAATGTCCGAGGGGTATAAATACTGGAGGGACGCAGGGGGCACGAGTGAATGGAGAATATTAATTGAGGGAGGAAAGATGTGGAAGCAGTTGCCGACGTCTTTATGGTTTGCTTTATTATAATCTTTTGGACTGCTTTATTTAGTGGAAGATGCAAAATTGTGGTTGGCTTGGTTCCACTCCAGCTTTATTTGTTAAATCACGAATGATGCTGGGTAATTATGTATGATGCAAATTGAAAGATTATAGGAGAAAAAGAAAACTGTTGTCATTTGATTGTGTTGGGTTTATAATATTTGTATTTTGTTAATTTCCTCTTTTTTAGGAAAAAAAATTTATTTTATCATAAAATATAATATAAGGTAGTTGTCTCGTTCTTATAGACATTAGGTATTTTTTTCTGATTGAAGGATTTTAATATGAAATCTCTAAGATGAATATTTAGGTTTTTAACTATTTAGTTATCTTTAATTTTCTTAATATTTTGATTTTATATTATATAATATAGTATAATGAGTAATAAATTAAGTGGCTTTTTTTTTTGTTCCTTCTTCCATGTTTTGTCTGTAGGTTAACTTTAGCATCATTAGTCAAGCTTAAGAAAACTTAGGGACTCTAATAGACAAGCAGCATTGCCTGCACTAAGAGTTCGCTCTAAACAGCTTTGAGGCATTTGTTTACATATATTTTTACGTACTTTCCGAGTGGAAGTTACAACAGCACTCCCACTGATGTATATCTGTCACGGCTTAGTCACTCCTTAGGTGCGATACATCAAGAATACTTTTGTGCCCGAAAACATTATCAATGGCCCCCACTCCAACCAACCAACCAACGTGCGAGCTTACTTCATTGAACCATCATTTCCAGATTCACGTCGCAGGTTCTTGTTGCTTGAACTGTTGATTTCGTTGATGTCCAAAATGGCACAACACGTTTGCTCAACCAAAGCCTAGTGTCTTCTTCTTGTTTTGTTTTTTTTTTTTTTATTGTTTTTCTTATTTGGTTTCTGTCCTTTGATTCAATTTGCTTTTGGCAGCATTGCATCCTGTTCACCCGTTTTTTAATTTATTGTTTTTGTTACATAATAATTTATTTGTCAATCCAAAGGTGGAGAAGTACCCTTTTGGTCACGTTTGGACAAAGATTCAGAAATAGTCATTTACATGAATGCTTCTGACGGATGTGTATCCAGGATTTCTAATTGGGCTTCCGCGCGCGATATTAATTAGTGTGGAATCTTAATTGAAAAAAACAAAAGCAGAAAGGCGCAATTTCCATCTCGGTTGCTTGTTATTACTTCCACAAAAAAGGGTCCGGGTTCCATACTTAAATGTCACAATTTTTGAATCCTCCGAAAAAGAAAAAGAACATTTTTTTGTACAAAATAAATACGCATTTTAACGCCATCCGGCTGGAATAAGAAAAAAGATGTTATTTCAATTCTCGCATTGCTATATGATTCGTGGAACAAGAGAAGAAATTTACTTGGAATCACATAACAAAAAGTGGCTTGGTTCTAATACAATATAAATAAGAATAATGATATATCACATGAAACCATATCTGCCGACCTCATTTTGTTTCTGGTGCTCCAGCAAAATAAGGATGAACATTAATGGAAATATTCTGTGCAGCAACAAGCTTAAAGGCGCTATAGATGGTAGGTCGGGAGAAATCGAAATTTTAGTTTCTTGTGATATATCATTATTCGATAAATAAGTTATCACTTAAATCCTAAAAATTATTTAATAAATTGGATCTAAAATATACATAATTATAAATGAAAATAATCAATACTTCACATTTCAATTTTAAATATCAAATTATTTTTTTAATAATTTCTTTGTAAATTCTCAATATCATATTTTAACTTGTCTAGATATACATCCAGTCTACTAAAAATTTTTCCTTAAATTCAATCGCGTGGCTCGTGCTCTACACATTGTGTGCAAAAGCGCATATTTATGGAGGAAGCATATTTAATTAAAAGATGCATTGAATTTTAATCTAGAGGTTGTGTAAAACTGGAGATTCTTCCCCTACTAGCAAATCATTTTTCTCTGCTATGACAGTGATATCAGCGTCCCAGCAAGCATCCTTGGCTGTTGTCCATGTTTGTTCTTTCTTGCTCTCCAGCCATCATTTAGAATTCTACGTCCTCTAAAATTGGGGTTTCCGATACTTTCTTATGTCAAGATTCTTGTACATTAGTTTCTGCAATACCGTTATTTAACTTATCTTGTATGGTTAATTATTTAATTAAAATCTTATACTGTCATTTTAAATTCTGCCAAATATGGTTAGTGTTTTTGGGTTAGACGTGCTAAAAGACAATCCTCCGAACAATTTCATGTCAGGAAAATGTTAATTTATTAAATTTTGAGTCCACTATACCAAAATAAGGAAATTCCCCGTCGAAATTTTTGAGGAAACAATGACACGATGCGAGACGAGGAAAACCAGAGCTCCGCATTGGATTCGACTTTAATTGTTAAGTGTGAGGCACAGGGGACAGCTCATATTTGGTGAGTTTCACGCCACAGCATGTGTCTTCCTGAAAAGACATTTAAATTCCCATGCCATTTTGTACTTACGTCAATATTCGACAGATCATTCTACGTGACAATTTTTGATTATCATTTGTAATTTACCTTAATTCGAATCTCTCCAATCACTTTTAAGGAAAGGGCGACAAGAAACACTATATAAAAAGAAAAATAAAAAAAAGCGGTGAGATATATTAATAGGAGACGTCATTCAAGGAAATTGCCTGCGGGTTGAACATTGGAATAGAAGTGGGAAAGCCGAAAAGAAGAGAGGAGAGAGCAGAGAGAGAGGAACGGAACGGAGAAAACATTTGCGAGCAAGAAGGCATTTCTTTCCACTTCTCTCTTTACATCTGGGCATTCTGCAGAAAAGTCATATTTCAGGTTTATATAAACGGATTTTTGGAAATTGATAATCTAATGATGTTGTGTCATGCGCATTGGACTCTAATATGCCTCTCTCTGTTGTTTTTTTTTTTTCTGTTTTGTTTTTTTGCTTGCTTTTGAATTTCTTCTTTGTTTGTACGGACTCGAGATTTTCCTTTCCTTAAGTTTTGTGTGACATGCACGTAATGATGAATTATCTTGAACAATTCTGTACTTTCTAAGGTTTCGTTTGGCTCTCATTGATTCTTATTGTTTGTCTCCTCTCCTATTATTGCTTGAAAGAGGCAAAGGGAGAGGCGGGGCGGGGGGAGAGAGAAGAGGATTGTGTGAATTATGGAGTACGAGAACAATAATTGGATTTTGGATGGGGTTTATAACTACTAGTTAAGCAATTGTTAGTCTGATTTCTAATAGTTGCGGTGGCGACAGTTTACTAGCTGTACGCGCGTTGGCTTTTTCTCAGAATTCCATAGGAGAACTGTTTGGCAGAAGGGCTAACAGCGGCTCTCGTCTCTTTCTTCTTTTTCTAGGGTGGCGCGTCTTACCATTGTTATTTGCTGAATGAAACGGAAATGTGTGGCATTGATTCTTAATTTTTAGCCGACCCATCAAAAATTTGTCTCTCCTCTCTTAGCCCCATATTTCCCTCCCTATTTTGTAATCTTCTCTTTAAGGCTTTTATGCCTTCCTTATTGAAAAGAAAAGACAAGAAAAGAAATTGGACTGATGGCTTTTCTAAAGTCAAAAAACTTTCTTAATAAATTGAATAGAAACGTTCATTGTACTTCTAGAAATGCCAGTATAAGTGTCTTTCTTCTCCTCAACGGTAGCTCACCTGGCCTCTTACTGTTCCATTAATTAAGGTTTCTTCAAATTCATCCACGGTAAGAGGTCCCCATGCAAATTCTTCAATTCTTGCCATTTGTGCTTTCATCAGTCACAAGTTGCAACTGCTGCAACTGTTTGTTTGTCTCTGCATTCTGTTCTAGATCCCAGTTCTGCGGTTCTTCCAATACGGCTCCCCCTGTACTTGACGTACAGCACGAGTTGAAGGAAGGATAATGGGGCGCCCACGAAATTTGGGGCCTGCCAACAAAGATCAATTTTAGTTGAAAATACAATCCAATGATTGTGGGGTGTAAATTGTTTTGCACGATCTGAACGAAACAAAGTTACTAACCCCAACAAAGAAATCATCTTGCAGTAGTCCAAAAGCCATCCAAAGAGAACTTGAGATGAATGAAAAAAGTGGTAAGTAGAATGGCATGAATTCCACGCTTTTTGTCTCGATCACTCGCTTCTGCAATCGAACATGTAAAGATAATCGAGCGGCAACAGACAAAGTCAATAAGAACACTGAATATGGGTTCCGGCTGCGGTAATTAAGCATATCAATAGTGAATCATGGGTTCCAACCTCCGATCAACAATTAATTTACACGGTGGAGAAGGGTTAAAAAAATATTGAGGAACTCACCGCAGCCACGAGTGGAGAAGCATACATTGACACAGAGACCACCACCCCGATGCATCCAGCAAAATGCTTGCGAAGATGATGGTCATGGAATGCAAAAGCTGGGACGGTGCCGATAATTCCCAACAACGTGAAAGCAGGTATCACCAAGGCAGCAACCTTTATCTGCGCATCCATTCCATGGCATTCAATCGATCAGAGCCGAGTCAAGCGAGTTGCCTTTCCCAGATGGGATTTAAGTGTGAATAAAAAGAGAACATATATAGTGTAGCTTGCCTTCCTTTTGGCTGGGCAAAACCAGAAATATATGAGAACGAAGGATATCTCGAGAAGTATCCCAGTGGCGTTGATGGTAACCAGGGGAAGGTTCTCCCATCTGATGCTCACCACAGGCAGCCCATACCAAGTGTAAAGCAGACAGTTCGACAGTGTAGCGATATACGGTATACATGAAAACTCCTCTGTGCTTTTCTTCTTGATGACCCTTGTAAAAGTTTCTCTGCATGACATTAAAACACATAATGAAAAGCTACAAATTTTTTATCAGTTCCATAATAGGTATTTGTGAGACTTGTTAAACTCGTATACAGCACGAGAATCATCTAGAGCACAATGGAGGGTGTTCGGACGTTTACATGGGTGCAGCGAACTGTAATAGACAAGCAGCATTGCCTGCAATGAAGACCGTGCAGAGTTGAGGTGTTAGTGGTCCTGCCTAATCCCAGTCCCAGGCATCAAATAATAATAATAATGATGATGATGATGATGGACAATAAGATATATTACGTACCCAGAACCCCAAGTGCCAGGCGAAGCATTCCCATCTTGTTTTTCCGAGCAGAGGGCCAAGAAATGGTCCCAAAAAAGCCGAGTCCCTGAGCAACTAGAGAGAAATGTGGAAGTTATTGTGTGGACTGTTGATGAATGCCTACAAGGTCCGAGGGGTATAAATACTGGAGGGGCGCGGGGCACGAGTGAAAGCAGAATATTAATTGAGGAATGAAACTGTGGGAGCATTTGTCGACGTCCTTATCAACCTATGGTCTGCTTTATTACAATCTTTTGGACTGCTTTATTTAGTGGAAGATGCAAGATTGTAGTTGGCTTGAGTCCAGTCGAGCTTTGTTTGTTAAATCACGAATGATCAGGGTAATCGTGTATGATGCAAATTGAAAGATTATAGGAGAAATAGAAAACTGTTGTCATTTTATTGTGTTGGTTTCATAATATTTGTATTTTTCTAATTTTTTTAATTAATAAAATTTATTTTGTTATAAAATATAATATAAGGTAATTGTCCTATTTTTATAAATATTACTTTCTTTTTTTGTTTGAAAGTTTTTAATATGAAATTTTTAAAATGAATATTTAAATTTTTAACTATATAAATACCTTTTATTTTCTTATTCTTCATATAATATAACTAAGTGGTACTTTTTTTACTTTTTTTTTTTTTTACTTCTTTCATGTTTTGTCTGTAAGTCAACTTTAGCATCATTAGTCAAGCTTAAGAAAACTTAGGGGCTCTAATAGACAAGCAGCATTGCCTGTACTAAGAGGTCGCGCTAAAAATACATAGTGACACAAACAAGAAATAAATTAAGGAATCGCATCAGATTAACTGTCTTGACTGACAGTAAATCGGATATAAAAAAACATAGGTAATAGAAAAAGCTCTAAACAGCTTTGAGGCATTTGTTTACTTATTTTTTTACGCACTTTCCGAGTGGAAGTTACAACAGCACTCCCACTGATGTAGACCTGTCTTGCATTGTCATGGCTTAGTCACTCCTTAGGTGCGATACATCAAGAATACTTTTGTGCCTGAAAACATTATCAATGGCCTCCATTCCAACCAACCAACGTGCCAGCTTACTTCATTGAACCATCATTTCCAGATTCACGTCGCAGGTTCTTGTTGCTTGGACTGTTGATTTCGTTGATGTCCACAATGGCAGAACACGTTTGCTCAACCAAAGCCTAGTGTGTTCTTCTTGTTTAGTTTTTTTTTTTCTTCTTATTTGGTTTCTGTCCTTTTATTCAATTTGCTTTTGGCAGCATTGCATCCTGTTCACCCGTTTTTTAATTTATTGTTTTTGTTTATTAACCTACATAATAATTTATTTGTCAATCCAAAGGTGGAGAAGTACCCTTTTGGTCACGTTTGGACAAAGATTCAGAAATAGTCATTTATATGAATGCTTCTGAGGGATGAGTATGCAAGATTTCTTAATTAGTGTGGAATCTTAATTGAAACAAAAGAAAAAAAGAATGGCGCAATTGCCATCTCAGTTGCTTATTATTACTTCCACAAAAAAGGGTCCGGGTACCATACTTAAATGTCACAATTTTTGACTCCTTCAAAAAAATGAAAAGAAGATTTTTTTGTACAAAATAAATACGCATTTTAACGCCATCCTGCTGGAATAAGAAAAAAGATGTTATTTCAATTCTCGCATTGCTATATGATTCGTGGAACAAGAGAAGAAATTTACTTGGAATCACATAACAAAAAGTGGCTCGGTTCTAATACAATGTAAATAAGAATAATGATATATCACATGAAACCATATCTGCCGACGTCAATTTGTTTGTGGTGCTCCAGCAAAATAAGGATGAACATTAATGGAAATATTCTGTGCAGCAACAAGCTTAAAGGTGCTATACATGGTAGGCCGGGAAAAATTGAAATTTTAGTGTCTTATGATATATCATTATTTCGATAAATAAGTTATCAATTAAATTTTAAAAATTATTTAATAAATCAGATTTAAAATACACATAATTATAAATTAAAATAATCAATACTTCATATTTTAATTTTAAATATCAATTTTTTTATAATTTCTTTATAAATTTTTAATATCATATTTTAACTTGTCTAGATATATATCCAGTCTGCTAAAATTTTTCCTTAAATTCAATCGCGTGGCTCGTGCTCTACGCATTGTGTGCAAAAGTGCATATTTATGGAGGAAACATATTTAATTAAAAGGTGCATTGAATTTTAATCTAGAGGTTGTGTAAAAGTGGAGATTCTTCCCCACTAGCAAATCATTTTTCTCCGCTATGACAGTGATATCAGCGTCCCAGCAAGCATCCTTGGCTGTTGTCCATGTTTATTCTTTCTTGCTCTCCAACCATCATTTAGAATTCTACGTCTTCCCAAATTGGGGTTTCCGATACTTTCTTATGTCAAGATTCTTGTACTTTAATTTCTGCAATACCGTTATTTAACTTCTCTGGTAAGATCTGTCGCTGCTAATTATGTAATTAAAACCTTATACTGTCATTTTAAATTCTGCCAAATATGGATAGTATTTTTGGGTTAGACGTCCGAAAACTCAGTCTTCCGAACAATTTCATGTCGGAAAAATGTTAATTTATTAAATTTCGAGTCCACTTTAATTTTTAAATGTGAGGCACCGGGGACAGCGGTCCGACCAGCGTAGAGAAAGGAAAAAAAAAAAACGTCATTATGATATTTCGTGAGTTTCACGCCACAGCATGTGTCACCCTAAAAAAACCTTTAAAATCCCATGCTATTTTGTAGTCAAATATTCCCGCGACAGGTCATTCCACGTGACAGTTTTTTATTATCTTTTGAAATTTACCTTAATTCGAGTCTCTGCAATCACTTTTTAGGACAAGGGCAAAAAAAAAAAAAAAAAAAAAGTATAAAATGAAAAAGAAAAAAAAAGTGGTGAGATATATTAATGAGAGACGTGATTCTCGGAAATTGCCGGCGAGTTGAAATTTGGAATAGAAGTGGGAAAGCCGAAAAGAAGAGGGGAGAGAGCGCAGAGAGGGGAACGAAACGGCGAAAACATTTGCGAGCAAGAAAGCATTTCTTTCCGCGTCTCTCTTTCCATCCCCGCATTTTCTGCTTGAATTTCCTTGGATCCGTAATCTCTCTCTTTTCTTTTCCCCTCTCTCTTTTCTGTTGTGATTTTCTTTCATTTGACTTGCGGAACAGAAAATTCTGCAGAAAAGTAATATTTCAGATTTATATAAACAGATATTTGGAAATTGATAATCTCAAGATGTTGTGTCATGCACATTGGACGCTAATATGCCTCTCTTGGTTTTTTCTTTTTTGTTTTTTTGTATGCTTTTGAATTTCTTCTTTCTTTGTATGAACTCGAGATTTTCTTTTCTTTAAGTTTTGTGTAATATTCACGTAATGATGAATTATCTTGAACAATTCTGTATTTTCTAAGGTTTCGTTTGGCTCTCATCGATGAAGATGCTACCTGCAGGTTGCTGCTGCTGTTCATATTGTTTGTCTCCTCTCCTATTGCTTGAAAGAGCAAAAGGGAGAGGCGGGGTGGGGGGCGGCGAGGGAGAAGAGGTTTGTGTGAATTATGGAGTACGAGAACAATAATTGGATTTTGGATGGGGTTTATAACTACCCACGTCTCTTAGGTGGTTTAATGCTCACCGCCGGCCTGCTTGGATTGTCAATCGGCATTTCTTCTCTGCCTTACCTTTGCTGGTCCGGTCGTGGCGGAAATTTTCTTTTCCATAAGAACGAAGGTGGGAGAAAGAAGCGCATCCGCGTTTACATGGATGGATGCTTTGATCTCATGCATTATGGTCATGCCAATGCTTTGCGGCAAGCTAAGGCTCTGGGAGACGAGTTGGTGGTTGGTGTCGTTAGCGATGAGGAGATCATTGCCAATAAAGGCCCCCCTGTTTTGCCCATGGAGGAGAGGTATTCCCACATAAAGATTTCATTCGATTCATTGGATTAGTTGGGGATCTTTAGTTTGGAAGGATTTTGAGCATTTAGGACTCTGCATAACAGAGTGGAATGATGAGAAAAGATTCTGCATAACATAACCAATCCCAATAAAATTTAGGATTAAGTCCTGGTTGTTGTCATTGTCATGGGAGTAATTTGGTATTTTACTGGATTGTCAATCAAGTGTTTGCTGGAACATTGATAATTGGAGTGATCTGGGACTAAGGTTAAGATTTTCTTGCAGGTTGGCTCTTGTTAGTGGATTAAAGTGGGTGGATGAAGTCATAGTCAATGCTCCTTATGCAATTACGGAGAACTTTATGCACAGTCTCTTCAATGAGCATAAGATTGACTATATAATACATGGTGATGATCCTTGCCTGCTTCCTGATGGAACTGATGCCTATGCCTTGGCCAAGAAAGCTGGTCGATACAAGCAGATTAAACGTACAGAAGGTGTATCCAGCACGGATATTGTAGGTAATATTATTTTCATCCAGTATTTGGTGAGATATGTTTACACTGTCTGATGTTGAAATGCACTCTGTCTCACCCCCATCACTGTATCTGATATGTGGTGAAACTCAGTTGGTGATATTCTATTTTTCTGCAGATGGCATATTGATTGTGTTTCTGTTTCTAATTATTGCAATAGTTATTTAAATGCAGGGAGGATACTTTCTTCTATCAAGGATGAGAAAGTTCATGAAGATTTGTTGCTTGGAGATGCTCACGATGAAAGTCAATCCAACAACAGCCATATGTCTCAGTTTTTGCCAACATCACGGCACATTGTGCAGTTTTCAAATGGGAAGGTATGACACTGTATAGCTGCATTGTGTTGGAAAATAATTTGCTTTCTAACGACAGATCTTATTCAATATGATACCATTATGAATAATTCTTAGGTCTTTTGCTAAGCTCTAAAGAGGAACAGAGAGGGGAGGATCCCTCCTTTCTTTCTTTCTTGTTTAAATTATTCTTGTTTTTGAACCTTATTTGTTGAAGCTGTACTGCTTATTTTATCTAATGTCAGGGACCTGGACCAAATGCTCGTGTTGTGTATATTGATGGAGTGTTTGATCTCTTTCATGCTGGACATGTAGAGGTATTATTCGCCTTCACAATTGCTATTCATTAGTCCCGGTGTGTTCTATTTTGCAATAAACAAGCTGCAATTTGGTATCTCATGGAATGTTCCATTGTCATTTCACACTGGGCATAGCTAACCGTTCCAGATACATATGTGCCCATGGCATGTTTGAACTTGCATTTAGATACAACTGAGTTCCAGTGCAGAAGACTGACTGAAGACAAATTATTTAACCTTTAGGTTTAAGTTTTCCATGACAATCGTGAGGGATTGGTTTTTATTCTAAAGAGGTTGATTCAATGTGAAAACCCTAAGTGTAACAGGAGAAGGTTCCAGTAGACTTTAGTCTCTTCTATAAAGCCATGATGTACTGTGTGTTGTAGCTAATGGACAATGTGATTCTGGGTTGTTACAGTATAAGTTTCTTGCAGAAGCAGACTCCACACACCATTGAACTTTTTATTGACATGTGAAGTTATACATTAATGCACATAGGGTTAGAATCCTATGGTTACAAATTGGAGTTATAAGCAGAGATAATGGTGTTGTGGTAAAAATTTGGTAAACAGTCTGGAAAACTTGTTATATCATGGTCTTCTGTTTCATTTCTGGGAAGTTTAGATGATAATGCATGTTCCTGAGTCAGTATATTATCTTCACTTAGATTCTCAGGAGTGCTAGACAGCTTGGGGATTTTCTTCTTGTTGGGATCCACACTGATCAGATAGTAAGGTATGGACCAGCTTCGAGGCATAATCTTACTAGTGCATTTTCATTTGTGCACTTGCATTTTGCACATTATTACTCTTGTTATCCATGGAGTGTTTGAACTGAGATTATGTTGCCTTTTTGCTGCATCTGTTGATAGAGTGAAACTTAAAGGAAATTGAGTGCAATTTTGCTTGTTGTCCAGGAAACATAGGGGCAAGCACTACCCTATAATGCATCTTCATGAGCGCAGTCTTAGTGTCTTGGGATGCTGTTATGTCGATGAAGTCATTATTGGTGCACCTTGGGAAGTTACAAAAGACATGGTTTGTTAAGTTTTATATGCCTACTGCTTTAATTTTTGTGTCAAAAAATGCTTGCTGTTTGTTGTGTGTGTTCAGGCTAAACAGTTTGCTTGCCTCCCATTGTCATGTCTCTGTTTTGCCTATAAGAAATGCCATTATACTGCACTTCACTGCAACATTTTGAGTGTCACTACTGGCACATTCATGTGCCCAAATTGATGTCTTTATGTGTGCAATCCCTGATAAAGTGAGCCAAAGCATACTGCTTGAAGATTAGCTGGTTTAAGAGGGGAACCGTGCATTATTAAATGTCATAAAGGAAAGAACTGTTCTTTAATTTTTAATTACAATATTAAATCTGAATAATCTAGCCCATGATTTCATTACACTTTTACCTAGGGAGATATACATGTATAGTGCTAGGTTTTGTGCTTGGATCTGCTCACCAGTCTATAGATGTATCTCCCTCTTAGTGTATTATAGTCAGATAATATTTTGTAGATGGCATAGTTACTGTTAATCTGGAATTCTGAGGCCTCTGTTCTTATCATGACCAGATTACGACTTTCAACATCTCCGTGGTTGTGCATGGGACAGTTGCGGAGAGCAATTCCTGTTTGACTGTAGGCACCATTTTCTCATAATCTGCTTAGATTACTTACCCCAGTATCTCTGCTTGCATTGACACCTGAGCAATCAAACAACATCATTTTTCTTTATGCAGAGCGAGCCTGATCCATATGCAGTCCCTAGGAGCATGGGAATTTTCCAGATGCTTGAAAGTCCTAAAAGTATAACTACCACTTCGGTGGCCCAAAGGATAGTTGCCAATCATGAAGCTTACATGGTATTCCCTAGTCTCTTGCTCACCTTTTGGCTTGATTGCAAGATTCATCATTTTCCTTTAAAGTGATAATGCCCCTACAAATTTCATATGCATGTCAAAGGGTGGCAAATAAATGGTAGAGGTCGGATCACAATTAGTTGATTGACTAGTAAACATTTTTTTTTCCCAGTACATAAATTAATTGAGTGGAGACCTTTTACCCATTCAACCCATGGCTGTAGCTGAGACGGAAATCCAGTTAAATATGTTGTCATTTTCATATTGATCCAACCCTTGTGGTTTAGAGTTTAAGCAAACTGTGCACCATTTTAGGAACGTGACTTTTAAGATGGTCAGAAACAAGTAGCAGATATTTTCAGGTTTAAGTCAATCTCACATAAAGTTGAAACTCCTTTTCAATTTCATTGTTCAACAGGAACTATCTTCTACCATTGTTTGATTATGGCCAATTAGTCTTTTTCACTCAGATTGTCCTGTGTTTTGCTTGGAAAAATTTGTCCGATTTCTCTTTCCTGGGGACTTGCTGATAAGATTTTTTTAACCCTCATGACTGATGCAGAAACGTAACGCCAAGAAGGCAACAAGCGAGAAAAATTACTATGCTCAGAAGGTATATGTTTCGGGAGACTAGCCAAAGGTACCCTTTCACCAAATGGCTGGTTGGACACGCTTATTGCAGCCATCACGCAACACGTATCACGAAAGTTTGTTCGGAAGACAGCTAACGAGATAAAGACTGACATGGAAGGCCTCCGGGCCTTCATTAGATCCATAAACAGTATCATTTTGTTCAAATTTGGCAAATAGAGAAGCAAACCCTCAACAATTTTTATTTTTATCGAAAAGTTTCATGATCAAGGCGTCCGTGTTCACCATTCTCTGGAGCATTGCAATTGCTTGTCATGATATCTGGCGTACTCGCCGGTGCTTATTAATTGGAATCTCGCTGACTTGGTAGGCAAACAGGAAAATGGGGAACTGACGGCCCTTGAAGTTGATGATCTAAATCTCACAAGGAAAAATGAAAACGCTGATAAAATAATTGCAGACCGATTAAACTTGGATTCTTTCTATCTCTCGCTCTCTGTTTTTATTTTCACTAGAAAGTTTATTAAATTAGGGGTAATATAATGAAGGTAACTTTTTCAATCTTATAAATTTTACATTCTTTTTTATTTTCGAGAACTCAAAAATTTTTAAAATAAAAATCTTTAAATTCTTAATTTCTAAAGTATTTTTAAAGAGATGATTTTTTCTACCTCTGAAGTTAGAGAAGAATTCTGTTCACAGTGTTCTTATAATGAATCGCTGATAATGATACAAGCAACCAACTTCAGCAAAGGCTCGATTAACTAGGCAATATCAAACAAAATCTGACGAGGAAACTGTGAAATGCTCCGAAATGTGCGCGATCAGATAGGTTGGTGTCGCACAATCCCTATTCAAGGGAAGCACAACACTTCGCTCAGGCGAGCATCTGCATCTTGTATCTAGACTCTTAAGAGACCCAAAACACACTTTAGGTGCCTACGCCTTGCATCTAAACTCTTGAGAGACTCAACACGCACACTTTAGAGCACTTGGAGCCTTTGAAAACACACTTATAGAGCACCTAGAGGGGAAGTCAAATTGGAATCAAGGCTGTGAGAATACTGCTTAATGGCAATATCTCTTTCAGAGAGGTCGATAGAGAGGAAGTCAAACGGTGCCGGCTGCCGTTCTGGCAGCGCGATTTTAACTGGAAAATGATTGGCAATGAAAGCAACATAGATCTCTCCCTTCACCGAGTCAATCTGGATCGAAGAACAAAACGAAATTGATAGCTAAATGATTGAAGCAAGGCCCACCAGCCGCACAAATAGGAATAAAAAAAAAGAAGAAGAAGAGGAAATGCAATGCAAAATACATAATCAAGGGGAGTCTGGAAGACAAGAATGACGTAGCAATGCCATAAGAAAGAGAAATACTCTTTCAACCAGGAACGGTTTTGTCTCGAGGCGGTGCCAGGATGGAAGCGTGAAAGAAAGAAAGAAATAACTAAATGAATACGACATCGGTTGATTTGAGAAGCTGATTGCGAAAGCAAGAACAGCATTGATCAAATACCTGAACTTCTGAAGGCAATGTCTAAGAATTGTGTTGGGTAATCTGTTGTTCAAACACACACAATTCTTGGTCCGAAGGAGAATCATCCATACTCTCTAGTTACTGTGTCATATTCTTCCATCACATTGTTACTCCAGATTATCACTTCATCATTACCTTCATGAGAACATTGACCATTCAGGTACACGCTTTGACTATTAAAGTTTATAAGACCAATTGCAATCCCGCGGCCTAGATCATCTCATCTCTTCCTTGTTTTTGGCAGTTAATTGTGATTAGCCTTCCATTAAATAATTCTATGATATGGAATTTTCCTTGGCAACTCCCAATCCAACCGCTTCTATCAGGCCACTTTTGATATTCTTTGAAAAGGGTACGCAGACCATTCAAACACTTCAGGACAAAGTCAAGTGCAAAACATTGAAACAATTACTTTCAAATTCTTCTACTTTCTAATAGCACAGTTCTGTCTTGTACGGTCTAACAAGTACAAATCAAAATTCTTTACTTTCAAAAGATTTAAATTTATGATATCATTCGTAAATTAAATAACTTTTTTGAAATTAATTATTAACTTTAAGAGAGGATCATATAACTTATATACATATTGAAGAAAGATATAAAGAAAATAAAATTCAAATTTTTATCTACTCTATTAACATCAATTTTATTTATAGACCAACTGTTTTGCGCAGACAAGAGAGGATTAGGGTGAGTGGTAAGAGTCTGGTAGCCAATGTTTCTGGGCCGGGCTCGTGAAAGTTCCAAGGCCTTAAAAGGCCCAGGTCCAAGTTCACTCCACGTGCAAAGACGAGCCTTTCGATTTGGGCCGCATTGTAATAGTTTTTCTTTTCTTTTCTTTTTTTTGTCTTCTATTTTCATTTTTCTGTTTTGTTACGAGAAAAGTTGGACGCTTCTAAAATTCGATTTTTAGTCTTTTACTGATTTAAAAAATAAAAAAAAGAATTGCAATCAAAGAGGGTCAGAAAAAGGTCAAGAGATTCCCAATCCGAGCTCAAATCCCTAAACCCGAAATCTCAACATCGCAGCCACAATACCTAAGTTTTAATATTTGATCGGCTTCGTTTGGCAGAGAGGGAAGAGAAGGAGGAGGAGGAGGAGGAGGAGGAGGAGAAAAGAGAGGGATGTCGTACCTGCTGCCACACCTGCACTCAGGATGGGCGGTGGATCAGGCTATCCTGGCGGAGGAAGAGCGGCTCGTCGTCATCCGCTTTGGCCACGACTGGGACGAGACGTGCATGCAGGTAAAGCTTTACTATTATATTTTCTAGCGAAGAGCTGTGCCTCTCTTTCTCTGACTAAATTTAGAGGTTAGTTAGAGAAATTCTTGGAAGCGCGGAATGGTTTAATTATGATGACAATAAGAAGAATAAGATAACAAAAAAAAAGCAAAAGTGGAGAGTGCTGCTGCGTCTAGAAGTGATGTTTGGAGAAAAAATTATTTGCTGTTAAGTGTTGTTCTGTTTGGGGTTTATTATTTGCTTTTACGCAGATAATGCTGACGCCAATCGGCTGTAAGTTTCCTGGGAAATTAATTACATCGGATACAATTCATTATGCATCAACACCGGAGAATGTGTAAAACGTACTCTTTCTTTTCCATGTGGCTTTGGACGTGTATAAGAGAGCACAAATATTGTGGGTCTTGAAGTGGAAGGGTCTATGCTATTTATTTCACTGTTAAGAAATTGTCATTCTTAACTTGTACCACTTTCCATGGAGACATTTTGTTCTCTGCCTGGGGAAAATGGATGAAGCCCCTCCTCCCTATCTTATGTCCTTATATCCCAAATTGTATCTCTTATGTGAACTATGTTGAAGAAGGTCATAAGTTTACTCCTTTTGATGTGTGGTTTACACTTCCCATTTAAATGTCATAAGGGATTTGAGGGGATTTGGTGTTAATCCATGTATGTATGTTTTAGTCCATTGTGAAGTTGAGAAATTTTGGTTACTGGCAGGATTAGGGTTGGCTGGGAGATGTGAGTTTCTTGGTCTGGCTCCCATTAATTGTTTAGAGAATTTAATTGGTCGATGGTGCATTTCTCTCTTGACTCATTCTTATTGATGAGTTGTTGCATTATTTAGTTGTTTTCTGGTGTGGAAAATAAATGGTCCTTTTAAAATGATTTTCTTGTCTAGTTGAATTGATGTTTTGGCTTCTTTTCATAGATGGATGAAGTGCTGGCATCAGTGGCTGAGACAATAAAGAACTTTGCAGTGATATACCTCGTGGATATCACAGAGGTTCCTGATTTTAACACCATGTACGAGCTGTATGATCCATCAACAGTCATGTTCTTCTTTAGGAACAAGCACATAATGATTGATCTCGGAACTGGGAACAACAACAAAATCAATTGGGCTCTCAAGGACAAGCAGGAGTTCATTGACATTGTTGAAACTGTCTATCGTGGGGCCAGGAAGGGTCGTGGTCTGGTTATTGCTCCAAAAGACTACTCCACCAAGTACCGCTACTGAGTGCTTAAGCAACCGGACAAGTTTGTGGATTGGGGACGTGTAAGAACTTTGACCATAATAAGCATGATGTCTGCATCTAACTGGTTTTCTGAAATAATACACTGATGCTTTTGTGTGATTAAGATTTCCGCATCATTTTTCTTAACCAAATAGCTAAGTTGAGTTAGGGAGAGTGATTTATGATAAAATTGTCGTGTGATTATCTTGGCAGCCTGAAATTAACCCGAATCTTCGTAAACTACTTCAGGAATTATCAGTTCCAATACATTACTGTCACGCAATCAATCCTTGGCAATCATCAATTTAGAGATAAACATGATTATTACATAAAAAATTAGAGATAAACATGAGATTTTAAATATAGTGGCTGAAGAATCATTGTAATTCGTCTATTATGCTTCAATGAAACCATCGAATTTAAATTGTAACAAGATCTTCAGAAATTAACACTCGGGTTTTATCAGTGAAAGTACCCTATGGTCGACCGCTCATTCTTTGGTCCAAAACAAAGTAGGTATAAACATGGTGCAGTGATGATCTGGCTGGCTGCAGAAGCATTGGTATGCGTTTGTTGTGCTGTAATGGAATCTTGGAATGCAATGCAAGTTAAGAGAATAATGTTTTCTTGTTCAGACAAATACTTGGAAAAATTCTTTTCCATTAATGCAGCATCAAACATGAACAAAATTTTGGATACACAAGAACGATGGCACAAGCCGCTTAGTCACAACATTTTAAAAGTCCATGCACTTGCTCGTCTTTACAACTTTTTAATGCAACAGTCAACGTCATCTGATAAGGAAAAACTATATACTTTCTTTAAATTCTCGTTTCCTTGAAGCAGTCAAAATTTGCATATACAGTGCAAACCTGGCAAATGGTTATGCATTAGAGTGGAGAAGTACACTTAACTTAATCCAGAGGAAAATTATGAGTTTCGAGCTAGGCAATATCAGCAGAAGCGAGCGTCAGAATAATAGAAGAATAACTAAGCATAGGATACAAATTGGAATCAAGGAAGTGGGAAAACTGCTTAACGGCAATATCTCTTTCAGGGAGGTCGCCAGAGAGGAAGTCAAATGGTGCAGGCTTGCTAGTATCTACCAGGGGTTCCCATCTGTATCCAGGCCGCTCTGGCAGTGCGATTGTAACTGGAAAATGATTGGCATTGAAGGCAACATAGATCTCTCCCTTCACCGAGTCAATCTGAATTGAAGAACAAAATAAAATTGATAGCTAAATAATTGAAGCAAGGTCCAGCAGCCGCACAAACAGTTAAAAAAAAAAAAAAAGGAAGTGCAAAATACTTAATCAAGGGGAGTCTAAGAGAAGAATGAAGTAGCAATGCATAAAAAAGAGAAATACTATTTCAACAAGGATTGATTGTCTCGAGCACACATCTTGTGGCACCAAGATTGATGCGTGAAAGAAAGAAATAACAACTAAATAAATACACCAGGTGATTTAAGAAGCTGATTCTTTTATTTTCTAATAGCACAATCCTATCCTTGTAGGATCAAATAAGCACAAATCCATATTCTTTACTTTGAAAGATTAATTTCCTAGGGCCATATATAGATTGAAAGATTATTCTAGATATCATATAAGACATTTTTACACACTACATTGCTCGGAATGGCTTATGCTTATTCAAAACTAATTATCAGCTACTTCACTCATCAAAGATCATTTTGTCCCAATGTATAGAATTGGAAAATTAGGCCATGGTTTCAGGAATTAACATAGAATTTCAAGCTCAACCTTTCTAGTATAACCTACTGCAATTTTGCAGTATCTTTTGATTAGGGATCTACCGGAGTTTAACATAAAGTTTCAAAACTGCTCAAATTTCATTTGCAAATATACATAATATATTTACAAATAAAGGAATTGCACTAGTAAATCTGCACTGCCTCTCCCCCCACCCCCCCAAAAAAAACCTCATGTTAATTTCCAGTGGACATTTAGCAAAGAAATGTAAAAGGAAAAATGTTAATGTTGGCACCACAAATGATGTACCTTATTGTAACATTAGGTGTGCCACCGCACTATTCTCATGACCATGCGTCATGTGATATTTTTATTTATCGTATTCCAAATATTCTAAATAAAATGGGGAAAACATGGTGATTTTCCCCATTATACCCCACTTTAACACTTAATGAAGAATGCCATTCATCAGCAATTTTATTTTTGATAAGTCATTTGTCAGCAATTTGTTGGATTCAGTTATTTGTAAGATGCATTTTTAGACTAGGTGCCACAGAGTGAGCCTTGGTGTAACTGAAAAGTTACTCCATTGTGACTTGGTGGTCACAATGTTCAGTCCTGAAAACAGCCTTCTTGCAAAAACAAAGGTATGACTGGGTACATCTAACCCTTTTCCAAATTTTACAAATGTGGCGGTCTCTATATTCTTTATTTTTAGACAAGGTGCCACTGGAAGATTCCAAAAACCAGAGAGAAAAACAACTCTGTGAGAATATCACACATGGTTGGATCAAATAATATACCAGTGTAAAAGCCACAAAGCGACTTCTTTCTGACCAATCTGGTATTCCAGGAGTTCGACCATGCCATTGTAGCCTCTCTGCTGTTGGGAAGTCATACAAGCTGAGGGACTCACGCTCACTGCAAAATCACAAACTGATGAGGATGAGAAAGATACAGAGGTATTGGTAAAGAAAAATGCATAGGCAAAATTTCATATTTAGGATACACTCACTGCCGAAAATTGGTCATGAGGCAGCAAAACCTGAAGAAGTCTGATGATGACTCATCTTTCTTGTCCCACTGGAAATAGTTGATCTGCATCACAACAGATAGTTAGCAAGCACAGTAAACAGTTAGCTTTGATAAAGAAAGAATCTGAATGCCATTAAGGTATAGATGATCACATAGTTATCATGGCAGTAAGTATTGTTGTTTCCTCCTTTTGTATGACCATATTCATCACCCATGTACATCATTGGAACACCCTGGTAAGTCAAAAACCAGGGAGAGCTCATTTATGCATATGTACTTGCAAGAATAAAGTTAAGTAGAAGTGATGCATTTGATTAGTGCAGAAATGATATTCCAAAATGTAATCTGATAATACCAAAAAATTAAGCATGTTGGTTTTATCATTAGCTTTGAACAAAAAACACACTGACAAGGATCCAAGCTCTAACCAGAGATTTGATACACAAATGGTAAGTAGAAGTGATTTTGATGGACATATGCTGATGCAACAATAGAACATGCAATTCACATTGCCTTACTTTGAAAAATAAGAGGAATGTAATATATAAACAACCATATGTTACATTCACATCAGAGGTTAACTGGCACAAACTTTTGGTGAAACTGGCTTTTGTTTCCCCTTTTAATTCTTTCAAATTGCAAAGCATACAAACTCAGCTTTTTGGTTAGATCTTTGTACTCTTTCCGCCAGTTCAATATTCACAGTGCAGTGCAAACAAAGCATAACAAAATTTGGACTCACACAGCGAATGGCAAATCGATCCACAAAAACAAAGAGATGGAAAAGAAGGCAAAAGGCACATTGGGGCCTTTACATTGGTTCTCTAATGAATATAACCATCACAGAATAATTTCATACGTAGAGGCAGAAGGATGTTAGAGGGGAAGAACTACAATTCAAGACAGACATTGGAGGCATCATTGATTCCATGCAACCCCTTGACCTCCTAACACTCCCCTCTATTTTGCTTCCCCAACCCCCTCCTCCCCTTCCTTGCCAAAAGGAATACCCTGTACATGTGAAGGAAATTTTATGTTGATTAATCAAAACAAATGTAGGCAAAACAATGACTAGAGATGGACATTGTGGGCCTTATTGATATTATGTCACTCTTTACTATCCATAGATGCTTTGATTTTATATTCCTTCCAATGTTTATATTTTCTCTGTAGTGTGTACGAAGGAAAAAAAGGCAATGCATGTGAAGGAGGAGATTAAAAGATATTGATATTCTGTTTGATAAATGCAGGAAAAAGTGCATTTTGGAAACTGCTTTTCTGGTCTTTAAATGATGCACATAATGAGAAATCCAAAGCACACCAGAAACATTTTTGCTTTTCTCTTCCAAGTCATTCTGGCACAATTACTGAAGCTATTGAAAAAGATTCATGATTGCATCATGTAAGTCTAATGACAGGGCTAAAAGAAATCATAATTAGGCAACTGAATAAGCAAAGAGAAAAATTGAAACTTACTTGAGAAACCATAAGGCAGAGAAAAAAATTTCGCATTTGTCTTTTCCTCAATTTCTTCACTGAAATGCTTGCAAATTCTCCCTCCTGTGTAATTATTTTAATAGGATACCAGAAAGAAAAAAAAAAGGTTTAGATAAGAAAGCCAGAGCCATTTACTCAAATAGCTAATTTAAAGCATTATAAAAAGTGATCAAGAAAGGAAAAACAAAATAAAATAGGGGCATAAACTTGCCCTTGTAAAGGTCATAAGTGCAAAAAAAGTTGCCAAGTTGTCAGATAAGTTACATCAGTGATTTTACCACTCTGATATATTTAGTCAACAGAAAAAACTGAAATTCAAGAAGCATTAGTCAAGTAAAACTTTACTTGCCCACAGTTCCAGCTATTGTTGTGATTCTCTCCATCGTTGTTATCTTCTCCATTTGCCAAATTATGTTTGTTGTTATAGGTCACTAAATCAGCCAAAGTAAACCCATCATGAGCACATACAAAGTTGATGCTGTTCCATGGTTTCCTCCCTCCTTCCTGGTCCATCGATTCAATTAGAAGGTACAAAGCACAGAACTTAAAAAACACGATCTCAAAATAGATTCTAGAGGGACATGCTACAAGAATATGCCAGTATCTGGTTCATACACATGTGCAAAGTGTCAGACTAGTTACTACAAAGCTGAAGTGCATGGAACATATATTATTATCCCTAAGAAGAATGTGGGCACACTAACCACAAATTTGTATAGTTGGGTTAACATAGCTTCATACACAAGCCTTTCATTTGATGAGTACATAAAATGGGAAAAAATGAAAAGACAAGTGAAAAAGAGACAAGCTCTGCCTCAAAGTTAATGCAAGCCCTAAGAATGCCTGACAGATGTCAGATAAAGAAAAAAGTGAATAACAAACAAATACCTGATATAAATTAGGGCTTCCGCATAAGCATTCAGCAAAAGCCCCAGAAAACCCGTCTGTTCCCTTAATGAACTGTCGCACTATATCTCGATACTAAAATCAAAAAAGCAAACTTCTATCAGTTCAAGCTAATAAACAACAAAACAGTAATTACAATCATGCATATGCTGACAAGAGTGCATGTTTTAGGAATAAACTGTAAGTATATATGTTGGCAAACTTAGAAGAGGTCTAAATTAAAAATCTTTATTCTGGAAAAATTTATGTTGATTATTCAAAAGTTAAGCAGTCAATACCTAATCAAGAGTGAAGAATAATAAAAAAGGTATACCAAAAAATTCATGAAATAGCATGTGAACAACAATAATAAGATACTGACTATAGTTGTGTTATGGTTATGAGGTGACAGGCATAAAATTCCCAAAGACCCAGTTATAACTCATTTTCAGTTGCAAAATAAATGCAGCTTATTACCTCCAATTTAAGGGCTATGGACATTAGAACAAGGTAGGAAAAATATATAAATAACAGCCATGTACTTTTGGACAATTCATACTGCCTTGCATTCTGAATTTTAAGTAACCGCATAGAAGGCCTTGGCATAAATCCTGACCTTTCCATTCCATTCCGACCAAATAGTCCAGTGAGGAAAACTGCCAACTTGATACAAGCCACCTGTGTCCCATGCTTCAGCTATAAGCTGCTCAAAGCTCATGGACAAAGAAGATGGTGTTATCTGAACATAATGTAACACCTTAAAGCAGCACTGTGAGACAGTGGAAACAGAGATAACTTCAAATACATATATTGCAATCATCAATGGCCTCGTATAGAATATAGAGGAGATACTTCTTTAAACCCAAATGTCAACCACAGAAAGAAACAAACAAAAGCCCTGCAGTTAAAAGAAATCTTGATTGCATAAGCATGCCTAATGCAAGCAACCTTATTGATCTTCTGGAATCACTTTTCATTTAGGAGCCTCTTGAGATCCTTATTGATGTTTCCATGTTCTGGAAATATCATATTGTGTGGGTCTATCATTTCTGGGTTCTTATGGGTTTATTATTGTTTCACCTTAAGCTTGTCGAATAGCTTCATATATGCAAACTCCTTTTGATCTGCTTCTCCTGGCATTGTAGGTAAACCTAAATACTTAACAATTTGGAGAAGTCTGATGAAAGAAACCAATAAATCTGGGAGCCACAAACATAACGCATTTTAATTTACTAGTCCTGGATAACCTATACAGGTTAGAAGTTAGCAACTTCCACCACCTTCCTCCAGCACACAGATATAAAGTTAGCAATTAGCAACTTCCATGGCCTTCTTCCTTTAAAACATGCACATATACAGATAGACAGCAACAGAGAGGGAGAGAAAAATCCTTGTCATCCCAAAAATCTTGTACAATCTCAATTACCTGCCTAAAAGTATAAGAAAGACTTAGATTCTTAGGCATCAAACAAATAATACAGCTGTTGATAGGACCATGCTTGAGGTAAAGCATTCATGTAGCCAACCCATAATAGTTTGGAAAATAAGAGAGTGCCTAAACTTGTCACGGTAATCTGTTGTAAATTTATCCTTAATGGCAGTAGAAATATCAAGACATTAGGTTAATCAACTAAATGTAACTAGCAAAAACATATTATATCAATAGAGTTACAGAGCAAATGAAGGAAGGCATCCAATAAAATACCTTTACCCCTCGAAGAATTGGATCATTACTTATCATGTCAATCAGTGGTGGGCTATCAAGAGGGCTGCCAGTTTTCAGCAAGTCACCTTCTAGGGAATTCCCAAACACATTAGCTGAGTCCCAAAGACTTGTCAAGGAAAAGTAGAAGAAATAAAAAGTAAAACAAAATACTGATCAATATATAACTTGAAACAATTTGCTTCAGTAAAAAATGGACAAAGAAATTGAGTATGCAGATTGTTTCAGCAGCAACCTACTACTCCTAGTCATAATAGAAGCAAGATCAAAGCGAAATCCATCCACATGCATCTCTGTCACCCAATATCTGTAACAAAAATAAGAAAAGCATTCATACTCAAATTCCAAGGGAACGGTTCATATTTTCAAAATATTATCATGACAAACATTAAAACTTAAAGATACTAGGATAAGAGAAAATAAGAAACATGATTGAGCATCCACACCCCATCCTCTAACTATTAGGAGGGGGGGGAACAAGAACAGGACAGTTATAACTGAATAGGTCAATTCATATAGCACATAGCCATTATATATAAAGCGCTTGCAAACCTAAATATGCCAAACCTTTGTATTTCAAAAGTTCCATTCATTTGCACTTTAAAGGTTAATATCTGTAAAATCTTCAATGGCTTCATAAATTAATTGACAAAGAGATTCAGAAGCTCTTAACTAGTATCATACAGAGAACCTTTGGAGACCCTTCATCAGGAAGACATCCAAAAGGGAGTTACAAGCTCTCACTTTCCCCGAAGCTCAAGTGGAGCCCAGGCATGAAAGCCAAAAACAAAAATGGCATTTCAATCTTCTACATGTTTGAACAAACCCATTTTTAGAATGTTAAATGCACATCTTTAACCCTCCAGTGAGAAATTCATAGAAAGATATTTTTCCTTGTTCACTTTCTTTATCTCTTATATTTGCCACAGACCAATAACAGAAAGTTCTGACATATGTACCTCAAGCAGTCCAATATAAACTGACGAACGACAGGATGACTGCAATTGAATGTGTTCCCACAACCTGAATAATTGTAGAACTCTCCCTGCAATACCACAGAGTAAAATTTAGTCTGCAGTAATCACAGTCCAAAGGAATGCCAGAGAAAGGATAGCAAAAGAATATTAGTCTGACTATAAAAAATTAAAACCCATTGGCAGACTGGACAGTCTTGATACTTGAAGGTGGAACTGGGACCTTGACCAGTCATACCTTGAAGCAGGACACCACAATAAATCAAATTCAACAAAATAGCCAGAAAATAATGTTGCAACAATTTTCCAATAGGATTCCAATTAGATGTCGAACCAAAATTCGTTATCTGTAGGTTGATTTGCAAAATTGACAGCCCTCATAACAAGATATGCAATCAGACTGATTTGCTACAGCAAATGGTAATGCAATGCTGATTCTGGAAAAAATTAATTAGCCTTCAACTGAAAACCAAAGAGCTTGCAATAATTTCAAGTGTTATACCTTAGGCGCAAGCATGTAATAGGTACTATTATCAACTCCTCTAAAAGATAGGATGAGACCTTTCTCATTTCCTTCTGCAGTGTGATTGAAGACAACATCCATTAAAACCTGCTCAGGTAAAGATTGGTAATAACATATTAACATCATCATAAAAGATATTCTATATTTCAAAGTCACCAGCACTCACCTCAATTCCTTGTTTATGTGCTTCTCTAACAAGTAACTTGAACTCATTAACTGCATCAGAGCCACAGTTCCGTATGCCAGCAGATGCATATCTTGTCATGGGTGAGAAATAATTGACTGTTGAATATCCCCAAAAATTCACCCTGGGCAAGAATTAATGTTTTGCACTAGTCAAATATAAAATATATTGCAACATAACCTCACTTTCTAAATTCTTGAATTCCTGATGATGAACAAATTATTTAAGGTTTTATAAATTCTCTGATCTTTGATTTTAGGAACATGAAATGCAAACTTCTGCAACCAAAAGAGTACGACAAAATAAGGAAAGAAAAGAAACAAAGATAACCATAGAAGTTCTATTCCCAGAATAATGCACTAAAATAATTGCTATTTTATAAAGTCCTACACTGTAAAAGACATCATGTTTCCTATAACTTATGAAATAGTGTCAAAACTATCATAAGCACAGAACAATATGAAAGAAAATTGATGACTACATTACAATTGGGCCATTAAGTTGAACCAGACTAATCAAAGTGCATAAAGGGGCTGAAAACAAAACCAAAATGGGAAAAAAAAAACACTTATGTTGAGCCTTGAAAAGGATGGACTTCGTAGGGCAGGAAAAAGAAAATAGAAAAAGATGAAAGTTGCAGATGAGAACTGTCAACAGTTGCTGCTTATTCAAGAAATAAGTTTGTGTATGAAGTATGTACGTTTGTTGAACATCAACAGGCTGGTCATTTTGAAATCGACATATAATTTCGTAAGTTACTGTTAAATTGACATCATATGCAAAACTTTAACGTGCAGTGAAGAATTATAAGTCCAAATAGCATACATAAGATGCTCAATGGAAATATGAAAATGATGGTGTAGACCCATTGACACATGATACAGTATAGCAGAGTCAGAAAACAAGGGATCTTAATTCCTATGATTAAGACTGGACAGGAAAAACAGAAAGGAGTCAGAAACAGTACTTGCAAACTTTGCACCTAGTCCTGGGAATTCCAGCCTTAGAAGTACAGAATTACAATGCTAATGTCCAACAGCCAATAGCCAAAAAACCAAGACAAAGATGTCAAGCTTAGTAATTCACAGAGTTCACAGTGTTCCATTCCTAGGAAAACCTCCTCTAAATCATGATTCAGCTTTCTTTAGGACTTTGGATCTTGTTCAGTCCTATAAGTTGCACAGGAGTTCTCCTGTTTAGCAACTTATAAATCTTGCATGCTACATTGGAGAAAATTGCAAGAAAGCTAAAAATAAACTTACTTGTAGTTGTCCAAGACAGAATTATAACTGAAGTACTCCAGCTCATTAAACTCATGGCATGGCATTAGCTCTATGCAGTTGACACCAAGCTCCTAACAATCAGCAAATACAATATGCAACTATTATTTAATACAATTATGTCTTGTTAGTAGTATGTCATTAAAATTTACTAAGTACGTCACTAAAATTGACATAAAGTGGATTGTTGTTAGGCATCTGTAAACAGAAAAAACAAGGAGGGCTAGTGACAATTGCATTAGCTCCAGCAGGTGGTACTATTGTCTCCTCTGAAGCAGTGATGCACAGATGCTACATTCAGGTGTGTTGGCCACTTCTTGCTGATTTCAGGATTTAGATAGTAAAAAATTTCAGAAAAAAGTTAGTGCATCTTCCACACCTGTTTTATGTTATTTCACAATTTCTTACTCAATGACCAACAGACTAGAGAATATTCAAACCAGATTTCTTGCAGAGAGTGCAGGAAAGTGTTTTATTATCACTTTGGTGAGGACATGTGTCCTACAGTGAACAGTATGAGGAAGGATTAGGAATCAATCACTGTATTCATTTAACTGCATATTCTACCTTCAGGTGATCAAGCTTCTCCACTGCACCAAGGTATGTACCGGGGAATTGAGTCTTGCTTGATTCATGCTGTGTAAATCCTCGAACATGCATCTCATATATAATTAAATCTCTTTGTGAATATTTTAATGGCAAATCTCCTTCCCAATCAAACTGAAACCACCAAACAGTCAAATGCTTGAATTAGTGTTAAAAAAACCGTCAAATGTAACCTAACCTGATCCATGTTTGTATTAACTTAAAGAACTTAGTCTAGCTCTATCACTATCACAGAAATTGGATCCATAAAATGTGGGCTTGGCCACAGAAACTGCCCAAATCTTTCTTTTCTAGAAGGAAAGAGAAAAAAAAAAAAGTAACAAACAAGAGACAAAGAGAAATTGATGGAGGGAGTGAGGAAGGAACCAGGACAGATTAAAACTTGTACCTCATCCTCAGAATTAGGTATCATGCAGGCCATTTGGGGCCAGCAACTATCCTTATGCCCTAGAACACCAAATTCTCCTCGGCTTACAACTGCCTAGACCAAAGATAAGAAATCAGCACAGATACAACAACAACGTCAAAGCGTTATAGCATGAATTCAGTTCTTGTTTCAAAAAATAAACTCCTCGAGCTAACATATGGAGAAAATATTAAAGAACACCAACTACCTTTCCATAAGGATCCAACAATATGCGAGAGGCATCGGAGTAATGTCCTTCTTCAGGAGAAAATTTTCCATCAAATTTGTATCCATATAGCATATCCTTGAAATCACCTTTCAGAAATACATGCCAAACATCTCCACTCCTATTAGTAAATGGATCAAGGCAGATTTCCTCCGTCACCTTTTCCTGTATCAGCAAAATTGAAACTATAAATTAGACTATGAGTTATGACCATGGATGGACTGCACAATGGTGGTCACTCCTCGCCAGTTATGTTTAACAACTAAACTTGAAGCAAGAAAGATTTCAAGAACTTTTAGGGTTTCCGACATGCCAAGAAACAGATAAATATCAAAAGAAGGAACACACACAGTATCAGAATCAGCTGACCTCCGGCAAATCACAGAGAGCAATCAAACAGAGCGTAGCCGAAACGGCATTGGCGGAGTATATAGCGAAATTGACGCCACCATCGCGAGGAGTAGCACCGAGCGGAGCCGGACGACCCTCCGATACTTGATATCTTCGGGACATACATTTCTCCGCTGCCGCCGTCTCTCCTCCTACTCCGGCACTCGATTCCACAGAAACAACCGAAAACGGTGAGGATTTCTTGTCCAGTTCAGAAGTACAGCGTCGCCTCTTCTTCGGCTTCGTTTTCAAGAAACCGAAGCAATGAGAAATATCGTTTGGACGATTGTTGTTAAAAACTTTGCTGAGGTTAGGGAAACAGAAGGAGCGCCACGGATGGCTTAATATCATCTCCATTTTTTTTTCTCCTTCTTTTACGCTGCTATTGCTGCTTCTTGATCATAATCGCCGATCGGGAGCGGGAGGAGACAGCGCGCTGCTTGTCGGTTGCCGCAAGAGAGTATCTTATCGGAGGCTTTTAATTTAAAATGCCCATCCCTCCCATTCCCCCAGGCCCAGGGATTGGACTGCTATACAGGAAACAATTGCAACGAAACAAAAACACCTCCCCCCGCAGGGGGTGGGGGTTGTGAAAAGACAAGAATAGCCTTCACACTAGTTTGAAACAACGAAAATAGCCTTGTAGGGACAAATATCTCCTCGATTGAATAAAGATTCTCTTTTTTTTTTCTTTTTTTTGAAGAAATAATTATACAGATTTCCTTCGTTTGCACCAGCTGTCATTGTCTTTTCCGTTAGATCCGCGATGAAGATTTGATGGGCTGGCTACCAGAAGGGCCCCACCGTTGGTAAAATTTTGGAACTTTTTAATTCTTGAACATTTGAAGAAAAGTTTCGAGAGAAAAAAAAAAAAAAGATTGTTGAAGATTTACAAGAAAAATTCCGAGAAAGGAATTATTGCAAAAACACTCCCATTCGAAATAAAGAAAAATTATGAAAAAAAAATAGTGGGTAAGACTCCTCCGGAAGGAAATGAAGGTTTTGAAATCAAATTTCAAAGAATAAATGAATGGAAGAAGACAAGCAAGAGATGGACCGACCGACGCTCTGAAAGAGAGAGATTACCACGTTTGTTTGACTGTTTGTTTATTTCTTTTTGTCGTAACTTCATAATAAAGCAATTGTCCACTTTTTGCAAGGATACTATAAAAAAGAAGTTTAAATAATATGAAAAATATTGAATATTTGTGTAAGTCTAATAATATGTTAATATTAATAAAAAATTTAGATTAATCTATAAAAATTTTTCCTTGCGACATTTAATTATGAATTAAAAATTGCAATTGTAATTAAATACTTAATGATGTTTTTTCGTGTTTGTAAATGGTTGATTGGGTTTTAAAACTCAATCTTCCTGATAAAAATCACCATAAATCTAATAAATATATATACATATATTTTTTTTTTATTTAAGGCAAGTTTACCCGGTTCACCGACCGGCCCCACCAATTTCTTTAATCTTACATTACACGTACTCATCCGGTCATCTACCGCTTGTTCTCCGCCTCTTCCTCTAATTCTCCATGTAAGTTGTGTTTAATTAGACCGATTCATCGTTCAGTGTCTTTTCTTTCCCTCTCATACTGAGGGGACTACCAACGGCAGATTAAGAAGCGGAAAGCGCAAATCTTGATTTGACTTGGCTGTCCATTGCCAGCGAATCTTGAAGCATGACGGGGGGAGTTTCTTGGCCTCGTGAAGAGGAGGTAATACAATACAACCATGTTCTTGATTACAGTCCCACCACCGTGGCTTATTAGAATCTCAATGTGGCACGTACTCGTTGATGGGTTTTCATAATGTCCTCCCCATCTGCAATGTTCTTTGGCCAATTCAACATTATTCATCTTAAAGTCCTTTTGAGTTGATTTTCTTCCTCACTTTTTGTGGGTGTCTGTTATATGGTGGCCACCGACACTATTGTTTTGCCATAGCGTCGTTCTTGAAGTTCTTTTTATGTGTTCTTGTGCGATCTTGTTCGTTGTTTCTCATGAAAAGTAGGATCTTTCCGAGGAAGAATCCATTTTTAGAAGCATTTGAGTTTCTTTAGCAGATTTTGAAATGCCTTTTCACTTGCAGCTAAATCACATAAGGAATATAGTTTCTAAAATGTCCGGAAGAGATCTGGATGAGGTTCGAGTTGTAATTTCTCCTTACCGAATTTGTCCATTGGGCGCTCATATTGATCATCAGGTTTGTTTAATTAACCTCACTTGGCCCTTGTTACTTGTTTTTTGCAGAACCCAATGCAAATAAAGACTATGTATTAGGCGGTTGAGTCATAGGACATGCTATATGTTAGTTCTGCAGTGGATAAGTTAAAGAGTTTACGGATGTTAAAGAATTTTCGTAATTTGCTTGCAGGGTGGAACTGTTTCGGCTATGACGATTAATAAAGGAATACTTCTGGGCTTTGTTCCTTCTGCTGACAGTGAGGTAGAGATGAGACGGCCTTTTTCATCTTACTTAATGGAAGGACAAGGGATGGTATAGAAATACGAGTCAGACACTCAGTTGTTTAAACTTTCATTACATAGATGGTGCAGGCCAAGCCATGTTTATTTTCTTTGCAGCCTAGTCAATAACTTTTAGTGCGAAGGATTGTTTTGCACTGTTTTAGAAAACCACACAGAACCCATCATCCCCGAGTGCAGTTTTCAGAAGACAGGTAGAATGATAGAGTATGTCGCATTTTATGCACATCATGTCAGCGGTAATTCTTTTATAAGACTGTGGGCCATATAGCTAAAATTGGACCTAGTCCTTTTGCCATGGTGTTTTATTCTTTCTTGTTTATCTTAAGGAATAATTTCCTAATTTGTGGACTTTTAAGATTAAGTGCTGAATTCCCTTCTACACTTCAGGGCCACTGCTATCTTTCTCTTTTCTCCTTTTTATTTTTTATTCAATTATTTTGGGTCAATTTCATGTAAATGAATGCATATATAGTTGAAGACACTCCAATACCCTTTCTTTGGTAAACAGACCAACGAATTATGTGCATAGGCAATTACCTTTTGGAGCTGAAAAATCATCTTTATGTTATAATTACATAATTTTTTCTACATCTGCCTTGTTTGTTTATTCTACTGTTCTTCTTCACTTAATGATCCTCTTGACTCTTGTTGTAGGTTGTTCTGTGCTCTGGACAGTTTAAGGGAGAAGTGCGGTTCAGGTATTGGTATCATTTTGGTGGTCCTTAATCGTTGCATTCTTCAAGCTTAGCAATGTATTCTTATGATCCTTTGTTTTTTCCCTTTAAGAGTTGAGCATGCTTTACTTGTGAACATGTTTACCATTAAGCTGGTTGGAATAATACCATTTTCCTGGTAGTCATTTTGTTCCAATGTGCCTTATGTATAAAGCAGAAATAATGGCATTTACTGGTAACTTGCGAGGAAAATCAAATTTTTTATTTTTACTAAATGGATTTTGAATTGGCATGTGCATCTTACTGTTATTTACAATTAGCTGCATCTGGTTCTATTCCGCCCCCTTTCCTTGCTATTTTTATTTTCTCCATTCAGGATAAATGAGAAGAGATTTATTCAGTTTGGATGTGGGTATGCATGTTGGTCTTTGTATACAGTGGCTCCATCACTTAGCACTTTCTGGGTATCATTTGCCCTTTTTCATTTGAAATCCATGTTAGATAATGTGGATTCTGACTAGGCAAATTACTTACCTGATCATATTTTACTTACTTGATCATATTTATCTACCTTTCCTAAAGGCTCTGATTTTTGGGTTGCCCATCTAGCTACTTGTCAAACATAGAAGTGCCAAGCACTGATTTTACTGAAGTCAAAATTGAATATATATTATACATGGTTTCAGTGTGAATGATGTTCAGCACCCAAGACACATTAGGAAGAAGGATGAAAACCATGCAACTAATTCCCCCAGACTGCAGGAAGATTCTAACTGGGGAGATTTTACGAGAGGAGCTGTCTATGCACTGCAGCGTAGAGGGAACTCTCTCACCCAGGTTTGAATAGCTCATTGTGTATTTTCTGAAGTCTGTCACATTCAAATTGTAGGAGTGGCCAAGGAGATAGGAAGAACAAGAATGGGGAGTTGTTGTGGGCTAAAAGATGATCTTGGCTCATCACAGTCTCTGAAGAGAATAGAATAGAGGAAAAGATATCCATGTATCCAACTTCCCAACTACTTTGACGCAACCACTGACTCTATATTATTAAGATTTTTCAGTACCACAATAGGTCCAAATTAATCAAAATAATTTCCAATCTAGTCACCTAGTTTTCTCATGTATGTTATTGTGATTGGCAATTAATAGTACTGTTACTTGATCTTTGAAGCAATGATTGCTTGCCATTCTTTTGTAAGGACTGAATTCTCTGGCCATCTATAAGCCTTGGAAGTCAAGATATGGGGACTTGTTGGGAAGGACGAAGAAAAAGAAAGGATTTTAAGAATTGGTTGGATGACTAGGTCTCAGAATAACTCTTTTGCATTTGCATCTTTTGTGAGAAGTGCACTTACCAGAATTGTGATTAGACAGTGTCTGCTAGCTTACAAGGCAGGCTAATGCTATTGATTTAATGATGAATTTCATTGGCCACTCCTAATTTAGTGTAAACTTCCACATTTTTATAACTCATACAAAATTTCTCTCTCACCCTTTGCAGGGCATCACAGGATACATATGTGGCTCTGAAGGTCTTGACAGTTCTGGCCTTAGCTCATCTGCTGCAGTAAGATTTTTCTGCTTGCTGTTATTATGGAACATGATACTCTTCCTTTGTTTCATCTTTCTTAAATTTTGTTGGCCATGATGGCTTACAGCTGAACCAAGAAAGCACAACTTAGTTACCATTCTGCGCCAACAATGTTGGTAAAATGAGCCTTTTATGTGCCAGCATTGCATAGTTTTCCGCTTTTCTCTTTGTCCGTCTTGTTTCAATGGGTAAATTGAAAGAGTATCTTCTGGCCTTTTGCCTTTCCCAACCAAAAGAATTTCATCAATTTCATGTATGTTACTAATCCACCGTAGTTTTGTTTGGCAGGTTGGAATTGCTTACCTGTTAGCTCTGGAAAGTGCAAATAACTTGGCTGTGCTGCCTACAGAAAACATTGAATATGATCGGTATGTTTCTTGAGCATGACTATGTTTATGCTTTATTGTTGACTGTTGCCTATATATACATTGTAGGGAGTAACAACTAAAAGACCGTACACTCTGTGAATTTTTTCAGATTGAGCACGAACTTCAATCTGTATTAGTTTGAATCTAAAACAGAGAAAGAAGACATTGTCTTATCAAATCTTGGTTTCATGTTCGTACAGGCTGATTGAAAATGAATATCTGGGTCTGAGAAATGGGATATTGGATCAATCAGCAATATTGCTGTCAAGCCATGGTTGCCTAACATGCATGAACTGCAAGGTAATGATTACCTGTGTTTATATGTTCTTGAGGACCCTCATTCAGTCTCAGATTCCAGAAACAGTTTTCTATTACTGCAATGCTGATTATGTTGTCCAGTTTGATGGACTTGTTGTCACTCAAGGATTGCAAATCTTATTGCTGCATAGTGCCTCTATACCAGCTGAGTTTAACCCAATCTGTGTAACACATTGAATTTTACTTCTATAACTGGATAGCTTGGGACATGCTTGCTGGTAACAACATTAACTGGATTTGTCTATATTGCAAATGAAGTTGCATCCAAATGGAATTTCCAAATTTGACAACTCTGAGCGGAAAATTGGGAAATATGGGAACCTTTGAATGGAGATAATTCCTACACACAAATGGAACATTAGAGGTCCATGTGATCAATGTTTGTTAACTTTGGTCAAAACTTCTTGTCCTGAATCAAAGTTATAAACTTGGAACCCATTCGATTCTACCTCTGTGAGATTGTTAATAACTGTTTGGGAATTGGGTGACCTTTAAATCATCTCTTTACCACACATAGTATGCTTTCCAACAAGTTATAAGAATTAATAGATAGGTCTTCTTTTTCAACTAGAAGTTTTACAACTGATGCACTACATTCAGCAATTGTGTTTGCAAGCTTCAGGCTTAGATATCTGTCTTTCCACTTCATTTTAAAGTTCTTGGCCTATATCTTATTAAGGAGCAAGCAAATGATGAGTCCATTTTCAACATATCTGGGAAAAGTTCTGAAAAAAGGAAACATCTTGTCCTCTCAGAAAAGAATGCTGTGTCTTTTAATAGATATCTATATCATCTTATCATTCTCTTAAGTGGAAGCTATGTCTGGCTAGATCATGCAACATTGGTTTTGAACCAATACATTTTTCTTCTACTAGAGTAATTTTGGCTTCTGTCATTTCACATTTGCTGATATTTTTTCATGCAAGATTATGCACAATAATTCTTGTGACTCAAGTTATCTTTTGATGATGGAAGCTCCCTGAAATTTTTATGTGGACTGTTTTATCTTGTTCTAAGAACCTCTTTAGATAGTTACTCATGTATCGTTCTGACGTCTTGTCTCCTTTGCAGGTTTCCACTGCTTTTCTGGTAACTATAGTCTTTATAGATCAAGATAGATATGTTCTTAACAAATAATTCAGCAAGCTACTTTTTTTTCGCTTTGGCCAAAAGGTTTATATTTGCCTATTTTGTCTTCATTTGTTAACCCTATTTTCTCTCATTGGTCTTCCTTATCATTTGTAGACGAAAGAGCACAAGCTTATACGTCAATCTAAGTTCCAGAATCCCTACAAAATATTATTGGCTTTTTCTGGCTTGAGAAAATCTCTGACTAACAGCCCTGGTTATAACCTTCGGGTTGCAGAATGCCAAGAGGCTGCAAGAGTTCTGCTCAAGTAAGATACCTTTATCTCTGTGGTTTAAACAGGCAATATTTCTTTTACTTCTTTCTTTGTGATTTATTCTGCCCAAAATGTTTATGCCATTTTTGAGCAGTCTGAAATTGTGGTGTTCATGACTCTGGTTGAACCAATGAAATGTTTCAGCCTTGAGGGGATTATGGTTCTTCACGTGAACGAATTATGATTGTGTGAATATCTAAAATTGATACAGAGTGATGAAAAGGTTGTAAGTGCTTGTATGGTGGCCCTATATTGGTTGAGCTAAAGGGAAAGCCCCACAAATCAACATTGTGTAAAATGTTAAAAATTGTATCATGTGAGAGCCAATACGGGGGATTTATAGAGAAAAGGGGAACAAAAGGCTGTGCCCATTTGCCAGCTTCTGATAGAAGGTAATGATCAGGTGCCATGCTTGCTGCAGTGCACACAGCTATACTCAAAATTACTAAGAGAGATTAAGAGAGAAAGTATCTTAATGGGTAGTTCTATTCCTAGGCCGCCAAGTCAAAACTCTCTAAATTGCATGCAACAAACAACTGATTCTAAAGTCTTACCACTAATATACAAAGGGAAAATTGCAAAAGCCTCTCTGAGGTTTCGGGCTGAATGTATCAGACTTTAAGTTTAATGTCCCCACAGAAAAATCACTACATGGAGACGCAAATCTAGGGACTAAATTGTTCTTCTTCAAAGAGGACTGAAGTTTAATCTGAAACAAATACGGAATTTTTTTAAACATTTTTTATAAATTGATGTTTTTGACTTTCACTTGAAGAAAAAGCTAGCAGCTTTGATGGAATAATCCCCCGAAAAAAATTAAAAAAACCTAGGGGAACTCAAATTTAGTCTTTAATCACTGTTGATCTCAGTGATGCTTTTGCAATTTTGTCATTATAAACAACGATCTGTAACATTATGTATTGTAATTCATCACAGGTTGCAACAATGCAATTGAGCCAAAATCCAATCTCTCCATATGATATCCTCTAGTTGATTTTTTTTTTTGGTCCTCTAGTTGCAGATGCTTGTTAAATTCTTGAATAAGACACAAAGTGATAAATCTTATGGCATATGTCCACAGATTAATAGTCTTTTTTTTTTCCTCAGAGTTTATTTTCTCCCACTGTATCATCTGAGTGGCATAATGATCCTGTTCAAATTAATACTTTCTTCCTGTAACCCACAAGCTACATGCAAATTTTCCTTTTCCATCTTCATTGTCTTGCCTTTTTTGCTTATCTGTTTTTTCTTTTTCTTACACATTTGATCCATAGAGCTTCCGGAAATGATAAAGTGGAGCCTATGCTGTGCAATGGCAAGTCTCTTAAATTCTTTGTTTTGAATGGCATTCTTTCCTTTTTTTTTTTCTTTTTTTTTTTTTTGTTTGTTTGTTTACTTTTATCATAATTTTGACTCCTCTCTCCACAAATTTGTGTTCGAACAGTCAAACTGGAGGCATATGAAACTCACAAGGTAATCAAGTTATTTCTCAACATTTTTAATTTTTCTATCAGATTCTCGCCTGGAGATCATGATAACCTCTTCAAGTTTAGGTTGTCTTTCAATAAGATTAGTTTCCCACACCTGACTGGTGCTCCAAACCCCTGCTAATGAATTTTTGAAGTCAAAATCTTCAAGGTTTTAGGAAAACAAAATGTTAAACTTGAACCAGCTTATAGAACCTATGATACTCTTTGACATTTAAATTGCATCAACAAGAAGAACTTGGATGGTTTATCCGCATCCTGATCCTTTTAATACAATATCCCTCTCTTTACTGACAAAAAATTTGAAGCAAAAAAGGTTGTTGTCGGTTAGCATGAGACAGAGCTTGCAATTTTTGTCAGGAAGATATCCCTGGATAACTCAAGCTTGGGAATGGATCAATTTTAACATTTTTCTTTTCATGTTATTGTAAAGCCAACCCTCGTTATAAAATGTAATTTATTTCTGTTTTCTGTCTGCAGGGGAAACTAGAACCCAATCTAGCTAAAAGAGCAGAACATTATTTCTCTGAGAATACGCGGGTCATGAAAGGCATCACAAATTTAACTTGCTCTCATATAATTAATTATATGGCAGAAATTTTCCTTTTTCTCACATTCATATTCAGTTCATTTTCTGCTTGTCAACTTTCTGCTAACTTATATGATGATTATCCCAGGACTGGAGGCTTGGGCTTCTGGCAACTTGGAAGAATTTGGGAAGCTCGTCTCAGCCTCCGGTTCAAGTTCTATTGAGAACTACGAATGCGGTATGAACTGAGAACTACCTTCTCCAACTTGACCTTAGTCCTTTTGTACATATTTTCTCTTTCTTTTAAAGCAGGAAATTTGACTTTCCCCTTTTTCCCATCATCAAAGTTATACAACGGTTTTCCTGTGAGCATTTGATTTACGGTCTGAAGTGCTTTTCTCTTGGCCTTGGCCATACATATAAGTCTGAACTGCAAGTCTTTTGAGGGATTTTAATGGGACTGCTTTGATGATTGCCAAGGTTGTGAGCCGTTGATACAACTGTACAACATTCTTTTGAGGGCTCCCGGTGTATACGGAGCACGTTTCAGTGGTGCAGGATTTCGAGGATGTTGTCTTGCATTTGTGGACGCTGATCTTGCAGCAGAAGCTGTCTCTTTTGTTAAGGAGGAATATCAAAAGGCCCAGCCTAAATTGGCAAGTCAAGTCAACCCAGACTCATTTGTATTAACATGTGAAGCAAGCGATGGTGCTCGTGTAATCTAAACAGAGTAAAGCAACTGCTTATTTATGTCTTCATTGTCACAACTGTAATTTAATTCCATTGGGCCTAATTCATTGCGTCAGTTGAACGATGCTGCACACTGCAATGTAATTTCATTGTATACAGAACTCCACCATGTGAAGGATTTCATTTTCTTTCAATTGTCTTCATTGATGTGGCTTTTAACTTCTTGGATCCCACTAATCCCCACCCGTTTTCTCCCTTTCCAACAAAACGACAGGCGGTTTGCTAACATGATAGGCATGGCGATGGGTTTGGTATGCTGGAGAATTTCTTCCAAAGTATCCACGTCAAAAGTGCAACTTCGACGGTCAATCCAAACATTGAATGCATAAAAGCTTGGAATTTGCAAAACATTAATCTTTTTTTTCTCTTTTTTCCCTTTGCGGAGAAAACATTGATGTAATATTGGTGTGGAGCACTTACGTAAACATACACGCTATATGTAATATTGATGTCCTTATTGGGGTCAAATTGTTGATTCAAGTGTATGATCTCAGATTTTCGCCTGCTAATAAATTATCTACTAGATTGGTTCTTTATCGCTACACAAGCTTGGCCTTTTCCGAAATACCAAGAAAAAAAAATTAAAAAAAAAGAGCTAAAAAGACCATTTTCAGACAAAGAAACAATAATAAAAAATAAAAAAAGAAAAAAAGAAAACTGGGGCAGATTCAGGGTCTCTGTCTCATCTCTACAAGCCGGAATGGGAAAAGGCTCTCTGGGGATAATCGGGAAGCGTCAGATTGTCCAGGTTCTCACGTCGAGGAAAAGTTAAGGATCCTATTTAATATAGGCCGAAAAATGGTACTCTGCGGTCAACAATTCAATAAGTACGTCGAGCCTTGGATTGTTATCACCGAGTATTTTTGTATGATTCTTTTGTTCCTCTGTTCCAACCAATATCACTTCCCTCGCTGCTTTGGCAAGCTTTCACTGGGAAAGCCGCTGAAAAGAAAAGCCCCTTACTGAAGAAAGCTACAAACGATCTTTCGGCCCAGCTACCTTTCGAATCATGCCAAATTGAACTGTCGACGGTCCGCATAAAAGAAAACACCAGATGATGATTCTTGAGCTTGAATTGATTAGCTGCATTTTAGGAATCGCGAATCTTTTTTTTTTTTTGGAGGGACTAAAGTCTGAACCATAATCCGAAGACTAGGAGACCAGACAACTGTGAGCACTTCTTGTGGAGGTTCCTTCCATGTCTGATGATCGACATCCAGCTCTGATTTCACCTTTGCTAGAAAGCATCATGCTTTTTGAAACTATCGTCCCATTTGGCCCTTTTCTCTGTGCATTCAGTTCCTTCTAAGGAAAACCACCAATGGCAGATGTGGTAAACTACACCTTTCTATTTATCATTTCCTTTAGTCAGCTTTTCTCCAATCTCTGTCTATTTCCTTCACATTGGTGTTCTAGCAGCAGATTCTGCTATCTCTCTGGTTTGTCCTTTAGTTTAATTTTCTATCCTCACAGTTCTTTAATTTTTTGGTTTCTTGCGCCTCTTTTATCTGTAGCCTTCCTTTGATTATGAATTTAGTTCTGACGAAAAGTGTTGATTTCTTTATTGAGGGACAGATTTGCCAAAAACTGGGGATTACTTGCCCCGGGCCGGAGTGCCTTGTCTTCTTCCTTTAGCCAACTGTAACACATTAATTCATAGAAATCGAGTTGGAGTGTCTGACTGCTCAATGCTCATGAGCAAGTCGCACCAATCCATTATCCGAGAGGATTCTCCTATTTGATGTTATGCAACTGATGTTAAAGCTGCAAGTCACAAGGAGGACTGATGGCTCACATGTGATTAATTACATTAACAAAAAGAAAGAAAGAAAGGCCAGTTAGAGACAGATAATCTAACAGACAGGAAACGAAAAGGGAATTTGGGCTATTGACATTCAATTTCACGACTATAAATTGAATCCACACCCTGTCCATTCCAAATGCTTAACGGCTAGAATTCAATAATGGCAATTTGGAATCCAGTGTATTTACCTAAATAGATCACTTCTCTATGTGGTTTCTCGATGCCTCACTGGCAAAGCAATTGCCTGCCTACAATTCTGGTTATGACCGCCATAAAAATCAGAGGGTATAGCATCAAGATTATCAATTTAAGGATGACGTGGAGTATGAAAACTGACTAAAAGAAAATCAGGTGTAGTTCCTAGCATGTCATGTGATCACAAAACTCTGCAGAACACATGCAACCCAACAGATACCGAGCTTCACCAGAGCCTTGCAACACCATTCCGTATGAGTCAGAAAGTCTTCATCCAAGTCAGTATCCCCTTACTTGGCAATTGGTATGGGCTTAATCCGTACGAAATGCATCATTTTGTGGCCTGAATATCCCAATCATTATATGGGGAAGGACAACCAAGCAAGCCATGTACAATGTGAACTGCAGAAGTGCAACAGAGACATAAGGCAGTTGTTGCAGGAAAATTACTATAAAGCCAAAAACCCAAAAATAAAAATAAAAAAAAAATGAAAAAAATACCAGGAGAGGAAGTGTCAAGAAACTCCATATTGGCCAGAGAGCGAAGGAGAACCTACACGAGGAAAAGAATCACAAACAGGATGACTAGTATGAACATATCAACAACACAACTCAGTCAATAGAAACTGAAATGTCATGAGCAAGTCCCTTTACAAGCAAAAGGAGAGAAGCCCCAACAGGGTAAGTAATGGCAAGGCAGATATACTGGAGAGCTCCCATTTCTCATCAAATCTCCTGACACTCCAAGTAAACAGACTTGCATACAAGAATATGACAACATTTAACCCAACACATATCATCCCAACGTATAAAGGCAATCTGCATTAAAAGTTTTAAAAGATGTGAGATCATTAGGAAAAATTTAAAAGGAATTTGAAATTGGAGCAACAGGTTTGTATATATATGAAAGCTACCATGTTTTCTTGGCTACAAATAGAAAGATCTTAAAAAATGATGACCATCAAATGCAGTAGTTATCTAGTAAATTGCCATCTACATCACTAAACTGATGAGACCCCATCAGATTTGCAAAAGATACTTCTAAGAGCCTGATTTGGATCAACAAAGGTATGACCTTGTCAAATCCATGGTAAAATGTCCTTGCCTTCACACCCTTTATTTATTATATGTTATCATCTAGCTTCTCCTTCTATATCAATGTGCACTTCTCTACATGGGTTGATTTATGGTTCTTTTTTTATTATGGACATTGCTGTCAAATAACTTTATCATCCTGATATTGGCATAAAATGCACCAGCTAATAAAGCCACTATATCAACATAGGTTATTACACATTATTACCCACATCTGAATGGGTCTTTGCACAAATCCAATTCTTTCTTTCTTAATCCCTATATTGCTAAGGAGTAATTCAAATAGGTGAATTGTTCGAGAGTAGATAGTGAGCCCTGCAAGCCCACTATAAATTCACAGTTTCATACTTAATATGAAAGATTAAATGAATCAAAAGACCTCTACAGAGTTACCTCATATCTATAAGGTTTTTTGACCTCTCTCCCCCTCTCTCTCTCTTGATAAATATATCTATATATATATATATAACCTAGACTTAACTTGCATATATGAACTAGCTTATGTTCCAATTTCAACTCAGCCAAAACAATGTGATACGACAGAACATTGAGATACAATAGTGTTTGCAGCACAGCCTCTTAATCTTTTGAATCATCGAACAGAGATTTCGAAGGGTATTCAATATTAGAAGATCAAGTGACAGCATCTCTTGCATCAGAATAATAACATCTAGGAAATACTTAAATCACAAAATATACTTCTTAGTTCTCAGCAAACAAATAACTAATATTAAAGTACCCAGAAGCTCAGGTAGTACCAGCTTCTTTGTTTACCTTCTTATCCGTTGGTCATGCCACAAGACATAAATCAAGTTGGAGTGCCGGTCACCAAAGTAGACAATAAAAACTGCAGATGCAATCCAAAGAGAATTCTCCACGATCTCAACAAATGACCACACCCGCTTGGTAGGCAAAGAAAAGGGCTGTGGCCTTGAACAGGCATCATCCTCAAGGTCAAGGTCATCACTACCTGAGGCATAACCTTGGCTATGTCTCTGCCTCATATATCCACCTCGCACAGGTGTCCCACCAGACATGCTCACTCTACAAAAAAAAAATCCAAACCCCACCTCCCCTTCCCCCGAGAAGAAAAGGAAGAAAGACAATCTTGCTGCAGAAATCAATTCACAATTTAGCCTCCTTCAATTCACCAAAACTCTTCAATAACTCTCAAACTCAAACCCCAGTAATCAGATTCAATTCTTTACAGAATAGAAATAAAGAACTGTTATTCTCATTTGCACCGAGAACTACATCAATCTCACCCCAAGAGGAGGGGGGAATAAAAGAACGAACAATGTACCACCAATTAAATTCAAATTGGCAACAAGAACCAATCTTTGCATATCAAAAGAAATACAACGATATCATCAATGAATCTGACTTTTCCCTTTTTAATTTTTTCTTTTTGTTCTTTTCTTTTACAAGAAACCCCACAAGAGATAAATCGAAATTCTTACAACACCCAGCTCATAGATGTCACTGTCAAAGAGACCCAAAAAATATAGGAATGTGAAAACAAACACACCCATTAGCCATTAGGCGGCACTAGCAATTCCACGCGCTCATTCCCTATTAAAACCCGCATTCGAGATTCGGAAATTCCCAATTATTTGCTAAAAAGGACAAGAAATAAATCGAAAATACGCTTCCATAAACCGAACCTCCCCTCTTAAGTGCCTGAATTGACCGAGGAATTCTGGGCTTTCCTTCTCCAATCCAAAGGAGTGATGACACAACAAAGATTGTGCAGGCAAAACCGTAATAAATGATACCTTGAAGGATAGGTTGGTCCTTTTGTCGAGTTAAGACATGGACTGTGCGCGCAGGCCCACAGTTTGTCATTGCGTGTTTCTTCGGGCGAAGGAAGGGATCCATTCTTGCGGAGAAAAGGGATCAATTTTTTTTTGTGTAACGGTTTTATTTTGTTTTTTTTCTAGTAAAAATTGTCTAACGGAATGCGGGGGAAAAAAAGAATAACTATAATAGATGAAAAGATCTGCACGACAGAGGTTGGGCATTTTAGTCATGTAGAAATTAAATAATTCTATTCATAATTATACTTATATATTGATAAAGAGATTGAGACGAGTCATCTAACTTTTATATGTTTATTTTTTTTTTTTGGTATAAAAGTATTTTTATTTAATATTAAATATACAAACGTTATTATATTATTTATTTTTAATAAAATACATGTAAATATGTAATTTACTTAATTATATTTAATAATTTTATTTTTAAATTTAATTATTTAACAATTTATATTATTGTATATCTACATACGTTTTAATAAAATTATATTTTTATAATTTTTTAAATACATACCATTATATATATATATATATATATTTACTATAGTTAATTTGGTGGTTACATGTGATCAAATCAAAGAAAATCACTACTTGAATATAGATTAGGAATACACAAAACCAAGACCTAATTCATGCTAGTTAACATGTGATGACATGAGTTATAAATTTAGTGAGACAAGTCTAAATTAGGGGGATTATTGGATAGGATAAAATCAAGATCAAAACACTAATTTGATGTTAATCTTTAATTCTATTACAATTAGTTTTTAGTTATGTATCTCATTACAAGTTAAGTACTACTTTAGTTTTGTTATTATTTTAACAGATAAATTTTAATTTTAATTTTTTTTAACCATAGATTCTATTTAACATATAACTAAGTTCTCGACTGAATTATTCATTACTCTCAAATTGATAGCGTAGGAATAGGATACCAATCATACCATGAAGCCAACCCATATAGCATTAAAATTCAATCTTTTTTTTTTTTAGCAGTTGGCTAGTTGCCCAAATATATCATTATCAACTTACAAAGTCACCATCGTGAACTCCTATAAAATCCCTCTAATATACACTCACCGGTCCAATTAAAGCTACAGTAAATTACAAGTACGTGAAAAGAGAAAAACAAAAATGGGGAACCTGTTACAAAATTATTACCTTTGACAACAAAATTACATGGCGTGATAAAAGTTCAACCTCCGCTGCACAAACTAACCAAATCTATCAGCGTCGAGTACAACACGTCTAAAGGTGAATAGCTCAAGAACTTCTTGCATTCAGCTGCACCGTTGGTGACATCAATATGAACTTCTTCCATTACCAGCCACCAAGGTACGCATCCTTCTGTATCTCCCGAGTCGACATGTGCCAAAAGCCTGAGGATTTCACCCTGCTCTAACCCGCAGGACAAGCATAGAAAGTCACGGTTTGCTTTTATTCCCACCTTGAGAGCTTCCTCGTGTAGCCTGCAGATGACCTGCGTAGCGACGTGCCACAACCTGGCCAATGAATTAACATAATAATTGAATTCGTACATTGTTCAAACAGAGAATCGTCTTCCCAAGTATGTCAGAGGCAAGTTTCCAGAAAAATAAGGAAAGAGCCAGCTTACACACATAGAAGACCAAACACCCACAGAAAATGTACAACATAACAGTAACTACTCTCATCCATTTAATCATAGACGTCTTTTCCTAGTTAGAGTAAACAATAGAAACCACTGCAGACGTCATAACATAAAACAACAAACGATTTCGGGGCTGCACAAGATTACTGTTTTGGGATGATCAGCGGCATTCCTTCAAAGGGGAGAATTAACAAATCCTACCCTTATTCCATACGACAAACTATTTTTATAGGCAGAAAACCTAGCATCACAGGCTGTCCAGCAATTTTTTTCTAAAGCTTCAACAGTGTTACGGGTCATACAGGCCGCTGGGCAGCCCCAGCTCCAGAGTCCCACTGTTAGGCAGCTTCATAGAGCTGAGGCAGCGTGCTTGGCAGCTTGAATAAAAGCACTGAGTGAGGACAGACGAGCACCACTGACCAACCACATATTGCTGGGGTAGTTTAACAGCTTCTTTTGTCAAGGGTGTGCTTCAACTTGTTCAATAAATATAACCCAGGGAACAGTAAAATTTGACCGAAAAACGGCATGACTATTAATGGGCTCATTTGAGGTTCAGTCTACTCTGATCCCAGTTTATGCTTGAAGAAAAGCATGAGTGCTCACTAGGGCAGGATGCAATATGTTCTATTAAAGGTGGTGCCCATGTATCGAGACTATCTGAGGAAAGTAAGCAATAACGCTTCTATCGCCTCAGCATTGCAAGTTCAATTCAATAAGCCTTTTAATCAAAACTCCAATGGTCCACCCAACCAAAGGAATGCAATTAGAAAACTCAATCACAGTAGATTACCTGCTGCAAAATAATCCCCGGAAGATCGGCCAAGTCACACTCATATTTGTTTGTGGAGTATATATATGTCGTCAGAACATTGCAAACAGAGAGGGGAGGTAGGCTAAGAGGTGACTTGGGCCGGGCCTGTTCTGGTCCGATTACATCTTGGTCCGATTCTAATCCGATTACACAGAAGTGGACCGTCAGCATCATCTGCTTTACGAGAATTCTAAGGTTGATTTTTCTTTTGTTTGAGCTACTAACGTTCCTTTTTTTTTTTTTTTGTTGTTTAAAGAAGCAAACTGATCATTCATTTCAAGTCAAATTTCTCAGGGTGCCAATAAAGAAAGTTTTTATTTCTCAATGTTCTCGATGACTTTTTATAATTGCTCCTTTTCAAGCATCATTTGCTTTTGTTTGAAAGCATAAGGGTGCACGATTTCAGTTATTTCGAATTCATACCTGCATTTACAAAAATATGCTATACGGTTATAGCTAATTGCAATTGCATGGAGTTGTAACCCTTCTCCTTGCAAAAATTCCCGCGCCGTTCCTAATACTCCCTATTCGCTCTTTAATCGTGCCATGTATCCAAGATAATGTCAGTGTTCAGAATATACAACTTCAACCACACCAATCAACTATTCCACGTGGCTTGACGTATAGCGATGATAAAAAAAAAAATACATTAAGTCTTGTATGGATCGGTTTAATGGAATGAGAAGTTCTACTCTTTTACAAAGACAAACAAGTGGATTGAGAGAATTTTTGAGAAAAATTTCGGCAACTAGTACTACTCACTATATTTTCTGATATATGTGGCCCAAAAAAAAAAAAAAAACACTTCCAAACAAGAGTGCGTGGGGTATGGTAATAAAGGAATTGGGGCTCTTGCTTCAACCATTGACAAAGACTACCTCAATAATAGAGTGTGGACCTGATCTGCTGCTGGGTTTTTAGCACACAGAATTCCTGCAAATAAGGGTGAGTGTATTAAATGCTTCAAGCCACAAACTCAACATGAAATATAATTTAATTCCACAGCATTTTAGAAATAAGGCACCAATTTAAATACAAAGTTGAGAGCTGAAGATGGTTTCTAGAAGCCCACTCATGCCCTTAATTTATGTGACATCAATTTATCCTTACTAAGAAATGGAAGAGGGGAAGAGAGAGAGAGAGAGAGAGAGAGAGAGAAACGTATGTAGAAGCTAGATCTGGAGTCTATAAGATTTTGGAGGCAACCCCAAAATAGTTTTATTACGTAGGAAAGGAGAAATTGAGGGAGAGAAAAGAGGGCCGAGAGACCCTAGAAATTTATAGTGTAGTCTTGAAGAAAAATCATTTTGCTGGTTGAGTCATTGTTACTTACATCTTATGATTGAGATTCATAATCGACAGTATAGTTTAGTTGGCAACTGAATAATTAGCCCAATTATTCTATTGGTTTCAATTAGTAGACCAAACAACAATGTTGGTGCTACTAATAATGTTAACAATTGACTTACACCTGTAATAAGCTTTAAGAATATGTGTTAATTACCTGTCATTTTTGCACAAGTTTTATCTGGAATTTTATTTTATTTTATTTTATTTTATTTTTGCGCAAGTTTGCAGCAGAATTACTGATTTCTGACGTTTTCCAGCGTATAAAAATCGGGAGTACGAGCAGACAATTACTGTTTTGTCGGGCCCTCAAAGCAAGTCCGGGGTCCTAGTTGCATCTCCGTTGACTGTAAAGGAACGAACTTGAATTTGGTGATAAATACGCCCTATGTCTAGTTAGTGTCCACCCCAGAAATCGACAATTCATTAATAGGGAGGGCCAAAAAAAAAAGACATCAAATCTCTAGCAAGCAAATGCGCCACTTTGTTATCCTTTATCACAGGGCATAACACATGATTTGTTGCTATCAATAATGTTACCAAACTTTCTAATCGTCATCATTCTAACGGGTCTTCCTTGTGGTCATGATTCAACCATCCCACATTAATACCTTATTTATATGTGTACACATTTTGTGCCTCAAGCAAAGAGAGAAGCTTAGACGATGGCTACTCACGAGAAGCCAAAGAGGGGGTTCATGGGTTTCCACAAGTCGTCCGGTACTAAAAAGCACACCCCAAAATCTGATCCAATTGTCGTCGTGGATAAACCTGCAGTATACACTTTGTCTTCGACTAAATTGGAAAATTGTCAAGAATTAGTTGTCGATGGTGGCAAGAAGGGGTTAGAGGGCGGCGGAGGAAGAAGAAAAATGGTGGTGGAGGCAAGAAAATCCGTATCACATGCGGAAACGAACTCGGCATCGGTGGCCACATTTCTTCAGGTGAAGGTGTTGGTTTCCGATATGCCGGGGTTCATGCAAGCGCATGCCTTCCGGTGTGCCAGGAGAAGCTATGACACCTTGGAGACATTTAGCTCTAAACACATTGCTTATAACATCAAGAAGGTAAGTTTTTTCTTTGATCTTGTCTATGTTGTTTTGTAGACCTTATGTAAACGAAGTACTGGCAGCTAGCTTGTCTTTTCGAGCTTGGCCATTTTACACATCCCTGGACGTCCCATCTGGCTTGTCCAGTAAGGGCCATTCATTCTTCTATGCCCATCAAATCTTCTGAAGGTCAAACATACACTTGACTGTATGAAAGTTGGTTTTACAAGACCCTTGTAAAAGGAAAATATTTTATAGACGTTAGTATTTATTTTTTTTAATGCAATAGGAAATTTTAACAAAAGGAAACAAGAAAAATGTATTTTTGAGATAAAAAATTAAAAAAATCAATTTTTTGTTTAAATTATTTCTTATTCACTGTACAAGACTTTTAAATTTTAGAATTTAAAGAAAATTTATAAAATTTTATCTATATTTTGCAAATATATATATATATATATCTTTAATGTATATTACAAAACATAAGTTAAGTATGACGCTTTTTTTTTCATATAATGAGGAGTTTTTTTTTCTTTTATTTTGAAAGATATTGTGACTATTTGAATATTACAAAATTTTTTATATTGATAAACGAAACTCTCTTAAATCAGGCTAACAATAATAAACCAAACATTAAAAAAAAAAAGAAAAAAAAAGAAATAATTCCTACAGTTCCCCCAGCCAGGGTTTAGTTATAAAATGGCAATTCGTGAATTACTTTTTTTTTCTTCTTCGTTTTTGACAGATCACGCTAGATATAAATTATGATTTCTCTAAATCGGGCCAGTGATCAAGACGATAGAATGATTTTATATGACAGCCTCTCATCGAATTTATGAGCCTTTTAATTAAACCCTTCTCAAATCAAGCCCCAGGCTTGACCAGAATCATTGCATCTCTCTTATAAAATGTCGCACTCATTGTTGAATAATGAGAGCCCGACATCCCATGTGTACATTAACAGACTACCAATAAAACCTAACATTTCAATTATGTAAGCCAAGTAATCGTGCATTAATAATAATAATAATCAAATCTTATTTCTCTATCAACCCATGTGCACCCAACAGGCAAACTATTTTTCATGCCAGATTATGTGCATTATAGGCAGATTATGTGCATTATAGGCATAGGTTGTCTTTCAGTAAGAGACCATGTGCACTATCACAAATGTCGAATTTGCTGCACTGTGCATGATATTTTATTCCTTTTTTTTCTTTCCCCCTTCATGTGTGCGTGGTGTAATGGATGTGGCCTGTCTCCATTAAGCAGGAGTTCGACAAAGTATATGGGCCTGCGTGGCACTGCATCGTGGGCTCAAGTTTTGGGTCATTTGTGACCCACGCAACTGGTTGTTTCCTTTACTTCTCGATGGATAAGCTCCACATTTTAGTCTTTAAAACAAAAGTTCAGAGAGCAGTAGACTGAGTAACCAAAAACATAACAGACTATACGAAACACTACTGTTAAAATTCACCCATTAATTTCAACGTCGTCTTTTTATCTGTAGATTATTTTCTGCGTTTAAGGTCCTACGTGACACAAAAGATTGTATTCAACTTGATTTTCTTATTATTATTTGTTTTATGTAATGCTTTCATTTAATTTGTTATTTCTTCATACGCAAAATATGCGTCGTGCAAAAGGGTGTTCTTTTCGTGTTGGTATAAATGCCTAAATGCTTGTGTTTCTCTTATTTGGTTTCTCTTTAAGGCTTGGAAATAAAGTTCTAGGCCTTGATTCACGAAGAAGACTTAAAGATTTTCCAATCTAAAAGCCTTTGCAACAGGATACATCTCAAGGAAGGAAAATGCCATGTTGTCACTTTGTTTTATATTGGTTTTGGCCAAGTGATATGCATTAATAGTTAACAAAACGTATAGTTACAAGCTAAAATACTGAATTGCTAAAAAATAAGAGACCACAAGTGTTCGAATTTAATAGTTAAACCAAACACCTTCAAAATAAGAGAATTCGTGGAGTTTCAAACATGAATGAATCTTCAATTCATGGTATTTTAAACATGTACCGACTTCTTGATTTTTAAAAAATATCAATCGGATTGAAATAAAATATTAAATTGCTAAAAAATTAAAAATTTTTAAAATACTCAAATTTAATTAAAATTACTTATTATATTAACTTATTTTTTTTGACTGAGTTAAAATAAATTACTATAAAAAACACTTATTATTTTTTTTTTATTTTGTATTTTATTTTTGTGTTGAACTATTTTGAATCAATAAGAAACTTTTAAAAAAAAAAAAGAAAGGAAAATTACAATAGGTCTCGCAGAATGGGTCCCAAACGATGAATAATTTCATCCTTGGGGCAACTTTCGTGTCATTAATTTTAGGGTACAAAAGCGCTGCTCGAATGCTAAACAGCGGTAGCAAGAGAAAGAGAGTCTTCTCTAATTAATTAATATTAATAAACGAACCATATATATATATATATATATATATATATATCAAATACATAGTCCGGCTTCCGTCAAGCACTGAAACGACAGCGTTTCAATTGCACGCACCCACGACCTTACGGCCGGGTCGAGCGGCAAGGAGGCGGTTTGCAAAGAAATCCACAGGCCCAGAACTTGGAGGATGCCTTCGGCGATGGAGGCCCCACGTTGGGAGATGATGATGAAGGATCGATGATGGCCGTCCGATGATATGACGGTAGTATCATATTCACGAACCCAGCGCTATGGGATGGACGCAGCTCTCTAAACTCTTTGATTTCCGTCAACTCTGCTGAACATCCTACACTATTGGACGGCTTCAGTTTGCCATGTTCCCCTGTCAAGAACACATCGTCCCATACTAAGCCTGATGATCCTTGCCTTCTAAATGAAATGTTAGACCTTTGCAAAGTTGCCATTTGCCTTCTCTCTCTCTCTCTCTCTCTCTCCCTCTGTGCTCTATGTATAGTCCATATGTGCGATGCATACATTTATATAATGGGCAGGACTAACAAGTCCGACATCTCACGATCATTGTACGTTTCTTTAAGGAATATGGAAGTTGAAGACTATCTCATTGGCATCTATAATGTTTTGTCAAAGAGTAAAAACACCATTTATTACTTGATTTGTTTTGGGTTTAAAGGTCTGACGTGCATTCCAAGGGATAAAAAGAAAATTCCAAAAACTCTTTCTTTTGCAAGAAAGAAAGTCGAAAGAGGAGTGAATTAAGAAAAAAAAGAAAAACGAAGAAGAAGACAAAAGAAGGCATTGGATAATGGAGTCATAAAATTGGATCTTGGGATTGCGAATTAAGATCTTCCGCTGCCATTTATCGACACTGAAAGTCCAGCACGAGAATAAACCGGCCGGTGGTAGATATTTTCCTTACATATTTGCTAGACCGACTCGATCTTGTCCGTCAGCTCTGGTGAATGGTGACAGCCAGACAAGCATAAACTGGTAGATAAACGATCTGGTGATAGCTACAACGTACTCAACAAGTTAAAACGGATAGTCTAGTTCTCTGTCAATGAGTAAATTGGTTTTGTAGTATTAGCCGGGGAATAAAATGGTTGAAGACCAAGGTAAGATGCATGACATTGACTTATTCATACATATATTTCCCAATAAAATATGCAGTTAGACTTTAGCTTCCATTTTCCTGACGGATTTGAAATTCCATTTTTGTTGTTACTTTAACAAAAAGGACTTCCGTGGATTATTACAACTTTGCCATCTGCTCTGCTTGTTACAATTGCGCCCACTTATCCTCGCAAAAAACATGAATTTAAATGGAAACAAAAGAAAAAAAAAAAGAAAGAAAAAAAAAAAAAACAAGGGTCACTTGCTTGCTGTATTTTTTACTACAAATATTTACATAAATTTCCACTCCAATAAGTTATTACCTTATTTTGAGTTTCACTATTATCTGTTTTGAAAGATTTAAAATAATGGTAATTTTCAAAAAAAAAAAAAAAATCTATCTTTAATATGAAATTATAAAGATAAGAGTAAAAAGTCTATTGTAGTAAAAAACTCTTATGTATTATCTCATTTAATTTATTTTATTTATATTTTTTCTATTTCATCGTCTTAGTATTTGACCATCTGATAATTGACAAAAGACTCATATTATGAAACAAAGAGGAGCCGCCGATCGAGTTACTTCCGAAGTAGGAGACTTGAGTTCTCATTAGTTAGGAACTTCAATCATTAACTGGAAGTTTTAGATTCAAGACTATTGCAAGGCACATGAGGGATTTGTGCAATTAATATTATTCAATAAATCTCCACATAAACTATATATATATATATATACATGCTTGTTGCAAGAGAATATGGCAAATGCTTATGCAATTTGTTTTCCAAGTCAAACTTTTTAAGAAAATCATAATATTATTGCATGTTTCATGGAAGTTAATATGTAATTAGTGATTGCAGATTTAGAATCTAAGTAAAACTTGGTAAGAATATGAAATAGAAGAGGGGATGAGACCTCTAGAAGCATGACAATGAGAGAACGCGATAATTTTGAAATGAAAGGATGCAGTTGTAGAACAAAACACTGCAATCGAACAATTATATTTTACCAATATTACGATGTTTTGATCCGCTTCTATCATTACTTCCCTCTTTGAGATTTTGTCCAGCTGATATCACTATACACAAAAAGATTGTATCTTTTCTCTCCCAGTCAACCAAGGGTGAAGGAACCTTTGGTATGGCCTTGCTCAAGTCCATGGAATTGTTCAATCCATGGATTTGGCAGTAAATTGCAGGTAGCTAATTCCCCCTGTGTAGCATTAATTGCAAATGTAAGCGTATGCCATTTCAGAATGTTAAACCATTCTAGTTGTCAAACTCAAACGAAAATGCAAATTGGTTGTGTCCTCTACATCAAAGGAGAAAGGAAAGAAAAAGGATATAGCCTGGGCAAAAAATAATACATGGGATGATGAATAACAGGGATCAATTGCTTGATCTGCAAATAATGCAATGTCACAATATTATATAGAAATATATATTTTAATGAGTAATGTTGCATGTATTGCTTTTTGATGTAAAGTATGAGGCAGAGTGTCAAAGTTTTTGTGCCAAGTACCTTCCATTTCTTGATTTGCTTTGGTGTTCATGAGAACTGGAACCAACAATTGATGGTCTTTCTCTCATTTACTCTGTTACCTATCTCTGATCAGTTCAGCTTGTATGTTCTTGTGGGTGACACTAAACAGATCTTAATTGCCCAAGCGCCAAAAACGCAATTCTTTTTAGAGGGAATTCGTAGTGTTTGAGCTGAGATACAAATCCTCCGAAGGTTGTGAAGCAAAAAACCTAGCTTCGGGGTCATCTAATGTACCATAAAAATTACCCCACTGAAAACGCCTAATCAGCCACGCACATTAGCAATTCGCAGGGTCAAGAAAGAAAACTAAAGAAAGCATGATTAAACTATCATGTGATTAAGGGTTTAAGGATTGATCATTTAAATAAATAAATTTGATTTTAAAATTGCTCAAGAAACACATTTAAGGATTTTATTAAGGAAAAAAATATAAAAAAATTCTTTTACTTTTCTCAATATACTACTATAATAAATTGATACTTTTCTTTTTGGGTTGACGAGGTAATAATGAGGAGTTGTTGGCGACCTGGTTGATGGCTTTGACACTTTAGTTTATTTTCTTGTCCAGTCTCCGTTGCACTGCATATATAATGATTTTTGCAGTTTGTTTTTGTGGTATTTTAGATTATCGTTTTATTTGCATTGACTGCTTGAGCTTCTGTCCATTTTTATTCTATGTTGTGTTTTAGGATGGATACCGGCAATATTTTCTTTTTTTTTATTCAAGAAAATGATAATTTTCTCTATTTTTATAAACTTCACAATATCTTCTTAAAATTAAAATTTAGATTTATAATTTTAATTATTAAAATATAATTTTCTATTATATAATGAGTCTTTTAGTGAAAATTATTATTATTATTATTATTTCATTAAAAGTTTTATTAAGTTATAAATTATATAACAAAATAATTTTTTTTTATTTTTATAAATTTTGACACTCTCTTATCAAAATTAGATCCTAAAAGTTCGTTTGAAGCTTCTAGAACAAACGTCTGAGTTTTAACCACTTTCTTAAGGGAATTGCGAATCTTTAATAGCGAAAGAGACCACCAAACAAAAAAGCATAACTTTTAAGTTAAGGCGTTCTTAGCTTTTTTTTGTTTTTTTTTGGCCTATCAAAATTCCTCGCGGACTCGTTGGGAATGGAATAAATGGATCTGGTTCCAAGCCATTCCTATTTTCCGAGCCGCTCGAGGCTAATGCTTTGGCCCAGACCATTTGACATCTTTGTATTAGACATAATCGGGCTTTGCTTGATACAACTTGCAATTGCGTCCCAATGATGAAATAAGCTCGTCTTATCGTAGATTATACTGTTGTGTCCCATGCAACGCAGGAGTTTAGTATCTACAATATTCTCTCTCTTAGGGTTGCTTATTTGATAATTCCAGTATCGTTCTTTCTGTTGTCGTTGCTGCTGCCACCAGTCCCCGAGCTCTTGATCTTCGCAAGCACCAATCAGTGCATTGCCATCAAGGCAATAGGAGGAGGGCGATCATGTGTCAGACATTTAATCAACCCACTTGCTAGATGTATTTTTCTGGGTCCAAACTCCTCGAGCTTCCGTCCCAACTAAGTTCACAAGCCAGCAACGTGAACCTCTAGCAATTAAGTCCAGGATGAAACTAGACAACAAAAAATTTAACGGGAATGTACCAAGCAAACAATGAACAGCACGCATCAAGCAACAGTTGCTTAAGCTACAAAGAGTCTCTGTTATATAGGATGAATAATATCCAAAACTGAAATTCACGAAAATGTCAGAGGAAAGCAAGCTTATAGAATTCCCATGCACATGCACCAAACCATGACGTGAATATTTGTGAGCAGCTCTATACAGAAAATGAGCTCAACTCGATTTCATCATTCAAATAAGCAGGACTAAGACAGATTCATGCTCTATGTTAAGCTTCTCATTCAGTAAGAAGGCTATTGAGAGGATATTTCCTATCCGTAGACTCATAAATCCAAGTCAATGCCTTTGTTTTCTCTTTCTTGAGGAGAAACAGAAACGGAAAAGGTATCTTCACTGGGAAATAGCGGATCATAGATCTGGAACATCCAGGAATGAGAGAATATGCCATATAGCTTGACTCCACAGATGGTATGGCCTTTTCTATTACCATAGTTTCCTACTAGATTTTTACAGTTCCTTCCAGCTCAGAGGATCTCATTTCAATTGCCACCGCCACTGTCATGTTCATTTGCAGGTTCCAGTATCCTTTTGCCTTTAAGGATTTCACTCAGAGGTTTAGGACCCTCAAAGTCTGCTTTTGAGAAACTACATGTATGTCCCACTTTCTCAGCGCATTCAACATTTTCTTCAGCTTTTTTCTTCTCTTCTTTAATCTGAGAAAGGGTCTTTGGTCCTGTAAATGCAGTTGATGACTGAGGAGATCTCCTCTCTCTTGGAACTGCTTTCTTTCGGGCTTCAGATGGAAAAAACCTCTTTGTAGACATCTTTTTTCCTTTGTGGTGGGGCCTAGAAATATGCGAATGGGAGTGCCTTGGCCAGCCATGCAGGTTAGTACCATTTGAGAGAGTTCCATTGTCTCCAAATAATTCAGCCACATTCTTTCCCACCACAGATTTCAATCTTCCATGCAGTGGCTGATTTGTACCATGCCTTCGAGGCCTTTCATGATTTCGAACAAGCAGACAAGATGGGCTATACCTCTTCGATGATCGAATAAATGGACAGCCATCAATTACTCGGCGATTCCTCAAGTGGTCTCTAAGATCCATTCCCCTCTGCTTGTTGATTGTCAAGTTTACAGGCAAGAGATTCCTTTTCTGGGATGATAAGGTATCATACATTCTATCGTGTGGGTGGCAAGAAATTTCTCCAACATCATCAAATACTTGCACATTATCTACAAAATCAGAAGAATCATACATCTCATGTTCATATAAATGTTCTGCATCAGGATACAAAGGGTCATACTCAACAGACTCCTCAAAACCATAACCCAGTAAATGGTTGTGTTCCCTCTCAAGGGCCATTGGGTGCTCATTATCATCCAAATGACCCAAATCCTCCAAACTTCCATCCACAAGAACATCAAAACCAGGGGAGGATTCCCACCGCTCCTCTGGTTCAAAACAGTCATCCAATTGCTCTTGTGAACTCTCATCTGCGCTCACGTGAGATCCACTTTGAACAAAGTCTTCTGCTGGAGTTGAGAAATCAGGCTTAAGCACTGCAGCTTCTTCGCATTGAGATGCTGCAATCTGAGGAGAGGGGCTTTCCTGCAATACTTTTATAGGGGCTGGCTGTGGGGCATTCTCTCTAGGCTGCAATTTCAAATTCAGGGCCGCCTTTGGAGCCATCACTGATGGATTAAAGTGTACCTCTGTCACCGGAGACATCGCATCACTGCCTATAGATTTCTTATGACCCGATGGAAGCACATTGGTCACCACAGTGGTGGTCTTAACAGACTTGTCTGCAGGTGCATTGCCATCAGGGCCATGCAAAAAGGAGCATCTATCTCCTTTATTACAGAACCCATTAAAATAAAAGTAACATGGAACATTTGTCTTGTTTATTGGAAGAGAAGACTGATATGCTGAGGGACCTGATTCTGGTGGTGCTTCTTCAGCATTCTTATCCAGTGGCTGATAAAATAATAGTAAATGTCAAAGAAAATGCCACAACAAAACCATGAGGATACTAATAGCTGACAAATGATTCCAACAGACAATGAACAATGCCCCTGGAGTGGATATGCAAAAGAAAAGCTTTAAGACTGATGCATAAGGTTATAATATGCATCTTAAAAGCTTTAACTGAGGATTGCTCAACATCTGAGCAGACAAGATATATTTCGAACAAGCCATACGGTGTTCTGAGCTTATTCTTAAAAACAATTAAAGAGAATTTATACAATAAATTCTGAACAAGATTCAACTATCACAGAGAGGTGACTACACTTTAGTCAGCCATTTAACTCTATCATCACACTCATTGCATCTTCTATGACATGCTTTCAATAGTTAGCAAAGGGTTTGTGTGTCTGCCACTGTGCCAGGACTCTTGTTCAATGGACTATCACACTGTGCCAACAAATTCTTAATCAGTTTGATAAAAAAGGGTTCAAATCCTTCCATAAAAGGGAACAACAGCCAATCAACTTTTTCATAGGCCCATACGAGCTGCAAATCAGCTTCTTTCCAAGTGTTTAGCCCAGAGGAAACTATGCAATGGTAATGATTTCTCATAAGACAGTTTTAAAAGTTCTTCCTAACTTCAAGCAGGCACCACAAAACACCAACTTCATTTTGTTACTGCATGAAAAAATAATAATTTCACCCATCCCACACCGGCAACCAACAATTATTTTTAGAAAGCTTGAGGCTCCACAAAATTAAACTGCTATGTATAACTAATATCAGAAGATCAACCATGCACAAAATAAACATCAAATTTTGAAGAAACATTTTACTAGAAAAGATGAACCAAACAGAACGAAATGCTTACTGGATGCCTAAAACCACAAGTAGGATTAAGACATTTCCCAGCCAGCCAATACCAGCAATCTCTTGGATTCAGCCTCGCAATCTCATTGTGCCGATACTCACAATCAATCCCCTGTACAATTAAAAAAATAAAATAAAATAAAATAAAATACTTATACAAATATTCACTCCAATGTCAAATTTATTTCTGGGCCCTTTTTTTTTTTTTAACAAATTTTTATCAAGTCGAACACCCAACTGGAACTGTACAGCACACATTGACATTTCACTAATGAAAAAGAAAAAAAAGGAAAGAATTACAAATATGGAAAACCTACTGGAGGTTCCTGAAAGTGATCAAAAGAAACACGGCCACAATTCACAGAATGAATTCAAGAAAGCCCTGCCTACTCAAGAGAGAAACAAAAACAAATAGAAAAAGGAAAAAAAAAAAGAAATCGATCGAATAACGCATTGTAAAGCAGGAAATTCCAAGATTGACAAAGAATCTGTTTCTCGTATAAGCCATCCCATCAATTTAAAAACAATAAATAAATAAATAAAGACAGAGAGAGGGACCTTCTTGCAGGTGAGAGGAGAGGCCAAGAAATAGACGCAATCAGTGTTTCGCTTCTGCAATTCCTCCTCCATTGTTCTCTTTCCTCCAAAATTAATAATATTTTTCTACAGTACAAAAAAAGAGAGAAAGAGAGCGACACAGAGAGAGAGAGAGAGAGAGAGGTCACGGCGAAGTGTCCTCCATCTGAGTGTTTGGGCTTCACACTCCCACTCAAATACTCCAGCCAGCCCCAGTCGGGAGAAGAAGACAATGGGATTATGAATTTATGGTTAAACCAAATATTAAAATAAAATTAATTTAATTTTTTTTTTTTAAAAAAAAGCTGAAATGCTAAAAGCCTAAAACGGACCTTCTCTTCTCGTTTTGCATTGTTTTCTTTCGAATTACTTATAAAAACGTCGAAAATGAGCTTCAGGTTTCAGATAAATTTTAAGAGCGCGTTATTATTTTTAATAAAAGACAAGTAAAGTTCTAAAAGTATTTTTATTAAAAAAAAAATCAATAAAAACACTTAAAAAATAACAACAAAAAAATAAATTAATTACATATTATTTAATTTTATAAATAAATAAAATTAAATATAAAAAAATACTATAATTTTATTTTTTATGTGCTACGGCCTGTTCTCTTTATAATGACTTCCTTCCCGACTCTCTCTCCCCCCCCCCCCGGGGAAGTCTCAAATCCATAGATTAGCAATGTAGTCAAAACAATTCGTGAACAGACAGACCCATTGAGATCCAAGCTTGCACAAGATTCGGGGGATGGTTGCCCGAAGCCCGATTCGTCTTTTGTTTAAATAAGTTAGGCCCAAATATACGCTAAATCTCCCTGCTCTGAAAATATTTTTCGCTGGGCCGACCTTGTGAAGAAAACTAGAGTTTATCGCTTCATCTTGAATTTATTGAACGCATTTTTCAGAACTCCCAGCTAACAAACATCATTTGATACCTGTTAATACATGAAAGTTTTCCTAATCATTTTGGTAGAGGGGATTCTCGGATCTTCTTCAAAGTTTATATGATATGGTTATTACTTTCCCTTTCTTTTTTAATTTATTAAAAAAACTCTTTAAACTATGAATTATAAGGCAAATACACCATACAACTGTTACACTGACCGAATATCCACCATCATTATTGATAGACAAATCGATGCGAACGCCCCCAGTGGCATGACGTCCAATAAAGAGTTGAACAATAAACTGTAATAGTTACGAGACAGTTTTTCTTTTTTTTTCTTTTTCCCGTACCATTAAAATTGCAATAATCTTTTAAAAGGACGTTGCTTTCCTACACTGTTAAAAGATTATTGCAATTTTAATGGTACGGGATAGAAGAAAATGTTGTTCACTGGTGACGATGCAAATTTAATGTAACCAACTTTAGAAAACAGGAGTAACGTTGCATGAAGTTTGAGATGCTCTGACAACTACAAATTTGATAGAGAACCGCAGGGATGTTTTGAATGAACTTCACCCACTGTTGAAGCTTGATGAACCCAAGATGAGATTAGGTGGTGTGCAATAGCAAAGGGTCCGGGGACAAACATCGGAGCAAGTTCCCCACTTTCTACGTTGAAATCCGCTGCTAAATTCTGTCCTTTCTCGACGCCCTTGCACATCTGATCTACTTTGATAGCTGCTGTTCTTTGTGCCTTCTTGTACTCCGCAAACATCAATGCCTTTTTAATATCTTCCCTGCTGTGCCATTGAGCATCTAGACAAATGCAGAGTTCGTTATTCTAAGTCTCTAGCAGCCTACTACATGCAAACAAAAGCAAATGTTTTGTGTAATCCATTCTGCTGAACTAACTCTGACTGCCAGCTACCAAATGCAAGTCCAATGTATCAATCGAAGACAGACCCCCAAAAGCATCAAGGCTTTAAAAGAACCATACATAGAAAGAAGGGAAGGGCATGAAGGCGGGGATTTCGTTCTAAAGGGTAGAAGAACATCATTTTACACTCATGAAGAGGATGAAAGGTACAAATAGTAGGAAAATGTATTAGCTTCCAAATTTCCAATACCTTCCAACTCGTCCTTGTCCACATTTATTTCAAATGATTTTGCATAGGCGAAAAAACCCACCATCAGTTGACATGGCATACTGCTTGGGCCAACTGAAAAGGCACAAAACCAGCAGCACTTCAAGTTAGAAGCATATTCAACATAGATAGATTGAAGTTACAAGCAGTAACATTTGCAGATAAGTCATAGGTAAATTAACCAGAGTGTAAGGTGATTAGATTTTGTCAACATGTTTTCCCTGAAGTGGTTGCTCCCCAGCCTTACTTTTTGGGCTCACAAGCCAGAGAATCTTGCCACTGGACTTGACAATGCCACTTTCATAAACATGAAGAGAACCAGAAATAGACAAAGAAGAATATCTATAACAGCCAAATTGAGTAGCTATTTATTTCTTTTTTATGAACAATAGCCCAAGTCTGACAGAAAAGATCTCTATTTGAGATGGTAAGTGCCAAAGCAATGAACCACTGTATTGTAAAATACCGTTATGAAAAACCCATGAATAAAGAATCATTGTATCTTAAATTACTGCATCGACACAGAATAGAGAATCAAGCGAGCACAAAATACAGAGATTTAAGTAGGGACAAAGCAGGATGACGAGAAGTGCTAGACTTGTAAACAATATTATGGTACAAACCTAAAATAATGAATGCTATGGCCCTAGAGTGGTCAGAAAAAATGCCACAGGATCTGCCGGGACATGTTGAGGTCAAATTATCATGAAAACACTCATCATCTTAGAGAGAACAAAGCTCACATCAGCATTCACAAAATGTAAAAGATAACTTGCACAAAGAACCAGTAGAGCACAACAATAGCACCGAAGCAAAGGGAAAAAACAATAATAATAAAATACCAGGCCATGGTTGAGAACTATGGTACACAACTTCTCCCACCTCAATACCAGTCTCTTCCCATGTTTCTCTCCTCACCGCCTCCTCTAAGCTTTCTCCAGGCTGAGAAATAAAGCATCCAAGAATATGCTTGCAGCACTAGGGCTTCCTCAGAGGAAAAAATTTAACAATTTTGGTGAGACATGAAGCTGGTAAAGAAATGTATGTACCTCAATGAAACCAGCTAAGCAGCTCCACATTCGAGGTACAAATCTTGTTTGCCTGCTCAAAAGGGCACGGTCATTTTCTCTGTCGATAACTAACATGATGACAACCTGTGGTAAGAAAAGAAACGGCCAAGAGAGCAACACGAAGAACTTAATGCATCAACATGTCATTACTTTCAAATAATATTTGAAGCAAATTGGCCTACGCATGAACCTACTGGGTCAACACGAGGGTAGACCCTCTTTCCACACAGCTCATTTGAGCATTGCTTCCGTCTACCAGCTTCCATGGGGATTGTTTTCCCACCACAATGTCCACAAAACTGTGATGTTTTATGCCATTCCAGCAGAGCCCTGGCCTAAGCAATATAAAACACAAATCATAGAAATACTCAATACATTACTTGGATGAAAATCTGCAGTAAGTTAATAAGAATATGATAGAAGGCAACCGCTCGCACTGCCTCAACACCAAAAGAACATGAAAAAGGCAGGAAAAAGAAACTAACAAAAAGACAGAGTCATATTCAAAACAATGCTTGAAGATAAATTTCCCAGGCCATACTTGGAATTTTATATAAATTTATGTTATGTATACACATGTTTAATTTTCCTTACATTCCTTACATTGGACATTTTCCTATCTGTTGTTTGTCACAATAATTGACTTATTGATGCTTCTTAAGCAATTCATCAGACATGCATGCTCACGCCCACATGCACTCAAATAACTGGGTAAAAAGCAACATAAAATTCAACAAACAAGACCAAAATTCCAGAAACAAAATAAATATGAGAATTCACAAAGGAAGACAAGCAGACACCACAATGAGGTGCTAAATTTTGTAAATGCACAAGGAGTTAACATTGCAGTAGAAGAAACAGGAGCCCTCTGATACCCAGTCACCAGCAGGTGGAAGAATTTAGTAATTAAAAGGCAAAGTCTCATTTCCCAGTTTCAGCAGAATTGACGCGGTTTATTTATTTCAGAAATGTAGGTTGCTAAATTAGCAGCCACGAAACTAAAGATTATGCACACTTCCGTAACATTTAGCCACAGGCTAAAACTGGGTCAAATTTATTCTGATCACAATCCGAAATTCTGAATCAAGCTGATGATTTGAGATGTTAACTACTGCATCAATTGAAGGATACTAAAATCATATGCAATCTAAATGAACCATTGAACAAACAAAGCCGACTTACATGACCCGCGATAGCCAAATCATCCATGGCACGCTCATTAGCCCAATCCGTGGCCACCAGAAGCGTTCTCAACTCAACAAAACAAAACTTTTTGTTACCCAGTTCAGTAACAAAACTAGTCACTCCAGAAACGTCGATTGCCCAATAAACCAAATCCTCCTCCGGTAATGAACCCAGATAAACCAAGCTCTCTCCAATCAACTCAACCCCAGAATTGGCCAAAAGACTCTTGCAATCAGCCACACTGATCCAACCTGGATGCCAATTGGGCCCCGCATCGGCATGACCATCATCATCACCGTTGGAACTAGCCAAAGGCCTGCCCTTTCTAAAAGGCAAAACCTTGAAATTAAGAGAAGACAATTGGTGGGCACTTTCTAAGAACTGTGTTTTAAGGGATTCAAGTGCCGAAGTCGGGGAAAGAGGGTCAGTGAGTTTGGGTGTTTTGGACCTTAGATGGTTGCCTGCAAAGGCATGGGACTGCAAGTTTATGGACATGGTCGTTTTTGTGGGAGTGAAAAATGAGAAAGCTTTTGTTGAAGTCGACTTTAAGGGGAGTTTTTTTGTGAGGGCCGAAAGGAAACTAGACGTTGGGGATGATGAAAGGAAGGCGAGCATTGGCACGGCTGCTTTTGGTCCATTGTTTTTGGTCGGTTGATTTTTCAATTGTTGTTTTCGTTCGGTGGCACACAGAGAGAATCAGTTAGGTGGTGGCGGCGGCTCAGTTATCCTTACCTATTTGAGTGACACCTGGACTCATAACCCACGTGATTTTTCGTTTACAGGGACTAAATTTAAACCTAGATCCCAAACTAACATTTTAGATAAATTTATTATTAAATCTTGTGATTAATGACAACTCACGTGTGGTTTTTTATATTCAATTTTGAGGCACGCTTTTCACATTAATCCTTCTTTTCCCAAAAGGCCAAAATCACACCGAGAGAGTTTCTACTTTCTATATCAGTGCGAAATTCGACTTCAGGTCTCTCAAAACCGTATTAAATGAGTTTACCACTAAGCTAACTGACACCCCTTTGAATGATCACATCTGAGTAGCACCTAATTATAGAAGAATGGCGATTAACAGGAAGAAATGATGATTTTACTTGCTATTAAATGATGGGAACGTGTGTTTTGTTACTTTCGACAGCAGATGAATTGTAATGGTAAAGTCAGCTTGTGCTCTAATAATGACTTAAATTTAGAAATTGAAGGCCTACTCGCAAATTCTGATATTCTCTCTCTATTCCGAAGTTATCACCTAAACCATCATCTCATATACCATTAAATTTGGTAGCTATGGACACCAATAAAAAATCATCTGGCTGATTGTTTATTCATAAGGAACGTTATTTCTCACCAACAAACAATACATTTTTACCAGTCATTTTTATGTCTCTTTAAGAATGTAATTATGGGATCCATTGCTACAATAACAAATCTTATTAATACCACACATGTTTGTAAGATTTGTTAGTAAAATTTGTTTGTGAATGTATCGTTTTCTTTTATTTCTATACATATTTTTCCATGAATACTTCGGCCTCATCGTACATTCACCCGTGTCTCCTCTAGCATTGTTTGATGTCCTGAACTCGCTGAAGACCAATCTTCCCATGTTAAGAAATATAACAGAAGTCCTTACGAGCTTGCTAATGATGGCATAGCGAAACTTGAGGCTAGAACTTGAGTGCAAAACCATGAAAAAACAGAAATAGACAGGCCAAAGCAAGGAAACTAAGGTGGAATTAATTGACTTTGAACTTGGCATTGAATTTATACTTTTAGAGGGGTACCGGCTTCTTATCTGAACATATATTTGATAGTCCTCCGAGATGTGATGCTCAAAGGGATCTTGAATTATTGCTCTGTGAGAAGGCCTGTCTTTTGAAGTGAACTGGTCATGGGGATGCTTTGAATCTTATATCCCGTTTTTCGTTGTATTTGTATCTCTTTTCAATTATTTTCGTCATTGGTTGGACCTGTATTTCTTACTTGTTCTCAGCAGCCACTTCCACTCATTCTTTATTCGTATGTTCCCGTCCCCTTAAGACTCCTCGTATGTATGGCCAGGTAATGTGTACATGGTCAGGTTACTCTTGGCCAGATTTATAGCTTCACGGTTCCTATATAACTTCGTTGGACCCCGCTACAGAGACAGGGTGGAGATAGGGAGGAGGGTTTCACGCATACCCCCTTTTTTTTTTAATACATATATATGTAAACAAATAAAATAAATGTGCCAATAACATATAATGCACAATGAGACAAGATAAACGTGTAAATAAAATTTTTTGGTGAGAAATTATTAATGATGAACCATTTATTTCTAATAAGATATATTTAATTTGAAAATAAAATAAAGATATTTTTGTTATAAATTATATAAATAAGTTTAATTTAATTTTTAATCAATTAAATTTGATGAATATAAATTTTAATAAAGAGATTAAAACTTTAATCTTATTATCTTTGTTATCAAAAAGTTAGAATGTCACATTAAGCAACTCCTCTAATTTACAATAATTATATTTCAATACAATTTGAAATTTGATTTTGATTGAAAATATTTGTAAGAAAAAATTAGATATATCATTTAATTTTAATTCTACGTTAAGTACTAAAAATAGAAGAAAAATAATTTAATACGATAACAATAGAGACAAATCAAAATTTAAAAAAATAAATAAATCAAAATCTAATATTATATGTTAAAATTATAGTTGTAAGATTTACTTTAAGAGAAAATGCAAGCAATTAAAAAAAAATCATAATAAAAATTTTGCAAATGTAACGACTGAAGAAATGTATTAATTTTAAATATTAACAATCCAACGTAGTTATGAATTCTCAACCTTATGCCTCTTTTTACTTAATTTTGCATAAAAATTATATATAAAATTATATCCTCAGTAATTTTAAAAAAATTCATACAATTAGATATAATAAAAAATAATATTTATATTAAGATATCAAATAAATATATGTAAAAATTAAAAAATATCAGGTGTATTTTAAAATTAAAAAGAAATTTAATTTTTATAAAGAAATTTAATAAAAAAATATTACGTAATTTTTGTAGATATATGGTGAGAAATTACTAAAAATGTAATAATAATAGTAAAAAGAAAAAAAAAACAAAATTGGGGTACTCTGTATGATTTTCAACATAAAAGATTTAGCGAAAATGGTTGAGTTGGAGATGCAAATGCCATCTTTTTGGAGAGGTCAATTACTGGACGAGCATAATTTTTTATTTGTGGGAGACCTAGAGTGATGTGTGCTGAATTCCGATTAGATCGCGCATAATATTCCCCCTATTGGAGCTTTGCTAACCATCGGGGTGTGCTGCCTGCAAGTTACTGGCAATTGAATGGCCAATAGGAACGCTCCACCTAGCCTCCACAAAATTTGTACCATGTATCGTTTTTCCCCTCTCTGCAGGGGAGCTTTCCGTCCAAAACTAGAAACTAGAAGCTGGCCTCGCCAACTGGCACTGAAGCAGTTCGCGTAGAGGAAATAAGTAACAAATTGGGATAAGCTTATAAATAGGTTTGCAATTTATATAATTTGTCAACGTGAGTCTGTAATTTTCAAATCGTCCAAAGAAAGTTGACAATTTTAATAATTTTGTCCATCTAGATTTTCCGTTAACTCCTCCGTTAGTTGGTTACGGTTGACGTAACACGCACAACCCACCGTGAATTGGTGGTGTCATTTACCCCCAACTCGAAAAACAACATGAAAATAAAATGAACCAGCCCATACTTTACAGATACTCCTAGAAGATATATATATATATATATATATATTTTAAATGAGGTCTAACAAAAATCGGATTTGATATATTTTCTGATAAATAAAAGAATAGAAGAGGTTAGATAAACATAAAAGATTTGATACACAAAACTTAAAATGTAAATGATAGATGCTTCAATGTAAAGTATGGGCGGGTTTTTGTTTGCATATTGTATGATTTTCACCTGAGGTGGTGCAGAATGCTCGTGAATTTCCCTTGGTTTTTAGTTTGTGCATAAAAGGTGGTGCCTTTATCTATGAAGCAAGATGAATCTATGCACTGGGACTCGTAAATTTTGCCTTCATTAATACCTGCTCTCTTAAAAAGGATGCTTAATATGCTTAATGGAGCTATACAAGATATGGGTTTTTTTCCCCAAAATTTCCGTGATAGAGGATTAGATGCTGTTTTCATTATAGCTCTGACCGCTGGATGTGATTTTGAAGTATTTCCCAGATGATTTTTGAGAGGTGTTTGATGAAATTCTTGTGAGAGACTTTGGTGGGAAGGCTATCCGTTCGTAGGCCGAAGGCGAGTGACTTGTATAAAATCATACACTTGTTTAATGCACCCCTTCTTGTTTTTAGATGAATAAAGCAACTCCTTTATCTAAACTGGAAAGCCAGCCGGGGGTCTGACTACTGCTATGTATGTACACTTGTTGATATGTATGTAGAATCTGACATTTTGGAGGGAGCTAACTATTTGTTTGAGGCTACAGAAGGGGAGCCTTGAGGAGCCACTGGGATATTTCAAGTAGATTTTGCCATCAAATATGGAACCTAATGATATAACCTTGTTAAGCATTTTTCAGCTTCTGCTAACCTGGATGCCTTTGATCTCTGCACATGGTTTCATGCATATATATAGACAAGAACATGAAGGAGTCGAGTAACAATGCTCTCCGGAGTCTGGATACGCAGGTCCCTTGACCTTTCCTCAAGAATGGCATGTGTTCGGTTAAATCAAAGATGGTACAACTTAATATGATCTATAATGAGCTAAATAACATGCTGGTTTGCCAGGTATTGATTTTCAGTACCGTACTTCAGTGATCTAAGGTTACATGGTTTCCCAACTTTGCAACACTTCGGATGATCCAGGCCATATAATGAAACAGAGGCCTTCGTTCATAAATATGGAAATGAAACCTGGTGGGACCATCTGGGTTCTCTCTGCTTGGAGCTATGTCCAAGACTTTCAACAGAGAAATTGTTAAGACGCTTTCATCATTTAGAAATTCCAAGATGTATCTCGTTGAAGGACTATAGGTGACAATCTCTGGGTCTTTGGAGAAGATAGTAAATTGTATTATTGCCAAGGAGGTAGCATATGATTGGGCAGATCGTATAATAATATAGTCTAGCTTTCAATAGATAGAACATAATTTGCATTACAAGGAGCCGAACTCTAAATACGCGAATACTCTGAAACTCTTATACAACGAAATCCCCATCTTTATTGACCTACACAGATAATGGATCAATGCAATTGCTTCTCAGATTACTTCTTGCACTGCAAACAAGTTCAGATTCGTAGCAATGGTTAGAAGTTGTCAAGCCTCACTGTTAGTGTTAGACATCTTGAAGGAGTTCTTTCTTGCTGTGGCCAGAACAGTCTTGTCCGCAACGATGAAATATGCCGCTCCAGCAGCTGTAATCCAAAGTATAATTTCATTAACGAAGGTGGTAAATGCAGGTCTCTTCATTTTTTGGGTAGGAATAGAATGGAAAAGAGGGAATTAACCTGTAGAGACAATGAGAGCTTGAGCAGTGTGATTGAGATTGGCTCTTGCCCAAGGCAGCATCCTCACACTGGCCAGCTGCATGTCATAATGAGCGTCAGAACAAGCGCTTTTGCTTTAGAAACTTGTTTATCTATTGGTCTCCCTAACTGCGTGCAGATAATCGAGAAAGTAGAGGTGGAAATGTGAGTTTGGAAGAGAAATTACAGTTGGAATGGCAGTGGCAATTGTAGCGGCAACAGCTGCCTTAGCGCCTGCAATCACGCCTTCTGTTGACCCATCAAAACGAATTGCTCATCAATATTAATCTTAAGAAACAAAAATCAGAACTGCTGAATAATTTGGTGAATTACACAGAACAGAGATTAGCATTCACAGAAATGAGAAACGAACCAAAAAAGAGAGAGAAGAGAGTGTGAAAGTGATTTTTAGCACCATTAGCGCGTGGTAAATCAGTCTAGAATCCATCAAGGCATGCACAGTCCATCAATCTCATAATGCCCAATGGATGATTAGTTGCAGTTATTTCTCCCCCATTTCGTTTATTGGCCTAGGAGTCCTACCATTGATATTATTATTAGTGGATCCGTGGCCTAGGATCAGTGATACCCCATGAACAAAGAGACCCCCTGCACCTTTAATCTCTTTATTTTACAGTGCACTTAATTAAAATGTCATCTCATTCTGTTTATCTGCTTTTGGGAGAAGTTGATGGTTCTAATTCTTGTACGGAGAGGATACCAAGAAGAGATGAGTTAATGGAAAAAAATTCATGGTTGCCGCGGTTTAGACCACGCGTCTGCGCGCAAATTAAAAGACAAAAAAAGGTAGAGACAAAGAGCTGAACTTTTGAAAGATTGTTCAAGGAAAGAAAAAGGTGCATGTATACCATGAGAGCAGCGCTTGGCCATGGCCAGCTTTTGGTCAATTGAAGCAGTGCTGATGCTCTCGAGAGGAGACTGAGCCACATTCTTTGCCATTGTAAAGATAACAAGCAAACAAAGGCTAATGACTGGAGTGAAAGGTGCTGATTAGATTGTCAGCTGCTTTGAAGCTCTGAAGTGAAGAGAAAGGGAGATTTGCTTGGATATTTATAAAGGTTCCTTAAGAGTAATTTAACAAAAAGACGCAGCCCCACGACCGAGGGTTGAGTTCGATGGTTTCACCTGAATTCTAACATCCAAAGACACTTGTTTTTGGCTTCGGTTTCGACTTTCTATTATGCTCGGTTGTTTGTATCTTTTCCACAGCTCTCCTCCCAAGACGCTCTGGACTTTCTTCCAAGCGAATAAAATTCTTTTTTTTTTTTTTACATCAAAAAAGAAAATTAGTTGAGAGGGACAAATTGTATGCTGAAAACACAGTAAAAGAGGTGCTTTGTACTTTAATTAAATCTACTTAATATGAGTGTGAAAAGAGGTGAAGACATCTGATTACTAATCTCTTTAATAGATCAAAGTTATTGTAGTAACCCAAATTAGTTTAGATGATTCCTTCGCGAGCGAATATGCACAAGAAAGAAAGCCGCTTTATCTATACGTTAGGTGCAGAGGACTGACATATTTTGAGTTGTTTTCTGTTCTGAATGAACTATGGCACATGGGTTCTACCCATAGACAACATTGGAGTACCTGAATCCGTGTTTCTAAATTTGATTATTTCGTACTGGACCTCCGGGGCTCGAACTTGATTAGGTGAAGTAAAAGAAGGCATTAAGATCTCACTTTCACCCACTACGATGTACGGATTAATATTTTTAACTGACACAGTGAGCCCACAAAATTGGGTATTGCGAACGAGAAGCCACTGGTTTGCTGCAGACTACAAGGCTGCTCAAAAACCATGGGTGGTCTTCACATGCTATGGAAATGGAAGCAAATGCACCAGATTGGCACACGTTTCTGAAATTAAAGGCCATGATCACGTGTGAGTTTCCTGCTGCAACAGACCAACGGGTTTCTCTTTCAGTTCGTGGTTTTGGCTTGAGTGGGGTAGCCACAGAAAGGTGGTTGCTAGATTTTACAAAGCACAGTGGCCCTTCCCTTTCATTTGATGGACACCTATGAACCTACGGCATTTATTTTTTGTCAATCATCAACTTTGTAGGCTCATAATAATGATAATTGGTTAATTTTTTAATTTAATATTTTATAAAAACAATTTATTATTTAAATAGTAATAATTTTAAATAAATTTTTATATTCAATTATACCATATTAAATTTAAACTTATATATTTATTTAAGAAAAAAAAAACGCTTTCTAAAAAATTTGAAAATAAATTAATAAAAAAATACTGATCCGATTAATATTAAATTCCTACATTAACGTGGACCTAGGGCCTTGCAGCGTGGGAAATTTTTGAGCTGATGTACCTGTCCAATATGGTCATAAACTGAACCAATTGGTTTGCTTCGAGCTATGTGATATGAAAAAATTCTTATTGTTCAAAACATATTTTATATAATTTTATTGGCCCAATTTGGGGACTTGCATTTTTTTTTCAAACCCACTCAACCTAACCCATTGCGTTCTACTTTACTTTACTTTTGAGTTTGGGGAAAAAAGGGTTAGGCACGAAATTTTGCCAGCAAACATGGACGTGAAGAAAAAAAAAAAAGAAAAAAAAAAACAAACTCAGTTGTAATATATATGAAGGGTTAGTGAACATGACCCATGCCTTGTCACAAACCATGGCGAGATCTGTTAAACTCGATTACTCGTTCGCAACTGAAGATGTAAAGCTGACGCTAATAGCTAATGAAGTACAATTAAAAACTGGAAAAATACTTGCTAGAAACAAATAAATGTAATTAATAAAATAATGTAAATATTATTATGATTTATGATGATGCAAAAATTGAGTTACAAAAAAAGAAAAAAGTTATAAAAATTTATCATTTTATTAATTGTACTCAAATGTGTGCGCTCGTTACTTCCTTAAAAATTTATAACTAAAAATCAGACAACACTTGAGAAAAAAAAAATCTGCGGTATCTAATGCATGAAAGAGGGGTTAGGTGTTGAATCACGTTAGGTGATGTTTTGCCAACTTCCCATGACTTGCATCTCAATTGAAATTTATAACGTTAGGTGTTGAATTATGTTACGTTTTCATTCAAATGTGGACAGAGTCAATAGTGTAATTCCAGGTCCTCCGTTAATTGCCACTCCGAAACGTATGGATATGGAGATTTCAATGTTCCGTAGATTTACATTGTGTTTGGAAGAGGGGAGGGGGGGGGGAAAAGGAAAGAAAGAGAGAAAGATAAAGAGAAATCTAACTCGAAAGATAAAGAGAAATCTAACTCGCAAAATTCATTTCTTTTCAAATTAAGAGAAAAATTATTAGTTTTTTATTTTATATATATATATATATATATATATATATATATTTACATATTTTATTTTTCTCTCTCTCACTTTTCACCATTCCTTTAAAAGAAAAATAATAATGTTATTCTTTTTCATTCTCCTTTTCCCAAAAACAAAAAGAGGTGATTTTTTTTTTTTATTTTACCTCCAATTTTTACTCTCCTCCTTTTGACTTTCTTCTCCTTCGCTCTCGTCCCTTGCTTTCTGATGCAAATGCAGTGTTGAACTACGAAAAGCTCGACTGCGCGACTGAACCGAGCCTCCAACCCAATGCGTGTGCTCTCTGCACGAACCCAACTGGACTGCCGCAGCGGGCCTTCTGTCCAAAAGTCCAGCGTCGGAGGCATAAAGCGGCCCAACCGAGCGCTTATCCTTTTTAACCAATTACTTGGCCCGGAATAAAGTCAAATTCAAGAACTTCCGAGTCTGGAGATAGCTTCTGCATATTACTCGTTCATCAATTAAAGTAATTGGGATTTGAAAATAGTTTTCAACAGGAAAAGTGGAAAAGAAACCTTATTAGAGTTAGTTTATTAGAGCAGGCATAAAAAAAATATAGTGTATTTCAAAAGAGAGACAATTAATTTTTGGGTAATATAATATATTTTTTCAAAAAATAAAATACATTTTGTTTGAAAGAGAATATATTGTTATTTTCTTTCTTTATTTCTTTCTTTAAAAAAAAAAAAAAAAAACCAAAAAGGCTCGGCAGACCCAAATATGGTCGTGTTCGGCTCGTCTTAATTTTCTTGAGTTCTAATCTCTCTGCCATTTCCGATCCAACTAAAAGCAAGAGCCTCCATCTCTGGGCATCCCCTCCCCGTCTCGCTCAAGTCTCTTGTAAATCGAATCGATCTATCGTAAGGGAGGGGTTGTTAAATGGAACAAAATGATTGAAGACCGCGAATGAGAGAGAGAGAGAGAGAGAGAGAGGGATTCAGTTTCCCGAATGGTCTGATTCTCCGTATTAAAAAAGACTTACTTTTGTTTATTCGTCCATTGCTTTCCTTCGGTTCGTACTCGGATCTGACTCTGTAATTTCTGCTTAATTTTACATCTCTTAGTTCAAACGATTTTGTTTGTTATTTTTGAACCCCTTCTGTGCCTTGCTTTTCTTTTTTTTTTAATGTTGTGAGGATTCAGTTTTCTGAGCTCTGATGATTTTATGTCGGTTTTGCTTGTTTAGATGGTTTTGGTTTGTAATTTCGATGTTTCCTTGTGTTTTCGCTTTAAAGGTTTTTTTTTTTAGCTGTTATTATTATTGGATTCATATTGTTCGAGTTTAAGGAAGCTGTTATTCTTAATGCAATTGGTGGCTGAAAGCGAATTTGAATCTACCCAATTAGTTGAACCTTCACATGTCATGTTAGTTTACACCAAGTCTCTTTGTTAGAATCATCTTTAGTATTTCTCGAGGCCTATTTGGCGATATAAATGAATTAGTTGTAGATATGCTGCTGTCTGGAGGTGGAGGGAATTTCCTTTTGGTAGGTTAGGCTTTTGAATAGCGTTTTTGGCATGAGATTCGTGTTAGTGTCAGTGCAATATGAAGACTCATTACATGTGTATGCTTACGCACATACATTGCATATTGGTAGTCTTGTACTTCATACTGTTATGTATTTGGAGCTTTTAGAGGGAGTGGGGTTGGGGAGTTATGTTGGACATGGGGACCGTTATATAGGTATTCTCTCAGTTAATGTAAGGTACTATTGATGTTTTTTGTGTGCATGAGATTGGAATTAAGTATCAGGTTGCCTTGTGAATGATCTATGTGTTATTTCTTATATCTGTAATCACTTTACCTAAGCAGAGTAAGAAGAATCAATCTTTTTTGGTCCATTGTCAATATTTTTGAGGTCTCAGCATGCCAAAGGATAGAAGAGATAGATCCAGATCTTTTGATAGGCACAGGGCATCTCCTTACAAATGCAGCTCCAGCCATACAAGACGATCTTCACCAAAATTCCCTTTAGAAAATGAAGAAAGTAGAAAGGAATGGGAGGAAGCTAGGTGTCCGGTCTGCATGGAACATCCTCACAATGCTGTTCTCCTCGTGTGTTCCTCTCATGAAAATGGCTGCCGACCTTACATGTGTGACACAAGTTATCGTCACTCTAATTGTCTTGACAAGTTTCGCAAGTCATTTGTGAAATCCCCTTCAGCTACTCAACCAGACGACAGTATGCTTACCTCTACAAACTTGTCCACAGTTTCAAGGTCAGAGTCAACTGTTACAGAGTTGCAAGCAGAACGGAATGAAGAAGGGTCTCTATCCTCTGGAATGATTTCGTGTGACAAGGAGGTACAATCAAACTTAGTATGCCCCCTATGCCGTGGGCAGATAAAAGAGTGTATTGTTAGAGAGCCTGCTAGGCGATTTATGAATGCAAAACGAAGAAGTTGTTCCTGCGAGACTTGTGATTTTATTGGAACCTATTCAGATCTCAGGAAGCATGCAAGGCTTGAACACCCGCTAGTTCGACCATCAGAGGCTGATCCACAGCGGCAACGTGACTGGAGGAGGCTTGAGCGTCAGAGGGACCTCGGAGATTTGCTCAGCACACTGCAATCTTCTGCTGGAGAGGAGAATGGTGATGATTCCATCTTGCCTATTGATGATGGTGGTTGGCTTACTGTATTTTTCCTTATTAGAGTTTTTCAACCTGGATCTAGTCCAAGAATTAGCAGCTGGCCTGGTATGTCAAGAGCTGGTGCACAACCGAGTTTCAGAAGGAGGTCTACACGACTTTGGGGGGAGACGCATGACGGGGAAACTGCTTCCTCTTCCAGAGAAGAGAATAATGATTCCTCAGATGGTGGATCTCCTCCTCCGAGGCACAGTGAGCGTGCCCCGCGGTGGACACCAGACGATTGGTGAATGCAGAAAATCACAGGGTCTGGTTCATTGCTTCCTCGAGATACTCCAACGGTAAATTGTGCTTAGAGATCTGTACATGTTTCTGGACTGCACGTGGTGAGAATGTATGTGAGTTACTTAAACTTTGCTTTGATACAGGTGGAACAGAAAATCGAATTGAAGTTTAGCTCAGGCGTTGGATTTGGTTCTGCCAAGCGGGGCAGTTTTGCTTGGAGTGGGGTGAATGTTGAACAGCAGAATGAACAAAATTGTAATTTGAGAAGCACTGACATTTAAGTAATTTATATATATCCTTGAATCGGCGGCCCCCTTCATTTACTTTCCTTGTCTTTACTGCTGTTGAGCTACATATCCTGGGCGCTGAATCAATGGCTTGCAATAAATTTGTTGATTGCTGCTTATTTAATGCATCTTATATACCATTTGGGCTACAGCTCAGCCAACGCAGCCATTAAGGTCCGTCATTATACCGTCATTATACAGCCAATGGACAACTGGAGTATGAAATACCATGTAAACTCTCTGTGAATCACGATTTTTTTTCAACTAATTTTTCTATTCTATACTTGTCTCTTTATCTCCTGTATATGCTATGACTAGATTTTTCTTTTGGTGTAAAATCCCTTTTTATTTTTGTTTTGGGAGTTTATTGAGAGATTTATTAAGTTATAAGTTACATAATATAGTAATTTTTTGTTTTTTGTTTTTGGAGGGAATACGAAAAAAGAAAAATACTCTGGGTAGGAAATCGCCTTGTTCTACGGTACTTGGAATCAGACAGCACAGGTAGGCATCAGGAATGGATAAAACAAACTGGTCGAGGTCCAGAATTCTGTGACCTGAAACCCACATTAAAAGCAGGGCTCAGGTGGAGAGATTTGTTTTTAAAGGTTTGTGGGGACTAGAGATTTGTTAGGCCGTTTGTTGGATCAATAGGCCCGAGTTGCTGTCAATGATATAGGCCGTTTCTTAATAAGTGAACAAAATTGAATTTATGGGCCGGATAGATGGCAAACAGCCACTCAGTTAAGCCTCCTACCATTTCTAATCTGATTTCATCTTCTTCTTCCTCCTTTTCTTTTTTCATTTACAAATATGGTCGCACATCCGTTCCGTTCATTTATACGATAATAAGGTCAGGATCAAGAAGAAACAAAGGCGGAGGGAAGCAGAGGCGCAGAGAAGAGAAGGGCTTGGTAGACGGAGTTGGAACGCAATCGTTTTATACTTCTTGGAGCCCTGTGGCTTTGAACTTCGAAAGAATAAACGTTTGCTTTCAAATCCTTGCAACGCTAAATTGTTTCGAGGAAGACTTTAATTTATGTTTGTGTGGCTGTTTGCCTGATATTGTTACAAGCTCGTTACATTCTTTCAAGTTTTCTACTGTACTTTTACTCCAGTTTCATCCCATTTGTCTGCGTTTAAATCTAGAAAGTAGTTTGATGTAATTGATCATTCGCCCACAACGTTGCGTACGCAGAAATTCTCGGAATGGAAATGATTTCTTCACCATCAACTTCTCCAGGCCATCCGCTTTAACTTTATTCCCAGCAGAACTTGGTACTTTTCCATCTTAAGCATGTTACCAAGCTACCCGGGCCAACTCATCCAAGGAAAATACTTAAAAAAGGAGTCAACTTAGAAGTATGTATAGCATCTCAAGATTTAGTTGTATGATGGCCTATCCGAGTGTGGTGTATTTATTGGCTACTATGAGATTCGAGCATTTGTTCATCGCACTTATCTATGATGATGATAATAGCATTAAATGACAACTATTACCGCAGTTAATTTCAGGGATAAATTTTCAAACATATCAGGGAACCAAATGATGTACAATCCTGTGACTTGCATATGCCACCTAATTTTTGAGTACACCATCACCACTAGGTTAAACAGAGCGGACCCAACACCTATCACGTGTAACATGGCCAGAACCAGTTTTGGCTACTAAATTCGTTCCTTCAAAACGAATACAATTTCTTGGCTCCACTATTTTGCCCCTCTAAGCCATGGCTCAGTGATCACGCATGGCATCAGATCTTGAAGATCAACCCTCGAGGCCAAATTTGGAAGTTAACCAAGCACACACCTCATCCATCTCTTGAGGGATTGTGTAGTGACCAAGCCTGCATGGTTGGCAATAAAGTCAGATTTCATTGTGAATAATTGAGATTCAGAACAAAGAGTTTTGCACGGACAGCTCCTACTACATACCCATTGTATGCTTTGAATGTCGTATCCTGGAAGCCTGTTGAGCCTAAAACCCGCGAGGACTTCTCTCCAAAATTGAAAGGAACCACGTCATCACCTAAGATAAAATCAGAAAAATAAATAAGTTTTGAGTATCTGCATTTCCACATCACGCGTGGCAGTACTTGCAGGTCTTTCATGATGCAATGAGAGAAGACATAATAAAGCTATTGAGTCCAATTTTTTGGATGTCCAAACCTTTAGTTTAAGCCAATAAAATAAAACAAAAAAGGGATAGACATTCAAATACGAGAAATGGCCCCCGTCATAGATGATCACAGCTACTTGAAATCCCCAATTGCGAAGAGAGATAGTGAGAAGCAAAACCTTGGAATAAGGTTGCACATCAACCATAGCATTTGACCCTCTTAGGTTATTTATCAATCTTCCGATGGACCATTTCCTTGTAAAGATATTAGATACATAACCTAGAAACCTAGTAATTCACCTAAGCTCTCAAACAATCTTAAGGGAAAAGAAAACTAAAAATGAATACTGATTCTATGAAAACACTATGTTTGCATTCAACTTGGTCAACTTAATGAAACGATACATTACTAGCAATTCTTGTGGCAAAGTGATGGAAGACTGAGTCTCTAGCTGACCTAGAACTACAATCAACCAGGAAACATCTAATTTCACCAAACTATTACATGATAGCCTTGTTGAATGGCAAGATCTTAGCTTAAAAAGGAACAAGAAGATATGACGACAAGCTAACTTAGTAACCAACTCAGCAGCAGACGTTTTGTTGCTCAATGACATGTTTCCTTCAACGTAGGCTATAAGGCATTCACACACTTCCACATTTGCCCCTCAATGAAGAGACAGAGAGATAACAGACTTGGGTGCAAATAATAGAGGTACAAGTACCTTTGCCATGACAAAGCAAAATGGGCAATGATCCAGCACGCCCTGCAGCTTCGTTGACTCCTCCTAGTTTGTTGCTCAAGTTCCTAAAAAAAGGTACAGGGATTGGAGTTGACAGGGAAAGCATTTTAGTGAAAAAAGAAGTAAAGAGATGTGCAAAAAGATGAAGAAACAGTGGTAAGTAGCCCAACTTTGAACATGGAAGCCAGCCACTTAGTCCTACAGCTCCACTCAAGTTTGCTGGATATGGGTCACCATTTGCATACTTCCCTAAAGCAAAGCATATTCCAGAGTATAGGGCAGTGGCTGCACCCATACTGAAGCCTCCAACACCTAGTTTGACTGTAAATAGAAGATTTAGAAGGTTAGAGAGAGATTGAGAAAGAAAAATAAGCCATTCCATAGATGACTCAGCATGGGTTGTGAAATGTTAACCAGTCCAAGCCATTCATGTAAATGTATTATCTAACCCTTCAGATTATGTTCAGAATCAACTATCACCCTTGGGTTATTCCCATGGATGAAGTTTCCATTAACATCATAATATCCAATGAGAGATAATTCCAATAACTGCATGATAGAATGATAAATAGTTACAAGAGGAAACCTACTGTCAGCTGGCTCCGTCGAAAGCAAGTTTGCAACATGGGCTGCTGCAGCATCCAGGCCCTCTATATCATCAGCAGCAGCTTCTGACAGCTCACTTACATCAAACCCTGATTTCAATCACTTCGGTATATCAGGAAATTTCATTTAGCATGAAAAAGTGCTGTGGCAGAACTCAGGACACGTTATTCTTCATTGGATTGTTTTTTAGGGCACAGGCAGTTATGACAGTAATTTTTAATAAGAATAACAAAAAAAAAATGTTTTTAAGATCATTTAAACTTACAAGCTGTGGATGGGAAGCCACCAAAGACACTTACTGGTTGAGTTGGAGCAGTCGGGCATATCCATTTAATCTGCATCAAGCACTTACAATCAGCCTGCAGATACCAATCATTGAAATTGAAAGAAATTGTGCATATACATGTATCCGGTGTATTTTCTAGCATACTTATCCCTACATTTCGAAGGGGGAGGGTCTCCAGGAGCTGGGACCAGCTGCCAAAAAAGATTAAACACCAAATAAGAATCTAAAGTTTAGTCAATTGATAAATGAAAATGTTATGTTGCTGGTGTCCCTTTATTTTTGAGATATGGAGAAGAAAAATGTGCCAGAAGCAAATTCTTCTTCATAAAAAGATTTTTAACACACATTGTAAAATTGTTTAGATAAACACACAGGACACTAGATTAGCATAAGAAATAGACTCATTCATGAAACATAACATTGATGAAACAACAATTATTAACATTTGCAATCAGGAATTCTTCAAAACCCAAAAATTCCAGTCTTTCCAATAAATTGCATTAAAACCCCCCCGATGAGGATCGGTGGCACAGACAATTTCAGGGTGACGTACAGAGTAGAATATCAACCAGTGATAAATGCGAAGGAGGAGGTGACGATTTACCTGGAGCCATTATCACCAAGGCCGTGAAGCCAAACCACGGTGGCCTGGTGTTTACCTTTGGGCCTAACAACATAGGTCCTCCCAAATTCAAATGTTCTCCTAACAGTTCTACCGCCTAAAACGATGTCAGAGCCTAATCAATGGGAAGAAGAATGAAAATTTTCTCAACAAAAAATGTAACTTTCGCAATTTAATTTTACCAATGAGATTCCTTCACCCAAGAATCAAATCAAGATCCAAATGGGTATTACTAGAGCATGGGAAAACTGAAAAAGGGAAATAAACTAACCAGAAGCCATGGAAGGACCAGTAAAACTCATATTAGGCACCCTCCCTACAAAGATTGCAACACCCAACCCCAAAAAAAAAGGAGAGAAAAAAGATTATATCAGTGATTACAAAAATCAAAGAACCTGCAATAACTAGAGACTTACTGAGATTTCTTTTTCACTTCAATTCTTTACCTTCAAAAAAGAACAAATCATTAAAAAATGTAATTACAACTAATCAAAAGTTAAAATTGATATTTTAAAGAAAAGAAAGTGAAGCGGACAATTGAAAGGGCAAATCAACGAGAGAAACCTTTGGAGTTGCTGTGGAGACTTCGAGGCAACAGAGACGAAGAGGCGTGAGAACCTAACAGCCCGTACTCGTCAGACCAAACACAAAACACTATTTCCTTCGTCTGTCTGTTTTTTCTTTTTGGTTTATTTGCGGGGTTTTTTTTTGCTTTCTTTTTTTGTCAGAACAAACACGGCATTAAATATGGGCCTACAGATCACAGGAGCAGATTTACCCTTTGAGTCGGAGTCAAAAATGGTGGGCTGATTTGGCATAACCGACCCAACATGAATGGGCCTCCTAATTTGGGCATAACCCAAAGCAATTGACCCATTAGTACAAGCATTGGTTGGGGGACTGCTATGCCTCTAATGATCCAGAAATAAAGGATTTGTGCATCAGATTTTATTTTATTTTGTTTGTTTTGTATTTATTTATTTATTCTTCTTTTATTGCCGTTATACAACATTATAGATTAATTTCCATACATCCTCTTGCTTCTATTTTTATTGTTGGATCGAAGACAAGCTATTCATCTTGTAACTAAAAATTATTTCCAAGAATTTCCTCTTTACGACCTCGTCGGAATATGTGAAATATGTTATGGTTTGACTTCTTTATATATTATTAGACCACAAAATTTCTAGTCTGATTGATGGTGAGGCCAAGACCTGAAATTTTTGTTTTTTTTATTATTCTTTTTAACATCTGCTCCTAATTGCCTGCGATTAAATATTAATTAAAAATAATGCATGCACAACTTAAAAAATTGGACCTAAATATTAGTTTGGGCTCGACTCACCACTTAAAGGGAATGTTGGAGCCCGGTACTCATGCTGGTTTAGCAAGGGCCCATTTCAACTAACCGAGCGCGTTGATGGCTTGCAGCCCTGAGTTTAAAGGTGTTCGAGTGTATGATCCCTGTTTTTGCATTGCAAGTGCTTTTAGTAAAATCTATTACTATATACTTTTTGTTTTGGTTCCGGGTTCTCCGAAATTCCATGTCAAAATTCAAAAATAAGAAAAAAGTAAAAAAGCAAAAACAGAAAAACAATGGATAAAAATGTCTGCTAAATATAATTATGAAATAATTCTCCGTTAACTAAAGTTTCTTCTGAAATCCTGTCTTTATTTAATTTACAAAGCCCGCTTGAAATACAGCAAGTTTACTACATGTTTCATCAAATAATCTAATGGATGCTGCTGAACATTAATTTTCTTAACTAGAATTTACACTTTCCCCCGACAAGAGAGGATGCGGAGGGTCAGAGCACAGAGAAATGGAACAAGTGGGATGACATGAACAACATTTTCTCCTAGCGGATTCGGATGCTGCAGAGCAATCTCCTTCTTGCAGGTCTCATCCGAAACGGGATTATAAATTGGCAAGTCAGTAGCTACAGTCTTCATAGAAGCAGCAGTGGCAACTGATGGAGAAAGGTTGATCGTGAACTCGTTGGATGAACTCGTGCCAGTACCTGATGGCCTATACATTCTTGAGACAGAGAGGAAGGCGGTTCGGTCAAAGTGGGATCGATGACCTCAATAGGAGATTGATAAGATTCTATCCATTTATATAAGTACATAAAGGTAGAGGGAAAGTAGTAAACATTATGGTATTGAGATTTTAAGCATTGCCCGAAAAAACCAAAATTTAAGGAGACTACTTTACTTCGAGAGCCAGAAGCAATGTGAAAGTGGAGGAGTACTGGTGATTTCGGACTTTGTATGAGTTGACAATCGAGAGTGTTACGAGCTTTTAACAGTTGACACACGTTAGTCTGCCGGCTAAACTTGCAAACTGCTTCCAGATCAGTCATTAGTGCACGCATTTGAATGTGACTAGAGACTATATAATAAGAAGCCCCATAACTTTTTAGTTAAAGGGTGGAAAGTTACACCAAGTGGTTATTTATCAGATTGTTCCGCTATACGGATGAGGCAGGGATGTTTATTATTCTGTTGACTAATCCCATCAGATCTAAACCGAAAAGAAAACAATTGACGGATGTTTATAATTATCATTTATTGCGAATAAAAATATCTGTTTGTATTCAGCATAATAACAATAAAAAAAAATAACCAAGATATTGAGCACAATGTAATAAGAAAATCAACCACAAAGAACCAAGTTGATTAACCGTACTGCTTCCTGCCACAAGATGACAGCTAATCAGGCAGGCCAAAGTTGAGGACAAAGAAGGGATGAAGAACACATGATTTCTCACTACTGTGCGATGATTTACCACAAAACTGCTGCAAAGACAATTTGCAACCGTCTATTTCTGGTGTACAATGTACAACAATGTAATAATTGGAAGAATTACCAAAGACCTACACTCCAGATTATAAAGTCAAACAAGCATAGAAACACTGCCAATATTTCTTGAAACTTCAAGCTGCCAAAGTAGCACAAAAAAGCTGATAGATTCTATCCGACATGTTCTCAGACGCCTGTGTGTCTTAGACTGCAGTAAGCGCCAAAACTTGCACCATGTCCCTCTCATGCAGACCCTGAAAAAGTGGAGAGATACACATAGATGTCACTGCTTTAAAGTGCCGATCAAGCCAAACATTAAATGTTGAATAACAAGAGACTATGCTTAGAGTTAAGAGATGCATCGTTTTTAATGCTCTATGCCAAACAATGGTCTCACCCTTCTCCAAAAACCTCTTTGACTAGGGTGAAGTAATCAAGTTGACCACAAATTTGAAAGAAAAGGCTCATCTAACTCGAAGTTATAATGTCAGAAGATATCCTATTTTTCTCAAAGATGGCATCAAAGAAGAAGCTCTTTTAATAGTTATTGACAAAATTTTGTCCGATTAAAAAGCTTCTAATTAAAAATTTTTATGTCTAATTCACTAACAAGAGGTTCGGGCACATTAGTTAACACACTGGACTCTATGCCAGCTTAAGTTGTGTGCATGCACAAGACTCTGTGCGTGATCAGGTCCTAATAACATCTAAGATGAAGATGAAAATAAGGCCAACATCAGGAAAAAAGGCACTAAACAGTAACACCATTATAGATCTATGGCTCACGCAGAATAAACATATCAGAAGCCACAAGATGTACCTCTGTTAATGTCAAACTTCCAATTTCTCAGCTATTTCCTTTCTCACTCAATATAGAACCTATTTCTGACTGGTGGTAGCAATTTGCCAGATGACTGTCTGATCTCGCAGCCAAGATCAACCTCCATCAATCTATGGTTTTCCTTGGAACGGTTCATCATGAAAGACACACTCAAATTATCTCCTTCACTAATGCCAATAGGAGGATGTAAGAGGAAAACCTGTTAAATAAACACAACAAAAAATTACAATCAGAATGCAACTGAATCGGAAACCATCATCAAAATATGCATAAGCACCATAGAAACATCAACGATTCCCTAAATAATTCATGCCATAACAACATGTGGGAAAATGTGTGTGTAACATAATAAATAACAATGCTTTGGAATGTAGTAAGCCAGACTTTTTCTCCCATCTTTTAAATGCATCATCAAGTATCTTGTCATACAAACCTGCTGACCCCAATGTGTGCCATTGTCTGAGCTAGGAGCTGTTGTCAACTCAACTTCTCTCTGAGTTGGATCATCCATGCTTCCCTGATGTTCCAGGGACAGAAAAACATCAGATTATGCAGGTAAATAAGATATACAACAACAGATTTGTAACTGGTTTTGATGCTCAGCTTACTCGAAAATGGACATCAAACCATCCAGCAAATCCGCAGAGTCTTGTGTTCTCCAAGGTGATAGATGACACAAAGTTTGATCTGACTTCAAGAATGTCATTCACAGCAGCAGTTAAACAATCAATCTCCTTTACAACAGCAGCTGTTCCTATAACTTGATGTGGATGAAGGTTTTGCCACATTGATGTCTACAGAAATTTTATAGCAGGTCCTTTTAAAATGTAGAGCATACTGAAAAGACACCATTAATCCACAGGCAGAAGAAGCATTTTTTATCATGTCATTCGCACAACGAGAATAAAACATAGTAGCACATGTTCAGGTACAAATGAAGGTACGAGAAACAGGTTAAAAACACAAAGGCATGGATGAAATGACTAACTGGCAATGCACAGTTCAACAAAAGGTTCATCCAAGTTGCCATTAGAATTGCAGGATCAATCTGAGGTGTGTTCAGAGAAAATGTGGAAATGTCCCATTAAGCAGCAAATTCTTTTGGAAAGATATGTAAACAGAACAGAAATCTAGCTCAGTTAACTAATTGCCTGGCTCTCTCTCTCTCTCTCTCTCTCTCTCTCTCTCTCTCTCGTCTCCGCAGGTGTATGTGCATGTGCATGAGTACGTGTCTATACCCAGAAAAATTGCCTTTCTGCTTAAATAAATACCCGTAATATTTAAGATGTTAATTCAAAACCAACCTGTAGATAATATTTTCTTTGCTCTTCCTTGAAAGGCATAGTCAAAACACTCATATCCACTCCGTAATACGTTTTGGTATCTTCCACAAAAGTATACCAATCATCCATTGCTCCATCATAATCATCCTTTTTTTTATCTCCTAATCCAGACCTCATAGGTGCCATCCACATGCGAGCATGACTTGGATACCTGTGAAATTATGACAACTTGCCAATCATGGTACTGCTAATTGAGCATACAAATAAGTCAGCTCCTAGACCAAATAGATACACCAAGAACAACCACAATAAAAGCAGCACCAATGAAAAAAAAAAGAGCATCAGCAAAGGCATCTATTAGAAAGACAAAAACAAATGAAATGAATGCAACCATTGTGAAACACAAAATCGAATTGCATACATGATTCCACCAGGCTTCAACCAGCGGTCACGAGCACATATCACTGAATCAAACATAGATTCACGCAGAAGAAAGTATCCCATCCACTCCGAGATGATCACGTCAACTGCCATGAATGTTACAAACAACTCAAATTTACAACCATCATGGGAAAGGACAAAAGTTTTCCTTCATTGAAAACTACAACTAAAACCAATGTCTGGACCTTTCTCTGGCAAGGTGACATCCTCCATGGAACTCTCAATCACTTCAACCACATCCTGAAGATTATGTGCTTTGACTAATGCACGGGCATGCTCTGACATTTTAGTTGCTTCTACTGCATAAACCTTCCTAGCACCCACTTGCGCTGACCATAAAGCCAGAATGCCACTCCCTGTTCCGACATCCAGCACAGTCTGCACCACATTTCGCGCGAGTCAGTTCAAGATCTACTCAAACTCCGCTTTACATAATTTTTTTTCCCCAATTCCGGTTCGTTAAAAATAGAAATAAATAGCCAAAAAGAAAATTTAAAACTGAAAAAGGAATCAAAGTTCTTCAGCAAAAAAACCTAATAAATAGTGAAGTGACTATGAAGAGGTACCTTTCCATGGAAGTGGTGCTTGTTGTGGAAAATGGCATTGAAGTAAGCGTCCATGCGGACTCTATCGGAAAGCATCTCTTTCTGGTGATAGAGAAAGGCGTACGTGCAGAAGTAATTCGCGAAATCCACTCCTTTGTCCACCGCCACCACTCCGCCTCCGGCCGTGCGCTCTCCGGCTACGCCGCCATTCTGGTGGCTGCCCATCCTTTGTGATACGCCGGCTCGCGCCTTCTTTACTCCCCGTCCGTCTCTATCGTTGCGCGCCGTTTAGTTGGGATGTCGGAGAGAGGTGAATTAAAGCAGGCTTAGGGACTTTAGGGCAACGCCGCAACACGAGGGAGGAAAGAGGAGGTGAGATAGTCCGTAGTTGGCGTTTTTTGGGTCAGTCCTCAGGATTGGACAACAATAACGCCACGTCAGCTACCTCGCAATACTCGTTTCTATTAGCCATTTTCATTGGTTGATTTTGACTTCATCTGATGTTTGCGGAACACACAATCCTTCTGACATTTACATTGGAAATAATAATTTCTAAAATGCGCCGCCTGACATGTCGGTTGATGGGAGGGAATCGATCAACTTGTCGGTACAGGAGACATCTCGTTCTTTGACATTTTTGGGTCCATTGAGTGTGGGCCGTGGGCCATCAATATGAAACGCTTCGAATACTAGAGTTTCGGCCTGTATGGCCCGAACAGAAATAATAATATAACCGAATTTTCGGAGTATCCGCTATTTTAATTCTAAATTTTTTAAAATTTTTACAGTTAAATCCTCTACCTTTCAATATTTTTAATTTAATCTTATATCTTATCAAAAAATTTTAACCGAATTCTTTCGTAGATAAAATTTGATCAAAATGTTAAATATTGTAGTTTGATTAGACAAAAATTAATAAAAATATATATATTAAATTACTGTATCTCACGTTCCGCTCGGAAAAAAATACAAACATGCTCCGCACAATGAAAAAAAAAATCTAAATTCATATTCTTCGTTGCCCTTTTTCTGAAATTTAAATTTAACAAAAATCACAATTTTCGTCAGAGAGATTTGTTTCTCTGGTCCTCTTTCATCTATTGGGTTTGCGTCTCTTAGTTTAAAAATATGCAAACCCCTTTTGTAGATCGAAGAGGTTGGTGAAAGGCCCCTTCGATTTCCAGCGACTCTACCCAAGATGCGGAACCTTGGGCCCCACATTCTCGCTTCTAAGCGACGCAGTCTCGCAACTATTGGCAGCCCTTCTGCTCTTTCCATTGGATAACCGATTCAAAAATACCCCGCGATGCTCGATCTTGCTGATGTCCACTTGAATCTCCGGAACTTGAGCGACATGTTGGTGATAAAAGTGATGGCGGTGGTAGTGATCCTGTGCGAGCACGGGCACGATCTCTTGTATTTATCTAGATATGGGAGGAGTGGTGTTGGCAACGAGTGTGGGCAACGGTTTCGGGTTCTTGCAATATGACGTTGGGTAAAGAGAGAGATGGACAGGAGCCGAGGTTACGGAAGAGCTGAGGAAGGGGAGAGTGAGTGAGTGGTGTTTCTGCCTTCTTTTTGGACAATCTCGTGAACAAGAGACGATTTATTAGAAAGAGAGATTGATTTTGTCAGTTGAACGAGTTAATCACATGAAGAAGATAAGTGACTTCAATTTGGGGTCTTTCATACAGTAACCCTATGTTTATTTATTTATTTATTTATAATTTTTGTCATAAATGGCAGCAATACACTTTACTTAAATGTCATGAAGATTTTCATAATCTACCAACTACATCACAAAATAAAAAGAATAACTCAAAAATTAGCTATTCATAATAACCACGTTAAAAAAAAAAAAGAATTAATATTTGTACGCAGTAAATTTACAAAAGATTTTTTAGGCTTGGTCTCAATGCTTTCCTAGAAGCAGTGGTGGCCACAGATGATAATATGTACAGATGATATATATGTATGTCGATCTCATAAGTGTCCCTATTTGCTTCACAAATGGTAGTAGTGCACTTTACATAGAATGTCATCAAGATTTTCATAATCTGTCACTTGCATTACCAAAATAAAAAGGATAATACAGAAATTAACTATTTACAATAGCAAGGTTAAAAAAAAAAAAGGATTAAAATTTGATGTAGTAAACTTACAAAAGCCTTTTTGGGCTTGTTTGCAATTTTATCTTGGGAGTAGTGGTGGTTATAGATGATATATATATGTACATGGATCTCATCAAAGTTCCTATTTGCATTATTAATGGTAGTAGTACACTTGTTATATTTCTGTGATGAAGATTCGTTATGGGTTTTGCTTCCTTTCAATGGATCACTATGATACGCAATGACTAATTAATATATATAGCTGTTGAGTTAAACCTTCTTTTCTCTCTACTTTATAAGAAGCTTCTCCTCTTACCTTGCACTCCACACTAGACCATGTCTTCGACTTTTTAGCTCGTGGTAGTTCGATCGAGATGGAAGCGAATGATCTTCACCCTCCCTGTCGCTGTTTTTACGTGAATGTCCATTCTATTAACGAAGCATATCCACTTACTTTACATAGGACGTGATCAAGATTTTCAAAATCTGTCAACTGTATTGCAAAATAAAAAGAATAACATAGAGATTAACTATTCTTAATAATCAAGTTTTGACCCCTCTCCAAAAAAAAAAAAAAAAGATTAATATTTGTACGTAGTGAACTTACCGAAGCCTTTTTGGGATTGGTCAAGGCGTTATCCTAGAAGCAGCTGCGGCCATAAACGATATATACGTACGTTGATCAAACCAGTGTCCCCATTTGCATCATAAATGGAAATAGTGCACTTTACTTAAAATGTCATTAAGATTTTTATAATCTATTAACTGCATCATAAAATAAAAAAATAACATAGAGATTAGCTCTTCACAATAACCATATTTAAAAAATAATAATAATATTTATCTGTAGTAAGCTTATAAAAGCTTTTTTAGGCTTGGTCATCGTGTTATCTTAGAAGTAATGGTGACAATAGATGACATATGCACCTCGATCTCACCAGAGTTCCTATTTTCTCCATTAACGGCAGCAGTGCGCTTGTCTCATTTTTGTGATGGTGACTCGTTGCGGGCTTTGTTTCTTTTCGACGGATCATTATGGCATGCAATGACTAATTAATATATATAACTGTTGAATTAAACCCTTTTTTTTTTTTCTCCACTTCATCCATTTCACACCACACCATGGCTTTAACTTTTTAGCTCATGGTAATTCGATCGTGGTGAAGGCGATTTATTTTCACCTATCTTGTTATTGTTTTTGTATGGATATCCATTCTATTAGTGAAGCTCAAACTTTGTATAAAGTGGATATCTTTTATCCACTTATTTTACATAGGATGTTATTAAGATTTTCAAAATCTATCAACTGCACTCCAATATAGAAAGAATAACATAGAGATTAGTTATTCTTAATAATCAAGTTTTGACCAAAAAAAAAAAAAGGGATTAATATTTGTATGTGGTGAACTTACCGAAGCCTTCTTGGACTTGGCCTTGGTGTAATCTTAGAAGTAGCGGTGGCCATAAACGATATATCTATAGGTCTTGCTTCATCAATAGTAGCAATGCACTTTACTTAGAACGTCATCAAGATTTTCAAAATTTGTCAATTTTACAACAAAATAGGAAAATTAATGAAGAGATTAACTATTCACAATAACCAACATTAAAAGAAAAAAAGATTAATACTTGCATGCATTAAACTTACTAATACTTTCTTGGACGTAGTTATGGTGTTATCTTGAAAGCAGCAATGGGGATAGACGATAAATATGCACGTCGATCTCACCAGTGTTTCTATTTGCTTCATCAATAGCGGGAGCGCCCTTGTCTCATTTCTGTGACGATGACCCGTTATGGGATGTTTTCATTTGATGGGTCTCTAAGATATGCAACGACTAATTATTATATATAATTGTTGTGTTAAACCTTTTTTCTCTCCACTTCATAAGGAAAATTTTTCCTTTTCCTTCCATTCTATACCACACCATGACTTTTAACTTTTTAATCCACAGTAATTTGATCGTAGGCAAAGCGACTCATCTTTACCCTTCATTTCATTTCATTGTTTTTGCGTAAATATCTATTCTATTCTATTACCATTGGCATAAAATGGTGATCCTTTATCCACTTAAAATTTTCAAATCTATCAACTGCACCACAAAATAAAAAGAATAAAATAGAAGTTAGCTATTCGCAATAACCGAGGTTAAAAAGAAAGGGGTTAATATTTGTACATGGCAAACTTCAAGAAGCCTTCTTAGGTTTTTGGTCATGGCGTCATCATGAAGGTAGTAGTCACCATAGACGATAAATATATACGTCAAGCTCACCAATGTCCCTATTTGCGTCATTAATGGCACTTATCTCATTTCTACGATGATGGCTAGTAACGGAACTTCGTTTCTTTTCGATGGATCACTGAGATGTGCAGTGACTAATTAATATATATAATTGTGGAGTTAAACCTTTTTCTCTCCCAATGTTATAAAAAAAAAAAGAAGCTTTTTTTTTTTTCTCTACCTTCTATTTTACACACAACATGGCTTCTAACTTTTTATCCCACAGCAGTTTGATTGTGGTGGAAGCGGCTTCTTTTCACCCTCTTTGTCATTGTTTTTGCGTGGATCACAAAATAAAATAAAATTAACAACGTGATAAAAAAATAATTAATTTTTCTCTCAAATTTAAAAACATATACTTTATATATAAATACAAATTTATATTTTGAGAGAGTTAGCATATTCAAACGAATCAACTTGACAACACATGCTAATGGGAAAATTAGGTCAATAACTTACAGCGTGGCGTTATCTCAGAGTTTGTAAGGTCCGGAAATGCTCAATATTTCCTATTTGGATCACAATGAAACGCAATAGGGCATGAAGTATCTATGCCGAGGGTATTTAATCTCTTAAACGAAAGAAAACCTAATCTCTCTAGTGGTGTGAAAATATATTAATAGTAAAAATTAAGGAAATATGAAAAAAAAAAGTTAATTTTTATCTGTACATCATGGATCCTAATTAAGTTACTGTATGCCCAATAATAGACCTTATGGTAAGGATTACAAATTGGAAAAAATCGAACCCTTGACAAAATTACCATCAATAAGCTAAAAAAAAAAAAAGAAAAAATCACTAAAAGAAGAAGAGGAAAGCATACGTACTAATAAATAAATTCATCAGGTTGTCATTGACCTAATAATAGAATTTATGGTTTGCTCAAAATTAAAAAAAAAAAAAGAATTTATGGCAAATATTCTTAGATTTCATGAAGATTTCAACATGTACATTTTTTAATAAATGTAACACAATTTTGTATGTTGGATTCATAATTATGTTGGGAAATTAATTGCACATTAAAATTTCCATCTCAACCCTTTTTACCTAAAAATAATTTCCATCTCAAACTAGAACTTTTGGGCAGTTTGGCAACTTGATACGTCAGAAATCTCATAGGATTGGGATTTAGGTCCATCGCTAAACTCATTTCAATCCATTATTAATTATTATTATTATAATTATCAAAAATAAAATAACATCTGTCATTATTATATTATTAAAGCTTTTTTTTTAATAAATAATAATAAAAAAAAGGTTCTTGCCCCTTCTCCCAAGTTCAAAACTAACAATAACAAGAAACAACTCACAATCATCGGAAAAATTGAAATTTACAGACAGATAGAAACACCAAGGCCAAGAACTGCGCCGATACAACGCGTAAAAAAGGGGAAAAAAAATTCAAAATTTAGGAGAATCGGTAAAGGTCAGTGGAATTCTCTTCTTTTTGTTTACGTTTTTTTTTTTTTCGAATTATTTCTGATGAGTTTATCTTTGGTTTCCCTCTTTTTTTTGTTTTTAATTTTAATTTTTTTTTCGGTTTGTTCTGATTAGTATTTGTTGAGGAAAAGTTTGAAGTTTTGTTGTTTAAGTGAAATGATTTTTCTTGACCTCTGTTTGGTTGCTGAGAAAACGACAAGACAACAGAAAATTTTCGAGGAAGAAAGTGTTTTTTTTTTTTTTAACCCCTTCAGTTTTAAATTATCAAGGTGTCTGACTTTCTGGTATTAGCCATCCTCTGTATTTTTTATATGGAAACATATATTTTAAAAAAAAAAAAAGAACCTAAAAATATTACCAAGGTTTGGCTCTGTTTATTTCAGCTTTTTGAATAAAACCTGATTAGTTTTTGGATGATTTAAAGGTTTCTGATTGCCTTTGTTTTCCTGCTATTTTTCGGAAACTAAACCGAGCTTATAGTTTATAATTACTTGTTGGATACCTAATCATCCTTAAATCTGACGTGAGTCGGCTGTTCTTTGTTGTTTGGGCGTTTCCTTTGGTTGTAATAAAAAATTGAATAAAGGTATGCATTGTGTTTTTTTGGGTTGCTGTAAGGGGAGTGTTTGTTGTTGGGAGGATGGTGAAATGGAAGGACTGCATTTGACTGACTGGATTAATGCTTGTTTGAGTTGATTTTTCCAAAAATTTCAATGCCACTGGCGATGACTGAATTTTTAGATTTTGTTGAGCAGCCAAACAGAGGAAAGAAAGGAGATTTTGAATTTTTTTTTATTTTTTTGTCTTGCATTTTGGGTTTGGGAACGCAATCTGATCTTTATGAGTAAAATAATAGAGATTTACGTCCATGTTTTTAACAGTTGTTTGATTGCTATCAGATGGGTTGAACAATTGCCCAAGTGTTATATATTATCTTATCTAGGTATGTTCACTTAAAAATGGCCATGTTGGCTTGCTGGTTGCATTCTGTTTTTGACATTAGTTGTTACTTTCAACAGGTTTTATGTCACTCTTGCAATCATGAGATTTAAAAAAGGAAGCAAAGTGGAAGTATTAAGCAAAAAAGATGTTCCCTCAGGTTCTTGGCGAGGTGCTGAGATAATCTCTGGCAATGGTGACACTTACACGGTTAGATATGATGGGTATTTGGGCAGAAATGGTGAAACTGGATTGGAGATGGTGTCTAGGAAGGCAATTAGACCTTACCCTCCTCTGACTGAAGTTGTGGAGAATTGGGTTCCTGGTGATGTAGTAGAGGTGTTTAATGACTTTTCTTGGAAAATGGCGACAGTTACTAAAGTTTTGGACAGAAAGTACTTTTTGGTCAGGCTGCTGGGATCCTCTCTGGAATTCAAAGTTGGTAAGTTTGACATCCGGCCAAGACAGTCATGGGAAGATGCCAGATGGGTTGTAATAGGAAAGGTACTTTCCCACCTGAAATTATATGTTTTTCTTGCAAATTTTTCTACTATGATGCTTTGTTCATGTATGTGAACATTTCCATTGTTTTTCCTTGGATATTCACAAGTATCATGTCTTTCATAGTCTTGAATAAGAGAAATGCCATTCTATAACTTTACTATCAGTATTTTCGGCTATCTTTTATGCTGAAGGTTAATGCATTTGGTTTTTGCATCCAGGGATTTGGTAGTTGTGGATATAGGAAGCATGATAAAATTACTTTAAAGAACAATCATCCCCCAAGGTTCCATGTTCAAAGAACAAGCTCAAGGATACATGCAAATGTTCAAGCTGATTGTTTTCCTTTTAGGAACATGGAGACATTTCAGGAATCTGTTGTTTCTCGTAAAGCATTGAAGAGAGGAGCTTATGGTAATCCACAAGTTGAAGCATATGATGGCACTGCCAAAAAGTTTAGAGCAATTCAGAAAGAAGGTGAGCTGCACCGAGCAATTGCTGCAAACCACTTCTCATCACCTATCCAGGTAGATGCTGAGAAAATCATGCATTCTTCTTTTGGCAACAGAAGTGGATTCCCTGAAATGGATACAGAGAGGAGAAAATTGGCTGGTGCTGTTGGATGTTCTTCTGCAATAGATGTAGATTCACTTGATTATGATAGTGTTAATAGCTCAGTTGGTAGCTGTAGCATCACTGGTAACAATTTATCTAAGTTGTATGGTGATACTGGCTTTGTTGAAGATATTGATGTTCATAGAAGTGATGCAGAATCTTCTAGTACATGGGGAGATGAGAAAGAACATAGTATCTTTCCCACAAAAGAGGACCTGGCTGCTGAAATTCATAGGCTAGAGTTGCATGCCTACCGTTGCACTATGGGGGCATTGTTTGCATCTGGACCTTTAAGTTGGGAGCAAGAAGCACTGGTGACAAACCTTCGTTTCTTCCTCCACATATCAAATGATGAACATTTGATGGAGGTCAGAAATTTAGTTTCTGCTGATAATACCACTGGCACTAGATGACAGAAAATCTGGAAGAATTTTTGGTAAATTGATTTTGCTTTGTTGCAGTAGAATCCGATAAATGTTTAATGACATCTCCCCATTGTAAGAAGCGCAATGAACTGCTGCTGTAACTGCTGCTGTTTCTTGTTCCTTGATTTTAGTTTACGGCATACAGTGATTGAGTTGAAATAATGTATCAAATAAGTTGCAAAGTAGTGAATATTTCCAAAGTGTCTTTTGTGTATAAGTTCTCTTTCTTTTGTCATTACTTCTTTCCTCTTTAGCCTCTGCCTTCCTTATCCTCCATCTTTATCTCTCTCTCTCTCTCTCTCTCTCTCTCTCTCCAGGAAGCTTTGGGCTTGTATGGTAGATGAGAAATTGCTGAAATATTTGCCCAAGTTAGGTGCACTTCAAGATTCTAATTTATTCTCTTGTTGCATATTTTAAATATATGTTAATAAAGAAAGACAAAGATCATCTATGTGCTATTTTGTCCCCAAAGACACGTTATGTTGTGATCCTTTCAATTCTGGAAAATGGACTGAAAGCCCTTTCCATTCTTTGAACTTTATAGGAAAATATATGGTTTCTGGTTTCCTGCTTTAAGTGTGTTTGGTCTCCAGACAGATTGGCAATGCAGTGGTTTCATTTTTGAGGCTTTTATTGATACCTGCTGCTGCATTTTACAGGGCAGCTTGTGCACCTCACTTCTGGATGTTGAGAGATGATGCTGTGGTTTGCAGTCTTCTCTTGGTCTAGACAATTGAGCAATTGATAGGATGATTATAATGATTTGTTGTATTTGTACTTTTTGTGATCGAATGCTACCCTTTCAGGCTACCCGTGAGCCTTTGATACCTGATTTGATGGAGATATAAGACCAGAATATGGTGGCTGCTATGAGATGATCTGTTGTCTGGACACCTGGTGCGCTTTTTTTATTTTTATTTTTATTTTTATTTTTATTTCTTTTTCAGGATTGTCCCTGTTTCTCGTGTCATGTAACATGTTTTGCTTGTTCATATCCTTTGTTAGTTGGAAAGTTACTAGATGGAAAGGCTCAAATTGAGATGACCTCGCATAATGCTCTCATTTGCACAATTGAGTCTTTTCTGTTTATCTCTCTAAAGGCTCAAACTGGCTGGAGTTCTGGTGAACTAATTGAAGTCCTGAAGGGATACTCCTGGAAACATGTGCTTCTGGAAGTTGCGTAAGTAAGTATTGATACATATTAATATACCTGCATTTGTTGGTCATTCTATTATTTAATGTTAATACCATCTTCACTGTGGATAGAAAACGTGGGATATTTAAGGACGTTACCCTATTTTGGTCTTGAGCTGGCCTTATGTCGCTGTTTGTATTGTCTGTCTGTGAGACAGACAATACAATAGATGCTTTAAGCCTGCTGTGTTGAGCTCCTGGCAAAGCTGGTTGCAGTTTTGTAAGGGAATCCTGCTCTTTGGGGAGGAAAGAGGTTTCCCTAGAGATGCTGGGCCTAATCAATGAATGGCCTGCTTGGGTTACCAGACGTCTGATGTCTTTCACTGTCAAAGGTCACTGAGCTGTTTTGCTGGAGAAATGTTAAAAAGTGACTTTAATTTGCCTTTTCCTTTTTCTTCTGGTAGTTCCATATCGTGTATTTCCATAGTTCTGTGGAACAAATGAGCAATACATTACTGTTTTTGACTCATTCCAGATGGCCCTGTTCTTACAAGTTTTTGTGACCCACTAGCCTGGCTAATTCATTTACTTTCACAAATCAAGGGTCTGGATAGAAAAAGAAAAAGCGCCGGTGCCTGGAACAAATGGTTTGAAGCTAAGCTCTCTCATTGCGCCTTTTAAGATTCAATCACAATTTAATCCTGGGCTTGGTGGTCCAAACCGTCTTCTTGGGCCACTCGAAATCGGAAACAGGAAAAAGAAAATCATTTGATTAACTTATCTAGAGACTGGGAAGCAGAGGGTTCAATTTAGCGGGTCGAACTTCTGCTTCCCACCTCACCTCCTCTCTCTCTCTCTCTCTCTCCCTCTCTCTCTAAGATTATACAACCATCTCCTCTACAGATTAAAAAAAAAAAAAGACCGGGAAGAATACCGTTAAACGATAACAATCAGGCAGGCTTACTTTAGGCATCAAAAGAGGTGCTGTTCCACTTTGTTTGCAATTTCGTGCTTTTCCCGCACCATTTCCTTGACATGGGGGACAATCAAGTAGGCACATTTTTGGCTGTATTACTGAATTGCTTGCCGTATGAAACATCTTTATGCTTACATGCAGATGACAAACTCACAACTGGCAAGGAAACACAGAGTGGTCTATCAGTTTTTGAAAAAGAAAATTAAGCGAAGGCCGAGCATTATCGAGGGTTATGTTTTTACTGACGTTTGGACTCGGGGTTACCCTCTCTCACCTATTATTGCTAAGATTTTTGGATCCATTTATTTTCAGCACTTTCTTAGGCATCAGTACATGCCGCTCATTTTAGCACACATGTCCAATACAGCATGACACGTCAATCAACATTGTTACTGATTATTGATCAAAGTTATAAACCATTGACTGATCCAACCCGTCAAACCGGTGAAGTTGACAAAATAGACATCGGGTTTTCAACTTGGTGACCCTTGACCCAAGTTTTTAATTTTTTTTTGTTCAATTTAAATTTTATATTTTAAAATTTTATATCAAAATATTTTACAACTAAAAATACTTCAATTTGAATTTAAAATATTTACAATATCAAACTAAATTTTTAATTCAATCATATACAATTTTATTTTTAATATGAATGAATGAGTAAATCTTATATATATATATATATTTAGAGTTCATAAATATCAAATATATATAAATACATTCACATGCATATATATATATATATGATATATAAATATTAATATTAACTCAGTTCAACCAATCATCTACTAGTTGAACAAAGTCTCAGCCTCTGCCGGAGTTGTCCTAGTCGAGTTTTATAACTTTGTTATTCAATTTATTTGTCTTCCATGTTTTTTTGTTTCTTTTCTCTCCACAAACAATAAACAAAAGGAGTATGGCGTGCACAGGTGGAATTGTCACTAAAATTACCAACAAACTTCCAAGTTGCCATTCCTCGGCATACATACATAGCACGTTATTTTCTAGATATCTCGCGCAGGTTTACATTATTGCAGATTGATTGAGCTAAGTCAGTCATTCCTTTTCTTGCGGACCTTTAAACAGTAGAGATTGCTGATGGATGGACGGTCTACACAATTGAGCAGTGCATTAATTTGGCTCCACCAAATCCCCTGCCATCGTCTCATTTCCATCTCTTCTTGATTGGCTTCCCCCATGTGATGATGCCTCTCATTGAGAGAGAGAGTGAAAGCGAGAGATATCTCAGGGTTTAGCGTGGGCCTCATACTGGGCTAATTTGCCCTCGAAGCAGTTTGACTTAAGAAACTAATTTGTTTAGGTGTTGTTGATGCGTAATACATGACAGCCAACAGCAGGAACCATTCCATGTCCATATTGATTTCTTCATCATCAACCATCATTTATAAAGACTGTCATATCAAAAAGTCTCGAAATTTTTTCATAATTAAGGAGAATAATGCATGTGTCTCATCCTATCGATCAAATGCAAAAACCATGTAATAAAACTGAATACACATGCACCCTCTTGCTAAATAAAGAACAAGTTATCAATAATTTGTTTTTCGAGTCTAATAATAGTCTAATATATATACTAATTCTATGCAGACCAGGAGGGTTTAATTTTCATGGTACATGTCATCTTTTAGGCAACCTGATGGCAAGCAGTTTGTGAATGAGAACAATCATGCTGGCAGAGACCTATATACTGGCGGCCATAGATGTCCAAATAGGCAAGACAAAAATGGTTCATGAATCATGGAGCGACAAAATCGCTCTCTCTCCATTGTCTTTTTCCCGGGACTACAACTTTTGAATAAGTCCTATCCTATCAATCAATGGTCCCGATTCTTTACGATTCTATGAAGGTCTGCATGAAAAAAGAAACATTGAAAACCATCATTACCAGATCACCGGGTATTTAAGGCTCAGTTTTCAAATTCTCTAAGATGCAAGCAGATCTTTTGCTGTCTGTGAGCTCTTATAATTATCAGTTGAATGGTCTTTACATGATGAATGTAAATACGAGCTATACTCAAAAGTCTCAAATGTTGCGCGATTATTTAAATTTTGAGTCCAAAATATCAAGCCCTAAGCCGTATATAGCTATGCCATTTGTTGTAGGCCCGGATGTTTGTAGCACATGCCGAAGTCAGAGAATTATGGATGCCTTCATTAAGTCACTTCTCTTTAAAATTAACGAAAACCCATCTGGCCATTTGCTCCTACGCAGCCTATGTTGACAAAGCCAAGCATTCAAATGGCAGAAAAGATTATACAGCTGTTCTCTGAGACGTTGATCGCAATATTTATGCACAGAAGTGCCATGTGCCCATGACGCAGGGAAAATGGCCAATCATTGCAGAATGCCGTTAGGTCCCCCTTTTCGGATTATATTTCTCTTAAATTCATATCAAAGTGATTGGCTATGTTGTTTAAAATCCCAACCATTAAATCGTTATGCATCTGTCAATTCAATTTTCTTTTAATAAATATTAACTCCCCAACTATATCCAACAGCCCACACAAACGGTCAAGTTGATCAATGATACTAGATATGAACCAACTCGGCAGCTTTAATTTCCAACCAAATTTCATGATCAGGATGAGCATTTGTACAAGTACTCTCTAAACGCAGCCGTTTTATTTGCTATATGTTACTGAATTATGAGATTGGTAATGACTTCATTTTTGTTGTTCGGGCTTATGTACAATATATATGGGTAATAATTAGTTGGGGGAAGTCTGGTGTGATGTAGATTAAACCAATCAATATTTCATGTTCACAACTTTTAGTCTATTTGTCATTTTAATAACAAACATCACATTCTATGTTTCAGTTGATTTTTGTCTACCAAAAGGACATAGTAACTAGTAAGGTTACTTAAGATGGGTTCCGTTTGCGTTTTCCGGATTCCGAGTGCAGCTTTGGTTTGCTCCCTTTTCTCTATGTTAATTAAGATGGGTCGACTGGAATGTTGATTTTGTCATCTCGTTAAGGTTTGGGAGACAGCACCTAGATGTTAACGTGGAGAGGGGCATGCTCCGAGACAAAAGCATAAGTGAACACAGGCTGTAACAGCTATTAATTTAATTAGATGACTAAGATTCAAGAAAAATTAATCCTCGCAACCTCATAATTGGCAACAACAAACTACCTGGTACAGTTGATATAATTTTCGTCACTCCTGAAATAAGGTTGAGACCAATTGAATAATTAAATTAAAGAAACTAGGCGTGGAATTAGAAGAGTTGAATTTAAAAGATGCAAAATATTTCTTGTGATTTCGTCGACGATCTACTCATCTTAAGGCAAGTAAAAATGATGGACGATCATGGTACCTAGGATGTTGAGTCTAATAACAACGACTTTGTCTATTTTTTTTTACGAACAAATTTTATAGAAAGCTTTGAAAATCTCGAAACAGCTTAATATAGAGTGTGTCTCACTAGTATTCTAAAGATTTGATAAATATACTAAATAAATATAAAGTAGGCTAAATTATTAATTGAATATACTAATTTAGTTTTTTTTTTTTTCTCTGGTTACTTCGCCAGTCATTCTCAAGATTTAATGGATACGGATATATTTGCATAAATCAGGAAGGAGAGGTGTCTTTTATTTATGTATATATTTCGATTAGACGTTGGCAAGATAATAATTACTACAATAATAAGAATAATAATAGCAATAGACATGACTCTTTAATACGAGATGCAAAATTCTAGCCATCTATGTCATCGCGATAGAGAAGAATAAACAGTGCTCTATAATTGCATTTGATGCTCACCATAAGGTAAGGTAAGGTAATGATACAACATTACCACTTGTCCTCCAACTAGTTAAATATTTCTACTTGGGTTATTGAAACCTTAATTTTTTCTATTTTAACTCTTCAATTTTAATCTTGTGTCTATTTTGGTCCAAATTTTTACAGTTGACAAAAACGAAAATATTCATGCTCTAAATTTTTATTTATATTAGATCCCCACCCCAGTTTCATAAGATTTCAAAATAGATGGTTCTAAAAAGTTGAGACACTAAAATAGACATATAAAAATTGAAGTACTTCAATAAAAAGATTAAAAGTTGAGGTACAATCCATGCACTTATCCTATAAGGTGTAATCACATGCAAGCTCTGATTCCTTTATCCAAAGCAAAAAATAATTAAATAGTACGAGAAATTAAAATATAAGAGTGGGGAGGATATTGTCCTTAGCCACATGCTGCCTAGGGACCATCAGTATCCCTTAATTAGGGCTAACCCAAGAGCATGAGAAGATCCCAAAAAGCAATACAAAAGAAGCGAGGCAGAGTTGCTCTCAGTATTATTATATCTGTACTTCTCACTAAAATACAACTCAAAGCCACAGTTCCCCATAAAGCTCTATCACCTTTGCTTTAAAGGAACATTTCATGCCTTGGGTGCTGCATGCCACCTCCTTTGTTTCACTCTTGTCGTAACACTAAGATCGCCATTTTAGGAAGCCCCAATTTCAAGATTTTTCTTACAAAGAATAGGGAGTTGGAAAGAGAAAAAAAAAGCGAGTACTAAAGCAAGATAAATAAAAATCAAGTTCTTCATTCCTCCTTTTCTTTTATCCTTCCTACCCTTTTAACATTTACAATTTCAATTCGAACACCATTAATCTTAAACGTTTGCTAAATGTTCCCATTCCAAATCGCATGCCAAATTATTTAAGTTATTGTTTATTTATAAGCAAGTGCTAATGTCCTTTTGGATATCTGTTTGCCTGCAAAGAAAAAGCTCACTCTTCGAAACAGCAACGGTGACATGATTTGGGCACGAATTTGAGGCTTGAATCATTAGCCCCAACAAATCTTTTGGACCCTTTTCTTGGACTTTTGTGCATGTGCCCCGCTGCTGCCCTCACAAGAGTTCTCTTTCCTGCAATCGATGAAATCCATCAGCAATTTCTTGATCTCCTTGTCTAATTTTCACGAATTCATGTTCGTTTTTGTAATTTAAATTACATTTATTTTCATATAACGGGAACCCAATTCACGACAATATACGTAGATCTTCCACCTGACTCGAAGTTAATTGGTTAAAAGTAAATTTTCAAGAAGAAAATGAAAGTCGATGGATTTTCTCGGCATACGATATCGAATCGGAGGATTATCTCGTAAGTGACATGTGAGTGACAGTATTGGCAGGTAGAAGTCTAGCCTTACACAAAAGAGGGTATTTTCGGCTTTATGATTAAATCATGTGTATCCGGAAAAGTCATGCTTTTGCACCTAGCTATATATATATATATATATAAATGCAATACGTACTGATTGTTAGGAATGGCGTTTAAGAATTTGCGAAATAAAGATTTTACAGAAAATTAAGAATTGTGTTGAAAATTACTATGCATCAATCAATCGATAAATGTGACACTAATAATTAGGAAATCTATTGAGCAACCTTTTATTGCTATGATTTTATCTTTTTATTGCTTATTAACTAAAAAGAACCGTTTTAATTTTTGTAGTGGTAAATTTCAATTGACTAGTTATAACCTAACGTCGGCACATATCAAGTTTACAGCTTTTATTAATTTGAGTTTTCTTATAAGTTCAGCATTCGCAGAATTAGAGAATTATTATTTTTTTAGGCTAACTCATTATAAGATTCTAGCATATTTGCGCAATTATCAAATGGTCGAGGTAACTTCTATGGGGTTTCACAATATTAACTGTTTGCCATTAATTAACCAATTTATTTATATTATCTTCAGTTTTAAGACTGAATGAAGTCCAATGTCATGTTTCCTGAAGCAGAAGAGAATGCATTGGTAACAAAGCTGGTTAAAATTTTTCCACAGAGAAATACTAGTAACAAGGAGAATAAAATTTGAACCAAAGCATATCTCCATTTAATAAATTTCCATGATTTATATGCACTTTGCATTGTTCAAAAATATGCACTTTTGCATGGATGGGTGTATGACGTGAGAGAGAAAGAGAGAGACTGATTAAATATACATTACGTACATGAAAGATAGGACAGGGGGAAACTAAACGAGCTGTTAGCAATTTACCAAGTGCTAGTCTGATTGAAAACTCCAAGTGCCAGAATTACAAACTTCTTTGGTGCAGACAACGGTTGTCAATTACATGCCAAGGTAAAATTTTTTTTTTCTTCTTTTGGTGAAAGGAACCTTGGCAATGATTGGGGTAAAGTAGATAGAAATGTTTATGTGGATATATGGGGATTGATTCTTGCTAAGTCTCACTCAATCTCAGCCTTAGGTCCTATACATAATTTCAAAAAGGGAAAAGAAAGGTATTTTGGTTGGCAAAATTTCACTTGCACACAAAGGGATAAAATGGGCATGGGATTGGTAGCGATATTATGATCCCCGATCTTAACGGGTCACGGTGTTTGCTAGACGCTGAAGGATGATGGGGGCCCCATGCTGGGGATAAAGTAGCATCAGGACCGTCGGCGCATGTTGATAGCTAGGGGCTAGTCTAAAAGAGAACCTTTGTAGTATGACGGCAAGAGTCAATTTTGCTTGCAAAATGGCAAGATTTTGGCCGATGCATGTACGGACTCCCAGACCAAATGGAATGAACGCCGCAGGATGCTTTGCTGCGGGGGCCACACCATTGGCGAAGCGGCCGGGATCGAATTCGTTAGCGTCGTGGCCCCATATTGTGTGATCGTGGTGAAGGGCTAAGATTGGTATCAAAAGCTCGGTCCCACGTGGGATCTTGTAGGCCCCCAGCTCCACATTGATCTTGGACCGTCGGATCGTCGCAATCGTTGGAGGGTAGAGACGCAGAGATTCATTCAGAATCATGGTAAGCTGTAAACCAGATCATTTCACACAATTAAATTTAGCCGGTCCAACGCGGGACTACTAATTGAATATTTCGATTACATATCTTAGAAAAAGGGGAATGAGATTCACATAAATAGAATGAGTTAGGCAATGGGACTCGATGGACCAAATTAATTAAATATTCTGAACAACCCTCTGAAATTTCTTCAGTAAGTGTTGTGGTTTATGGGGTTGTAATATATTTATTTGGAAGGTGAATTATAATAATTAATTCAACAATCAAGCCAAGAACAAGGAATCTCTAGCCGCCAGGTAGTCATGAAAGGAGCAAAGAACCAAGGGACAAAGTGACAAAATAAACATACACGTTTTGTCCCAATGTTGTTAAAAGGAGAAAGCAGAAAGCTTTTTCTTCATTTATTTATTTTGAGTTGGAATTTACCGTTTTAAACTTCACAACATCATCCCTGGTAGGTATGTCACGTGATCCACAAACCCTCAGCACCTCGTCGCGTGCTAGCACCTGCCACTGTGGGTGCATAGAAAGGAGGACAGTCGTCCACGTCAGCAGATTGGACGTGGTCTGTTTGCTAGCGAAGAAAAAGCTCTTGCACTCTTCGACTATGTCAGGGACGGTTACATGATTTGGGCACGAATTTGAGGCTTGAATCATTAGCCCCAGCAAATCTTTTGGACCCTTTTCTTGGACTTTTGTACATGTGCCGCGGTTGCCCTCACGAGAGTTTTCTTTCCTGCAATCGATTAGCTTCGTCAGCGATTTCTTGATCTCTTTGTCTAATTTCCACGAATTCATATTCGTTTTTGAGGGAAAAAACCTGCCCAAAAAAATATTTACATTGTAGTTATTTTCGTATCAAAACGTCGCAATTCACGAGACTGTAGACTCTACAAGTTAAGGAGTTACCTGCCCCCAGGTATAAAAACTTTTTGAAAGGCCTCGGCGGCCAGCACCATTTGTTTTGCTTGTAATCGGAAAATGGCTTTTCCGTCCTCGTAGTTGCTACCAAATGCTGTTCTTGTAATGACATCTTCTGTTAGCGTTTGGAACCATTCAGAAACTTCAATTTCCACCTCCTCATTTTCCGAGTTTGACATTGCCGACCATTGGTCTACCATATCAGTCACACTCTTTGCCACCACCGGCACTAGCAACTAGCGGAACAATAATTTCTTTTTTAAAAAAAATTGAATTCTAGCAAAAAATTAAATTAAGATACAATAGAATAGATTAATCCAATATTAATTGAATTAAAATGTACGACAATGTTTTGGGACTTACTTTGAGATTTTCCGCGTGGAATGTAGGAGATATGATTTTCCTGTGGTGAGCCCATTTCGCTCCTTTGAGGCTCAGCAGCCCATCACCTTCAAGCTTCTTGATGAGAGGGTGAGCCTCAACCTTCTCATAGGACTCCGACTTGGAAGTAAAGATTTCTCTGATGAGGTCAGGATCAGAGACTGTGAGTCGAACTGTGGGTCCAAACCACACCAGAAATGTTGCACCTGCAGCCAATCGACAGCCCCAATTAATTTTTTTTTTTCTCCGGACTTGTATAATCAGCACATGAAATGTACGTACAAATATAGCTAGCAAAAATGTTAATTAAGCGAAGAAAAGGTAGCAATTCAATCTGGGGCATTAATTTAACTCTAGTTGCTAGAGTTTAACTATAAAAGAGAGCTATGAATACTGGGTTTTTGTACCCAAGTAGGAATACCTTCGGACAATCCTCATCCTCAAGTTAGTAAGTATGTCAAGTTTGCAAAAAGAAGCAGTTAGCAAGAAATTACTTGGCAACAATTACTTCAGGTTGGAGGAAGGGAGAGAGAGAGGAAAAGGTAGCAAGAAGACAAGGGAGGCAAAAAAACCAAGCCTTTTAAAAGTCACAAATTTTGGTGTATGGATCACAATCCAAGGCAAAGAAACACATCCTAACAGATGCAACATCCCGCAGCTTTAATGATTATCAGGGAAGGCTCTAACTCGATGCTTTACAGGAGAGACGAAAGACCCCAAAACTACATTGGTAGCCATCTTCAATGGTTCCAAAATCACTCAAACAAAAACTTATCGCAGGCATTAACGCAACTAAGAAGTTGCAAAGTGGACTTGTTGAAACTAAGGAAAGAAAGAAAAAAAGAAAAGGTCAAAAATTCTTGATGGAAATCTCAAAGAGACTCAAAGAAAGAAAAGAGGAAAATAAAAGAGAGAGATAATGAGAGAAGAGCGGGAGAGAGATAAAGTGGGGATAAAACATACCATAGATTTTCTTCCAGTGATGGTAAAAAGAGAGAACTCTGGGAAGAACGTTATGAGAGAAAGGCATGGGTTGAGAAGAGGCCTTTAACATCATCTCCACAACCTCCTTGACATTGCCTATAAAGAAACGATATGGGGGTCCTCGAATTCCTTGCTTGGAGAAATGTTCTTCAATTCTTCTGGGTCTCCACCAAAGAAACACTACAATCTTCAAAACAAAAACCAAGACCAAGAAAGAGATGGCAAGAAACTCAAGCCAGTACAAGATCACCAGCCCTTCCATAATGTCAGAAACAGAAAGAGCTTTTCTTGTTAATTTCTTCACAAGAGCAAGAAGCAGCCTTTTATGTTATTTGCTTCTTATCTTCCCTTCTATCTTTTTTTTTCCCCTCCTTTTCACTTATGTTGGTAACTTGGTGACACTACTGGCACTATTTGTCACTTGTGAGTCCGTAACTTGTAAGTGTCGTAGAAAGGGCAAGGATTTAAGGAGAGAGCCTACAAAGCTAATAAGCAAGCAAGGCCAGCGGCGCAGGGGCCGCCGTCGGAATTCCAAGGGTCAACGAGGGAGTAATATTATATTAATTAAATTAAATATATTTTAATTTTTTTTAGAACAATGCTACCCTTGTCTTTTCCTGTTAGTATTATTGCATCCCTTGGAGCTATATATTTAGCCCCTTTGTTGAGGTTCTGCGTCTTTTGATTACCGTATAATAAAACGTAATTTTGTATTTTGTTTTTTGTTCCCTTTTTCTATGTTAACATAATTAAACTTATCCATTCGTTGTGGGGAAGTTTAAGTAAACAAGGCAAATAGATTGAAAGAAATACTGTACTAATGTACACATTTGGTAGGAGAAAAACATCGAAAATATAAAGCCTATAAAATCGCATCTTAATTATATTTTTTCATTTAATGTAATTAAGGAACTGATCCTTTATGAATATGGATTGTAATAAGAAAATGGTATCTTTGGTATTTGATGGGTGCCTTGGCCCTATAGTTTATATACCCTTGAAAAGATCGATTTTTTGATTCCATTAACTAGATGAGATTATGTCTCTTCCCCCATTACAATTAGAAAATAATAATAATAATAATAATCACCGCTTTCAAATCATTACACAAAGGGCACCCATTAGCATGATCCTTTTAACTACTATATACATTTTTGAAGATATTATGATTTAAGACATAAGTTCCTTTCTTGATAGACAGAACAAGAAATTAAAGCAAAACAACAAGATTTGATATTGGGATGGCCAATGTAGACACTCATGGACACCCCTGAATTGCAACCTGATTATATATATATATATTTATTTATTTATTTATTTGGTCGAGTTCGTTGGAGAAGATGAATTTTCTATGAGTGAAGTCTGGAGTTCTACAATTTAATTCTATTACATACATAGATGCATAATCAAGAAATAAATTTTTATTTAATTGAGTTTTTATGTTTTTTAAAGAAAAAATAACTCTTTTATTTTTTTATAAATCTCTCACCCACTTTTACAGAATTGAACATAAGAACTTCAAGATAGATGCTCTTTCAAAAGCTTTGATTGAGACACATTTTGTCCAAATTCCATTCCTTCACTTGTGAGTATTAATTCTCATACGCGGCTCTAACAGTGGGATCTGTCCACTCCAAGACCTATGGTGGTAACTAGGCGATAAAAAATTAAAAAAAAAATCGAGTAGAATTTTGTGAGCTGCTTCCAAATTAATTGCATAGGCTGTGTTTTAGCAATGCTGGGCATTTCCAATAATTTATTATCTTATTACATATGACATAACGGGTTGTTTTAGAATTATTGAAAGAAATCAGTTTTTCATTGGGTGCCTATTTTCACCTTTTCCTACTGAAGATGAGGAAATGGCAAATGGGGAATCGGGCATTCTATATAATACAGGGACGCACCCAACTCGAATAATATCATTCTTTGATCACACATTTAGGAAGCACGCTGATCAAATTAATCTTTCAATAAAGGCAGCGTTGTTCCCTTTTGGAGCCACGAAGTGAATTGTCGTCTACGCAATATGCAGAGACTAGGAGTTTAATTGGCCTTTTTTTTTTTTGTGGTTTTTTTGGTACCTGATGCATTTTCAAAAAAAGTTAAGGCATAATTGGTGGACAACAGAGGAGAATGAGGTGTACATGAGAATATCTTTACATACGAGTGCAACTTTGAACCTCTTGTGTAATGGTTCTATTGGGAAATAAGAGGAAGAAAGAAAAATTAAAATGTAAAAATGGATAAAGAGCAAGGAAAACTGTTATTGGAATACTGGGGACTGGGAATTTTGTTCCTCTGTAGTGAAAAATGTCAGTGAGTACCTTCAGTGGCCCCTTCTCATCTTGCCATTGTCTTTCAATGCCACATTTGAGAAAGGGTTGTGGACCATATCATGAAAGTTGGTCGGTACGAGTTTCGATCCCTTAAGACCGATAATAAAGTTGGATTTCGTTGTTATTAACATAGAAATTTAATCAAACGATCAAGAACTACATTAACAGTCTTTGAAACTATAAACTCAACTTTACCTTTAATCACCTGATAATCATCTGACAATTATATAATTCATTAATCTGTTTCCGCCACCTAATATATTTATTCTCCCATGGGTGACATGGCAAGATCCTAATGATCATTAGAACTGGCCACTAGGTACCAATTAGATGACAAGAGACAAAGCCAGATACATGTCACATGTGAACCCTGTGTTCATTCAAGATTGTGAGGTGAGGATTCGTCAATATATAGGAACTTGGTGACCCCGTTTGCTCTATTGCAAGTTGGCAAATTGCTGTCTCATGAACCATCGTCCCCGCATATCCATAGGCAAATATACACAAAGTTACACAAATATGAAGAGATCCCATTACAATTACAACATTAATATAGGCAAATCTAATCGACTATCGTGAACTCATTTTTTTTTCTTCGATTGTTTTTCTTTGTGTCACGTTTGTGCGGCCCTCTTCGAATGGGGACTAAGTCTCATTGAAAAAGAGAGAGAGAGAGATAAGAAAGGATAGGCTTATCTAGTAACAACATGAGAGTTAATTAGCAAAGTAAAAAATGGGCTTGGAATGGAACCTAACTTACTTCCTTATTGCCAAAAAGATTGAATTGGGAGGCTAAGGGAAAGCGAGAGGAGAGGAGGCACAAAGTGGGTTGGTATTTTGGAATGTTGCTCCTAAATTATTCGTGCGCATGAGATCAAGGCTGTCTATTTTAGGATTTATTTTTGTGCCTTAGGTGGGGGAAATATGCCCTAGTTGACCCAACAACGGGGTGCCCACTCGAAGGCACCTTCCCTAATCTTGTCTAAATAGAGTTAAGACACGTTGGACCACGTGCTTCTCATGGATCCTAAAAATTTAAAACAAACTCAAAGGATAGTCTTGTGGGTCTAGCTGCTGTGGCAATATGGAGGCTGATTGAGTTTACTGGCCACATCCCTCAGAGACAGTAAAATTTACCGCTCTTGCCAAATCTGTTAGGGAATCGTAATAGTGAGTTTATATCGTTCTGATCATCTACTAGTACGTATAAATAAAGAGTTGGTAAGATCACTAATAATGTGCTTAATGTCCCTAACCACTCAATTTTGGAATACAATAATAAATACATTATTTTAGTAATTTATTAGTTTTAGGTTTGAGTAATGGCGATTCCATATTATAGACACTAGCCTTCGATCTTCATTGCACAAAAAGAGTAATTTATAATACTTGATATAATTTTGGAGTTGGTCGCAATACTTGCAACTATACAATTAACCGTATTAATACATGACAGGCATCCCGGATCGATCCACTACCCGAATTTTGCAATCCTTTGACTAAGATGGTGAGTGTCTTCGGATCCTTACATGACAGTCCATAAACCTTGTCAAATCAAGGGCTGCCACGTGTCATAATCATTTTCTTTTCTCCATTTTTATACGTAATACAAGGCCATGTTTATTTCGTTACATCAACTCAAAGGGCATGCGTACTTTGCATTGCTTTTGCAACAGCCAAAGCCAGCAATATATATTCCTTTTTTTTTCCTTTGGACTTTGGAAATAATAATATTGTTCACTTAGTTGTTTGGGTTATAATCTACATACTCATTCAATTACGATATTGCCTTCAGTTTCCGAGCTTTTTAGTTCTCGCAGTTTCTAGTTGCTCGGGATAAAAGTGAATTTGGTGCTAAATTTTTAGAAATTTTCAATATTGTCTTTTTTTTTTTATTTGAGCCCTATATATTTAGAATTTATTCTAATTGAGGACTATTTTTGATAAAAACAAAAATATTATGCATGTTAAATGTTTAATCATATACATCAAAAAAATAAATACGCAATAAAATACTTCTCAATTTCTTCCTCCTCCCCCACTTCTTATTCCTCATCATTGTTATCATCTCCTTCCACCAGCACTCGAATTTCATTTGGTAGGAAAAAGAGATAGGATTGAAGGAACAAACTAAGAAGTATTTTAACACGTATTTATATTTTTTAGATATATTTTATTAAATACATTAAATACTTAATGTTTATAATAATTTTTGTCTAAAAAAAAGTTAAATTACAATGAATTCAAAAAATATAAAATTTAAATAAAATTTTTAAAAAGTCTAAAACTAGGTTAAAAAAAATTCCCATATATTTAAAATCAAATTGAGTCTTATCGCTGATTGTTCTATATATCTTGGAGCAAACAAAACACTTGAGTATACTATATTATTGTCTCAGTTGAATGCTTTGGAGGGTCTTTTTCAAAAGCTGAGACAATGCTCAAATTAGAACTTACAATTTGGGTGAGTGATCACGCCTTGAAGTTTTTGATTCGTTGACCCGCCACTCCCTTTCTTGTTCTGATCGAATTAAATTCATTCATTTGCTAGAGGAGTCTCGCAATCTATGTCTCCTCCAACATCATAAATAGCGAATATCTTGGATAATAATTCATGGTCCAGGCATGAATAATCTTGATTGAACAAGTAACAACGCAAAGTGCCCATAAAGATATGCCAAAGAGAAGTCTTTAGCATTGGAACAGCGATAAGGAGACATTGAGATTGGGCGGACACAACGTAAGAATCCAAAATCAATGCTGGCTTGATTGGAAAGCAGGAAAATGAAGCGGTATGGGTAACAAGAAATCAAAGTGATTCACTAGCTACCGAGTAATAATGGACTCAACCCCGATTGGGGCCACTCTGCTTTTTTTGAGAAACAGAACCGATAAGGGCAAATTTATGAAATTGAAAGATCAAAGATCACATGGTTGATGGAATTGGGAAACAACAAAAGAAAAGTGTACGCATGAGAGAGAAGCAAGTGGTCGGTTTGGATACAGGAAGCAGAGTACAAAGATAACAACTTCTGGCTATCACAATAATGAATAATCCAAGAGGTTATTAAAAAAATAAAAATCCGTACTTCACTCGAATCCCTCGTGAACCGAGGGCTAGTGCTTTCACTTTTTCAGTTAAAAAAAATTTCATCGTAGCACTTCGCTGCCGTCTGGAGAAGACGGAATATGTGAATATATATATATATATATATATATATATATATATATATTGTGGATTATAATTAATTATCATAATTTTTTAATTTTTATATCTGAATTTGACAGTTCAAATTTCATTCATTTAGTATATCGACTTATTTCATATCTCTGTAATTCAATCCTCTTTTTTATTATTTTTGGAGTACCACTTCTTTCCATTCAATTCTATATTCTGCATATTGTAATTTATTTGGGGTACCTATTCGGTAAATTATGTACTCGTGCCTTATAATTGTTTGATCTAATGATTAAAAAGAAGAGTGTGTTTTCACTGTACACCGGTTTGAATAAAATTATTTTTGTATTCTTTATTATAGAAGACTGATACTTTGCTTGGATTTAAAATTAGGTGTAAAACAAAAATTATAAAAAATATATATAGAGAATAAAATTGTGAGAAAGTAAAAATTGAAGTCTCTTTAAGTTAACTTCATTATCTATCTGGATTAGGCCCAAACTAGCACGGCATGACCTAAGGCCTACAAGCCGAAAATCTGTGCGCAGAGAGGCTAGCGCCTGATGGCCCCGACCATCCTGGAGGTTCGGGAGATCGATCAAGATAGGCACGGCACCCAAGCAAGGAGCTCAAGGAGCAACGAGGGTGCACGTGGCTTCTGAGCGGTAAACATATGGCACCAAGGAAAAGAACTTTTTTTCTCTCTCCCGTCTTGTTTTCATGCGTGGATCAAGTTAAAATTTGAAGGACACGTGTCACTGACCCAAAAATTATGTCTTATTCTTTGATAGACATCGTTTTCTTCTTACACCAAAAAAAAAATATTGAAATTTCAATTTAAACAGTGCCCTTTACACGTGGTACACCATATTGCAAACCAGAGCAGCACACCACATTAATTAACTTGGTAGCTGTCACCCCTCAAGTTACTATACTAATAATTGTAAGCTAGAGCAGCTGTATCTCCTGTTCCACATCTTTGAAGCCACGATTGAATGCGTGATTCTATTTACTCTTGTCCAAGAAATACCTGATTTGCTAACAAGTAATTTCATAGTACTACGCGAAGTTCAGGATTATAGTGCTAGAGAATCTAAAATAGGACTGGCTAGCCTTGAGCTTTCAATTTGTGCGAATTAATGGAGTGAAAAGCACTTGAGTCCAGATCATAACAACTAGGCTGACAGAGAAAGGAAAAAGAGAAAAGGAACAGAATTTGAACATCCCAGTAGTGACTTAGCAATAAATTCAAGTTGTCGTATTCTTGATGATTTTAATTAGGCAATAAAAAGCAATATGGGATAGACAGTGACAGTTGCTTCATATCCTCCCAATTTATGCCTGTCCGGTTTGTGCTTAAGCACATGCCTCTATTGCAGAACATGTCTGTTCATGTCTGTTCCAAGCTTACATGAATGCAGGCCTACGTGGGTTGTCTCATCATCCAACTTGCCCTACCATGATGGCCATCTCTTCTTGTTGTATTTATATGTACATGTATAGTTATTTGTATTGAGTGTGTTCCTTTTCCTTTTACATGAATATGGGAATGAATTTTCGTAACTTCACATGATGGGTCATGAGATGATAAGTCGCAATCTTTAGTTTCTCTTCTCCCCACCTTGTTTAATTGCCTGCCATACCAAATGCATATTGGTTTTCATTGAAGGTGGACATGCAATTTACTTGAGTGAAGAATGTTGGAATCGGTATGTTAGAGGACCTAAGCAATTTACATTCGATTAATAATGTTATGTGTTTTTCTTAATTTTCAGGAGAAAAAGGAGAAAATATTAAAAAAGAGAGAGAGAGAGACCTTGTATTTTGACCTTCCTATAGATGGACGTTGCTTTCTGATTGCCTGACTGGCTGTCATGGTTAGGAATTTCTCAGAAGCCTTGATAACTGTGTGCCAAACGAACGAGAAAAACACAACAAATGGCCACCATGAAATTAAGAAGGGAGTATTCGTAAAAGAAAAGGAAAGAATAGCCAATTCGCCAAAAAAAGTAAAGATGGTAATGCCATAGCTAAGAGTCCATTCATGATAATATCAATGGAAGCTGACTTCGGGGAGGGGTTGGGCTTATGACTTTGGCATTATAATTCAAACTCCAAAGTGAGAATCCAGACCATCCATCGACATTGAAACCCACTCCTGTGCTTCCTAGAGGGCTCTAATTACCTTTGTCCTGTATGGGGTCTTGTTCAGTTGATAAGTTCCTGAAATTAGGACAGTGTCCTTTTGAAATCACCCCCACATTGTGCGGACGTTCTGGCAAAAACTCCAAGATCAACCCCACTCTCAGTTGGAATGATGCGGATACCTGATGGGAGTGAACAGTACATCGTGCTACAGTGAGTGCCTAAAAAGGCCTATGGGAAGTGGTTCGAACCAACACCGATAGGGACAACTCAAATGGCACGATTAGGGGTGGGGGTGGGGGAGAGCTATGGCCCGGGGAGGGCGTCTCTCCGGTTCCTGAGATAGAGGCAAGTGGGCGTCTAATCACATCAGGTATATGGTCATGTGGAATTTCACTTTTGGTCATGAGCCAAAACTTTGGAGTTCTCTATAGACATATAGCCTTTCAATATGCATAATTTGTGTCCGTAATTGTACTAATTGGCGTGGAAAAAAGATGCAATTTGTTTTTTTAGTGCACAACCTGGTAGAGATGTATATAAAACGATTGGGCCAGACAAATGCATTATTTTCAATTTTTTGGTCAGCACATCTAAAACTCTCATTTAGACAAGCTCGTTTAATCCAATTTGTCTGTGGCCCATTGTGCCGAGTTGTGTTACGTGCATCTAAGTCCATCACCTGGTGTCCAGTATGAGTTCTTAACTCATGCAGTTAAAGTACAAATGATTTTTGTTTTTTGGGCTCCTGTGGGTCGGTTATGTTCTGTTCGGTTCCAAATGAGTTCTAGAGAGTATCATGGGCTTGTCCCTTCCGACTCGGACCTTTGAATTTACATTTACATTAGCCCAAAAGAGGTTTGGGCAGGGCTTTGGTCCGAATATTTAACGTGTAGTTGTTACCATGCAAATCGTTTTTTAAAATATATTGTTTTGATAAATAAAAAAAAAGGTATTTATTACTTCCAATTACCTTCTATTACAGTTAGTTTCATTTTGACGTATTACCTTGCATTGCGGTTTCAATTTTTCAGAGAATTTTCTATTCTTCATTAAGATTAAATTATTTCCTCGCGACACTCTAAAAACTTACATACGAAGGTTTCATATCAAATTAAATAACAAAAGATGTTATTGTTTACAATTTTTAAATTTGGAGTAAAATTAAATGACCTGATATTTTTGCTACTCTGATTTTCACAACAAAAAGGGAAGTTCTCTTCAAATCCATATACTACTAATGGCATTTTCTTTTATTTTCTTTTCTTTTTAAAAAATAAAATAACTATTAAAATTTAAATTAAGAATATATTAAATTAATTGAGTTTAAGCGTATAAAAATATATTTAATTTAAAAAAAAGTTAAAAATTTACATATTTTACATTAAAATATTTTTATAAGTGAAATTTTCACTGCTAAATTTTAAATATATTGATTATTCAATTATATATAGTAGTTACATTCTATCTAAGGTTAACTGTAATATTTACTTCCCGCATTGTTAGAGTAAAGTCAAAATCCTACTTGAATGGCAAACGGAACAATCCTACTCTAGATTTGGACAAAGAACAATCTGTTTCCAAATACACCCCTGCCCTCATCGTCCGATCCTTATATCTCCATTTGGAACAGGATATCCGTGTCTGAATTTTATTGAGGACCTGTTAGGAAGCAAAACAAAGTTAGGGATATACAAAAAATTTTGTAATAAATGTTTATAGATATTCATGATTTAGTCCTATACTCTTTTTTATTTGAATTTAATACTTTTTCAATTTATTCTAAATTTATTTTTTTAAAATGACAAGTGATCAAATTGTTAAAAACATCTTGACCAATTTTCGTCTAAAAAGATGAATTTGTAACAATTTAAAAAATATGACTAAGATAAAAATATATATAAAAAATTCAGATCTAGTCATACAAAATTATAAAAATTCATAACTAATTTTTGTTCATATCCCAACAAAGGTCCTCCATTCAAGTTCTCGGTTCCTCTCATTTATGCTCTTGTTCTTCCCTTGAGTAAACTCCCCCGCCAACTTTTGTGATTCTTTTCTTTTTCTTTCATTTTTTGAATTTTAATTGTTTCCAATCTTTGACTTTTGCGGGTGATTGCAATCTTCCAGTTCGATTCTCACTGCACCATAGACTTGTTTTGAGAGATCGATTGTTTACGGCTATGCTGACTAGCGCATTTGTTCGTGAATTTTATTTGGTTTATCCTTTCTCGAACTAGGTGCTTGTTCTGCTATTTTACTGATTCATCAAAAGCAATGATATTTTCTTTTGACTTAAATGCTCAATTAAATAATAAGGTGAAAAAATCACAAGGAGAATTAAAGTTATGGTAAGAAATTTTTTGACTTTAGTTTTTCATTTTGTTAAGTAAATATGTCCGTGTTAATTTTATAACTTAATAAGTCAATTTAGTTAGGTAACAAAGCCCGAAAGATTGTATTACTCATTTACAAAAAGTAAAGTCAGTTTACAATTGTAATTTATTTGAGGTACTTATTCGGTAAATTATGTACATATACTTTACAATTGTTTAATCTAACGATAAGAAAAGCGTGTTTACACGGTACACGGGTTTGAATAAAATCATTTTTGTATTCTCTATTACAGAAGACCAATACTTTGCTTGGATTTAAAATTAGGTGAAAAAAATGTATAAAAAAATTGCGACAAAGAAAAAATTTATGTCTCTTTATCTTCTTTTTTTTTTAACCTCTTCGTCATTCTGGATTAGGCCCAAAGTAACACGGCAGGACCTAAGGCCTACAAGCCCAAAATCTGTGCGCAGAAGGGCTACTAGAGCTTGATGGCCCCGACCATCGTGGAGGTTCGAGAGATCGATCGAGATAGGCACCCAAGCAAGGGGCCCATGGAACAACGAGGGTGCGCGTGGCTCCTGAGCACAAAGAAGATTGAAATTTCAATTTAAACAGTGCCATTTACACGTGGTGCGCCATTTGCAAACCACAGCAGCACAGCACATTAATTAACTTGGTAGCTGTCATCCGTGTATTTACTAGACTAATAATAATAATGGAAGCTAGTATAGCTGTATTTCCTGTTCCACATCTTTGAAGCCATTCTTGAATGCATGATTCTCTTTACCCTCGTCCAAGGAATTGCCAATTTGCTAACAAGTAATTTCATAGTACTACTGAAATTCAGGATCGTAGTGCTAGTGAATCTAAAATATGATGGACTGGCTAGCCTTGAGCTTTCAATTTTTACGAATTAATGGAGTAAAAGCACTTGAATCCAGATCATAACAACTAGGCTGAGAAAGAAAGGAAAAAGAGAAAAAGGAACAGAAGTCGGACATCCCAGTCGTGGCTCATCAATGAATTCGCGTGGTCCTATTCTTGATGATTTTAATCAAGCAATGCAAAGCGCTGTGGGATAGATAGCGACAGTTGCTTCCAATCTTCCCAATTTATGCCCGGCCCGTTTATGCGTAAGCACCTGCCTCTATTGCAGAACATGTCTGTTCCGCGCTTACATGAATGCAGACCTACATCATGGCTTCTGTTCCATCATGGTGGGCCATGATGGCTTCTTCTTGTATTTATAGGTACATTTATATATATTTTTTTCTTGTTCTTTTTCTTTTCTTTTTTTTTAAAGAGAAGCAGATGTATTCTTTTATTTACTCAGAAAAAGCGTGTACATCTGAATCAATAATAGAAAAGGGTACGTTTACACTTACGTTAGTCATCCAATTACGAAAATCTCGAACTATTAAATTATTCGTCCTTTCATCTTCACCGTCCACCACTAACCGTAGGAATGGCAACAACTGGACTGCACAGACGCTAAATACAGCAAAGCCAACGCAATAACGATCGCGACATTAACGGCTAATCTGCTACACGTTAGATCAATGCATCTTTAATTAATTGAATACATAAAAATAAAAGACGATAAAAAAATACATAAAATAAAACGTCACTAATTGATATCATGAAATGAAATTGGGCATTATGTTGTCTATCTGATAACCGGATTTATACACAATTAATATTATTAATCAGGTGGGCATAAGTAATAGTTAAACAACTAAACACGTCAACATCTACAACGCAAGCATCGCCCACCGTTTCTGTCACTGAAATCTTTCATAATCATATTTATATACTATCACCAATAATTTATTTTCTAAGCTTAGCAATAATGATAATCAATATGATAAGATATGATAATGATAATTACAGATTTCAGCGTCTCTTACAAAGTTTACAACTGAAAGAAACGTCATCGGATTGGACCAACGCAACACGTCAGCGAAACCCCAAGAAAGCAAGAGCTAAATTATATTACAACGTTTGACAAAAACAAAAAAAAAAAAAAAACAAAACAAAAGCGAAAAAGGAAAAAAAAAAAAGTACTTATAAGACGATGGCCCGTGAGAATCGATCCGGGGAGTGGCCGGAGAGTTACCGATCCGATCGGGGCTTAAACTCGGAGGCGAGGCGGTTGGCGATCGGGGAGTGATACATGGCGTCGTGAAACGACGACGTGTCGGAAGTCAACATGCGGAGCTGCCTGGCCTTTTCCTCCGTGAAGCATCCCGGAGCGAACCGAGATTTGGCCGGTTTAGTATCGGCTTCGGATCTGATCTCTTCTTTCCCCGGGACATCATCGTCCGCCTTATCCCCGGAGCCAATGTAGTCGGCCTCCGAGGACCAGCCAAAGAGAGGGGTCCACCAGTTCGGCGAGGCGGAGGAGCTTTTCCTGCGGTTCGGGTCAGCTTTATGGGTGCCGGGTGAGGCCGCACATGGTCGGACCATCGCGGGTCTCAGAGGAAGGAGATTAGTGGCCATTTCCGCGGTTTAATTGATCTGTAGAGAAAGGGGTTTTTGTGATGGGTTTTGCTGTTATGGCTTCTTGGTGTTTTGGGCACTATTTGAAGGGCATTTGGGGAGAGAGAGAGGGAGAGGAAGTTGAGGTCCTGGAGGGGCCCATGCCAAGACTGAAAAAGTTGGGGAAAAGGATAAGATAAACACGTGGCGACGTTACATGCTGGGAATTGGGGGTCGTGCGGGGCCCCATTTGTTGCATTTTGACCGGCTATTCCGGTTGCCTTGTTGCTTTTTGTAATGCTTGGGGGTCAATTTACTTCTTGCTTTTTTTTTTTTTTTGGGGGAGCAAAAGGGGCCAATTTGCTTGAATAGAAAAGAAATTTGCGATCGCATCCGTGCAAGAGACTCGTCATGTTCTTCTCCTGCAGATCAAGCCTCCCAGTATTTGATGTTCATAACGTCGTACGCAAGGCATGTAATTATTAGTTTTGAGCTTTCAAAATATCTGTCATACCCCTGAATTGTTTCTAAAACTTCTATTTCTTTTCCCTTTTTTCGCCTTTTTTTTTTTTTGGGTCTCAAACGTTTCTCCGACAATTAATAAAAAAGAAAAAAAACTCGATTACACACTAAGCTAATCACTAAAATTCTGTGCGATGTAATGATGCACGTACACTCATAAATTTAGCAAAGCCCACTTTTCGAAATACAAATGTGCCCATTCTGATTCGCATATTTTGTGGGAATCAAAATGTCGGCTCCAGCGGGAAGTATGCGAGTAGAGAATTTGGACGGAACTTCAGGTCGCTTTCGTACGTGTCAGCGATAAGAGACGTACTTTTTTTTTGGGAGATATTTACAGCATCGAAGAGTGCTAGATAGGATCTGGCTAAATTACCATCAATTATTTACAAGGTGCGATGTTTCCACCTGAGCTTCCTGCTGCCGCATAAAGACATGCGCGTGGTTTTCTGGTTTTTCTTGGATGCTTCCTTGGAAGAAGCGTCCAGATCGGAACTCCTCCGGTGGCTAATCCGTCGCTATGCTACAAGAAAAGTTGGCAACTTTGAACAATCAGACGCTGCTAAAAGTCCGTGTTCGTTTTGAGTAATAATGACTGCCTCCCTATTGTTTCAACACATATATATAATCCCATATACGTATAATACACATCTACGTCCTTCATGTCGACGTCGGCAGGCCACGGCTTAGATTGAATTCAGTAAAATTAAGAATTTATCTGTTTGAGAATTATTATCCAACTCGAATGTAACTTGGTACACTCCGCTGCAAAATTGGAATTTTCTTTTCTTCGGTTCAAGGTTAAAAAGGTACCGCAAACACGTTCACACAAGTTACTTTGTACTGAATCACGAAATTAAAATTTCGCCTTTATGTCCATCGTTGTAAAAATCATAATTTAAATATCCAATTCTTAATGCAACCGATCATTTTTTTTTTTTATACATACTAAAATTACTTGGTTTGTTTTTGCAAATTTTCGGGATTAGTACTTAAGTTGGATTTTTTTCTTTTTTGACTTTTACCTATGGGGAAAAGAACAGATGCAGTAAATAAATAATCGTAGTTGTAATACTGAGTTGCACTGTCCAAGCTATTGCCGTTGAAAATTCTTAGATGCCTCGTGAAAATAGATTGGGCAGGCCCATTGTAATCCGTTAACGACTGCAGGTGGACTTTGAACTTACAAATGAGTGGGCAGCTCGTTGGGCGTGATCTTCACCCGGTTGGTCTCCTCAGTTGCGGACTTGTGGTCTTTACATGATGGTTTTCCGTTTCAAGATGGATTCATTTTTTGTAGCCTTGGGCTACGCGGCGGGCTCACGGTCTCTTTGTTTCTTATTTATCCCTTTTTTTCTTTTTTTTTTTCCTCTTTTTTGAAAGAGAATTGTTGTGTACTTTCTTTTAAGGATATTTATTTGATTGAAACCTATTAGATTTAGGATTAAGGCTGGGATTAAAGTTGTTGTTATTGTTGTTGTATTTAATCAAAACCCATTAGAACATACCACGAGTTATATAAGTAAAATTTTATTTTATTTTTATTATTCTCTCATTTAAATTATAAATAATATTTAAATTAGATATATTTTGTACTAAGAAATTTTTTAATCATGATAAAATATATAATTGCACCGTGTAAATCTCCGCACTTTACCACTTTATATTTACTTGAAAATAATTATCATGTTTTGCTATAACAGAAGTGGCTATTTCCTCCACCTTCACATGGTGGATAATAATCGGAAGTATTTAGATCTACCCAAATATATATGGAGATTAAAAGAGATATGAATATCGTGTGAAGAAAAACTGAAAGAGTGGAAATAAAAATGTCTATTTTGGGTAGCAAGGGAAGTTTGTGTTAGGTCATTACTCAGGCAATATCAACATATACGACGAGTGTTATCCGTTGTCACAACATTAATTGGATAATTCGTATCCTATGGTGGGTCGCAATTGGGTAAACGTTAAGATACATACACGCTGCCAACCTGCTGTCCTTAAATAAAATTGCAACATGGGGGCATACTGTCAGGGACATGTGGGAAAGAAAGGAAAAGGTTAAAAAGTGTCATTGTGAGAAATAATACAGAATGAAAAAAAAAAAAAGAGAAGAAAAAGAAAAAATGTGAGAAGCAAGAAAAGATGAATTCTCTTCTCTCGAATTTTCCCTTCTATCATTTTTTTTGTCATATAAAGCGAAAGGGCAAAAGTGATAACAAAAGGGCGAAGAATTATTTTTTCGAAATTCCTACATGCATAAGACATATAGTACGACGAAAGATGCTCTAATCCCATGACCTATCCAAGCGTTAGTCATCGATTTCTTCTTCCAGAGTGATCACAAAGCCTTTTTGTTTTTTGTTTTTTTTTTTTTTTTTTTTTGCACACTTGTGCTCTTTGTAAGAAGTTACCATCCCTTCACTTCCCATCGTCTCCCTTAAAACCCACCTGATTCCCCACTCGAACTCGCCTATAAAAGATGCTACCTTAGCATTGACAAGTAACAGCCCTATATTTTTCTCTTCCTCTTCGGGAAATTCAAATCTAGAAAACAAGAAAAAGATTCCAGTTGTTTGTTTTTACGTTCTCGTTCTAATCATTAATTAGCATGGAGTTCGCAGACAACTTTTTCCTGCACAAATTTCCTTTATTGCTTAAATAAATTCCTTTAAACTTAATATACCCTTTAAAAAATCTATACAAATAGAACCTTAGACCTCATTTGCAAAATAAGTCAAACCCAAAAAAAAAAGAAAAGTGTAAAAACAAAAACAAGTTCCAAATCCAACCATTAATTGGTTAATAATATGATCCGGTGAATATACATTCAAGTCATTGCATCCACACTGCATATGCTAGTTGTAAAGTTGTAGCGCTCTTAATTATATATGCGGACACCAATTATCAAATCGAGGCAAATATGTCTGTATTTTGCTTTTGTATAATATGGCGACACCAAATACAAAATTGAGACAAAAAAAATATGTATGTTGGAAGGGATATTTTCGCCACATAGTCTTGATAGTCAAATTAAATAAATTAAACTGATAGCAAACTTTTGTAAGTACAATTATATTTCATAATTGATTTAAAAAAATTATAAAAACTCACAACTAATCAAACTAATCTGAAATATATATATAAAACTTTAATTCTATTAATACGAAAAGTTATTATTAATAGACTTGTATAAATCAAATAATTGTCACTCAGTTCTCACTATATATTAAATAATAAATTATTTACTTTAAAAAAATATCAAAATAGTACTTTTTTACACTTGAATTGAAATTTTAAATTTTTTTAATAAAATAAATTTGTACAAGGATTAAAAAATTATTAAAATGTGTTTTCTACCCACCTGGACAAGCAACCAATGTGTTTTCTACCATACTTATGCTCCCACTTCGTAGTCTCCCAGAGCTGGGATCGACTGCCAAACGAGATTAAACTCCAAGTATAAGAATAGACAATTGATGAATTAAGCCGTTCGGTTGCTTCTTGTTAAATAAATTATATATATATATATATAAGACTTTCGGTTGCTTGTGCCCCTTTACTCTTGAGATGCAAAACAACAAAACGTGCTAAAAGGATAACAATCATCTAAACGTTTGTCATCTTTACTTCTATGACCATGGCTAATAATTCGCCGAGTGGTCAGGGATCTGTCATTTTGGCCAAACTCAGAATGACCCGGATAATAATAGGACACGACAGTAGGGAATTTTCTTCTGCCCCCACCCCCCCAGTCATTCTTATTTAATAAAGAGAGTTTTTGTTATTACTTACTTGGGATGTCTGGAACATATTCAGGAGATTTGGCTAGTTAGTTTGCCGGATACATAATATAATCTTCCAATGATTATACTTTTCTTTATAATTGCTCTTTCATCAATGGTATAAAGAAGAAGCTTTTTCCCAACTTATCCTTATTTGTAACTAAAAAATTAATTATTTTAAAAATTAAAAAAAAAAAACTTTAAATTATACCATATAAATAGGTACTAGAGTAATTTTAAATTATTATACGATGTCTATCAAAATTTGAAGTCAATAAATTACTACTTAAATACTTACTAGACTAACCCCTACAGCCTGTGGCCCACTTGGTTGAACAAATTAGCAAGCTTCCAAGAATTTCATTGTAAATCTAGGCTCAAATTATTTTATATCTCAGTCCTTTGAGAAGGGCCGAAGATATGAAGCCCAGTTCCTTCATCGAGAACACGGACGAAAGCCCAAAAATCGATCGAAGACATTGACTCAGGCCCAAAACAAAATACGACTGACTTGTTTCCAAAGATATCCCATTCCCTACACAAAAATAAAAAATAATAAAATAATAAAATAAAATAAAATATCCCATTCCTCCCCTCTCTTTTGGGGCTCTATGATATAAATCCACTGCAGGCGTGGCCTCATTGCGAACTAAGAAACCAGAGTCAAGAACTTAAATTCGATAGCTTGAAAAGGACTCGATCCGGAAACTGCCCGAGCAAAAGTGTTTCCGAAATCGTAAAATCAATCGACGGTGAAAAATCTTCTATTCTATAATAATGGCCTCCGTACGGGTAGAGAGGAAGCAGCCGGAATCTGCGATCCGAGAGGAGACGTGCTCAGCCAAGGTTGTGGCGACAAGGCAAGGAGAGGGACTCCGGCAATATTATCTCCAGCACATCCACGAGCTTCAGCTCCTTGTCCGCCAGAAGACTCACAATCTCAATCGCCTTGAAGCCCAGCGTAATGAGCTCAATTCTAGAGGTACGATCTCGAATCCATCACCTTACCGCCGAACCGATGGGTTTTCTGTTTTCTTTGTTTTTCTTTTTGTAGAAACAATTCTAGTGCGCATTTTTATTGTTCAAATTAGGGATTGATTTTATTCAATTGTGGTGAATTTGTTTGGTAATAATAATTAATTCTTTAATCATCTTCTTGTATTTTGATTCTTTGTTAAGATGTAATTTTGAGGCTATATTTTGTATGCCATAGAATTAGGTTTAGGTTGTTCTATAGAGTATTGGCTTAAAACGGAGGAGGAATCTTTGGGAATCGTGGAAAGAAAACCTAGTTTTGCAAATTGTATTAGTACCATGGTGATTGTATTAGTTCTCTGAAAATATAATTATCTTGCAGAAAAAAAGAGAGTTGGCAGTTAGATCCAGTTGTGTTGTTATGGGTTCCTGAGAGTTGGGGTGGAGAAATGCCTTAGGTGGGTTTACAGCACCATTGGTTATGAAGAATGGTTAAACCCTACTTGTTGCTGTACTTATTGGATTTTATTTTTTTTGGGGGGGGGGTGTGGGGAGGTGGAAGAAAAAAGATGCTCAGGCTGTTGCTATATCCATCATAGGATCTGGTGCTTTTTTCTGCGGCTACTTGGTTACTTAATTGGTGTATCACTTTATTTATAATGATGGCTTATATTCTTGGTTTTTTCAATGCTTGATAGTTCAATTAACTAAAATAAGTTTGATGTGGACAGTGAGGATGCTTAGAGAAGAACTGCAGCTGCTTCAGGAGCCTGGATCGTATGTGGGTGAAGTTGTTAAAGTTATGGGGAAAAATAAAGTCTTAGTTAAGGTAATGCTTCTTGCACTACTTGCCAATTTGCATTAGTTTTTATGTGTATTTCAATTTCTTTGGATACATCTAGTGAACCAAGGTTCAAGTTCTCAGTTTTTGTATGTTGGTGTGATGTCACATTGCTAGTATGATTGTCTTTCTGCTGGTGTCATTGCTCACTTTTATTATGCTTTAATTATCCTATGTGTGTAGTTTTTTCTCTCTTTTTTTCAATCCATATCACGATGGAATGAACTTTGTATTGAGCTTTGTTATGGAATATGAAATCGGAAATGACTGGAAGTCAATCATTGGTGGAAATCTTTTCCTTTTCTGGATACATTAGACAGTGCCACAATAATGCCTTTGAGGCAGGCATGTTGCATGATGTTAGTGACTGCAAAAGTGCTTATGTTCTCCTCTTTTTATCTGAATTTTAACATGGATAAATAGTAAAGCAACTGGGAAATGTGAGCTCTCTTTATTTAAAATTCTGTGTTAGTATGTTCAGAATTTTGCTGGAAGGTAGTTGTATTTTAAGACCAATTTTTACTCTGTATTTTTGGTAAAATTATGTTGTCAGTAATATTTACTCTAATTACCATTTGCCTTTGATTTGTTCATTCAATTTCATTTAATTAAGAGTGCATTTCTGACACTGGAGCAAAAGTTTAAGCAATATGTTATTATATGATTTTTTGCCTTTTCTTTGTCTGAGATTTGCAGCTCTGCCTTTTATGATGTTGAAATTAGCATTACCACAATCATAAGAATACCAGTTTGCACAATTGATGGCTTTCTCTTTTCCAGGTGCATCCTGAAGGAAAGTATATTGTTGATATTGATAAGAACATTGATATCACAAAGATTACACCATCAACAAGGGTTGCCCTCCGTAATGATAGCTATGTACTCCACTTGATCTTACCAAGCAAAGTGGATCCCTTGGTTAATCTTATGAAAGTGGAGAAAGTTCCAGATTCTACATATGACATGATCGGTGGTCTTGACCAACAAATTAAAGAAATAAAAGAGGTCTGTATACTCTTAGTCAATTCACACATTGTGAAAGTTGGCAACACATGATTTTGATATCTAATTTGTTAGTCTATAAATTAGATTGGTTGATTGGAATATTGAGATTTATTCTGAGATAGGTTTGCATTGGGTATTGATTCCTTTTATTGATAATCACTTCTTTTTATTTATGTTTTTAGGTCATTGAACTTCCGATTAAACATCCTGAGTTGTTTGAGAGCCTTGGAATTGCTCAACCAAAGGTATTTTGTTGTCATTTAGGTTATTTTATGGTTGGTTCATCTTTCTAATGGACAATATTTGAGCTAACGCTTTCCCTTTCACAAATCATAGGGTGTCCTCCTTTATGGGCCACCTGGTACAGGAAAAACTCTTCTGGCCAGGGCAGTGGCACATCACACAGATTGCACTTTCATCAGGGTTTCTGGTTCTGAATTAGTTCAGAAGTACATTGGAGAAGGCTCTAGAATGGTCAGGGAACTTTTTGTTATGGCAAGGTTCGTCTGTTTATTATAAGGCAGCTCTTATATTTTGTTTGATTCCTTTAGTGTCCTTTTCTCAATACATTCCATTTGAACCCCTGGCTTCCACCCCTGCCTTTCCTTCTTTCATTACCAGAAATGCCTGGTATTGGATTCAATATTTTGCATCAAAGTCTACCAGGAATCAGGAGGACCCAGTCTTATCTTTGTTTTTTTTTTCCCTTTTTTTTGGGGGGGGGTTGTTGGTTGGAATATGTCACCATGTTACTCTTTATCCAAACAGGAAACCACTATATTGGACATTTTTAAAATAATGCCGAGGCCCATGCTTTTAATTGGCCACTTGAAAGAAATAAAGGGACTATATTTTGGGAAATAGAAACTATTATCAATCTGAAGTGATCAGGAGTGGTTGAACTTCCAGCTCTAATTGCTCCAATTCTAGACTAAAATAGATTCATTTGTTCTGTACTCTACTCTATCTTGAAGTTGTGACTGGAAAGTTTGATTGCTCATGTATTTCTGCTTTGCATTCAATGTCTTTTTTTTTTCTCACTGGATGTTTCACTTCTTGCATATTGTGTCTTGCAGGGAGCACGCTCCATCAATCATTTTCATGGACGAAATTGATAGTATTGGATCTGCTCGAATGGAATCTGGGAGTGGCAATGGTGACAGTGAGGTGCAGCGGACTATGCTGGAGCTTCTCAATCAGCTTGATGGATTTGAGGCGTCAAATAAGATCAAGGTACAGTGTAACTAGCTGGGAGAACTGGGCATTTGTTTCACTTGTTTATTGTACTTTTACCCACTCTCATACTCTTAACAGGTATTGATGGCAACAAATCGAATTGATATCCTCGATCAAGCTTTACTTAGGCCAGGGCGAATTGACAGAAAGATTGAATTCCCCAATCCTAATGAAGACGTATGTGCCTTCCAATATTGTTTACTTATGTTATCAGCTGTTCCAAAAGAATTGACCTTAAATGCTATATTTGTAGTCTCGTCTGGATATCTTGAAAATTCATTCAAGAAAAATGAACTTAATGCGTGGCATTGATCTGAAGAAGATTGCAGAGAAGATGAATGGTGCATCTGGTGCTGAGCTCAAGGTATTTTTCTTCTGCTTTGAATATTTTCAGCTTAACACTATTTATTCATTTTAGATAGCTGTCTTAAACTAGCATGACCATGCACACTGAATTTGTTTATAATGAGTTGGTGCCTCGCCTTGCAAATGTATTAGACATTATATAAACTATATTGAAAACTAGATGAATATGAGATCTGAAGGCAGATTATTTGTCCAAAGAGAAGAAAGATGAGTTTGTAAAGTTTTTGTTGTTGTGGTTGGAGTGGTTTTAAGATCTGTTAAAACTTGTATTTGCTGTAATCTATGCACCTCTTTTGAGTTTAAGAAATGGCTGATTAACATGCCTTTATATTGGGTTGGAGTGAAAGTGAGAGAAACGAGGGTTGGGAAGTGGGGGATGGGGGTGGTTGGTCCAAGGAAAACTGTCAATGGAAAGAGGGAAGTGCTTACCTGTTTAATGTGTGTTTGTATCTTGCTATGCTTTCACAGGCTGTGTGTACGGAGGCAGGTATGTTTGCTTTAAGAGAGAGGAGGGTCCATGTAACACAGGAAGATTTTGAGATGGCAGTAGCAAAGGTGATGAAGAAGGAGACCGAGAAGAACATGTCATTGCGGAAGCTTTGGAAGTAAACTAAATTAGTAAATTGTGTCGTGTTTTGTTTGGAACATGAAGAACAAGAATCAATTAGTATCATGCATGGTATGTGCAATGTATGCACCAGAGTCTCCGGCCCGGACCTACTTGCTATCACGCATGTGATCTTGTTCTCTGAGGTTCAGGTTCCCGTAAAACTCACGATTGCTACTCTGTGTTTCATTGAGAAGGCCTGGGCTCATGGATATTATCCTGCAATTTGAAGGACATGTGCTAGTCTCTTAAATGATACGATTCTTTTATTTGTCCTTTTGTATTTGTTCTTTGTGCGTGTACTTAAGCAATTGCAAACTTTCATGCTATTTGACTTGTGCCATATGTTCGTTATTTTTCCCTTCCGAAAATTCCAGCAATTTGAATTTCCAAGGCTTCCAAAGGCATTATGGTTAGGGAATGCTTTTATATCCTTCCCCTGTCGTAGCCTATTCTGATTCTAGACTCGAAACAACGTTTTTAAGGCATTTTTGTGTAATTAATCTGGACCAGTCATTTCTTGCCTTAAAGGGTCAAGTGATTCGAACCCTTTGAGATAAGGGTATAGAGTGTGCTTTGTTATATACTATAAAGAATTTCTAGTAAGAATTCATATGACCTCTTAAAAAATTATACAGAATATGCTTCGAAAAAACCTGAAATATGTGAAAGTTGAGTAAAACGAAACGCGAGTCCCCTACAAATGGTATTGGTGCATCGTTTATTTCTTTTCCGTGGAAGTTCGTTCTGAAGGAGAAACTTTTTGTTCTGTTTTTTGGGTCTACATGGAAGAAACTCTTTCACGTCATATCTCAATCCCACGTCCATTGTTAACCTACATTTATAGGGATAAGCTCGCAGTTTTCTTTCTGGCGGCAAGTTTGACCCTCAGTTCATTTACTGATTTGTTTTCAAGATATAGTGTTCATATTGTCAACCAACTCCAAAAGGACATCCTTCATGTTCATTGCAAATCCAGAGACGATGATCTAGGAGGCCATGTGTTATCTGTCAATAGAGAGTACAACTTCTCTTTTAGAGAGAACTTTTGGCTAACGACGAAGTTTTGGTGCACTCTTTAGATGGAGCAACGATCATGGTGGCAACTATCGTGTCTTCTGGGACGTGTTTTTTTATTAGTAATAAATTTATTCTTTATTATTGTCATTTCCATGATTGCTTTTGGGTGGTGAGGGATGATGCTGTTTATTTGTGAGACGTGCGAGAGGGGAAAGCGGTGAAGTATTATTCGACGGACAGTGTCGACAGAAGATGACCCTTCGAGTATCTTGCTTACTTTTGGATCTGGATTCTTTTTTATCAAGTTCTTTTTAAGTCCTTTCGTGTAACTTATCGAGCCGACCAATCGGATCAATCCATTTAGCTTTTTACAAAACAAAACCGTTTTATTCGAGACTCCAGTCCATTTCACCGATGTAAAACCAATTAATAGAAAAACGGTACATAATTGTTCCATTTGGCTTTTTCTCTCTCTCTCTCTCTCTCTCTTTTTTCAATTTTTGGATAATAAGTGAATGAATAAAGAAGAAAAATTCTGAAACAAAAGAAACCAGCTTAGCCACCTCAAGGAGGGGCTACTGCGCATGACTTTGACCACTCAACTCAATTAGAGGCTCTAAGATTAGTAAAGAAATCTGCACAAAAATTACCCTCACACTGTGTTGCAGCCTGCAAACCCATGGTTGCCTTATTAACCTTATACAATTTGCGAGAAGTGGCCGATATAGATCATACTTCCCAAGCTCTTGAAGGGCTAACGTTGAATCAGTCTCAACAATAATATCCCGAAATCTCCTCCCCACGCAACTTGCAAAGCCATACAAATAGCTCTAAATTAAAGATCTATCTACCGCACTCATTTCTACCAAGACCCCCGAAACCAGCCAAACCAGGAGCTCCTTTAGCACAACTATCAACGTTAATTTTCAAGATCATCGGTGGAGGAGGTTGCCAGCTTATTAAATTGGAATTAGGTACTCCTCCACAGCTCACCTGACCTTGCCGCATATACTCTTCTTGCCCAACATTGCAAATTTCTACTGCTCGTCTTTTCACAGACCCTGCAATTTCCAAGGGGGCACGGTGATCTCCAGAAAAAAAAAAATATATATATATATATATATATATATATATAAAATATATTAGCATTTCGCCAACTCCAAAGCTGCCAAAAAGTCGAGATAAAAACCACTTGGAAGGAGCAATTCCAAGCAGGCACCATTACACTAGAGCAGCACCCTTTTCGGACCCAATCTTTAAAGGACCCCGAATTACGAAACTCAAAATTAATCAATCGAAATATAATGCACCAGATATTATGGGTAGGAACAATGAGGAAAAGTAAGGAGTAGTTAAGGTGTATCGTCTTTTTTGTGCCAAAAAATAGTTTATTGCCTTTTATTCCTCAAAAAATGGTTTCCCTTTTTTGATTTTTTAATATATCCATTGGCAAGAGGATTTAAATCCTGCTTACTGAAATTAAGAAGCAATTGTCATTTTGCTTAGAGCTGGCCTGTCCGAGTGACCTTTTTCAGGACAGGCCCGATCCGCCCTTGGACTCTGGCTAGCTCCAGCCTCTTGCGTAAGGCACAGTCTGCTTCAATTCAACGTGGCCCACTAGTGTAAGCTAACACCTTGTGTTTAATACGCGACCCTTTATAGCTGTGGCTGTTCTTAACGCTAGCAGGGTGACTTTACTGTTTTTTCTTTTCGTTTTTTTTTGGGGGGGGGGGGACAAGGGGGGATGCACGTGGAATGGTAGATACAGCTTATTACAACTTGAGAACTTGACTTATTTAACAAACATCGGACGCAGATCCAACAGCAACAAAAATTGCAGGTAGTTTAATAATAATTGAGGATCTGTTTGACTCCATATCTCAACAAGGACATCTAAAGCAGGGGAGACAATTTTTGTAAGTCTCAATATTTTGTTTCCATAATTGAAGTGGATAGGAGCACCCCTTGTCTAATGTCAACGATGACTGTAGTGCCATTTCCTCCAGTCGACCACTGCTGGATCCTGCAGCTATTACTAGTTTCTTTGGGTCGTTGTCGAACGTCTAGCTCATTCTTCAAACTCCCATCTGCCCAGTTCCCCATCTCCTGCAGCATCAGCCATCTTCGGGTAAGTCATTAAGATTTAGCGAAACCGAAGCAAAAACATTGAAGTCAGAAAATTTTTCCTGACTCTGCTTTTTAACCCCATCGTTCCATTCTTCTGGATATGCTGGTTTTTCACCATTGAGTTGGTTTCTCGAATGTAACTTGCTTTTGTCTTGTCTAGCTTCAGATGGATTTTGGGCTATTAAATTTCAGATTATGGTCAACGTGATTGCTAATTATACTAGAGCATTTTGGATTTCCTGTTTCTGTCTGCTTTTCTTTTCAATCCCTTACTTCTGGGTCTTTTGGCCCTCTTAGCGAATATCGTGATCGTTACAAACTTGGCAGTTCCAGATGATGAATAATCTGTGACGTTTAGTTAGGATTATGTATATTAAAATTTTTCTGTGATCTAACTACAGGCGTTTGTAGTCCAACGGTTAGGATAATTGCCTTCCAAGCAATAGACCCGGGTTCGACTCCCGGCAAACGCAAGGACCTTGCTTTTTCCTTCTCCTCCTTTGAGGACAAAAAAATCCGTTAGAATTCAGTTCATCGACGATAATCTATTGGTCACACGCGGCGTTCACACACATGCACGCCATTATCCTCTTCCAATGCGCTCGTTTTCTTTCTGGGCTATGGCTTCTCTTCCTTTCACCCCGACACCAAACCCACATTTCTCCAGTTCAAAACCCACAAAATTTCGCAAAACATCGCTCCCAAAACCTAAATTACGGCGAAACTTGTACGAATTTTACTTCCACAGCATATCGTCTCTATGTAAACAAGGCCAAATTCGAGTAGCTTTGACACTACTCAACCAGCTGGAATTCGATAATCTACCGATCGGGCCTGACATCTACGGCGAGCTACTTCAGGGATGCGTGTACAAGCGAGCTCTCTTCACAGGGCAGCAAATTCACGCTCGAATTATCAAAAATGGTGTTTTATATTCGCGAAATGAGCATATAGAGACAAAATTGCTGATCTTTTATGCAAAGTGCGGTGTTTTAGAGATTGCGGATGGGTTGTTTTGGAGGCTGCGGGTAAAGAACGAGTTCTCTTGGGCTGCAATGATCGGTCTGCGTTGTAGAATGGGATTCAATGAAGAAGCTTTAATGGGTTTTTGTGGGATGGTCAATCATGGCATTTTGGCTGACAACTTTGTTGTGCCAAACGTGTTGAAAGCTTGCGGTGCTTTGAAATGGATTGGGTTTGGTAGAGCGGTTCATGGGTATTCTGTGAAGACTGGTTCGGACGGATGTGTGTTTGTTTCTAGCAGTCTCGTGGACGTGTATGGAAAATGTGGGGTTCTGGACGATGCAAGGAAAGTGTTTGATAATATTCCTGAGAAAAATGTAGTTACGTGGAATTCGATGATTGTGAGTAATGTTCAAAATGGGTTTTACGAGGAAGCGATTAGGACGTTTTTTGATATGCGATTGGAAGGTGTTGCGCCCAGTAGAGTTACTTTATCTGGCTTTCTTTCGGCTTCAGCTAATTTAGGTGCAATTGAAGAGGGCAAGCAAGGGCATGCAATTGCCGTTTTAGGTGGATTTGAATTGGACAATATTTTGGGCAGTTCAATTTTAAACTTTTACTGTAAGGTTGGATTGATTGAGGATGCTGAGTTAGTTTTCCATAGTATAATTGAAAAAGACACGGTTACATGGAATTTGCTCGTTTCTAGCTATGTGCAATGCGAGCAGGCTCTAAAGGCACTTAATTTGTGTCATTTGATGAGATCAGAAAACATGAGATTTGACTCCGTGACATCGGCATCTATATTATCTGCAAGTGCAAATACAAGAAACATAGAAATTGGCAAAGCAGCACACTGTTATGTTATTAGAAACAGCCTTGCTTCAGATGTAGTAGTTAAAAGTAGCATCATAGATATGTATGCTAAATGTAAGAGACTTGATGATGCAAGACTAGTCTTTGACATCACAACAAAGAAAAACCTTATGATTTGGAATTTGCTATTGGCAGCTTATGCAGAACTTGGCTTAATCAGTAACACATTGACACTATTCTATAAGATGCAGCTGGAAAGCATGCCACGAGATGAGATATCCTGGAATACTGTGATATTGGGTTATCTTAGAAGTGGCCAGGTGAATGATGCTTAACACCTATTATCACAGATGCAGGCTGTGGGTCTCTCTCCTAATCTGTTTACTTTGACTACCCTTAGCATGGATTTTGTTTAGAATGGGTTGAGGACTTTGACATTCTAGAAATTGCTAGAATCTGTAGAGCCAAAGTCTTAAGCATTAATGGCACGCTTTCAGCTTCCGAAGCTGTGTCATCATTGAAGTACATAATTGTCATTCCTTTCTATATCTTAAGGCAAAACCTGTCATCACCAATTACAATTTCAGATGCTTTGGTGAATTTGTTTGCTAAAAGTTGGCAATAATGCTAGGAAAAGAGGATATTTCAATCGTAGGAGTTGACAATTTATAAATGCAGTAATCTCTGCTTATGCCTTATCTGGTCTGGTAGAGATTCTAATACACTATATAAGTGTCTAGGTGGGGAATAGAATAAGATAACTGAATGGACCATTCTGCACTGGTAACTGCAAGTTGGATATTAGCAACATGGATATTGGAGGAAAACCTTCTAGCTTGGCTTGGAATCTGGATGATGGTTCAGTTTAGATTGTTATGACCTCACAGATGTCCAGAAAACATTTGTATCCGGAACTGGATGTAGGAGGAAAAATTATACAATTTAAAAGCAAATGCAACTGCATGAAGGTGGCATGAGTAACAAAGTATTGTGATTTTTGGGGACAGACGAAGCTAAAGAAGTGTTCTAGAAGCAACTGAGTTTATATTCATGAGAATTTGGGCAAAACCATTCAACATTGGATTTGTTGAGAACTCATATGCATTTCATGAGAAATTTCTACCGTTGAAAACAAGTTTGCAGTAGCCAGGCTAACTAAGGTACTTTCACCAACTCCATGAAATAGTGGGAATAATTCAATGATACCCTTTGAGAAGCCCATGAAGCGCTTATGGAGATAATGCTCGATGTCGTACCTTATAGACGAAAGATAAAGCACTGACGATCACAAGCAGGCTAGGTTACCCAACTTTTAAAAGACAAAAGGAGTTATTAGCCCCTCAGGCTTGGGCATTCTGGAGACCGTTAGGTACAAGAATCTAACTCAAAGGCTACATTGCATGGTTCTGCATATATCTAGTTGATTTGTAGGCCTGGCTTCAATTATGTTAGCTTTTTACGTACATGAAAAAAGCTAACATTTGGGCTGGAAAAATTTGCTGGGAAAAAAGCTAACATTTGAGCTGGAAAAATGGCTGGGACCAATTATCTGGTGGTTTTGATTTCCTTTCCTATAATAGGATAAAGAAAACTATGTTGCTTTAATTGCTTATTTTATGGTGTAGAGGCATCATTATCATTGTGATTCTTTAGCTGATGAGATTGTGACCTTACAGCGGCAGTCAACAGTTGTTTAATAAAGTTAGTAAAGGTTTGCATCTTCTAATCTAAATCCAACTAACTGCAGGCAGAATTTTCTAAACGGAAGTTAATGTTAAACTACGACAATTCTCGATTGGTCTTATTAATTTTATTTCTAACTCTAGTTATCAAGGTCAGGTCAGGTCATCATTTCTATTTGACATTTGCATTCCCATTACAAATACCCAGAACAATGAAGAAAGCTTTTGTCAAGGCTTCCCACGGATTAAAAAGGTGAACGTTTATTTTGAACAGAACCACAAGGTTTGCTTTGAAGACAAGAAACCTCCTGCCTTGATTCACTTTAATTATTAGCATCATCTCCATTTCTCATTTCACTCCATTTTGCTCATTTTTTCTTCGGTAGATGGGCAACAAAAGGTCAATGTATGGGACGGTTTAAAGTGGTACAACGACCAATAAGTATCACAGACAAATTGTATGAATCTTACATATAGCTAAAGAAATCATGTCATATTAAAATTAAATGCATTCAAGGAATTCATTGCTGAATATAACAATTTTGTTAGGCAGGTGAACCAATACTTGGGGGGGGGGGGAAGGGGGGTCAATTGCATGGAGATTTCGAATAACTGGCTTTTGTTAACCAAGAGGCATCGTAATATCGAAAGGAATTAGGTGAAGCGTACAAGAAAGAGCAAACTCAATTGCATTACATTACAACTGTGATTAACTAAGTACAAGTGACCTTTGCTTGGTTTTGACATGAAAGTTGATCATCCGCTTGAATGGCAGTCAGGAAAACACCTTTCGCCTCACTTGCCTTTGATTGTCCGGGACCACGTAATAATTCAAAGTAATAAATTGCAACCGGGTCGGGTGATTGCCAACTATGCTTGTAGCATCCTCCAGCTTTTCATGCTCACCTAATCACCTCCTCAAATCTCTTTTCTCTTCATCCTTCTTTTTTCGCTCACACTTTTTTTCTATGTTATGTGCATTTTCATTCTGCGATCAAATTTGGCCTTGATTATCCCCTATTATTGTAGCCATGTGGTCTGGTCCTCTCGGATATGCCATGTCAACGAACAGCATACTTGTGACTTCAGCTTTTTTAAACTTCATTATCTCTGTCGGGAGAACTTACGAAACCAGAGCTGGAAATTGAGTTGATTAATTAATAGAGGAAGGACCCTCAAGTAAAACGTAACAAGTTATCGCGCCATATCCTTTTTTTAGCTTTGATTTAGCCGACCAATAATTGACCAGGGTTGACAAAATCGAGCCTTCTGGACAAAGTCGCTCGACTACACTCCTAAATTGGAGTAGGATGTAAATGAACCGACACATTTGGTGAGCGTTTGGTGGGTCGCCTTACCAAGAGTTTGAGTTTGAAACTGTTTTAGTAAGCAAGCTAAAAGTCTAAAACTGAGCAACCATATTCTCGACTTGTCAGGGTAATTGAGTGACTCAATAATACCCTCCTTTTTTTTATATATATTTTAAATCTATAATAAACTCCTTAACAAACACGGATGACTCATTTTCTTCTATATATATATCTATATGAAAATTAAATAGTTCTATCTTTTAATTGATTAATTATATGAAAATAAACGTTTTTCATCATTTTAATTTTATTTATAATAATATATTTTCATAATTTTAACCAAGACCTAAATCGGAGCTCGATGCTTCAATAAACGAGGTCAAATTAAATATACTAAAATTCAACTCAGGTCAGCGATTACAGCAATAAACATCAATTTGGGAGTAATGAAAATAACACAAAACCATAAACATTCCGGATCGGTAACAAAAATTTTAACCGGATGAGAAAGCGCAACTACTAACTTAGTGAGACCGGAGAGTGAATTTGGCGCTTTTAAGGCCGGAATGGCAGAAGACGAACGCAGCGAGACCCCCGACAATACAAAGTGTCAGAGCTCCGTCCTTCTGTGCACTGGACCCCACCACAAATATCTCTTCCCCAACGAGGGCACGTGCCTCGGTGTCGGTGATGCCCCCACAACGAAGCTTTCTCCCTTTTTGAGATGGGGTATTCTTGTCATTCAACACATAAATGTTTACACGACGTGGCAGATATTAGTCTTGTCAACCCTACAGCCAGTAAAAGGAAACAAAAATTAAAAAGAACGGAGAGATTTCCTTTTCGTTAATGGCACAGTTTTTAAATTCTATCCGATCTTACCGGATTCAAAATTCGGCTCAACAGGTTATCAATCTGATTATTAATTTAAAAATCAAATCGGTGGATTAATTTTAATTTTATAAAAACAATTAACATTTTTATATTAAAATAATATTTAAGTATATATTTATAATAAAATAATATAATTATATATAATTTTTTATAAAACAAAACAAGAAATAAAATTTTTAATATTAATCTGACCATGATCCAATTATTCAAGTCAATTAAACCAAACGAATTTTTTCAAATTACTTTCCTTGGTTGAATTAAAAAAAAAAAAATCAGACTAATTTTGATTTGAGTCACCAAATTGTTGAATCAGTCTAAATTTTTAAAACTATGGTCCATGGGCATTCGATTTTCCCTGTCGCAAAGTGAATAAAGAGTCAAAAAAGCGACAAAGCCGGCCAGCCGGCCAGCCTGTTCTCCACCGGCTTTACTTCAATGGCAACGAAAGCGTACAAATCGCTTCCACAACAAACCAGCCTCCAAGATTCCGCTCACACATATGCACCCTGCAAATCTATCTGACTCTCCAAACGTCAGCTTTCACCGCGCGGTCATTCTCCATCTGTCATCGGGCAAATCCGCCGCCCATCTTGTTCCAGTTTGACACGTTACAACGAGGCACATAACTAATGTGCTGATTTAGAACCATGTTAATGTGAACCATACAAACAAGAAATAACCTAAAACAATAGTTCTAGTTGACGAGGCTTCGCGGTATTGTATAGAGAATGGCCGAATGCATATAATCTTTAACCTTATCTAGATTAAAAAGAGCTCTTTTTGGCACTTGAAATTGTGTTCCTCACGACACAATGAATGTTACGAGTACACCAGTATCCATCATTCATGAATAACTTAATAAAAGGAAAAAAAAAAACTAAATAAAGCTTAACTAATTCCACCAAACAGTCTATTCCAATAAAGTTCGTGGAACTCCCTCACCCTTTCCATAAACAATTCAAATCCTGAATTTTCCAGCTGTAAAAATCATTGCAAACTAAATAAAAAATAAAAAAGAAAAGTAGATGGCCGATAAATAAAAATAATGAACCTTACAAAAAAAAAAACATGAAGAAAGAAAAGAGGGAAAAAGAAAAACACGTTGAGATTAACCCGTACCAAACCCCTCAAGTCAAAATGCGCACTTGACCACCCTTAATTACGCACCGTGTGCGCATTTTGATTGGTGCTTCTTTACATTCTCCTTTTACTTTCTTTCGAGGAGAATTTCTAGGGAGTGACGGCACTAGCTGGGGTCCTGGACTCTGGGGGAGGAGTATGGCCGTCCGATCCTTTTGATGGGTCATCGGACGACTGGCGTAAACCATCATCGGTCTCTCCCCTATTGATCTCCTCAATCATCCGCACCACGTCTTCCATTGGTGGCCTCTGATCAGGGACCGTTGAGACACAAGCCATGGCTATTTGCAACAACTGTACCATCTCTTCCTCAATGTTATGGTACCTCATCAGCTCTACGTCAAACACCTCAGCCGTCCATTCCTCCCGAACCACCGACTGGACCCACCTAGGCAAGTCAATGCCTTCCTCGCCCAGCGAGGCTTGATTGGGTGCCTTGCCGGTCAAGAGCTCGAGGAGCAGTACACCGAGACTGTACACATCGGATTTGAAGGTGGCCTTGCGGGTTTCCACGATTTCGGGGGCTCGATAGCCTGCGAGGCGGCTGGATGGAATGGAAGTGCCAAACAGCGGGTTCAGACCAAAGTCCGAAACGCAGGCATCATGGTCGGGGCGGAGTAGGATGTTAGACGATTTGATGTTGCCATGGATCACTTTGCCCGCCACGTGGAGGTGGGCCAGGCCTCTTGCCACGCTTAGTGCTATTCTCATTCTGTTGTCCCAGTCGAGTGGAGTTCGGCCTGAACCTCTGCTGCCTGCAATGCAATGTTGAATGTTGTTACCCAGAGTTCCGGTTACCTTGTGCAAATAAAATATTTTGTAGAGGAACAAAAGAAATAATAATTTATCCCACCCCACCCCCCAAAATGCGATTTATCTGTTATCACGTAGAGTTTTCGTCAATCAAAATTCTACGTTGGCTGTGTCCTCGAGGAAATGAGTAAATGCTCAGACAAATAGCTAAAACAATAACAACAAAGAAGAAGGACAAGCATTTCACTGCCGCCGACGAAGATATCATAGAATGGATAATGCTATGAATTACATAAGCCTCAAATTTTCACAGAAAAAATGGCACGGGCACCCTGGTGAATGGATAAAATGCCCTTAGAATGAATGGCTAAGAGGTCACACTCCTTAGAAGTTTGCTACCAGCCAGTCAGATCAGAATTTGAAAAGACACAAATAAAAAGAGAAAAAAAAAAGAAGCCACGAAACGGCTGGAGGACAATTATGGTCAACCAAATAATACATGTATTAATAATCAATGGGCGCCCGAGTGGGCGAGAAAATTGTTTTGGAGCACATGCACAAAAGAGAGCTCTGATTTTGTAAGAAAAATTCGCACTCAAAGCAACAAAATTGGAAACCCAGCTTATCCCCACTCTTTGAAAACAAGAAGAAAAAAGAATCGTAACAAATAAAAATTAGCACGAAGAGAACAGTAACAGACAAAATTTAAAAAAAAAAAAAACAAATAAAATAAGCAATGAATCAAGAACCATACCGTGAAGAAGAGCAGACAAGCTACCAGCAGCCATGAAATCATAAACCAGCAATTTCTCATCCTTGGCGTAGTAGAAGGCCCTTAATGGAACCACATTTTCATGCTTAATTTTGCCCAGAACCTCCATTTGCGACTCGAAATCTCTTTTTGTCGCGACCACGTCTTTGAGCCTCTTCACAACTACAGTCGTGCCTTCCTCCAGCACCGCCTTGTAAGAAGTCCCCACGCTTCCTTTCCCCAACACCTCCGCAGAAGCCCTCAACAAGTCTTCCAAATCGAAGCTGTACACCCCTCCCTCCAAGAACACTAGTTTGTTCCTTTCCGCTTCCATGGACCCGCCAGTGATGTCATCCTTCGACGACGACGTCCCCGCCTCCTCCTGCACCGCGCGTGCCCCGGCGGACGGTTTCGGAGGTTTTGCTGGCTGTCTTCTGCGTTTCCTCCGGAGACACAACAGCAGCAAAAGCAGGACAATAAGTCCTGCTAAAGCGGAACCAACTGCAATCAAAACAATGGCAACAGTGGAAAGCTTCTTGGACTTCTTGCCGGCTGGGACCTCAGGTAAGACTCCTGAAGGGGATGGAGCTGGAGAGGGGAAAAATGGGCTACAAGGCGGCAATGGGCCACCGCAGAGGGCTAAGTTTCCGGCAAATGACGACGCTGGGAATCTGGATAGCGCTTTAGGGATTGAGCCATTGAGATTATTGTTTGACACATTGAAATCTGTCAACGCTGGAGGGTTTATGCTAGGCAAATCACCGGAGAAATTGTTGTTCTCCAAGAAAAGTCCCGATAATTGGGTCAGACTGTTAACAGAAAATGGAATTGAGCCCGTGAAGTTGTTTGAGGAGAGATCTAGACGGGTTAATCGAGTCAGCCCAGTCACACCCGCCGGAAAATTGCCAGAAAACTCATTGTTTTGAAGATAAAGGCTGCGGAGGAGGGTTAAATTTGAGAAATCAGAGGGGATCTCACCAGAGAGACGGTTCGAGCGGAGACTCAAAACACGGAGCTGGCTCAGCTTGCCGAGCGTGTTGGGAGGTATGGGACCGACGAGGCCGACTCCGGGAAGCCGCAGAGTGTACACGAATGACTGGTTGGCATCGCAGACGACACCGACCCAGCTGCAAGCCGACTGGGACGCATTCCATTGGAGCCGATTGGCGTGAGGAACTTGAGAAAGAAACGCAAGAAGGGCCTGCCTGTCCTGTACCGGCTCCGAGTCTACTCGCCGCCCCTGACTCAGTAGTAGCAGTAGCAAAGCGAAGAAAACAGCAACGAATTCCCAATTCACCGGCGCCATTAAAAGAACAGTTAAATGCTCCTGAAACACTAGCTATAGTCCCTGTGGGTAGATATTTTATCCCGGTTTTGGCTGCCCGTTTTCCGGTCAGAATCCATCGGAGGGGGCGGTGGGGGGGGAGAGACGGAGAAATAGAGAGTGCTTGAGTGCAGGGCACTTGGCGTGAAGCCGTGCAATGAGAGGAGAGGTGTTGTAAAAGGGTGGTACATTCACAACTCACAAGGTCACGAAAGAAAAGAAAAAAAAAAAAACCAACAACAACAATAATTATAATAGTAATTATTATTATTATTATTATAGAAAACGCTGAGATTAAAACCGAACAAGAAGTTTTCTCGCTCACTTTAAAGTGGAAAACGTCTTATTCTGTTTTGTTTTGATGTCTTTAGTAACAGTCGTATGGTCTCAAAAGATACAACCGCACACTCGGATTCTTTTCCCAGTCTCGATTGGAGCGCGTGAAAGTTTAAAGATCAATAGGGCAATGTGATCATTTGAGAGTGTCTGTACGGTAAATAAGTTCGCACCAAATTACTGCCCTCGTGGAATTTCGGGCAAAATGGAATTCCAACTCGCCATGTCTGATTCGTTGTCGTTTCGTAAGGAGTTAGGAAAAGGTGGGCCTGCGGTTTCGTCAGACGGTCCCAGTTAATTAAAAACATGGGTTTGCTTCCGTCATTTGTGGGCGGTGCTCAAAGTTACCAACCAACGATTCAACTATCGCGCGTTTGTCTTTGGTGTATACGCTGTAAGAAGCCCAAATGCTCGCACTTTGGAGCTTTCCAGGTTTTGACTGACCCATATTGGGCTCTTTGTATGGGATGCTATTTGAGTTGACAACCGTTTCACTATTTACATTTGGCTACATCACGGCGAAAACACAAGAGGGACACAGCTGGCTAAAGTGAGCTCAAAGTCCCAACGGCGGAGCAGGGTTGCTCACTTTTAACACTCGGCACCTACATTAGTGGTGGAGTAACATTATGATATGACCAAAAAAGGAAAAAGAGTCATGTTATCGTCCATCCATGGAATGTTATTCGTCGTTTTATGAGTTTAAGTAAGAAGAATTCCCTTAAACACCATTCATCGTTGAATAATTCTCTCTGACCTTTATGTTATCAAAAAAGTTGGCTTCTCCCGCAGATTAAAATTAACAATGACATTATTCGTTGCCAATGTGCATGCGTAACCACTGAAGTCACCAATTTTTTATTTTCTTCCAGAACTTGGAGAGAGATTTGAAAACGCTCACAGCAATGAAGCTACACACACTCAAAAGTCAACAGAAAACGAAAGATAAGTTTGAAGCGGCTCCGAGGCAGGCGTGACTCACCTCGTTGCCGGATATTAATTTTGATTTGCCATCTGGTACACCTAGCTATATACTTCACGTACATCAATATGTCAAAGTCAAACCTAACGGACCGTTGAGCCTGTTTTCCGCAATCGATGTTTTCTCGTTTCTCTGGGAATGTTTTCTCGTTTCTCTGTGCTTCTTCCCACCACCACCCCCCCCCTCTCCCTCTTTGCGTGCGTCGTTACTTACAAGTTGGGTAAGAGAAGTAACATAGATAAAATCCACCGACAACATTACTACAAAATTCAAAATGCTTTGGACAAACACATATACTTCGGTTGACACACAAGAATATTAAGGTTTGCTAAAAAAAAAAGGTGGGGGGGGGGATAGCCTCTGGATCTGATTTCGAGAAAAAACAATGAAATGGAAATTATTCAAATAGGTTATTGCACCTGAAGTTATCGCAAAGGGAAAAGTTGAGCAGGGACGTATGACCTCTTATGGGGGTGGCATATTATGTTAGAAATTAATATATTTTAAAAATTTTAATTTACATATTAAATATGAAATTAGTTGTTATATAACAGTTAAATTAATTATTATATATTTATTATTAACTGTTATATATTATAATAATATTAAATATTTATTATTATAAAAATTTATATTTAATATTATTTTATCTTATAATTTTTTCAGTTATAATAATTATAAATAATCTCTTTTTTATTGAAATATATTATTTTCAATAATTTATAATTTGCTATTAAGATAATTAAAAAATTAAAATATTTTTATTATTTTACTATCTGAAATACATTTTAATAAAAAGGTATGTCATAATTTAAGAAAATACTTATTATAATTCATTACATTGAAATAAATTATTTAAAAACAAAAATTATAATTAAGAATAATTTTTAATAAATTTCAAGTACAATATTTTTTAAATTTATTTTTATTATAATATTATATTATTTTATTGATTATTTTCTCATACATTAAGTTTTTTATTTTTTGGGAGATGTTTATTGCATTATGAATATATAAGATCATATTAGAGAACATAAAAGATAAATCTTGTAATTCTGCGACTTTTTTCATAGTGATTAATGGGAAAAAAAAATACATTGATCGTTGATCTGTGCACGTAGACATGCCGAACTACTAGAATTTGGTGCTCTAGCGTTTCTTTTTCCTCTCTTTTCTAATTAATTTCAACATAATCTGCAATCAACACTACCTGAAAGAAAAAAAAAATACTAACGGAGTTTTTTCGATAAAATCTTTTTATACACCTTATTTATAAAAAGAAAAAAGCGTCTTACATTATTATGTGGTGAAAAATTATATACACAATATTATTATTATTATTATTATCTCATTAATAAGCATTTGCATATTAATTTAGGACTTCTCCATTGTTGAAACACAGTAATTAAGAAATGACCCTAATTCGCACAAGTTAAGGAAACAATATAAAGAACCAATGTAAATTTTCCGTTGGAGTTGATTCATTCTCTGAATATTTCCATTCCCCTCATCCTTCTCCTCCCCATCTTGCTTCTTTTCATGGAATCCTGTAATTTTAATAAATGAACTGGTGAGCCGGCAGATCGCATAGCAAGGACCCTGTCCAACTGTTGAGAGGGGCACAGGTACTCTTCTAGTCATGTTTCTGCCTTTCAGGCCATAAGCCCATGGCAGAAATCATTTGGCTTTGTCTTAGCTGTCAGCACTACTTTGCACCCAGAGAGAATATATACGAAAAAAAAAATAAGAAGTGGAGGAAAAAAAAGAAAAAGTAAAAGGGGCTTAGCTCTCTTTCTCTGGGATGAGTTACAGAAATACTTGACAGGGACGGTAGACAGGGACGCGATAATGCAATCAAGTATTGCTACCTCTCTCTTGCTAGACTCTCACTTTTCCCCCTTGCGTTACACAAAAGGTGCCCACGAGGTGTCCCTTTCCAATAAGCGGATAGCACAGATCCAGTTCTTTGTGTTATTTTTCTTTCTTTTTTTTTTAATAAAAAATTACTTTTGTTTCAGAAAAATTTAAAATTAAAATTTTATTATTACTATAATTTTTGAGAAAATTTGTGTTTTAGTTTACTTAATCAATCTGCACTAGTTCACTGCGTTGGCCATGGCACGTACATTCACTTCTCTATCCAAATTAATTGATTAATTAATACATACAAAAGGAGCATCCCACTGCCTTTTTCCTTGCTCTAGTCTTGTATACCTCTTTTTTTCTTTCTTTTTTTTTTTCTTTTGGAATTTCGCATGTCAGATATGCTGGAAAGATCAAAATTTTCCGAGCATGTAGCAATTCTATTTTTGCTTCATTTTACTGGGGTGGGCCCCTATTATGCTGTACACCCATTTACTTTCTAACCAATCATTGATTGAAAACTAATTTGATAATATCCAAAGTGTTATCTGACATAATGCAGTTATGCCTGTCAATGGCCAACCGACTATGTCCCTCCCCTAATGTTAATTGAGGAATTGTTCATTTTACTTAGCAGTATCACGTAGTGACGGAGTAACAAAATTTGAATCTTGCAATTCCTTGAAAAGGAGGTTCATGGTGCCCGACTGAGGCCAAATAATTTTGCTTGCCACTTTTCCCACGTAGGCATATGATTGCATGTCATAGAAATTTAAGAAGTTAGTTTCTCAGAAAAATTATACTAAGTTAGAATTTATATTTATATTTTTAAATTTTAGTTTTTTTTTTAAATATATATATATATAATTTATATTAAAAAAATAAGAAAATTATTCTGTAATTCACGGTTACTTTCTTTATAGCCAAATTTTACAAGACTAGACACGCTCCGTAAAACAAAAGTTGAATAGAATTGTATCGAAGCACAAATTCTTCCATTTATCTGTTAAAGCCAAGTGTGTTTACCCTATTCCTGTGGTTTCTGGAGCCGTGAGCCCCAACTTGGTGATGAAGTCCCCAAATGGCAGATAAGTTTTCATTTTTTATTTTTTATTTCCCTCCTTGCGGAAGAGTATCACTTATCAGAAGATTACTAAAGTGCCAAAAAAAAAAAAAAAACAAAGCTGAGACCGCCAGACCTGCCTGGCACTCGGGTGAAAAAGGCTTTGCGCTTCTGTGTCAAAATCATTTTTTGTTAGGTGACTTCCTTCTCAATATCACGCAACGTAACCTCGATCCAAAGGCAAGGTTTTTCTTTGTCCCCCTCGAAGCGCGTGTAGTGACAGGTACGCTCGTTCATGGGAGCGTGGATTCTGTTCAAGTATAATTTTTTATTTTTATTTTTGTTGTTTTTTTTTCTCTTTTCTCCTTTTATCTGTTTATTGGTTACTGTTATGTGGTTTTGAAACGAATCCAATATTCCGATCAATGGATCAAAGAGGTTTAATTTTGGCACGCCTTTTATTTCGGGCAACAAAAGAAAAGAAGGGAGATAAATTCACAATGTACTTTGCAATGATAAGAGCTTTTATCGGACGGTCCCCGTTCATTATCTGAGTTAGCTTCGCCATCACTTTCGGGCAAGTGCCAACTGTCACGCCTTGACTTCGTGATGCTCTAACCATTTTGTTTTATTTTCCCTTCTGCTTTTTAACATCAATGTTCCCTTTTTCTAATAAATTTTTGTTAATACATTGAACCTTGAGATAACTCCCTTATTTCACGTAAATTCGGCAATTTCTTACTCAAATTTAAATCTAAAACTTTTGAAATAAAAATTTAAACTCTTCATTAGTCTATTATTTCTTTAATCACTTTTAAATATTTCGATTCATTTACATATTAATCTCTCTCTTTTTTTTTGATATAGTTAGATTTGAAGAAAATTTTTTAATTATAAATGAAGTATAGAGTTAAAACCCAATATCTCACGTTAATTTTTGTAGTTAGAGGATAATAGACTATATCTAGTGATTGTGTTGACCATAGTTTTAGCAGCTTGCAAGTTACAAGGTTTTTCGTCTTGACTAATCAAATATCGGCGAGCGAGAATTGAGGGGGATTCTGTATTATCTTGGGGATAATCCACCAGGCAATAGCATTAGAACCTAATCCCTTAGCCAACATACGAGGGAGACAGTTGGCAACCTTGCTGGAGAATGGAGGATGTTGGAGGACCGGAGAAGGACACTGGGGTTTCGGCCTCACTTTCAAGGTTAAAAAATTTAGCAGTGACGCCAGATAGAAAAGCGAAGATTTTAGACATTTCTCACGACTTTTTTTATTTTTATTGAAATCAACGTGTTTCCTTTTTTTTTTTTTTTTTGGGGGGGGGTCTTTAAGAGGACGTAAAAAACTCGAGAAAGGGGGATTTATGGAGACAGGATCTGAACCCCAGGTTTCCAGCTAACCACAAAGGCTGGCGACTTGGTCCAACCAAGGCAATTGGTCTTCATTACGATCAATTGCAATACAAGGCCACAAAGTTAATCAAGTCAACATGGACCTCCAGCCCACTTACCATTACTAATTATTCTTCGAAGCGAAAGCCCAATCTATGAAGGCTTGTGTGGTTTCCTAAGCAGCCAACTAATCAAAACCACTACTTAGAACTAGAATTTCGAAGCCCAAAAATATTTGTTCCGTTGCCGGGAATCGAACCCGGGTCTCCTGGGTGAAAGCCAGATATCCTAACCGCTGGACGACAACGGAATTGAATAATCGATTGGAAACAAAGATAGTTATCTAATGAGGAGCACTTCTCAGCCTAAAAGCCCGATAAAAAGGAAAGTACGTCATTTTCTCTGACGTTACCAGCCGAAGAAACATTGGACCACGGAGGTTCCATTGACCCAGGTTCAGGTAGGAAGAAACGTGACGCGTTTCTCAACAGTCGTCATCTTTTGTTCCGAATGGTTATACCAACTTTTCCGGCGGTGTTATTGTCAGCAAACAAAATGAAAATCAAAATCAATTGGATGAGGTTCTTTTTGGGTTTTTGTGTGGCTCATCGGTTTGCGCGACTTTATCCCCGTGAGTATATTCGTACAAACTCCTCCCATTTTGGAGCCATTTACAAACCTAAACCCCAATACCATAAACCCCTTAAAGGCCTGTTGCTTTTGATCCTGTGTAGCGTCCGCCTGTCCTCTTCATTTTCTTCTCCTTTCAATGGCTTCTATGTCTAGATTTGTGCTTAAAGATTGCAAATTTAACACTCCTGAAGCCATCTACAAACCAAGTTCCCGTCTTCCTGCCAGGCGGCTAAAAGCTCATCTGGGTATTTTTGGCTTCTGCTTGACTACAATTTACATTTTATGGGTTGCGTTTTATATGCTCCTTTCTCTGTTCTTTTGCCTTATTTGCTGCAATTTTTTTCTTTGGTCGAACGCTTCGGTTAAGCGTGGTTTTCAACCCTGAATGCGCTTTTTACCAGCATTTGAGCATAAAGACTTGAGAGGCGGATTGGCTTTACCAAGGATTGGCAGCGTTTCAGCAATCCAAAGCAAACGATGGTGTCCCGTAACATCAAGGTATCATTTTGTAAGCTAGTGCTTGATCACTTTACATCTTTGTGTGAAAACAATCGTTGGATCATTATGTTCTTGGAATCGTGTTATTGGGTGATTGCAAGTGTTCATCCAACTGTAACCTTGCTAGCCGCTGGTTTACTCTATCCGGGTAGCATACTCATTGGAGTAGCTTAAGTTTGTACCACCCAGATAGATGTAATCTTGTCCTCTATTACTATTGGAAGCCTAGATATAGGAGAGACTGTGGTGATCTTCTGGTCACTTTGGCTGGGTTCATTGTGGGACAAGGCTCGTGTCATCTTCACCTAATCCCTTCTTATGACTATTCCTTGTTGAACATGTCTGCAACAGTTTTCCCGTGTTGTGGTTTTTGCAACCTAACACTTTTGCAATGTTTACCACGGTCACATGTTCTATCCATTGGAGTGCTCTTTTTTTTTTTTTTTTTTTAATTTCTTTTCTTTGGCTAAGTTTCCGTCCTACTTAGAGTGAAGTACTTTCTATTATCTACCGCTGTTTCATGCCAACAAATTGTTTCTACATTCTTCCTGCAATGGTGATCTGGATCATTATTTTCAGATTTTAGTTTTCTTATCCAAAGACATTTTTCTGACAGACTATTTGGTGCATGGCCAATTGCTTGCACATTGTTGAAGCATGGTAACATGTTGATTACTTGATACAGGAACCTCCCATTTTTATGTAAGGCTGCTACAGATGTACCCAGAGATGTTCCCAGTAGCAGGCCTCGTGGGATGAGTCAGTATGAAAGGATAATTGAAACTTTGACAACTCTTTTCCCTGTGTGGGTGTGTATTCTAGTTTTTTTTATTTTTTGCAGCTCAATTTCAAGTACTCATACTTTAACTAGATATGGCCAAGATCACTTGAGTTTAGGTTTATTCATTTAATTTGTAAAGCTTGGCTTTTGCTTGCTAACAGTTTAATGCCATGGACAGGTTATTCTGGGCACCATTGTTGGGATCTACAAACCAGCTGCGGTAAGATACAAGTCCTTACCACCTTGACTGTGGAAAAATTGACTGTTGCTCAACCAATTGCTGTTGGCAATACCCACAGGTTACGTGGTTGGAAACAGACCTCTTTACTTTAGGTCTGGGCTTCCTCATGCTTTCGATGGGATTGACTTTGAAATTTGAAGATTTTAGACGGTGCTTAAGAAATCCATGGACGGTAAGAGACAACAGCCCTTCACATATTGGCTACTGGAGAGACAAGGGAGGTACATTTTTTTCTCTTTTAAGCTTTTCCCTGATGCAATTATGTATTTAATTGGTGCAGGTGGGTGTAGGATTTCTTGCTCAGTACTTTATCAAACCATTGTTGGGCTTTGTTATTGCAATGGTAATTCCTCCACAATTTTTTTTAGTATATGACACATTCTGACGGTCGGTTAAATTCCTGTATCCTAGGATTGGTTTCCTGATCATTTCCATAACAATTCAAACATTTAGTTTGCCAATAATGACATCTTTGTTAAACTCTCAATATGTTGTTAGAAATTGATGACATTTATTTGATTGGGGACTCCAAAGCTGTGAAAATACTCAGTTAGGTCAAATTGTAAATCCATTTGCCCTGTTGTCACAGTTTTTGGTTTTAAGGAATGTACGCTCTGCCAGTATTTTCCTTTTCTAGGGTGTGTTATGTGAAAATACCATGTTGGCATGCTGATGTGCACCTTTGTTTGAACTGTTCTGTTTCTTGTGGTTTCAGACTCTGAAATTATCAGCACCCCTTGCAACTGGTCTTATTTTGGTCTCATGTTGCCCCGGAGGTCAGGCATCTAATGTTGCAACCTATATATCGAAGGGGAATGTTGCACTTTCAGTTCTTATGACAACGTAAGTGCAGTTTATATAAACATGCCAATTGTGTTTGGAGAAATTTAGTCTCTTTTTCCTTTATTTTAGTTCAGCTTCTTGTGGTTACACTCATTACTTTAATAATATCAATGTACTAGAATCTGTAAGCCAGATATTGTCTGCACAGAATATTCTTAATTCTTATGCCTTATAGAATTAGTTATTCAATATTCTAATGAAGCTTGGCCACCTATAACATAACTGATATATTCCATTGCTAGTTTTTAATTTTATTTTTCATTGTTCATTTTTTTTCCTATTTCTCTGTTGTTTATTTATAGATGTTCAACTATTGGAGCAATTATCATGACACCACTTCTTACTAAGCTCCTTGCCGGTCAGCTTGTTCCAGTTGATTCTGTGGTAAGTTAGACTTGATAACTTCATGAAAACTAATGAACCATTTTTCCAGTATGAGAGAGAAGCAGTAGCCATTTATATAGTTTTTCACGTAGATGTTTGAGAGTTCTGCCAAGTTGATCAATGTCATGGTTAACATATGAGGTCAATGAACCAATTGGTAATCTTCTGATTGTAAAATCTGTTAGCCATGAGAACCTTACTATATTTTGGCAGTATAAAGTAATCAGCCGCGCCAAAGAATTGCATGTGGCTGTTGAGTCAAACCTACTAGAGAACATTTGGGGCTGTCTTGATGCATAATGTAGTTCAAAATCTTAGACATCTCTTGACAAAAGCCTTTGCTATTGACAAAACCTTCATTTACTTCTGCCTTTGCAGGGTCTGGCTATCAGCACTTTTCAGGTTGTTCTAGTGCCAACAATTGTTGGAGGTATCTTAAAATTCTAAAATAATTTTTGTTCATTAGAGTTGGGTGAAATAAAGTTTGGCATTTCCGTAATGGCTTACAATGAGGGGTTTTGCATGCAAACAAACAATGATTGGAGTTTTGTCTATATGGCAGTGCTGGCAAATGAATTCTTCCCTAAATTCACTTCAAAGATAATCACAGTAACACCTTTGATTGGAGTTATTCTCACAACCCTACTCTGTGCAAGTCCTGTAAGTTCCAAAAAGAAAATTGTGGCATACTTGTTCTCCACATTAAAATATAACATTAACATTCACCCTTTCTTAAGATTGGGCAAGTATCAGAAGTCCTGAAAGCCCAAGGTACACAGCTGATATTGCCAGTGGCTCTCCTACATGCCACTGCATTTGCTCTTGGTTATTGGATGTCGAGAGCATCTTTTGGTGAATCAACTTCACGCACCATATCCATAGAATGTGGGATGCAGGTAAGTATGTTTAGTTTTATGAGCTCCCTTGTGTTGTCCGTTGAGGAGCAAATAATTTAGTTTAATATCTTTAGCTGTTGCGTTAATCCTTTCCTGTGCATCTGCAGAGCTCTGCTCTTGGATTTTTACTTGCCCAGAAACATTTTACAAACCCACTTGTGGCTGTGCCTTCCGCTGTTAGTGTTGTTTTCATGGCGGTGAGACTTCTGCTACAATTTTTTGAGTTCCAGATGCTCTATTTTCAATGCAACTACAATGACAAAGCCTTAATTCCAAATTGTTTAAATCCCTATTTTCATTGACCCTAAAAAAAAAAAGAAAAACCTCTATATACAATAACTTGGGTTGGTTTCAATTCGTGGAGAACTACGTGAAGCTTAATTCCTTGCATAATGTGTCCTACAGGTTGGCGGGAGTGCCCTTGCCGTATTTTGGAGGAACAGGCCAATTCCAGCTAATGACAAAGATGATTTCAAGGAATGAAGTGCAAAGAGTCGGCGTCTTTTCGCCGAGCCTTTCTTGTTTTTTTTTGACAATCTTTAGTATTGAAATTTCTTCTCAGCTTTATCGTTTACTTCCACTGTTAGTGCATTTTGTTACCAATTTTTGGGGGACTAAGGTTTTTGATTAAAGTAGGCCACGAGAATAACAAGTAATGGTGTATGTGCCAGTTAAATTTCATGTCGAGGGATGAGAAACAAAGATAAATAAGACAATTGAAAGCCCTGTGCATACCATTGTTCTAAGAGCCAGCTAGGCTTTACTCTTCGGAGATTTGTCTTTTCTCGCTTCTGGCTTGCCTAGTTGCCTTCAGTTTCACTGTTCCTATTCTTAGCAATATTTAAGCTGTAAATTCAGGAGTGGCTTCAAAAGCAGGCAAGATTTAAAATTGGGTTGACTTTTAAGGGCGTGGCTTTTGTTAAACATACCATAGCGTCCTTAACTCGCCGGTGTCTATTTATTTTGTTTTTCGGTTTCAGGGTGTCGGGCCAAAGGTAACCGCTTTGAAAAGAGAGGCTTTGAGCTCTTTCTTACTGGGTAAAAATTCTAGATTAATTATTTGTTCTCTTTGCACGCACCTCTTAATTATAATAAATTTACTTCTTAGACTATTTCTTTGAGATTCAAAATGAATTAAAATTTGATTAATCCCCCCCCCATCAGATTCCAATTCGCTCAGTGTGGTAAACACCTAATCAAGCCTCTTAAATAATGATATAATAAGCTTTGAAAGATAGTTTGATTAGTTAATTAATTAGAATTTAACTGAAATAGAAAAAGGTCTTTCTAATTAAACACTAATTCGATCAATGCGTAAAGATTTAATTGCATTTCTTAAATAATCGAGATAGAAATGTAAAAGAACTAAAATTCAATTTAAATAAGAAAGACTCACCGGTGGTGGGTGCTGATGCGTTTTGAATAGAAAGGTGACGAAATAAATGATGTCTTTGAAAACAAATTAAGGAACCGCAGCCCTTGACCGGAGGATTCAAAGTTTCAAACTAATGCCGAGACTTGCCCCCGGCCACAGAGAGGATTCAAGCTCTTGGTTCATTTCTAAAGATTGGATGAACGAAGACAATGTGTCTGGTGTCTCTGTCTAGGTTGATTGTTGAGCTGCGCCAAAAAGCTCCCGGAGGCCTCATTTGCTCCAAAGCTTGAACTTGGTATTGAAGACCGTAATTATGGGGTTAGCTGTTGTTTCCTTTAGATTACAAAATGAGTCGTTATCAAAGCTGCCAATGTTAGCACCGGTAGTACATATCTGACCAACGATCCATTTAGAACTTCAGCTGCTCCTGCATTTATGCACAAACCCAAAATTGCAAAAGAAAAATAAAAAAAAAGCAAAAAAGCGTTGCGTAATCAGACGATTATGCTCCGTTTCGCAATACTTCAAACAAGTTTAAGACATAAATGGGAATTAGTCGATCGGTGAATTTTTCCGACCAAACAAAGTAACAGGATGTCTGACCATACCCCCACGGCCTTACAATAAATACCAAAAAAATCTAAGATTTTTAACCACATAAAAACCACATCTTTAATAAAACCAAATTGGTGAAATAAGAACACCAATCACTTGGTAATTAAGCTGATAATAGAGTTAATTAAATTTTTAGTCTTAACACCAGAGTCCAAGCCCTACTCAAAATGAATTAAAAAAAAGTGAAATGAGTATGAGGTGGCAAGCCTGCTTAATTGGCCAATTACTGGATTTTATACTCGCAAGTGTTCCATACTTCCATGTATGGTCTTGTATCACTTAGTCATGTACCTTTGTTACTTAAATTCGGGCGAGGGCTGCCTGGTGGTGCGGTTGGCTGTGACCCTCCTGGAACTGTCTGGCCTGGCAGCTTTGGGCTCGTAATGCCTTGACAGTCTTGTCCAAAAGAGCCTACACAAGCGCAATGCAATAACATTCTGTGGAGTGAATTAAGTTACACAAAAAGGATGAAGAGAGGACAGAAGATTACATGGTTTAAGACAAGGCAAGTTTGTCGAATTTAGCAAATTAGCTGAGTTGGAATTGCATTTGCACGAATAGCCAGTTCCATTTGGCTTGCAGGTCCCATCTCCACACCAAGCAAGGCTACAAGCTATACAAAAGTGAAAACAGGGTTCAACTAATGAATCGTACCAAAAAATTGAGGTTCTCAGCGAATGAAATTTCTTCCTGGCTTATTAACATTTTTTGATTATGAACCATAATTGGATTACTTTTTCACTTCTAAATGTGGTTATGAATGTATCTTACGATCAAATTTCAGTGAGTGCATTAGAGACGTTGGTGCTGAAAGAAACTGCCGAGGACGCGATGATGATGTACCACAGTCGTAGTTGATCGTGCCTGTGCATTGATTTAAGATCAAACGGTAAAGAAGAAATCTAAATCTACAAAATCGACTAGACTGGAAACAGAAAACAGGTTTCATACACTCACAGTTCGGAACAATGCAAAAAGGAAGGGCCAGAGTGCCAATCTCCACACGCTTCCAACCATGATTGCACACGCATTCAAATCCAAGCAGCCTACTCGAAGCCTTACAAGTCCCCTGCCCACAGTCAACTGATGTACAAACATCACCTGCACGAGACAATAATTGTCAACTACTAGGTCAACGAGGTAAGGCCTCGTGCACTGGGAACACCCTACTAGGAAGCAAACGCAAACGCAAACGCAAACGATCACGATGGATAATACTTCTGAAGAAAGCCACAAAAAAAAAAAGAAAGTCTCCAGCCATTACCTGCTATTAGAATCATATCGGTTTGCGGGAAACGGGCTCTGGCAAAAATGCCGAGCAAGAGGAGAACAATAAACTGGAGAAAGCAGTTAGAAAGTTCCATTTTTGGGTTGAAATTTGTGGCATTAATACAGCGTGAAAACGAATGGCTTATATATATATATATATATATATATATATATATATATATATATATATATATTATTACGGAAGAAAACAAAACGTTATATATTATAACGAAGCATAGTAGCACGTGTCGATTATGTTCGCGGACGCATCAAGGCAAGAGCGACAAAGTCGATGCCCTGGATATGTCTCACATTGCGAAAAGCTATTGCTTGCAAATCTTCGTTCGGCTCCAAACAAGATCTTACGGCGTCGTATTCAGGACGTAGTCGCACGCCGTACGACCTTCAGGGTCCTTCAGGTTGTGGACACCCACGACTGGTTCACATCAAAGAAATTTGTATTCGAGTGACACGAGAAAAAGAGGTTTGTATTCATAAAATAATGAAGGCAATTGCCAAAGGAATTGATAATAGCAGGTTTTTCATGCGTTCAAAAATATAAATTCAATTTATTTCGCATACAAATTCTTTTTTTTTTTATCTAATAAAAAGTTCATTAAATTGTTAGTTCTCTCTTTTTTTTTTTATAAATATTTCACTTCTTTTTTCAGAATTTTGAATCTGAGTCTGTAAAATAAATATCTAAATTTTTAATTACTAATTTCTTAACTACTAATACTTAAAATAAATAAATCCAAATTTGTAAAGATACCGTGTTATTTTGTGTAAGTAAATATATTCTATTCGATTATAGTACAAAGATTCATTATTGGGCCTAAATCGTGCCCACAGTTCTTTATTGGGCTGACCCGGAGAGTACCAATCACTCCCGATCCGATTCAAAAGAAGGAGCGAGGTGGAGCACGGAACCAAAGGCGCTAAAAATGGAGGTAGAGGAGTCGAATAAAGTTGCAGAGGTAGTAATTGAAACCCTAAGATCCAGAGGCTGGTGTATAGGCGACATCGACCAAGTAAAAGCCTTAATCGTCATACACTCGGCTCTGTCTGATGACGGAGACGCGCGCGTCGTGGCGGACTCCGTCGAATCGGAGCTCCTCAATATGGACATTAAGATCATCGGAGCTATCTCCCTACCCGACCCGAACCTCCTCCGCAAGTCCTCTCATATCCACGGCCCCAAAGTCCTTCAGGTCTTCTCTCTTCTTGAATTTCCTTTCTTTTCTCCTGAAAATTGTGTTGCAGTCTTTCGTTTTTTTTTTTTTGTTTTTTTTTCTCGAATTTCAGTTTGATTTGTGACACTGTTTTTAATAGATATCTTCGGCGAGAGACATTTCTGTGAGTAGCACGGAGGGTTCGTCGGATTCCGGTAACCGGCGGCGCCTAATGAGACTCGTTCTCACTGACGGTCACAATGAAATCACCGCGATAGAGTACTCTCACGTGTCGGCTATAGCCAGCGATATTATTCCCGGCACTAAGGTATTCTCTTTTTAATTTTTTTAAAGATATTTTTTAATATCTCAAATCTTCTGTTTGCATTATCGTATGAAGAATAAGGATTTAAGGTGACCATGTTGCTATTCTGCGAGGAAGGTTCGTTTGGAAAATAAAGCTCCGGTGCACAGTGGTATATTATGTTTAAATCCAAAGGTGATATCTGTTATGGGAGGTGTTGTGCAATCCCTTTACGAGGAATGGAAAATGAACCAAAAGTATTCAGGTTTCTCCCGTTCATCATTAAGAATATTGCAAGAAGCAGATAGCAGTGGCCCTCCGCCGTTTGAGAAGTTGCAAATTGGGGCACCCTTTCCTCGATCTTCTCAGCAAGGCAGATACTCAGGTTGGTGATCAGATTGTTCTTACAAGTGGTTACAACGTTTGTTTTGACAAACATTGAGATGCTGTTTATTATTAATGAGGGATAAGGCTGTATTCAAGTCTACTATGATTTTGTCCTATTGCTTTGGGATCCTTATGTGTCCAAGAAAGAGCATGTATGAGTATAAAAGAGGGTGCAACTGCAACCAGAAACTAAAGTCTTGCAATTTGTTGAAGAACTGTAGTTCAACTTTTTTTTCTTCACTTTCTGGCTTGAGAGAAAACAATGAACTACATCAAGATGAAATCCAAGTCTATGTCTGTATGCAATCCTGACAAATTGCAAGGCTATATACTTTGCAGATATGGCTTCAACATCCGAGAGCAGTGTGCCTGTTGCTGCAGAGAATGGTAGAAAACTTGAATTCAGGCCAGCTGGAAAACAAAATAATGTAGATAGTGCTGAGGATAAGGCCAAAGCAGCTCCTTTTACAGAAAATATCAATACAAAGCCAAGTAACTCTGAAGCAAGGTTGAAGGAAGGTGCAAATCCACGTTTCTTTTATTTGTAACTTTGTATGCTTTCATACTGTTTGTGGGGTGAAATGAAATTCTTACAATGCTAGAAAGTGGCATGCCCTATTATGGGTGAATGTGTTTTAGAGGAAATGGAGCATGAAGATTTACTCTTGATGTAGTTAAGAATGCTGGATGACTTTTTGACATGCATAAGGAGGGGGAGGGCAATGTCTTTGTTGTTTGGCAGATACCAGACCAGCGATTGATCCAAATTGCATAAAAATGGTTCTAGTGAAATAAAATAAAAAGGGAACTGTCCTTTACATAACTTAAGGAGGTTGGAGTTTGAAAGGAAGCAAATTGATGCTTTAACAAATTTACAGGACTAATTGACCTCACCATGTGTCAGTTTTGTGCAATTGGATACCCCTTTTTTTAATATGGACTCTAATACTTTTATGTCTGGCAGTGGTTGAATCAGTTCCTGTTCAAAATCAAGCAGCTGCTCAGAAACTCCTGCAGAAAATGAGTCACCCAAATCAAGATTATCAACATTCCAGGGGCCGGAAACATAGAGGGAAGGTTAAGCAAGAAGAGCCCCAGGTGTTTACTTTAAATGAGTGGGTAAAAGGGAAGGCTGGGGCAAATCATCAAATGAGGGACGAGCTTGCAGATACTAGTCGTGATGATGAACTTGCATGGCAGCTGCAATGCGAACTTGACGCAGGAGATTCTCATGTTGGCATCCTTGCATCTTTAAGTATTTCTTCTGTTTGCTATAGTATATTTGATATGTTTTTCTTTTCTTTTTCTAGGTACAGAAGGGAATGCATAATACTGTGGCTGATGAAATTAGAATGAGCATGTTTAATTATGGCGGAAATGCTGACAGGGGCCACGGAACAGAATATGGTGGGAGAGGAAGGGGAAGGGGAAGCGGGAGAGGAAGAGGAAAGGAGCGGAGGGGAGGAAGATATAATTAAATCCAATGGACTCTTCCATGTTATTTAATTTACTATTTTGACGCTTGCGAGTTTATAGCGTGTTTGGTAGGCCATTCTGAGATATAATCTTGAGGTTGAGAAAAAAAAAAAGAAAAAAGAAAAAAAAGGCTTTAAATATATTTTTGGGATCTTTTCCAGGGAATTTACTTCGTTACGCAACATATCTTTCTACAATAGCTAAAGCTAAAGGGAATTTTCTCCGTTGGCGTTACTTAATCTTTCTTAGGGTTTATGGTGATACAGAGTCAGCGGTTAACTCAGTTGTATCTTGCAAGTACTGTCTTGTTACGTTCTTCAATGCCGAAAGCTAAAGGAAATTTTCTCCTTCGGATTTTCATTTTTCTGTTAGTACGCTGAATCTTCATCTATCTTTCAGGCAACAAGATTCTTGTTATTGGCGTCCGAGAATCTTGACATTGGCGTCCGAGAATCTTGACATATATTGTTTTTCAATTGCCCAGAAAATTTGACATGACTAAACTACGAGTTCAGGAAATTTTATTTTTATTCATCAATAATTACAAAAACGAGAAAAAAAAAAGAAACGAAAAAACAAAAAGCTCTCGAGGGTTCCATTAAAGAGTTAATTATCATTGTAATGTCACGGTATTATTATTTTTTCTTAAAAATAGACTGTTGTTGACGTAAGTAATATTATTATTTTTTCTTAAAAATAACCTGTTGACGTAAGCAATATAAGAGGGTCATTACTCTTTTATGACTCAAAATTTTCTTCATCTTATAAAATCGGATTTATAATATAACTCGTCGCCGTCGTGAGATGCCCGTCCGTGACAATAAGCTTCAAACAAAACCAGCGGCCGTCGTCTCCCTACAAGACCAGACTTGCCTCCTTCTCCATCTGGCTCTGAAATCATTGCGGAGAGAGAGAACCTAGCGTCCCTCCCATCCTGTATCCTGAATGGAAAAAATGAAAATCCAACCGTTAATCGCCATTCTAATTTCTTCACTAGTCTCGATTGGAGCATACAGAAGAAAGTCTCTGGACTTGTCCGGAGCACTTGCCGGCTTTATTGTAATGACTATTCACCTCGCCGTCAATTACAGGTTCTATCTTGAAGTCTCTTCTGCTTTCTTTTCGGTCAGCTGCTGATGAATGGTGTAGATAGTAGTTGATATGATGTGAAATGATGTATAGGTTCGGAGTCATATTGCTTTTGTTCTTTTTCACTTCATCGAAGCTTACAAAGATTGGAGAGGAGAAGAAGAGGCGCATCGACGCCGATTTCAAGGAAGGTGGTCAAAGAAATTGGTATCTCTGTCTGACCCTCTTCTCGTTTCATTTTTTTCTCTTTCTTTCCTTTTTTTTTTTTTTCGGTCTGGTGGTTGCTTACTTTTTGTTTTTACTTTTTCTTGTAATGCCCATTCTACTATTAGATTTCAAGAACGCTTTTTTTTTTTTTTAATAACAAAAAAATTATTTGTATCTTTTCACGACAGGAAGAGTAAGCCTTCCATGTTCCGCTTAATCCTTCATTTTAGCAGAACTAAAGTGTTTGACTATTTTTCTGGAACAGTTTCGGAATCTATGTCTGTTCTGGATCTCCAACTTCTTGGGCTGATTCTCTTATTTTTATTTTTTGATTACTTGGTTCCGACTAGAACTCTAACTCGATGATTTACTTCTATTTTTCAATCTAATGTCACTCCACTGAATTTTTTTTTTTTGGATAATTTTTATCTGTTTTTCTGTCAATTGCAGGATGCAAGTTATCTACAACAGTGGTATTGCTACAGGTTTGGCTTTGGCCGTTTGGAAATTAGAAGGATGGAACGACAGGTGCTTGGACACAACACAATCAACCCTTCTTACGTCTCTTCTTGGTGGTATTATTGGTCACTATTCTTGCTGCAATGGAGACACCTGGTCTTCAGAGCTTGGGGTACTCAGTGATGCAAAGCCTCGTTTGATTACAACCTTTAAGGTAGATTGCTACACGTTCTTTATTTTTGGCCTACCCTTGAAATCTCATTGTTTTGAAAGCCGAGTGCAATGGTAAGGTTATTTTAATCATGACTTAAAGGTTGTGTAAAGTGTCTTTCTTATGAAAAGAAGGATAAGGTTGTGTATGTTTGAATTTGACTCTAAAGTGTATAAAGATTAGGCTGTGTATCTCTGAATTTGACTCTACAGTGTGAGATTCTCATGCATTGAGAATGCTACTTGAAATTTCGTTATTCTATATGCAATCATATTTAGTAATGATGTAAAAATGGATGTGCCACTTAATATAGACATTTACTCCAGTAATTAGCTGCATACAGTTCTTTTCAGTTACTCCTACACAGCGCATTTATTATCCTTGAAATATCTTCGTCTTCCTGCAAAAGAACTCTTTTTGGAAGCACTTCTTTTCACTTCATTAGATTTCTCATTTGTAATCAAGTTTTGTGCATTCCAGAGTCATTTGTAGTTTAGCTGGATGCTTTTGTCAAAATTAACTTTATTGTTCTTGGACTCTTTCAGCCAGGTGACAAATACAAAATCCTCTTTTTTCCTCTAATTCAAGTTCACTTATTTTGTGGCTTAAAGCAATTTTGGATATGGCGAAACCTTGAAAGACCTCTCAGAATATTAGAGGGTTAATGCTGCCTATACTTTCTATTGTCATGCAGTCTCTTCTATATTTGGGTGGTTTATGCTATATGAGTTTTGTTGATGCTTAATAGCTTTAGTCTCTAGATATCATGCAGAATAAAGTAATATTCTATGTCTTAGAAATCGTGGATCCTGATTCTGTTGCTGTATGATTAATGATTATCAGCCTGTTCGGAAGGGTACAAATGGTGGTGTCACGATAGCAGGACTAATGGCAGCTCTAGCAGCAGGAGGTCTTATTGGACTTGCGTTTGTTGTGGTTGGATTTTTCACAGCAAGATGCGCATACGATGTGGCTCTGAAGCAGCTGTTGGTTATTCCTCTTGCAGCATTGGCAGGATTATGCGGGAGTCTTATTGATTCTCTGTTGGGAGCCACCCTGCAGTTCAGTGGATTCTGTACTGTCCGTAATAAAGTAAGCAAGAAAGGCTTTTGAAAAGATTTGCCATATGATCAGCTTCTGCGATGCAGATAATGTCACCCTAAGCATGATGCATTTTAGAAGCTTAACTCCAGCGTTTGACTGTGCTTGCAGGTTGTTGGAAAACCAGGACCAACAGTAAAGAAAATTTCGGGGCTTAGCATTCTTGACAACCATGCTGTAAACCTTGTCTCAGTGCTGTTGACCTCATTGCTGACCTCTGTTGCTTGTGTGTACATATTCTGAACCAATCTTTGTAGTCTGAGTCATGCAGCATTCTGGAGATTGCAGTGCCAATTGTGCTCTTACAACCGGGCGGTATGCCTAATTGTGCACCTACAACAAAGTGATTTTTTAAGCTTCGATGACTACAATTATTTAAAATGTGACTTTGAGGCTGCTATAGTTAATTCAAGCGACAAGGCACTTGATAGATTAATGGTGAAGCAATCCTGTAAGACAAGGCAATCTCTTCTATGTTACCTCAGTTTATCCCTGTTGTTCACTTGTTAATGAATGTTTTCGTTGTCCTTACGTTTAGCCAAAAAGAATTCATAGACTATAGATGTCTTCACGAAAATGTTTCCTTGTGCTCCGGTGTTTTCAAACAAACAAAAAATCTTGCCTGATTTACAACGTTTGAGTTTACAACTTAAGAATTTGGATTGAACAATTTTGGTAACGAAGAAGAACATGAGAGAGAGAGAGAGAGAGAGAGAGAGAGTGTGTGTTTTGGATAACTCGGTGTACTTAACATATTACAGTTTTTTGGATCTCAGCACTAACTTCGGCAGAAAGAGAAACTCAAAAACCGATAAACGAGAAAATGTATCAGAAGCAGCGAAAAGTGCAATTTATTTAGGTAGGTGGGACTGCGATGTCTCCTGCTTCAGTTATAGGTATCTCCTGCTTCAGTTATAGTAAGCTAGTGGTCCAGACAGATGATCAAATTTGAGGTTGGAAATGACGACGCGGGCCGCGCCAGGTAACCACGTGATTGCACTATATCTAAAATTCCAATGTTAGAAAACAAGCCTGACCCGTGAACCGTGGCCCAACGCCGTGTCACAAAAAGGGGATATGTTATGAAACAGAGCAATTTCTTCAGGAGATCATGTTGCCCCCCACCCCAGTAAAAAGCGATATGACAAATGCTCCAGTTGAGGAAAAACCAGGTTTCATGTTTATTTTTGTGTTTTTCCTCTCCCTCTTCCCTTCCTCATAACAAGGAAGCGAAGACTGACGGCATTTTACACCGGAAAGTGGATAATATGAATACGTACTGTACTTCAGAAGCTCAAATGTAAAATATGTAATTGCGCGAGAAGCTCAACGGTTGACCCAAATGGCTGCATGTCTCAATTGTTCTTTGAACCACGACATTTGAACGGTTCTAGCGTGAGATAGTTCAGTACAGCAACGCAGCATTTCCACTCTGGGAAGAAATAAATATGTACATGCGTGATAACAAACAGCCCTTTGGATAGCCATCGACGAGTTATTACCCATATAAAAACTTGCAAGCTAGGGGGGGATTTTTAAACTGAATGCCCCCGTGTGCTAAACAGACCTTCAAGCAGCATCAACACTGAAACACAATTTCAATACATCTTAGCGGCACACCCGTAATCACCCCAAAATCCTTGCTTCAAGAATCCAATTTTCTAACAGTCAGAGCTGCCAATACGTGTTTCTTTTTTTGTGATGCTTGTTTTTTCCCAAATGGTGTTGCTTGAGAAGTTAGCATGCAACAGAACACATAATGGGGTTTACTGGAGCTAAAATATTGCCAGCTGTAGGTTGAAAACTAGCAACACTTTCCAGGTGTTCCCAAGTCAATCTTCGTTTCTCTGCTACCATGCTCGACATCATGTTTTCCTCCTCCAACTTCCGTTGGCAGGCTGATACTAGCTCTTCATCCAGCTCAGAAAACATTTTTTTAACATTCCGTGTCAAGTTGAGCACTGCTTGGTTCCAGTGATTCTGGGTATTCCTCTCAAGGGCTGGGAAGACCAGAGGCACAATTACCTGACGGTTGTGTGCAATAAGATTAAGGACGTGCTTGTTGTTCCACAGCAAGTGTGCCCGTTCTGCAACCTGGAAAGGGGAAAGTAGCTCAGTATTTTATATTCATACCAAATCCTGTTTACTATTTCACAAACAACTTTATACATAAGCCTGTATGGCCAACTTTGCAAGTGGAATGCCGGGTTCAGAATATTCATCCAATTACAGATGAAAGCAAGTTGCATCCAACTGACCATTACCTAATAGCCCATTTGGCGTTTTCAACTACCATTAAGGTGCAGTTAGCAGAGCTTTTGGCATCTTTGTCATTACCAATATGGTTCGCCAATCCTTTGGGGTCAATATCAACTTTACATTTTTGCTTTAGGCATATGTTATTCTGTCAGCTTCTCAAATGTAAGCCATCATGAATTATAGGCTAAAAAACCAGGATATAACAAATAGAAAGCCCTTTTGGCAAAAGCCAAAACAGACAGGTGCATTTGAGGAAGCAAGCAGTCTTAACAGGAAAATAATATTGAGAGCGATTTCTCTTTGATTAAAATCACATGACACACAAATGATGGTCACATGACCAAAAATAGACCCCTCAAGAACACACAAGGGATTAATGAAGCCATGTTTACCTGGTAATGAGAGCTATTGAGGCAGCATCCTATTCGTCGAAACAGTGGAACAACAATCTTTTGAAACTCATCCATGCTAGTCATTTCCAAGATCTCTTCTAGCTCACTTATAAACATTAACTCTTTCTGGCTGTTTGTCACAGGCCAGTACCTTAATAGCCCCTTAATAACAGCATCAGATAACTTTGGATCTTTCTCTATAAACTGTACAACACAGTATGTTAACTGTTGATGATAGTTTCCTATGGATTTTGGTTTGTGTAGAGGAATCAAAGCCCTCCATAGAAACATTTTATGTTCCTCTTTCAATGGCAACGCAAATCCACTAATAATACTTCCAAATATCTCCAGCAGCTCTGCAATTCCATTATGACGTTCAGTTTCAAAAACAAAACAATAGATGATATTGCTAACTGATTTTCGGATAAATGGCCGGTGTATCATGAACTTTCCATACATCCCATGTAGAATTGTTTTCAAACAGTCTCTTTCTCTAGGGTCCTCAGAGTCAAATAGGTCAAGTAATTTCAAAATAAAAGTATGATCTATGTGCTTCTTTGCTGCCTTGGCATCAACAGCAGTCATAAACCTGAGGAGCAAATCATAGACAATTTGCAAATGTGACCAAGCAGGATCAAACATTGGTTCTTCATCTTCTGTTTCTCCACCTGTGCTATTGGAGCGATACTTAGGTGGGAAAACCCTAAACAGGTTAATTGAACACATCTTACACATTGCAGATATTGATGCTTCAGTATACTTTGCAGAACCAGAAGAAACATAATCAAGAAGCTCTACCAGTGTTTGACGTTTAAGATCTTGCTGAACCACATTTTTGTCTGGATCACTGAAATCAGAAGCCTCACAGCAAAAGTTTAACTTACTGACAAAGAGGCTCTGCTTCTGCAGATTTGAAACATCTTTGAAGGATAAGTGGGGCTCCACTGTCTCCACTCCAGCCATGATGCCAGCAGGAAAAACTGCCGAAGATACCCGTTTAACAACATTTAGTCGACTTGAGATAGAATTCCCACTTTTTGTATATTGGATTTCATTGCCCGAGTTGGCTGAATTATTGGCAGAATCACTCCCTGTAGAATCCAATATACTGTTTTTAGGGGACTTCCGTGGGATTTTGCTTAGAATCTGCTTCAGCATGGTGGCAATGCAGCAATTGTTGGCAGGCCAGCCACCTAGATCACAGTTGGGCTAGTGAATTAGGAAAAGCAATAAGCTTTTTAACACAACGCTTTCAATCAGCATGAAAAAACTGATAAAAAGTAATCTGCTGCACTGTTAGCTGCCTGCGTAAGGGTTTACATAGAAAACTTTGGCTTCATAAGAATGAACAATTTGAACGGGTGATAAGAATAACAGCACAAAAGGTAACCAGATAACAGTTGATAAACCAAAAGTTGCAACTGAGAAGTAAAGCAATCACGCATGATCCTAAGCAATCAATATTTATCCATTGGAAAGCATAGTGTGGGGAGTAAATTCTTTGTAAATAAACTGATTATAACAAGTGATCCGGAACCATGGTTCCATTTGAACGTTGGAATTGTAAATAGGCAAAATAGTAGGAAAAACAGCACTGCTGTTTTAAACATACAACATAGTCGCAGTTAGGCAAAACACCGAATCCTTCAAACCTAGATTACTAAAGCCATTTTTCAGGCAACATTCAAACTGAGCCCGACAATGTTGCAATGAAAACGGCTCAAGATCTAGAGACAGGATTTAAAGCAATATTACTTAAATTGCTCTGGCAGACTTCAGCAAATACAGAACCACCCGGATCAGGGGTACCAGTAATACATTTGGCACCAGGCACATTCCAAAAGGAACAAATAACCAAACTAATGGTCACACGCTAAAAAGTGAAACAATGGCCTTCCATTTGCAATAACGTAAAGAATAAAGAGATTGAATTACCTTAGTGCATTCGCACACAAAATAATAAGTTAGAAAGCAAAACCACAGATCTGAAACACCTAGGACAGCAGGCAAAACAGATAACTAAAGATCTACACAAAATTTGGATACGCGTAAGAGAACCCACTAGCCCAGATCTTAATCTTAAAAAGAAGAACTTCAACAGAACAACATTAAGCCACACAAGAGCAAATATAACAAAGTGGGAAATTTCTCAGCAAAATGCAGGCTCGTGCTCCACCCAAAAACAGCAAAAATAAATGCGGCCAGGAAAAGCAAAATACTAATGAAGATTAAAGAGATGCAAACAGACACGCGAGAGAGAGAGAGAGAGAGAGAGAGAGAGAGAGAGAGAGAGAAGGACCTGAGTTCTGTGTTCAAAGCCGTGAAAGAGTGAGTCCAAAGTAAGAAGAGAAATAAAGAGAGATGTTTTAGTCAAAAGATTGAAAAATGCTGGCGGTGGAAGTGGATAAATAAAAAGCAATCAACTTTTTGGTAAAATGAGAAATTTTTTTTTTTTTTTTGTGATCATGAATTTCTGGGTGCGACATGAAAGGTGCGAAAAGGGGGGCACCGCCTCGATTAAAGAGAATAAGAGGCGTACGTTTTCTGAGAATTGCGTGTATGTCACCAGAAACCACCTCCACTCCCGCCCCATCAATTGCTTTATAATGGCTGTGCTTATAATTTCAAGGTCAGTATGATTAAAGAAACTCTGGGACCCACTGTTAGTCCCCCGTCAATATGAATAATTTTCGGAATATCAATCATAATGTGGGAAATGTAATGTTTCGGTTTAGCCCGTTTTAGCCCTTTATGTGTACCCCAGAAATTGGAATCTTCGTTTATATTTGCTTGAATAAAGTTCTAAAATTCACCGATTTAAATGCTCTACTTCCAATAGCATTAAATTTCACACGTCATCCTGTACACAGCATTAGGAGACAGGGAACTACATCTTTGTCCACCCGAAACTGCTGGAAATCATTGTCCAAAATCCCAAAAACATATAGGGGTAAAAAAAAAAAAAAACAGAGAGAGTCTAGCAAATTGTTTCAACGTCAGAAACACGATTTGCATTCATTATCCATAGAGTTGGATTCATTGCTGGATATGGATGCGATGCCTTGTTTTGTATTTGCATGCAATAGTTTCTTCTATCGCTAATGACAACGGGCATTTACGTACTTTCACAAAGTAGAAGATTCACTGAAGAATATAAATTTAGAAAATCAAATTATAGGCAGCCTTGTGAAAAAAAAAACAAAGAAAGAAGAAAAATTCAAAGGGGGAAAAAGGGTAATTAACGGGACAAAGACAACAGTATGAATATTGTTTTGGCAGGAAAATCCAAGAAAGCTACAGTCTTTTTATGGGAAGGAAAAACAGAAAAGAGAACAAAGAAAGAAAGCCAGCCAGGTCACGGGGGCTTTCTTTGGTACAGTTGAGGAAAGCCTTCTCAGGAATTGAAGTGAGCAAGAGAAGTAAAAAATACACTAAACAGAATTATAACTACAGAAATATTCAACTACAGCTGTCCTGTAGGTGAAGAGAATCCTGAGGAGGTGAAGGCATATTATTTATGCTATACATTCTTGCTTGAGTGGTTCAATATTCCCCCTTGACTCCGGGGTCGGCTGGTGAATGTTCTATTAGAGCCACCGAACTATTGTTGTTTTCCCCGTACATATATTCCTAATTACGACAGGGAAACACATGAGCTCTGATTTGTGAGGCGTATTTTCCAAGCAAGGGAATGATCCTCCAAACAAGCATATTATTATTATTATTATTTCGGAAGATTTTTTTTCTCCCTCGGGGAGATTTTGTTTCTCCTTTTTGCGGCAAAATAAAAGTACAATATATATGTCCTGTAAGGCTGTTCGAATTTATTTATCAAAAAAAAAAAAAATTCAAACTTGCCCTATAATTGGTTAAATTGGATTAGGTTCCACTAGAGCTGAGCATCTAAGAGTAACAATTGACGGAAGCACCTACTTCTGCCGAGGCCTTGGAGGGACATCGTTATCCAGAACTTCAGTTCTGTTAAAGTGGGGTTGAAAGGTGTTGTGGGCGACGACCATTCAACTTCGTTTTGGGGAGATGGCCCTTTTCTGCGTATTGCCGCGAGCCAACCTACCGAGCAACACAGGCCTCTTGTTGGGGGGGACTCGACTGATAGTGGTCCTGATCTGCCTTCCTTCATCCCCAAGCGGCCGAGCATTTGGTGGCCCACCTCGTTGGAGCAAGTGGGCCTCCGTGAAATCACTTTCATGTCGGTAGGCCTGGAGTTTATCCACCCTTTTGCCCAGGACCGCCTCTCCTGGGGCAGAAAGCCCCTTAAATTGCTGTGTTGAATTATGATCATGCATTTAAAAAAACAAAAAACAAAAATGGTAACTTTCAATAAATTTTTCAACGTTGAGTTTGCCTTGGTCAGAGTTGATAGATACAAGAAGATTATGTTAGATAAGGTATAAAATAACAATGACAGTAGTAAAGATTACGTTAGATACGGAAGTAACCGTTATAACTTTCAAACTAAAGACCGACATAAGGCGGGAAAAAGGTAACCGTTATGCAAAACAGTGTTAACCTTCAATTCGAATTTTATAACGTTGGGTTTGCTTTGTTCAGCAAGAATGTTAGATCCAATCATTTTTTTAGGTGTTTCGGGAAGTACATCAAAAATAAAAAGGCAATTAAAATCTGATACTATAAAATTATGCCAACTGTGCTTTTAACTTTCAAAATTTATAACGAAATAAAGTAATAGGCTGTAAATTTATTAATATTAAAAAAATGTATTTAAATTTATTTATTTTTTATGTAGTTTTGACTTTTAAGTGTAATTGTGTATATTCGCAAAATACTTTTTTTTTTGTTAAAAAAATACAACTATATGATGCAGATTAGCTTATCGTGTATCGGCAGAGAGAGAGAGAGAGCTGAACGGGAGTCATCACATTAAAAAGCTTAAGTGTTGCAAAAGAGCTTATCGCATCCCATATTATAAGGTGCAAGAAAGGAACAAGAGTTACTGGCATTGTCACAACTCACATGAACGCAATTTGCTTCTAGATAGTAATGAAAAATGCTTTCTGATTCACAAGACATTTCCTCACCAACTACTAATAGACTAAGAGTTTGTTTTCACTAGTACGAGCGGAAGGACCAGAGAATAGAATCAAAAAGCAGACCAGGAAAGCAAGGTATCTTAATGCCTTATAGAGTACCCAACATCCTTGTAAATTAGTCTTAACACAGCTTATATCCAAATACGTAAGATGAGAAAATAAGGCTTGAAGATAAAATTGACCGAGCACTTTGCCATTGCAATTCTTGAATTTAATTTCATCAGGAAGGGAAAAAAAGAGAGAGAAAGAAATAAGGAAATAAATTTTGGAATAACATCAAAATTCCGACTAACTTGAAACAAGAAAGTGAAAGAATAGAGATTTAAAGTCAGAAAATACTAAATAAATATTAAGTAAAAAGCAGAAAGAAATCAATTTATATCAATTTTTTAATATAATTCTATTACCTTTTGTTTTGTCAATTTAGTCATATAACTTTATTTTTTATTTTTGTTTTATTTTGAGTTACTTTTTAAAGGAAATTCTATCAATTCATTAAAAAAAATACATTTGACTAAATGGAATATGTTTTAAAAAATCCAACTTTCCCTAAAAAATAAAATAAATTAACAAATAAATAAATAAAATAAAGGTATTAGATTGAATTGACAAAAAAAAAAAAGAGTAAATTAAAAAAATTATAAAATTGACTTTTGGCTTATCTCAATAAAGAGAGGTGAAAAAGAAAAAAAGCTAGACGAAATACCAAGAACAAGAAAATATCAGAAACGGAAAGAGAACAAACCAAAACTAAATAAAATTTTAAATGATCTGTAAATCAATGCACGTGGCGGGGGGATTAGCTTCAAATATATGGGCCAATCCAAATACGGGTTGGACACGGACCAGAGATTCGCAAAAATTGGTAGGCCGAACTACTACTTTAGGCATCAACCCAAATTCTTTTACGCACCATGAGGCCCTTTTTAATTTTCATTTTAACCCTTTCTCATCCAAGACTCTCATTTCTCTGATGTTCCATTTTTACTTCCTTGTAGTTGTACTGAACTGACACGCATACTATAACACTATTCAAACATGAAACACTAATTCATGGCTTCATCATGATCCCATGTTAAAATCGAGATTTTACAACAAGGTTGCAAATGATGAACTAATAATCTGAAATTTGTAATTATAGTTGTCCCAATGCACTTTTGGTCCTCCACTTGGATACCTATAAGGTAGATAATACACACACTCCCACCTAAGATTTCCATTTGGAATTAGACCACACGACGGATTTTTTTAAGGTCCATCATGTGGTCATGGGCCTAGCAAATAGAAAGTGACAAATCCATTTGGAATGCTATAAAATTTTCATCCTATCATACATGACCATTTTATGGATGAGGGAATTGTTCAATTTGTAGACTCGGTTCGCCTAGAAATTATTCAGCCCACATGCGTGATGTTACAGATGTGCTTGGTAGTTGGTACACAAAAGCGAAGTTTCTCAGAGCTACATGTCCAAAAGAGGATTTGAATTGCTGGTTGGAGACGGGGGTGGCTAGGGCCTACAGCCTAATAAAGGCATTCATGTCTTCATGATGACGACAGTTAAGTGCCAACCCAGGCTGGATGTTCAGACTGTCACAGTCAACCAAATAAGAACCAAACAAGCAAAACTGCAAAAGCTTCAGTACAAAGTGCACAGAGAATCATGCAAGCTCGGATTGGATAGAGCTGGAACGAAGTTCAAACAGATTGCACATTTTGGTGCATTATTGAACCCACATGGGACAGGTAAGACCACATGTTGAACAACATAGCAAGAGCCAAATTTTAAGCCACGCAAATCATTGCCTATATCCGTACTAGAGGAATAAAAGACCCAAACAGATGTGGCAATGTAACTTTTGTCCAGAACTAAATAAGACGGACAAGAAGAAATGCTACAGAATAAATTAAATGCTGGCCAACTAAATAGAGGCCTTAGTTCTCGTGACAGTCAGTTATAAGCGGATGCCTGACATGGATTCGTGCCCACCAAATTGAATGCGCAAGGCCAGCGAAAATGGAACTTCCTTTTTTAAACTATGTTCCAAGCTTTAATTGCGGAATCACTAGACAATGAAGAGCGCAATTTCAGAGAGGGACAGAGAGAAAGAGCTGGGATAATGCCAGTTACAATGAAGAGTACAATTTCAAGAGCTAGTTACAGTGGGATTATAAATATCATTTCATCTAGAAATCAAAAGGAGGGGAAAAAAAAAACGAATATAGAAGAAGCAACGTATTTTAATTGCCAGAACACAGAACACAGACAAAGGATTCTACAAGGACAATGCCACCACTAAGGGCATGGGTACAATGAGCTCCATCTCTAAGCACTTCCAGCTGGAATGCGACCCAGATCACCAAAGTTGTTGGCACATTTGGGCCTCCATTCAGTCCTTCCTCTTACAACCTCAGCCCCATCCTCGAGACGAAGCAAATGCTGGCACTCCACCTCGCCAACATTTCCTAAATTTCCAACGCTGGCACCGGAAACAGCAGTGAGGGACTGAAGCACATTGTCCTTGCCACACTCCCTTCGATACTCCAAAGTTATAGCTGAAAGCTCATGACTCTCCAGAATGGGCTCTGGAGCACTCTGCAACAACCCACCAACGTGAAGATGTCAACTTTCCAAGCCACAAACGTGGGGGAAGGAAATTATGAATAATTAAGGACAACCATGCAACTGGGTAACATAAATCCCCTTTCCATCAACAAGTCCAAATAAACTATTGTGTGTTGACAGCTGATATGGCCAAGACATGCATTACAGAAACCAAAAAAAAAAACAAAAATCTTTAACCATAAAAAATGCTGAACCGCTCCTAACCAGCCAAGCTGTTACGTGAGTTGATATATAATCCAATTAACCCTCACTGGAGATTGAAAAAACAGAGGTTGCAAAAGCTTCTATTCCCAACACATGCATAACAAAAGAAACATTAGCAGGTGTCCATACACATTCCTGTCACAACATAAAATACTTCACGTGGGTGACCATAAACTGTAAAAGGAATTTTAACATCAGCAGATTGACAGACAAACTTCAACTGACCTCTCAAGAAAAACAGTTAACACCGGCCTATAATACTTCTCACTAACAAAAAACCATAGGGCAACAAGAGGCAGATAATAATCCAAATCTAATAGCCAAACCAGACAGAATTCCTTCTGATTGGGCATTCTTATAGACACAAAACATTATGGTGATACATATTAAAGGTAGTAACAGGGTTCTAAAACACGATGACTTCATAGAGGGGCAGCATCCAGCAGTGGTTAAGAATAAAATCAGGAATTTTCTAGGTCAAAATATACCTCAAGGATCCAGCCGATGTACTTCACGTTGTTGACATGCTGATTGACATCTAAATCATTCCATCGGGGCTGCAAATCAAACTAGTCACATTGCAATGTCCAAGCGTCTTATGACAATGGTACTACCAACAACTGCAAAGTGCAAGTAGGTTCACTTACTGTTAAACCTTTCTGAACATGGTCTGCCATGTTGTCATCAAGTTTTGGCAGCTTTCGGCCATCCTCAGCCACAACAGGATCAGAATTCAAGAAATAAGGCTCTATTTCCCCTCGAACATCCTCTGGAATTTTAGATAACCTCCTGGTCACTTTATTCATCATCACCCACACACTGCAAATTATCCACAAAAAAATTCCAACCAAGTGTCATTACAGCCACGGAACATTGGAAGACATCAGAAAAAAACATATCTAAGAGTGGAATTTACCTGGAAGCTCTAGTCAGAATGTCACCCGTTTTACTATCGCGAACGAGCCAATCACGGCGCATGCCATTCTTCCCCGAGGCACTCACCCAAGTATCTACTTCAACAACATCACCCCTGCAAGACAGAAATAAGTGTGGCACATAAAATTGTGCTCATTTCTTCCATGATCTTCCAAAAATAGTTTGCAATACATCAAAAGAATCACACAGACGTAAACCACTAACCCATAAAGCAAGCAAAGTTCATGTCAAAAAGCAAGATAAACAGTATATGTAGTATGCACTTTTTATGTATCTAATCTATTTGAGGCTTTGAGTACAAACTTATGGATATAGAAACAACTTGGAAAAAGAAGTAATTGGCCACAGAAAGCATAAATTTAATTTTATAGATTATTCCAGTGTACAGAAAGTGATGAGTATAAAATGCAACTGCATACTATTCTGCAATCTACAAGCAGCCGCCTTTTTCATAGTAAATTTGTCCCAAATTTGCATGTTCCATAAGAATAAGAGAACTCACATTTTAATTACAGACATTGCAGCTACACAAGACCAACAGATTCAGTTAAAACAGTTCTAAGCACAAGCAAATTTAAACTGTCTCAGATATGTTACATAACTTGGCAACTATTGAATAGTGGGAGAAAGAATAACTGAACGAGCTCTTGTATATTAAAAGTCAAAGATTGGAAGATCTTTTGCATGAGTATAGAAATACACAATTGCATCCTACTCTTGCCCTGATTTAAGTGCATCTGAAAATATACAAATAGTATTTACTTTCATCCTAAAAGCATAAAGATACGGAGTCTTTTTGAAAGTGCCAATGTAAAAATGCCCAATTCCTCCAGTGCAAAAGGGGTTTTAACCACAACCCTCTATTAACATAACCCACAAAAACCAATGGCAACGAGTCAGCCATTCAGCTAACTATGAGGCAACCAAACATGCCACTGGACTTCAAGTGACAAATGGAACAGCTAGCTATACCTTAAAATCAAGACAAAAAGAAAAAATTTCAAAACAGAAGGCATCTGCTGCAAAAATAATAACACATTCCTGCATTAAATGACAAAGGAAGTGTTACTGTTACCACATACCATGTGGGATAGCGATCTACCAGAACCTGCATACGAGTAACTACCCATATCAGGTTTTTTGTCACCATCTGTGGGGTTGAACCAAATCCATCTCCAAGAAGCCCAGCTGTTTTGACATGATTGAGGGCTGTTTCCTACAACCAAAGAGGGCACAATCAACACATGGGGATACTTTTCTTTTTATATATTAGTTACCAACAAAATCTAGTGAAACATGCAACATCTCGTGGTCAAGTTCAAGAACAAAACTCAATAGAAGAACGTACTTGTAAATGATTCATTAACGTTTCTATAGATGCTGTCCGGTCTGCACCAATTTCATATGATCTAATTGAGAAATTCTGCCGGAACACAAAACCATCCTGAACAATTCTCCCTATACCAAAGGGGTCAATGAGCATATCAGGCCGCCTTGGTTTCCAATCAAGCATCATCCACTGCTTCTCTGCAGCCAGGAACATGGTTGTAACAGCAGCAAGCAGCATACTCCAATCAGGTAACTGGTTGATAAAAGTCCTTGGGGGTGGTGATAACATGTCAATTTCAGTCTTCACATGTTCCAGAGGCGTGGTCAAGCCCACTGTGGTTCCATTTATCTTGGGAGGAGCTTCAGCATTTGCCTTGACTTTCAAGCCCCCACAGGATGCGGATTTTGAGTTGATTCCTCCCCGACGTACAGATCCGTTACCAAGCTTATTGGACTTGGCATCTACAGATGGGGAATGAACTGGAAAGAATGAGGAAGTAGCAGCGGTTGCCACCATCATGCAAATGCGAACTCAACAAATCAGCACCTTGTTGAATTGCAATCAACAAAGGGGATAAGCAAATTGCGGAATGTCCTGTGACAGCAGCCTTACAGCAATATGCTTCTGCAGAACATAACAACTAATCAGAAGAATTTCACGCATGAACGAATTACATAGAAAACAGAATTTTTTTTTTTTTCAAAACAACAAAAAGCTATTTCTGCCTCAGGGGACAAGATCCCTTTAGACATCCTATTTGTCAGTTTCCAAAATCTTCAAAAGCAATTTTGACATACGGGCAGAAACTGAACGCATTTGAATTCAAAACCATGCCTTCTCTCTACGTCCAAGAATGGAGTGAGAAAGGAAAAAAGATAGAGAAAGCAGGAGGAGAAGGACGAACTCCTGGAAATTTGACAAGTCCCATCACAATTTTTTTTTTTTAAGAAACGAAGCAATAAGATCTTTAGCAGAGTCCAGAAAGAAGATACTCGCGGCAAATGAAAACCGAAGTAAAAAACAAAGAAAGAAAAAGACCAGATCTGACCAAAGAAGTGAATAAATGACAATATGTATCGAGAGAACGGAAAAAGAGGAAAAATATATTCGAAACAATTTAAATGTCAGAGAGAGAGAGAGAGAGAGAGAGAGAGAGAGAGAGAGAGAGAGAGCTTTCTATGCTGCGCTTGGTTGACAACAAAATGAACAGGAAACTGGAAACATTTCAAAGAAGAAAAAATCTCAGATCCGCAACATCAACCTAAACCCAACCATTTTGCAGGACTACGCTCGGGACCTCAAGCATTCCATCTTCTTCAACATTTCAAACGAAAATTTTCTCAGCATCCAAACACAAATTCTGAAACCGGTTACCAGATAAAACGAGAAAATGATAGAAAACAAAGCAAAATCTCCAACCCAGTGCCTTACCTAGCCAGCCAGCCAGCCAGCCAGCCAGAAGGAGAGAGAGAAGCAGTTGAACAAACACGAGAATATTTCGAGATACGTAAAGCAAGGAACCGAAAATGAGCGTCGTTTCGCTCCGCAAACCCTGCTCTTTTTTTCTCCTCTCTTCGAGGGTTCGCGATTTCTCTCTCTCTCCCTCTCTCTCTCTCTCCAGTTGCCTTCCTCTCTTTTTTCCCTTTTTTTTTTTTTTTCCTGGTGCTGAGCTTTGCTTTCAACTTCTAGAGCGAGATTAGGGCCAGCTGTTTCGGTGGTGGGGAATGCCAGATCCCAACGACTCGATTTTATAGAGTCCACCTGGACCCTCCCGCCTCCTCGTTCAAATGACCATTTCCTTGCCATTTCTAATATTCTGCCACGCAGCATTCGTTACCTTCCTTTTTCTTTTTTTCTTTTTTCACATAATAATAATAATAATACAGTAAAAAATATGTAAATAGTGTACAGACAAGTCAATGATTTTTATATTTTTTTTATTTGATGAATCATTTATTAGACTACATCACATCAAAAAAAATTTTAATCAATATCGCCAAAAAAAATTTTTTTATAATTATTATTAGCCACCTCTATACCTAATTGCCAAACATAAGTGCTCACAAAATTTGTTGACACATCACATCTCAGTTTATATATCTATTCAACTCCTTGGCCTTTTATCTTTTTTTAAATTTTTTTCTGCGAATATTGAAATTTATTTTAGATTTCGTTTCAGAAACTTCATTCCGGGGCCCTGCTGTGAATATTTTGACCGTTAAGGAAAAACGAAGATATATTCTTTGCCAAGAGCAAGAGTTCTTAATGTTTGGTATAAGGAGGGAATGTTAATAAATGAAATTCCATTGGAGTATCAACTCCCAGTTATAAGCTTTTTTTTGCGTTTTTTTTTTTTTGGGTGGTTTTACGATCGATGTTTATGTACGAATGCAGACAATTTATTTTACGTGTTTTCTTAATCTTTTGTTTTAATTATATTTCAACGTTATTGTAGCGAATAAAAAAGAGGATAATAAGATAGTTTCTTGCAGCCTGGAGTTAATTCATTTTATATGGACGACATAATTTCTTGCATAAAAGAAAAGATATAACAGGTTTCTCGATTTCTCCCTGTTGTCTCATTTTAGTTGTTTGCTTGTATGGATGCTTCTATAGCTAGACAAGGGACTTTACACATCTGAGAATGATATGTTTCGCGACCGCTTGATGGTTACTTGTGTGTTTATGTCCATCTCATGGAAAAAGAGGCAGAAATTTTATTTTTAAAATAATTAATTATATATATATATTTTTATTTATTTATTTATTTATTTATGAAATCAAAGAATTCAACTAGCCCGATTTCCAGGACATAATATTTGGTTTCTAATGGGGAAAACGAGATGGTTCACATGCAAGTAGAGAGGTTCAAAATTTTAACCCAAATACTCCATCAATCCCATCATATATATGCTCAGAACATGGTCATATCCCAAAGTCATCTATCCCCAAACTAATAACGCCGTCGACTCTTTCAGGAACAAGATCATGTATTTGGCTATTCTGACCGCAAAAAAAAAAAAAATAAATTTACATACTAGATTTCAATAAACTCTAGCTACTACAGTACATTCAGGTGCAAAGAATAATTAATTTGCTTTATCAGAACAAATAACAAAATCAAAATCGGTATATTTGATCTGAAAATATGAGGATGGTGCACATGGGGAGCACATGGAAAATTGGCCATGTAGTTAGTCTCACGTCCGAAAATAAACAAAAGTAGCTCAACTATCCACCCTGAGGGAAGGAAAAAGGAGGAAAATATTAACTTTGAAAGCTCAGTTGATGTGAGTGAATAATCTGTCATCCTATACGGCTTTGACTTGTCAAGTTTGTTTGTATTTTGGGACGAAGGTTCTCGGTGCTGCCATCTTAATGCTTCTTAAGCCGCCAAGCCCGCCAATCGTATGCGATCAAGAATTCAATTTGTTTATTTAGCTAGATCAACAATCCAACTTGGTTATTTACTTTATCAAGCGTTAGGCATTGACTTGAACGAATAAAAATCATTCTAGATGTTTCAAAATTGTGTACGAAGCACGCACCCAGTAGCTTGACAATTTTCGACGCGGTAAACCAGTTGGGCCTTTGGAAGAGCCACCAGCATGGCCTATAACGTGTTTGGTACGGGGCCAACATGTACTTATCGTTGGACTCGCGGGACGGGCGTCGGGACTCGGGGGCGAGGAGGGAAAGCAATTATTGCACAAAGAATATTGCTACAATAAATCAAGTTAAAACGAATAGGCATCGTCTTTGCGGGTATAACTTTTAAATGAGTTTCTAATTTTCGAATTGAACTTCCTTAGACCACTTCATCCCGCTATACGAATAAGGGAGTTATGCTTATTTTTATCTTTCATGCTTTTGAAATAATCACTTTTTTTTTATTGCACATTTCAATCATAATGGAATTTTAGTATGATTATTACTCTTATTCTGTCATTAATAACTCATTCATTCTTGAAGTATAAGAAGCATAACTTATTTATTTTTCAGCGCCTACATTGGAACGCTATTGCACTCCAATATATGTTTAGAATTCAATCTCATGTTCAATGGCTCTCAATATGAATACCGGTAGTTTTCACTTTTCTAGACCTTAAAGAACACGTAGAACAATGAAAAAGAAAATATAAAAGGATTTACGGGGCAAAATCCAAAACTTAGAAAATGGGGGAATATAAAAATAAACATATATAAAAAAAGAAAAAAGAAAAAAGCTAGGTGGAGACACCTAGATGAGTATATGATAATTACGAGAAATATAGATTAATCTTGTTTCTCTTTCTGGCACAAACAAATAAAGTAAAATAAAAAATTATTTTGTGAGTCGTATGTCTTTAATAATTGGACTTACGTAGTGTTACTATAAAAAGAGAATCCAAACCTTCAGGTTCAAAACCAGCATTTTTAAACATTTGAAATCTTTTGGGGGCCATCCCAAAACTCCAACATAACCGCGGACAACGTTACTTGATCTTTCAAACCCGCCTCTGCCTTTTCCCATCCCTTACATTGACATGAAGCAAACCAGCACTGTCGTAGAAAGAATCATTGAGCCCAACTGGTTAAGTTACGGTACGATCATCAACGTAGACGAAACGTTTAAATGTAAAGAATCGACTGTTATTGTTTCCTCTAATCCAACCATATCATTAATAATATATTAGATTTGCCTTTGGCATGAGCGACATTTGTTCAGACTATAGGTGGAGAAAGAGAAAGCTTTAACGCATTTTCCACCTCAATTTTTTAGGGGTACCGTTAGACGTCGGTCCGTTACATCAATGCCACAGCTACATGTGTGCCTAACTTGCATATGCATAACATGAGCAAGATAACCCAACGCTTTTGGCCCACCTCATTATATTCTCCATAAATAGCCGTGATTATTAGAATTTAAGGGTTATTTGATTAATTAGGCTCTCACCGTCAGAAAAAAGAGCTCTGCCGTCATCCTTCGATGCACCTTGAAATGGACTCAGACTCAAGTGTAATTTCACATCAACCAAAAATATATAGCCGAGATTTTTTTTGTCTGCTGTTCTAAATTGGAATGTCTAAAATGAGTATTGAACAACCAAGAGTTTTGGTTTTATACCAAATTGTATTTGAAAGCTTGGCAAATTCCAAATTGTTCTGGGCAAAACGACAAACGACAATGCCCATTTTTTCTTCCTTTTTGCTTTTTTTTTTTTTTTTTTTGGGTCAAAATACATTCACTCGGACAAGAGGTTTAGTATACGCCTTAACCAAGGAGACGTACGTAGGTGGAATAGAAGTCCACTGTGGGCGCTCTGTGTTTGGGGAGGCTTCCTTTGCGCGCCTCATGGTTTTGTAAATTCTACCACAGCAGAAGCAGAGAGCCAAAAAGGACAAAAATTCGCAAGAGATGGTGAATGTATACGTGTTGTTTGTGCCCCATGTTTTCAAGTCTCGAAACTGGTTGCCAAAAACTGCACGTGTGGGCAGAATGGAATGCTTTCTTGTTAGCCAGCGGTGGTGCGACTTCTATGCCACCAATTGTTGCGGTGGTGCCCCATGTCTTAAAGATGTCTTGTACCAAGCTTCATTTTCGGGACTGGCAGCTAAGGAGATGCAGCGGGGGAGAGAAGTGGGAATCGACCGGATGTCACGCCCATGCCAATTTCTTGACCATTCGTTAAGACGTATGTGGTACAACGCAGGACCGCGATGGAGGTGCCACAAGCTTCCTAGTACAGTGTGGTTCAGAACAATTGTGACACGAGACATTATATTTCGCCTAGACAAATTATTGGAAAGATTTCTAATCTTACATTCATCTGATTCGCTAATATATAATTATTTAATGGGCATTTTAATTGCTATGCCAGGCTTTGCAGCAATCGTCAATAATTCGCAATAATGGGCATTTTGATTGCTATCTCTCGCTTTGTAGCAATCCTCGATAGTTTGGTTAACGAAATTTCGTTTCTCCTCCTCCCCCCCACGCCTCCCAAAAGGAAAAAAAAAAAGAACTTCCCTTCCGGTTGCTTCTTCGCTCCGCTTTACTCGAGTAAGAGAGTCAAATGGACATATATATGCTTGGCCGTGCGCTTAATTTTCCTATGATTTGACCACTATATTCTAAAAGACAGAACAGATACATCTAATAAGCAACCAAATCATGATATATAATATAAAACAAAATTAACATAATGGCCTCCTTATCCTTCCCCCATATACTAATCACTCACAGGTTTACTGGCTGGATCACTGATGTTATTTTTGTCACAAATAAAAATATTTTAAAAATTTTGTATCTCATATTGAAAATAATTATTTTATTTTATTTTTTATTTATAAGATAATATTTATCTTATACTTTATAAAAAAAAAATTCAAATTAGACTTTATGCATACCTGAATAATTCAAATTTATATTTAATGTGGGAGATCTAATGTCACAGTAGACAAGTTTTGGTTGATCCACTCCAATTGGTTAAACCGATTGTTTTACGGCTGTTGATCCTTATCACTCTCATTTTCCTTTTTCACATTTATTTTTCCTTCTTGTTAAAGAATCATACCATTAAAAAAAAAAAAAAAAGGATGTCTCATGCACAATGCTACTACATTTGCGGGGTCGAGGGAAATTAGATCCTAATATCTTGGTTCAAGTTGCCAAAGCTTCGAATTTAAGTACACAATTGTAAAGGAAATATAGGTGATGAACAACAGCGTTCTAATATATGGAATAAACAGGCAGCGACCAATATCAATAGTGGGACGAGCCTGCAGTCATCATCATTTGTCGTAGACTTCTAAAGAAAAGAATCGTAGCACCCATGAATTTGGATATGGGGAAGAACTAGACAGTAAAAAAGAAAAAACGATATAATTGAAGTCCCATGTCTTCTGGGGACCCTTGGTAGCCTCTCAATATATTCATCAATGTAACATTATATTGTAGGTTATGGTTGCATTAAATCAATCGGTTGGGATGTATGATTTTCTGCATTGTTGATGTTGCGAGTCAGACAAAGGGACAGCTCAGAGCATGCAACGACTAAGTCGGCTTCTCATTAAATATTTCCTTACATTCCCCATCTTTGAACAACTAAGGACAAGTGCTACTCTAGCTATTCTTCTACATTAAATAGCTAAAAAAAAAAAAAAAAACGGCGCTTTAGAGGGAAATGGAATAAGGGTTAGGTTAGAGTTTGTTGGAGTTTGTTCAACAAGTCATTAAAGCGCCTGCATGGCTTGATACTTTGCCTAACTCGTTGGGGCATGGCTGCCGGGTGGCTCAATTGACCTCTCTTTTCCCGGCCTACTTCATGCCAGCCCATTTGCCGATCCGGAGAGCTCAGACGACGTTTGTCGGGTCGGCGTGCGGTGTATATCACATCAAAAAGGGACATGGAGTTATTGGTATGATCAATGAAGCTATAAATTAATTAAAAAAACAATTCAACTAATTTAGTTGTTATTGTTATGTTGCACATAAACAATCAGCAGCATTATTAGATTGCTAGAGACTCCCGAACCAAAGAATTTCATACGATCAAATTTATGAGAGACGTATATTTTGTGATTTATAATCGTTAAGTTATTTATAGTAAAAAATTATTCAATTTTAATTAAGTACAATATTAAATATTTTCCGTTTTATTGATTCTTATCATTCTAACTCCAATTAAAAACTTGAACTTTGGAGCTAGAGATTGAAGTTTAAAGTTTTTCAACTAGTTGGAGTTAATTCAAATAGTTCAAATTTGACTAAACAGAGTGCTAAACTCAATAGTGATCCAACTAATGTTGTTTTGCGTAATTACGATATTACAGTTGATGTATTGGCATGACGTAGTAATTCTTATACGGGGAAGCGGTCTGGCAATTGAAGGTTTTGCCATTCAAATTCTTGCCCATTTCTTGAACAACAAAGTCAAACAAAAAAAAATCATTTTTTTATCGATGCCTCTTGATGCTTAGAGGACATTCACTTATTCAAAACTTGAAGCAAGTTACCCTCGAGGCATTGCTGTGTAAACGTGTGATTCTATCAATTAGGGGGCAGGTAACCTCAGTTTTCCCACAAGAAAGTGTGGTGCAAATAATGCATGTCCTTTTTCGAAAAGTCCAAACAAGAACAGCCAATTCTCTTTGGCTAGGCACGGTGGGATGGCGATTCCTAAGCATTACTTGCAGTAGCGTTTGTCTTCCAGAGAAGGGTGACAAGGGTATTAATGCACTAAATGTGATTGATCATTCTACTTGTGGCCGAAACGAAGGAAAAAAAAAAGGTTTCTTGTTCTTTATTATACAAGAAATCAAGAAATATAGTATAAAAGAGTGTCAATGCACTAAATGAGACTTATTGATATAAAAAAGGAAGTAAACTTATTGATTGATGTTTAGTTTAGGAGTAGAATGAGACTTTGATTGGTGTAGGACCACACACACACACGCACACACACACACACCTAATTCCTATAGTTATATCTGGGTTGGCAAATGTCATCGTTTTAACTCCAACCGCAAAAACGGCTTTACATAAATACGTCGACTGGAGGACGATTTAGCATTGGCCTTCCGTAAGGCCTTAAAGGTCAAATAAAATAAAGTAAAATAAAATAAAAAAAGTGTCTTAACGTTAAGGTGTGGAGGGGGGTTTTATCAGACATGGATGAGCCCGCTGGATAACAGTGCACAGGCCCTGGCCCACCTCATTGATCTAATTGACAAGCTGAGTTCGGGTAATTTTGGATTGCCATCGGTAATCATAAGTGGCCCAATAAGAAGCACTAAGCATGGGCTGGGCTCTAGTTTTGGAGTTGAATCTTGGACGCCTAAAACCATAAAATTATTTTATTTTTTTTAACAAAAATAATCTATTTTCTTGTTAAATAGTTCTGATAATTATTGCATATTTGCATTGCAGCAAAACTCGCCTTTTTATTTCCCACGCTTAAAATGCGGGAAAGAACCTATAAACTGTATTTCTTGCCAATTTCCTGTTTGTTTCTCGGTATTTTCTTTTTCCTGTTTGTTTCATTCACACCACCTCGCCGCCTTCAAAAATACATAGAACGCACTCGCAACTCCTCACGAACAAATATAAATTTATAAATCAATATCTGTTTATCTGTGTTTTTTTCCTGTAAACAAATTTCTTGGTTTTACCATTGTTTTTGATTGAGGGTTTTACTTATAATGTGGGTTTGAAGAGAGATTCATAAATTTAAAAAGACAAAAGAAAAGACAAATAATAAAAGAAAGAGAGAGGTAAAGAGAGAGTAACCCAATGCCGAGTAACTTCCAGTAGGATATGTTCACAACAAAGAATTTTTTTTTTTTTTTTGAAAAATCTTATATGAAAAGACGCAAATGCCCTCCTAAGTCGCGGAAATCCATCGTCGGTGGGGTTGCAAACTCCACCGAGAAACGGCCACTGCATCAAAGAACAATCGCGCTTGTTTCGCAAGAACAATGCAGAAGCAAGAACACGACCTCCCTTCTTTGCCAAGGCTGGCTGACCCCTTCTTTCCTTGTTTATGTTTATGCTACAATCTTCTTCTTTTTTGTTTTCTTCTTGGGTTTGTCTCTATATCAGGCGCAGAATGTGCTGAGGACCATAAATACATAAATAATGGTGAGATTGACAAACTTACAAAGAGCGCGGAAATCTGTTTGCACAGTGATTGTCAAGACCAGTTTTGTACGCTCTATAATGTTACGATAAAATCACAACAAATGGTGAGGTTTTATATTAGAAAAGTGATATTGATATGTGCGAGATCGCCTTGCCTAGTAATTCAAAAGGTAACAAGGCCGCAGAGTTTTGGACCAAAAAATAAGGCTATAGAGTTGATTCCTCATTTTGTGTCATAATGGTGTCAATATTCTATGGAAGAATCAATTCCATCAATTAATTCGTTGCGATCCCCAATGAAATCATATTTTATTCTGCAATTGTTCGTCACAACTCGCCCCCGAAGATGTTGCAGGATAGTCATGTCTCTCAGATATGCAGATCCTCCGCATCGGTAACTGAGAGAGGCACTGCATTAGTAGTACAAATCAATGTGGCATATTGATGCCTTCGTGGACCATGCCTTTGCCTTCTCTGAGGATCAAAGTTACCATGTGTCACACGGATGCAAGTGGACAATGAAGAACTACAGACCAAACTTTCCACACAGACAAATGGGCCTACTTGTCAAGCGATACAAAATATACTACCAGTATTTAATTGCTGCCATCGTGTTGGATTAACCTGTGAGAATGATGGGCAATAAAATTGTTTTAAGCAGAAATGTCTTGTTCAGGTGACTATTGACAAAGAAGAATCACAGGAGCAAAGGCAAAGCAAAGAACAAAGGGAAAGTCTAGAAATCAAGATGAAGCAACTGGTGCAGAGTTATCGAAAGTCGTTCCCACGTGTTGAATGACAAATCCATAGATCTTTCGCTTTAGCTTCTCAATCTTTTCAGTAAGTTGTTCATCCCCTTTGGATACTACTTGGTCCAACCAATTATTTACTCGCTTCAAGTGAGATAGAACTGCTGCAATGGAGCTAGAGTTGAGAGGCAATGCTTTACCTCCATTAGACACCTGCAACACGCGAAAACCCGCGTCCAGGGACTCCTCAATAAACCTCAGAAACCACTTTTGCATCTCAAATTGCAACTTAGCTGCAAGTTCCACCGTTTCCTTCATTCCATGTCCTCTTGTCCAAATCCCAGCAATAGGATTGGATGCTAGCGACAACCTAGCTTTTACGGATTGTCTTTTAGACAAACTTTTCGGCACAGATACTGGAGGATCATTACTCTGACTGTTCAAAACAGTGACGATCTCGAGGTCAGTAGCCAGAGCAGCTTCAACCCATAGAGAAGCCGACTTTGATTGTTCTGTTGGCAAAGTGGCATGGTCGGAACAATGGCTAGTGGCAACTGATTCGGCAATTGCAGCGTACCTCCCAGCATCATCATAAAGTGAGAAAAACCCATCAATTGTTGGAAGAGGATTGGCAGACTTTGACGCAGAACAAAGTTCCGAAAATATGCTGCAATTGGTAGAACAATAGGATTACGCTTACATCCATTGGTGATTGTTACAAGGAAAAACACAAACTGGTTAGACCACACAGAAAAGCTAGTAATTTGCCTCATAATCACCTAAAACTATTATTTTGTCAAGCATCTTGACAATGCTCCAAGAAATCGGGAACCTGGAGATAAGTGACATAATCAATGCATCTGTCCATGTCACAGATAGAAAGGGAGGTTAGGAAAGAAACCCAATTGTAGCAAATAGTCCATTACCTTAAACTCCTAATAATAGATTCAGCCGCAATAGCCTCCTCCAATGCTTCAGCTGCAGCTGTAGAAGCAAGAACTCTCCTCTGCATAGCCTCCTACAAGTGAACAACAATAGATATTTTTAGTCACGAGGTGAAAAAATGTACCTACAGAGTTCTGTTGCAGTTCTTTTTGGCATGTTAAGTAATTTTTGCTCACATTATGCAATTTTCCTCTTGGAGGTTGCCTAAAGTGCAATAGTTCCATAAGAATAATAAATCTTCTCAGTTTTATGTTCGTACATAGTTGCTACCATGGTAACCGAGCAACTAAGCAATATACACTAAATTCCACTATACCTTTCCAAGCCTTGCAAGGTCTGCAGAGACGGCATCCAATGAAACGCTGCCATCTGTCCATTTCTTCTCATGTACAGAGAATCCTAGAGAAGCAGAAATTGGTTTCTCTTTGTCAACACCAACCCCTGGTGGTGAACCGGGCTTTTTTCTATCCTTGGTCAAAGAATCATTATCCTCATTGGGTTGTCGATTCACATCACTCAGACGTCTAGACAGAGCAGCCTGCAAAACATAGAAGGTCAAATTTAGAAAGCAACTTATGAAAGTACCTTACTAGGTCTTCAACAGAGACAGAGTACAGAAGACACAATTTGCAGATGAACAAGGCGTAAGAATGCTACAGTTAAGTTTCAGCCCTGGACTTTGATGAAATGCAATTCAGCAAAAGAAGAAAATTTGAGTGGGCGAAGTTCCAGCTAATTTAAATGGTAAGCCGTGTGTATCTTGTAAACATGAATATCATACGCATCACAGCTCACAAAGTAGTAAAAGAAGAAACCTTTACTAAATGAGCAAAGTTAAGAGGGAAAAAATTACCTGAGTCCGCAAAATTGCTTGGAGATCAGGTTTTTTCTTGGCATCACCACCCTTTTCTTTCTGCTCCACAGCGCTAGCCACTGGTGTTGTCTCATCCCAACTCTTCCTACTGCTCTTTGAAGACCCAACAAGTGCCTCTGAAACCTTGGATATGCCAGTTGCAATCGCTGCCATCTTCTTCTTTCCAGATGAATCAACAACAGCAGGTGACAATTTCACTCCTCCAGATAGCCTTCGTCCCGGAGAAAGTGAAGCCCGTCGTGAATTTGGGGACGCCTGCTTTCTCCCATTAGGAGATGGCTGCCTGTACCTCGATGGCACAACTATTGCTGGCTCCCTCGCCATCTTCCTGTTCTCCTCCCGTGCAGCTACCAAGCTCGGCACCACGCATTTTGACGGCGCAGGGGACGTCGATCTCTTCCCTTTCCCGGCGGGGGAGGGATCCCGCTCCGCGGCGGCCGAATTTTTCTTCCCTACCGACACAGATCTCTTTGCTCCAGCAGGCGATGAAAACCTCTGTGGAACCTTCTCCGAACCCTTGATTTCATCCGGATTCGGAACATTTCCACCGTTCACGCCATTATCCCACGGCGCAAGAGCTTGTCTTCTTGCTTTCCCGTTCTTTTCGGTTTTATCATTTTCATTTTTCACTTCCTTATTCTCGTTCCGGTTCAATACCTCGCACTTCTTGTTAGCTAAGTACACTGCTATAGGATCCACGGAGTACTCCGAATCTGCGACAGGTTGAATCACGAATTCCTTCCTGGATGACAAAATACGCGCAATGAGCGGCTCCGGAGTTCCCACAAAGGCGTGGCGGCCTGCGATCGGCCGGATCTCGCAGACCCTAGGGACGGGAGAATCGAACTCGAAGCGGCCGACGTAAACGAATTGACCCAGCTGGAGGCGGTTGGAGAGGATTAGGTCGGTGTCGCGGTCGGAGAGGGAGACGTAGGTGGAGTTGAGGGAATCCGAGAGCTGCACGTAGAAGCCGTTGTTAGGCCAGAGATCGGATCCGGCGAGGGCGGGGACAATGCCGATGACTTGGAGGAGAGCGGAGCGGTGGTCTCCGGTGACTCGGGTGGTGGAATTAATGGATTGCAGCAGTTTCAGGAGTATTCCGGGAGTGAGAGAGGCCATTGTGTTTGCGTCTGCCGGCGTGCCCACGGTGATGGTGTTTGGAGGAGTAGAAGAACTGGGAATATGACTGTTGCCGGCCGTTACGAGTTCAAATTCGAATTCCCGCTGATTATTTTAATTTAATTTGAATCCCTGGTGGGGCCAACAAAGCTTATGTCACGGGTAAAACGAGTCAGCTCACATGTGTTACGCAGGGCCGCCACGTTCCACGCAGCATGAAAGATGTGAACTACTGATTGGCCGAAAGCCCCGAAATAAGGCGGAAGCTTTAGCGTTACTGATACTGTAATAATAAGACTCTCAAAGTCCAACCAAATTACACCGCGTGGCAAAGGATCTTGTTTTCTTTGCTTTTCTTTATTTTGCATCCAAGGGCAATCGAGTTATCTTGAAAAAATAAAAGATCCATAGAAAGCCCTTATTTTTCGCTCTCTGTTTATTTTTTATTTTTTATTTTTTTTCCTTGGGGCCTTGGGATAACAAATAGCAACCAACTCAATAGGAAATTCCGATCCGCTTTAGCATTTGAATTGCTTTTTTAAAATTAAAATTAAAATTCTCTCGATTTTTTCTCATGGATACATCGGAAGGAAAAAGAAAAATAAAATTTATACCAATAGCGCGTTGCTGGTTGCTAATATGCTACAGTTACGATTAGAATAATTATCATTGCTGAGTAAATTGGGTTGCAAAGACAAGCACCCTCCCTGCAGCACCAAATAATTATTAAAATAATAAGATTGCGGGTCAAGAGGGAGGAAACTCGAAGGGTCGGAAACTAGTCAACTTGATACTAGTGTGTCTTGAATCAATGGTACTAGAGTTCTCCCCGGGGATTGAGAATTGTGAGTTCAAACCCTGCTCAAATTTCATTTTTATCAAGAAAAAATCGGGAAAATAATAAAAAAAAAAACACCAGAGTTGAATGTTACAGCATCCCATCATTCAAACAGATAACTTTGGCTGTTTAAATTGATGCAATAAAGCAACAACATTAGCCGTGAGGCCGTGGTTTATTTTACTGCTCAAAATAGACGACCAAAAGAAGACCCGAAAATCTGAATCAATTTAGGATGAAAACATATGGTAATCAGGAAGCTGACGTGCTTATATATTGAGCGCATTTCAGTGCTGGTCATCCTTACCGGACGGGGAGATAGTCATTGACGATTCCCTTCGGTAAATTAACATGCCCGAAGCCAAAAAATTGTGCACTTTTCCATCCTATGAATTACAAGGCATTTCTTACATTCTTAATCTCAAGGGAAGAATAGAAAAAATAAAAAGGGAAAAATATCTGCCTTTTTGTTTTCCATATTCTCGTATATTCTTATGCCACAAAAAACAAGAAAATCATGAGGAACACGATCAGCACAAAGAATATCTTGATCATCAGCCATCGGTTGGATGAAATACTGTTGAGATACCTGACAAGTTGGCCTTGTGCTCCTTCTACATTTGACAGTGTCTCATCCATATTCTCGTCAATCCTGCAAGCCAAAATGGTGTCTCCATCGATAAGTTAAAACCAATGTTTGTTCCAATGGATGGTGGTGAATTTAAGATAGTTTATCCTTTCCTCTCCTAAATTCAGCTTGAGCCACAATGATTTTGTTAAATTTTTGGGTGGGTTCACTCCCTCACTAATCTTCAGGCATGTGATGCATTTACAGAGAGAAGGTTTTGTCATTTGAACAAATGCCCAGCATTTGCAAGAGTCTTTGAGTCCCAATGAAAATAAATTAAAAAAGAAAAAATGTTCCACTTATGCATGTGGGCAGTTATTGAAGTAAATATGTAAACTCTTGCTTTGTACAACTTGAGGTATAAAAGATAATGACAAGTAAGAATGTACCTAATGGCAAGCTCCCCTTGCTGTGAAACCATGGTTGCAAGTTGCGTAAAGATGTTGCCCAGTTCGTGAATTGTTGACTCCACATTGTGCAAAGCCTCAGCCCTACTCTGCATGTAACTATCTTGTAGTGGAACCATCTGCTGTTGCTGTTGACGTTGCTGCTGCTGCTGCAAAAGTGGCTGAGACTCCACATCTGCCTGCTTGCTGGCAAGGAAAGTTTTCACATTCAAAAATAGAAAAAAGCATCACGAATTTTTCATTAATATTGAGACATCTCAGTGCATGATGCTCCCACACCGTGGGTCTAGAGAAGGGATTTTTATATGCAACCTTACTATTGAGGACCCAGAAACATTTTAAAAGCAGGTCCAAGAAGAAATTCTTAATATGCACTTTCTAAAGGTGACGTATGCTCTTATTCTACCTGCCAAACAACTGGGATGTAGATGTGGAACCATTGGCCCATGGAGGAGGAGGAGCGGGTGATGCACTTGTGGCAGATCGGGAAGCTAGCGGACGCTGACGAACAAAAGGATTTGTAGCATCTTTTGAAGCAGACGAAGAAAACAACTGCCTTCTGTTCTCATGAACCTTTAGATTCTGTGTACATACACAAAGTTCAAAACTTAACAAATATTATGACAACAAGAGGATTTGTCGCATCTTTTGAAGCAGCTGAAGAAAACAACTGTTAACTGCCTTCTATTCTCATGAACCTTTAGATTCTGTGCACATACATAAAACTCAAAACTCAACAAATAATACAGAAATGGAGATGATGTCAATTATGGCCTCTTGAGCTGCAACTTGGGCTGACAACTTTAAACGTACCTCTGTCCTCATCGTAAGAACTTCCTTAAACTCCTTTGTGGCACTCATCAAGCGGTTCTTTAGATTATCTACAACGGTGGTTGAATGGGTTGTGGTGTCACTTGAAATGTTTCCACTGTCATTTTGGGAATTGCAAAGGATTTGCAGGTCTACTACAGCTGCATTAAGTGCAGTGATATCTTGCTTTATAACTGCTGTCAGCTCTTGGATCTCCATAGTTGGATCGTCAAACACTGATGTTCTCTTTGCCACTGGTTCAAAATTGAAATGATAAGAACCAGTTTATCCATTTTTAACACTTTTGGACTTCTCTAAATAGTAACCAAAATTCCAGCCCCAAATAATAAAAAAATTTAAACAATAGATGCCCATATTAGTTCCTTCAATTCCAACAAAGCACTGGGGTAAACTAATGTAACCAAACAGAAGTTTAAAAAGTAACAGAACAAAATTTGCATGTCAATAGGATCATAATGTCTCCATAAATGGCAGTGACAATGGGCATGGTGTATGAAAAATCACCAAGGAACAAAAAAAAAAAGACTAGAGAAACCAAAACTTTTCGGTTCACAAGATTTACACTAAAGAATGGATTTGATTTCCAACAAGTTCCAGCAGGTATCTTTAAATTTAGGATGTAAAACATTGTACTTGTTTTGGTACTTGATGTCCATTTTGGCCTATACAAAGTATTTGTACAGGTAGAATTATAACTTAAGGCAGTGTACAAATTTCCCGAGAAATCCGTGGGCTGACAAGAATTCCAAATCACAACTTCATGATTTTGATGCTAAACCTCACAACTTCCATTATTTAATGACTTTGAATTGTTACATGACAGAAAATCATGCATGACATATGCCAACTTAACACTTAAACACGTTAGATACAATCATACAGATTAAGCATGTGATAGTCCCCTTTTCCTAGAGTCAAACCCTGCAACTCTATTTGGAAGATTCATTCCAGAACAAGGACATCTTTCAAAGCAGAATGAAAAGTATGGATCAATTCATACCATGCTGAAATATTATATCAAACTCTTTGGACATTGAATAACTATCAGATACTTCTATAGGTTCTATATATATATATATATATATATATATATATATATATATATATATATAAGTAACTTTATGACACATGATCATCTCATGTGGTTCATCTTTACAAAACAATGATGGAACCTGCATTTAGCAGTATTATACCTGCTGGCATGCCTGCTCTGGATCACCAATTTAAGTACTCAAGAAAATATACTCGCCTCTCTGCCACCATTTCATGTTGACTAACACACTAATCTCCTATTTCCATGCCAACTACAGTTTTAAGCTGTGTTACAGGTGACATCTAGGCTCGGTTACCCTGCAATTAACGTGGCCATCATCCACTTTACAATGTTGTTACAGAATTTTTCTGCTCACTCATTAAAAAGTGCAGAAACACCAATCTTAAGACTAAGTAATGCCTAAAAATTCTGGCAAGGCACTGCAATGATCTGCAGACGAAAATCCCCCAATACTCTTGTCATGGCCGCACCAATGTCCAATTTATAATCATACTCATAGCTACCAACTAAAGCATCAATATCAATCGCACCAATTCCATATTTCAAAAACAATACCAGACATAGATTATTTGTGCTTTAACCATTTAGACAATTGCGCACAGCTCATGGACTCTGGCCAAACTATTTCGGTTGATATGAACAACGGCATCTACTGTGAAAAATTAACCTAGTTATTATAAGGAAACAAGAGGATAAAAATCGAAACAAAAAAACAAATAAATAAACGAAACAAATCCTAATAACAACACGGCAATAACTCACACTTAGCGAGCTTGGCTAGCTTCTGGGACGTCTGGTGGATCCCGTAGCCGATCTTGGAAGCACGCTTATTGAACTCCGATTGAATTGAGACGGCAGATCGCGTCGCATCAGATTTAGCATTGTAACTGCCATTGCTACTGGTGCTAGCCGATGTCGCATCGCTGGCCGACGACGAGAATGACTTCTTTAGCCTCTCCGCTATGCTCAAAAACTCCTGCGTCCGATCCCGGTACGACGATTTCCCCGACATCGCCACCGACATCTCTCCCAATTGTATGACCAAAAAAATTTAAAAAAAAATTGCAGAATTCAGTTTCTAAACAGAAGGCAGGCTTGTGTCGGTTCGTATACGAGCATATTGCGTGTAATTTTCAAGTGGTTTGATCGGTTTTATAGAGAAATATGTACGAGCAATGAGAAGGATCTGGAAACCCTGACAAGTTTGGGTCCTAGTTCAAGCCTGGCAAGTTTTGGGCGACGAAACGACGCCGGATTGATTGTACGAGCAGAACAGGTGAACAGAAGTCGGGGATGGTAACGTAAATAGCGAGGGCGGATTTGGACGGAAGAACTGGAGCTGGAATTGCAGAGGCAGAGAGACGGAGGGAGATCCAGATCTGAGTGGAACGAAAGATAAACAACTTTTGCCGTCGAGGCTTGGGTTAAAGGAATTTTTTTCTTGAGGGTGCTCCGGTGGAGGCGACACCGTTTTGGTTGTCTTATTAAGAGACGCACATAAAACGCACCGTTTTTGTGGGGGACATCCAAATAATTTCTCGTTTCAAAGGTGGCAATATCATTTTTTTAATTTTTTGCAAGCATTGAATGCTAGAGGTGGAGTCCCAAGATCCCCAAAGGAGGCTCAACGCTTTGTTTGGATGAGAAATTTTCAAGGAATCTCTTCAATTGGACAAGTTGCTTTCTTTAACTAACAAGGAATTGCTAGAGAGGCAAAACATATAGCTTTTGGAAATGCTGTTGCTGCAATGAGCATGATAGTGAAGTGACCCAAAAAAAAAAAAAAAAGTAGACACAGCATTTATTTCATGGAGGGAAAAAATTACTCAAAGCTGGAAGTTGAAGTACAATCTGCCATTTGCCTAGACTCTCTAAATCTGTTCCTTTCTTATGCATCACAACACTAATAAGACTGAGAATAGCAAATATTCCACGATAATCCCAAATCTCAGGAACATATCAGAAAGGCTCCAATGCACAGCGAGCGAATGGCCGTGAGAAATCATTATAGGGAATTGGCAGTCCCCGTCAGACGGATCACTGTCTGTGATCACTGCCAAACCAGAGAAGTCACAGTCCCAAGAGTGCTGGTTGTTCACTTGATAGTACATGTTAAATGCATAGGAAGCATTCCCTTCAACGCTTAGATGATTGCAAGAAGACTCATATCCCAGAGCAGTACAATCTGATAGACTACAAGCGTAGTCAATACTACCTGGCAAGTCCTCCAAGTTTTTGGCATGAGGGTCTAGAACACACCACCTTCTGACCATGTACTTCACTCCTTCCGCTGGAACTAGACCTTTGTCTTCTTGCAATCCTGATAAATCCAATTCATATTTCGGCTTTCCATCATACTCAAATATCCCCCAGTGTCTCTCAAAGTTCCCCGGAGCGATGCTCTTGGCATCCTCATCTATTAAGCTAAACAAATGAACATCGATTTCGCCTTTTCTTGCTGGTGTTCCCTTTCCAGACGAGACATGTCCAAGCAATCCCTGGTTGAATCTCTTGGCATTTTCGACATTGGCATTTTTAACACCATCGGTTGGCCAACCAACTTCTCCGATTATGATCTGCATATCAGGGTAGCCAGCCTTGTCCAATGACCATACGAGTGTGTCAAGATTTGCATCAAACACGTTGGTATAAACAGAAGGACCATCTCTGATTGGCTTGCTTGATCCATCAAAGAATGCAAAGTCCATTGGGAAGTGATCATTGCCATAGAGACTCAGGAATGGATAGATGTTGACTGTGAAAGGCGCATCATGTGAATACAGAAACTCGATGATTTCGATCGTGAGATCTCGAACCTCAGGACGAAAGTCACCAGCAGATGGAACTGGGTTGTCATCGGGGGAGTAATAGATGTCAGCATTGAAGGGAACTGTGGCTTTGACCTTGGAGCCAAGCCCAGCATCATTGAGGGCATCCTGAATATTCTTGAGAGCTGGCAGTGTGTCTTGCAGGTAAGTGCCATTGTATGTTTTAAGGAAGGGCTCATTGCCTACTGCTAGATACCTGCAAACAAATGCTAATGCTATTTTAATCAGAATGACAAGTTTTGGATGGAATAGCAAAAATCACAACACAAAAGTTGTACAATATCATGAAAAACAAAGTACAAAAGTTGACAACATTGACTATAGGTGGAGAAGAAGTAGGAATCCTAGTTCAATTATGAAGAACTGAAAACCAAATAGGAAGCATTACAGGTATTTCTGGGTTGAGTATAAATAGAACAGTACAAATATATATATATATATATATGCAGAGAAACAAAATGATTCTGCAAGGATCAAAGAACTGTGGTTACTCAACTTGATCTTAACCCCTCCTGTGTAAGACCAACTAGTAAGATTGGCATCTACCCAAGAAGCAGCAGCGTCAGGATCCCGACCCATTTTGTGCAACAAGTAATTGGGTATTCCGAGCATCACTTCAATATCGGTCCCAAGAAGAGCTGTCATAATGTTCTCGTCGGCCTCAAACAACTTAACGTTGTCAAACCCGTTTTCCCTCAGCATTTTCACCACCTTCTTTGGGGGAAGTTGGTGGGTTGCCATGGTGCCCCAGTTCACTCCAACACCAATAACACTAGAGATCATAGCCAAAGAAAGTGCAAACAGCACTTTAAAATGATCACAATACATTCCTGCTCGTGCCATTTTTCCTTTTTTGTTGTGCAATCGTTGCGAATCTTTCTTCGATCTTGATAGAGAATCGAGAATCAATAAAGTTAAGGGAAAATAATCTTGGGAACTGAAGAGAAACCAGAAAAGAGGGAGAAGGGGAAGTTGTTTGGTTGTCAGCTGTTGAATTTATAAGCGCGAAAAGCGATTAGCTCTCTCTCTCTCTCTCTATGTAGAATCTCGAAGATGATTGGCTTCCGAGAATCTTAATGGGGAAGGTGAGAAATCTACTGGTCTTGCACAAATAAGGGATTTTTTTTTTTTTATAAATATGATTATTTGTAAGAAACTGGGGATTCTTTTCTCGCTCTGGTGCCAGCACATAAGCCAACCAACAAGCGTCCCAATTTCGCAAGGCAATTCTTTAGCCATTTTCATTTCAATTTTTAAATGAGTTCTATTACATAGTTGAATATTTGGCCTGAAATAGTCCGATTGTGGGCTTAGTTATTAAAAAAATATATATACAATTTTTTAATTTTTTAATTTCAAATTTTTATCAAAAATTAATAAATATGTAATTAAAATAATAAAATATGTAACAAAGAATATAAAAATATATAATGAATTATAAAAATATTTAATAATATCTAATTATACATATTTTTATTTTTAACTATGCATTTGATTATCTTCATTGTATATTCAATAATTTTGGGTGAACAAATTTAAAATTTAAAAAAATCAAGATATTATTTTTTATTAGTATCCCCAAACTCGCTTGCTTTTTGGCATTTTGTGCAATATTTGATTCCTCCGTCTATATAAACCAACTTTAATCTCACTATCTCCCATAAATTTTCAGTATTCTGGGCTACTTTCTCCGGCCAGACACCTTGTCGCGAGCTTTTCTACAATGTCTCTGTTCTAGTGGAGCTGTGCAACGAACATGTGCAGCAAATACGTGGAGGGACGAAAATCATCATAAAAGCGTAACACGTTGTAAGCCGTCGATTGTAGCAACGCGTCCATCCGAGGCTTTCTTAAAACCCACGTATCCTGCATTGGAAGACTCCTTTTTTAACCAGAGTTTCTAAATGAATGACAAGGGTAAGTGCAAAGGGCATCCTTCATGCTAAAAAGAAATGTTTTCAAATTCAAGAGAAAGGAAATCGTGGGGTTCGACTCATCCTCGAAGCTTCTCTTCGTAAGGAAAGAAAGACAACAAGCTTGGCTAGAAAATTTATGTAAGTGTTGCGTTATCCCAAAATGAAAAAAAGAAAGAAAAAGAGATTAAAGAAAAGTGTATTGATACAAAGTCGAAGACTAATGTACGTCTCTTTCTCATTTGATTTTTTGCTTTCTTCATCGCGTTCATCCTTTTAGCACAAGTTGACGAAAAGGTAATACGTAAAAAGAGGCCACGGTGTATAGCATTTCCACAAGAGCACTGTGCTGGGATCCCACGAGGAAACGCAAACTTCGCGGGTCGTCTTGACTTTAGAGCAATGAACATTGCAAGATAACAAGAAAAGACAAAGGAAGTTCAGGACTTTGTCTCAAAGACGGAAGCATGCAAGCATATTGCTCATTGAGACATGGATTTGACACGTTAATTTTCATTTACAACATATCAACAAATGCATTTCAATCATCTATACAACAAAAAAACAAAGATCATAAGAAGAAATCACGTTGCAATACTGAAATAACTTACGAACTGTATAAAAGTTATTGGATAAAAATGACTCTTCAGTTTCAAACTCTATTTATAAATTTTAATTTCTTAATTTCTTATCAAAAAATTCTTTTCACAACCATTGTTTTTGCATGAATGTCATTATTGTTAATGTTGTTGTTGTTGTTGTTTTGGAGTAACGGATAGATGGACGCAAAGTAAAAAGGATAGATCAGAATTCCATATGCAATTGTTTGGTTAAGGGTTTTGATTTAAACATCATTTCAAAGACCCATAAAATGAACCTAAAATTAAATATAAATTTATATTATTTACTTATTATTATTAATTATTATATAAAAATATAATAATTGTAATTTATAATTATAATAATTATATATTTATATATTTGTGTTTTCGTTAACTTCTATTTTCTGTATTTCCTTTAACATTTTTGTTTCGATTCAATCTTCGGAGCTCCCATCAACATTATTCTTTGGTATCTCTATAAGTTCTCAATCCCGTTTGGCTCGATGATTTTCCGTTCCTCTGAACGGAGTGTTCTGGCCCCGCCGCCAGTGTTGGAACTACATTGTTTTTCTTTTCTTTAATTATATATATATACACACACTACATTGCTTTTGAATTTTAATGGGTTCAATTTCTGTAATTCTAAAACAATAAAAAATAAAATCTAATTTTTTTTTAAATCACGATTACTCAAAAAATTAAATATCACAATATTTGAACTTTGTAAAATTTTTTAAAATTAAATAAGAGGTTGAAAATTAACGAAATAACTATAGATGGTCTCAATTAGTATAGGGAAGTTAGATGTATTTAACTCTAATTATTTTGACGATGACCCACCGTGTATTCAGTTGGCCGAATCTTTCCTCCTGGTGTCATTTTGCTTTTCAGTATGGAATCTCTATGAATTTTGAGAGAATCACGAATCTGTAAAGTCTAGACAAAATTATATTTGAATGGTAGAGAAGCACAAGGAAGGAAGAGAAGGGGAAGTGGATTGGTTGTCAGCTGCTGAATTTACAGGCTTGAACGAAGTTGAAGAGAAACCCTCACACACACTCCTCTGTGGAACTCGTGATGATGATTGGCTTTCGAGAATCTTAATGGGTAAGGAGCAATTTTTTTTTTTTTGGTTAATTCTTGCACAAAAAGAGAGATTTTCTGAGAAGGAATTGGATATTCTTTTCTTGCTTCTTTATGCCATTACGAGGGCCACCCCATATGCCAAATTGCGTCTCAAAATCGCTAGGCAACCCCTTTACTATTTTCCTTTCAATTTTTAAACATTCCCAAAAAGCTTGTTTTTTCCTTTTCTTTTTAACTTTGTGCAATATTAATGCTTCTATTGATCTAAACCAACTTATAATTTTACTTACTCCCAAATGTTTTCAGTATTTTGGGCCACTTTCTGCAACCGGATATCTTGGCATGAGTTATTCTACAATGTGTTTAATTTCCTATTTCCATTTTTTTTTTTTTGTCTATTAGAAGGCTCAATGTGCTTAATTTCTTATAATTTGAGTACAGTTACACAAAGAATAAATGTAGCGAATATACAATGTGATAGAAAATCATAACAAAAACATAACACATCATTGAATGAGTAATTCATTAAGAGATCCCGGATCGAATCGATATGTCACAGCATTTTATTGAATGTGAACGCAAGTGCACAGGGTCTCATTCGTTGTTTTAAAACCTAAGAATAGTCCGAACAAAATGATGACTTGATGATTACCCCACCCATCTTTAAAGCCTCTTTTAGTAAAGAAAGAAAGACAACAAAGTTGACCAGAAAATTGACGCAAGTCTTGCACCAAGAGATAAATATATATATATATATATATATATATATATATATATGCCCATACAAAGTTGGAGACTGAATGGCATCGCTTAGGTTGAAGGGATATTGACTCCTTTTACTTTCAAGAAAAGCTCTTTCCAGCTTGAATCTACGTGCCTCTTTCTCATCTGATTTTTGGCTTTCTTCGTCGCCTTTAGCCTTTTAGCTAAGGTTAATGTTCATAAAAGGGATTATATAGGACTAGGAGACCACAATACACATTTCTACAAGAAAAGTATACGGGTATCCCAACTTCACCGTTATTCTCCACTTCAGAATAATAAAACACCACAAATTCACAAGATAACAGGAAAGGACAACGGATGTTTACGAAGCATACGTGCCTATTGCTCACTCAGCCATGGATTATTAAACCATTCAACATTATAATATTTTTGGACAACATGACTATAAGGAGACCTCCCCAGCCCAGCTTGGCTTAGCTTTTGAAATAAGGCAAAAGCTTTCCAAGTGATTACCGACTAATTCTTGTGTCCCTTTTGCTTTTATCATCGAAAGAATCGTTTCACCAAAAACATGCGATGCCCTCAATTTACCATGACTGAAAGCTGACTTAAGGAGCTACAACCTTCCATTAAGATGATTCAAATTTCAAACACTGATTTGAGCATATGAAATAAAATTAATCAGAAAAAGTGGCCAAGAGGGATTGGTTGATGGGTGTAATTAATTACAATGCGAATAATGCACAACAAGAAGTTTTAGAACATGCACCGATAACTTGGAAACAAAATTGGAAAGGGAAACAACGAGAAATCAGAACAGACATCCTGGAAAAGTTAATGTTTCACAGAAAAAAAAAAAGCATGTCTACAATTCCTCTGTTTTACGTTTCAGCCCTTTCTGTTAAAGCAAAAGGATGGTACAGGCTTCAAAGCCATGAGATCCAAATAAAAAATCTGGTCTGGAAAGGAGTTCAACGGTCTATTATGCTTACCCACTGGTGGAATTAAGATTAATTTTGGTGGTGTCTTCTCTGAAACATGCTTCTGGTAGCCTAAAACTCACACAAAACATTGCCTGCATGACACAATTGAACAAAGGTCACCGGCACCCTTTCCAGCCTTAGTTCATTTTTCACGTTTTTTGGACAATTTTTTATAAAGAATTACGCAATCTTAATGCTGGAAGAGATTTATACCTTATTTGGAGCAACATCCCTGACCCTGTGAAATATTGGGTCTTGTAGATGGGCATTTAAGGCTGACTCTGCCTCCTGCAAAAGGATTGAACAAATATACTCTCCAATATCAAAATATGCTGAAAAATATACTCCCTAATAAGTGGATGCAGTTTCAGCAGTCACCAATGATAAGGAAACACAGTTCAGCTCCAACAAAAACAAACAACATAAGATGCAGGGCATTTTCCAGAGAGTATTGTTCTGATATTAAACTACATTGATTGTGAGTAGAAACTGGAAGAAAAGGAGAAGAAATGGAAGAAATGAAGGAAATGAGAACAGAAAATTTTCTCTGTAAGAAATCCTACTGAAATTATCATTTCTTTAGTTTCAGTTGCCCGCATGAAACAATAGCAGTGAATCCATGGGGAAGAACCTTTCCAACTTTTCCTGCAGATAACACCCCTAAATGCATCTGAAAGACATATAAATGAGTTAGTTATATCTTCTCAGCAACAACAGAGCTTCTAGGATATAACAAAAAAGAGAAAATAACTGGACAAAATTTAAAAATTGATGCAACATGACAGTCACAGGCAATACACACAGACATCAACCACTAATGAAACATATCAACAGTTACAGATAGGTCCCCGGAGACAAGGGGAAGAAGAGAGGCAGAGACTAGTTCAAAACAGGGTTTATACCTAGAAACTGCAAAGCAGAAGCAGGCAGGTTCATTATCATATGATCGACATGCTCCCAAGGTTTTGCGTTGTGCAACTCAGAGGCTTTTATCCTCTTATTTGTAGTTCCTTTTGCCACATAAGCATTATGAATGGGATTTCCATTATCTATTTAGGAAAAAAGAAAACTACAAGTTAATATTCCAGCAAAATGACTGATCAAATCAGTGAAGTATGCTTCAAACTCCATTAGTTAAAATACTGAGACTTTCATAATGATCAAGTGCCTGACTTTGAGCTAGTCACCTTCCTGGCTGGAATCTGAAGGTCTTTTAACTGCAGCTAAAGGCAAATCAACCTTTCTACAGACACCTTGTATGCCCTTCAAATCACTTGGAATGGTATCAAGAGCTTCCTTCACTTCAACTGCACAAGTAAAGAATTCCACAGTAAATTACATGTAAGACCTAAAAAGAAGAGGTTGAATCAATCAATATATATTACCTGCAATGCCTGTGTTTTCTGTACGTGTTTCCTCATTGGTTTCTATATTGAAATCCTCTTGTGCCTTAAGCAGAGAGATATCAGATTCTGAACCATTTGCAGAAAGCGGCAAAGCAATCAGTTGCGAGACAAATTTTCTAGCATCCATATTGTATGAAGAAACACGCCTGTCAACCTTGTTGAGTTTTGCATTGATCTTCAAATAGTGAATACTATCAGGATTCAAATCATTTGCATACACAATGCAACCTTTCTGTGCTGCTGGAATAGCAAAAGGACCAATACCAGCAAACATATCACAAATGATCTCTCCTGGTCGGAATTGAGAAACCAGCCTTATGTGCTCATGTTCCAGTCTTGAATTCCAGTAAACTAAGCTGTAGTCGAGCTTGAATGTTGCTCCATATTGCTTCACTTCCGTTATCATATTTTTTTCTCCTGCTAAAACTTCAAACTTTGGAACTCGGAACTCATTTGTAATTGTCCCAACTTTGTTAACGACAGTTTTGATTCTGGGATAATTTTTCTGCCGACATAAATAGAAGAATATATAGAAATTATTTCCTATCTGTCCAAGCAAATATTTCAGATTAAAAAAAAGCACTTTAAAACAGCATTATTGAATTCAGAGAATTAAGGTGATATAGAATTAAACGAGTAGAGAATTCAAGTGGTAAGGAATTTGAAGTAGCAATATGCAATCATAAAAACTTAATAAGGAAGATTGCACAAGATACTTTATGCACCAAAAAATAGAAAACAGCCTACTGAAAAGTAATGAAGAAAAAACGACAAATCACAGTGAGAAAGTATCTTTGCAAAAAGCTTAAAAGAATCCAGTGGCAGAAACTCAAGTATTTCTGAAACAAGCAGTGAATCTACAAGTAGGACACAGTTTTCTTTTCTTTTTTTTTTTTGGATTAAAGAAATTGCTAGTCTGCTAAAACTAAAATGTAACTTACATCATAAATAACCTTGGCAATGACATGCTTGTACAGAAGTAGTTCATCATGTATATTCAAATGGGCAATGTGACCTGCAGGAACAAGAAGATATAGAAACACGTTCATCAACTAGGTTATCCATCTTATAACGCAACAACAATCAGGTTCCATGGTTATGTTGCAAGTGATTGCCACGTCATATGGCAGCTAAAATAAACAAAACAACAGGAATCTGTGTTAAAGTCTGACACAAAATGACATGAGAGAGAAGAATACTTAACTATTGTTTCGAAAGAGGAAGGTACCTCCACTCCAGGGGGAAGGATCTGCTTCAATATGTGATCTACAATCAAAGATAACCACCAATCAGAGAGTTTTTTCTATCTGTCTACATACATGGTAAACATAGAGAGGCAACCCAAGTGTCATTATACGGAATAAACCAAGATAACTCGAAATGCATTACAAAGGAATAGTTAAAACGTAAACCCATAATGATGTTTTTGCAACAATCATTCCAGCAAACTTGGAACAACAATAATGTCCATAGTTGAGACCAATATGCCAAAAAAAGTATAGCATGAAAATAAAAAATTAAAGACAAAATGCATAAAACCAAAGAGCAATCCCAGAAAAAGCGATGAAGCAACAAATATCAACAACACATTAGAAGAGTCTTGCCACGGACCTGCACCCCAATAGGAATACCCAAGCGTCAACGAGTAAGGGATTACTTCAATCTTGCATAACTTCTTCAATTCATCAATTTTTCCAGATGGAATAGCTGATAAATCTGTTGCCCCATAAAGAGATTTCAATCAAAGGTTAGAAATTAAAAAAAAAAAAAAGGCTTAAAAAAACAGTTTACTTTAACGTTCTACTCATCGTACAAGTCCTATGATTCAAACGGACTGTAACAGCCCAACATTTCTTACCGGAATGTTGAACCGTTTCAGACAAAATCATATAGCGGTTCTTCTCGCAGGTTGGGTCTTCAACAACCGGTTTAACGCGAGTCCTATCGAGCAAGTATCTGACCATCCAGAAATACATTTTAAAACAGAGTAACCTATCTAATAATACAAAGATAAATATACAAAAAAGAAAAAAACAAAAATCAAGAAGACGAAGAAGAAGAGTCCGCAGAGTTGTACCCGTTTAGAATTCGAGTGGCGACCCTGCAGAGCTCCCTAGGGATTCTAAGTGCCCATAACTTCAACTGCACCTCGAACTTACTTTCATCTAACAACATTTCACCAACTTCTCTATAGATTTCTCAATTTTGATTTCTCTAGACGGACACCGTATCTTGTAAACCCTAAATCCAGGGGCTTAGGGCGCTTGAGATCTTGGTCTGGTGGAGGAAGCGACAGGACAGCAGCGGCGACTTTGACGGAAAAAGACGGCGGACCGACGCTCTCCGGCGTCTTGTGGACTAAAACCATTTAATAGCCCTGACGTTTTTGAACCCAGTAATCTTCAAGATACTTGTGGGCTCAGGCTCAGGCCCGAGTGTAAACCACATGAAGATGCCGCTGAGTCCGCAGAAATGTACTCAGCGGGCTTAACGCGAGAGCCCTATCCACAACTCTTTTAAAAATAATAATAATAATAATAAATAAATCCCAAATTGAAGAAAGGGATTAAATTGTAAACGGGGTGTTTTTATATTTCGGTGGCCTTTATACTTTTATTGTTCAAAGATAAAAAAAAAAGTATTTCGTAGGTATATTAGTTATCATATTTATGACCCAAAAATAGAGATAATTTATTAATATTTTTATTTAACTTTTCTATAAAAAAAATTACTATTCAAATATTGTTGGACCCAAATAGACTGTTTTATACTAAAAAAAAAATTAAGCCATGTTCGGGATTTTTTTTTCTTTTTTTTTTTTAATGAGAGGGAGAGGATGAATCGAAGGGACGGGCTCTTACTAATTTTTGATCCCTACCACACGTGGCCCACGAAACAACAATATGGTAAAATACTTCAGCAAACTATGCAAGGGCACCCTACAATCCAAGGTGGAGACGGGTTTTTGGGGTCAGTTCATCCTCGTGTGTAACGATCGTTATGATTTTTTATTTTTTATTTTTCTTTATACACAAAGTAGCTTGTCCTATGGAAAAAAAAAAAAAGAAAAGAAAAGAAAAGAGGTAGTTGTGTTCTCGGGACACACTACTACTATTTTGTGATTCACTACCGACTCAATGAATATCGTAATGTCTCTCCGGTCCTTCCTTTTCTTCTCTCTCCTATTGCCTCAGGAATAGAGTTAGAATACGAAACTAGCATGTGGAACGCGGGGGACTAACCTTAAATTATCAATCCATCCGAAACAATCTGAATGCCGACATCTCAAATTTAAATAAACAGAACTAAATACCGATTCAGGATTATTTCCCAGTGGCACCGGTAACGAGTGCAGAAAAGAACGATTAAAACAAACAAGGGTAAGGGGCAACACCGGTTGACTGGTCATGTCCAGTACTGCAACACAATAAATGGAAGGAATTCCAAACGACTGCACAGAAGAAAACAAAAACAAACTCCTCTGTTTCTCATTCCAAGTTTATAGTTCCCTTCAATTGTATACAACGGGGAGACCACACGGCCTCCAAGTTGCACACTCCACTCGATTAGGCTGTACATATGATAATACTAATCAATAACGGACAATTACAAAATTAATTTACAATAAGTCGAACTACGATCGGAAAGGGAAAAATGGCAATCCATTTTTGAAAGTAAAGACGACGGACTTTCCCAAGCCAATTGGTAATCAGAGAGATATCTCCGAGACTGCCTACAAAATTGGTCTCCAAGACCTCGACCCAACTCAATCTTCATGCTTAGCCAGTCCATCTTCCATTTGTTTTCTTGGCAGCGTCCTGAGATCATGAGAAATTCCCAAGTTTACGTGAGCTTCAGTCACACTAACACTAGTTCCCCCGGAGGAGGGCTCTGGCTCTGACTATGGTCTGTCATTGAGCTGAGCCAATCGAGTTAAATTCGGAATTGGCTGGTAGAGTAAAAGAGCCGCTCGCTACTCAATCGCGGATAGCGTGGTCGTGCCAGCAGAGCAGCATGGAGACGCAACGTCCAAGGATGTAGAAACGGGTCTTTTGCTGCTTTGCCATTAACAGGCACCTTCTTCGAAACCCGTTCTTCCCGTGACTGCTTCTACTTCTTCTTTTAGTGGGTTGTTGGGATTGTGCGAGGTAGTAAGGCATGGCCATGGTGATAAAATTCAAAAAACACTTAAACAAGATGTGTTTCTGGGAAGGAGGAGAAGATTTTTGTTTGAGATGAGGATTAATTTTTAGAGTGAACGCTTTGGTCGGGGCTACCTGGCTGGTTGAATTTTATAAGTGATGCTGGGGGGGGGGGGGGAGGTCTGGCAGCGGCTAATGGTCCCATTTTCTGGATTGATGTCTTTATCATAAAGACTTCATTACCCTTCTCTTTTTATTCCTTTTTTTGAGCAGCACTAAAGATGCTAAAATTTATGTTAAAATTATTTTACCAATCAAGGATTTTTGGTTAAAATTCCAGATAAAAAAGTCTCAATCAAAGTTTTTTTTCTTTTTTTTTGGATACATATGAATTGTTGTAAAGAGATTGTTTAACTTTTTACTCAAAATGATAAGACAAGTGAAAAGAATCCACCAAAAAAGAAAAGAAAAAGCAGCACATCTCATCAAGTGTTTTTTGTTGGAATAATAAAAAAATTGAACAAAATGACAAAGATGGTTGTTTTCGGGATACCATATTACCAGCTGAGCCAAGATAACATATTGGTCTCTCTTTTTCTTAGAAGGAAAGAAAATAAAAATAATAACATTTGATTATTTATGCCGTTCCATTCTCAATTACATTAACTTGGGTTCTCCGTCAAATATCTATTTAGGAAATTTCCGAAGGGAGAAAAAAGCAATGTTACCACTAATAATTTGGTTTAGACGTGCGGGTTATTTTGGTCAATAGACATTGTAAACGTCTGTCATGGTCAAATCTCCGTGTGCGTCGTTCAAATCATGAAAACGACCTGACGATGACATGGAAGGAGCCGTGTGGGGAAGCCACTTCCATTGCGGCCCGCCTTCGGATTCCATTGAATTCATCGAAACACCAACGTGGCAACTCTTGTCCTTATTTAGCCCACGTTGTATTTTTCTTTCACGAAGCGCTTCGGAGATGGGAAAAACGGGTGGCGGCGCCCCCCCCCCGTTTAATCCCGATTACGACATTTGCCGACAGCACTGGCACGAGCCCATAAGGTCACATGTCGGCCTGTCATGTCAAATCATATTTCTATATTTTAAAGTGTAATTTTTAAAAAATTTTCATGGCAAAGAAGTCAAAGTTCTTTGAATTAATTTATGTTTAAAAAAGTTTAGATAAATATAAAAATAATATATTTAAATGTAGTGTTTATTATATATAATTATTTTTAATAAAATTTATTAATAATTTTATATTATATAAATTTATTTTTTATATTTTATTTTAAATAAATTTTATTTATTATGTAGTGTAAAATTATAAATGAATTATATTTAAAAAATTAAAATAAAATTACTTTTAAATAAATATAAATAATTTTTATATTATATATAAAATATTTTAAAATATTATATTTATTAAAAGATATACTAGTTATAAAAATATTAAAATAATTATTTTATTTTTTACTTCATTTATTAAAAAAATGATTTTTTCTTATTTATTATGTCGATAATGTGTCCACCTAAATATATCCACTTAATTTTTTTAATATTTAAAATAAAAATTTTTTAATCTATTTGAGTCCACCACTTTTATGTCAAGTTAATTAGACTCTATGTTTTTTTATATTTTCTAATGTCTCTAAGTTGCCGTCCGAGTTCTAGAAGCAGCAGGCGGCGACCCACCTCATTCTAGATTGGCATAGGTGGGAATTTTGATTTAAGAAAAGAGCATTATCCGCTTTGAAAAGGGAATTTGGTATTTGGAAGCTATTCGATTACTTTCTCTTTATTGTTAGTATAAAGTAGATAAAAACCCTGGAAATTTAAGTTTGAATAACGCAAGATGCTCCTTTGTCCGTCATTATTGTTGTCGTTATCCATAAATGAAAAAAGAAAAATCCTGGAAATTGAGCATATGAATTGTATCCGTCTATACACACATGTGCAAGTAGAAAAAGGCTGCACTGGATCCAGAGAGAACAGAACTTTGTAGTTTTTACGGCTTCTAGTGGTTGTGCTTGTTCGAGAACTTGTCGTAATATTCTCCGAATGCTAGAAAAAAAGCAAAAAGGAAGCTAAAAAATTAAGAAAGTTGCTATCAATGGTACTGTACCGTTTTATGATTCAACAAGCCGGCTATTTAGAAAAATTCAAGACGGAACATCAGAAATATTTAGGTAGATCTCTGGTTTACTGTCGAAAAAGATGCCATTGCCCTTGCAGGAATGAGGCAGCAATAAGCAACCACTCTTCTAGCAGCCAAAGATTGACTACTTTGATGTGGAGTTTTCAAATACGAAGAAAACTAAAGAGGAAAAAAGATAAATAGCACTACCATTTCTAACTTTATTTTAGGGACTATATTTTCTAGAGGTTCCACCCTCGCCGGTGTTTTTGACTTCTGGTTAAATCTCCCCCTCAAGACCCAAGCATATATTCTCATAATCTGCGATGTTACTCAACTCAAATTTGTCTTTATCTCCTGAGATTAGTGAGAGATTGTCCAAATATTTTTAAAATAAAAATAAAGTATTTTCTTTAATTTATTTAAGAATTATAAAAAATATTTTTTTTCATAAAAAAACATTAAAATGATGTATTTATTAATGTTAAGAAATATTTTTTTAATTTACTATAAATATATATATATATAAAATAAAAATATGTTATTTTTAATAAAATATTTTTAAATAATATATAAATTTTTTAAAAATTTAATTTTAATAATATAAATTACAATTAAGTGTAATTTATTTTATTTTATAATAAAATTTATTATAATTTAATTATATTATTATGAAAATAATTTTTTTAAAAAATAATATTAAATATATAATTTAAAATAAATTTTTTAAAATTTTCCTTCTAATCTTATTTTCGATCTTAAACCGGAGTGTTCCCGCCCGGAGTATTCCCACCGGAGTTGGGTTCATACCCACTTCTCTATGGGCGCAAGTGATCCATGATGACCAGATATAAAGTCATCACAAATCGTTAAGGGATAGCAAATCAAATTTCCAACTTGTACGTCCAAGAAATGTTAGACAAAGCGTCAGTGTCCAACATGAACACACATGGCTATCCAAAATGTCCATGGCTCTAGATTTCTACTTTGGTAAACAAGCAATGCCTGTCATCCAGATGTTATAGTACGTGGCTTACACACTTTTTTGTGCATGTGCATCTCCGTAGGCCAGCAAGCTTTTCATCCCCAGGAAGTACCAAGATGAAAAGAGCAAATGTGTATCTCCTAGGCAGTACAACTATTGAAATTGTGAGCTTCTGTAACATAAACGGTTCAATTAATCTAAGTGTAATAACAGCCCAAAGGGGGGGTCTTAGACTCCAGTCAGATCCTTTTTTCTGCATTCTTTTTGTCTAAAGGAAGATAAAACCAGCAAACCTAAATTGTTCATCCAAAAACATATAAAACAGGAAGGGAAGGTTGTCAATGCACGGCTGTTGAAGCTAAGTTTTAGCCAGAAGTTTAATCAGCAGGCTCAGAGTGCTTAAGAAACTGTATGCAGTGCAGTCCGCTCTGACTGTCAATGCAGGAATCAAAACAGTGCTGATTCATAACACATCTTTCTTAAATAAAATTACCAATCAGGTTGCATATAATGCAAATGTTGACCGGTCAGCAACAGAAGCATCAGCTCTTCTTGGTCCTGTGAAGCAAACAATCACGCAAAGCCTTTCGCTCCTCACTCCCAGAGACCCCAGTGGGTCTCTCCCAAAGACTCCAGTCACTCTCTCTTCGCGATTCTTCGTTCGCTTCTCTTTGCCATTCAAGTCAGCAGTGGTGGCAGCAGCATTTGTTGCTTATATCATCAATGTTCGTGATATAACTCTTGTAATGCATCTAAATTAGCTACCGTACACAATTAGATGATTCAGCCGCTAATTAGTTGCCATCAGAAACTATAATTACCGGCGAAGGAGTAAGTTATTTTCTAGTTTGTTTTTTCTTACCCACTACCGCCTTGAATGGCAAAGAGAAGCGAAGAAAGAATCGCAAAAAGGGAGAAACTGGAGCCCCTGGGAGGGAGAAGATGTCTGGGATTTTCGTTTACGGGTAGTAGTAGTACTGGCTTTGGGGTTTTTTATTTTATTTTACTTTTGGTTTTAAATTCCAGGTAGGCAGAATTGGGATGAGACAGGATACTGGTTTTTTGTGACATATTATTATTCTTGAGGACACAAACTAGGATGAATGAAATATATATATATATATATATATAAAATAAATAGCACAATTGAGAGGTACTCAAACTAGAACAATATGAAATGTTTTGTCAGGAAAGGAAAACTAGCCACAGCAACATAAAGAATCCATCAGGAGCAATCTCCGCTTCTCAAGCTTTGTAATAGATCCAAGTATCCCAAGCATTCGGGCCTAATATACCTGCAATAAACAGACACAGCACTGAATTCTAATTGGATAATTGCACTGCTGTACATTGCCTTCTATCATGCGCTCAGACAGTTTGGATCTTTTCAAATTACTTACAACCAGTACTTGAGTTGACTACATCAAGACAAAAAATTAGAAGACTTGATATGCATCAAGTTAGTTTTATATGTATCTCGTGAAACAATCTTTGTCATGGTTTGACCATTGCATTCAGTAGAATGACTGAAAAAGAAATCAGATACGAAAAACACAGAAGATGTCAAAGAATTCCATTTTGGCAAACTTGTACACCATTGTGATTTATAAGATTGCTTAAACAAACCCTAAACTGCAGCCAATCTTTCTAAGTCTCACCCCTAGACTTGAGTTGAGTGAATACTCTAATCTCAAAGAAATCTTGAGCAGAAAAGAAAACTGACTGCTACATTAGGGCTTTCATAAGTTTTTGGGGAAGAAACTGAAGGTTAAGCCCACCTCTTACTTGGCTAGGCAAGCTGCTAGAAAGGACAAAACCCTATAAGTTTAATTTAAATTGTTACAAAATGATTGGATGAATCACAAAATCATCAAATGGAAAATGAATTTCCTCTTATTTTATGTGCTAAGAAACTGATTTGACACCTCAAATGGAAAAATCTAGACGGGAAAAAAAAAAAATAGAAGAAGAAAGAAATACCCATGCCGAAACAGGAAATCGATGATGACAAGAGAGCAATTTGGCTTGAAAAAGTGTGTCCTCCGTATAACATTTGCAACATTTGCTGCAGGGATCAAATTAAAACTTTCCACTTCCCCATCTGTCTCATTGTAATAAGCCATTGCCAGGACATGCAACAATAAAATATTGTTATGTATTAAAATTGCAATTAAGTGATGAGGTGACAAAGAAAAATTTAAGTGGGATGATCCACAAGTCTATAATCAAGTTAAAAAGGTTCAAGTTTGAATTCATGGTTACAAATAGCTTTACCTTGATTCTTCGGCATGAAACCTTCAGGGAGTTGCAAATCATAACAAAATAGAACATCTCTCTTGTATCTATAGCCTTCAATGTCCACATAAGAAACAGCACCAACTGGTATGGCTCTGTAAGGGAAGCAATAATGCACCTGTTATCATATGGAAGGGTGATTGCACAAAACAGGTTTCATACAAGGACATGGATAAGCCACAAGGCTCAACCGGCTAGTCAATACAAAGCATGCCAAACATGAATGCATTCTCTACTCAATGGACACGGCAGACTCACTTGTGGGAAAGGGATGGCAGTATTCCTGCTTCCTCTTCACATTCCTTTATAAGATTCTCCCTGCAAGAGATCCCTGAAGGCTGCCATCGCCACCATGAAATATACAGGATAGAAGTTGGCTTAAAAAATAAAGTGAGATCAGTACAGCCAGCTTATCTGACAAAGGTTTACCAGATTCTACAGAAGCATATTTTTATTGTAATATGTAAAACTCCCCAACAGAAGGACAACAAACACTAACAGTTAGCTACAAACCAGTCCTCCAGCAACAAGGTGATCAAGCATTCCTGGGTAAGTGGGCTTCACTTGACTTCGCTTTCCTATCCATAGAAATTTCTTCCCATCTATTTCTACAAAGCCATTCATGTGAACTCCATAGGCCTATTGTCAGTGGGGAAAAAATGAATGAAAAGATCATACCAATACGAAAATGTTATGCACAAATAAGTGCGTGTACCCATCCACAAATACTCTATGTATAGGTGTATGGCCAAAAGATATTGCGAAAGCAGAAGCAATGTCCTTCGTATCCATAAGACAGAAACAAACCTTTGTTCCAAAATAAGGAGCCGCAGCTCGTTCCAGCGAAAAGTAAATAGTCTCACCAAATGATGATGTCACGGGGTACAGCTGATCAAGACCAAAGGAATCCATCAATCCGCCAATAGAACAAATATTCAGTATGATTCAAAAATCGCAGGCAAAATAAGGAAAATAAAGAATCATACAACATCCAGACTATCACGAGCAATATACCTCATTTCTTATACCTGGAATCAAATTTTCTTCGCCCAAGCATTTGATAACTTCTCCAACAGCTCTAGTCCTATCCTCTGGTGCCTTCAGCATTTCATCCAGAGTTACATAATAACCAAAGCGACCTCCATTGGAGTCGCTACCCGGGAAAACGAACACGTCTTTGAACCTCCTTAAATGTTCAGCAAAACTGTACAGATTTCAAAAGATGCCAAAGCTTTCACGATTCAATTGGAATAACCAATCCCAGTCTCAAAATCACGGAAAAATTGAGCAAACAAGGCATAAGAAGGTACGGAAGGCATTTACCGGTGATGTATGTAACCGACGATTCGGCCTTCGACAAAAAATGGAACGAATTCGGATTGCAATTCCTGAAAGATATTACAATCAAAAAATAAGAAAAAGTGAAAGAAAAAAAAAAAGAAAGAGAGAGAGAGGAGCTAATTGATTTCTTCACTTCCTTTGACTTTCTCGGCAAACAAACAGAGAAGAGGAGGGCAGAATTACAGAGCGACGGTTGCAGACTTTTATCTTCTCGAAGAATCCAGAGAGATCCGAAGAATTGTCCGGGGCGCATTCGGGTTGGGAGACCCGAACGACGTCGTCCCAAGTGAAGCCGCCCCTGCTGCTAGTAGCAGTATTAGTAGTAGCACTAGAAGCAACCGTGGCAGAGAGAGAGTAAAATTTTAATGAAGAGAAACCGGAAGTAACAGACGGTCTTGGAAAGCCCGACATCGTTACGATAGAAGTCTTGGGGATGCAGAGAGAAGGGAGTGAGAAGCGAGTCTTGTGAGGGAGGAGATGAGTACAGCTGCTGCTGCTGCTGCCGCAGGCCATGACCATGGTGAGACCTCTGAAATGGAATCAAATTGAAACAAACAAGAACGGAAAACCGGAGAAACAAATTAGAGATTATTGGGCAACAAAAAATGGGTCAAAGAATACCTCTTGGATGGATGGCCTTTTGAAAGGGCTTGGCGGCGACTAAAAGTGGGGCCTTTTGAGTTGGGCTCTTCTTTTTTTTTTAACAGTAATACGTTAAACCGTATTTATTATATTTATTTTTAAATATAAATTATTTATAATTTTATATTATATACATTTATTTTATTATTTTTATTTTAAATAAACCTTATTTATTATATAATATAAAATTATAAATAACTTATTTTAAAAAATTAAAATAAAATTTCTTTCATTATTTATTTTTATAAATATATTTTAAAAGACACGCTATTCAGATTTTTAAAAAATTAATTAATTATGTAAAAATTTCATAAAAAATATATAATAAATACGCAATTTATCTAATAATTTATATACATTTTTTTAAATTTAATAAGTTTTTTATCAGATTAAATTATATCAATACGGGCCCACCGCATTGTTTTCATTAAGTTGAAAGAAGGAAAGATGAAAATTATGACCGTTACATGAAAGGCTTTTGGACGTTCCACGAGCTTTTTGGCTGGCGATTAAAAGTCAGACGCTTCGACGCATACGACGCCGTTATCACTTGCCGTCCAATTTCACTCTTTTGATTGCATTCCACGACAAAGATCTTTTCCAATATATTTTCCTATTTCTTCAGCAAAAACATAATATCTTTCCGTTTTACATTTATCTTCCTTCCTTGAGCGAGAGAAAAGAGAGAAGCATTTTTTTCCTTTTTCCTTCAGATTTCAAAGTCAATGACTAAAGCCAAGCTTGTTTTGAAGATGAAATTTATAAGAAATGAATAATATACTTCTATAAGACCTTGAATTTATAAAATTCTTAGCTACTTCCACGATGTTAGGATGGAAATGGGTTTGAGACTTTCAAAGAAATTCTAGCCCAATTCGGGACTTGCCCCACAGATAAGAGCTAATCCAAGTTAAAAAGAGAATTTTAGTGCACTTACTGTTTTATTTATAAACAACTTCCATATATTTAAAGTTTTCTTGAAAGAAAAAAAAACCATATTTTCAAATTTTTTAAATATATTTCATAAAATTTTCACAAAATAAAAATGTGAGACTACAATGTTATACTTTTTTTTTTATATATATAGTTTATAATAGTAAGGTAATTTCCATAAACGTGTATCAGTAGTTGAATCACCCGAGCCTTTAAGGCACAAGAAATGACTAACCATAAGGTCTTTGGAAACTTTGAAATTTGGAATTGCTGGTCTTGGAAATCAAATTTAGTAGGGTTCAACCGGTCATGCAAGCATAATACAGAAGCTTGTCGCGCTTAGCGTTATCGCGGTCATGGACCTATTAATGAAAACACAGGTTCATCTCCAGTATCCCCATGCTACGTTATCCAGTGGCAAAAGGCCTGAATGATTTTAGGTGCAGAAGTCACACACTCAGCTCTTCGATTTCGGGGGCTAATGGTTTGAAGAGAGATTCCAGCTCGTTTTGATCAACTTCTTCCAAGCTTGGTGGCTTCCACCTTGGATTCTGCAAAGAAATGATGAACATCAATGACTGGCTACTACAAGGAAACCAATGAAAATGAGTTTTACTGGGCTAGAAGCACTTGCACCCTCGTTCACTCTTTTTTCAACGAAAGAATTTGAAAAAATAAAAAAAAAAAACTTTCATATATCATTTAGCATTTAAATTGAGAGAGGAAAAGGATGGAAAAACATCATGTGCATAAACATCTGAGAAAATTCATGCAGAATGGTAGGTTGGGAAGATGTGAATCCAATGCCTAGGCAACATAAAGCAGTGTTGTTAACATCTTTTTACTAGCAATGGAACACCGCGTGCAATGATGATAATATTTTTTCCACACAAATCCATCGATTTGCAAAATCAAGGATTACATAGCTAATAAAACATCAGTGAAAAAACAGCCATAGGTTCAAATTTCAATTAATCCAGTCAAGAAACAAACAAAAAGGATAGCAAATATGCACAAAAAGAAAAAAAAAAAGGTATAGTGGAGAATAAAACCTGATCCTTGTCCACTAAGACTGCCCTGACACCCTCAGCAAAGTCATCACGCAGAGAAGACCTCAAGGCAATGCGATACTCTGTTTTCATCACACCATGTAGCTAAGAGAAAAGGAGCCAGATATTTTCATCAATTCTACACTGCTACAAAAGGATATTGTTCCAGAAATGCTGTCTGAAGCCACTGTTACACACTCACCGTTGATAATTCATTGCCAGATTTCCCATAAGCAGATGCAACTCTTGAGAAATAATTTTGTGTCAGGGAAAGAGAAAAAGGAGCACCCTTTGCAAGACCTTGGAGAGCATCCTTAGCCCACTCTGCCACTGTGGAACAAAATTCAGGACAAGTTTATGAAAACAAACCACAATTTCACCACTCGTGTATCCACAAGAAGCACAGTTTGATGCCTGAAAAGAACCAAATTTATCCATACACAAGCAATACATTTGTAGGCAAAATGGCACTCACTAGCATACCTAAGGTGTCGGCACTCTCCTGATGCCCTTTCAGCTCTTCAAGCATCTCCTTCACGGACTTATTGGAACTGAAGGTAGCAATTATTCGAGGTAAAAGTAGCTTCAATTGAGCCTCAGACTCAGGATCATGACTGTACTTTGCTAGAAGTTCTTTGACATGCTCATGTGGATCCTGGGAACTGTATTAATAATGAAAAAATGACCTCTATCATTAACAAAAAAAAAAAACAAAAAACACATTTTAATGTGATATCCCTCGTGAAAATGACATTTACTTGATCTGCAACAGACTAGGCATTTTCTATATGAATTTAAGCAGGAGAGATGTGGTATTATTTAAAAGCAATGACCAATTCACTTCATAAATTCAAGATAACTAATTTATTTCCCTAATTACATTGGGGAATCACTTTGAACACTAATCTTTTTTTGGTACATAAGAAAAATAGAAAGAAAAAAACTCTCGCCTAACACGTGCAACAACTTCTCTATCAGCCTTGAGCATCAATTAAAAGTACTAAAAATGAAGATCGTCAAGGATGTACAAGGTAATTGAGAGGAGGGCTTCCTTCAATGAACCTAACTTCCCAGATGGCACATAGTGTGATCCAAGACCTACATATAGGGCATCGGAAGGTGTAGAAATCCTCTTTCCAGTCAACCCAAGATAAGCACCTGCAAAATTTAATGCCTGTTAGGTCATCACACAAGGAGATGGAATGAGGAAGAGTTGGGTAAGGAAGGTTGGGAGGAAAATGGAGGCAACAACAAAGAGAGCAACAATGTGAATGTTATTGAATCTTCTCTAAAGAGCCATTGGTAAATGTAAGAGAAAGGAAATCCTCCTTTCTTGACTGTTTATCAAGGTTAAAAAGATATGCTATGAAAATTCAAGAAAAGCTACAGCATTATGACTACAATAGCCAACCATATCTCCTTGGCTAGTGATTTTCAAACTTAGGAACAGCAGGATTCAGGCACTGTATGTATGATCTTAATGATGTGCATAAAATTTTTAATTTTCCAACATAATTTTAGGAGAAAAAGTCTGAGAAGGAATTGAAACGTGAGAGGGAATTAAAATGAAAAGCAATCTCTCCAGTAGCCCCCTCTGGAAGAAAAATGACAGACAGGCATAGTGGAAGACCATCCCTTTCTGGAAGATGAAGATTATGTACAGGAAACTAACAATGATGATGATTTGACAAGGAAAAAATGGTAAGTAATAGTCAATGCAAATTATCAAAAGACCAAAAAGCATGCTCTTTGAGCCATTGCCTTAACTTTTCATGCATGATAATTGAGGATGTTTTATAAAGATGGAAAAAAAAAAGAAAAGAAAAAAAAAAAAAAGCATACCAACTGATCCTTCTCCTGGACTTTGAGCTGCTATATATGAAAACCCAACATCTGGGAATAAGCCAATTCCATTTTCAGGCATTGCAAGAACAGTCCTCTGAAAATCAGTTAAGGAAGCACAAGAGTAAGATAAATGGATGCCATTCTCAAAAATTACAAGGTCAAAGGAGATTCTTTTATGGAGAATTGTACCTCTGTTACAATCCGGTAGGGACCATGACCAGAGAGGCCAAGTCCAAAGCCCATTGTTATGCCATCCATGAATGATATATATGGCTTCTTGTATCCAGAAATTTTGCATATTAGAGAATACTCTGCACTGAAAACCTAAAGCAAATGCAGCAAAAATTTAGAGGTTCCTTGGCACACAATATAAGCATAAATGTCAACTATATTTGGATCAATGACATCAAATTGACAGTCACAGACAAAAAGACAGGTACATAAAATACCCAGTGAGGAGCAGACAGATGTTGTAGCATAATCACAATCATACAGTGAAAAAGAAGCAACAAAGAAATTTGTATTTAACACTAAGTCATATAAACAACTAATCAGTGTTTGTGATACCATCATTATTGCTTCACCAAAAAGAAATGGCTTCTTCATTGATTCATCCCAGCATCACTCTTGTGCTTTTGCCACAACAAATTAATTTGGAACAGAAAGGTGACTCAAGTTGGTCACCCAGAAAGGGAAATGGTGAGATCAGAGATATGTAGAGACTTCTAAAACAGAGAAATTCAGCTCATTCAGGGTAATTGGATATAGACGCATCTTATTCTACAAATTTCAGCTTGGATATATGCTACAAACTATAAGGATAAAATTTCAGCTCTGCGTCTTTGGTCTTTGTAAAACGAAGCAGAAGCAGGAAATATGTTAAGTTATCTTGCCGTTGACATTTATAAGAGAATGACCAATCCAAACCCACTTATAAAATTTCAAGCCTCAAATTGTATGACCACAAATAGGTGAAATTCAACAGACCATCTGGAATTCCAGATGTTGAACAAAATAAGTGAGAAGGCTTGGTGGTGCAGGCCTGAGACAAAAATCATGTTTCTTTTATATTTTGGTATTTAACATCATTCAAACATTCTTCTACTCAATTCAGTAAGTGCCCCATTACAATAGAAAAGGGCCCAAATTTTCATGTCAGAAATATAGAAGATGGTTGAGAGGTCCTCCTGTTAAATCTAATCATTCCAACTTAAAATAAGAACAGGCACATTAAAACAAAAGATCATCTAACACAAACTCTCAAACATCAAGTTTTGGCTGAGATTGATGAAGTTTTGAATACAAGTTTTATGGAGAAACACTGAGGTCCAGCAGGTGACAACAAGAGGAAGCAACTAAGTGAATGCTGATTACATGATGCCCAATCACTGGAGACAAGACTTAAGAAGGCACAGTCGTTATGAATACCATTATGACTTATAAGGCAGCCAACTTGGCCATGTTAAACTAACAAGATGCATATTGTGGGAGTGCTGATGATAGAACAAAGAAAGACCTCAATCATATCTGACAGTTGGTTTTTGGTTGTAATAGCCTTCACATCACCACCTGCGGATAAACTAAGATGATGGTAGTGCATGATTTGAGCATTCAATGAATCAAATGCAAAGACTAATGCCAACAATGTGAACAAAATAAAACAGAAAAGAAGATGAAACCAAAGCCAAAAAAAAAAAAAGGCATTTTCAACAGTGCAAAACACATCAAAACAGGAATCCAGTGAGAAGCTTGCTTTAGAAGACTAGATGCACAGAAGTGCATGAAACACCTTTGGCACCAGAGCTGTATTTCTGTCCTTCTGAATTTCAGCAACCACCCCTTTAATATCCATTCCTGCAAGGGCCACGAGCACTCACCCTCAAAAACATCTCTAACACTCACAACCAAATGCAACCCACAAGAAACCCGATACCGGATATACAAGGGAGAATGAAATTTAAATAAGTCCCCAGGTAAGTGGGCTGAGGATGAAATTTTCTCTAACCAATCCAACTAAAAAGTAGACCTCTCCATGCACTACCTGCACAAAACGCACGAGGCGAACTACCCTCGACGAGGACACATTTGACTCTTGGATCTGATTCCCATTCATCAAGAAAACTTTTGTATCTGATATCCATCTCTGCAACACATAGAAACTATTAGAACATCATTAAGAGGAGAATAAATCAGTTCAACAGAAAGCACTTCGATCTTGGGCTAAGACAGTCTCTGGAAAATTAAGGTTGTGATGCAATTATTCATCAATTAGCCAAAAAGTACCGGAAAAACATTGTTAGCTCTCTTCCTGGTAGATTCTTAAAGAAACAAAAACCGTGTTTGGTTCAAAAACAGGGGGAAAAAAAATAAAGAAAACAATAAGAGTTCAACTTTTCTTTTTTTTTTTTGAAGAAAATTAACTATAATGGTTTCAGCAGCACAATTCGTTCACATTTTTCAAAAAAGAAATATTAATGTATACTTGAATAAATTAGAAGACTGTTTTAACTTCTTTCTGTCTTAAAAGACAAATCATAAAACCAAACATAAGCCAATCATGTTCTGAATACTGAATGAGCACTCGAAAGAGGAAATTTTGAAACGCAAGACAGAAAGAAAACCTAGATTCATGGCGTTTAGCGTTTTGGGGCGATCGAGAGTTATGACGGCGACGCCGTTTGGATAAACATTTCCCTTAACGAACTCTTCGGTGGCAGCCATGACCGCGAAGCTTCGACGATTAGGGAATGAAGATTCGAAGCTTAGAGGATGTAATTTAAGAGAATTTAGTCTCTGAAACGGAGTGCAATTAGTATTGTACAAGAACAAGAGGCCGGCCGCTGCAGCTCTGGTTCTGATCATTTCTTGTCTGTTCGGTGGTACTAAAGTAGACCATAAACAGGCGATTGAGTTGTGCAATGACACAGACTTTTTTTGGCCTTATTGACCGATTTACCCTTTTATTTTTAGGGCTGCATGGGCTTCTAATTTACATGGGCCATCCAGCCCCAATTACGTTTTAGTCTTATTCTGAGAATGTTTCGAACTTTCCTCAAAGCCCAATTACGAGTAAATTTAATTATGGGCTTTTAGCTATTAGATGTTAGTCCTGGCCATGGTTGTATGTTAATTTTGCTTTAAAAATTGAAGGGAGCACCTGGGAGGTAACGAGGAACTTATGATTGTATGAGATAGCTGGACAATTTCAAATGCAGATGATGAATTCACATCGGGGTGAACATGCGTACGGAGACATGTTTTTGGGCCAAACGAACATTAATCATGAGCTTTGTATAGTACCATTATAATGAGTGAGCCCAAATTTGAACTTCGTTTAAATTTTTCTCTGGTTTCAAAACAAAGTAGGAAGTTGTTTTTTTTATAAATTAAAATTTTTGAGTTTGAATTTCATCCAAGTCAAGTTTGTGCACAACAAGAGAAACTCAAATATCACTTGTAGAGTTTATTCTTTTTTTCTTTTCTTTTTTAATTATATAATCAAGTCCCACCTTTTTTTTTTTTAATCGATCGTAGTTAAATTTTTTCCTTTTCACATTTGGTATTGACTATTGTTTTTTGGTTTACCATTTGGCCTTGACTTTAAAATATTCCTGAGAGAACACAGACACTACTATAAATTTCTAAGTGGTCTAAGCTAACACTCAAACAAGAAAAAAACGAAAAAAAAAAAAGGAGGAAATCGTCCATTTACATTTTTTAAATTCAAAATCACACTGTTATATAGATATAGAGATTAAACATCCTACAGCTTGAAAGCCAACCATCTCCTGTACCTATGTCACAAAGCTAGTTATGTCAACAGACAAGAATGCCTTAATATGGCAATTGTTATTTATTGGTGAACTCCATCTGCCAGCCTACCCCACCAAAAGAGAACGAAATAAAATACTAAGGTTCAAATTAATTAAACATATATTTTGGTTCAAAGACCCAAGACTTGAACGAGTATATCAAGCACCTGAAGGGGTGCAGTTAGATGAGGGAAGTGCCCGTCAGTACTGCCAACAATCTCCAACGTGCACTTCCCTTTGATCCTCTCCTGCATATAATATGCAACCGAGTCTGGCACCACAATGTCACTTCTGGTTTGGATTATGGTGCAGGGCGTCGAAACGCTGCGAAGAGTGTCCCTTTCATCGCTGTAAAAAACGGTTTTGGCCACGGAGAGGGCAACTTCAGGTTTCATTTCCTGGAGGCATTTGGCGAACTTGTCAACCGAGGTGGGATCGCTTGCGTCCACAACGTGAGAAGCAAAGCCTGGAGCCCAGTTGTGGTAGTTGGATTCTATGTTGGAGATGATGTTATCAATCTCTGAGGCCTTGAACCCTCCTTCGTAATCATCAACATTTATGTACCTGTGCAATTGCCAATTCTACTAATATTAAACTTGTAATCCAATTTCGTACTTCAACTAGAGGCCTTATGTCAAGTGGACAGATAAACTATACGTGCCAATTATTCAGCCGGCTATAGTTTATCCAACCTCTATTAAACAAAACACAACTAATCTACTATTCTAAATAGTAATTTATTTAATAATTTAATATTTTTATATTAATTTAAATTTAATTTTTTTTATCTTCTAATAAATAAAAATTTATATCAAAAATATAATATTAATTATATACACTGATTAATATTGAATCAGATATAAAAAAATTTTTATTTAAATTTAATGATATTTTAGCATTTAATAATAAATTTTTTATGCGAAAATTTAAATAAAAATATTAATGAATTAATTTTAATTTTAATTTATAAATATAATAATTAATATAATTACAAATTTTTATTAAAAAAAAAAAAGAGAAGGTCTAATCTAAGTGATGTTACGCATAAGTCCAAACTAATTTAGCCCGTTAAGACGTCATATGATAAAATGTGCAGAAAAGAAAAATGCAGGTTTATTGATTTGGGGTCACATTTCCAGCACATGATAGGCGTCGAAACAAGCATCCGCCCTTTCGACCGAGTCGACCATATCGACAAGGCTGAGCACCTGCTGGCATTTTTCTTTCGTTTTTTTCTTTTTATGGCTCTTCTTGGCATGGTTTTAATTTTGGATGTCCAGGAGTCGGTATGCAAAACGAAGGATAGTTTACAAGTTATGCCTGTGGTCTATAGAAACCGATATGCACGTGAATACAAGATAAAGGAGAGAGCCTGAGAGTTCACATATCCAATGGAAATCTTTGGTGTAACTGTGTTTTGTCTCGTCGTATGACCAGACCTGGGTACTGCCGTGATCTGTCTGATCATACCCTAGTCCCTCTACCCAAAAATAAAGACCTAAAAATACAAAAAAATAATATAGTCATTTTTTAATATTTAATTTAATTTTATTTATTGATGTGGTTGATTAAAATATAATTAATTTATATTTTTTACTTTTTTATTATTAAAATGTTATTTCTTTGTTGCTAATTAATTTTTTTCAAAATAAAATTGCTCCGGGCATTAGCACATGGTCCTTTTTTATTAAGTTCCAATCCATTACTCAGACAAGATTACAGAGCTTTGAACCTGAGACATCTAGATCTTATCACCTCAGTTTTAAATTTTAATCTAGTCTTTGCACCATCTTTCGTCCCCCCCCCACTCCTTTCCAAATCTATTACCTTTTTATAAAATAAGTGAATTATGCTGAAAATATGATTGTGGAAGAGAAAGTGGAAGTGAAATGGACATTTCACGAACCAAAAAAAAAAAAAAGCTAGGATGATTAAATCCCATTTTGAAACCAAGATGATTAGCTTAAAAATGATACCGGTGAATAAAAAAGTAATTAACGACAATAACCAATCTGATTACCTGGGAGAAGCTCCAACAAGTATGAGCCTCTTAAAGAGCTCAGGCCTTTTAGTGGAAGCAATACATCCAATCATACCAGACATGGAGTGCCCAACAAAGACTGAAGATTTCAGTCCCAGTTCATCCATGAGAGCGATCAAATCGTCTGCGAAGCCATCGTATGAAGAGTACTTCACTGGGTCAAAGAGGTTTGGATCCTTAATGGCACCTGAAAAGCTCCAGTCAAAGACAAGAACCCTGTAATACTTATCCAAATAGGGAAGCATTTTGTCCCATAGAGACTGGTCCCCTCCGTACCCATGTGCCAGAATTATGGTTTCACTGCCAGAGCCTACAATTCTGGCGTTCATGGCTCCTGAGACACCCCTTTCCAACATCAGCATGTTTTTCAGGAGGAGAAGAGGAACGAAAAGTAGAGGGATCGTTGGTGGGGGGGGGGGATGGGAGATAAAGAGAGAGCGAGAGATCTGTGAATTTTGTTATAGTTGTTACTCGTTTGGCCTCTCTTTCGTGGGAACGAATATTGGGAAAGCAATAACCTAATCATTTTCGTTAAAAGAGCAAGGAAAAAGAGTAAGGACACAAAAATTGAACATACATGTAGACTACTCCATCTAAAAATTATAGATATTAAATAAAACTAAATTACTATTTAATTTGATACGTATCTTAATAATTTTTTATTTTTTGTATTTTTAAATATCTACATTTTCTGAGTCTAACACAGGGTAAGCATTTCTCGGGGAGTGGGGCCTAACGATAGGTTCTTCAATTTGTAACATTGGAAAAAAGAAAAGAGGGGGGCGGTAGTTTTTGGATAATGCATTTCTCGTGTTTGTTTGCACTAGCAATAGCAACAAGAACAAGTCCATGGTACTTATCTACACAGAATCAATAACTAAATGATTAAAATCACTTGCTTGGACTAGTTGTATTATCTCCATGAACAGGTTGCTCAAATATTTTTGCACTGCTAGCCACGACATACATCTTAATTGCGTTTTGGGCTCCACTCAAAATTAATAATGCAACAATGACTACCTGATTTTATATTTTAATAATTTTTCAGAATTATAATGGATTATGTTTTCAAAACGTTTAGAAGAAATAGACAGGTGCCGTCAGTATTACGTTTAACGTGGATTGTAGATCGGTTCCTTTGGTCGGAGCAACCTGATCACCGGCAGATGCGCTGCGCGAGTCAAGTAATGATGCCAATGGCAAAGTTCAAACTCATGGGAGCCGAGCCGGATCTCCCAACTTTTTGGGTGAACGTGTGTTTTAGAGCAGTCAATCTCGCCACCATTGCTGACTGAATACTGAGACGAGAAGAACAAATTTATTTGGTCGTCGGGTTCATTTCTGTGGCGGCCTTGACTAACTCTACGGTGGGCAAGCAGCCCCTGTACAAAAGAATTTACTTCTAAAATTTTAATTTTCTCCTTTCTTACACTTTAAGAATTTAGATTTAAATTTTAAAATTATAGTAATTAATTTCTTTTAAATCATATTATGTAATTTTTAATTAATTAAAAACAAATTTACTTCTCGTATAATTAAGGAAAATATTTCGAAATTCAAACTCTTAAAGTTTCATTCTTTTTGTGCGTAATAGTCGAGATCATCGTGAGGTTTAATTGGTAATTTGCTGCTTTCAACCTTAAATTTGATTCATAAAACGTATATTAATCCAGTCAATGTCAATGATAACTCAATTAGTATTTAGTCTCCATACCCCAAAAGAACCTGATTGTCGCCTTGTGTCTACCGTGACGATTGCCATGACGCTGCAGAGAAAAGTCCAAAGCCCACCTTTTTCTGCCATTGCGCTCGGTCCCACCCACGTTCCTCTTGCCTCCAACGAAGCTACGCGGGCTTTATTTTATTATATATTTTATACGCGAGTGGAAACTTTGTTGTAATCTAATGAATTTCTTGCCACTTCCACTTCCATTTTATTCGAATGCCTTGACTATCGACAAAACTTTATATTTATTTATAGGGAATTTTATGTCTTTGATCAAGTTCAGTTCATTAGCTTTTTTGTTTGTTAGTTTTTCTTCTTATCGCTAATTAAAGAAAAATAATGCCAACAGTGCAAGCAAGAGGTGTGCTGTTATCTAATTAATTACTGTGAATTATTGTACTTAGATAATTTTTTTTATTATCATGAAATTTTGGAGGATTCTTTTTTTTTTCTTCTTCTTGTACTGTATGCTTATGAACTTTTTGTTTTCTGTCATTGATTCCTTCCGTGTTATCGCCCTCATCCTCTATTTGATATACACGCGTGTGCATGCATATTGCAAGAAAACAAAAAAACACTTTAGTAGCATCCAACAAAGATTTTTTATTTTTTTAATTTTTTTTTAAAAAGACTCCCAACAGCCCAGGTGCGCTTTATGACATATTAGCAAGAATCTCAAAGAAAATCTTTATTCCAAAACATAAACATGGAAATTGATGAAAAAGAAGCATCTTAACTCGAAAAGCAAGGGCCCACACAAACCATGGCACATCCAGTTGGTTCAAATAGAATTGATCGATTATAAAATTGATTATTATGAGAAGTTGGGATTTTAAATTCTATCTCTCTTTAAGATGTTTAAAAAAAAAAAAAAAGAGTTCTATTTTTAATATGCCCAAAAATTTCACTTTGTTGTTTGAAATATATCGTAGCCCCCATTTAATTTTTCTTGTTGTTGGTCCGGATTCTCTTTTGCGTCAACTTTTGACAAATAAGGCACAGCTAAAGGTGGAGACATAGGTGGTTTGGGTCTTGTCTATATACATTTTTGTTGTGAAAAACGGCATATATATCTCATTGGATGCAGCGAATCCAGCACGGAGCCGTGGACACTTCGGCATCATTGTGACGTATAGCCACACACACACACAAAAAAAAAAAAAAAAGTTGTTGAAAATTAGGTCTCGGCAAGTTAAAATTAAACTTTCCAGCTGTACCGTAGCATTAACAACTCACGTTGCCATCAGCTGACTCAATTTTTAATGCAATTTTCGTGGTGAATTGTTCAAATAGTTATATACATGACGACTTTGAACGAGACTTCAGAGCTCCGATCTGAATTGAAGATGATTTGGCGTTAATGGTTGATTAGTTGTGATTGATTCTCACCAAAATGTCCTCATGGTATAACGATGCGGGCGTGACATATATGTAAATATTAGAGATAGAATAATTATTCTAAAAGAAATAATTAAAAAGAAGAAGAAGAAGAAGAAGAAGATTATTCAGAATCAGAAAATCGCTTTTCTTTATCAACTTTTTTTTTTGTATTGATTATTACTTCGGTATCTGCTGATGCCATTATAGTTTAACTAATTGAATCATTCTATAGTTGGTATTACTTCATTAATCGATCATAATTTTTCCTAAAGCTTCGATTGTCTTTTAATTAAATTAAAGAGATTTCTATTTTTTTAAATATAACTTGCTTACTATTTTATAATATGTAAGAAATAGAATTTACTTAAAATAAAAAATAATAAAATAAATGTATATCATATAAAATTATAAATAAATTATATTTATAAATAAATAAATAAATAAAACAAATATTTTTAATTAATTATCATCAATATGTGTGCGTGAGTGTGTGCTTGTGAGGCTTTGTCTGAGGCAAATGACAAACCCCAAGTTTAACAAAAGTACTGAAAATGCATTTATAGTGCTTATTACAAGATCTGTGCAAAGCGTTACGCCCTCAAAACTAAAGTTTCGAAATATGATATTAACGTATTCGATCATTGATATTATCTATGTAGTCAATGTTATTGCTAGCAACTGAGCCTTTTGCTGTTGGCCACAGGATATGTAACTGGCAAGAAACAAGTTGATATTAGAAGTCACTGCTATTTCTGTTTCAAAGGAGGCATGATTATGCGGTATTTTGAACTTGTGTGCGCAAACTAAGTTTATCTTTCTAATGAATTTAATTCAATATCAAAGATAAGTCACAAACATCAAAGTTCTATTGTAAGAATTCGGAAGTATCGAATTTAAGCCCAACCTAATATGAGACCTTAATATCAAAAACAAAAGGAGCAAGTCATAAGATGCTAAGTAATTTTGAACTAGAAGCATGCCGAGTTTCATATGAATCCCGTTTTACTACATTTGTTTCGTGACTATCTGGATTTCGAGTGGTTTCACGTTGGGTAATTAATTAATTAGGGTAGGGGTTCTGGTGACGTTTAATGTCTTTTGTCAAGTCAAATATACCACACAGCACTTTCCGAGCGAAGGGAGTCAGATTATTTGAGATTGGTCAACTTTGCCAGCTTCGGGGGGCTTGGCCACAAGTTCAGTTGCACCAGGAATATTTGCTTCTATCAAGATGCATATATGTACACACTGGGAATATTTGTTATGTGATCTAGAACAAATGGATAAAAAAAGAAATCGTGTACACAATTACGCATCAACACATGTACAGAATACAAAAGGTCCGTGTAACAGTTGAGAAGCCATTAATGGTGAGACGTAGAAACCCCAGTATCCAAATGGCGCCTAACGTGGTTGAACCGACTGGTGAGGTTAGAAGTACAAAACAAATGGACTTCGAACATTTAAAACCAACAGGGCAAGAGACAAATCCATGCTGGCGGCATAGATGCAAATGGGTTCCAGTCTCAACCACACTGGCTCGCTGAGGTTGACAGTTCCTTGAGGGATCAGAATTACTTGGTCCTGGAACAGAGGGAAAAAAAAAAGAAAGAAAATCTGCAACCATGGAGCTGCATTTAAAGGACGGTTACCAAAAGTTTTTAATACTGTAAATTGAATCATCACTTTTTTTTTAATGCTGCTGCAACTTCTCATTTCATTTTCTGGACTGATGACTCTTTATAATTAAATCGAGCCCTGCATATCATTGTTGTTGGTGGATATCGTTTGTTTCTATTCCTTTTTTGTTAAAGATTTCCAAAGGGAGGGACCCGCAACTTGCAAATCCAAAGATCCTTTGTCTTCGTTTAATAATTTCAAAATATAATTTTTTATGACATGTTTCGACACTAAAGAGTATTGTTGACGGAGGCAGTGTGTCTCCACTGAAGAGAGGACAGAGGTTCGAATCCCCCTTATTCCTCCACTCCCTCTTTACAATGATTTCTCATTTTTTCTACGGACAAAAAAAAAAAAAAAGGAGTATCCATGAACACTAAGATTAAGTTTATTCTTGGTAATTTTAAATACTACTTGATATAAATTGAAAAGAGCGTCTTTCCTTCTCAACTACACAAATCCTTCTTGATTCTGACAATGATATTTTCTACCAAAAATGGAATTTATGAGCTACTAATTGCATTGCTTTGGGTCTAATGTAGCGACTAGGTAGAGTACGAACTTTTTATTTCATTTCGGTTCATGTTATTCATTCTACATACTATTTGTACCTTTTGATATGTACTTTTTTTCTCTTTACCTTTTTTATATGTGCTCAACCCTAAGTTGTTATATGGATTTGCTGAAGGTGCATGTCTTAGTTAACGTGATGCGTATCTTACGCCTCTCTCATCTTTTGAACACCACTAAAGGAGTACAAACTAGAAAAACACAAATAAAAACAAAGATTTTTCAGTAATATTAATTACCTACTTTAAAATATAAAAGCATAAAAAAATTATTAATTACTTTATTTTTGCAGTTTTTACAAAGTAAATACATCAAAATATCCGTACCAATGACAGCTATATTAAATTTAATTGCACGTTGACAAGGAAAAATGGAAAAAAAAAAAACCTTCAAAAATCGGCCCATATAATTGCTAATAAATGATCATCTTCTTAACCTTTTCTCAAGTAAAACCCCCCCTGAATTTCTCTGAAAGCCAAAAAACAAATCCAAAACCGAAATTCCCGCTCTCTTCTTCTACCGATGGACTCGTAGTACAACGTATACGGAGATTGATTTCTAAGATAGACAAAGAAAAGAGAAATGTCTCTTTTTAATGAATAACTTGGTCTATTCAACATTTCTCTTTCCATATTCGTTCTGAAAATTTCATTTTCATCCCAAAACCGACACAAAAAGAATAGGATGGGAGGAACACGTGCATGCAGGAAGAAACCAAGTAAAATCCAACATCAATTCATGTGCCTTCCTTCGAATTAAAGAAAGCAAATAATGACGGTGTTCGCACAGGACAAAGTTCCTAACTAACGCTTCCGCTTCAAATGTAATTAGCAGAAGTAGAGAAATTGCAAGTGCCATCTACGGTGAGAAGCCTCATGCCTGCATCCCGAGAAAAATGGAACAGTCTCTCCCAATCAGCAACCAAATCTCATCCCCCCGAACAAACTTGTCAGCGATGTAATCGAATCACTAATCAAAGCGATTAACAAAAAATGCCTGTACAAAGAAGGGCGAAACAATCTGGGGAGTTTGTCAGAAGGAACGAATAATGATAAAGCAACCAGCAATCCTGCATTTGAATATGGCCCGCATTAATCTAATGCCACAGCTTACTGCAGAAACCATTTCGTGGCCTCTTGCTGGATATAATATCCGAGAATGAGTCAACCAACTGTCCTGCCAAACTACCGGGATCATCAATCAGAGTCTGGATGAAGGTGTTAACCACTCTTCGTTCCTGTTCTGTTGATCTCAAGCTAAACCAAGTCAGCAATTTCAACCTGAATTCCTGGTCAATGTGACCCTCACATTCTAACAAACGGATTATCTTTACACAGTACTCAAAGTTCTCATCCAAGCAACCTGAACCGTTGGAGACATGAAATGGTGATCCATTGATCAAAGTGCTATCACAATCATGCATCTCTTCATTTTTATGGGCACTCCTTTTCCTACACAACTCTGGCCGAGAATCTACAGCAGGAACTTCTCCGTTTGGCCCATGGACCCAGATCTGGGAGTCACCACTGCCATGTGATCCCGCTAAATCATTCTTCTCTACTTCACGGGAAGCAGCATCGTCATCTGCCTCAATAGCCTGCTCCAGAGCACAACCATTATCCTCATCACGTGAGGAATCAAATGGAGGGGTCAGCTCTTCATTTAAATCAGGCACTGAAACGACATTTAAGTCAAGACCCCGTGAAACAGATGGTAACTTATCTTCTACAGTTGCAGGTTTGATCACTTTGTTTGCTGCATAGCATTTTCCAGTATCAGCACTGCAAAAACCTTCAAGGCAGCCTTGCTGTTGAGCCCAAGCCAAATGAAGGATCTTTCCAAGGTCCCGGACCTTGAATCCAGAAGAATTAATGGCAGTTGTATTATTGGTCTCACCTTTGGCACTAGAAGTACTTCCTCCGCTGAGACTACTCTCTCTTCTACCATGTGAGACAACAGAAGCATTGGGATTCTTGTGAATTATCTCTATGCTCTGGGTAAAACACTTAGCCTCAGAGTGCCCCAGATCACCAGCCTCTGTGTAAGAAACAATCCGAAAGGTATACTCAGTGCATGGCTGCAGATTGGATATCAAAATTCTCCTTTGAGTTCTTGGAAACACACAAATAGGTTCTTTTGTTTGTGTCTCTTCTCTACTCTTGCAATACCAGAGCTTGTAACCTTTAATGTCAAAAGATGACGGCTTAGATAATTCAATTAATATAATTACTACAGATGAAGATGTCACTTCTTCAAATAAGAATTTGCAAGCAGCAGGAAGTGAGCCCTCTGCAGGAAAGATGAAGAGATTTCATTATTCTTTCAGTGAATAATAATTCTGGGGAAAAAAGAAAAAAGAATAGTAGAACAAGTGAGAATGCCTATGATCAGCTCTGACCTTTACAGCTTGGATTCCCATTAGAAATGGTGGCCAGCCATTCATCTGCTTTGTCAATTGCAAGAGAGCAAAGTTTCTGCACGGCACCACCTATAGACAGTCTGCTGACAATGCCCCGAGCCATCTTCACAGAAACTCCATTCACTGGTCCCACCTCAGTTTCTAACTTGGTCTTCATATCTTTTACGATTTCATGCAGCTCTTTAAAGCATGCAGTCCCATCCAGCAGCCTATAGCTCAAATATATCCTATAACAGAGAACATCCACACGACGAGCATCTTTGGCAATAATTAGCTGCTTTTTCCAACATCTGACAATATTAATCACACAATACAAATCCCATTAGTTCAACATTGAAGTCTATTGCAGAATACGAAGATCATCCCTGTGTTATTGCATTTTACTTCAATAGCCTAATGCCACCTGCCACTTCAATCGCAACCAGAGAAAAACATCAATGTGAAAACCAAAATCACAGTGACATAAACAAAGTGAAAAAAATTGGAAATATATACCAATGTCTAAAACAAGAAAAATGTTCTCTCCTGAATTGCATTTCCTCAACAGAAATTTTCATATAAATGGATGGTGCACAAAAGTATTGGCTAAAAGACAACAATAAAGATATCTCAAGCTTGTCAAGCACATCAACTGAATCTGGCATATAGATGATGACATACACGATTGATAACAAGTTGTGATAGAAAGAAAGGAACTGTGACATTTGTGGAATTTACTTACTCTAATATTCCTGAAACTTTACCACATGAAGCGCAACAGTAACTACCATCTAGCTGCATCAATTGGCCAAGATTGACAACCCCAACTTTTTCCTGTTGAAGGGCACACTCAATATGACAAGAAAGGCCGCAGGACTCCTCCTGACCATTCTCAGTCATGCAAACCAACCAGAGACTAGGATCTTTATTGTCATCAAACAAATGACAAATACAGCAAGAGCACCTCTTGCAAAACGTGTCATCAATGGATAAAACAGCTCTGCACGCAGAATTCTTACAGATCCATGTACTTGAACATCCCAAATCCAATGACTTCTCAGAAGAAGGTAGTAGTCTTGTGGGATTTTCTCCCTTTCTTTGTTGCTTCTTAAAAGAAGTCTGACCATTTGGACTAGATGAAGCTTTTCTAGACTCCTGCTTCTTAATTGTTTTGCTAATGCTCTTTGTAAGTTCTGTCATCTTGCTTTTTGATGAAGCAGAGTGTCTCTTGTCCTTGTCAAAGCAATTCCTAAGAAATTCTTTTTTCTGACCAGATTTTATAAACTCCTGAAGGAGTTCTGGACTTCTTGAAGCATCATCTGAATTCCCATTTTTCTCTGGGGTGCTTTGCACACTCGAAGAAAGGCTTTGAACTCCAGAAACTGAATGGGAATGACAGACCAACCTAAAAAATTAGTCTCTTGGCAAACAAAATCATTATCTTATTACTAAAGCAAATTACATTCATAAATGCATCCAGCAAAAACGAGAGAATCTATTACCCTTTCTATTAATGTCATAAAGTCAGCAATAACAAACTAACTCATGAAAGTAAATCCAACAAGCAGAAGAAGGAGAAAGTGGTTTTGTTTTTGTTTCTAACATGCAGAGCTCTACTTTAATATAATGTGTCAAATTGCCCAAAATACATGTAAAAGGCTTTCATACAAATGCAACAATCTGAATTCATGGTCACAAATGTTTTTTTGTATCCATGTCAAAATTCCTTAAAAGTACTACAACATGTCATGAGCAGTTGGCATTCATGTACTGGAAATAAAGATCAATGATCTTAGTATGGTCAGATTTCAGAAAAAAAGGAATTGATGAAAATAGGCATTCAACTTAAGCATCTACTATGATGTTGAGATCTTGAATACTTCTGTAATTAGTAGAGAGTTTAATTCAGGTGGTAGTGGAAGCAGATAAGAAAGTGAAGTGCAACATGTGCTTGCTATTTATATAGGTCGTACTAAAACTAGGGGTGCCATTTAATTGGATTGGCATAACAAAGAATTCACTGGTCATTCTTCAAGTGGTACAGGCAATCTATTTCACGTGGGAACTACTCAAGATGGCCTAAGAATGTACCCATCTCTAATCTCACATGGGCCATCCTCAATAGTGACAAACACCCCTCCCTGGTCTCTCACAACAGCACCAGAGATCTTTTCAGAGCTGCTAGCAATACCAACAGTACTGATGACAAGCAAGAAAGCAGCTGATAATTGGGTTCGTTTGAACCAACAAATGGTTGAGATCCATCTTGTTGGTGCAAAAACCCTACAACATCGTAGAAAACATATTTCACATTTCTAGCAGAATTACAATCATTACACATCAATCGATTTTCACACCCAGCATTACACATCACACCGAGATCTGCCTTTTCTACCCCTACCCCAATTCACAGTACCATACGAACAATATGCTCTAAGTAATCACCATCTTTGTCATTATGTTTTTATATCATCAGCAACTAGTGTTGCAAATAATGCACAAAATGCTATGCCAGGACAAATTGAAACAAATAAGAAGAGAAACGGAAACAGCCTACCTTTTGCAAGAAACTTATCCTCTAAGTCCATTTTCAACGGGACGAAGTAACGATTTTTAGCAGCCCTGCCTGTAACAATGAATTTCGAAAAAACCAAAAACGGGCATAACTTGCATAGTGAGTGGTGCTATTATCCTTTTCCTCTACTTCCAAACAAATGCAGCTAATACAAGAACTAAAATAAAACCGAAAAATAAATAAATAAATAAGAACGAACAATTAGCAAGAAAAAAAAAAAAAGCCTTCCACGACATTCTTCAACTTCTTTTTTTACAACCAAAATATTCCATAGGCACACACAAAAATGTCCGTACATTGTGCGAATATAACGTCAAAGGAGAATCGAATGACTAGAAGATCACGAGTTTTGAGGGGTCGAAAAAAGAAAAGAGACGGCAATTTGAGGGAACGGAAAAGGGAAGATCTACGGCGAAACAGAGAGAAACAAGAACGAGAGCGGATCTGAGCTAAGCAAGCAAGCAGTCCAAAACAAAAAGAACAATATCAAATAAAATTTCAGAAGGAAAAAAAAACTAAACAAAAAACAAAAACTGCTAGAAAACAGGAGCATAAAGGCCAAGTACCTGACCGTGTCAACAATGGAGAGGAGAATCTAGGGTTTTTAATGGACGCCAGAGAATCCAAGAACAGAGAGAGAGAGAGAGAGAGAACGAGAGGGAGGGAGCGAGAGAGAGCGAGCTTCTCTTCTTCGTTGTTTACTTCGTTGATTTGTTCACGTTGTTAGAAGCTAAAAGGAGCCCGGGCGGATCTGCAACGCGCGATTGCGGAGCGTTTGGGAGGGTTGGTTCTTGTTTTAAATGCAGGGTTGGCTCTGCTCAGGCTCAGCAGGGCAAGTACGTGAACCGCTGTCTGCTACTTCTAGTGGTGCGTGTGTTGATTCGCTCTCCGCTGGGCGCGTGACCTCAGTGTTATCTTTATTTATTGGTTACGCTTTCTTTTGTTTTAATCAAATATTCATTGAGTTGTTGAGACGGCGTTGGTTGGGCTGCGGACATGAAATCGAAGTTGGAGTCTTACCCTCGTAGCAGACCGAGTCACAACGACAATAACTTAAATGTTAATAAATATAATTATTATTTAGTAATTATTTATAATATATTTTTTTAAAAAATAATTTTTAATAAAATAAAAAATAATTAAAAAATTCCTATATATAGTTATATTGTATTTATTTTATATAATAATGAAAATTATTATCTTACAAAATTTATAAAATTAGATTACAAAATATTATAATTTTAAAATATAAATTTAAAGTGTAATCTATTTTTATTAAGTATAAATTTTTATAATTTATTAAATACTAATAAAATTAAATTTAACTCAAAAAATATATTTCTAAACTACAACTACAATGGCAAACACATTTTAAATCTAAGTAATTCAGCATTAATTATTTAATTATTAATATAATTTATGACGTGGATGGTTCTTAACTGTAGACGTAAGGATTTATGCACGGGTTAGTGGTTAATTACATTTTTTTCAGTTTAATTAGGGGTCAAATGGTCGTAGATTCAGAAATGAAGTACAGCGTCTATGTAAAGACCGAGTCAATGGAATCTTACGAGTATAAGGAAGAAGCAGTCAGTAGGCCAGAGAAAAGCATGTCAAAGAAGAGGTTGGGTACTTTTAAGGATTCTCCTTTCGCTTTTTCCTGTGACTTTTGGCAGGCCACTTGGCGACTACGCTTGGGTTTACAGACACCTTCCGTGTAGCCTTTAGGAATTCTATTTGACTGGCTTCAACGATGGATCAGAAACCACGATGCTGGTGGAGAATTGCTGGCTTTTATTGACCGAAGGCACACATTAATATGGGTTAAATTTACTTTTTTTTTTTTTTTGGTTTGGTACTGTATCACACTTCAAATTGGTCAGAGAGATTAATATGTTTGCAATTTACACAAAGGCAAAGGTCTAAGGTGAGGTGAGATTACTGGTTACTGATTAGGAAACATGTGAAGATCATGCTGGATTACAATTCATATTGGGTTAAGGCTAAAGCAAGTCTGCAACGTTTATAATGAGTTTTTGTTTTATTGCTTCCTCGCTTGAGAAAGATCATGCATGGACGGATAGCGACTGAGATAATACATTGATAGTGCCGTATTATAATTTGAGGTACCCACGTTCGTTGCCATGAACGTGGGCGCTTTGCAGTGGCTCCATGCAAAATGATGCGAAGATTGCGTAATTAATAGTTTTAAGTTTCAGCTTAGGTAATCGTTTTTAGTAGAACGGTAGATACTACTTTTATTTTTATTTTTTATTTTTGTTATAAAAAAAAACTTTAAGTAATAATATTTTTTTATAAACAAATCAGACATCCAAACAAATTTTCTAGCAATCATGATGGGTCATTTTGAATGCGTTTATGAAACTCACGACTATAATTACAGACATTTTTTCTGGCTTCTAGCTGATACGAGGGATACTGCTAAATAATTGATAAGTTCAAAGCAAGTATTCTCCAAAAATTTCAAAACAAAAGGCAAAAAGAAAATTCGATAACCTCTATTGTGTTATTAGCTAGTAGATTATTCGCTCATAAGACATTTCTTATTAATTTCCAACTATACACTTTCTTTCTAAAAATAAAGGTAATACGTACTGAATATATCTTACATTTTTGTTAAACTTCATAGTCTCTAGAGCAAGTAATTTGGTATGGGATCACTTATTAGAGACTTATTAGTTGTTACCGACTTGTTGACAAGGCAGATCTTTCTTACTATCCCGGCGACTCGCTGGTCATTTGCTTATCTTTTTTGTTTTTTTTTTTTGGTTTTTCCAAAAATTTTTTGTCGATTAGCATGAAAGAGATAAGCACACCTTGGCATGGCCACAGAAAGCTTCACGGCTGCACGTACCGATAGCAGCAGAAGGGGCCAGCGGTGGTGCGTCGTCCAGCGTGTAAAACTAAACGAATTAATCAGTGATTATGATACCATTTTCAGTTGTTAAAATCCTATAGCTGAAGGCCACGATTTGGATTGTACTACGATTTGTTTGAAGTAAAATTTTAGTAGAATTTCAATCTAAATTGTAAAATTAGTAGAATCATGATCTCATCCTAGAACTCTAATTCCCTTCCAAATAAGTTTTTAATTTTTTTTTTACTAAAATATATTGTAAATATTATAACACAATAATATCTTAGTTTTACTTTTATTGCTCTCCTAGTTACTTACCCTTTTGTGACTTCTTTTAATGTATGATGGTGAAAACTTTGAATACTTAAAAAGATAAGATATGTTTTTTATTTAAATTTAAATATTAAATATAAATATATAAATAGATAAATATAACAAAAATATATGATTTATAAAATATTTTTTTTGATAATTATAAAGAGAAAAAAATTATTTGCCTCTTATATGAGAATAAAATTATAGTAATTTTTTTATTATTATTGAAATGATATATATAAAATATTTAATTGTGAGTTATATATTTTATATTAATATTAGTTTTTTTAAAAAAAATTTGATAAAATTTTATAATTATATAATTTAATCATATGATCTTATCTTAATATTTCAAATCGATCAACCTTGACCACTTCTCGATTTGTCGGGTAAATATGACACAATGCGATGCACAATCCTTAATCTTTATTAATGACAGCTGCATCGCCGCCGTTAGATTTGCGCATCAGAATATTTATTACGTGCTTAAATGGTTTATCTATATGAATTGGACCATTGAACGGGCGAGTGATTTAGTCATTTATGATAATTTCATTGAATTAAATGCAATCGCACGCCTAACTCTTACAGTCCAAGAGGCGTCTCACCTAATTGACGATCGAAGTAGACACAAAAAAAGATGGATTGTGCATTGCTAGCGCTACAGCCACGACTTTCAATCCATTCGGTGCCTACCGATTCGTATGGCACCCCATTATTGAGGTCTCATTGACAAATAGGCAACTACCATTCAAAGTTCAAAGCCACTTGGTCGTGAATGCTACACGTACAATGTGTGAAAAAACAAGCTTCTTTCGACTGATCCTCCGGAAACCGACGACCCGGCCCTAAGAGAAGAAATTAGCCCAGAATGGTAGTATCTTCAGCTTTTCAATTCGCCTCGCTTACTTCCAGAATGAGCTGTGCCGATTGCAATGTTTGTCTAATGTCTACTAGACAAGGCTGGGATAAGAATTAACAGGATTGGAAGTGAACTTAATGACTTTCGCTTAATAAAAACAAAAACAGTTTTTTTAGAATCCCTTTTTATTATCACAGCATATAACAAAGGGAACTTGGAGTTGCTTTGATTGACATTTTTTTTAGTGCTTCAGAAAATGAGACCTTCAATGTTCCATTCCCCTTCATTCTCCCCCACCGTCTCCATAATTCAAAAGGTCTCAAAACATAAAAGTTGCGATTTTTCATTAGATAAAAATGCAAGTTTTGGTTGCCTATATTCTTGTGTCTTCGGTTACCCGAGTAACTTGAAGTTCATAGTTTAAAGAGAGCTACAGAAGTCTCATCCACTCCAACTCTTCCTAACCACCGATCATACTATGTTGCAATCCAAGCGGGAGAAACAATTAAAAGAATTCCAATTTATTTATTTCGTGAAACTTTCCCTCATCCCGCGAGGAGACCGTCCAGGGGTGCTGATAGCAAAGGAATGTAAATATAATCACATTTCCAAGTTCCAACTAGTAACCACGTAATATAGAAGTGCGGCCATAGGAAAGTTCGATAAAAACATACTCGACACATCACTGCCGAAAATCCAGCGTATGTGCAAAATAACTTCAATCCTCATAATCTATTCGCTACATATGCTTTATAATTTCTCACAATTGTCTCGTAACTTCTACTTTGGTAGGATCATTCTATGACAACTTAGCAAAGGCGTAAAATAAAACCTGCAAAGAAACAAACCGAAGCACATTAGCGACCACTTCAAGAACCACCCCAAAAGGACAAAATGTCAAATATCTAATTGTTCATTTTAAGATAACAAACAGTTCTATATATCAGCAATTATATTTTATATCTTCCGTCATCCAATTTTGGCTTAGGAGACTAAAATGTGGGCTTGTCTCCTAGTAGTTCAAAGAAGAAATCTTTAAGTGGAACTATAGGAAACCCATATTACAGAAAGTTCGCGAGATGCGCCTGCTGCCCTGAATATTACATTGGAGGTAACGCAAGGTCTCTCGGTAGGGGTTTCCATAGACAGTTATCCTCCTCTAGTTTCAGGCTTTCAGGTTTCAGCTTAAGAAGAGGCTTAATAACAAAAGGGCTTTAATCAATGGCCTGTGGGCCCAGCCGATAAACACTGGGCTCAGCTACTCGGTTTGACAGCCTCCCGAAGGTTTCACAGCGACTTAATCAATCCTTAGAATAAGATCTAAACAGGGAAATGTAAGGCTCCATTACAATCAAATCATGTGCGAGTACCAAACCGAAGCGGCCTCTACGGTTGCATTTGTTACACAGGTGGTTGTGTTAATTGCATCATGACTGTCATCATATACTATAAGTTAAAAACCAACTCCCAATGCGTTTTTTTTTTTATTTTTTTTACAATTTGTTTTTTTTTTTTTTTTTTGAATAACACCGAGTCCCAATGTCATGACCGGATGGCCTTAGGTGACCAGATACTTCACCCAAAAATAAGGATCCTGGTCAGGTTTACCAGGTTTTTCTCTTAAATGTCTGGATCAGCTACTAACCACTAAGATAACAGATAATATTAAGGGACCCCATATATTCGTGAGAGAAAAACCTGGAGTAACGATAGATTACAAATTCGGCTGTAAATCTGATTCACTCAAAGAAGAATCCAGGCAACATAAATAGAACAAGAGGGCGAAATTTCCAGTGCTAACAATTATTGCTTGGAACAACACCAGTAAGAGTCAGAAACACTTGGTACAACTTGCAATGTTAATACGTTCCCTTAAATGCCACAACAGAAAAAATATTGAAAGTGAAAATGAAAAAAAGAAAAAAAAAAGCAAGAAAATGCAAGTTTTTTTTTTTTTGAAAAAATCGGTAATCAAGCAGAAATAGCTTCGTACAACTTCTCGTAATACCCTATCTAGCTCGATAACATAACAACCAGTTCATTTGAATTCTGTACTAAATAAGTTATTTTATTGCTTTTCGATTAGTTCAAAGCAAGAGTAAATAGCATAATTAACTTGGATGTTTACAAACATAAAAGAGCAAAGCATTTTCCATACGACAAAAGAGTAAAATAATTAATTTTTTTAAAAAAAGTACAAAAATACTAATTAACTACTCCTAATTAATCAGAAACGGAAATAGATAATGATATGATTATCACTCACATCGCTATCAAGCAAAGCACTAGCAAGAAACTAAGGAAAAGAAAGCAAAATGTGGTAGAAAAACCAAAACCTTTCACGAATCCGAGCGTTTGCCCTCACAATCGGGACTCTTATCGAAATTCTTGGACGGATATTTTGCGGTAACCATTCCGACTTCGAACACCAAATCCTCTCCTTTAGACCTAATCCCCGTCATCGACCACCATTTGAAGAAGGCCCGGACTCGGATGCCGTCTAGCTCCGCGATCCGCCCCTGAACTATCTTCCCGGTTACACTTTTGGAGTAGGTGGCCAAGTAGTTGTCGGGAGGTAGCGTGATGCGGCACGCGCCGCCTAGGTCGACGGAGAACTCGCCGGAGGTTTGATTGAGGGTGTAGCCGCGGACGGAGGAGGGCAGAAGGCCGATTGGAAAGCCGTAGTTTGTGAGCTGAGAGTGGGCCGCGGACGGCGGTTTCGGGTTCGGGTTAGGGTCTTCGGAGGCTAGGGATTGATGGAAAAGGGAAATGAGGAGAAGAAGAGAGAGAAGAGGAAGGAAGCTGGACATTTAGATTAGATCTTCGCTTCAGATTTTAATTTTTTTTCTTTCTTTTTTTTGTAATTTATTCTTAACGTTGTCGAGAAAGAGAGAGGTGAGAGCGAGAGACAATGCACTGAGAATATTCCTGAGCGCAGAGGAATTTGATATCGGCTTTATGGTTCGCGTGGCGGGTATTAAAACCGCTAAATCATGGAAACGACGTCGCAGCTGAGTAATATCTAATTAATTATTTATTTATTTATGGATTTATTTAATAGGAAATTTATGGATCTTATCGTGAGGGCCCGATTGAGATTACTGAACTTTGTTTGGCCCAACATTTTAAGGCTGAGATTCGTTGGGGCTTTGAATGGCAAATGGTTAAGTTTTTTGTTTTTTTTTTTTTTTCAAAAAGAAAAAATGTTCCATAGATATTAATGTGCAATTACAATGTTTGATCTATCACAATTTAAGCGACTGAGTGCAATTTTCAATGAAATTGTGAATAATTTCAAGTTTTTCTTTGAACTCTATGGGTACTAATGCCTTTTCGTTATTCAATGAATTTTCATCTAATGATATTAGAGGTATTTTCAAGATTGAAGTTTTCAAGTTTAAAAGTTGACAAAAAAATTTATTGACACAACATATAATGTAGCTTAATAGTGTTTATTTTCTAAATTCGTGAGAATCTTGGCTGCTTTAACTTCATATTCTTTTTTTTTTTCCTTTTTTGGTTAAACCTTAACTTTATATTCTTGCATGTCTTGAAACCAAATAAAGTTAGCAATGCGGCAGCCTGCAGCTCCATAATGGGTCATGCCCTGCACATTTATAGGAAAGAATCAGAGCACTCCCCCGGACCCGGGGGCCGTATAGAGGCAGGCCTATAGGCCTGTTTTTCATTTCATTACCTAAATAGAAAGGAAAACAACAAAATGAAAACTCGGAAAAAAAATTACGTGGCCTAAGAGGCCCGTAAGCAATGTTTTGGATATCGAATCCTGCGTGGGCAGCCTAGCCGCCTGAGCCTGGCCTATTTTACTTATTTAACAGTCTAAATTTAGATTAACTGATGTCTAGATTTTATATTAAGAGAAGGGATAAAAATTTAAATTATATTTTTTCTATATTTTATATATGTATGAATTATATAATTTTTTGACTTTAAAAAGAAAAAACTAAAATGCAACCATAGCCGGTTTTAATGGTATAAATTTTTTATGTGTCAAAACTAAAAGTTTCACGTTTCTTCTCAGGAATTTCATTTTGACGCGGAACAGTCAACTCAAAGCAACATACGCTTTGACTACAACTGCGTGATGTAGGCAGCCGGATTTCAACAACTATATTTTAAATACCAACAAAAAAAGTGGGACAAGTACAATACCACATATATAAACACATAATGCGGATTCTCTATATAAGATAACATCAGACCAGTACGGGAATTAGATGGTATATTACAGAGGGTTGATCAATAAGATCTCATAAATTTCCCTCCTTGTTTTTCTATTCCAGTCTCGTGATGGTATTTTGTACTATGTTTTGGTCTCTACCGCGTAGGATGATGGTGAAGTGGCAGGGCAGAACCTGTGCATCGGTCGAATAATCAGGTCATGACGGAGAATTCCAAAGCTCGGCATTTTTGACCTTCGATACACTCTCCAGTACTTCAAAGGGAATTATGTCTCCCGTTACAACCACCATCTTGCTTTCCAGGTCTACTTTGTAAGATGTAACTCCTGCTTTACAAGATACAGATAAAAATGGAATCACAAACTGGGGGAATAAAACCTAGACATTCAGGGCATTAAGAGTTAGTTCACCTGGGGCATATGGTATTAGTGGCATTTCAGTTCTTTCAAGATCAGAATTAGAACCTTGTAAAACCATGTAATCGAGAAAAGCAAGAGCTTGCTCCAAAGACCATAACTAACCCTTTGCAGAATAAATCTTTTATGTTGTTAAATACTTGTGAGGCACTTACTGCATTAATACTTGTGATGTGCTTAATTAAAAGAAGGGTAAGAAGAAAGAAACTGAATGCCATTTCACTTGCCTTCTAATTTGGAAACATGTTTCTCCACCTTTCTTGCACAAGCATTGCAGTGCATGGAAACCCTTAGGACCACCATCTGCATGATGCGTCAGCACTAAGTTAATATTTTACACATTGAATTGGTGGCATGTACTTAAAAGGTTGTGAAACACGATTTCTGAAAGAAGAATTTACCTTGGGCTTTAATTGGAAGGCCAAGGTTTGGTTGCCGGAGACTACATCTCTGAGTCTAAGAATTGGAGGTTTGTTACTTGCCATTAATGGCTTTTTCTCGAACTCATCTTGACATTCCGAGGAATTCGTGCAGAAGCATGAGCATGAACCTGGGGTAAGACAAAGGCTGTCCAACACCTTGCCAAAACCGAGCTTACTCATGGCTGCCAAAACTTCTCAATTCTCACCAACAGAACAAATCCAGAGTAGATTATTGTATAATTCACCCACTTTAAATAGGCCACAAAATGGCTGTACAACCAGATGTTGCTGCTGCTATGTGATAGCCCCTACACTTTGGGGTACATTATAGAGAGAATGTGGGGACGGAAATGGAAGCTAGAAGTCAAATTTTATTAGGCAAAGATAAGACCTGTTCGGAACCCAATCTATGTTAAGCAGAAACCACTGGTCCACAAGCGGCAGCAAGGAGCTCAATAACCCAAAAGGATCTCCATGATTGTAATAACTCCGACTAGACTTTGTCGTATGGTGAACAAAAAAAGATGGAAACAGCTTTAACTCTAAAAGTAATTCGGAGGACGGAATTTCATGTGAGATACATAGCAATGAAGAACAATAGATCGCTCATGTCACCCTTCTACTAATGGAAACAAATCCAAAATACCCTAAAGAAAGTGATCAAGAAGCCAAAAGATTGTGGCTTGCGAGTGAGGCTGCAGTCGAGGAGATCAGCGGAACAATGAAGATAGATTAGATTTTCTATGGCATGTGGAAAGAAAGGAAGAACATTTGTTGAGATTTGAAGTCTGGATAATGGTATTTGCTAGAGGGGAGGAACATGTTCAATCAAAACGACAATAAAAAGGTCCCAAGTTCTTCGCCTGTTTCGTTGATTGCATATGTATTTGGTCATTTGGATCTCTAATAGATTGGTGCACGAATATTAACAACTATTAAAGAAGCTTTCCTTCACTGTCTATGGCAATATTTTTTCCTTCAGACTAGGCTTTGGCCGAACTGGGCGGTGATATAGAATATTAATTTCAAAACACACATTAGACTTAAAGTAGTTTACAAGCTTGTGGTGGCTTTCAATATTAAAGTAGAAATGGGTCAGGGGAATGAATAATTGAAGCCAATGAGGTCAGAAATGTACTCAATTATTGAATGGATGATTTTTTTTTTCTCGTTAGATTAATGTCTATTCGAACAGGGCTGGTCCATGTGAGATGGTTCGTTCTAGTGGAGGAATGAGGCGAATGTTGGAAAGTAAGTTTAAATAGTGTCTGAGTGGAGAAGTCACGTTGGACACTAGTTGGTCGCATGACGTTTGCAATGTCCATGCTAGAAGAAGAGAAAAGTAGCTCCAACAGTTTCATGTGGGAATATTCAAGAAAATGAAAAGGACCGGCGAAAATTGAGAGGCAGTGTTGCCATTATTGGGTCGTGAGGTTGCAGCGGATGGTGCTGAGTGACCAAATGTAACGCAGATAGAGCTATTCCTCCCTCTTTTTTCCTCCCAATACAAGGATCTGTACTTTCTTGCATTCCACAACAATGGAAAATTGGCCAAAAAAACAAGTGGAAAATTTAAGTCGTCGTCTATCTGCCTAATTACATTTCACTGGAAACAACAAGGTGTTCCATCTTCTGGTTGCTATGCAAGATATTTGTGAACCTAACCTTTGCACAAGGCATAGTATGTGGTCCACCTCCTCCGCGCTTCCACCAGAGCTTACAGTCCAATGGGCAAGAGCATAACTATAAGGTCATGCCCTTATCTCGTAAGAATTAGACATGCAAAAATCAATTGAATTAGTAACAATCAAATCACACTAGTCAAATGAGGAAAGCATCAAATCATTGAAGAAAACCCAAACCCTAGGGAATTACACGCGTCCTAGGTAGGATCAAGTAAATCACATTCGACACAGCGTCATTTTGGAAGGTGATATCTTTCGTGCATTTTTGTGAACCTCAGCTCCAGGATGCAGCCTAGCATCAAATAAGTTCATTGGTCACAGCATCACATAATTCCAGAAAACCCACCACCATAACCATAACTAATCTGGGAACCCCAATCCATGGCACATTGGAACAGGTTGGAACTTTGAAACATCATTGCCAAGATTCGTTTTTTTTTTTTTGAAGAACAAAAAAGGGACATCTAATGTTACGTTATGATTCTGCTTTCCCATGTCATTTGTAACTTCTGTTTTTACGAATTCATAGTTTCAAAGAGCAACCGTCATTGGCACTGCAGGTCAATTTTCTATGTCTTGCCGGGCCCGAGTGGTAAATGGATCAATCTTCAAATCCCCCCTAGTCAGAAAATGAAGCTGATTATTACTCGTACAAATATTAGGTATAAGGAAAAGGCCATTCAATCAGAATAGACCCTTAAGAAAATTTTCAGTTCTTGCACTTTAATAAAGTTACCATTACAGCATTTAGGCTTGAAGTTCTCAAATCTTGCCGATAACTTTTTGGATTTTTTTTACACTATTATTAAAACTGGATGATTACTGGCGCCATTGGAAACTGACGGTGCCGACAATTTAGGGCCACTAAAACATTGCGGCAACTAGAGAGAAAATTTAAAACTTCTTATGGCATCCTCAGACTGACAAACAGGAACAACAACGTCTATACATATAAAGCTTACATAAAGCATACAAAAGTGTTGAAGTTAATTCAAGTTAATAATTAGTTAGTATTTGAGTAGAAGTTATATTAGTTGAGTTTATTTTAATATAACTTTATTATTTAGATAAAATTAAATGTTTGTTATTAGAAGAGAATGTAACTTGTATGATTTATATGTATTTTTGGATTATTGTATAATATTTTTTAAATTAATAAAATTATAAATATTCATATAATTATCTAATTGTGGTATTAAAATAATATTAAATGAGAAATATTGAAATTAATTCAGATTAATAATTAACTATTATTTAAATTAATTAAATTCTAATTAATAAAATTTTATAAAAAATATTTTTAAAATTAATAAAATTACAAACACTTACATAATTTTTTCACAGGAGAATCATGAAAAAACTGGATGCTACTGACTTAGCGACACAAATAGGAGGAATCTGTTCCATGGTAGACATCAACCGGAGTAGTGCAGAATGGGCAATATGCAGCTGTAAGGCCTCCAGCAGTAACTGACAATACTGACGGCCTGAAGACATTGTACTCATCTTCTAAGATTAGCGTGCCAGATAAAATCCATTTACGAAAGAATATAAAGAAGACACGCGCACATTAAGGCCCAGCTAGCATTTCAGTTATTGATGAGCCCTACTTGACAACATTTAGCAAATCATGATGAAGTATCAAACTATGATCAACCTTAGAAAATGGGAACTAAAAATTTGTATTTGGGACTCTATTGAGGGATTTCATTTGTCAAAACTTTATTGAGATATTCACAGACGAATATATACTTGTCCAAATGCCTATCTGATCCTCGTATATTAAACCAGATCCGCCAAGGAACACCTAGTTTGTCTCTACATCTGCCTCAGTGCTAGATGGCACACTTTCTAACCTCGTGGGGCCTCAAGCGAAGAAAAACTGTCATAAAAATCCCGAAAACAAGGTTTGCACTGACGATGGAAAGATAGAAGATAGCATACCAAGGCATCCATGAATTTTCAAAACCAATGTGGGCTTGGGCCATTTGTCCAATGAGACCCCCCCAGTCAACAGCTTAAACAGCAAGATAAACGTGATGCTGACCCTCATATATCTTCTTCTTCTTCTTATTTATTTATTTATTTTTCTTTTCTTTTTTTTTTTTTGAGAAAAGACCTTCGGATATCTTCCCTGCTTCATATATTTTAAAAGCATAAAGAGGGTGAGAGAGAAATAAAGAGAGTGAAAATGTTAAAACTATACCGAAATAAGCCCAAGTATTATCGTGGTATTAAGAAGGGCGCCAGGATATTGATCCAGCAATTTCAGGCCCGCGCAATTTCAGACTGAATTGATCCAGCAAAAGAATTATTTCTTCCAAGATTGGAGACACATGATGATTGGGCTCTAAGTGATGAATAGGAACTCAGCTGATTGTGAGCTTGTATGGGAGTATGAGCCATGCTCGTAGGAGTTGAGAGTGATGTGCCGAAACTGAAATTTGGTTGAGAAGATGTGGTTGACTGACGAGTCGAAAACACTGTCCTCAAAGGGGTAACTTCTTTTCCTGACTCCTCCACTTAGGGGATTTGCCCACACATGTGGGCATGGTTAAAGGAGATTGATTGCAAAGGCAAATTGGTCAAAGGATGCTAGGCAACTCTGTAATCCAACTCTTCACCGTTACGCTGAATTCACTCTCATATTCTGGCACTTCCGCTTCTCCCGTCGCATTATCCATTTGGCTTCAAAGTCTAATCATCAAACGGAGAAACTCAATTTTTTTTCCCCACTCGGAATAGGGAAAGATTTTAATTACGAAAAAAAATCCCGAAATTCGAATCCCAAACTTCACGAGTGACCACTAACCCCGAATTTTTGAAGACTGTCATACAAGCAATTCTGATGTGAGAGAGAGAGAGAAACAAGTGGGAACAAAATAGAGCCGGAAAATTTCATTTTCGTCTAAATAAACGGTGGAGGGCAACGTTTCAAAATCATGAAATTCCGAAGAAAAAAAAAAAAAAAAAACAAACACGTCAGCCGCTGCTGGGCTGCGCAATTTTGCCAAACACGGAGGGTAACAAAGTAAGCGACAACCAGTCGCCTTGTACGACTTAGACCAGTGACCGTAACTCTGAACCAAAAATAGACCGTAAAATAGCGTCAACCACAGTTAGGGTCACGTGCGCAGCCAAGGACGGCACGTCCATAGGGACAGGGTAACAACACCCTGTGCCCGACAACACCGTAAAGTATCCGTAACTCCTCAAATTTTCCTCTTTCTTTATTATTATTATTCTTTTTTTTTCCTCACACCCGACGCCCTCTCTCTCTTTATCTCTCTACTTTTTCTATGTCAACAATTTTATTTTATTTTATTTTTAAAAAAATTTTCTGAAAAATCAAACTCTGGTAGCTCTAAGCTGTAGAAAGTTCCTTCTACTCACCCACGCCACGCTTAGGAAGATCTGCCAATCTCTTTTTCTCTCTGAAGAGAGCGAGAGAGATCTGTAATTACAATAAAGCTTAAACGAATAGCCACACGCGTAGAAGGAAAAAGGAAGAGAAGAACTTCATTATTCCCGGCCAGTTCAGGTCTGCTTTATAACCTTTTTGTTTTGTTTTTTGTTTTTTGTTTTTTTTTTGTCTAGATTTTTTCGGAGCTTTATTTTCTAGATTTTCTAGATTATTCCCGGATTTTAGAGCGCTACGCTTTCTGTTGCTAGTTCTGATTACTCAGATCCGTCGTTTTAGATGGTTGAATTGCGGTATTTATGTCGTTTCGTGTTTGCTGTGTTTGGTGGCTGAGTAACTATATGCAAGGTGACCGAAAATTAGTGTCTAAACTTGAAGTCGTTGCTTTACCAGAGTGGTCTGCGTGATAGTTTGATGTTGTGAGAGTAAGATTATCATTGCCAATCGAAAAGATTCCACTGTTTGTTTTATTAGGAAAATTTTGAATTAAACGAACATTATTCGATTTAAATTTGAGTTTGGTGTTTGAGTGCTGTTTTTTTTGAGGTAGATTCATGTTTCTCTTGTAGTTTCCTTTCTTATAACACTGTTACTGAAAGCCAGAGGTACAAATGGCAAGTCGAGTTAAAGAGGAGGAGAGAAATGAACGGACAATTCGGGGACTCCTCAAACTCCCCGAGAATCGCAGATGCATTAACTGTAACAGTCTGGTATGCCTATTGATACCTTTCTTGTTTCTGCTTATGATGGTATGGATTCAAATGCCCCAGTCATTGCATTGCTGTGTAGCTGATTAAGAAGATAGAATTTTCTCTCTATATTTGTTATTAAGGGTTGGCTTGTTTTACGTCAGACCAGCAATCTACCACAACCTTCCTTGCTCTATCCTGGCTTGGGACCTGCAACGACAATGTCAGTGTTTAGTTTTGATCTGAGGCAAGTTGGAGTTATTGTAACAAAGTATGTGTAGTTCTAATTGGAGATAAGCAAAGGGAGTGACGTTTGAGTTGGTCTGAAAATGTACAACGTAAACCTACAAATGCTCCAATTAAGAGAAGAACCAAATCTAGTTGGATGTTATTGGTGAGAGAAGTGAGAGAGAGCGACCTAAGTTGACTTATATTTGGTTGGGAAGGATTTTAAATGATTCCACCTCACATCAAATTAAGTTTATAATAGAACTTAATTGTGAGAAAAAGATTTATGCAATTGAATACAATTAAATTTGAAATTAAGATTTTTGTTATTTTTGTTGTATTTGTTATGAAGGTACATGTTAGTGGATTCAATAAAAAATTAATTATGAACCTAACCTAAGTAAATAAACATATACCTGTGGTACCTAGTAAACTATAATAAATCTACGAAATTGGAGATGATTGGTTCATGTCATTACTTCATATATAGGATTAAGGAAGGTACAAACTGTATACAAGAGGAAAATGAAACAGTGGAACCCTTTGCTTATTTAATTATCTACATTAAATGCTTGATGGAGTGGATTTTACTCAATTACTCGCATCCTTTATGTCAAGTGATTAATGATAAGGTGTTTTCCTTTTTCTTCTCTTTTGGCTTGTTTAAAGAAGCAGTAGTATCAGCTCCATAAAGACTAAATGATTCATGTTCATGCTAAATTGACATTTTGGACTTTATGTTGATGCTCGTGTTAGTTATGTCTAATTGTGTTTTGATATTCACAAGGTGTTATTTTTCTGCTTTTCATACCCTGGAGAGCTATGTGCATATAGAAATAAGCAAGCATACACGAAGGGGAGATAGTTACCTATAAAGATATTCAGTTGGGTGGGATATAAGACTTTAATGGACCAAAGGGGTTTTTTATATTCATTTTGTGTGTGTCAATTCATCTAAAGGAAAACTGACACTTTAGATGTGTTTTTTTTTACTGAGCAGGGACCACAGTATGTTTGCACAAATTTCTGGACTTTTGTTTGCACCACCTGTGGTGGAATACAGTAAGTATGAGTCAATATTGCTTAATATTGTCATACATTTATACCCAATATGCCACTGTGATAGTTGGCTTTCTTGAGTATTTGTCTTGACAAGCTTCTTCACAGAAGCATGTGCTTTGCTGTGTTTGTGGATGGATGGGTGTGCACATAGGTTTTTTTTTTTGGGGGGGGGGGTGGTGAGGGGTATGGAGGAGGGAAGGCAGAGATAGAGATGCTCGTACCAAATTAAACCTTGAGATTTTTGCAGTCGCGAGTTCACACACAGAGTAAAATCAGTGTCCATGGCTAAATTTACTTCACAAGAAGTTGCAGCTCTTCAAGAAGGAGGAAACAAGGTATGCAAGTCTTTCTCGGTCCATCCAACCTCTGTTTTAAATCCTTTCCTTGGGTATCTTCCCAGACCTCTTTGTCTTTATGCTATCTTCTCAGTTGTGCTTTGAATTGTTCTATCTTATATTCTCAGCATGCAAGAGACATTTATTTAAAAGAATGGGATCCACAGCGTCAGTCTGCCCCTGATAGCAGGTAGCTTTCTGGTGTGTTCCCTTATGCATCTTAATTATTGTTTCAGTTCTGATGCAAACTTTTGCTGCCAGTAACGTTGAGAGACTGCGGGACTTCATTAAGCATATTTATGTTGATAGAAGATATAGTGGTGAAAAGAACTATGGCAAGCCTCCAAGCGTGAAAGTGGTGAGATGATCCTTTTTTTTACCTTATCTTTCATGGGATTATTTTCTTGTTGTATTTGTAACAGTTTTGGAGTTTGGCTAAGCCTTTTTAAGACATATTTGATTCTATAGGGATGGATCCTGCATATAAGATAGTTTTATGTTTTTAATTTTCTTTTCCACTTGAAAATCGTGCAGGGTGAGAGAGAAGATTCCTATGAGAATAGGAGAACTGACATGTATCAGTCAGGGTCTCGAAGCCCACCATCCGTGGATTCTTATGAACGGCATTACAATGAAAGATCTAGTCCTGGTGGAAGAGGTGATGATAAAAATAACAGATATGGTTATGATGAAAGAAGAAGCCCAGGGCATGATCAAGAAGGTCGACAGTATAATGATTACAGGACAAGTCCTTCTCATCCTGAGGTAATTAACAATTGGCGTTGGGAAGATAGATTTGGAAATGGAAGAAGGGTTGAAGACCGTGTAACATCTGAAGGAGATACAAAGCTTGAAGGCAGATCACCCGGGCGCCTGAAGGATCCAGGGGCATCTAGTCCCCCTATTGTACGGCCAGTTAGAGAAATTTTAGGAGATAATGTAGTGCCTCTCCGCATAAGTGAACCTCCAAAAGCCAATGTGGTGAGGACTGCCGATTGGGCTGCTCAGACTATATTCCATTCACCTTCTTATGACTCCTCAAACCTTTCATACATTACACCTAGGAGCACTTTCTGTGGTTATCTTTTACCCTAAAAATCATTTCATACTTTTACATGATCATCAATCATCAATCAATTAATTTTTTCAAGTTGTGACAAAATTATCTTTTGTTCAAAATCTCATATTCTATGGTTTTTGTATTGTCTAATTTCCTTTCTCGTGCTAGTTTTAAGCTTACATTCTTCATAAAAATCTATTCTGTCTTCTAAGATTCAAAGTTGACAAGAATTGACCTGGAGACTGAACCAAGTACGTTATTTGGGTTTATTGTTAGCTAGAGAATGGGTCAAATTTGGACAAGTCAAATTGCTTCACTTATAAGACTTTAAGTCTAGGTCTAGTCTCCAGGACCCCATAAGATCCTCTGGGGAATTTACTTATATTCATTTAATGATGAAATTCTTTTTCTTGAATGCTTTGTCAGTCATTTTGGTGATGGCAGTTGTTGGCAATACTTTGCGCACACTTTTGCTTGTGCCTGTGATCATTTATTTCTTGCATGAGATAATGAAATTAATTTTGGTTCAAAGCCTAATGAACTTGAAAGTCTTGAGGAACGGTTTAATGCTACTCATATGGTACTCTGCATTATCTTTTTGTTGTGTGTTGTTTGCTGTTCTATATACATCTGGTTTGTTGGTTCTTAGCCTCAATCTTTGAGGAAAGCAGGAACAATTGCTAAACATGGAAAAACTCAAGAACTATGAGAAGGTCAAGGGCTAACAATGTATCTTGACTCTGATTGATTAGAGTGAACTATTGTATAAATGATAAATGGGTCTGAAGAGGGATTCTTCTGCTGCCTTTTAGAAATTTCCTTTCTACATATAAATGTATCTGAATAATATATATATATATATTATTTATTTATTTTTTTCCATTTCAACCTTTTCAGAAAAACATTCATCTATTTTGGTTCTTCTAGTTTCTTAATGATGAAAATATCTAGTGCATACATTGTACAACTATTTTTTGTTCCTCAAATTTGATTTTGCTTGTTATTTTAGTAACAATTTGCTTTTTCTTCACTTGTGATTGTTCAAACTTTATATTTGCTCTAGCCAGTCATCCTGAAGCATATGCTTCTTCCTAGACCACAATACTCGAGCAAATTCATGTGAACTAAATGTACATTTCATCTACATTTCAGGAGGTGTTCTAGAATTCCTGCAATTTTTTGTTTGACAAATTCTCTTATCCCCATGTTATTGGGATTTACTTGACATAAGGTTGTGGGATGGAAAACTGTCTTACAGTGTAGTTGCATTTGATTACAGAGAACTGCATCTTCTAGCAGTTTGGGATCCACCAATGGTAATCCAGTGGAAGTTAAATTGGAAACTGCTGGAAGTTTAATTGACTTCGATGATCCTGAACCTCCTGTTACTACATCAGTTCCACAAGCACAGCAAACCATGCCTCAGTCTACTGCTCCGCCATCAACTACTATCAATGACAATAATTGGGCCTCTTTTGATAATGCTCCTCAGGTTAAAGTATCCCATGCTCCCTCAAATGCAAATCCACTGGAATCTGTTCTCTCGCAGTTATCATTTCCAGCATCTGTTGCTGGTCAATCTTCAGGAATACCAAGTAGTTCTGGTGCTCCAGTGGTCACTATGTCTGCAGGCAATGTGGCCGCTTTGCCAACCATTGGTGCCTCGCCTGTGTTGCCTGCAGGAAACGCATCTATGTTGCTCTTCAATGCTCATACTCCTGTAGCTGCACCAGTTAGGAGTTTGTCAACGTTGCATCCTATTGATGTTTCAGTAGCTGCCCCGGGATTGGCACCTACAATGCCTGCCTATGGCAGTAATTCATTTGTCAGAGTTACCGAAACAGGACAATTGCCTGTTGTGCAGCATCAGCAACCTTCTCTGTTCCCTGCTTCCATCGATCAGTCTACTGTTCAGCATTCTGCACGGCTTGATGGAGCTTCAGGCAGTCAGGTAAGATATCTTTGATGCTGTTAAAAAGCTATTCCCACTGCTTCAGGATCTTACCATTCAAAGGTGGTGCTACCAAAAATTGTCTTGCAAAGGTCAAATCTTAGTGATTTGCTCACTTCTTGACTCTTTCTGACAGCCTTGGAATTTGCCACTGGCTCCAAATATGTATGCTAGTATACAGTCTATGGGAGCACCTCAAGTCATCTCAAAACCCAGTACAGGACTGATTTCTACTGGTGCATCACAACCTCTAGCTGTTGAAAAATCCAGTGGAAGAAAAGAACTGCCTGCAGTAGTTTTCTTACTTGTTCATGATTTATTGTGTGCCATCCCTGCTGCACTCATTATGCATCTTACACAAACCCTGAAATATCTGCAGGACCTATTTACAGCAACCTATTCAGCTTTTGGTGCACCAATTCCAGTATGGCATACTGGTGTGCACCGTGGCATGGGGTTCCCTATGCAATACAATAATGCTGCAGTGGTATGCTCATCCACTCCAATATAATAAATATATGAGCTTGTTCTGTTCTGAAGGCTTATGTGTACCATTTATTGCCAAGTTTTTGCTGCTGTTCTTCAGCAGTATAACTGTATCTGTTTATTGCAGCCAATGTCAAATGTTCTCCAGCAACCGAAGTCAACAAACCCATTTGATGTTAATGAATCACAGGTAGCTCAAGCGCAAAATGTACGTCATGGATACATTTGAATTTAAGCTCATTAGTGTGACTTTTTGGGTTCTTTTTTATTGAATCCTTCTGCCATGACAGAATTGTGAAAGTTAGCTTGGTACACTTGACCTGAATGTTTGCCAAAGCCATGAATATACATATTTTTATGATTTGCCTTTTTGTTTGCTGGTAATGATTGCACTGGTGGAAACAGTAATGAAATGCTCAGTGAATTTTCTGACACTTAACTTGCCTTATTCAGGGGAGCAAATAAGTTAAAAAGAGTAATTTGTTTGGTCCACTGGATTAACATTTAAGAATGAAAGGAGCACATGAGTATTGACTGGAACAAGTTAAAACTCCATTGATTTGTGCTTTTTCGGCTTTGTTGCAAGCTGACATGGCATATGTTGCTTGTGGTGTGGTGCAGTTTCCTTCCATGGCAAGCTTGGATGGCGCTTTACCAAGTGTGTCTTCTTCTTCAGGGTTACAGCATGCTTCCAGTCTTGGTACTCCCTCGCCAGCATGGGTTTCATCCCAGTTATCTTATAGAACAGCATTGCCTTCTCACTCACAACATTATGCATCAGCTATGCCACCAGGTAAAATCACACCTTTTGTTTTCCCAGTCCTTTATTTCTTTTCCTTCATTGTGCTTACTCTTAACTCACTTGTTTAATTCTGCTGTGGAAATCTCAGGGGCATATATGATGGCACAAGTGCCGAGTAGCATTCCACTATCCAGGTACATACTCAAATTTACTCAATAGTGAAACGCCCTTTTCTAGTAAACAAATAAAGCCCAACTGTTTAGATTCTTAATTATATGCTTGCTGTTACTTACTGGAATTTTAACTGTTCTTTTTCTTCATTTAACTCATTTTATTCCACAAAACCAGATAGAAGTCGAGCTTTACTCTTATTTCCTCATTTTGCCTCCATTGACTGACTAGGTGGTTGGTTGGAACTCTGCAGCTAGATGATAAATTTATTGGCAGATTCATATATTACCCGTATTGCTGCTTACTGAGATTGTAACACTTTTATTTTATCTTTTAATGATCCAGGCCCCAAGCAATGGGGGGCTTAGGCCATTCGGTAGCTGCTTTTGGTGCCAGGAGCATGGATCAACAGATGTCTGGTAGACCATCGACCCCTCCAGCCCAACAGCCTTTCTCTTCGGCCGGAGGTAACCCTTTTGGGTGAAGGAAGCGGAATACTCTTTGACATAATTTTAGCAAAAGTATGAACTTGTTGCTTCCTGCCATATTTGCTGGGTTGAATTTCATATCTTATTTAAGTCCAGCCAAAGTAAAGATTGGCCGTGCTTATTTTGAGCGTAAAGGGTTGTCCAGATCAGCTGTGGAAGATTGATCACAAAGAAAGAGCTGCTGATGTATAAGTTTTAAAGGTTAGACACCACGTTGGGGATCTAGGTATATGTTTATTTGCCTGTGGTCATATTGTCATTTGAATCATCGATTTGTCGATATGTGTGCCTTCTGCCATCCCTGGAACCTGTAGCCTGTTTTTCTTTTCTCTTTTCTTTTTTCCCCTTTCCTTCTTTTCCCAGAAGTTGTATTGTTTAATTTCCTATTTCTTTTTGATGTATGATTTTGCAATCTCTTCATTTTTTTTGGGGTGAGTGTGTCTTTCGAGTCTGTGAAAAGGGTATGGAAAAATTAGTACAGTTGAGAGATGTGCAATGCAAATATTCTTGAACAAGGAATGTAGTCAGTTTCCGTCGGTTTTGTTGTATGTAGTCTACAAAGGTCGATGTCTTCCCTTCTCTTGATATTTGGATGGTCAAGAAAGTGAGGAATTTTCCCAAGTTACTATTGTACTAAAACGTAAGTAAATAAACTGAGGACACTTTGCATGCATAAAAATTCAAGCTTTCTACTGTCGTTTGAGGGCTAGTTGACTCAATCTTATTACCAAAAAAGAGCTAAAATTTCTAGCATGCATTGAATGGACTCGTTCTTTTCTGGGGAAATATTGGTATTTGATACAACTAATGTGCAAGTGCGATCAGCTTGAAACAAAAACTGATGGCGCATGTACCTGTGTGGAAAAGTTGAAGAAAGGTGAAAAAATAAAAAATCTATGCCTATAATCAAATCGCAGAATAATCTGCCAAGTTGCAGTTAAAACTTGACGGAAATTCTAATGGAAACAGAATTCAGAATTTCAGCCCAAGAACCCTAAGCTCCTCTAAAGTCATCAACATGTGTGTGTGATAAACAAAAGAATTTTATATACCAGCATAGCAGGGCAATAAGTCACGGAATTAGCTGGTCACGACGCTTGTCCTCCTCATTAGTATACAAACCAAGAACAAAATCCAAAAGCCCTGCTCTTGTCTGAAGGTCATAGGATTTTATGGCTTACCAATCATAATCTAAATTTCATTCCAACAATCGGAATTTCTGTTCTATCAAAAACACAAATACCACTTGTGTGTGTGTTTCTATAGGTAGTTTGGTGTAATCGTGAAAAGTAAAGAGGTAGACAATAAATTATGTGAACCAAAAAAAAAAAAAAAAAGAAGATAATAAAGAATTTTTTTTTTTTTTTTGGTTACTAAAACTCGAATACGAATTTAGAAGTTCCAACAAAGTGTCAACCAGATGTCCCAGAAGCACAGTACCCTTCTTCTCCTTTTCGGGTTTTCCGGACATGGACTTCTTATTTGGGCCGAAGACAGAAGCTCCGCAAAGCTCCATTCGATTCGCCCTAATGAGTGTCAAAAGCGCAGAGAACAAAGGCCTTTCATAGTGATCCGTTTATAGTGGGTCTTGGACAGATATGGGTATTTGGAGCCGGGTCGAAGAAAATATTCAAGAATTGATCTACGAACGCAGACCGGCGGCACAAAGCCCAAAATTTTTGGCTCTCCTCCTCCTCCTCCTCCGCCTCCACCTCCACCTCCTCGATACCTTATTGTAACATTGGGCGTCCACTAAAGTCTCGATATCTAAATTTTGTTGAGATTGCATATACCGTCGGAATGAAGTTTCTGAATTGGTATGTGAAGATAGCTGTTGGGTCTGCTTTCATTGGCGCTTCCATGGAGTTTTTCATGATCCAAACAGGCTTCTGTGTGAGAACTCTCCTTATTTATCCCTTTGCTTTCAATAATTAATCTTATTGTTCTTCTTCATATACATATATTTTTTTTTCTCCTTTCATATGATTTTGCTTTTACTTTCCTATTTTGTACTTATTGTCATGTGTGATACACACACACACACACACACACACGAAATTGCTTATTTCTGTGACCTCTCTGACTGGTTAGCTTTGGAGGGTATTTATGGTATTGGCACTTATTTGATTGACTTGGTCAGGTCTGGAAGTTCCTTTTTGTTTCTTGATTGTTGCGAGCAATTTGCCCTTGATTTTTTATTATAATTGGCTGGGTTTTGTGCAGATGATAAAGTGACTGTTTTGGAGTCAGAGAAGCGAGCTTGGGAGACCTCTCCAGAAGGACAGGCGATCCTGGAAGCTCTAAATCCTTGGAGGGAGCATGATTCTGGGGCAAGAAAAAATGCCTGATCTTAGTGTTCTTAGCTCAGAGGCTTTTCTTCACACAAGGTTCGTTTTGTGATGGTTGATCAATATCAAGGGACCTGCAACAATGCCATTTCTAGATTAAACTCACAACCTCGGCAACTGAAGCTTGTTGGAGTTAATTTGCGTGCTTATCTGTGTTAAGATAATTGCACTTTTGGAATTGATTTGTCTACTGAACTCTCTCCCTCGGTCAGCTTTGCTAATTTTCAGCTGGCCCTTGGTTAGAGCCCTCAATTGTCTTTTGGCAATTCAGCTTGTGCGAAAGAAGATACCAAGACACTTTGTATGAAGGCCCGGAAGTCTGTTCAATTTAGTTCTGAAACCCACTTGCCTTATGCATATGCTTGGCTAGGATCATCATCTTATGATGATCATAGATTAAGCCTGGTGGGATTTTTACGAGATCATAGATGATCATCGGCTTATAATCATAGATGATCATCGGCTTATAATACATTGCGGCATTGCATTTTTTATCGTTAATGTTTTAGCAATCCTAGAAACATGACGATCTCTGCAGCAAAATCCTGAGACAGATGCAATGGGCCAATGATCCAATTGGCCTTAAGATAGACGAAGAACAGTGAGGATTTTTGTATTCCATCGGGCCTCTGATTTAATGGGCGTTTTGAATGACAAAGAAGAGGCCATTTCCGTGTCGGATGATGAATTAACCAAATACTAAACATGGGTCTCAAACGTACAATATGGGTCATGGGCCGTAGTGGGGCTTCTGCCTGTCGAGTTCTCTCTTGGGAGAATTCCGTACTTGGGCTTAACTTGCCGGTCCGCCCACAGCTATAAAGCATGAAGATGAGCGGACTTGATTCTCCTCTGCCTTTGGGCTATGTGTGTCTAATGTCTAAGGAGTTTCTTCCCAGAATGGACTCATAACACACGTTCAAATTATCCCCTCCCTTCTTAATAAGCAGCACTGCAATGTGCTCTTTACCGCTTTTAAGTTTCCATTACTTATAATACCGTGTCTGTAGGCACGCTGATGAAGTCAAATGACCTTTTTTTTATTGGTTTTTGGGTTAAGGGGTTGAATGCCGGTCACAAGAGCTCAACCAACCCTGGGATTAACAATGATATTTTTGGCAAAAGTAAATGGAAATATCTAAACCACGTCATCATCTCCATTTAATCGATTGATGTGTAAAGAACAAGTAGACAAATGCGTAATAAAAGCTCAACCAATAAGACGGCAATTAAAAGGCCATTTGCAATCTTTATGCCTATGATTAAGAGGACGCACATGAATTAGTTACTTGACCTACCCACATTCCTGTTTATGCTTTAAACCCTTCCATGTGGCAGCTGCGGATCCATTTGTATGCGTATACACGTCTTCTTTACTTCCGGACGCTAATCTGGGAAATAGAACCGAATTAGTTGTTGGGAGAAGTGCAGAATATTCCAAAATTATGAGGGATTTGGTGGAGAAATCTCCCGTTAGTTAAAAGGGTTTTCCACATTTGTTAATCCTGTTTCGTTTTTACTCGTCACGTCCCGATGGGTCAAATGTCATGAGCATCACTCGAAGACATGCCATTAATATATTTGGACCTCATCACAACCAGTCTCTGGAGCCATAATTAAATGATAGTTATGTCGTTGAAGTAATGAAATTGGCCGAGCAACTTGCGTGATTTTAAATAAAATGTGCACTATTTGACAGGAGAAGCCCTAACGGCCCATGTGAACATTATCCAGGTAGGCCCTTTTTTATTGATATCACCATCCTGTTGCAGGACACATTTGCATCTTTATCATTCGTATGATAACAGAAAGACGAGTACAAGCTAATTGGGTTGTTTCTCTTTTCAACTTCGACGAAATGGTGGCAACAAATAAATTATACCCCCAGTAAATATAATCAGCAACGCTTGAATTAACGCTAATATTATGGCATATGGCCAACGGTGTAAATGAATATGCCGACGTTATGGGAAGAGATGGAAATTCAGCTACGTTATGATTCCGTCCTTTCACAAGATTACCAATGGTCGCATGCCCAACCTAATCATGCCATTTGTCACTCCCTTTAATGGCTTCCTTTTCGGTTTCTCATCATTTTCTTTCGGTTTGGAAGTAGAGAAATTCATTTATGACATTCATTCACCATTCTAGCGAAGCTGGTGGATACAAACCACAAGAAGTGCACAGCACACCAAGGAAACCGATGAATCCATATAATACACGTATCTTAAAAATGCAGCTCTCTCTTTTTCTTCTTTCCCTTGTTTTCATTCTCTCCTTTTTATTGGTCTTTTTCATGAATGGAAAAACTCAAAGCCTCTAACCTTCTGTACACGTGGAATATATTTCCCGGGGAGATGAATAAGAAAGCCCAATTTCGTGCAAAAAGCACTGGTTACGCACATGCACTTGTGCATAGTGCCGGACAAGATCATGAAAGCAACCCTTGTCCAAATATTCAAAGGTAAAGTAGTTAACCGTAGGAGCTCACTGTATTTTTTTGGCAGAAAACCAATGAAAATGTTGGTCTTAATCAATATGACTGGGGAAAAAAATTCCGTGCTTACCAATGGGAATTGTGTGAGATGGGGTCTACGGTGATGTGGTAGTGCCTGGCTATTGTGCTTTGACATATTGGTGGATCTTTATATTGCGTGGCCTTTTGCTACTCAAATATTTGTGGTGGCCATCCAATGGTGAGAACCGTGTTTTTATATCTTCAGGCTTATTTAAGTTGCCTGCCAGCTGCTTGGCAGAGGCCGGTGAGGGAAAGAAGTCTAAAAACTGGAATTAATTAAAGTGGGGAAGCATGAACGAGTTAATTTTGCAGCTTTTTGCAAGAAATGCGCAAAAGAGCAAATAAAGTTCTCAAGAGTTTCCATTGAGGATTTCCTATTGGATCGTAGCTTTTTATGCTTTTCACGCGCAAAGAGAAAGCAATCAACATTCCAAAACCCATTTGATATGACAAATCTCAGATAATCTTTAATTGGGCGATGGGATTGCCCATTTGGTTCCCACCCCAACACCTCAATTAAATCCAACAGCCTTCCCACCCCAACATCTCAATCAAATCCTACAGCCTCAGTCAGACAATTTTCAATTGGAAGTTGGGATTTTTCCCATTTGGTTCCCACCCCAACATCTCAATTAAATCCTACAGCATCAGTCAGACAATCTTTAATTGGGAGTTGGGATTTGCCCATTTGGTTCCCACCCCAACATCTCAATTAAACCTACAGCATCAGTCGTTTAAGTCCTAATTAAAAGATGCTCACAGTGCCTGATCACGTTGTATTATATCATAACCCAATTCTCAAAAAAATTGGTTCCCAGTTACGAGAATAAAGAACCAGTCAAAATACAAATGTATCACGAACCGTCAATTGATCTTTTTGATAGACAGAAGACAACTGCAGATTGCAACCTTCAACCAACAAGCAGAGAAGGGGGAAAGAAAAAAAGAAAAAGGAAAAGAAAAGAGCAGAACATGCTCATACTATAATTTAAAAACTAAAGAAGAGATAAAAAGAAACAAATCGTATGATATAAAGAAAGAAGAGATAAAAGCAAAGTAATAACAATAGAAAAAGAAAAAGAAAATAAAAAGAAAAAAAAAAGCAGAAACGAGCAGTCCTGCTTTATGGTCTCCATTGCATTCCTATACATGCAAATTTCCTCTGCAACCTACACTTTTTTTTTTTTTTTTGGAGACTCGGTCTTTTTTTTTTATTTTTAATAACTCAAATATTCCAGAATAATTCAAGTAAAATATGGAGACACTTCCTCCTCTTACCTCTCTTTTCAGCACTTCACTTACTCTGCTTCCATTAAACGATGCGAATAATGCAACCGCTGGAAGACGAACATTGAAATCCTTTCCAATCTTTTTTTTTTCTTTCCCATATTTCGTTTCTCTCATGAGCGATGAGAAGAGCCCATGAGAAAAAAGCACTAATGATAATTGTGAAAATGAAGTTTGGTTTTTTGCCGAGGGTTAGAGGACAATTCTCAAAAGAATCAATAATAGGGTGGTGGTGGAGGTGAAGCGTATGGAACCGCCCCGATGGGCGGCAATGGCCCCTCATAGACTGGAGCTGGAGGAGGCGGACTTCCATAAAATACAGGAGGCGGCGGCGATGGAGACGGTGGCGGAGGTGACTCATAAATATAGGGCGGTGGTGGTGGTGATGGTGACGGTGGAGGCTTGTAAGGTGTTGTAGGTGGAGGCGGTGATGGCGATGGTGGAGGTGGCGAGTATTCCACACATGGCGGTGGGGGAGGTGAACAAGCTGGGGGAGGCGGAGAATGGACGGGAGGTGGAGGCGGTGGTGACAAATAAGGATAAACGGGTGGAGGAGGTGAATGGGGTGGCGGAGGTGGCGAGTGCGGTGGAGGTGGAGGCGGTGGGGAGCTATAATAGTAAGGGGCTGGTGGTGGAGGATAGAATAATGGAGGTGGAGGTGGTGGAGGATTTGGCGGTGGCGGTGGAGGTGAACTTACACATGGAGGTAAGGGCGGAGGTAATGTTGGTGGCGGAGGGGATGGATATGAAGGTGCAGGTGAGGGTGGTGGAGGCGGGGAAGGCGATGGTGGTGGTGGAGGGGGAGAGGACACTGGTGGTGGGGGCGGAGGTGAATATACTGGCGGTGGTGGGGGAGGGGGAGAGGGCACTGGCGGTGGCGGGGGCGGAGGTGAATATACTGGTGGCGGGGGCGGAGGTGGAGGTGGAGGTGGAGGTGGAGGTGGCGGGGGCGGAGGTGGAGGTGGAGGTGGCGGCGGAGAATAAACTGGAGGCGGAGGAGGAGGTGAAAGGAGCGGTGAAGGAGGGGGCGGCGGTGGTGATTGTGGAACAGAAACCGGAGGAGGAGGAGGCCGGGAAGGAACAAAAGGTTTACATCCAAAGGAGTTGCAATCCACACGGGGACGAGACAAGAACGCCTTACACTGCTGGGGAGATCTCTGCAAAGGCCTGGCCGGCAAGCAATTCCTTCTGTCATCGAACGCCGGGAGGCTCAGGCACACCGGCGGCTCTCCTGTGAAGAAGTTATAAGAATACGTGAAGTTCTCCAAATTAGGCAACTTACAAATGCTGGCGGGAATGCTCCCAGTGAGCAGGTTATGAGCCACATCCAGCTGCTCCAGACTAACCATCTTTCCAATTGTGTCCGGCAATGGTCCCATCAACTGATTAAAGCTAACATCGAAAACAGTCACATTCTTCAGCAAACCAATCTCCGGCGGCAAGCAGGATCTAAGCCCATTGTTCATCAGTATGATCTCGTTCAGATTTGACATGTTACCCAAACTTGATGGCACGCATCCTTTGAAGTTGTTGTTGGACAACACTATAACTGACACCGGTGAGTTACCGAAATTGTCCGGCAGCGCGAACCTGAACCTGTTGTGGTTGATAAAGATTGCATCCAAGGGTTTATCAAACAGCTCTTTTGGTACAGGGCCCTCGAATTCGTTGAACCTTAGATCCAAATACTTGAGCATTGGCAGCCCCAGCACCACTCTTGGGAACTTCCCAGCAAACCTGTTGTTACTAAGATCCAGTTCGTACAGTATCTTCAAATTCTTAAACTTTTGAGGTACAGTTCCACAGAACCTGTTGGAATTGATGTGAAACAATGAGAGATCAGTGAGCAAACCAAGCTCCTCCGGCAAGTACGCCGCGATATCGCCGTGGTTCAGGTCAATGCCGGCGACGGTTCGGATACTGCTGTTGTCGGGAGCCGGAGCACAGAAAACCCCCGTATAGTTGCATACACCAGATCCCACCCAATTCCCAGTAAGATTGAAAGGATCAGAGAGAACGGCCTGTTTCAAAGCTTGCAATGCTATGTAGGCATTTCTAAGCCTCAAATTTTCGAACCGTAGAGATGTATCTACCGTCACTTCCTCTCCTCTCTCGCAGTTCTCGTCTTTGTAGTAGAGGAGTTGACGATTCTTGATGTACTGAACTTCAGCATCAGTGAGTCGTCCATGGGTGGAGAAAGTTGGGATCTTTTCATCTGTAGCAGCACAAGCGCACACAACTGTGGCAAGAAAGAAGGCAATGAGGAACGAGGGACGGGGAAAGAAAAGGGTTTTCCTCCTCATCTCACACCAGACATCTGACTTGCCCAATGCCACTTTTTCTGTTTCTTTCTTGGCTTTAGGATCGGCGAGAAAATAGGGGTTTTGTTGGAAGAATGCTGTTGTTCAGTTTGAGATCTCAGGCAGAAATGTACAGAGAGAGAGAGAGAGAGAGAGAGAGAGAGATGGGCTCGTGAGTGTGTGTGTGTGTGTGCGCGCGCGTGTGTGGAGAGGAATTGGCGTTTGGCTTGGGCTTGGGGAGAGAGAAATGGAGGAGAAGGGGAGGGTTCCTCTAGGGACTTTGGAAATGGGTGTGAAGATGAGCGAGAGAAATAGTACACCAAACGGACAGCTAAATCACAGCTCAAAGGCCACCAGATTCTTTCGCTTGTTTTTATTCCTTTTTAGTTTTTCCTCATTCCCCTATTAGTCAATAATCTACCCTCGGGCCACATATTAAATAATATATGCCAAAGGGTCTGCTTTTTCTCTCTCTCTCTCCCCCCCGTCTGTCTTACATATGGAAATTGGAAAGGTTCCTTTATTCTTTTTCTTTTTCTTTTTTTTTTCCTCTTTTTAATTTCATTCCCAATCAATATCCCAGCCCCCGTTAGTCACGTTGCATTATCGATTATTTTTGTCTTGTACCTTCGTCTTAGAAGTCCAATTGCCATAAAATTCCTTAGGAGCCAGCCGTAGACTTGAAACAAACGCATAATCGCACTGGAGGGATTGTAATTATCTAAAATTTTGGAATTGTTAGAACTCCAAAAACAAGAGATCTGTAAATGAGACGGCCGGTGGTAATCCAACCCCCGCTGGAAGAGTTGACCAGTAGGACAATTGGTAAAAATTAAAAGGACAAAAAATAAAAATCGATTAATAAATTTTAATTTAATGATATTAAAATCGTTAATAATGTCGAGAGTTCGAGTTTTATTCCACTCGAAGTACAAGGGACAGGGTTGGCCGATTGCCGGTGATGTGTCACGAGATGGACGTGAAATTTACACGAGACTTGGGTAAGTCTAATGGCCGGTAAATATACAAGGGACTCGACAAAAGCGCGAATCCACCGTGGTGGTGGTGGTGGGCCGGAGGTAGAGCAGGCGGAGGAGGTGTTTTTGTTCTCTTTAGGTGCCCCATTGTCAAATCAAGGTAACTCTGGACCTAAATGAACTGCCACTAACGTTTTGTTCAATGACGTCTATGTCCTTTGTGGCGTTTTCTCTCCCAAACTCGGGTTTGAGCCGGCCCACTCGGTCTGTTACTTTTCGTCGGAAATTACCACTTTTTACTTCAAATATTTGGAATTGAGAGGGAAAATTTGTTTAGTCTACCGAGATACACCTGATCAGTTAATGCTGTTCTCCGTGCAATGTCATTTAAATATCTATGTACTCGCTTAGAACACAGTCAATTTAATCAATTCGGTAATTTCCTGTTGCATTTTTTTCTCATACCATTATCCGGGAAAATTTATTCAATTCAGCATTTTTTTTCCTTAAAAAATAGTGGCATTTTCTCAATTTGGGTTTTTTTTTTTTTTTGAGTCCTGATGCCGATGACAACCATGCATCCAATGTGTGAAAAAAAAAAAAAAAAGGTCATCAAGCACAAGGTACCATGATTCCCTTTTTTTTTTTTTTTTTAATCTTCGCATCTATCTTTTTTATTATAACCAAACATGTCATCTGTAAATATGTGCTATATTCTGATATCGATCGTGTAGTGAAATTTGAAAGTAATCCCAAAATCAAAAGTTCAAATATAGTCATTGGGATGTGATATTTCCAACGGTCGCTGAATGTGAACAGAGTCTTGACTGTAAACTACCCAAAAAGAGAAAAAAGCTAGCCCAGGGGAGGTAAGACTCCAAAAGCATCGAATTTGATTGGAAATTTATAAGCCGGCGTTGTATTTCATTGTTCCACTCTCTAAATTTAGAACAAGGAAAAAGAACAACAGAACTATGGGACTTTCCAAAGCGACCATAGATAGGAAGCCCTGTCCCATGGAAGCTGCCATTAATAAAAAGGTCAATAGATGGCGCCTCTCGTGTTTGACATTACTCGATAATATAGAATATTAACTGGCACAACAATTGTCATTTCTTCGTGCTGAAAATTTTCACCCGAAAAAAAACAAAACAAAAAAAAAGAATAACAACAAACTCAATTAACCAATTTGTCAACAAAGGTTAATTTGTTTGAGTTTCGATGGTATCCACAACCACAAGCTTAAATGTTGCCACAATTCGTGTGAACCTTTTTTTCTTCGTGCGACCATTGTCATTGCGGCCTCACCCCCTAATTTCCAGGGGCCATGTGATTCTTTTTTTCTTATTTATTTATTTAACAAAGATTTGGTAAAAAACTTATTGTTGGGTTTAATTTTTAAGGACCATTTTCAGTCATTATAAATTCGAATTAGCTGCACCAAACCCACAAATATAGAATGGAATTATCGTTCTTATTCTACTTTTTAGTCTGCTATCATACTTTATTTTCTCGGCAAAGAAAGGAAAATATAAAATATATACATACGATAATTGCGGGACTCTTGGGGTTGTTTTGCAAGTTATTATGATATTAGAGTATGGTTGGGCTTGAGTCAATTTGTTTTGGTTATATGATTACTTGTGTCATGTTCCACTTAGAGTTCCAAACTTCCCTTACATTATTAATAAGCATTAAAATAAATTCATTGAATTTTAGAGTTTGGTCTCTCTCATGGCTACCATTGCATAGATTTTATACATATTATGATCTTTTACAATTTTTTTTTACTATTACGCCAATACTTAAAAATAGTAAAATTCTTTTCGTTAGATATCTCTCTAAACTTAGCAAATAAGATGATTTTTGCCCTTTATTTGTTAAATCATATGTATAATTTACCTACACATCTCATCTATACGCCATTCTCCCTCACCTCATTTTTATTGTATTTTTTTATTCACTTAAATATAAGAATCTCAACATTAAATTTATACTCAATACCTTTTAATCATTTTTTATTTTATAAGTATTAATCTTAATTATTCTAGAGTTCAGTATCTACAATTTGATAATCGTCACCAATTATAATCATAAAAACCCAAGTTAAAACTTAAGCTTTGGAGATAAGATTTTGTAAATCTTGTTACCACCAACTAGTATCAGCTCCAATTGAAAATCTTTATGTTGCACTCGCCCATCTAATTGAAAGTTATGCCAGTACACTTGAATTTGAAAAATTATGATTTAGAATGTTAAGTTTTACTGTAAATTGTCGAGAATACCTCCTCCATATATATATATCGGTATAACATCGTTATCACTTCAACATATGTTAATGCTGAATTAGTGGTAAATTATTAATTCAGTCGATGGGGTGAGCAACGCAAGAATATCCTAAACGGCCCAAAAAACACCGAGTTTGGTTTATTGCCACTTTTTGCCTGAATTATCTTTACGAGGGGCTTCGGTTTTCACACATGCAACCTGCCAGGCTCCTTTTGTTTTGTTTTTTTTTTTTTTTTTTAACGCAATCGTTTCTTTTTCCATGTCATTTTTGCTTAGAATTTACATAATATCATTCTTCTTTACCTGCTTTTGTAAAGATAAGAAAGAAATTAACATTCATGCACATAAGTTTCTGCTTTAAAATAAATTCAACTACAGATCAGTTCTTGATTATGTTAAATTATTTTTTACCCCTTCTAGATGTAGTGGTGAAAATACCTTGACAACACGTTCCTCTTGTCGTTGGAAGATTGTTCAACATAGAGGCCAATGGGTTAAGCCATAACATGAAGACTTACGGATTTTAGCACACTCAACAACAAATTTTAAGAAAATCAAAAAAAAAAAAAAGAAAATTGTCCATCAACACAATAGACGAGAGCCATCCTCATTTTAAAAAAGGCCCCACATTTCATATTTAGACGAGAATTGTTTCTACGATGTCTCTTTGTTAAAACTTATTTGCGAGCTTCGGAGCTCATGCAATCTGCCCATGAAAATGAGTGAATTCAAACTAGAGATTCAATAGCTCAGACGCGTTGAGCTTGGACCGTAAGAGACGCAATTGTTCAAATTTGGCCTTTTTCTTTTTGTTTTTTTTTTTACGTTAGACACGCGAAATTTCAGTGTCGGTAATAAAAGAAAACGGTAATTGAAGCAGTGATTGGATCAATGGATGAGACAGACCAACGTAATGAATCGATCAATAAACGTTACTTTAATAATGACACATTCAAAGGAAAAAACGAAAAAAAAAAAAAAGAAAGGAAAAAAAATAGAGTCCCTACCGACTTTAAGATATATTCGACATATCACTGTATTTTTTATGTGTCTGTATCAAACGGGCGGCATCTGACAATGAAGAAGATGTGAACATGAGATAGATTTAGCATAACGCCGGGGTGGGACCTATCATCAAAAGCGTCCGACGAACGAAGACGGCATCACGCAAGCTTTATGAGAGCCTTTGGGTCCCACGCGTCACGTCCTGCACGGCTGGATCGTCGGCGTTTCATAAGGGTCCCACTATCGTGTGGTTCACCGCGTCCACTAATGACTATAATGCTGCGGCCACCTCCTTCCGTCACACCGTCAACACGGGAATCGGAACTGAAGTCTTTGACCCTTTTACCAAAATGCCCATCCTTGCGTAAACGCGTTTCTGCCATAACCCAATTGGCCAATTGCCACTGTCTTTTTCGGTTTGGCTGCTGCCGTGTGTTCCGTTGGAGATGACGTTAACAGCTGCTGGTCACACCTTTTTAGTGGTCAAAGGTCCACAATGCCCTGTACAACAAATTCATTTTTTTCCCTTCTGGATAACATAAGTGACCAGAAATTCCAGGGTTAATGGTGTAAAAGCGAAGCCAATTGTAGCCGCACCCAATTTTTCAAAAGTTAAAGGAAAGAAAAAAAAAAAGAAAGAAAGGGCTGCGAAGAGACAAGAAAAGAAGATGAGGATGATTAGCTCGACAAATTCGAAGAAGTCAACTAGACCCACTAATTTAATGGATGTATGTATCAATTTAAAGATGGCTTCTCCTCCTCGTAATTGCTTGCACAATGGTTAGAGGCATTGGGACTATCGACCATACAAACATGTTAGATTTGCTGAGAATTAAAAAAAAAATAAAAGATATGTTGTAGTTTTTTTTAAAAAAATTTTTTTTTAACTCAAGTTGTCAAAAGTTCTGCTGTGGGAGCTAAAAATAGGGAATTTTGGTGCTCACCATCAATGTCTCGTGGTTGTAGAATATTAATTACATGGGACTTCCCGGGCCCGGCAACTTACTCCACCACTTTCTTTCGCTAAAATACATGCAAGAGATAAATTATTATTTATTGTTTAATGTAAATGGAAAATGGAAAAAAAATAAAAGCTATAAAAACGACAACCGGGCAAATGAGAGAAGGCCTCGCGGGAAACCTAAGGCACGCAAGACAGCATATGGCAACAAATGCCAGCCGGCACTGCCAGCTGTAGACCTTATTTGACCGTATGTTTACGATCGAGAGAGTCCACATCACTGGTTTTTTATTTTTTTTATTTTTTTTGGTTAATATTTCTCTTTCACCGATATATTCATCGATCAAATGCTTAGTGGGGGGGGGGGCCCTTCCAACTTGCGCTAGTAAGGGACCCGTCGGAAGCAAAAGACTCTCTGAGCCTCTAGTCTCGTTGACTAATCAAATTCCGAGTTGTCGCCGCCAATGTTGGTAAAATCATTACGAGTCGATTGAGAGAGAGCGAAGGCTTTCCCAATTTCGTATGTCACGAACTACCGAACTTTAGTTGAAAAAAGATAAGAAGACGCGGTATCTATTGACAGAGTGAATAATAGTGTGATTTAAATTATTCGTTTTAAATGTAAAACTTAAATAATTATAATAATTAATAATTTAAATTAATTTTTTTAATTGCATCATGAGTATTAATCTTGTGTTCTCCCATTAAAGTCCTTTTAGTTGGGCTCAAATGTTTAATTTTTTATTCATTTATTTATTTTAATGCCCCATGCATTAAAATTACATAATACAAAAAAAAAAAGAGTTCGTCAGATTATAGGCGATTTGGCACGAAGCCAACATAGTTTCAAAGATATATAATAATAATAATAATAATAATAATAATAATAATGATAATAATAATAATAACAAAAAGGGCCAACGGAGAGCTTAAAAAATAGCAGATTTTTCATTTCATGAATTGTAATTGGCTGCAGATATTCTCTACGTTGCTCGTGTTTCCAATGGCTAATTAACTAGCAGTTGGCAACACAAAATAACATCAATTAGACGCTGAAAAACAACTAATTGCTCGCTCATCAGTAAGACCGAAACATAGTATTAAAAAAAAAACGGAAAAAAAAAAACAAGTAAGGCTGAAATAGCTTTGAACTTTCTGTCACAATCATCAGAGATGTTGGGAGCTTTCAAACGCAACTGGGAACCACTCCGCCTTGTCTAACAACTTCTCCAACCCTATTTGGTTTTAAGGTTTCAAGCCATTGGCAATACGCGTCAACACACAAACAGCCAGAAAAAGAGGTTAATGAAAAACTGGCATACCTGAAATGCCAGCTGTGTGTGTATATATATAAACTCGAAAAATTGCGAACTAAACGTTAAGATTCAAGTTCCTTCAAGTAAGCTAAATATGAAACGAGGAAGTCAAACTCGTTGTATAAGAATATCTTAAGAATCATAGTCGTATGTCAGCCAAATATGGAGAGCATTTAGGCCGCATTATACACGGAATTGACAGACGATTAACAGAAATTTATGTGTATATAAGTTTTCCATGTGAACTCAAACTGGATTATTTTGATCATTTTCAGACTATACTTAGATCCTCATGTTTTGATCAAATGGTCATGCTAGCATGCGCTTCTTAGAAGTGGGATTCATTGAATTGTAAAAATTTTCAATTTCATAAAGTTAGAAATTACTCTGCAGAATTCGAAAAAAGTCTTGTAGCTGGAGAATTAAGTTTAGATGCGTGAGTTTTCTTTTCTTTTCTTTTTTTTTTTCAGGAGACGGAGGTCTGATTTAATTTCACAGAGGAAGACTAACTTGATGCGGGACGTAAGTAAAGCAATTATCGTGACAAGCAATTATATATTTATAATTATATCATTAACTGCGAGCATTCTCTTTGGTATTAAAAAGAAAAAACTCACTTCCCTCAAATATTTTTTTGAAAGGAAAATCTTAGTTCTATGAAAACAAAAATCATAAATGCAAAGCTATGTAAAACAAAAACAAGTGCCTCGAAGATAATTTTAGTAATTATAAATCTAAATTTTTATTTTTAAAATTTTAAATTTTAATCTCAAATTATAGAATATGAGATTGATGTAAATAAAAAAAATATATTTTTATTAAAAAAAGAAAAAAGCAAAGCGCGTAAGCGTAGGAGGGAGAGAGAGAGAGGGCAAAAGCGCGCGTGAAAGCGTAGAAAGTCAAAAGTCGGCTAAGAAAAACTGACGCAAATTGCGGACTCTAAACTACCAGAAAATTTAGCCCACACTGTCCATTGACGCGAATCTTGCCCAAGTTCTTGTTTGTTACATATTTGATCTGTTGCAGTTTTTACGTTTTTTTTTTTTTTTTTTAATTTATTTATAAAATTTAAAAATAAAATAAAAAGTTGTGCTTCTTTTCTTTCAGTACCTTCATATATCATAGGCGAGTGTGTCCCATCAGCATGAACCGTATGATCTAAACGGTAATGGCTTCAGATAGCCGCCCGATCGGCAATGGACTCGTGTAATTTTTGATTTTTCCTTAAGAGGAAGGCATTATGAGTATTAATTCAACGAGCAAAGTTTACAAGCTGTCTTTACTTGCGTTATTAAGTGCTAAACTTAACGTGTAATCAGACTTCGATTAGCACACAACCCCCAAGATTGTATTGTTGAAATATGACGCTGAAATGGCACGTAACGCTAAGAGTATTTTGATATTTCTATCAACTCTGTTGAAACAACAACAACAACAAGGTTATAATCTCAATTCAATTAAGACTGATTGCATAATTTGTTTTTTCTTTATTCCAGTTAATTATAAGTTAGGTTTGGGATAAGATTTTATTTCTATAAATTACTACTAATTAAATAGTACAAATCAACACATACATACTAATTAATTTAATGTAATTATAAATACTATATGACATAACATAACAAGATTCGTCCATCAATTCCGGTGGACGTTTAGAAAACAAAATCTATTGATTTAAACTATTGTTAAAAATCTCAATATTTTGGCTTCGCTCGAATTAGTAAGGGCATCGAAAGCCATATGTTGACACCAAACTGTGGGCCAAATAAGACCAGAGATAAATGTATCCCGTTCTTATCATTTTTTGACCAGAATCCTGTTAGTGTTATAATGTACGGACAACGGAGGGAGAACTAATCGCTTTACACATGATGATTCAGTGTTTCTTGGTATTATAGGCTGCAAGATTTAACTTAATAGAAGGACGATTAAGCCTGAAGTGTATATCAGAGACGATCTTCTCGTACTCTAAAAAATTTTCGCTATTCAAAGTATTTAAGATCTTGCCCAACAAGAGTTAGTCCAGTCGATAAGCAAGAGAATTCTTTTTTAAAGTTTAATTTTTACCGAAAGCACTTCGACAGTAAATTTCGGAATGCGATAGGCCGTTGTGGGGGTGGGCTCTTAAGATTGTGTAAAGAAGAATTTAGTCGTAATTGATGTAAAGTTGACACCCCCCCCCCATAAAAAAAGTTTAAATATTTTAAGTTAAAAGTTTCTTCTAAAAGAAAAAAAAAAGTTAAATGTTTAAGTTTTTAACCATTACACCTGTAAATTGTTACGGAAAATTTTGTGTAATTAACCAGCGGACTACAATGAAATCAATGGAGCTCCGAATGATGAGATGTGAGGGCAGAGACGGGCGTGGTCCCAGAATACAACTGGCCTTACATAGTTTATTCTGCCGTGTGGGCTTTTAATTATAATCCGAGTATGAACTTGGTATTTATTTATCGGTGAAGATAAGATGCCCGCCTGCCCTCGATGCCGGAAGATGTGAATGTCTTTGTCATTGCCAACCTCTGCAATATTCTTGAATACCGTATTTATTCCGTCCCTAACAGCGCCTTTAGCCTTACGTGGATGGTCACATTTCAAACTACTCCATACCACACACGCGCAAACACCAGAAAAACAGAAACACGAAAATGCTAAGCCCTGCTTTTGTTCTGCAAAATACAATGTCACGAAGAGAGAGAGAGATCTAGATTACACAAAAGGGTATGTAATGCTATTAACCAATTACAAATCACAAGGACTCTAAACATAATTGGGGGTGCTTTGACGAGGCCCAAGGAACGATGTTTTCACGGACACGAAATTGCACATACCTGCCAAACAACAAAGAAATTGGCTGAGATCCCAAAGGAATCGAGGGTAGGGATTAGAAAACTTATACAAGGCCTGGGCCAATCAATAGTAGCCCCGTTTTGTTACTTCGGAGTTTTCTGTCATTAACGAGAAAAACGAGAATTTCCACCTGTAGAAGGTAACAAGTTCCCAAGCCCTTCCTTCAACATAGATGATAATCAACGTTGAACATTTTGCAATTTCAGGTCACATGTAGTTATAGTCATACTTTTATTGGAAAAGTCCAAAGGGTTGCAGCTTACATAGGGAAAGTATATGTAAATAGCAATAAATTGTGCAACAGGACCTGCAGATGTATGCACAGAACACTGCGTGCCTTATTCTCGATTTCCTTTCAACGGACTATATTTGTTTTTTCATTTTTAAAGTCTATTCTCTAAAATTTTTGGGCCAGGAGGCTTTCGGGGACACCCTGTCGTCTATTTTCTGCAGTGTGATATCTGATATTGGTTTTATGGTATGAGGCAACAATTCGTAAAGATTTCTACACTTCCAAATTAGGTATATGCCACCCAATTGATAATTTACGTAAAATGAAAGCATCCATCTGAGTGCCAGATCTCTCACAGGTGGCTGTTTTGGCGAAAGAAAATCTTGCTCTTTCGGTACTTCATAGTTTTGTTTGTTTCATGTGAAGCTGTTAGCACGTGATGGCAAAAAATGGCTTATACTGACCATGACAAAGATTCGTTTTAAACGCGTATTTAGCAAACCTCGATGGCCAAGCAACCGTGGCACTTTCCGACTTCTAGCTGAGAAGTTCTACTTCTGCCTTCTCATGCTCAATAAATCATCCAACAGGGAGGAAAAAAAGCCCATTTAAGAATAATTGTAAGCACATTCCACAATTTATCTGTTTTGTGAAGGTGCCGGCGATTGTTCTGATTCGGTTACCTTCGTTGTCCATGGTATGATGCTTTGTTGGGGAATATTTAATGGTCGGGACATTGTTTAATGATATGATTATTAGATTAAGCCAATTATCGGCATAAAAAATAAAGCACGCTCAAATGGGTGGCACTTAACAACAAAAATTTTGCAATCCTGGACTACCCACACGATCGTACATGCTGAAGTGGATTCCTGAAAGTTGTCTAGAGGGTGTCTCGTAATCCTACGATAGTCTCGAATACAAAATCATTGGCAATGGTAAACAACAGGTTCCTTGGCTTGCCTCTTTATGGCTTCTCATGACAACCTGGTGTTCAATGTCTTTGTAAGAGCTTCATTTGATACAATCCATTCTTCTCTTCTTTTTTTCCTTTCTTTGAATTGTCCTTTTGCATTTGCAAAAAGTGTAATGGTTCACGAGAACAAGTCGCATTGCGACTGGCGAGGAGAAACATGAAGTCGCACTTTCTTTAGGTGGATGTACGCCAAGGAAGCAATAGGGTCAGTGGCCCAAGAGAAGGAAGATGGTGTTATGGGTCGAAATTAAAACCAGAAATGGGGAGTAGGATTTAAAGGTAATACAATCAATAATCTGTCCCAATTCCAGACAAGGGCAAATGCTGCAGGCGACCTATTTGACTCACGTATGGGTCAATCCGAACCAGATGAGCCCACCCCTAACTTCATAGGCCACAGTTCACCTATATTTGTCCCGCGGCAAGTCAAATATCTTGGTACCAATGGCAGGCATCATTTGGGTCGGCGGGGGTCAACAACACAAAGAACTGGGTGGGATCCATGTAGTGTCGAACTACGGACCTAGAATTAGCCTCTTAAAAAACACAGCTCAGGTTTTTACGTCTTAGTGTATTTCCAATCTACATCTCCTACATGCTCAAAGGTAAATATATATATATATATATATATATATTTTAAGAAAGAGTCATGTAACCTATATATATATATATATATATATATATATATATATATATATATAAAGATAAAGACAGAAATAGAGAAAATAGGATTAGAACTTCTAATCATATATATATATATATATATATAAAAGAATAGAAATAAAAGAGCTAAAATTTAAACTATTGTCTCTTCTTTTAATATAAAATTTATAAACTAACTGTTCTAAACAAATAATCTTATTCAAGAGTAAATATTCTTTCTTTAGACAGTAACCAAAGAGGAGATATGAATGGGCTTTGTTTTCCCGAAAATGGAAGCATAAATCACTGTATAAGAATCACAGAGCATTGTAGCCTAGCAATAGGGCGCCAGGTACTCGCTCATCAAGCCGGTACCTTGGAAATATACCCTTCATGAGGCAGACTCCAGGGTGGCCCAGAATGTGGGTTTGGATGGTGTGGACACAACCAACCCTAAAGTGAATCTGGTCCACAGTCGTCTGGGCCATTTTGGAAAGGAATTGGAGCCGGGGTTGGCCCAAACTAATTGCGGAGGGCAGAACTGACCCCGCCATTGGCCCATCTTAAAATTAAATCTGGGTGAATTCACAGTAGTTTTGGACAAGTTTGCAAGATCTCAATTGTTTTTTCAGGCCTAATATGCAACCCACATGACTACCCGTTTCTATTTTCTCCCGGGCATTTCTTTTTAGTACTTACAAAGCGTATACATTTATCCATTTTTTTCGTTTTTTTTTTTTTGTTTTTTTAACCGTGCGGACCATTGGGCAGTTTGGCAAGCTCTCATGATAGTTACTGTAAAGAAGAAAAACCCTACAAGTTAGGGACATTTCGTTATTCACTTTTCAATTCTCAATTGCCACCCTCTCTCTCTTTCTCTCTCTCTCCTTTAATTTTCCCATAATTTAAATCTCGCAAATAAAGTAAGTTCTGGTTGGATCTTTTGCATCAATCTCATATTGTTTCCAAAATCCCCCGAATATCAGGGACGACATGGAAGACGATGCCCGTTACCCATCAAAAATTCACCATCACAGTCGTTCCAAGAAATTACCATTAAACCCCGACACTCTCCCTCCTCACTACAACCGCGATTACCTCGCCGCCGGCGGAGGCGGTGACGATGACGAATTCGATTGCCAGAACGACGTCATCGATGACGAAGACGACGACGACGACGACGAAGAAGAAGAAGAGGAGGACGATAACTATAACCCTAGAAGCTATCCCGATTTCGAGAGGTACCCGAAGAGGCAAAAGCTCAAGAATTCGGGTTCTAACTACGAGTTCGTGCCGAGAACCGCCGCGAGGTTGTCGCAAGGGGATTGGAGCGAGCACGAGAAGTTCGTGCTTTTGGAGGTGTGGGGGGAGAGGTTCTTGCAATTGGGCAGGAATAGCCTGAGATCCGAGGACTGGGTCGAGGTTGCCGATAACGTGTCGGAATCGTCGAAAACCGAAAGAACAGAAGCTCAGTGTAGGCAAATGATGGATGCCATGAAGAGGAAATATAAAAAGGAGATGGCCAGGGGAGTCAATATTAGCAAATGGGCCTATTTTAAGAAAATGGATATGCTAATGAAGAAAGAACCTGGAGGAGTTGGTGGCGGGTTCAATTTAGCTTGTGGAGTTGATTCGGGGGAATTTGTTTTTATGGACACGAAGGTGTATTTGGAGCGTGCAAATGGGAACGATGAGATGAGGGACAGTCCCTGCGAATCAGAGGAGGAAGGGGAGGAGGAGGAGGAAGGTGCTGGGGGGAGAGCAGGAAATGAAGGGTTGAGAGTGTTGGCGAATTCAGTACACAAGTTTGGAGAGATATATGAGAAAATAGAGAGCAGTAAGAGGGATCAGATGATGGAATTGGAGAAGATGAGGTTGGATTTTCAGAAGGAAATGGAGCTTCAGAAAAAACAGATTCTGGAGCGGGCAGAGGCAGAGATTGCCAAAATAAGGGAAGGGGATGATGATGATGATGATGATGAGGCAGAGGTTGATGGTGATACCAATGATGAAGATGAATCGGGAGAGAATGTCAGTGAATAGCATAGGTACGTGATTTGTTTGTATTATGATTTGATATTGTTTAGCAGGGATGTTGAATGCTTGGTCTATGTTGGATTTTGATTTTGGCTATGACTGTTGAAAAAATAGGATTCTTTTTCTGAAAATATCTTTTCCTTGTTTGTAATCGAGGTTTGATTGTTTAGCTTATCATTATTTTTATTGTTATTATTGCAATAGTTATTGTTCCTGTGACCTGTTTATTTATAGAGTGATGGCAATGCCCTGCAGATGCATACATTAAGCAAAATCTTCACCAAGTGTTGCTGAACTTGGCAAAATTTTATGACCTTCAATTTGCTTATGCATTTCACATTCTACATGTGCTTTTTTTGCCTGTCACTGCTAAGTGAAATGTTGGTTTCATATTGGCATTCATTATCATGTTCCACCAGTCCTCTCACTTCAGTGACTGTAAGCATTAGCAATAAGCATGACAGACAGCTTTAAGGATTACTTTGAAATTGGAAAAAGCTAGAGAATCAAGTTGAAGGAACACAAACATTGCATTGAATAAATAGCAGAAGTGGCATAGAGATTGCAATGGAACCTAGCAATTAAGGAAAGGATGTGGAGGATAAGCATTTTACTACTCTGTATGCACAGACCGATCCAGGAAACATTCTTTGTTTTGGGTGGGGGGGTGGGGGTGTGGGACTTTGACATTATTTTGGAAAAGTGAACTTTTTGTGGAATTTTTAGGCAAAGATGTCAATTTCAAAATTTGAAGGGAATTAAAAATAAATACATGAATGAGTTTTCAAAAAATATTGGGGAGAATTTAAGATTCACGAATTTTCTTGGGGGGATAAGGGAAACCTTTGAGAAGAATATATAAATTCCAAGAATTTTTTTTACACGAATTATTTAAGAACCTTAAAATGTTTGGGATGAAAGGGCATGGCCTCCCTGCCCCTAACTAAATCCATCCCTGTTTATGCACTTTGTGTAAAAATTGGTCTTTGGACTTGTTTATTTAATGTTTAAACTGACACTTGGCAGCAAGAAGGTATACATTTACAAAGGTGGATTTGATTGCATATCCTGAACAATTTATGAAATACAGAAAAATTTGCTGAGTTATTTATGTTCAGGTTGCCTTTCCTGTTTGTCTGGTGCTGCTTCTTATTAACATTTCATTAATTAGGATGTGCGCATGCCATTTCTTTTTCTTTTATTTACAGCATAAGAATGTAACTTTTGTTCTTGATTTTTTGCCAGGTTTGCATTATTCATTGGACTGCTCTTTTGATTTTTGATTTGGACTGATCAAGAAAGCAATGGTACGTACTTGAGGTTGAGGCTGTTTCTTCTTTCAGCTTGTTTGTTCGTTCTTTCTGCTTATTTCCACTTCTTCTTTTGGGGCTGTAATCCTTTGGTGTTTTTTACGAACAGATTTAACAAGGCTCATTCTGATTGGTGCTTGGATTTTTTATTTCAATGTTAATATCTGAGCCTTATTTGAGCAATGCGGAGATCACTGGAAAGTGGGTATTGATGTATTCTCTTTTGAACGGAGCATTAATGTTCTGTATTACTTGTACGTGACCTTTTATGGTTTTTTAATTTTTTTGGGTTTCAAATGGAATCTTGAGAGTATCACGTTCTCTGGCATAACTTCTACTTCATCCCAGCCAGCAGCCCTACCGTCCTCTTCTCCCCATGGAGGATATTGTTATTGCTGTTTTTTCGTTGTTGCTCCTCTTCTGATGCATTAATTTTGTGGCTTCTCTTAATGTCAGTTGACGGCAGAAGCAGTGTTTTTCTCTTTTTGGACTTAATCACATAGAAGAAAATCTCCAGTTGATTGTGATCCAGGCCAAAAAAGGGAAGGATAATTGAAAAAATGATTTGCAATGTACTCTTTTAAGGTGTGAAAAACCAGTATGCAATCACGAATCTATCAAAACGTGAGAAAGGAAAGCGGGATAGATATATTTTGAAGTATGTTCACCTCTCTCTAGTGTTGAAAGTTTCGGATTCCAGGTCCACAGTAGCGATTGATGCCATCAAAAAGAGCACAAATAAATATCCTGAAATCGGCACGGGTCCATCGGATAAACTGGTGCCCCTTCTGCTTCTGCTTGATTGCCCATGATTGAGAATCAAACACTCACATAACGTTTACAAAAGCATATTAGCCGGGTGGCATCAATGTTATTGTGTCCTCGTATTCTGGAAGAATTTAGAATAGGAAACAGGACGAAATGAATAAGATGGAGAGGCAGAACTTTCAAAAAATGTTTTCTATAACTGGTGCTGTCCCTCGGCTTTCATGCACGGGCCCAACCATAAAGACCGTAGAAATTATCAACTCTGCCTCTATGTTCATCTCATAGTTTTTATGAAAAACAAGAATTTGTAGAATTCAGTTCCACTAATTTCTTTGTTTCACGTTACAATTCAATTCATTATACCACTTGCAAAATAATAATAATAAAAAAATTTACTTCCATTGATTAAAATAAATATTTAATTAATAAATAAACTGAATTTATATCTGTTCTTATCCAAAAAACTTAATTTCAAACAAGATGTAAACCTTTCAAAGGGCCTGATAAATGTTGCGTACATTCAAATTGATTTAGATTGAAGAGATTCATTGTAGGGCGTTTATGCCTTGGGCACAAGTCCATGGGTTTCTTATGGAATGTAGTCCAACGACAAGCATGGAAATTCTGCAGAGAGAATTCAGGCTTCATATCTCATCTAAACATAAATGTACAAACAAATTTGGGGGCGAAAAAGAATCTTGAGAAAAATTAAGATAAAATGCTTTATTTGTGCTATGATCCATTCCAGCTGGCTAAGCAACTGCACTTTTCGGCTTTATGTCTTCTATATATCTTCGTCAGGGAACAGCTCTTCTTTGAGTGCAGGAGCTATCCACTGTATCTGGATGTAGGTAATTTCCCATAGATCCTCACCTTCGTTCTGCACTAGTATCTTCTCTTGTTTCATTTTTGTAATCATTTTTCTCAACAATTCAGGAACCACATCTTGCAATTTTGTCTCTCCGTATGCACCCAAATCAGCCTTCATACATGTATCCATTCTCCGCATTACTCCTAACCAAAATGTCCTAAAGCCAGGACTCATGGATATCTGCTTCAGAAACTGCAGGTATACATCTGTCAGAAGCTCCATTGAAAGTTTTAAAGTACCTTCCATGCTCCTCATCTCCCTCTCCGCACTCTCACGCCTTGAATATTCCAGCATCTTTTCATGCAAGTCATCCACCATTGCGAATACCACAAGGTTGAAGCAGTTGGTACAGTTGACAGGCGAGAAATCGAGTTCTTGAGCCAAGGTGAAGCTCTTATTAAGGGATAAGATTGCATGGTTTCTTATCTCCTCTCGCCGTGCTAAGCTGGTTTTCCTGAAAGCTTCCCCAAGCTTGACGAAAAGAGTGAAAGCAAAGTTGTGAGAACCAGAACCTTTCGAGTTATCCTCTAATGAAGAATTACTCGTATTACTTGCCATGCTGTGGTTACTTCCAGGATCTGAGTATTCCGTGTACCATTGGATCAGTACATTCACTGAATCCGCTAAGAGGTCCAATATTTTTAAGTTCTTTTCCGCCGGACTGTTCTTAAGTGCAACAAAACCAAATGCACAGTCGATACAATAGGCATAATTCGTCCGCGACAACCGTGCTGTATTGGAAATCAGCGTGATCAGAGTCTCAACACCCTGGTTGTAAGTTTCTGCATGTCTGCCACTGACTGATAACAAATGCAGCGCTGTTTTCCAGCCAAGATGGGATTGTAGATTTGCAGCGTTTTCCATCAGGATCATGCTCACTGAATTTGTTATGAACTCACAACATGTGTCAAGAATTTCTTTGTCAAGCTTCCACATCAAATTTATGGATTTGAAAATGAGCTCCTCCGAGTACTTGTCAGGTCTAAATGAAGAAAGAAGATCAGTGCAGACCTTGAAAAGGCCTATGATGCCTTTGTCAGTGAATGGAACGGGGGAAAATAGAGGAAGTTGAGTGACTCCTAGCAAATAGTCATGAAAACAAGGCCAAAAAGCCTGAACCCTGTGCATGTTGGCCATGGAAATAGCAACAATCAAATCCCAACAGAACCCAACTGTTTCCTCCTCTTCCACTGGTGTACTGAATTTTTGGCCCTTTCCACCGGCTGCAAATATCAGTGACCGCCCAAGATTTAGCAAAGTATCATCTGGTAATTTTGAACTATTGCTGAAGATGCTGCCAATTCGGCACTGTTTAATAATCTTGAGATTCTGCTCAAACTCGCTCATCCCCAGAGATACTGAATCTTCCATGCTATCTATTGCCAGGAAATGTGAGAACCTACTAATCATGGTGGAAGTGTGGCGTTTACCAAATTTAGCATCATGGGAGGGGAAAATCACACCAGACTCATTCCTCAAGTGTTCTGGGTTATCAGATGACAAGCCGGGAGTGCTATCGAATTCAACTACGGACTGGGGAAGTAGCTTAAGTCTTTTGAGCTTCAGCGAGCATTCAACAATATTCCTCCACCCACCATGAATGGATTCTCCAAAACTGTTTGCTATGGTGAACACTGCCAGAGTAGCCGTTCTTGCCTTCAAGTCGTGGCTAAAGGCAAACAATGTCTCTTCTGCAGAGGCATAGGGATTTAGCAGTGTGGTGAATTTCGATAACAAGGCAATGAGCTCGTCCAGAGTATCTTGTAGGCCGTATTGAGCTATCCTAGCTACTGAGATCAATCCTTCTATGCATTCATGGAAAATTTCATCTTCATCAGCATGCTCGAAGAAAGCAGAAAGGGCCGCAACAGATGGACCAGAAATGCAAGCAAACATATCTCTCCCGATCCGGGGATCAAAATCACAGAGAATTAAGGGCTGCATTACTTTGGATCGGCTTATCAATTCCATCCACCTTGCTGGGTTCATCTCCACTGGGCCGGATTGACCAGAAAGTGTGATTGCATGGTTAGCAATTGAGTGGAAAAGGTCAGAGAGGTACTCTCTGGGAAGATCCTGCCCACCATTGATTGCTCTGTTGTTCCTGATGAATTCATCCTCCGTCATCTTTTTCTTAACTTGAGGATTGTGTTGATCAGTATTAAGCATAATGAGGGAATAGCAGAGTATAAAAACTGCATCTTTGCTTGCAAAAATGTCTGAAGATTGTTGTTCATAAAATTTTTCTGAGAATGCTTCAAGGATCCTCTCAATCTTTTGAGACTCCCCGGGCAATCTGAAGGTTGCAACGAAAGTACGGAGGGCGGAGTCAAGAATCATGCCTGAAAAGTGAAATGTTGCTGTGAATTCTTTAAGAACCTGAATATGAAACTCGTCAGGATCTCCAAGATAATCTCCAATCATGTTCTTGTCCAATCCTGGGGTGTAGCGGAAGAAGATAGCAAAAGCTTTGGGATCTGGTGGATCAGAGACTAATTGACAAAGTTTTAGGTACTCCAAACCCTTCTTTTCATCTAGGTTAAAATGGTTCCCAGCAATTAATGTTTTCCTTTTCTGCACTTTCCTTACTCTTAAGTGTTCCACCAAAGTCTCCATGTCGTCTTTGGGTTTTTCTTCCCAGAATGGTCTGTACTCAGCAATGTCAACTGGATACGGTCCACAAGGAATCGAATCACCCTCTTTGTCGACATTATCTGCAATGTTGTGAACTATGATTAGTAGCCCTTCAAAGGCTTGGACTTGTATGGTGTTCAAGGGGCTAGCTCCTGGAAATGACAGCTTGCATAACAACTTCCCAATCTCCTCAAATATATTTCGGCAGGTGGGATCACAATCATAGTTCACATAAGTTTCAAGTGCAAAAGTCGGTTGCCTGCAGAAATTTATAATCCCTTCAAGTGCCACTTCTTGGAGCTGAACTGAACCTTCATAAGCTGCAACCTTCAGCAGCACAATCCCAAAAAATGCCTCTAGTTGAAGACGAATGAACCTGCACACATATACGCAAAAAAAGTCCATTCTTAAGCGTTGCCGATTTCAACCACAAGACTAAGCAATATATACTCTTATTAATATTGAATCAGAACCTGCGAAGAAAATGGTAGATATTTAAAACACTACTGCAAATCATGGACAGCACAAGGGGGCTCGAACATGTTCCGTAATGAATCAGATGATGAAAAAGATCATCCTGAACCATCCTCAAAAGCTTTGGGTGCTTCCCAATTGCGTCCCCACTCAACTCGATCGCAGAATTTATCAAAACCAGTGCAAAAAGCTGAACATTCTCATCGGCTGTATGATATGTATATCCCTCTGTCTCCACAACTTCCACTACATTAAGCAACAAGCACAAGAAGTGAAATATATCAACCGCACAACGGATTCCATACCCTGATTCCAAACCACCATCAATGTCGACGTCCTCAGTATCAGACTCCGAATCCTCCCCTGGTTTTATCTCAACATCAGGCAACCTGGAAAAGATAATCTGTATCAATTCATGCATCGTGTATCTTGCACTTCGTTGAAGCAAATCCCCTCTACTTGCTGATTGTTGAAGGACCTGAAAGCAGGTATTGACAATAGTACAAACAGCTTGATCTGCCAGCAAAACTGAAGCGCTGTGCCTCATGATTGCTGTCAGGACCTGCAAGATCCTCATCATCACAGCGTCTTCAGAAATGGGGTCCGTTTTTTCCATGCGACAACTTATAATCCCGGCGACAACTGAATTCAAGACATCTCTTGCCCCTGGCGTCTTTTCGTCGAAGATTTCTAGCCTTAAAATCTTCAGGATGGCCGACAGAGCAACACCCGTGGCCTGAGCAGGAACGTCGTCGCTTTGTATCACGTCAAGGAATGGTGATAGATAAATGGAGGGGTCTATGGTTTTCCACTCTTGTTGGGGATTGAAAATGAGAGCACGTAGAGATTTCAAGGCTTGGAGAGTTGGGGTGTCGTAGTTTTCTTCGTGAGAAAGGAATGTGGCCGGGGTCGAGACCCTTGGTCGGCGGAGGACGGCGAGGACGGCCCCAACCTCCGTATTTAACATGCAAGAGAGGCCAAGTTCCTTTCTTTTCTTTTTCTCTTGGAACGATGAAGGAGACCCGGTTTCACCTTCCTCTCCTCCCATTTGATCCATTGTTAGTGCGGAGGATATTTAACTTTCTCGCTTTGTAATGTGTGTTTTTTTTTTCCAAGAAATATTTTTCCTGGAAAAGTTCAGGTAATGAAAGTTGACGGCAGTTATGTTTGTGGGTTCATTGGCAATTGTGCTTTTGGTGAAAATATTGTAGCTATCTGAGCCATTTGGGGCAATGGCAAAATAGCGTTTGTTCCGCGAGTGGATAGGGACTAGGGACAAGAGAGAGATGGCTAAGACAGGGACACAAAAAAGTATTGCCGGATTGTGTGCTAAACAAGAGGTTGTCTTAATTTTGTTTTCCTGTTAATTATTCACTTTGATTAAGACTAAATTTGTATGGTTAAGGTAGAATATTTGAAGATTTCTACCCTCTAGTATCTTCCGACTTTACTGATTTTCTGTTGCGGGGTGGGCTGGGGGGGGGGGAGGAAGGCGTGGGGAGGAGCCCCCAATGAAACAAGTAGCATATAGATCCGACTGGGCTCAATGAATTAAGGTTGGTTTTACTTCGGGAACTTGCATGTCATATTGCAAAATGGTCAGATGGCCTGCATGTAAGTCAATATTTCATATCATGGGCTTAAGTAATGGCCTGCGTTATATGGCACGGCAGACAGAAGGAAGCGGATAAACCAACGTCTGAAAAACTTTGCAATCAAATCTGATTTATTTTCTTTTTCTTTTGTTTTTTGTTACATGATACATGGCATGTGATGTAACAAATACAACATAAGAGAATAACTTAAAGATAGATAATGACCCATCGGTCCCATTCCATAGAAGCGTCCCAACATTCAAAACCTGCCTTCGTATTCTGAACCAATGATAATGCGTTAAAAGGATCTTAAGCTTAGGGTAATGCAAAATCCCCTTTTTCTTGACTTACAAAGTTGATACAAGCTCTTCATTTCGTGCCGCAAACAAAATAATGTGCCATAGATATCATCATCATCATCATCATCCAAATTACAAGCTCCAATCTGTGAAACATTTATAAGTCTCAAAACTACTTTCCATGGAGGGTTGAGAACTCCGACATGTGTTTCGCTTGACCAGAAACTGTTCTCATTGTGACATTTTCATTTAAAAATCATCATGAAGAAATTGAACTATTGGCGCCAGATTCTGACCGTTCGGGGTTCCAAACTTTTCTTTTCAGCCAAAATTACAATCACGACGTACCATCGGTTTATCCTTTTTTTGTTTAATATATTTTTTAATTCATAAAAATTAAAAATTAAATTTTAAATTCTAAATTAAGAGTTCATATAATTTTTTTTCTTAGTCTAAAAGAGGGCTTTAAGCCTACTGTACCTGACTTACTTAGATGCATACAAGAAGAAATTACCCCGAAACTCAGGAAAAAGAAAAAAAAAAAACAATTACCCAATAAAACAAGCGTGAATGTGTGGAGGCATAAATCAGATATAGTCTTGATGCGAATAATGTTAGTCATATTCAAATAATAATTTCCTTTTAAAATTCAAGTTTATTAAACGTTGCTTACTTGCTTGTGTACGAGAGGAAATTACTTAATAAAAATAGTGTAAATACGTTAGGAATTTGACGCGATTGAGGTTAGTCATATTAAAATAATATATATATATATTAATTCAAGTTTTTTTGTGCAAAAATTACATGATCCAAAAAAATATACAATAGAATTGTACAATAATTATAATAAAATATATAACAAGGTTTGAAAAGTTTCAATATCATGAAATTCAATCTCTTTTACTCTTTTTTCCAGACCTAATGCACTGTTTTGTTAATTGTTCTCGTATTTTTTTTTTCAGTAAAATAAAGTTTAAATTTTCAAAAAGTGAAAATAAAAATAAATAAATAAATAAATAAATATATATATATATATATCAGAACCGCATCAGAAACTTGCGTAACTTTTCCGCAGTAAAACCCACGGTATTGCTTGCTGGTGACGCGTAGAAGAAATCCACCTCAGCGGTTCCACCGAATAAAAACCTGCCAAGTAGGCAACCGGGCCTTCCTTCTTCCAAATTCTGAAATCTAAATGGTCGACCATATCTGCACGTCTGGAACCTTCCACAGACACAAGCGTGCTTAACAAGTTCTGAAACCGTCAAGAACTTTCCAGATGCTATACCTCTTTTATATATATATATATATATATATATATATATATAGAGTCCCGTGTATGTAGTTCTCGTCAATCTGGGATTGAGAAAGGTGACGGACTGTTAGATTCTAACGTATAAGATGCCTAGTCGAACGACAGGGGCGATAGCGCAGGACTGGGAACCGGTGGTGCTCCGAAAGGCCAAGGCGAAAGCGAAGGACCTTCGAGAGCCAAAGGCGGTGAACCAGGCACTCCGGGCCGGCGCACCGGTACAGACCATCAAGAAATTTGATGCCGGTTCGAACAAGAAAGCGGCGCCGGCGGTGAACACGAGGAAGCTGGAGGAGGAGACGGAACCGGAGGCGCCGGGCAGGGTGACGACGGGAGTGAGGCAGGCGATCCAGAAGACTCGGCTGGAGAAGAAGATGAGCCAAGCGGAGTTGGCGAAGCACATCAATGAACATCCTAAAGTGGTACAGGAGTATGAGAATGGCAAGGCCGTGCCTAACCAGGCTGTTCTGGCGAAAATGGAGAAAGTTCTTGGGGTAAAGCTTAGGGGAAAGATTGCAAAATAAGGGATTGATTCTAAGGTAGGAGAGAGGTCTTGTTTTTGAGTTAGTAAAAGTGTACTAGAGAGAGAGAGAGAGAGAGAGAGAGAGAGCAAACGTGGAGAGTGAAAGGGTTAATGAAATTGTAATTGAATTTTAATTTTGAGATTCCATCTTTGTTTCTCACGATTGAAATTTGGGTATCAGGGCGATAGAGGAAGCGGAAGCCATAGGAAAACACAACGAAGGGATTCGAGTCCACTGATCTTACATCCTCCAAAAGGGCAGTCTGAATCAAAGGCGAAATAATAATTGTTGTTCCAGATTATACCGGCACGGATTGATCTGACGACCGTGTAGATTAGATTCAAGTAATTTGTCACCCTGCTAGTCCGTACCTAAGGTTTTCTTTTAGGCTATCTTGATTGCCTCTTCAAACTTGCTGCACTACTGACTGTTGCCAATCATATACGAAATTCGTCTGAATGCTACGCTTTAAAGCGATTTATGTTATATATATGTATTAGGAATGTGTTCGATCTAAATCAATGTGCCATCAAATTGAAATTATACACAGTGATATTTGTAGGTAATCAGGTAACTGTTTCATTTACCCCCTTCATCACCTGCTCTAATTATCCCTCCAAATCCTTCCTTTTTGGTGGATCAAAGTCTCTAAAAAGTCTTAATGAGAGCAGATAACGAATCAAATTCCAAAAAGGTGACTTAGCGAATGGCACTAGTAGTAAAACAGACGGTGAAGCATTTATTGTTAATATATCTCCATCTACATTAAAAATAAAAAAGGAAATAAAAATTGTGGGTATTGGCGCTATAAAAAAAAAAAATAGTCGTGGATATTGGGCTACACTTGAGTAATTGTTGTCGAAAACTAGTTTTCAATTAGATGGAAGTCCAGCACTGTAAAAACCCACAGTTTATTTAATACCCTCGGATGACAATCAGGCCCATTAACGTCAAAGGAGTTGCCAAGATAGAACGACGCGGCCTATATCCACGATGTACAACTTAACTAGGAATCACGATTCATTTGTTCTAGAGACCATCCGAGAGAAAAAGAAATGAAGGTGGTCTTGTAGCACTAACTAACATGATCCGATTGCTACAAATTAATTATTCAAAAGAGAAAGCATAAACAGGGCTTATTAGGGATTTGGGTAATGTAAAGACTTGCAGTACAACACTGTTTGCCGAGTGGTCGCTCCCAATTTCCAAACAACAGCCATAATTAGTGTTCATAAATAAATTATAATCAGAGCCAAGGAGAATTGTGAAGAGGGGTTACGACAGATTTCACGTGGAGATATTTATAAAGGGCTTCCAATCCAGAATCTCTTCCAAACCCACTCATCTTGTATCCTCCATATGGGCAGTCATCGTCGAATCCGAAATAGCAATTGATCCAAATGATGCCGGCACGGACTGACCTTGAGACTGTATTAGCTGCATCCAAGTTCTGGGTTACGATACCAGCTGCTAGACCATATCTTGTATTGTTTGCTCTCTTTATTGCCTCATCAATGGTCCTGCAAATACAAGAGAACAAAGTGCTTTTTAGAGAAATATATGATTCGTCGTTGGACTGCACCTACTAACATAAACTTTTAGAGGAAGTTATTTTTTTGACATGGAATCAAGCATTTATAAGTAAAGTAAGCACGTATTTTGTTCACTACAACAACTTTAGCTTTTGACAAATGTGGTTCTAAAAAAATTGAAATCTGCAAGGACGGACAGATTTTTCTTTTGGGTTTTTACTTGGCTAAAGAATCTGAAAATTCAGAATTGAACAGTAATCTACTTACTTGAATTTCATCAGTGACATTACAGGTCCAAAAATTTCATCCTTTGCGATCAGCATGTCTTCCTGAACAAGTTGTCAAGAGCAACAATTAGAAGGTGGGAAAAGGAAAAACAAACCTTATTGTGATCGAAATTTCAAAGGATCTGAATTGTTGGATTGAAAAATATAGATACCTTAACATCAGTGAACACCGTAGGCTGAAGGTAGTAACCCTTTTGGCCTAAAGGCTTGCCACCGATTAACAAGGTGGCCCCTTCTCTTTTGCCATGCTCAATGTAAGACAAAATCTTGTCAAATTGCTGCTTATCAACCTGCATGGAGTTCGATGATGAGATGAACGTTTCAGCTATGGGTTCGTGGTTACATTTTAGATTGAAGCCTTGCTACACTCGAAATGCTTGATATGTGACATTATCACAACAATCAAATTGGGAATAATTTAGTTAGTCAACTACTAACAGAAAAAGTATTCTTTTCTACCAGCTTCCCAATTTTTGTACCTGTGGACCTATGCGAGCTGTTGGATCAAAAGGATCCCCGACTCTCCATTCTCTTGCCTTCTCCTCCAACTTCTTTACAAAATTATCATAAATTCCTTCCTGAACATAAACACGTGAACTTGCCACACAGATTTCTCCCTAATGACATGAATCAAAGAGAGCATATTACTAACACAATTTCAGTAAAATTCAGCTAGTGGGAAAACAAATATGGAAAAGGGTAAAAGAATTTTGACCTTGTTATAAAAGATGCCGAGAAGAGCAAGATCAGCAGCTGTATCTACATCAGCATCATCAAATATTAGCAGAGGTGATTTGCCTCCTAATTCAAGGGAGACTTGTTTCAAATTGCTTGCCGCTGCAGCCTGCATCACTAGGCGTCCAACTTTCGTAGACCCAGTAAAACTCAGCTGAAAGGGTAAGTGCGAAAGCACATAAATTGAAGGTCCTATTCCAATACTGCATCAAATACTGGCCTTATAAACATAGCACTTCTTTCAAGAAAACCACAAGGCATCCTGAATTTTTTTTTTCCAGTCTAGTTGAATTAGGAAGAGAAGAATTAACTATGAGTGAGGTATGAATTTGAACTTTCGATCTCACCCTCTAAGTTTTATATTTGGTAGCAACTACGCTATACCTTATCAACGTCCATATGGGAGGCGAGGGCAGCACCTGCAGTCGGTCCATATCCAGTTACAACATTGATGACTCCATCGGGGATACCAGCCTGATTAGCATGCACCAAAAGGATAAAAAAAATATAATAAAAATAGAATGCACAATTGAATTAGCAATGTACGTCAGATCGAGTTACCGGATAGAACAGGACAAATGTGATCGAACAGCATTTACCTCTTTAGCAAGATGAGAATAGTAAAGAGCTGAAAGAGGTGTTTGTTCAGCAGGCTTGACTACCATGGTGCACCCAGCCGCCAGGGCGGGACTAACTTTCAGGAAAAACATGGCCGAAGGAAAGTTCCAGGGAATGATGTGTCCTACGACGCCTATTGGTTCGCGCAGCGTGTAGCCGTGAAGCTCGCGCGACATTTTCAGCACTTCTCCATGAATTTTGTCGGCTGCACCTGCATAGTAACGCAGAAGCCTCGCTGCTTGAGGTATGTCCGCTACTTTGCCCATACTAAACAACTTCCCAGCATCAATAGTGTCCAGAGCGGCTAATTCTTCTATGTTTTCTTCAATCAAGTCTGCAAATTTCATCATAATCCTTCCTCTTGCCTGTACGCGTTCGTTCAAGAACAGCAAGAAAACAAATTGACTGCGTCATAAACTTCTCTCTTGCTTTTTTTTTTCCTTGAATCAGACTTGAAAACGATGGTTTTAAATAATAGGATCGCAAAAGAAATCATACGTACAAGACAATGGAGGCTGCTAAATTACTTGATTTTATCTTAGGCCCCCTCGTTACGCACGATATAAGTGAAAAACAGATTATTATATGCCTAATGATGCAAGAGATGCTGATTGTCTATTAACTAAAACGGTGCTTTTCCTTTTTTCTTGTACCCCCGAATTCCATCTGTTGTCCTATCAAAATTGTGTCCAAAAGGTTCGATACATAAAACTAATGCACAAAATAAAAATAAGTGGTCTAAATATAATTATTAAAAAGATGTTAATAAAAATATGATTGTGCGTCACGATTTTTTGTTTTATAGATATCTAATCTGTCAATCAGAAGATTTTTCGTGTTGCTTAAGATTTTCCAAGGTCCTTACTTTTCCAAGTGTTTGAAATGTCAAATCCTAACAGTACCCTTGCGCACATGACTGAGACATATTTTTATAAAAATATAAAAAAAATAAATAAATCTATGCAACACGACTTACCCGCAATACTATATTATAGGGCTAATCATGCACGAATTCTTTAAAATTACACAATTTTCAATTCATCCCCTAAACTTTTAAATACAAAATACACTGAAACTATATATTAACCTTTTAGGGCAATTTCTCATATTGAGACCAAATTTTGTTAGAAGAAATAAAAGAATACATAATACTGTTATCATATATATATATATATATATATATATATACGGCGTAGCCTACAAACGTGTTTCAACATCAAATTTCTTTTTTTTTTTTTTAGTTCTTATGAGATTTCGTTTCAATAAATTAAGTGACCGATTCTTATAAAAAATAAAAATTGTTTTTATCAAACAAAGACATCTCTATACATGATTTGATGTACTTATACATATTTCATTACCTCTCCTAAAATAATTTTAGCAGAGTCGTTGACAAAATGGATACTATTGAAATAATTGAGTGGTTTAGCCATTTAAATTTTACAGTCAACAGTTCTGGGGTATCATTGAAAAGCACGTGCGTTTAAAGGGCGTGTGAGTGCTTCTACATAGTCTGTTCATTTAATTAAATTAAAAGAGTGCCAATTATATATGCGTAAGCGTGCACGATCAGCCTGAGAGATAGAAGACAAAGGGGTATAGATACTTACATAACCAGACAAGCGGGGCCACGGCCCATGGTCGAATGCATGGCGTGCAGCCTTCACGGCCACATCAATGTCCTCCTTATCTCCCTCTGCAACTCTTGCTATCACCTCTCCTGTTCTTGGGTCGATCGTCTCAAAGGTTTTCCCTATACCCAATTAAGTTTAATTTGTTTTGGGTTTGATATTTAACCCAAAAGAATAAATCAGAGTCACATTTTATGAGTTATAATATAAGTAAGAAGAGATCAGAGTATCATTGTGCCCACGCGCTATCTATATACCAGAGATTGTGACAAAAGACTCTCATACATTATTGCGTATTGGTTTTTGATCCAGAAACGAGAACATCTAGACAATAAGATGAATACCAAGATTTTGTGGCGATAATCCTACAAAATTTCGGTTTTTATTTTACTTTTTTTTTTTTTTTTCGTCACGTGATGATGGGCCGAAACGATCGTTGGCCAACGTTAGAGCGCAACGCGTTCTGTTGACCTTTCTTTAAAAACTCGCGTCAATGTAACATTGTCCACAGAGAATCCTTGATTGTATCCCGAACCATTGGTTGTGTCAAAATCACCGTTGATAGGCTTCCATTTTGGTATGGCTGTTTAATGTGAAAAACCTCAAAAGGGCATGTAGATTAATCCAACATGTACAGCTGTTGATTCTTCTCAACAATGGATGTAATATATATGCAGTGAGCCAAAAAAAAGAAAGAAAAGGCAAATATATAATATCTTTCTTCTCTTCAAGACATACTCAAGAACGTTTGGTACTGTGAGAATAAATGAGTGAAGGAAATCACAGGGTTCAAAACTTCAAATATTCATACATGCATGTCTATACGTGTGCTTTCTTGTTGTGTGGAAATATGCAGAGAAAAGAAGTCGTTAAACACGACGGTAAGTACTCAGATTAAACGATCATGCTCTGCCAAAGGGAATTGAGATGAGCAAAAATGATGGGACTTGTGGAGACTGATGAAAAGGGCAGAGGAAAAAGAAATTAACCAAACAAGGAACTTCCGCATGTGTGTGTGCTTGTTTGTGCGACAGTGTGCGGGTGATCGATAGATGGGGGATGAAGATGAAACCTGAAACAGAATCAACAAATTCTCCATTGACGAAAAGTTTTGTGAACTTTATTTCTGGCATCTTCACGAAAGAATCACTGCTTCCATTGCTTTGACTTCCCATCCCTCTCCTCCCCCCCCCTCTCTCTCTCTCTCCGTGCGTCTGCCTCTAAAGAAGTGTGCCTTCTGTGATATTTTGTTTGGAGGTATACTGAGTCTAGCAGGTGATTGATACCGTTTATCGAGGCTTGACGTCTAATTTTTGGTTTTTGGTCCCGTCTGACGTTCATTTATAGCCACACGGCTGCTGCCACCCCGGAATGGGCCCTTCCTGGCCCATGATTGCATACTCTATGACGTGGCCCAAGTGGAAATTGGGCATGTTAAAAATACGCTTTTGCATGCCCCTTAAAAAAAAAATAATAAAAAAAAATATATATATATAACAAAGATATACATATATGCTTTCACAATATATTCTAATATTTAAGAATTTAATAAAAATTTAAATTTTTTATTTTTAAAATCTTAGTCTTAATTGTTGAAAAGGAGTATATAAATTTATAAAAATAGATTACTTCTATTATATAACTTATACTTTAATAAGTTTTAATTTTAATTTTTTAAAAAATATATATAATTTATAATAATTAAATATTTTTATTATATAGTATATAATTTAATAATTCTTAATATAAAATTAAAAAACGAAAAGGCTTTGCCTTCCATGTCCTCTTCTTCCTTTTTATTATTTTTTTTCCGTTTTGCCCATTTAAACTACCTTTTCATCCGAGAAGTGGAAAACCGGCAGTCGCTTTTCCCATTTTATCCAAGTAACCTGGGCCATAGGCGCGGAGCAAGCATGGAATCAGATTGTCAAGACGGGCGATTGGTAATTTCATTGAAAAACGTACTGGCATACGGACAAAAATTGTCCTTCCTTTTTTAGAGAAATTACTAATGTTCTAATTTTTTATTTAATTAATTTCAATTAAAACATTTAAATTTATAAATAATTTTAATTCCATTAAATTGTAGTACTAAATTTCCAACTTCAATAATAACAAAAGACATTGAATTTTAATTCCTAATATTTTACTCTCGTTGATGCATATGGTTTTGACAGAAAAAAAGAACAAAAGAATGATTGTAAATATATCGGTTTCTTTTGGAGGTTAAAGTGTACTTTTGATATTTCCCAGCAGAGTTGACTTGCGCCATGGAATTGAAAATCCGAACTCAGTGGAAGATTACCCGCCCGATACACATGCTCTGAATGTGTTAGTTCTAACGTTTTTACCTTTTTTCTTTTTTTTTTTGTGTGTGTTAGATGTTTTTCAATATAATTGAAATTAAGGGTAGGTTACGTTTTAAAAATATGTAGTTTAAACTTTTACATGGCAATAGCTTTTGACATTAAAAAGAAAAGGAAGTGGGGATATCTTTTATTAAAATAGAGAAGAAGTGCACGTAATAGAAATTATTAATTATAAATAAGATTATTGCATAAAGAGGTAGTAGTAGTAGTAGTAATTAATTTAATATCAACTTTAGCTAAGGTAAAAGCATCCAATTATAAGTTTTCATATGAGTTTTTCAAGAAAAAAAGAAATATGTGTTTAGTGTAATTAACGTCAAATGTCAACAAGATATGTGGGGTATAGTTTAATCGTTCATTAGAAATAGAAAGAAAATACTAAGATTATATTAATTTTTCTTTGAAATTATCTTTGAAGCTTTATCGGGACGCCGGCTTGCATTTAGCACGAATAATTTAAACAGAGTTGACCTCCTTGCTTTTGCATCGGTAATGGGCAAATTCGACGGCGTCTCCCACGATAACAATCTTCCCTTTGCATAAGCCGACGTATGCTTACTTGATCAGTAAGGCATTGGCAATCCGCGATTGGTCTGTCAACCTAAATTTTTTAAGTTTTGTTTATTTGCTGATTTCGATCTGGCTGCGGGACGGCCGGGAGATATTATTGCTTAACACGCTGAACAAATAAAAAAAAATATTTTCAAACGTTATTTTCTTGGCTCATAAGCTGTGACAAGTGCTTACGCACGTTGCCCATTGACCTTAAAAATGGATAACCACAATATACAGCAGAGTACCAATATAATAAAAGAAATCGTTTCTTTTTTTAAAAGGGCAGCAAGCAAGAAGCCCAATGGAACTCTCAGTTGACATCAAACAATGAATCACTTTTAAAGCCGAAATTGCCACCAGGTTTTTCCATAAACCCACCGTTCAAAAAGAAAATCCTGAACCATTGGACAATATAAGCTTTAGGAGGAAAAATTACGTCACGTTTGAGATAAGTCACTTTTCAATCTTAAATTTTTGTGAAACTTTATTTTTTGTGACTTGGATGGATGAAATAAATAATAAATAACATGTTAGGAGTATTAAAATATATACAAGCGAATGAGGCATGTTTTTCAAAGTCTCAGTTTCATATCAATACTTTTAGTTAATTATTGCCAATTATATCTGGTAATTGCGATAATTCTAATAAAACTGTAAATTATTATTATTATTATTATTATGTATAAGAATTGAGGATTGAATTTTAAAATTAAAATTAAGAATTTAAGTAATCTTATTATTAAATTTTGTGATTAATAACACAGAAATTATTAATTATAAGAAAAAGGAGGCAGAAGCCTTGAATCTAGTGGGGATGTTTCTGGTGAGATTTGGTCTCCATTATTAATTTTCTTCCAACGAAAACTCTACAGGCAGACAATTGTGATTAATTTGTGGGGCAACAAGATAATGCCCAAAATGCTACTGTTCTTGATGCCATGATTGCACTCAATCAAAGAAGTAAAATATCTCAAGAGCGTGGCATTAAATTTTTCAAGACAAAAATTCAAGACGTCTGTGGAAACTTTTATTACTCCGAGTTATGTAGGAGTTTTGTTAAATAGAGCCACAAATGATTTAGCAAATTGATCGACTCGTTTGCAGTTTTATGATTATGTTTTAGTTATCCAAGTTAGAAAGATAATTAAGGTTTAACTCTTTCAGTACTGATTAGATATGAGCACTCGGGAGTAGAGTAAACCCTAAAAAAAAAAAAAAAAAGATGATTAATGGGTGTAAAAATAAAATTTCAGAATTTTATAGCCATCAATTTGATAATTATATGACGCTGGAGGGACGTATTTACTCATTTTTACCATTAAAAACTTCGGTTTAAAGTGGGTCTCTGTCACCAATGTATTTCAAGAACGTGCTCAATGCTCATACGTCTGGATCTCGCCGTCTGATTGCGTCCTTCTAAGTTTATAATTGAGAGCCGGCCCCCATGTTGTACTTTTCCCGTCCACAAGGTCCAGCCTATTTCCACTTGGTGAGTTTTTGTAATAATTCGATATATATTTATTTTATTAATTTCAATTTTAATTTTAATTTTAATTAATATATTTTTAAGAAATAAAAGAAAATTTATAATAAATTATGATATTATATTTTAAATTTAATATACTATAGTCTAATTTAAAAGAATTTTATTTATAATAATAATAATAATAATTATTATTATTTAAATAATAATTTTTTAATAAAAAATTAACTTAATATTATAACGAATAATTATCGACATGAACTCACAAAAACCATACAACATCCCTTAGATATTTTTTTATTGTTCAAATTAAAAAAAAAAAAAGGTTCAGCTTATTATTATGCGCATATAATCCTTGGTGAATCCAGTGACGTGCCGAGGACGTAAAAGGATTGTCTCTTCTTGTTGAGTTATTTACGTAAAAAAAAAAAAAAAAATTGTGGGAGCGCACCTCCTCTGTTAAGCACAAAGAAGTTGCCAATTAATGTTTTACTTTGGACGCTGTGCATGTATAGTAATGACTGAGGGAGATTTTTTTTTTTCTGAAAATGAGAAAAAACGTATTTGACTGCACAGAGAGGTTATGATTTATAGTACCGACACTCATAAAGCTGGAGTTCCTCAAATTTCACATTTTGTGAAAATTCTCTTATCGGAGAACTTGAGATTTATTATTGATTTATGCTTTTAATTTATTTATTTATTTTTTTTACAGAGTGTGGTTCCTTGTTTGCTTGAAAGATTCATATTTGATATAAAAAAGAATAACAAAATAATAATAATGTAACTAATTATAATTAAAATTGAAATTAAAATTTTATTATTGTTGATATTTGTTAGTTACTTGTTTGCTAAATGTACTTTTCTTCTGTTTTTAGCACGATTGAGCTTGATTTTTCTTTAAAATATGGCTTAAAACATCTAATTTTAAATATTGAGTACAAGTTACAAAAATTTCATGAAATAGGTTAGCTTTGATACAATTACACTTGATTATATGAAAAGCTAATTTCAAATATTGCAATCCCAGACTTTTCTTTTTTTTTGTGATCATTTCACTTATAAGGGTATCAAGTTGTCGTGTATGTACCTTAAAAAAAAATATAATTTTTCTTCATTTTCTACATATATCTGGCCTTTTATCATTCCCTTATAAATGAAGACCACAGAAAATATCTCAGCTCTTAATAATTAAAATGGTGCTAATTCAAAGCATTGTTTTCAATTAAATTTTAAAAATGAAAAATCAGATTTAAAATTTTTTCTATTAAAAAGCGGAATCATTTCAAGGTCTTGCATTTGCCATAATCTTCAGGCTCCACCAGCATGGGGAAGCAGCTTACGTAGGCCCAGGAAACCGGCCGACATGATTGGGTTTCTTTTGTACAGACGCCTATTGACAAAGTTCTTCGTCAATCTAAGTAAACGTCACGACGGTGGTACGACGCCGTCTGAAGCTGGATCCGCCAATCTAAGAAACCTATTTGTCTCTTTGTTACAGTTTCTCTCTCTCTCTCTCTCTTATTATTAAGAGGCCGAAAGGTAAAAATTAAAAAAAAAAAAAAACAAGGAGAAGGAGAATAAAGTTATTAAGAGTTGAACAAAAAGTAAAAAATTTTAAAAAATATATTCGAATTAATTGTACTAAAAGCGCGAGACTTTTGTTCCAATCTCTCAAGCCAATCTTTGAGCAAGCAGTTGCACGAGGAGGAGACGTTAAGGCGAATTCAGAAGCCACCTCGCTGGAATCGAAAAGTGGAAAGAAAACAACAGAAAAGCCAAACTCATTAACTTCAACACATAGCTGAAAAATATGTTCTAAGGAAACTTTTTGGTCTGAACTTTTGAACAAGTTCTCAATCAATCTGAACGGCTATGCGGACAGCCACTATTTGAATGCAAGGCTACTTGGTGCTTGGCCATAAAAGTTCAGAAACCATGTTAAAGATAACAACAACTCTTAATTTAAAAGCTCAAACCGTTGGAACAAGATAATAACAGCTCTATCAAAACTTTACTGGATGCACATAAACAAATTTACAAACTTGGTCCAGTTCATCTTTGGCCCTTTTGATCCTTGTTAACTTAAGCATAAAAGTTTAAAACAAATACGATGGATCCAGCTTCAGCTCCCAACACCAAACAAACGAATTTCAGGAAACCTACCTAATGTTATGAGCCGGAAACTGGAAAAAACATTCCCCAGTCATCTTGCGAGTCCTCCTATTCTATCGTGCCTATGATGAAGGCTGATAAGTAGGTGGAGCACCAGAGCCATAATCATAGGCACCATAGTTGGTCTGGCCCCCATAAGAACCAGTGGATCGGTAACCACTAGCACTCATATTGTCCACCGGAAGTGAGTAGTGTTGTTGAGGGATTGCTGCAGGGCTTTGCGTGTGTGGCACACCATAAGTTGGGGCATAAGCAGTTGGCGTGTGTGTGTCATAGACACTCTGGCTGGGGTAGCTGTATGGACCGGAGAATCTTGTGGTTGGGCTATGCTGTGCAGGTGGAGCAGGATTTCTTCGGGGAAAAGGGGAGTAAGCATTGGAATATTTTAGAGCTTTGCCTGGACGAAAATCAGGTCCACCTGCTTGACTGACACTGCTACCATGCCCTCGTTTATTTTGAGGCTTGGAAGCTGCAGTAGGAGCACCATAACTTTTCTTCTTTTCTGCCTTTGTTTTTTCTAGCTGAGTAGCTCGCTTCCTTAAACTATCAAGGGGGAACTCTGCTTCAAGCTTGTGATCTTCTACACATCTGATGATGGCTTTAATAGAATTCAACTCTGCTGTACTGGACTCTTCCTGAAAAATATCAATCTACTAACTAAGAAATTCAACAACCTCCAAATGTTTCAAATCAGTTGAAAAAACCAAAAGAAATCTTAGGCACACCTTTGCAGCTGCACTATAGTTTCCATCTTTCAAAATGTTGGTAGCTTTCTTCTTGGAGTTCTTAAGATAAGACTTCAACAGAGAAAGAGGAGGAAATTTTTCAGCCAGACCAGATTCAGAGGCAAAATACACAGCCTCTATCTCTTTCCCATTCTTTACCAATTCCTCAATCATATCTGAAATAATAGAAGAAAAAAAAGAAAGCCCAAAAAGGTGCATTAGGATGCTTTGGAAAACAGTGAAGGATATTAACTACTCTATGATAGAAGAGACGAAGAAAAATGAAATCACTGTTTGTATTTTCTACCATATTTGTGCCATCACATCCTACCATATTCATGACAATTACCAAATCAAAAAGCATGTATGCAGTGAAAGTTGAATAGATTCAGAAGAAGAGGCTGGTGTGAAGTCTAGAAGGTAAAAGCTAAATTATGTACACTTTGTTTTTACAGGTGGCTTCAAATCAGAGCATACTTAGATGTGCTTCCCTAGAACTTGTAGAAGGGCTAAGAGACATTTGCACATACAAGCGTTCGAATGGAGAACTTGCAGCCACACACATTGTAAAAGGCAAATGAGTCACTGTTGGAAGAAAATTTCAGTGTATTTTGGTGTTTAATGTAAGCTTAATGTTATTTGGGAATCACAAGTGGCACAACCTACATAGTTTCCATGCAGGAAAGATTATGCTAGACAGAATGAAAATCAATGAATCTTATACCCAGAGATTCATGCAAAACAAATTAGATAAATTGTAAAACATTCGTTACTTCAGCATCCTATGAGTGTCCAAGTACCATAATTTTTTATGTCATCAAAACATATCCACCTTCTAAGCACTATGGATCAGACACCCTAAACCTACCATGACATAGTGACAAATACAATCTCAAGATACCCAGAAGCTTAGCATAGCAAAACAAAAATTTACCAGCTGGCAATATTTTGAGCATGGAAGACTTGTGACAAGAAAGAATTACAACAATCACCAAACCAATAATTCCATATGCCAATTCATCAGTTCATGAAGGTAGCATTTTATCTAATACGTTTGAATGTGGGTACCATAAGAAACAATGAAAGCCTCAAGTTTTGAAACACATTCGTTCCAAGCAAGTAACATACTTATTTACCAACTACATATAAAAACAATTACATTTAACAAACAATATTCACAATTTATGAACAGGGCGATCAATAACAAATTACACATACCTCCCATTTTCTCCCCGAAGTCCAAAGCAGCTGCAAGCTTGGCCATATCCCTCCTCGTGGCATGCTCCATCACAAGTTTTCTAAGGAACTCCTCGTCGAACTTCGACTTCAATCGAAACCCAACCACCATATGCAAGAACATAACAGCCTCTGCAGGCCCCACCACTCCACCAACACGACCACCACCACCACCATCTTCTTCCTCTGCCAGCTCGTTCTTCCACCTCTCCAAAATCCCCGCCGCCCTCTCTACTATGCTCCTCGCAAATTCCGGACCTTTCTCCTTCTTCCCGCCAAACTGATTACCTTCTGGGAACAGCGCCTGGACCAGCGTTCCGCACGCCCACCTCTTATCCGTAAGCCCAACTTTCCCAATCTTATTACTCACAAAATCATCCACAGCATCCAGAATCAACCTCGCCGGGTCCACAGCTTCCATTATCGCGTGCGGCAGCTCAGTCCGCAACGAAATAGACTCCTTTCTTTTCGAAAGGACGAGCTTGACCAATCTGGAGGAATCCATTCGCCTTGAGACAGACTTCAACGAGTCCGATAAATTAACGTGTCTAATCGGCTTTTCGAATTCAGCCAGCGAGAGCTCTTTCTGCTCATCGATTTTGGCGACGGCAGCGGACTCCCTCTCGGGAATCGAGTCCTCTCTGCGAGATAGGGATTCTAGGGTTTCCTGGGAATGGGATTCCAGAGATTGGAATTTGGAGTCGAGAGATTGCGATCTCTGCGAGAGGGAGTCTCGAAGGGAAGTGAAGTGAGTGGTTAGGGACGTAAACAGCTGAGCGCAGGAGGACACAATTGTCCTTTGCCTTCCAAGATCGTCGAAAAATTTCTGGGTTCTCTCGGTGGCGATGGCCAGCTCCGTCGCCATGGATGGAAGACTCTAAAAACGACGTCGTTTCTGTGATGGGACCGCGAGAAATGAATGACTGAATGAGGAAATTTTTCTCTGCGTATGGAGGAATTTCCTAAACCCTATCTTGGGTTGAAGGTAATCTCTGGTGAATCACACTCAAGGTTACCGATCAATTTCCCATGGATGCACGCGGCAATGGTTTAGAAGAGAAACGGCGCCCGACTGGATGGGGCAGCCGCTACATTACTTTTCAGCAGTGAAACGGAGCGTTTTGTTGTATGTTGAAGAGTAAAATGGTCCCCCACAACACTGTATAAGCTTTGCTGGTAGCTACTAATAGGAGGGGATAAACGCACTGAATTCTTAAATTTATTTATTTATAATATATTTTCTTCTAATTAAATTTTGAATCTATATTTTTTTAATCAAATTCAATTTAATTATTTAATCAAGTTTCTTGCTGTTCATGCAGTAAAAATAAGTAAGAATTGTTTGCCTCTATTTTCAATGTGGTTTTGTCTATCCTGAGAGGGGAGAAAAAAAAAAAAAAGCCAAGTCTTGTATTGCCGATAATGCCTTCTCCCATGCCGAATAATGGGCACTTCTCAGAAGGTGAATAGTTAATGTGGGACAAAACTGCAATTTAGTCCCTGGGACTCTTTTTTTTTTTCTTTTTTTTTTTGATACATCTTAATTTTTTTTGTTGCTGCCTCCTCTTATTTTTTTTATGTTTATTTAGTTAATACTTTTTTAAAATTTTTATATTCTATTAAAAATTTCATTAAATTATAGAATATTTAAATTCATGATTTTTTTATTTCATTCTTTTTACATTTTTTGTTTTTCAATGAAGTTAAGCCAATCTTCCATTCTTATTTTTTTAGTTATTATGAAAAAATCATGAATGGGTAGTTCATAAATAGGTAACTGCGACAAAGTTGAGGATCCTTTTTATAAAAAAAAACGAAGTTAGCAAATTCTTTGAATGTAGTTATGAGATAAATATGAGGGGTTAAGGTGTTTAGGTAGTGGTTTCAAAGGTAATGGGGTCAACTATTGGTTTGTGAATTTTGTTGGGATACATCATTGTTTAGGATAGATAATAAACTAGTAATAGAGAGATTTATTATGTTTAAAGGATGAATTGTAATAGAGAGATTTATTATGTTTAAAGGATGAATTGTTTCAATAAGAAAGAAGTCTATGATAACAAATGTTTATGCACTCAATGATTTTAAAGAATAAAAAGGGTTGTGGGATGAACTGAGATGTTTAAAAGTAAAGTTTTAGGGTAGGTGATTTCTAGGGGAGTCGTTAACATAATACTTACTAATGATCAGAGGGTAAAGGTGTTCGATGACTCGATAGCCATATAAAGTTTCAATGATTTTGTCTCTAACATGACATTAGTAGATTTGTTAATGCAAGGACAAAAAATACACACAAAATAATTTTCAGGAGTGCCCTATAATGAGTCGTATAAATAAATTCCTTCTCGACATTGAATGGTTGGAAGCAATGCAAGGCTTAAAATAGTGAAGGGGTCCATTGTAATTTCCTGGATCATTCGAGAGTCTATATAAGTAGAGAGAATAGAGATTGAGGACCAACTCCTTTTTGCTTCTTCAATCATTGGTTGAGTGAAACCTAGGTGAATATGAGAATTAAGGACAGATAGAGAATTCTCCTATTAATGGATTTCTTGGCCAAGTTATTGGCGAACAGTTGAAAGTGATTAAAGAATTCCTTACGACATGGAGTTGAAATGAAAGAAATGAAAGGGAAAAGAGGTTACAAACAACTGGTGCTCAGATGGAGTAGTTCACATTGAAGAAGGAGTCTCACACTCTTACAGAGATGGAGAGGTTGGATCTGAGTAAGAGTAAAGCCATATATTAGGAGGCATTGTAGAAGAAGGAGCATAAGTAGCACTAGAAATCTCAATTAAAATAGATTATGGATGGGGACTAAAACACTTAATTCTTCCATATTATGATTTCTAAAAGGCAATGGAAAAATCTCATCAATCAAGTCAAAACTAGCAGTAGTATTGTGACTTGATCGTAAAAGATCAAATTGGTCATCCTCTCTCATTTTAATCTGTATTTGGGTGTCTCACTGCAACTGTGCTTAAAAATGAATGAGATTTTTTTTTTTTAGAAATTAGATATGTCAAATATGATGACCTTGGAAAGTCCTTTCTCGATGGACAATGTTTATGACATGATTCAGAATAGTCATAACAATAAAGCTTTTGGTTTGAATGGCTTCAACTTTAGTTTCATAAAGTATCATTAGGAGTTAGTGAAATAGGATGTGATGAACTTTATGTCGATTTCCACTAGCATAAGAAACTGTGTTGTTCCATTATCTCTTTATTCATAGTATTAATTCCTAAAAAGGAAGACATTGAAAAGATATTTTAGTTTTATCCAATTTTACTAGTAGGTTGCATTTACAAGATTCTTACTAAAGTTCTAGTTATTAGATTGATTGGTCATTGGGAAGGTGGTTGGGGAATTTCAATTTGCCTTTTTTAAGGAGTGATATATTCTAGATAATGTGCTAATTGCCAATAAAATTATCAAATGGGTGAAGAAGACGAATGAGAGAGGGATGATTATCAAAATTGACTTTGAAAAGGCCTATAATATGGTTGAATAAAGTTTCATTAAAGATATTATGAAATTGGTGGGCTTTAATGATAAATCGAGATGATGGATATAATAGTGCATATTGACCCTTCAACTCTTCATTCTAGTGAATGAGTGCCTAACACAATAATTTCATATGGCAAAGGGCTTACAATAAGGGGATCCCTTATCTCCCTACCTATTTTAGTTTGTTGGTGGAGGTCTTAACTCCCTTCTGCAAAAGGGTCTAAATGTGATTCTTATTAAAGGCTTCAAAATTGAAAGGTATCTATAATTCTCTCATATTTAATTTATAAATGATACCATTTTATTTAGTACAATAGAGGATGTATTAATCAAGAATTGTAAATGGATTCTCTAGTGCTTCTAATGTTACTCAGGCCAAAAAGTGAATTTTTCTTAAACTACAATATGTGGGGTTAGAACTGAATAAGCAAAGATTTAAAGTTAGACATCCTTTTAGAAGTGTTTTATTGGTTCTTTTCTACTGATATATTTAGGGCTTCCATTAGGTATCAGCCTATTGGAAAAAAGGGTTATAGGAGTCAATTATTTGAAAGATGAAGACTAGGTTAGTGAAATGAAAGACTTAATTTATATTAAAGATGAGGTGGCTAATTATGATTAAATTTGACCTACGATCTCTTCATATCTGTTACATTTCTCTCTTTAGGATGTCATGAAATGTAGAGAGTAGAATTGAACATATTCAATGATCTTTCCTATAAGATGATAATGAGGGCAATAAGAGATTCATCATATAGGGTAGGGTTTGATAGACCATCTTAAATCTTACGATGGGCTGAGAATTGGTTGAGAGAGGAATTGTAATCGTGACCTATTGACTAAATAGTTGTAAAGGATAAGGAACATACAAAATATAATATAGGTGGAAACTCTCAAAGCTAAGTATAGGAAATATTAATGGTGGTTATGAGATTGGCAAAGTAAGTTAGTGTAGATGTCATTCATATGAAAGAGAGTATATTCCACTTTATAGGTAGAAGATAGGACTTTAATTCCTAATAAAGGAAAGGGATAATGTAAACTTTTGGTACCAAGTATAAGTAGGCAAAATGTCACTTTGATAAAGGTTTCCAAGTATTTATGATCTCATAATGGAAAAATCAGGTTTAATAAGAAACTTTGGTGCTTGGGTGAATTATCAATGGGAATGGAGGATCACTTGGTGGTAGGGTTTATTTTCGTGAAAATTGGAACAATATGATAGATTTTTTAACTCATTAAAAGAGTGTTGATTAAAGGAAAGAGAACCAAATAGATTTATTTGGCAATAAGACATTAATAAAGTTTTCACAATTAAATTTATTATGAGTTGTACGATAGTTTACAAAAAATACCTCTGAAATCGACACCTTAGGTATAGCGTAGACTAACACCATCAAAAACTGAAATTTTTGTTTAATAACTATTGTAAGGTTGGATATTAATAAAAGAGTAACTTGTATAGTTAGTATCTGAAGGCTATTAAGGATATATTCCTTAGCTCTTGAGTTCACTGACTATTTATTTCTCTATTGCTACTCGGTTTGGCAAGTGTAGAGTACATGTTTATATTGGTGGGGTCTATACGAGGTTAGCTCAACATTAATAAATCTGATGTGAGAGTGTTGACCAAATCTTAAGAAATGTTACAAGTCATATGGTATCTGGATAGTAAGGTTTTATGTAGTCATTTGGTTTATATGGCTTACATGAATGAAATTATCTTTAGAATGACAAAGATTTGTATTTAAATGTTATAGCAGTTTAAAGCAAAATAGTCATACTGTGGTTTTATTATTAACCAATTCTTTTTCAATATTAACCATATTGCACCCTCTAATAGACTTGTCATACGAGAAAAAGGCAAAGATGAGAGGCTTTGCCCTGAGGTTATTTCAAAGTTCACACAAATGTTTATATTATTAGTTCCATAGGCCTTATAGGGATTGATGGGGTGTTGTGCAAACATAACAAAAAAGTCATATTTATTCTCTAAACTCATATTTGTTAGCTCCATTAACCAAGCAAATCTCTTAGTAATCAAAGAAGCATTGGAGTTATAGTTAATGTAAAAGGGCATTAAATGCAATTTTAATCATTACAAGTAGTTCTCTCACAAACATACCTTGACTTTTGAGTCATGAAACTCATCTATAGATATTATCATTAATATTTTGTATCATTACCCACTTAGATAAGAAAATTTTCCTTTTCACCTTTAAACCACTTCAAAACAATATTTTTACAAATGCGTTGGATAAACTAACAAGAGTTAAAACATACATTTCTATGACATAGTTATGAGTATTAGGAATGATCCAAGTAACTTCCTATGTAATTATAACCAAATATTTCCCTTTTAAGTAAATGAGTTGTGAATTTCATTTATAAGTAGAATCAAGTCAATTTGTCTCTCTTTTTTAATGATTACTTAGCTTCTCATCTTTGATACAAGACTCCTCCAAATTTTTTATAATTAGAGAATTTAACCTTTAACTTTTTTTTTGTATAGATAATTGTATAGAGTTATAAATTACAACAAAATAAAGGTGGTTCTCTGTGTTGAGTATTATAATTGATCTTCCTTTATCTTTTATTTTTTCATGTGAATCCATTTCTTTGTGAGTTTAAAAATAAAATATTTATACATTACTATTTAAAAAAAAAACTATCTACTTTTAACATTAATTAAAGTTTCCTTCCAAATTAATTGATTGCTTTAAAGCACCTCCACTTGAATAAAATAGCACCACTAAAATGTGATCAAGATAGCCGCATAATGCCTTCCTACATATAACCACTGAATCGATAAAAGCTTAGTGTCACTAAAAAGCCCAAGTGTCCACAAACATATCCACATTTCCGATTAATCAAAAAATAAGAAAAATAAGAGAGAGTTTGTAAACTGCCCAGCCCTTACAACACAAGCCGTAGGAAGAAAATTCACAACGCACAACAATACCAACCGCAACTGTATGAAAAAAAATATTAGAAAGACACCTAAAAATAATGTGACATCTTTGGTATAGCGGTAGATATCCTATTTGTACGACTTACAGTCCCCCCCCAACACAAAAAAAACAAAGAATATAATATATATATATATATAATAAAAATAAAAGAACCGCTACTTCAGTGATACATAATTATCTGATGCAAAGGAAAAAAAAAAACATTTAAATCAAACATCACCTTTCTTCCAAGGATCAGCAAACCGAACTGTAAAGGACGACGGAAGATATCAAGATCAACAAGCGCTGACCCTTGATCAAAATTCGGCAAGTAGCTGAATTCGTCGGAAGGAACCCGCACCTGGGTAGTAGAGTTAAAAATCTTCCTTCCTTTCATTCGTGAGCTTCATCCAAAACACCTTCCAATACCTGAGCTCGTTCAATCTGGCAGAAGGAGTTCGCCGAGTCTGCTCTAAGTAGCCTGAATTGCACCAATATCTTACGTCCTTTGTATTAGAAGATCATGACTTTACAGGACGAAGACTAAATAGTGCATACATAGGTAGTTGGGTTGGGTACTTTCTCACTATGATTAGCAAGTCTAATTTGGCCAGCTGATTAAAAAAGCAGTGAATCTTTAAGTTATATTTAATTCAGTTGATAAAGAAAAATATGCGCTAAAGTAAGTTGAAGAGTGCAAGACTCCAAAAGACGTGGACAGATGGACTTTGTCAACGTAATATTCCAGGTGGGATTCGAACGCAGAACAAATTGAGTGGATAAATAGACCAGAATGACAGAAAATAACCCATTTTCATTACTCCAATAGAATATAGAGGGCTTATGATTTGTACATTGGAATCATGGGACATCTTCCACAAATGCTTATTTAGAAACTAAATTGAAGGAATAGACCATCAAATATATATAATACCAGCTAGTTAAGTCAAACTACAAACATAATCCGCTATCTTTCTTGTAGGCTAGTAACTACCTGTGATGGAAAATTGGCGATTGCTGTCCAAATGGCGTGTGAACTCGGAAAATGGCTCTGACTGAATTTTCCTCGGACCCACCGATCAATTCAACATTTACAGACTATGCCATGCCAAGGCTTCAACTAGATTCTCATTACATAAAGCAGGTAAAAAGAGATTGACAGTAATGGAATGTGCACATTAATCGTTATTAAAATAGTTAACTTTGGCCCTGGAAGCATTGTTACAATGACACTTCTAACTGGGGTCCTTTTCCTAACCCACTTTAAGTATTTATCATTGCCAAATTTTCAAACCTGAACAAGATCTAAAACAAAATAGTATCCCTCATTCTGGAAAACTGGATCCTTTTCAAGCCAAACTCATAACAAAATATGGTAAAGTTAGCCCCAAGTTGCAAATCTCGGGTTTTAAACAGTAAAATGGCCATCAATTTGTAAAAGTGATGCTGTTCCTCGTTAACTTTTCCACACGTTACCTTCTCACATACGCAAGACAGAGCAGCCTCTATATGCTTAATTGTACTCCAGCCCTTTGGAATCCTGCAGAAAGCGGGTAATGCTAATGTCATGTCTTGGTAAAACCTACACCAATTACAAAGATTTTTTAACGAAAAGCTAAAAGATTCACAAACAGCTTTAACTGCAACCATAATGCAAGAGTCTGGAAATTGAACCACATACAAAACTAATCCAACTAGTTATCACCTGCTTTTTACTTGCTATTGTGGTTTCTTCTTTCAATACACCAACTTTAAGGATCAAGATGCTGTTCTCCCATTGCAGCAATGTACAGATTCTTTGACCATTTATCCTGCCAAACAAGGCAAAGAGAAAATTATCTTAACATGAGATATCTCACTAAAGGCCTGAACAACTACAAGCAAATGAAAGATATAGAAGACAGCCTAAAAATGTAAATACCAGCACTGAGTATGAGTGCAGCTTGATCTGCAAGGCAAGCAATTATCTTAACATGAGTACTAGGAAAAGCAGATGTCTGGAGCAATTATATAAGTGGCAATCACGTCTGTTAGAAAGCCACACAAAGCAGTATCAAACTGGAACCTTTCTTGTTAAAAAAAAAAAAAAAACTGGAACCTTTAGAATTTTAATGATGCAGCTTCAAAGGCAGCCCTCAAAATGCAATTCTTACAGGTTGCCACAGATAAAATATTATAAAATCTCACTATATCACATCAGTGAAAAATGATTTACTCAAGGCTACACCAAATCAAGATAGTTCTACGAGTGTTTTGGAAGTTAACAGAAAAAGTAAAGGCAAAAACAAAAATGCATATATGTATAAATTTCTACATAGAGATATAAAGCTGGTTCCGTACCTTTTGACATGACAACCACTGCACAGCCATTAGTTGCACCAGCCACTGAAGTGATGTAATAGTTTTGGTACCACCGTTCCTTTACACACTTCTGTTGAAATAAGATGCAAAGAGACTGCTGAGCCACTGCAGACCTATTATAATGTACCTGCAAAAGCATGACAGCAAAAAGATGAAAAACACCTACCTTGCTCAAGAAAGAAAAAGACAATTCATAAACTTATATAGTGAAACCTATCCCTGCATCCATTGCATGGCCTACAAATCACAGCTACTGTATAAACCATCTTCCCTTGCCTTCTCCACATTGTGGTCGTGTCTTGAATCCATAAAATTGTAGTGATACTGCAGCAAATTTACTTGCTGACAAGGTAACAAGTTTCTGCACTAACAACATGAGGAAGCAGACAACTCCATGGAAGAAATTATAATCATGTTTTGACTAAACAAACAATAGTAAACAGGTATGCTAAAAATTCAATTAACAATAATCCAGAAACCACAGAAGCTACATGATATGGTAGGCTACAAAAGAATTGAAGACGGGGATTCTCCTAAAAGTAGGAAAATGGCTTCCTTATTGATGCCAGAAACAAGGCAACTTGTAATTGCAACGGAAAGGCAATAGTTAAAGGTAACAAATGAGTGTCAAAATTGCATTTTGCACATAATTTCTCAATGATTTTTAATTCCAGTTATTCAAGTGAGGAAGCAGATGTAGGATTGAATTCTGCATCCTATGAACTTACATTAAATCAATTACCTCTGCTTCATGAAATTGTACACCAAGATCCACTGTGTACCTGTAGTGCCAATCTGAACTTTCTTTTTAAGCTGCCAACAGTTCTCCAACTCAGCAATTGTCCTTCCCCTCTTTTGACCCACCTATAAAGCGGAAAAAATTAACAATAGTTTAGAAAACAAAAGGAGCATTATATTCCAAATGACCAACAAGCTAACCCAAAACAGCAACCAACAACGATAATAGCTCCATCAGTTAGAATAGGTCGCAATACGTCTGAACCTATGCTGTTGTTGAAAGGGGAAATGAACCTCAAGAAATTGGGTTCTTCATCAAACCTAATATTGGTGGTGACCTCAAGAAATTGTTGAAAAGGAGGAGAGCACAAGCAACAGAGCTTGTTAGGAGAAGTGGCCATCTTCTTCTTACAAGCAAGAAAACCTTTGTTTTCCCCCTGCAGCTTGTGGGCAACTTAACCAATAAACACATAAATGAAAGCAAAATCAGCAGTCAAAGAACAAGGCCAATATGATCAGGATGGAAATCTTACAGCATAACCTTGCCAGAGCAGCCTCCCCCTGAGGAGGAACATCAAGGCATAAACTAAGGATACAAGGTCATACCTTTGGCTCCTAGTCCTACCCAGATGAGCATTTACACTTGCATAAAACACAGTTCCCCTGTCGGCAGTGAATACTACTTGGTCGTTTAAAGAAACACTATTTTGTGTGCATTGAGTCCCGAAAGGACTAAAATCAGAAAATTCCATGAGTTAGAGAGAGCAATCCAGAAAATCCATTAACTAGATGCAAGGGAATTAAAGCAAGAGTATTAACCCATTTGAACAGACAAGATATTGTACACATTAAAGAGTAAATTGGCATCAGAAGCATGTAGGACAAGCCAGCCAGACATAATCCTTGTTTTGGGTATTTACCAAATTCATTTGCCAAAAATACAAAAACAGCCATGGCCAAATTACTCACTGGTTCTAAACAACGCTTTATAAAAGAAATGATTACCTGAAAACATCAGGCTTTTGGTCATAATCAACAAGACAACCAGAAGTTGCATTCTGCCATCTTGAAGCTGAAGATAATAAAATAAAATAAAATAAAATATTTATCATTATCCCAGAGGTGAATATACAAAACAACTCCAGTTGTTAAAATTGATGCATATAAGAGGCCACACGCAGACCAAGTTCAACTAGATGCAACTTTTCCTAAGTGCTCCAGGTTGGCCAAGCAGAAAGTTCTTGGGCTTAACATCCTTATAAACAAATCTGAGTCAAGATAAAATTGATGGAACAACTACAGCATAAGAAGAAATAGAGGGATATACACATGCAAAGGAAATGAAGCTACTCCAAAGCATGCCCTCTTAAATGAAGTTGTTGCAGAATTGATATTGCCTCCACTGCTATACAAGGAACCATCTTTTTGGACAGCCTACCAGAGACAATAATGCATCTGAATAATAAGCATCAAAACATGCCATTTCAGACATACAAAAAAGAAAATATCCAGAAAATTCAGAGGGGCAGACAAACAGGCATTCTCATGATTGTTAGAGTTCCATATATCCCATAGACTTGGTCCTAGCATATCCATCACCTGAAAATACAACTCTAACCTATAAGTGAAACCAGTAAAGCATAATGGCATATAAATGAAACAAGCAAATGAGAATTCCAAGAAACAAAAGAACAATGATTCACTGTAACTTCTCACTAGAATATAGTACTCTCCTGGTTGACTTTTGTAATGGAAAGAGGGAAGGATATGCTTCATTGGAATTATAAAACAGAAGGTTTATTAGATTATAAAATTCCATACTCCAAATAACAGTAAGAACATATTGGTCCTACCTATATTCTTGCCACTCATAAAGTGGGCCATTGTGTCCTTTACTTTTTTGGAGCTTAAATTGCATAGCAACCTATGGAATTGAACAAGAAGATGCCCATCAACAAAAGATCAATCCTGGAAAGTTCTACACTGACTCACTGCGACGTACAATAGTGAAATACCTCTAAAGCATCATGTCCAGAGCAGGCTGTACCTCCAGTCATCCTTCTTCCAACATAAACTTGCCCAAAACCCCCTTTTTGCAGCTTTAGCTTATAAACAGGGAGTTGCCAATTTGGACCAAATAAGGAGGGGAAGAAGACAATAGATATAACAGAATGAATTTAGGGGAGGAGTATTCATGGTGGGAAAGTTGTCAGTGTTATATAATTCACAGTATGATAAAATTCTTTCTAATATCTTCACTGCATGTTACCATATAAAGATTGAACATTATCAATGCCTGATTAGTACAAAAACTAACAAAAGCAGTAAAACAACAATGGTAACTTTTTCCTTACCTTTTAACCGGTTTAAAGAACCCTTTCTTAGTCTTGTTGCAAGCAAATTACTAAGTTGATTGGCAAATGACTAATGCCTGCTTGGCAGTATCCATCTTCCACCAGCTTTGATAGAAAAGTACTTTAAGTTTAATTAAGAATTGTTACATGTCTTTTTGTGAATTATATTGCAATATAAGGCCCATTATGCAAACCTTTTATGCTGATCATGATTCTCATCCCTGATGGAATATAAAACCATTGGGCTGAAGTTTTTATTTTGGGATCAGGGCTTTGTTATTGTCATGGCTTTTGTTGTTGTTGTTGTTGCTGTCTTGCAGAACCTTCACATGTTTGGCTTGGACTACCTTTTCCTCCAATTACATCCTTATGTGTTCCATCTCCAACTCAAACTGCAAAGCAAATTTGAGATTTATGTGATGTGCATGCATAGACCCTGATATAAAGAAAATGAAACCTGTAACAGTGTGATCTGAGATTTGGCGCATCTCCTCTTCAATCAAAATGAACAACAAAGACTTTCAAGAATAAGAAAAGAACAAAATCAAAAAATGGCATTAGAAGATAGTACCATATAAGGGATTATATGTATATAATCGCAGTTGAACAGACCAACCTACAAGTTTGCCTGAACTCTTCAATTTCTTTCTTTTCATGCTTCAACAGGCTGCATCTGTCCAAATCTGGCATGATGAAATACTATAATTACTGCTCGTTATCAGAATAACAGCTTAAATATTATGAGTGGGGATCACAAACTTTATAAGAGCATAGGAAAACACCCACAAGAACTGCTCAGGCATCCCAAAATAATTAGAACAGAACCTCGCTCACATAAGCAAACAATTTGTGATGCATAGTGCTCTACTTGCAAACTGAAGACTGTCTTTTGTCTCATCTGCACGACCATAACATCACAATGAAAGGTGATTAAGGAAAAGAGTTTAAATCATATAACTAGTATGAATGCAACGGAGGAATAAAAGATGTGAAAAAAAATCAGTAAACGTTCTTGAAAAACAGTTCCATTTGTCACATGTTCTAGTGCTTAAATATTTCAATTACCTTTCAACCATAAACATACTCATTTGTTGTCTGTGACATCCATCAAGCTCAGGCCAGGCTCCTAAATAATAAGCTGGACTTTGCAATCAAATTCTTGTCTCAGCTTGACTCATTTTGGCAAACAGGATGTCAGAAAACTTCAGTTCAGACCCATCTTTACTGCCAGCTTTTGTCTGTAGACACAAGTTAGCTAAGCAAAACAAACTGTCAAACCAAAATTATCAATTAGTTAAGCAAATTCATGGTGTATACATGGTAGTCCTTTAGCCGCAATTGTCAAACATATTACCTTCAATGTTGAAACAAATATTTAGATGCCTAATTTTTAGTTCTACAAGTAAGTGCAGCATACTTGCTAGGATGAGACTAAATATACAAAGATGTGATTGATGGTGGTCCATGTATATGGTCACCAGACTATGAGATCACTTAGCAGACACTTACATACCTTTTAGAGAACATGCCGGATTGAAATCTTATTCAGTTTGGATATTATATTGCACAAAACAAATGTAGGAATAAGGTTGAACATTAATGTAAAGTTCAACAAGTCCCTTGCATTATTCCTCTGATTGCATCTACATTTTGATCAACCAAACAAGATTCAGAGACAGCAGGAACCAGAAAGCATTACCTTTGCAAGTGTAAGGTTGCATATTACAGCCATATTTGCATCTCCACCCAAAACAGGTTGCAAAATCCGAGTAAGTTTGCATCCCAATATAGGACACATCCTCTGTAAAAGATTCAGATATTAAAAATAATTACTAGAAATGAGGAAAAGAAGTCATAACCACCAGTTCAAACCACCACACCCCCCCAGGCCCCCAATAAATAGGTTTCAAAATAACCCTAAATAATTGTAGAACAAACCCCAGGCTTTCAGCACCTTCACTCAATCTATTAACAACAGTTCCAAGTGTCATCAAGCTTTTATTAATATGGGTCACTTTGAGCCAAACACCTTCTGCACCAGTTTTTGCACCACGTTCTAAACAAGCAAGGTCCACCATGTTTTAAGAAAAAAGAGATCATAGTTAACCACTATTGTTGATAAGTGGTGGCTACTGAATGGCTCACACAAAGAAGCAGATCCGGGAGCAACAGGCAGAAGAAAAGCTTGTTTATGGCAATGACATAAAAAAGAATTGTCACTTCATAAGTAAAAGCATTAAAAAAAAATAATTAAAGAGCAGACCAAAACAGATACACGAACTGCCAAATGTCCAAATCATGAGTCCTATCACAACTTTCAATTATCTATGTATTCAGCTGAAATGATCATGCAAATAAATATTTCAAGAAACACTAAAGGTAGGATTGCAATGAATCAACATTACCATGCAGAATTTTATGTGGGATCTACTACTGTAAAGATCCATATTTGTCTCTCCAATATGCCTCTGAGCTGAACTTTGGCAACAGAAAGATGGGAGAAGATATTAACTGCCCTAAGGCTGATGCATGGCATTAAATCTGAAGAATGACAGGGGACTATGATATTGTAGGAATTATGATGTCGATTGAAAAAATAGTAAAAAGGAAAGAGCCCAAGTAGATTACATTCTCCAAACTGCATCAGATCAAGGACTTGCTGAGAGGCAACAATTTCTTCACGCAAACCAGCAACATATATTCCACGCTTCATATGAAAAGCAAAGTCAACTGTAAGTGAATGTTTACGATATGACTTAGCGGACTATACTGAAAATAAATTTTAGGTACATCTTCACTTCCATGAATTTGCAGTTTGCAGTGCTCAGGAGCCAATAAATCACATATAACTCTGTTATAGATTTCCATAACAATTGAATTGAGGTTGTACTACAGTTGACAAGTGTCCTCCCTGATGCAAAAGAATATGATAGCATTGTTGGCGCCTTTCAGTACCCCACTCTGACCAGATCCAACATCTGCTATGCCATCAATCAAGTCTGTCAGTTCATGCACACCCTCACCACCGTACATCTCCAGGCTGTAAAACACGTCTAACAGTATCTAAAGGGTTCTCTTGGCCTTGGCCTAACCATCACTCCAGGACTGTTAACCACCTTCCTTGCAGTCTCTGATACCAACTGGGCTGGCTGTCCTGATAGCAGACGGTGCACTACTGGCTTCTGCGTATTTCTTGGAAAAAAACCTGCTGACTTGGGTTTCCAAAAGGCAACCGACTCTTTCCAGGAAAAGTGCCAAAGCAGAGTACAAGGCAGGACATTCGCAAAAGGAAATCGTGATCCATATCCTAAAATTTAGGAAGATCCAATAAAACAGCAAACTAAAAGGTCTACATCCAAATCCATGTCATCACGGTGTTTAAGACTTCAGAAAATCTAAACAAATATACACAACAACAGATCAAAACCACACAAAATTTACATTAGTAAACCACAAGATCAACGATCATAAATTTGCCCTTTATGTTTTCAAAAAAAAGATGCACTCAGAACTAGTTAAATTCTAGAAAAAGCGTAATTAGCCACAATTACCTGTTATGTTATTATAATTGGCAGAACATATTAAAATTTCAAAGCAAATAATGATAATAATCGACTAGTCAAAGTACAAAACGCGGCTTAAAATCCAAGAAAGGGAGTTCAAGAACTAAAAGTAAAGAAGAAATAGCGAACCGAAGGTTGAGGGGTAGAGTTGAACCAGAGAGATTACCAAAGAATCAATGAAGCGAACCTGAAGGATGTACCGTTACATCCACGATCGGCGAGCGGAGAGACGATTTCTTTTGCACGAACTCTGTAAACCTCTTCGGTTTTGTACTCTATCTAGCGGCACCACAACATAAGACCTTAGGAGTTAAATTTAGAGCCAAAGAGTAAAGGAAAAAGAAAGAAATAAAGATCAAGATCTTTAATCTAGAAAGGAAGCAAAAGATCCGGAATATTTTGTTTTCTTTTTCTTTTTTCAAAGAAGTGAGATAGAGAACACCGGATGCGAACTTGGTGGAGCGGCCGGGCTTGGGGATGAGGATGGAGTCGCCGGAGATCCACCAGATGGTGTTGGCGTCCTCCGGCGAGAGCGGCCTTGCACGAACCATTACACTGGATTCTCTCCATCGGAGGGAGAGAAGAAGAGAGAGAGAGAGAGAGAGAGAGAGAGAGAGAGAGAAAGAGGGAAGAGGAAAGGCTCTGCACTGGGAAAATTCCCGCCAAGACGACTCGCTCGCTCTCTCTCTCTCTCTCTCTGTATCTTTTGCTTTCTTGAATTGATGAGGTCAGGCCCCAAGAAAGTGAGACCCACGGCAACGATTTAAATAGAGAAATATCCATTTTTCCTATTCCCGTTGGGGAATGAAAACAAGGAAAATATTTAAAAAATGGTTTTTCTTTTTTCAAGATTATGTGCTAATTGCACATCAATATTTTTATTAATGAATAAATAAAACCCAAAGATCTTGTAACATTCATAGAGTCCAAATAATATAAAACCAATCTTGAAAACACAAAAGACAAGAAACAGAAGATCTAATACTCATATTAAAATTCCAACGAAACTGGACTAGTAAAAAGAAAATATAAAAAAAAAGGAAAAGGAAAAACAATTAAAAAGTGGGGTGTGAACTGAAGAGAGAGAGAGACGTACATACTAGCCAATAATCAAAAAGAAAAAGAAGGAAAAGGAGCCTAGCCGTTGCGTTTCAAGATCTCGCTCTCCCTTTAGATTTTGCTTTCGGCTAACGGGTTTTGAGACCAATAGACAGATGGGCTTCTCTTACTGGGTCTATGAGTCTTCGTATATATACAGTAAGTCAGGCCCTCTTCTCCACCGACCCGTTTCCTTAGCTTGAGAATTACGCGTGGGTTTAAATTCTGTGGAGCCCATGTAGCAGTCCTGCTTGAAAGAGGATTTCAAGCACTCGGAATCCTAGGCTTTTGCCGTAATCTTACTTTATTCTTTTAGCGTGGTTTGAATTTTTAATTTTCAATTCTAATGAATTGAAAAAAAAAGTCTTTTTGAAAAAATATATATGTTTTTCAAGATTATGAGCGGTTTTCGTATTAGGAATACGACTCATCAGGTACGAACGGTTATAATTCTTTCTTATGCCCGGCCAATTGATTTTGTCAAATCACCACAAAATCTCCTATGAATTACGCAAGAAAGTAAAGCATAAAAGAAAGGTAAATTACGCAGGAAAGTGAAGCAAAAAAGAAACGAGTTATGAAAAGAATTAGGTCCAAAAGCCTTGCCTGTCTTATAATTGATGAAATCAGGTCCTTGCTTGTCTTATAATCGATGGAATCAGGTTGTACTCCAAATTATATTCTTATTGCGTTAACATATTTAATAATTTGATTAACGTGAGATTTTATAACAGATTTGTATACTTGTACTCCAAAGCATAAATCATGTTAAGACCCTTTTTTTAGTTTTTCTATAAAAAACCTATACAAATAAACCAAATTATACTTCCAGAAAAAAAGGAGCACAAATTTTGTAAATTCTAGAATTGCCTGTTAATTATCTCCGCGAATTGCCTGTTAAATTCTAGAATCAAACCAATATATATATTATTTGTGCTGGGCACAACGAATAAAAGAATGACATTTTATTCTCATGATAAGAAAAACATCTATTCTCATTTATGTGTCAAGTAATACAATGAATGATGGACCCATTGATACATGGTAGCAATTTCTCCCGATGAATATAAGGGGAAAATAGTAAAGAATTTAAACGGATATGATATAACACTGTGAGTGGTGTTCAAAAGCAAAAGAAGAAAGATCAATGTAAGAGGTATGTAACTGCCAGTGCCAAAAGCATAAGGAAGTAAGCAATTCCTTGATCGATTGTATAGCCTGCAGACATAAAGCCAAGCCAAAGTTTACATTAGGCCAAAAATGTTGTTTATGCTGTATAATATGGTGATCAAATTGGACCACACCTCACTTGAATAAAAAGAAAGGGAGAAAAGGGTTGACAAATATGAAGTTATGGCAACCAAAAATAAGAATTGAAATGCAAGACAGTGAACAAATGCAAAGGAAAGACACGTACCATCATTGAATGGACCTTCAGGTGCAGGCGAAGGAGCCATTACTTTTTGGCCACAACCAAGTTGCGAGATTGCCAAGAACATAAAGCAGATGATTGGAAGAGCAACCAATTTTGCTGAACCCATCTTCAAATCCAACAGATATGATTAAAATAAAGTGGCGAGTGGATTAAAACCAAATGGGACGGTCGACAACAGATTTCGGATTTCAGATGGGTTTAGGTACAAGAAAGAAGAAGAAAATAGCTAGGCACTGGAGAAGGCAGGCGAGGCATTGTACAATTTATATATTGGAATGGGGTCTTTTTAGTCTTTTACAGATGCGAAATTTCTAGGCAAGTGAGGCCGTGAGAGAGAGAGAGAGACAGGTGGACTCGAAGGGACGCGGTGTGAAGACGAGATTTTTGACTTCGTAGCCAGACTATTGACCCGCCAAAAAAAGAGACCCGTAGTGTACCGCGGCACTGCCTCGTGGCGTTTACGTTTCACTCCTCCTTAGATTCTCAGTCCAAGTTTCCACTCGGTAAACGTTTTTGAGCCTTGACGAGTTGATTTTCTAGAGCTAGAGGCTCGCATTGGCTGACTATGCGAGCGAGGACAGGACATTTTGTTTGCATCCACATTCCGTTTTATTATTATTATTATTATTACTTTTTTTTTGGTTGGGAATTGCCTGTTTGATTTTGATTTGTCAGCAATTTATGAATAAAGTATTGGAAATGTTGAACTCAATTCATTTACATTTCAGGATCAGAAGACGAAAGATCGAGAAAGTCTGGAATTAGGCAAAACTTGTAAATTGTTGGACGACTAGTTGTCCTGACAGTTGCAAGTCCACGGGAATGAATCCTTTTTTGACCCTAACGGAACAAAGATTGCATCTGGGTTGCCAGGCCAATTTGGAACCGAGCCAAACATCAGGTGCAAGGTTGTAACCCCCCCACTCCCCCCCCCCCAAAAAAAAGGAACTCCAGACTTTGACGGGTCAGACTTTTGTGTTTTTTTTTGTTTTTTTAAACGGGTCAGATTGGGTTGTAGGTAATACCTTCGCTTTAAAGTGGTATTTTCTTGAAACATATTGCTTCTTACCTGTACTTTGTAAGGAAAACAAACCCCTCAAAATAAGAAAATAAAAATTGAATAGACCATTTTCCAAAATCAAATAAAACTTCAAAGAAAAACAAAGCTACTATCAATCTGTCCTCAAATGAAAACTACAAGCATTCGGTGTTGAAGGAATTTGTTAGCTTCACACTATTACAACCATGATTTCCATCATAAGCACGAAATGATGTTTTTTAGTTCCAAAAAGGTAAATAAATAAATAAATAAATAAACGTTAGTTGCAAACAAGAACCAATCGGTTCACAGTACCCAACTCAATTTGGTCTTTTTATCGGGTGTTCTCTTGCTTGTCTTCGGTGTGCCATATAAGGGTCAGTTTGCGCCCACCCACGCTGCTTCACTAGTCTATCCAAAACGAACCGTATCAATTTCATATATCCAAACATATCAGTGCGTGTAAGGTAAAACAACATAGCAATTTCCTATCTCCAAACGACACCATGTAAGATAAGCATGCAGAGCACACAACGAGAACGTTGCCACTTTGCACATAAAGAGCGGCGCATTGCCTGGGTCAGGATCAACCTACAGTTTCCATGTAGCTCTTTCAATGCTACGTGTCAATTGAAATGAGCCTGATTTTTCAGGAGCGAATGGCGGTCGGCCTGTGCGCATCTGTGGCTTTGTTATGACGTTAGGCCATTGTTTGGCTGAGTTGCTATCAACGGAAGGGAATCGTCAGCTTAACGCCCGCATGCACCCGCAGGCACCGGATAGAAGCAAAAATAAAAAGGCAAACCCTTTCAGTGTAGGAATCGAATCGGCCTAAAAGACCCTTTATGACCTAAAAGCCAAGCCTTGCTTAGCATCTTCCATTTGGTCACTTCCTTTCTTCTCCCCTACGTAACCTTATTATTATTCTCCATACATTCGATCCTTTTCTTTTATTTCCAGAGGCATTCATCTGATAACATAAAAATACTTTAGACACCGAGAAGGCCAGTAGTTCGAAGGAAATGTGCCACCCATCTGCCCCTTCGGTTCGCCATAACGAGGACATGGTGGTGGGTCGAAGACGACTGGTTTTGCAGACAGCTGGGGCAGTACCTGTGCAAGCAACTAACGAGGCGACCGGTGGGAGTGTTGGCTCTATAAAGCAGTGTGCGTGTTCTCCGACGAGGCATCCAGGATCCTTTAGGTGCAGGCATCATCATGCTGATTATGTCTGGGGTAGTGGTAGAATACCAAAGAAGTGAGTACCGCAATTATTGATTAAATAAAAGCAGTGATTATGGAGGGAGGGATTGCCTTGCGTGCTTAATTGTTCTGAGATTATCTTCTTTCTGCAAACTCTTCTATTGGCTAAGCCCTTTTGTGTCCTGCATATATATTATGAAGAATACACATTAATCTTGTTTGATTTTAAGCAGCCTGTATCTCAATTTCCATAACTACCGCATCAAGGAACGACGAAGGCCCAAAAAAAAAAAGGAAAGAAGATAAAGTTGGTTATCGAAAAGGAGAAAATGGCATCATTTTTTTTTTTTTTTGGCAACAGGTGGGTTCAATGCCAGCTAGTGTGAGAATCTGGCTTATGCTACTAATCGGTTAGTTCCTTCTCTGTTAAGTATCCTTTACGCGTCAGCGCCAAGGATTGGGCTTATGGTTCCGTAAACTAATTGGGTTAAGCAAGTCGGGACTAAAATCCTTTCCACATTATTTAAGGCACAAACATTCTTTAACTTCGCACTAAGTGTTGGAACTTGTTTTTTTTTTTTTGGAGGGAGAGAAGGAATTTCTTGAAGGGTGCACGGAATAATACCTCTCATCCTATTAGGTTGCCGATTATTGACTTGGGTATTATCTCCCCCACCATACATGGGAGGATTATCTTGCTATAGAAGACACGGTACTGGGACAGTTAAATGAGCTGAACTCCCATTCTAATTGCAGAATTTCAAATATCCCAGAACATTCTGGCCGAGATTGATACTTGGCTCGTTAACTTACGAGCTGATTCTCATTTCATCCATTACTTTTAGTTGGTCCAAACATAGATTTTAGCATTTACTCAACCCTGGAATTCACCGTAATCACCTTTTACATCAATTTGTGACAGGATGCATTGTAAGGCAACGAACATTATCATAAAGAAATTGGTAATCTTCATATAAATATGTAACCAAGATAAATGCTCCTCTTTTGTAAAACAAATATTCACACTAAATTGTACAGCTTATAACTTGTCATTAGATCATACCAAGATATAATATACTGAAATACTCATGACTTTATATCCAATAGGCAGCATTGAAATGCTTGTGAAGTTATCCTGCCCCTCAGCTCAACGTGCTTCCGCCCAAAGAGAGACCAGTAGATTTGGGTACTATTGACAATGTCACTGGAAGATCAGACAGACAACGGCTTGCAGATTAGCAACATGACCAAAATAACACTGAATCCAGGATTACGAGGTTAGTAGCGAAGCCAAACTCCACACATGCCATCTGCTACAGTAAATTTTTAGGATCCCACCCAATGCCAACCAATAACAAAGGACATCATGCTGGGGATGTAAAGATGGTGAAAAGTCAAATGGAAAGCAACTAAGTGATGCATCAATTCATTCAAGGAATTCGGTCTCTTCAGTCAAGCAATCTGAATTTATTTACCCAAAGTCTGATCTTATATGGCACATTAAATACAGTGTTCACCGTCTAGGAGTGTGAAGAAAGTTGATCACAGACTACCAACACTATTTTTTAAGCGAAAGAGAAGAATATCCGTATGCATCTAACCTATGGGACAATCTTTTATGGTGATACAGACATACTTGGAAGTTATCCCCAAAAAAAAAAGAGTTCCTCACCTCTGGGTAACAATCTTGATGGACAATTGTCTGGTTGTTTGTATTGACAAAGACCTCACACGATACTCTTCCCTGAAACAAATTTGTGAACAAAGTAAGCCAACCACATGAATTAGTGACCAAGACAACAAAAACAAAAATAACACTATCGTAAAAGAACCAAAAACAGAGAGAGTGAGAGAGAGAGAGAGAGAGGTTGGACAGTGCAAGCTTTCTGGCTAAAGATAACCAGAGAACTTCACTCTCTTGTCTGAAACTATGAATTGCAAGATCAAGAACTCTAAATATAGTTGCTCAGGAAATACACCCAACAGTGCAAATACATGCTTCTGGTCAGTCATCATCAATCAGAATTTGCCATGACCAACAATAAACATACATAATCTTCCCCTGCCCCAATCCCTAAGAAAAACTGAGGTTGGATCCATGAATCTTTTCTCGTCATTCACTAAGTTAAGGACGAAACTTAATTGTTGTACAACAACAACAACAACAAATGATAGTTAATACTAAATTTAATTCAGGTCAGGCATATGAATCTTTTCCAGTCATTTACTAAGTTAAGGGCGAAACTTAATTGTTGCAAAATTTTCTCAACTAAAACCAATAGGGATCTAATTCCGAAACCTCTTGCTGCTGAACCAGTTACAAGCAAATTTAATCGGCCTGGATAACGGCGAGGCGCTCCTACACATCTATCTTCTTACAACCAATACTCAATCCTGAGATTAAAAGCTTTACATGCTAATCCTGGCATTATATCCACCAAACAAGAACTTGCCTTAATCAAACTCAGAGAAAATTTATCTAATTTTGAAAAGAAAGAAAGAGAAAGAAATTACCTTGATAGGGATTTTGAAAAAGAGGAGTCCAACCTCTCCTTTAATTAGGGTTTCAGTATCAAAGGGGATAACACCTCTAGCCAAGTCCTCGATCAAGTAAAGCGCATCGAATATAACCTCAAGCCCGTCCAAATCGAGCGTGGCCTCGACGTACGACGTCGTTCTCGCTCTCACTTTTCCTCCCTGAGACTTGACAAGCCCTAGCTCTCTCCCCCTGTACCCAACCGCAACGTCCAGCGAATCGTAATCCAAAGAGAAAAAGTCCCTGTTTCGGACCTTGATGGTGAGGGAGAAGGACAGGTCGAGAGTGAGTGTCTGGGACGGGTTGACTCGGACATGGTTGAGTCGGATTCGGGAGAGTTGGAGATCGGGATCGGAGGGGAAGAGGAAGTAGCCGGCGGCGGACAGAAGAAGGATGGCAGCGGTGAAGACGAGGCAGCGGCGGAAGAAGATAAGGGAGGGGTTGGGCGGACGGGAGTAGGTAAGAACGATGACGTTTTGGGGCTGAGCAGGTAGGAAGGCGTACGGAGCGTAATCGTCCTTGGCGTTTGTCATGGCTCCTGTTGCAAGTTTGATTTTAGTATGATCTACTTGTTTCCGGCGCGGCTTCGGCGCTCGAACTGCTGTCTCCAAACAACCCTCTCCGTATACGCTACAAGATGACTCGGTCAACTAATCTCCTTTTAGTCTTTATTTTATTTTGTTAATTTTGACCATCATCATCATCTTTAGTCTTTAATTCTTGATTTTTAAAAATATGTTAGCTACCTAAAATTATTCCAAAGTTTGGTGTAAAATAGTATAACTTTTTCAAGTTTATGAGAAATAAAGCCCATATATTTTAATTTTTAAATATTTTTAAATTTTAAAAAATTTAATTTTTTTTTAATTTTACCCTCGAATCAATAAGTCAACTTATACATTGATTTTTAAAGTTATAAAATTTAAATTCTAGAACTTTTCATCTCCACCAATTGTTTGATCGTGAAATCGTACATGAAAATTCTGGTAAAATATTTGCAGTATTCGTATGTGTGACTAGCAACCACCAGATGATCGATAATAACGGTAGTCATCAAGGAGATAAGTGCATGCATTAATGGGATTAATAATAAGAACATTGATTGAGAGTTGATATTTTATAAACAGCCCGCTCACGAGGCAAATTTGAATATCTTGATCGAATTCGACCTAACCTGCAACAAGTCCAATTAATTAGGGCCACGTTTAAAGATTTCTTTGGGCCTGCACGCTCAGCTACATTCAACCTGAACTTTAGAATTCATTTATCTTTTTTTTTTTTTTTTGAGGGTAAGATATCCATTTATTTCCATAAAGCTGAAATTTGAAGCTCAAAACTAGACCTGAACTTTGGGTCAGATTGGACTGGAACTGAAATTGGACCTGAGAATGAATAAATTAGAAAGAACAATTCACAAGCGAACGCACCGTTTAGACGAGAATTGCGGCCTATGCCCTTATGCCTTGCAAAATTTTAAAGTTTTTTAATCAATTAAGAAGAGCAAAATCCTCATTTGTGAGATTGACTCGTTCCATTGTAGCTGAGTGATTGCAGTTGCTTGGACAATTTTGGAAGCGTCGACTATGGCACACCCTTCGTGAATGCAACTTCTGTGTGGATTTCTTTAACTAACCCAGGGGCATCTAGTAAGAAACCTTCACTTGAAATTAAGTATTTGCTTCAGGCGAATATGTTTAGGATGGCTATGTCGAGGAGTGGTCAACGTTTGCATTATGTTGCTTCTTGTAACTTGCTGAGTTATTTTTTGTTTATTGTTTCCTTGTTAATAAAAATATTAAAATAAAAAATAAAAAAAAACAAAAGAAAAATCGATGGCTGCCCTGTTCATTCATTTGTCCTTGTCATGGACCATCATCATCTTCTTCGCTGTTGATTCTTGAGAGAAAAAAGAGAGACAAAATTAAAAAAAAAAAAAAAAAACGCATTTGCTTGATGGTATAAATTATATAATAATCTAAACGTATAAATCAAAAATAAAGAATGTCTAGGTCATTCAAAACTCATCTCATCCATTTCACTATAGTCCAGAAGGAAATAACGCAATAGTCAAAAGGTGATCTACAAATATCAAGAGATGAGTGGGCAAGGACAATGACAAGCAGATCGAACCTAGTTTATGGTACATGGACGACGATCCTTATCAATAAAAACAGTAACTTTTTTTTGTTTGCGTCTGCGCGTGTTCAAACTGTTTGCACTAAACATCTGTCCACCACTATAGTTGATGAAAGGTGATTAATTAGAGGGGGTAACAAAAACTGGTTGACTTGCAGTCTCCAGATAACGAGGTAAGAACCATGGCACGAGTGTTCAACATTTATTTTTAGTTACAAGGAGGTTGAAAGGGTAAGAAATGAGAACTTAAACATAGAATCAAAAAATTCTAACAAAAAATGTTCTAATCAGTAGTTGTATTAAAAGTACGAGTCCAGCAAAGAAACCTTTAATCCGGTAAAGCTGATGGATTGCAAATCTGCAATATCTAGACCAGAAACCATTCCAACCATTTGCTCATTAATTTGTTCTTTACAGTGCATCTGTCTTCTCCGTCTTTTTTCCCACTTTCTCTCTAGCTTTCAGTTGAAACAAAAGATCCATATTCAAGTCCAGAGGAGTCGAACCCATCCAAGAGATCAATGAAACGTAAAGGATGAAGACAATTAAAGGTAAATTCATTTGGGCTTGCAGAAATAGAGGAAGGAGATGAGATGTGGATTATGTTCATTATTCATCAACAATAATTAGGATTATAGGCAACAGTTGAACATAAAAAGCACCATATGCAGTCCAAGCAATCACAAAAAAGAAAAACAAAAAGGGACAAAAAAAAATCCTATCTATGCCTTTTTTGTTGGTTTTCTACATAGTTTGAGGTATAGATAGGATATATATATATATATATATATATATATATACGGTTGCACACTCACAGATGAACCTGATCATTCATTAAGTAGACTCAACTGACTTCGGTGAAAGAGAAGTCCCGGGGTTGTTCTCTGGCATAGGCTTGGATCGTGTCATCCAAGCCGATGATGATCTTGACCGATGGAACCTGCATCTAAACGACCCTTGATGTGTCGTTGGAGAGCACAAGCACTGACCTCTCGGTGAACTTGATTGCGCCGCGGTGGTGCCTTCGCCGCTGCCGCTTTTTGGGGAGGTGGAGACGGTGATGCTGGGGGAGGCCATACGTGATGTTTGTAATGTGCGGGTATGTGGGACTGAAAATTAGGACTTCTGAACTTCCAATATACATAGACTCTCTTGAATTGGATTAATGTTGACGGTACATGGATTATATCCTCTTCGTAAGATACGATGTTACAAGGGGTATGCCAATTAAGTGGTGCTTTGTCCCTATTTTAAAGGAGCCAAAAAAAAAAAAAAGTGTGTTTCTAGCGCATGGAAGTCCTTAAAAACCCACCGATCGTGGTCCTATTTGAAGCATTGTCTATACTACGAAGCCATGAATTTAAATGTTCATCTCATATGTTCGATGGATTAAAGGTATATTTATTCTTATAGAGTATTAAAATGATAAATGACATATATTAGTTTTATCATTTGCTCTCTCATAGTCTAATATAATAATTTGGTTTATCTTATAATATATATATCTGATTTAATTTCTTTTTAGTTAAATTTTAAGTAATACTCTTACTTTCCATTTTTACTTATATATATATATATATATAAAGCCAAAATAGGAGGATATTGATTAGATTCTTTGTACAATTTTCACTTCTCCATTTACCTTCCTTTTGATCATACTGTCCCTTTTCTGTTTTCCCAAAAAAAAAAAAAAAACTAAAAGAAAAGATTCACTAAAAAAGATTACTAAGTATGCAATAGGAGATTTTGTTTTTTTTTTTTTAAATTTGATTCTCCATTTAAGAGAGTTAAGTAAATTTAATATTGGATGTGACAAAGAAAAAAATTTTAGATGAGATTTAGTTTAAAAACAATTAAGTAAGATTTGAATTTATGAGATATAAAGTGAGTATGTTATGTAACAAGCACGGTTTCATCGTCTTATCTTCAAATATTGCTTTTTTCTTTTTTTTTTTAGACATCCCTAATCATACAAATAAATCATAAAAAGAAAAAGAAAAAAGATAGGAGATTGCAACAAACTATAAATCTTCAAGGAGTTTTATTCTTTGGGCAGTAACTGGTAAGAAGTTTAGTTGCTCTCGTGTATAAGAGGGGGGAGCAGAAAATGTAAATGTACATAATTAAGTATGAACGTAACAAGAAAGAAATAAAATTGATTTATGTGCCTTGCCCCAAGAGAGAAAACAAGAGTTTGAATCCTTTTTTTTTTTTTTAATTTTTATTTTTATATATGTATATACAGGAAGAGACAAGGTTCCAGATGGGTGCCTTCAGTGACATTTTGTACACGTACTAGATTCTTTTGACTACTCTGATGGATGATTCTTAATGGGTAAGATGCTGTTTAGCAAAGTTAAATTATCAAGTAAGACCCGTGCTGTACGACAAATTCAATTTAAATTAGAAACTATGTTGAAATGGATATAACCGAGATAGGAAACTCAAAGTTATTATATATATATATAGACAATTAGACATGATATATACACGAGTGATCGATTTGAAATTAGTCAGTAACTATCCAAAAAAAAAAAAATTGCAATCACCAAAATTTTAAGTGATTTAATGTATATTCAAAGCGATAAGATATATATCATAAACAATTAAATATAAATAATTGCAAATATCATAATTTTTTTATTGATGCAAAAAAAAAAAAAGAACTAACCGAAACGATACGTTAATGACAACATACTTCCAATTGCTCTGAGCATGAAATTTTTCTTTTGGGTAAATTGATAAATATTTTTTGTCGGTGGCTACCGACCGCTTCCACTCCTCTTGCCAATTTCACAACTCAGTTAAGTTATGGTATAAAAAAATAAAAAAATAAAAAATAAAAAGCACCGACACCCTGTCTATATCTCGAGATCTAACTAACATTTTCATGTTCGATTTCTGATAATTCATATAAAGTCTCCATGGAAATGGGCTAGTGAGCAAGGCCTATGCCTCCTTCGAAACTGACCTCCGAACCTCCGGCTTTAAACACTGAGAGGCGGCTGGAGACACGTCATCATTCATGTACGGTCAGTAATGAATGGGGAGCGTGCGGTGCCTGTCTTGCCGGGCTGAGGATCTACTGGGCTTCCGATGGCGTTTGGGCTGCTGCTTTTGAAAGCTCCCCAAGAACGTTATGACATTAGGTTCTCTGGCTCGTCCTGTAGAACCTCAGTTGCATTTATTTTTTAGTCAATTATTTAGGCTCATTATTAATTTTTATTTATTTTCTTCGAGAAATTATCAACAAGCACAATTCTTTTAGTGAAAAAAAAAGAAGAAAAAAAACCACATTTGGAGACATTATGAAGAGAGCAAAGTTAGAAGGTTACGGGCCAGCTCAACAAACTACCATTCTACGTGTCAACTACTATTCAACGTGCTGACCAATCATGACCAGTAACAATGTTTTTGTTTTTCTCCAGAATCCGAAGTTCCAATGTCCATGATAAATCCACCTTTGTTTTTTTTTTTTTTCTCTCTCTCTCTCTAGTTTATTAACTTTCTTGTACGACTTTGTTTATAGCATTTATTCATTTTCTTGTTTAATTTCGTCGTCTACTATACACAACAGGTTGCTGCCAATCTTACAATTTTGGCTTTTGTCTGATACCATCTTGATCGTTTCTATCTTTCTATTTGGAAATCTGATATATTTTTGTTGTGATGTAGTTCGACAACTGTTAATGGCTAGAACAGGCAGCAACAAGAACTTACAAGCAAAGCTGGTGGGTATGTCTGTCCCTAATTCAGTTTCCGATTAAAAACGTGAAAAAAAGAATTAAGAAAAGTTGTTGGGTGTATTTTCCGATTAAAAATGTCAGAGTTGAATTGTTAAAATTTTGGGATCTTTATTTAACACGTAACAAAACGCAGATTGAAAGACGATGAGCTTGACCTTGATGGATTTATGCATACTTGTTAACTAAATTTCAGTTTTATACCGCTTGGATTGATCGTTGTGTGGTCTTGTCAACATAATTTGAATGGATATGTAGCAAAGGAGGAAGTTCAATTTTGTTTTGGTTTCTTCTTTTCTGCAGGTACTTCTGGGGGATATGGGAACTGGGAAGACAAGTTTGGTTTTGAGATTCGTCAAAGGCCAATTCTTCGATTTCCAGGTCTATTTTTTATTACGTTTTGTGTGTTCTAACGTGCCTGCCTTATTGTGTATCTCCAATGTACAGTGTATTACTGCATATGTTGGAGTTGCTCTAACATGGGTAATCAACACCCAGGAATCAACAATTGGGGCAGCCTTTTTCACTCAAGTTTTATCACTGAATGAGGCCACTATAAAGTTTGATATATGGGACACAGCAGGCCAGGAACGGTATCATAGCTTGGCCCCAATGTACTACCGCGGTGCAGCTGCAGCTGTTGTGGTGTACGATATCACTAGCAAGGTAAATTTTCATCAGGGCTTCGATTAGTGTTGGTTGCTCGAGACAATGTCGTTTCACAGTTTTATGCTTGTGTTTGGCTAGATGTGACCGGTAGATGCTTAACATTCATTATTGGAAACAAGCATTATTCTCTATGCAGACCACTTTTAATTTGGAACTCAGTTGACAAACTTGGAATACCCTTGTTTTCAGGAGTCATTTGAACGGGCTAAAAAGTGGGTTCTGGAATTGCAGAGACAAGGTAAATGGTTAAGTGGACAGAAATTGCTAGGATTGCTTTCGTTCCATATATTTCCCACATTTGGTTGCTTGGGCATAAAACTAATGTGCGAGATGTTAATTCTAAATCATTAAGCGCACAACTAAATGTTCATTTATACCTCACTGTTAAAAGTTTTATATGATCTGACATTCTATTGTGTCAGGAAATCCAAATTTGATAACTTTTTTGTGGGTAACAAAGCTGACTTGAAAGAGAGGAGAAAAGTTGGAAATGAGGTACTTCACAATTCTATAGGCTCTGGTCCACGTATCCAGGCACTCAAAAAAAAATTTCGAGTTGAATGGTTGAGGTAGACATGTAGATGATTCCATCAAATTTTGTAGGAAGGCGAGCAATATGCTAAAGAAAATGGCTTGGCTTTTCTGGAAACATCTGCAAAAACTGCGCAGAACGTGAACGAGCTATTCTATGAAATAGGTAATAACACCGCTTATTGATCATGGCTGTTGAACTGCTCCACAATTAGACCTCGGTTTGATTGCTCGTGTGAAAAATGCCTTCTTGCAGCCAAAAGATTGGCAAAAGCTGCGCCTTTACGTCTCACTGGAATGAAATTGCACGGCAGACCACAAGAAAGTGGAAGAAGAATGTTCTGTTGCTCTTGATCAATGGTGATGATACCCACGTTCTTCATATTACTCTCTATGAAATTTTTTCATGCTCTTAGTATTTATCTTTCAAATCTGTTTCTCAATATCAAGTAAATGAGCGTATAATCAGTGCCTGAAATTTTACTAGTTTTCAGAATCGATACATTCTCTGCTGTATTTTCAACAGGGATTCTTAGTTATTTGTGGGGGATTTACTTCATGAGACTGAAATACGTGGTGGGTCATCAGAGTTGAGAATTAAGCTGCTTTCGTCGAGGAACAATGCAATGTCTGATGTATGTATACTGTTGCTTTTTCTGAAAAACTCTGTAGCAATTGGATACTGTGTTAGAGCAATGGATATGGAACTCGAAAGAATAAAGAGATTGACTACACAGCTGCCGTTTATGCACAATGTTTGCAGATAATAGATTGTTTAAATAAACAAAATTGGAAAAACGTTGACGCTCGAGGATCCTGGAGCTACACTGCATTTACGAGCTTTGTAAAACAAAACCATAGTGTGTAATTTTGTGGGCATGTGCCAGACCACTAAGACTTGGGCCCTGGGATTTTGTGCCGCTTAAATGCAGTGTAGCTCCGATCTCCAATCTCTGCTTAAAACATCCACACAAGCGAACCCGAATCCTAGAGCAATCCTTATGGTTCAAAAGAAAACAAATAAAATAAAAAAATTACGTGAAGATTCCTATCACTTCACGGCTCTTTTGTTTTTTTTCGTTTTTTTTTTTTGGTAAAAATGGGCACACCGCTTATGAAATATGAATGAAGCTGCGATGCCCAGTTCACTGAAAATTGAAAATCATTACATAAACGACGCAATCAATTGAGGGTAATGCAGAAACTGTCAGACTGAAGCTTCTTGGCGCATAGCCATTGGGGCTTGGCGAAGCTAGCAGGACTGACTGGTCATAACCTAAAGTGGACAAACGCCTGGCAGATGGCAGTTTGTTTTCGGGCTTTTAATGCATCAAAAGTAGCACTCGAGGTCCCTCAAAAACAGGGATGGTTTTTTTTAAGTCCTGCCTTAAAGTCAGTCAATAATCTCTTCAAAGATCACACGCATCTTGTTCGCCCTCACGCAAAACAAAACAATACCTCGTTTTCTACCAACACTAAGAAAGATGTCTAAACAGCTTTCCAAAGAGTTGCCCACACAAACAGATGAAAACAATTAAAGCGATTCGACAACGAACACAAAGGAACAAGAGTAGTAATAACTAATGAATGTTGGCATGGGCATGGGTGGATGACCTCTCCCGGGACAGGCCAGCAGAGACAAATGCTGTGGCTCCATTATATTGTAGCTTTTACCACATTAATTCCCGATAGCCCCACACCCCAAAAAGGTTTCCAAGTTTCAACCCACAAAAACCACAGAAAGTTAAAAAAGAGACGCCATTTTGGCAAATGCAATTACCATGAAGGAGACGTGCCTGGAGTCTCCGAGAACGACGATGAGTGGCCATGTTGACTGACAGAATCACTGCTTGAAATGCCCAAGGAACTTGCATCTCTCAAGGAAATTGAACAAGCCTCTGCTGGAAGCTTCTTCATTGGAGTCAATGGAGGGGTGACTGGGGGACTAGATGGGGACATCTCCTCATCCCCTGATGAAGAACAACCACCTGTCTCCAAACGTGATGGAGATGAATCGGGAGTTTCAAATGGAGTATCCGACACGCCTGGCCCGCTTGCTTCGTTATCGTAGATTGGATTGGATATATAAACTAGATGCTCTCTGCTAACGGCACAAGCTTTTTCGTTACAAGCATTGCTGGTAATAATTTGAACTGGGAGTTCTCGAGGGGATCTTGATGGAGATGTGACACCTATTAGTTGGGGGTTGGTGTTCGGTCCTTGGGCAGGGACTTCAATGGCATGATGTTGTTGGGAATGTTTGTTGACGGACTCTGTGGTCGTGCCTTTGTTGCAGAAAACTGCAGGAAAAAGGAAGCTTCTTGGAGCCTGAAGAACTCCTTGGGAATAGTAGCTGGTCAGAGGAGGAGAACATTGTTGGTTTTGAGATTGTGGATGTTGTGATGAGTAGGATGCTTCAAGGGTTGGTGAATTGATTGCTGTTGGGGTGGTGACAGTGGTGGTTGTGGTGGTGTTGGCGGAGGTGATTCTGAGCTGGCGCCTTCGAAGTAGGAGAGTGCAGTATAGCTCGGCTAGTAGCACCAGGATTAGGCCCAACACTATGGCAAGGCTCAGTACCATCACCAGTGTTGCCCCCATTATCACCTTGGACGTGCTCTTCATCTCTCTCTCTGTCTCTCTCTGTGTGCAACATAGAGGAATGGAAGTTGGTAAAAAAAGACAGGAGGGTAAGAAAGGGAGGGTAGGAAGCACTTTTGGCGGGCAAAGCCACTTACACTCGACAAGGACGAGAGAAGACAGATGGGGGGGAATCCAATATGTGCGAGGAAATACTCCATGGGAAACTTAAAGGGCCTTTTTGTTCTGACGTAGCTAGTGGGATTTCTGTAACATTAAGGCCATATTGGTCATTTTATAAACTAATACCATTTGCATACCACGCTGCCTACCATGCCACGTCTCCTCAGGCGTGCAGTCCAATTGGCTGATGGCATAACCATTGGCGGTTGAAGAAGACCATACCGAATCAAAGAGTAATAGATCAATTAGACACACAGTAAAACTAGAGTAATTGCATAAAACGTGGAATTCCAGTACAGTAGAAGCAAAAAACAGAACTGTAAGCCTCACCTTCTATCGTTCTGTCAAACAGCATGTAGGTTCTCTGACTTCGAGAGTTACAAGCATCGTACAACTTCAACAACTAAAAGGTCTGGAAAAACTCAAGTGATATTACAACTACGGGATCTAAATCTAAATGCCATGATCCATAAATTGCAGAAGCAGAACGCCTATGCCCAACAAACATAGGGGCTATACACTTGCTACTGTGGAATTGCTATATGCAGCTAGAGGCCAACCCAGGGAGCAATTCAGTTGTAATTGAAGAATACACTTGCTTTCTTCCTCAAAGACAGTATACGGTCCCTCACGGGCAACAATGCAAGGAAAATTTAGTGAATTCAGTCACGATGAGGATGAGGAAGTTGATGCCAATTGCCAAATGATTTACCACCCTTTCAAGGCCGCAAACCGAGCAGCCAAATCATCATAATCAGGTAACTTTGGATGCACATGCCTAGCTGGGCTTGATCTGTCTGGCTGAAAGGAAGCAGCACGGGTAACCACTTTTGCTGCCTCTGATGCAGTTTGCTCACGAGGAAGGGAAATTGATCGGGGCGGTGGAGGAACTCTATCCCAGGTTTCATCAGGCCCTTCTCCGCTAATGTTCCGAGGGCACTTGTCTACTTCGGTGCCTATGTGATGTCCGGGATGACTTTTGGGCTTTCTTTGCACCTTGTCAGCTTTATATGCTGATGGTTTCTTACTATATTGGATCAACAGTTTATCTATCATCATTTCCTCTTCATCAGCTTGCTTCTGCTCATCATCAAATAAGGTTTGCAGGCCTCTTCTAGAGTCATCCCTTCTCCTGCTCCTTGAGCTTCTCTTTGCAACTCCTGCATCTTCCAAATTACCAACGTCATTGCGACTGGAGCGCGATTTTGAATGCTTCCTTCTCGAGGATTTCAATTTTGACATGGGGTTGCTGGTCCATTCATCCTGGTAATAATTAATGTTATGTCCATAATCCTTTGCCGCTGTAGGTCCAACACCAGGCTTCTCATGGTCAGGATGATGAGCTCCGTTCTGAATTTTCTGTGACCAATTACCAGCAGTGGCTCTATTGTTCTCGAAAGGATCGCTGAACACTACATTTTCAGAACCAGTATGGGAAGATCCCATATTGGCTCCATATTTTTCATCCTTCAGTTTTAAATTAGGTTTTGTATAAGGAGGGATGAAATTCTTGTAGTGGGATTGCAACTTATGAGCATCTTCCTCCGGAAAATCTCTCCTCGAATTTGCAATGTTACGGTGACCACCAGAACTATTTCCAGACATTGAGTTGTTGCAATCATTCTTTAACAATAATCCTCCACAATTAGGTGCAGTGTCAGGGTTTCCACCAGCGAAAACATCCTGGCTATCTATTCTGAGCACTGTATTCTCCCCACCATCAGGTAGCTTGGATCCACAATTGATATTTTCCATCTTTTTCCTCTGAGATGAACTACCTAATTTAACTGCTTTCAGGGGAGTATCCTCCGTTCTACTTTCATGCTTCTGCAAAGTGGCTTCTTGCTTTGCTTCTTGGTTGTCCCTGTACAGCATATCTTCCTCCCTGAAACTGGTTGCCTTGTATCCATTGCTGGGGACTCCGTTTATAGGTTGGAGATAGAGCTTGTTTCCTCTTGCAGAATTATCCTCCTTGTTAGCAAGTAATCTCTGTGAAACATTGGTATGCTCAAACATTTCTTTGGATAAAACTTCATATTTATCCCCTTTGGTGCCCTTGTCATTAACTGACATGTGTTTGTCATCATTGGCATGTAAAGATCGATAAATTTCTTGTTTTCCCTGCAAAACAATCACAAACGAGGAAGCAATAAATTGAAGTAAACAAATAAAATAACTTTTTTTTTTTTTGGCAGCAAACTACCAGGAGAGACAAGTGGAGATGACAATGTTTGTTTATAAGACAATAAAAACAAACAAAAGAAAAGCTCTCTTAACTATTCATGAATCTTGTTTAACTGCCCTTCCTTTTTCTTGGGCTAGGGGTGGGGAGGGACCGGGAGGAGGGAATAACAAGGAAGAACCATAGGGCAAACCTGTGCAGCTGTAGGGGGTCTACACATCCTTTGCTCAAAACCCCTAGAGTCCCATTTTATGGAGAATTGTGATGCTATGTCTTGCATTAGCCGAACTTTTTGCTCCGTTGTAAAAGGTTTAGAAGATAAATTCTCAAGGAACTAGTCAGGAACAACTTGAGTTAGCTGCAGTAAAGCCGTTGCTAATAGATAAACCCTCAGTTGGGAATTACCTTCTGATTTGCAAATAGCTCCACAGAAGTCCCATATCTTTCGAAAAAACTTTGCCTTAGATCACGTAACTCTGGCAGGTCAGAAAATCTTGCAGCAGCAAACATCAAGGATGACACAGCTTCCCTACAATCCTCAGGACAGTGACTGCAAAGAAGAGAGACAGAGAATCCAATATTGACCGATAAGTTTGGAGAAGCTGAATGCCTCAAACAAACTTACAAAAGTAAAATAAATAATGTCCTGTCATGATACAAGCCATTAAATGTTGAATAAAGAAACTGCAAGTCCAACACTTTTTTCAGGTGCATAACAGCAAAATTGAAAAAGGCAGTTCAAAGAACCTACAAGGTATGAGTATCCTTTTGCTATTCTATATCGAACATCTTCAAGCTGTATCTTTATGTAATCATAATTTAGACCGATGTTGCTAGCACTTCCCAACTTTTAACAAAGTTGAAAGATCACAAACATGAACCACCGCTAACTTTCTAACTTGGTTAATTGTGTAATAGGTTAGCCCAAGCACTGTGTAAGAGCATCAAGCAAGAGAAACTTGTAGCCAATCACTTTACTAGACAAGCGCTCCTGGCCATACCAGCAGTAAAATATTAACATAGCAAAGTTGGGAAGACATCGACTGAAAATCTTTGCCTTTAAATGCATGTCCGCAAAATATCACCTATTGATTTGGGCCTGTCTGCATTGGAAGTCCATTCAAACAGCAGATAATTGTGATATCAACCAGGATTATTCTTGCTGATTTCCAGGCTATGTGGTTTAAATTTTAGTAGAACTTAATTCATCTTTTCACAATCAGTGAGGGGGTAAATATTTGATCCCACATGCTGATATTCAAACAAGGAAGCAAAAATGATAAGAAAAAAAATTCCCCAATGAAATGGTGCCCAAAATCTGCATTCATTCACACTGTCACAAGGTCTGCCTACACAGAAACTGACCAATAAATGCTTATAAAAAATTCATGAACTATAGAATCAATTTTCGGTAGCTTATCCATGGGAACACACTGTATTAAATAATTAACCACAAGACAAATTATCATCTAAGATGACAGTCTCCTATCACATAATCTCAATTCAATCTTTCTATTTGTTAAGTAAACTAAGCATTCATATATAAACAGATGGATAAAAATCTCAGATAAATGGCGCAAAAGTTATCTTGTTCCATCAAATTTAAAAATATAAGCTGATGCATACTACATAGTAGTAAGTCATACCTCATCTTTTGCATGACTGAAAGATGCTTCAGAATGAAATCGCTATATTGCTCAACAAGATCGTAACAGGACAACAGCGTCAATTCAGCCAGAAGTCCTTCCGCCTGTTCCATTTATCTTACAGAATGAGCACAATTCTTCAAGAACTACTATTTACGTCAAAAAGAAAAACATGAAAAGGTACAGAATTTAACAAATTAAAGGCCAGCAGCATAAACTCAAAAATGAAAATAAAAATAAAAATAAAACACCAAACAACTCAGCTAAATCAAGCACCACTCGCAGGTGTAAAAGCATGCACATATAAAACAAAAACAAACAGATCAAAAAGAAAAACAAAAGAACGAAAAATTGGATCAGACAATGCAAATGCGATAGCAACTCAGATAGTGTTACCCTGCCATAGCCATTGATGTCGAGGCCATTAGCGAGCAGATCAGCCATGTCTTTCTTCAGAAACTTCAAAGTCGCGTTCCTCTTTCTCCTTATCACATCGATCCGACTCTTTGTCATTTTGATCAGCGATTTACTACACCAAACAATAAATCCAAATATCAAAATTTCTACAGCAACAAAGCAAGAATCACATACTTCTTAATCCAGATTTGCGATATATATATATATAAAAGCAAATAGAGGTGTAAATTGTAATTTTACCATTTGGAGGAAAAGCCTCGACCGAGAAGCCCGTCCAGCATCTTCAAATACCTACTTCGACTCTCCGCAACCGATCCGCTGCATACGAGAGAGAAGATAACGAAAGAAAAAGATTTATAAAAAAGAAAAAGAAAAAGAAAAAAGAAGAACAACAGAGCTTTGCCAATTTTTGGGTTCGCTTTTCAAATTCAGCAGTACCTCACACACGGTGCTCAGAGAGACTGATTAACGTCTCGCTTCCGCTGTTTGTTAAACTATTTGCTTTCCTTCTTCTTTTAAATTACGACAATGACCTCTGTCCGTTGGGTTTTCTGTTTACAATTGTGGAGAGAAAACTAAAAAAGAAAAAAATATAAATATATTAACGTTGGTGGTGGAGGTGGTGGTGGTGGTGGTGGTGGGAGGGTGAGAGCTGCAGCGATATTCGAATCGTGGGCGGGTGAGGCGGCGAACGCACGGTGATGTTGACCCTTTAGCTCAAAAGGCGAGAAGATTCTTTTTCGGAGCGGACGACGCCGTTTGTAACGCTAGATAACAAAGGCCCTTTGTCTTCGGAATACCCGATCTAACGGTAACTTTACACTTTTTTGTTTATTTTAAATAAAACAAACAAAAAAACCAAAAAAGTTTCTGACAGTCAAAATAATAATAATAATAATAATCATAACCTGCGCGTAATGAGAACTTAGAAAGCCCGGCCTTCTTCACAAAATATATAACTTTCCAATAAATGATGTAAATGTTTTGGACTAATATTGCCTTCATTCGCAACAAATACATGTGATTGGGATTAATGATGCTTTGTAAAGGAAAAGTGATTATCATTATCTTATATTTATACTAGGTTATATAACAAAGGAATTATAAATTTAAAAATATTAATTGACAATATTTATTGAAGTTTACATATAAAAACATGTAATATAAAAAAAAATTTTTTGAAAGAATCTTATAAATTGAAAGTTCCAAAAAAAATACTTTATGTTTTTCTGTATCTATCATATGACTCTTTAAATACTGTAAGTGTTCTAAAAATTTAATAAACCTAAATTACCCTTTTATTTTATTTTATTTTATTATTTAATGTTTAAGGTGGGTTTAGTATTATAATTGAATTTTGATATTATAGTTGACAAATTAATGATTATAGAATTTGCTATTGGTAAATATAATTAAATATTTGTTAATTATTAGTAATGTTTTAAAAAAATAAAAAATTTTAATAAAATAAAAAATAATCACAAATGGAATTTTTTATATCATTAATTTATAATTATTTTATATAAAAATAAAAATTATTATGTTAAAAATTTATCAAATTATAATATATTTTTCATTTTTTATTATATCAAAATATTCTATTTGTAGAATATATATTTAAATTCTAGTGTACTTATACTAAATATATATTTTATAATTTATTAAATATTAACAAAATTATTTTTAACTCAAAATAAAGATTTTTAAATCGTAATTATAATCCTATGCATACTCTTTACTCTAATTTTGCTCCGTCGCAAAACGCAGTGAATGGGTCTATGTATAAAATATCTGTTTACGGCAGGATGAAGTTAATCTTTTTCATTCCTAGGATGGTGGAATTTTTTCAGCGAGCATTTCAGGGCAATAGATAAAGTAACACACCCTTCATTTATACGTATATGTCTAGTGGTGTGCCAATGGACTTCACATCTCTGAAGTGTCGATTTCAGTCTCAATTGTCCCCACCCAACCCTAAGAAGAAGTCAATTTTAATTGTCTTTTTCAATAAAAGGTGCGTACGCTTTGACTTATGGAGGTAAGAGAGCAGATAATCAACGATCAAAGGCAGAATAAATAAGGTGACCAGATGTGCCAACCACCAAAACAATGTTCTGCTCAGCACCAAGACATATTGATAGAGAAATTGCCACATAGGTCAAGTTTTCACCAACTAGTTATAGTCAGCGAACCATTCCCAATTTCCAAATTTTGGTCCAAATGCCAACTTAACTAACATTTTGTATGTAAGCTAAGTTTAGATCAGCACATCCACCATACAAATATGCGTACAGTAAATCATTCTTTAATGCAACTCGAGAAAACGTAACCATGTTGATACATAATTATTTTTAATCTAGTCAGGGCTGGGCATGTATGACAAAACTAGAAGATTAGTGACGAAAAACAAAACTCCACCAGGTGGTGGTAGTGGTATGATCTTGAGATCTAACTTGGATCACAATGATGGAAAGGGGAAAGAAAAACGCCCGCTTATCAATGAAGCCCAATATCTCCTAAAGTAATGGAATTCTGAGGTTCGAAAAATAGAGAATGGGTTTGGAAGAAATCAAGGAGGCTTTTCAGCAAACAGCAACTTCGGGTCGCCATCATGATTCCCATTTGAATTACGGGCCTAAGCTCCAAAGCAGCAATGTTGGGCTCCTGTTAAGACAGCATAGATCATGTGTCCTGATGTCAATTTTCCTGACATGCTGCTTTACGAACAATTTTCTTAATACGATTGTTTCAAAAATAGTGTGATGATCACAAGAAAAAAGTATCGTTCGGTTATCCAGTAATACTAAATTTCCTTAAGATAAACATGTTGAAGTATCATTCACTGAAGAACACAATTGAAAAGGCAAGAGGCAACACCTCGGTAAATAATGCCAAAAGAGATGAGCATGCTGAGGTAAAGAGGAAAACGAAGAAAAGAAGCAACAGATGAACAGAGTAATATTGTTGTCGGGGTGGTTTCATTTGTATTGTATAAACTCATGCATTCTCACTTTCTCAATCATTCAAATGAATGTATTGTAGCCCACAACAAAAGGCTTTCATACAACAAAAAGGATTCGGGCGAACATTCGCGTAAAATCAATTTTCCAACATATATGTTAGTAAGGTGACATATCTACCAGAAGCATCTCAGGAAGTTGATGAGGAAATGGAACAGATAATTCTCATCATCAAGCAAATCCCTTTGAACTAATCTCTCTAGAGCGACATCTTGGGGTAGAAGTTCACTGTGATAGAGAATGGTTGTGACGGAGGAAGCAGGCTCCCTGATTAGCAATGCTGCTAGCCGCACCAGTGACCGGAACATCAGAGATATCAGAGACTACAAGAAAAGGAAAATCAAGTTTGAAGCTGTGAACTAAAACATGGCTTGATAAATGGTTATTGATTAAAGCTGAAACCTTCATGGTTCAGAAGGAAAAATATAGAATAAAGCAATTGAGAGAACAATATTGACTAAAATTTGACACTTACCATTGACATTCAAAGTAAGGATTTGGCAGGAGACAGAAGAACACAGAAAGATACGGAGAACGAAAATTTAAACAGAGGTGGGTAGGGTTTTGGACGATGGGATCATTCTAGTTCTCAAACCACCCTTCTTCACCTGACGTTCCTACCTAACCGTCTATGTTTCCATCCGTTCTCGAGATGAACTCTGTAGCATTGCATACATTTGCTGCACAATTTGCTCGATTCATTTCCTTATTTTTGCCTTTTTCCTTTGGTCATACGCAGCTAGCTTGGATAAATTCCCGAAGAGTTTATACCCAATTTAGATTTAAGAGACACGATTTAATTTTAACCGTTCTTGACTAAAATGCCCAATTGTAATCCCTCCTACTTGGAGTAATCAAAAGTTTTCTGTATTACTTGTAGACGGCCGCATGGCTTCCACACTTTTTTTTTTTTTTTTCAATAATGCAAAGAGAAACACACTGTCAATATTCAGTCAATAAAACATTTCAAAAAAACATATCATTAATACTAAAATTTTTTAGTTTGGATTAACGAGGAAGTTCCATTTCCATTAGGAGCAATAAGGAATAATAGTTGAGATATATTTGATACCGCCTTAAGTTTTCCATGAGAGGTAAGGTTCTCAATCATAAAAATAAAAAATTTTCCATAATCTCTTGCAAGGAAATGTACAAGAAACCCAATAATGCCTCTTTCTATTGAATATAATTTGAAGATTTTGACTTCTAGGCAAGACAAACCACTTATCACTATAGTTATATCCTATGTAATTCAACTTTGTTTTGCTATTAAAAGTGTCCATGCTTAGCTGTCGAGCAAAGTCACAGCTATCATTGTATCCGGATGCCATAAATGCAAACAGGACCGAGGACGAGCCGCAAGGTATATCACTGATTCACTTGAGATCTGCACTGCAACATCTAAAGCACAAGACTTGCTGATTGAGCACATAAAAGCAACATCGGAGTTTCCAATACCGGAAAACTACGAACATAAAACAAACTAATGCCTGCTCTTCTCCTTTTAACCTGCAACAATGTCCTTCAACAAAGATTGGGTAATGAGTAGGCCATAAAAACACTATACCTGAATAACTCAATTCCATTCACCTTCCATCTCCAGCACATACTCGACTTAATGAGAACACAGAGAACTGAAAGAGACTCAAAGGTCCAGTAAAATGGGGCTCAAACTATTGTTTCTCTGGCTTATCTGGTTCTTCTTCCTTCTCAGGATCTTCCTCCTCTTCCTCTTTCCTTTTCTCTTCTTCTTCCTCTTCATCTTCTTCAGGAGGATCGTATGGCAATGGGGGTGGTATTGGTGTTTTCATAGGGCTAAACTGAGGAAATATATCAGGTCTACGTCCAGGCTTGGGCCTTTCCCATTCCTGCAGTATGAACCAAGATACATCATTCGAAGCTAAGATCAAAGAGTAAGCATTCACAACAAAATGCTACATCTCTAAATCTGATCCTTCTCCAGACCCATGGTGCAGGGGTCTCATGTACCAGGACATTTTTTCTTTTTTTTCTACAAAGTTTGTAATATTTGTTCTGTTATCTGTACATAATAAGAGAGGCCTATATGAATACTAATTCATCCAGGTGCAGTGCTTTTGTCACGAGTGGGTGGAGCCTTTTAATGACCCAAGGATACAAACTTTACACCAAAAATACTAAACGTGAGAGGTGCAGGCAAAAGGAAAAGCAATTTTCCCAATGGAGCAATTCAACTAGCAATTCATTGTACAACTGCCATTAGCCAGTGAACGTGTTAAACATTTGAAAGCTGAAGGCTGGACACGGTTACACCATTTTGTAAGATGTTTCAAACAATATTGACATGATGTCAAGTCCTTCCCCAGGTAAATACGTGATATCAGACTTTCAATCAAATAAAAAAAGAACATGACATCAGATTGTGTTTTGATGGACAACTTTTAATAATGCCTTCTACTCTAACGCAGATTTTACTCTGTGTAACAATTCTGAATCTGGGATCCAACAAAGTCAACACATAAACATACATTTTGGAAGCCTAAGCAGGAGGAAAACGATGACATAAGAAATTGGTTTTGTTGTACTTTATAAGTTTTTCCAGATAGTCAAGGTGCAAAACTACAAAGTCAAGGTGGTTACAACTGAAAACACAGTGCAATCAATGTCGGTGGAACCTTGGAGGCGTATAAAAATTAACAAGCATTTGACAGACACAAGCGATGGTGAATAACAAAAGGTGTAGTTCAATTCTAAGACAAGAGAACAAAATAAACCAATTTAATCATTCTGCCTGACCGAAGTCAAATGGCCGGGCACAATCCTCCCGTAATTAAACCAAGTTCATCGAACCACACAAGCGTATGTTTCAAATCAATGAATTGATATCCAGCCGGAGAAAATAAGCACCACCTTCACAATTTCAGAGCACAAATTGGATTCCCAATCAACAATTGGGTTGACTGTTGCGACCCGAAATTAGGGCATTTCTTTCAGCCTTAAGCTCCGAACAAGTTTTTGCACAATTCTAGAATCTCAATTCATTATATTGGGATTATGAATTACAGGCCTCGTGAGATTTTCCACTAACTCAGATTTAAAATAAAACAATAAAGCTCAATTGCAAGGAATATAAAATGTAAACAGAGTAAAAGAGGGACGTACAATAGGGAAGTCGAGAGGGTTTCGGCGAGTCAGTTTCTCTTCATCGGGTGCCATACAAACCACAAACTGTTGCCGTCTACTCCGACTGCAATTTTTCTGACTAATAGTAGAGACCAAGCGTCCAGACAGGAACACTGGCGTCAAAATCAGAGAGCATCGGCAAACGTGGCACGCAGAAAACGAAGAAGAAGAGGAAAAGGAAGGAGCCGACGCTGCGGAGGTGGCAGGAACTAGCAAGGGTTTCGCGGTTGAACAAATGGGTAGGGCTATCGACGCCATCGATTTTTGCTAGTCTTCTCTTCTTCTTCGTTTCTTTCTCATTCTTCTGCTCTATTTTGGAAATCTTGAAGAAGACCGGGTCGGTCAAAGCTACCACAGCCCACAGCCACGAGCCGCCTTCGATCTCTTTTGCTTAGCCGTTCGGTACCCTTGATATGGGCTACTGAACGGGCCAGGCCCAATCAAACTAGCTATACAAGTGTTTATGACTTTACGCGACTATATGAGTTTTTTTTTCTTCTTTAAAAAAAAAAAAAAGACAATCGTGGCATGTTAATCATTGTCTCAATGGGTCTAACTTGGAAGTCATTTATTGATAATTTGATTTAATTCTCTAAGAAGAATCTATCATCCGGACAGTGATAACTCCAAATGAAATTCTATCACAATTAAATGTAACAATTATCAAATCTTAAACTCTTCAGTACGTTACATCTCACACCTTATTACAACCAAAAAAAAAAAAGAAAAAAAAAGAACTTAATATAAATATATAAAAATACGTTAAATTACTATTAAACTCTGCTGTCGGTGGTTAACTAGATAGAGTTCAAGGAACTTTTACTGCCCGGAGGAGACATTCAGTACTTTGTGAACCTGTTGGTTGGATGCAACTGTGAACTTATCAAAAACAAATTGCGTTCACGAATGTCCCGAGGACCGTCCCATTTTTTTTGACCCAACAGCCTCTCAACGTGCCGACCGTGACTGAAAGGTAAGCTTTTGAAAGCAGATGGGGCTCCACCGGAAAAGATTTTGCGGATTGCAATCCCGCGATGGGGGAGCCCGAACACACATCAAGAATCAGGTACTGCCCAGTGGGGGCCAACCCACACAAGACGCAAATGCGCGAAAATACTCTGCCCCAAATGGCCCCCACCGTCAGCCGGCACCAACTTGACCGAGACCTGCGCTCCCTAGCGCGTAACTTTGTCATCTTGCTCGCGCGTGGTTGAGCTTCCGGTTATTTCGGAAAAGACCAGAGGAAGAGCCAAACATGGTGTGCATTTGTCCGTCCCTCGTTCCAACAAAAAAAACAAAACAACCCCAGTGGGTCCCGCCACTCTTCAGTCTGAATCTCTCTCCTGCTGCGATGACCAACACGCGCCGCTTCTCTCCCGGGTCTTTCCTTTTGAAAATTTGAATAAAATCATTTCTCTAGCGAAAAAGGTAGCCCACGAAAATATCACATCAATCAACTCTCTCGAAAGCTCCCAGTGGCTTCTCCTTCTATCTTGTCCTGCTAACTGTCGAATGTTTGTATCTTGGAGCACCGTGATTGGGTTGGTGAGTGAGAATTTATTGGATCGGAGATGAACGTGGTCGGGAGGCAGATGTCGAGATCCAATTCGACGACGACGCAACACCAGCGTCAGTACTCCGATAACTTCATTGACGGCGCCAGATGGCTTCAATCATCGTCGCAGGATTTCGGCTGCGGGTCGAGGATGAACCGGAGGATGCGGTCGACGGAGCCTTCAACGCCTCCGGTTTGCTCGAGGTCGTTGAGTTTGAGGAAGACAGGGGATGATTACGTGTTGCCGAGTGATCTCAGCCCGGGTTTGCTCGATCTGCACTCCTTCGACACTGAGCTACTGACTGAGGTTTCGTGCACGTTTTTCCTTCGTGAACATTCTACAATTATATTTCTTTTCTTTGTGAAGCTCGTAGTCCTTTTGATTAGGGAGGGAAGTCAATTATGAGCGAAGTACCGACTTAGAATCTCAAGTTTCTTTCTTTTCTCAGATGGTGACGTTTGGAAGTTTTTCGAATCCTAGAATTCTGTGGCCTTAAATCTCAAATCACATTTCCGGCTAAGACTTATTACATTGAAGTCCAAATATTGTGTTCTACGCTGATGTTCTTGTACATGCATTGGTAGGTGTCTGTTCCGACATCTTACGAAGGATACCAACCCAGTCGTGGCGAAAGTTTCGATGACTCTGAGCCTTATCTTGCTGCCGACAAACTTACAGACAGGTCCCGAGTTTTGCCGGAGAGCAACCTTCTCAAGAGCTTTTCAATGGACAGAGAAAGAGCCAATAATGTTGCCAAGATCAAAGTTGTGGTACATGCCACTGCGCCATCCCCATTATTTTATGCCATAAGCGAGAGTGGATTTCATTCTATTGTTTCTGCTGTGTTTTAGTACTCTTGAGGCTGATAAGCCAATTGCAGGTGCGCAAGAGACCGTTGAATAAAAAAGAGGTGTCAAGGAAGGAGGACGACATCATTACAATTGAGCAAACTTCGAATTCTCTTGCAGTGCATGAAACCAAACTGAAGGTGTGTGCTCGAGGGATTCAGTTTCCCATGTAGATATTCCACTATGTGCTTTATATGTGGCTTTATATCTTCTATTTCCAGAAGCACATAAATGCTTAAGTAGGATGTATGCACATAGATTCCCTCCACTGAAGATAGACCATTTTAAGCAGAAACTAATGTGGAATTGGAAACTCTTGTGGCTGCTTGAATTGTAAATAATGTTTTCCACGTTAGTCCTGTTGGCACTTAAAATTTTCGGGAAAACATTTTTGTTGTATTTTTTTGATCAAACGATGGCCCCAAGTTAAAGCAGTACAAGCAGCATCACAGTGGCATCCTCACTTCTGAAAATCTCCTCTGTAATCTTAACAGGTTGACTTGACAGAATATGTTGAGAAGCATGAATTTGTATTCGATGCAGTGCTCAATGCAGATGTTTCAAATGGTGAAGTGAGTATATGAAAAGCTTTAACAATAATGCAAATATTGTTTGGTTGTTTGACACAAATTTTCTTTCTTCCTTTTTTTTTTTGTTCCTTTTGTTATTGTAGGTTTACTCGGAGACTGTGGAGCCCATAGTTCCTCTAATTTTCCATCGAACCAAAGGAACATGCTTTGCATATGGACAAACAGGTAAGTAATTTGGATGTTTAGGCTAACCTAGCACATTTCCATTAGAACTTTTATTGTTGCTATGAAAGGACACTCCATGTTTTATCAAACTGAAAAATCTGAGTAAAACAATGTCTGATGTTGGTTGGGCTGTAGACATCTCGATTGGAGGTAATGGTTCTTGGACTCAGTCTACTTGTTGGCAAAAAATATGACAAAGAGAAAAGAGACTGAGAAGTAGAGAAAAAAGACAGAAATTAAGAACATTGTTTTTCGTTTCTTATTCATTTGTTGATTCTGCTCTCTCTGTTTTATTTTCTCCTTTGAACAAATATGCTTGGTTTCTCTTATTTTATTTCAAGGGAGTGGAAAGACATATACTATGCAACCATTGCCTCTCAAAGCATCTCAAGATATATTGAGACTAATGCACCACACATACAGAAACCAAGGCTTTCAATTGTTTGTCAGCTTTTTTGAGATATATGGAGGGAAGATTTTTGATCTCCTTAATGATCGGAAGTAAGTTTTTTGGGCTTATAATCTGTGGACAGGTTAGAAGATGACAGTTGTGTTCTGTGTCTGATTGAAGTTCTGCTTTTACAGAAAGCTCTGCATGAGGGAGGATGGGAAACAGCAGGTTTGCATCGTGGGTTTGCGAGAATACAAAGTGTTGGATGTTGAAGCAATTAAGGAGTTCATCGAGAAGGGGAATGCTATGAGAAGCACTGGTGTAACAGGTGCAAATGAGGAATCCTCTCGATCGCATGCTATACTTCAGCTTGCCTTGAAGAGATCAGCTGATGGTTCTGATTCAAAGCCTGCCCGAACTGTTGGAAAGCTGTCTTTCATAGATCTTGCCGGAAGTGAACGAGGTGCAGATACTACTGACAATGACAAGCAGACAAGGTGGGGTTCTTGGACAATGGATTCTCTTTCCTTGAAACCCTTAGTGGAATTATGTTCACACCTGAGCATCACATGTTGTATACAAATGGCTTGTTGCTTTATTTTGGTTCTGGGCCTTCTCTGCATGTTTTCTTCCTCAGGTTTCCTGGTTCCTTTGAATAATGGATTAAGTTTACATCTTTGCAGAATTGAAGGTGCTGAAATTAATAAGAGCCTACTGGCTTTAAAAGAATGCATTAGAGCTCTTGATAACGACCAAGGTCACATACCCTTTAGAGGCAGTAAGTTGACTGAAGTTCTCAGAGATTCTTTTGTTGGAGACTCGCGCACTGTTATGATATCTTGTATTTCACCAAGCTCAGGATCATGTGAGCACACTCTCAACACACTAAGATATGCTGATAGGTAAGATAATTTATAACAAAAATTACCTACAGAAGTAACCACTTGTTATGTCTTAACAGTTCTGACAGACTCTCACATTCCAGGGTGAAGAGTCTATCAAAAATAAATGGCTCCAAGAGGGACCCACTGTCATCTTCAAATGTTCGAGACTCGGTTGCGTTGTCATCAACCTCAGTTTTACCAACAGAAGCAATCTCTGAGGATAATACAGCCGTCATTCCTAATGAAAATATCAGGTTTGGGTGGTCAAAACCAATTGAAAAGGATACATCTCCACCTTCTAGTGCGGACCAAAATCCAAGTGGAATGGCAGATGGAAAATTGGCTGCACCTGCAATTTCGGAAGATTATTACAAAGGTCAGAGAGACAGTCGAAACAAAACCACTGAAGATGATTCTGATTATATTGAAGAAATCTATGAACAAGAAACACAACCATATATGCATAACAAAAAGTTGGTGATATCTGCTCTGGAGGATAGGCATGGAAGAGATGATCAACAGAAACAGAGGGAAGTCCTGAATTTTCAGGCCAACAATTCTCATTCAGATGATGACCTGCATGCCCTGTTGAAGGTAGATAAATTCTAGATATTATTAGAGCTTTTCTTGTGAGTCATTCAATTGTCACTAACTTTGCTACTTTAGGAAGAAGAAGATCTTGTATCTGCTCATCGTAAACAAGTTGAGGAAACAATAGACATTGTTAGAGAGGTCAGTGACGACCATCTTTTGTCCACTTTTCTCCCACCACCAGTAGTGATGAGAATCTAATTATCTATGCAGGAAATGAACTTGCTGGTTCAGGCTGACGAACCAGGCAATAAGTTGGATGATTATGTCTCCAAGCTAAATGTCATTCTTTCACAGAAGGCTGCTGGAATTCTGCAACTTCAGACACGTCTGGTTCAATTTCAGAGGCATTTGAAGGAGCAAAATATTTTGGTATCCTTATCGAGTAATTATTTTAATACGAAACAGTGCTGATGAAGGAGATCAGCTGGTAAGATTCGTGCTTTGGCATGCAGTTTATGTGAATCGATTTCTCCATTGATAGCCTTTTCAGTTTGACTATATTTTCCTTGCCCTCTTTACAGTGGACAATGCTTTTCGGTTGGTTGTCATTGGATTGAAGCCTCGTTTGATTAGGTATTAATTTGCTGTGTCAAGTCGTTTGCTGTTGTGACTTGGAACTGAAGTAGATGCAATACTTTTATGTTCCTTTTCACTGACATGTTTTTGTGAAGCTTTCCGTCATTATAATCTGTACGTCTGATATATCTTTTTTGGGGTTGTAAATTACATTATAAAACTGCTGATTGGCATGATATTTCTGTTTTTGATGGAATTAAAATTCACAAATATATATTCTTTGTGAGAGCTCATCACAATGAATTAAAATTCACAATGAATGAATAGCACGATGACCCCATTTTTCACCTCATTGGGTGTACTCTACTCTTTGACCGGCTATATTAGAGACATGCGGAGCTTGAATTAAGGTGATAATGCTTTAGATATTTTTTGTCGAAACTCGTCGCAAACAATTAGCAAGTTTTCATTTTCATTTTTGCTTAGTCATCTTCTTGTATGTCCGGGGTTGCTTGGGCTGTATATGAGAAGCAAGAATAACATTCCTAAAGATGGTGTCAAATTCAAAGCACAAGATACCACCTATTAAAATGTAGTAATTCTGATGTCACCATTAAATATTCTCAATTGCAAGGACTGGAACAACTCTCAAAATGATTCATTAAAGGGGCATTTAATAATATGAATACTTAGCCACTTTAACAAGTCGTACTAATAGCATATATTAGTTTGTTATAAATTATGTCGTCATTCTTTATATATTAGAACACGGTCCTACTTAATTATAGAATTAAACTTAACTATTCAACTTCTACTAAATTACAGACTTTTAATTTATTCTAATTATTGTATTTTACTTTAAAACTCTATTTGAGTTGAATTAATTCTACCGAGCAAACCAGAAAAGAGGAGATGGAAGAAATGGTAGGATCGGAGTTGGACCAGAAAGTAAAAGAAAAGGTCATGAAGATCTTTCTTTATCAGGATGGTAGACAATAGGAGTGCAAGAGGAACCGCTCAATTTGTTTAATCTGATCAATTTAATTGAAATTAAATTGAAACCCGAAAATCATTGAGAATTGATCATATATAGTTTGTAATTTTGGTAAACCGTTAGTAACAATGCTGTTTCAATTTTGAGAGCTCAAAAACTCAATACATTACAATACTAAAGCTCAAACCTACATTTTAGAAAAACATTGACCACACATAAACTCTAGTTATCTCTCACACCCCACAACCCATTCACGCTCAATACATAATTGCCAGAGTCATGAGCAAGTCCATGGGATCAAAACTGCCATCAAGGAATCTCTCAAGCCTTTTCCCACCGACTCTTATCCATGTTGCATCCATATATATTTATAGCAATCTGCAAACCCAAAAGTATCAAGTCCTAATTTTCTGATCGATGTTAATTGAAAGCTGCGTATATGTTTGACAAAACAATGAATTACCGTCATTCCAGCAGGGACATGATAGCACAATAGGTGCCGGACTGTACTTTCGAATAGTTTCATGAAATAAAGCATTCGAGTATGGAAGTTGAGGCAAGTATTTCTCCTCAATCTTCTCAGATCCACAAACATTTATGATTTCTTGATACAGCTTATCCTAATGCACAAAGGACTAATCAATCAGAAAGATGGCACCACTCATGTTCCCATGATAAAAATATACAACTCGGTTAATGAAGCAATCTGGCAGACAGGATACTTGCAAGTCTTGCCCACTCGGTAGGGACACGTGTAGTATCTGCTGCCTCGACTGGAGTCAAGAACAGTTTACTTCCTGTTTCAAGTTTGCCTTCTCTGTTCTTTCGCAATAGAACTATATAAACCTCTGAAATTCGTAACCGTCCAAATAGACACCTTTTTTTTATATTTTTTTAATTTTTTTGCAATAAAAAATTTAAACAATGTGGATAATTCTGCTCTTTTTTCCCCCTGATGGAGGAACACATCCTACAATTTGTAGACAATTAAAAGTTCCAAGATAGAGGTAAGACCTCACAAACCCAATCTTGTTGGTACTTAAAGCCTAATGAAACTATAACTTCTACCTTTAATTATAAAAAAGGGAAAAAAAAAAACCCCAATGAAATTATCTAAATTCCCAAGCTAAAAAAAAAAAAAAAAAAGAATTCACCGCCGCAATTCCCATCAAAAGAGCAGTGCCAATTTCTGAAATGAAATTGGATGTCGACTGTATATCTCGACGACAAGTTATTGGAAAAGGGAAAAAAAAAAAAAACAAAAACAAAAACAAAACTTTCCCATGTATCATTTTTCAAACCGACACCGTGTCAACGAGGTGGAGTCTGCTTGAGTCCGTTTGTGGCTCTACTGTCTCCTCTCCGACAAATCCAAGAAAATGTGAAGATTGTCTAAAGCCGCTACTTTCAATTGAACCGATGGAGATTTCATTTGATTCTATTAAAAGAAAGTGCTTGCGCGATTCTTGTATGTGATGCTACCTTTTCCCTGATCTTTTGATTGAGACATTCCTCGACTCCTCTCCAGCAATTATCATGACGAAAGTAAGATGACTCACAAATCTCCTGTCGTGGAAATAGGTGGCAACTAGTAATATATTTATTTATTTTTTAAATATAAAAAATTTATCATTTTTAATTATATATTATTTTATTTATTTATTTTAGTTAAATTTTTTGTTTTTTAATATATATATATATATATATATATAATATTAATTTAGGTCAATTAATTTAGTCCAACTCGAATCCCAAGCGACCCCTAATTTGCCGTGTCTATTACCAGTAAACAAGTTACAATACGTTAGTTTATCAAAAAAAAAAAAAAGAAAAAAACAAAGGATTAGAGTTGTTGATGCGTCGGCCAGCTAAAGAGAGGTTATGCTAGGCCTCGTTTCCGTCAAGGTAAGGACAAAGGAAAGATCTCGATCTTATGCATGCTTGGAAAGGCACGGTTTAATTAATTGCCGACCATGACCTGTCCAATTAATTAAATTTGAGCCAATCTTATCAAAAGCATAGTCTCCGTGGAAATGAAGATCAACTTTATTGTCCAGATTCTAGGGGGTGTGTACGAAAAAGACATCCAACAATCACGACAATTCATTTGCAAATTACAGATGAATGTCGTCGTGGGTGGAGAGCCGACCTCGAGTTAGTCATCATGAGCAGTTTGGGCCTTAGGGATTAAGTGACCCCCACCTACGGACTGGCGTCGGCAGGCTTCCCCGCTGAAAGGGGAAGTCACTGATGCATTTCTTCATCTTACCAGACGATGACAGTCTTATGGATATATATATTTATATATAACTAAATCCGTTAATATGGCACTAAAAAACCCAATTTGTTCATTCCACGGTAAACTTTTCAAATCAGTTAGAGAATATTGACATTTATTATCACATTTCATTATCAATTTTTTCATGCATATAATATTGGTGTAATAAACACTAATTGATTGATTTAGCAAATTTTATTGAAGTTCAAGTGATCAAATATTCCTTGTTTAGTACTCATGTGTGATACTCTAATTGGTTGTGTCTTTTGGAAAATTTCATTTGATTAATATTACTTTCCTTATTTTAAGAAAATTATTTAGTTTCTTTTTTTTTTTAAATTTTCTCACTTAATAACACACACACACACACACACATATATAAAGTTTGTAATTTTGTCTTTTACATAACCCTTTTTTTCTTCGCAATTCATACAATGGTCTATATGATATTTTTATTTTTTAAAATTCAATAAACTTTTTACCAAATTATGTCCATTAATGTGCATCCATAACATTGCTTCCGCTACGTAAATCGTGGAGAAATTAGGGAGGGAGTACCATAGTATGTATGTAGTAATTCTCTCAACTTAGCAAAGGCTTAAATAAAATATGTCATGATCTTAATTCTATTCGGATGATGCGTGGGCCTATTAATGTGATAAATACGGTTAAAACGTTTTTCTTAAATATAAAAACTTTAATATTATATTTAAAAAAAATTTTTAATTATAAATTTAAATTATTAAGTCAAATCTATCAATAAATTGTACGTTTATCATAACAAAAAACATTTGAAACACTTAAAAAATTCTTTTGATATGAATTCTTCAGTCTCATGAATATCTTTTAAGCACAATGATAACGTGCCAAATAATTTCCCTTTTAGAATCTTGCCAAATAATTTCCTCAGCATAGCAGGCAGGTATGCACCAAAAAAAAGAAAAAAAAAACAAACAAAAAAGAAGGTAGAATTTCTCATATTATTGTGGCGTATCGCTTAAAGGGAAATTTCAAATAAATAAAAACAAAAAATCACAACATAATTTTTATATTATAAATATTTTATATATTATATAAAAATTTGTGTAATCACAGTAAACGAATAACTCAGAAATCAGAAGACACAAGCTGTGATAAGAGAATAAAACAAGGGGACAAAATCGTATGGATTTGGAGTGCGTGGATTTTGCTTCCCAAGCCCCTGACAACGCCACTAAATCCCAAAAAGGTCAAAAAGCAGAGATAATAATAAATAATTAGTAAAGATGATGTTGGTTTGTGCATCAATGTCCAATAGGACAGCGCCACTAGGACCGGCCACGCCTTTGTGCGCCAATGCGGGAGTCGCCTTCGGCCCCAAGGTGCCCGAAGCAAAATCCAATTTCCCAACCACCGAATCCAACGGGACGATTGGGCCATGTCACAAAAGCTGGTGCCCCGGGGCAATTGATTCTACAAAATGGGTCATTAATTAAACTAGCGATCACTCATCGAATTAACGAGTTATTGATATTTAATATTATATAATATTTACATATTCTATATTTTTTATTTTAGTGAATATAAACATTTGTTTTGATAATTATGAAGATAGCATTGCACTTATTCATTTAAAAATAACATTAATTAAACTAGTCTGAAATCTCATGATAACTTGAGTGTAAATCTACACACACAATGCACACATATTTTCTTTCCGTAGCATTATTTCAAAGACAATTTTCCCGTTTCCCATTTGTTTTTTCTTCTTTCCTCTTTGGTCTTTTGGCTGCGACGAGCCACTCGTGCCACCGCCACGAAAATAGGAAACATCTTCAATGCATCATTTCCTTCTGTGGATTGAGAAAAAGTCAGAAACAGAAGAATTGTCACTCCAAAAAAGAGAGAGAGAGAGAGAGAGAGAGAGAAACAGAAAAAAAAAAAAAAAGCTGAGTTCTTTTGCAAAGTATCCAACCTCAAAGTGACCAAGACTTACAGCGAAAGGCGATAAAAAATCAGGATACGTGGGGCCCCGTCTCGCGAGCCAAGAAATATCACAAGCCATCAGGATTTCTGCCACGACAGCACCTGTTACAGTACTCGCATCCACTGATATATTACGGTAGCACCTCGCAGTCCAACGCTCTCAGAATCACACATAGACGCCTGCGCCAAGTGTCTTGACAAATTGGCCGTTCTTAGAAGGACTCTTTTGGGGGAGGGGAAAATTCAAGTGTGACAGACAATTTCATGGGGACGGAGACTGACAACATCAAAGCACCGTTCGTTATGAAGACTTATCAGATGGTCAACGATCCAACGACTGATTCACTAATCTCCTGGGGCAGAGCCAACAACAGCTTCGTCGTCATCGACCCACTGGACTTCTCGCGAAGGATCTTACCTGCGTACTTCAAACACAACAACTTCTCGAGCTTCGTTCGCCAATTAAATACCTACGTGAGTGTCGTCCATGCATACATACATAAATACATAATATTAATATAATTGAAGCGCAATTAATTATTAGGTTTTAGTTGGATTCTTCCGTGTTGGTCAGGGATTCAGGAAAGTGGATCCAGACAAATGGGAATTTGCCAACGACTGTTTTCTTCGAGGCCAGAGGCAGCTATTGAAGAACATAGTCCGAAGGAAGCACAAAAAGATTACAAGCTCAAATATCATTAAGAGTGAAGATTTTGACCACGAGGAGATAGTGATGGAGATAGAGAGGCTAAAGCAAGAGCAGAAGTCCTTAGAGAAAGAACTTGAAGGCATGAACAAACGGTTAGAGGCCGCGGAGAGGCGACCCCAACAGATGATGTCTTTTCTTTGCAAAGTCGTTGAAGACCCTGATCTCCTTCCTCGCATGATTCTCCAAAAAGAAGTTCGGACAAAGCAACTGCTTACCGACAAGACGCCACGAATGATGATGTCTTCCTCCTCGACATCTTCAGCACTGGCGCGTTCCAGCTCTGTAAAATGTGAAGACGAAGAAGATGGTACTGTTGACTTTTTCCGGTCATCTCTGTCCCCGGGGATAACTCCGACTGGGCGTTTAGCATATGGGAATTGTGGTTCCGCCGCCGGAACTAGTCCGATTACGTCGGTTTCAGTGATTGGAGGGATTGGGAGTGGTGAAATGGAAGTGTCGCCGCCTGGGAACAGTATGACAGGTTACGGCACTGATAGGGGCGGTCAACTGAGTTATTCCGGAGAAATGGCGGCGGCGTTGGAGGCTATGCCACCGCCGCCTTATCCATTTTCGCTTTTAGGAAGTGGCTTTCCCTGATGTTGTTAGAGGAATAAAACTGCCTGATGATTCAAAAAAAAAAAAAAAAAAGGACGTACCGATAAAAATTACTATTAGCGGCATTAAGTCACTATTATTAATTTCAAGAAAATAGTTGATTAATGTCGACTTCCAGCCAATAAGTGCCTCAATAAATTAATTAGATTAAGATATATTCAATAGCTATTAATGTAAAGGGGATGAAAATGAAAACTCAAGTGCCTCGGTTATCTATCGACATTCTGATCTCGGAAGAGAAACTATGCTCTTCAAGAAATTAGATTCTGTAAAACAATAAAATTGAACACTAGATCGCATTTTTTAGTGGAAACTAACAAGTGAAAATCTAGGAAATTTATGAACAGAAGTCCATTTTATTTAAGCATGAGCTGTGCCAATATCAGATAAAGAAAAAAAAAGATAATGATACTTAACAAAATACAGTAGTAATAAAAAGATCGAGTAATAATATTTTATTTAATTTTATAAATAAATAAATATAAATATATATATATATATATAAATTATTGTATTATTTTGACCTCTTGCTAGTACACTGTGGTAGCTAGATCAGTAGATGAAAACTGTAACAAAATCATTAAGGTGAAAAGACACGTGTGCAGGGAGACCGTGAGGGTCGAATAGAAAGAGGAGCTCATGGAGACGGCCTTAGAAATCAAACGAGAAGCTGTGTTCCTCTCCCTTTAAATCGCTGCTTCCGCGGAGACCACGTGATGTAACCTCTTGCTAGTTGCTGGTATGCACCAAAAAGAAAGTGTCTCGCTAGTGTAACTGTAACTTTCACTGGTAATTAATTACGGTCTGTGTCTCGGTATTATTATTATTATTGTAATCGAAGATTAATAATACCATTCGAGGTACCATACAACTGACATTTTTATAAATATAACTGTATTTTGTCCCACAATACATTGTTAAATTCTTTTTAATAAGAGACTTATTACTCTAATTTTAAAGAAAAATAATTTGTTTGTTCTTTTCTATTCGGTCAAAATAAACGCTTAAAAAATATGGATATAAGTCGTTATATGATATAAATGATAGATAATATGCAATTATGCATTCAATAAATTCAAGGTGTGACTAATAGTTTCAAAAGTATTACTGCAATATTAAATTTAAAATACTCACAACAAAATCTGCGGCTAATAATAAAAATGGTGAATATAAATATGAACATATACATACATCATACATATGCAAGTTTTTGGATTGAAAAACTAATTGTACTTATGATGTATGGAGATTAGAGAGTTCGATTTTGCATGCATATATCGCTTAGTGAACAATTTGTCTTCTTTGATTGGACTCAGTTTAAACATTCTTGCCCTTTTGATATTAGAATCGATTCTTTTTTATTTTCTTTTGGTCATGAGAATCAAAATTTTTGAAGTAATGGACTCAAACACATATTAATATTGATCCAACTTATTATATTAGATTTTCAATTAAAACTTGTATATAATTGTGTATAGGCACGTTTGCTTGTCCCCAGTAGGTTTTGGGAGGCCAACTTTTTTTCACAAGAACATTATTTGATTACACCCATTAAACATCTTTAAAAGTAAATTTAGGTCCGGTTGAGTTTTTATGAGTTGATAGTATTGTCCAATCTATTTATTACCTAATACATGGTAAGAAAGGTTTTAAAAGATTTTTAAATTTGCTATATTTAAAAAATTTCTACACAAACTAATAAAGTTATTCATATAAAAGCTTTTTAAAGAGATTATTATAAATACTTATTTAAAATATTTTATATAAATATCTCATCTATTCAATTATAATCACACATTTAAAAGGTAATACAAATATAAATAGTTCACTCATTTTATTTATATAGTAAATTTACTTAAAAATTATTTAATGCAATAAAACTCTCTCTCATTTGTTAAGTTCTCCTATGTCATTTATTTTTTTAATATTTTCTAGTTCCCTACTTATCTAATATTACTCTAAACTCATTCTCTCAAATTCTCTAAGATTTATTTAATTTATCTTCACTCGCAAGTTAATTAAGTAACGCGTGAGGGAGTCTGATCAAAATCTAATTCTAATTCTGTGACATTTTACTGTGTTATTAGCTTTCATGACAGGCAGTAAGTAGCCCTTGTTTGGAGTCCATTTAGGAGGCCCACAGATTTATAGCCCATTTAGCCCAGTTAACCAAGTTAAATTGGGCCAACGATCGGTTCAAAGGTTGGCCTTTGGGCTCATTACGTGGCAGTCGTGGGCTTAAGGTGTTCTCACTGGAATAGGTCCACCGTGGTTTAACCACTAGGTGGATCCCACACGGTCCAATCGAATTTCGAGTTGTGTAATGCATAGCTAGTGACCGACGCTCGCGCTTTTTGACTTTTGTTTTGTTTTTTTTTTTTTTGAATTTTCTGGCTACATAAGAAATTGAGGAGGAAAGTGAACGAAAAAGGAAACCGGCGAGCCGTTACCAGACCGAAATCCTCATCTAATGCTGTTCTCGGACCAGTTAATAGTTCAGTTAAATTTCAGTTCGGTTTCAAACCGGATCTGGTCCGAGTACCTTAGGTTCGCAGGCTATCTTTGTATATTATTGCTAAGTTTTTTTGCTTCGGCAAATGCTTCAACCTTTTTTCATTTTTTCTTTTTTTTTTCTAATGTAAATTGTAATATTATCCATTGATAATATGACTTCACTTATGAAGAAAATGTTTAGTCGACATATGTTACATAGCAATGTTTATGAAAACTACATGCTTAATTCTATAAAGAACGTCATTGTTGACGATGGATTCGCTCGAATGCAATCCGCGGGCCTTTGTCACCAACTAATTTTTTTCACCTTTTCATATATCAAATCAATTATATCATCGAGTGTATAATTAGACAAACACATGCACTGATTAAGATAATTTTAACAGGAAAAGGTGGCATCCCCACCCTCCACAAGTGTCTTGTCATGGTTTGGAATTTGCATTCGTTCACCACCGTTCTCTTTCATTCCCGCCGAAAAGTGAATAGTATCCAGCTTTCCAGCCCGCTGCAAATTGCAAATATGAAAGTAGGAGAGACAAGATTTATTGAAATGTTAAAAAATATAAATTAACTATATATTTTTTTTGTTGACTGTCACAAATTATTGAAATTACAAATATAAAAAAATTATTTTACTATTTTTGTACTGATGTATATTTAATATTACTATTTAGCGATACTCTAAAACTAACTAAATACTACAAGTGCTTCCTTTTAAACACATGTCGGTGTCGGATCCATATTCGCAGCATATGCTGAGACAGTTCGATAATATATAAAAGTAACTTTAACAAACTGGAAATTCTTGTTTAATCTAACATATAATTACAAGTGTGTAATAATATATATGTGGGATATATCAGAAGTGCCGTTATGTGGTAGTAGTGAAGTGGCCTATTCTGAGCACTAAACTTTTTTAATGATATTTGGGCTTTTTTTTTTTTTTTTTTATAAATTAAGTTAATCAACATGTTTGAAGGCAGGCTTGCAATGAGTAAGATAAATGGAAGACTAGGAAGCTTTAATTTGATGATACTAGAGATATAATCAAAATCAGAGATTTTGAGTTTAGGTAATAATTCGAGTTAATTTAAAAATAAAGAGAATAAATGAAAAAATGTCGAGAGAATGTTCCTCTCAACTAAATTAGAGAAATCTAGGTGAAGCAAAGAATAAAGACTAGGGGGACGTCTAGGTGCTTGGGATTGAGCAATGTTTTAATTAATCCGACTATACTCGAGGAATAATCTTTTGTACTTAAACGGAGAACCTTCCTAGACTTACCACAATATGAAGGTACATATGCGATGAAAATTTTCGTGGCTCAAAACATAGCTAGGCCAGGCATATACTCAACCCCAACTAAAGCACTACACCGAAGTCAAATGCTTCCGCCACTAGCTACTTGATGAATAATCATGTTTAGGAATTGACCTAAAATGATTGCTCCTAGTAGCATTTGAAAAAAGAAAATTTAAAAAAAAATTAAGACGGAATATATTAATAGTAGTTAATGATTTCAAAGAAAAGTTGGCTTGCGGAACCTTTCTTTGTAGTCCACGAAAAAGCATTTGTGGTATCAGTAAAGGAAGCATGTAAATTATATGCTATTGCAATGTGGTTTGATAAGGTCAAGTCCTAGAAATATCGGTTCTAACGCAGTGGATTAGAGCTAACTCGCACTATGTTAGACACAAAACGCGTATAAGTGGTCGCTTAGTCATGGGTTGTTGATAATTAAATTCAAATCATGAGATAAAATGTCACTATAAATTCATATTATACGTCATGCGAGAATTTCCATACAGAATGTGACTTCAAAATAATAATGTTCCGCAATGTTAGCTTCCCGAACCTGGCGTGTCGTACCCGTTCGAAACAATAACAAATAGGTACATTGATTTATCAGCAAAACATAGAAATTTCAAGTATATACAGAGGGCGATACCCTCTACTGAGACATACAAGATCGAATTAAGTATTTGCATATGTAATTCGTTACGGTTGAACACATCATTTCAAGCTTTTGCTAATTTTTCAACATCATTTCAAGCTTTTGCTAATTTTTCAGGTTTAATTAGTGGAGCCTAAATGGCATCTCATCAATCGTCATGATCTGCAAGTTGGAAAGAATCCTTTTTATGGTGCAATCATTTAACCTCAAAGCTTGTTTTGTTTGGTTCTCTTGTTACTAATTAAGTAGACACAGTGGGCAAAGGACAAGAAACAAAGGTGCAATCTTTAGTAGTTGGGGCCACACCGGTTGGTGGGGGGAGCCAAAACCGAGGAAGAGACCTAATACATTTGCACTTTGTTATGTCTTTGATATATTTTTTTCGCTATTTATTATATTTATTTATTTATAAATTTAATTTTATATTATATAAATTTATTCTTTTTACTTTTTTAATTATAAATAACCTCACGTAAAAGTCAAAAAAGAAATCTTGTTATTATTATAAAACGGATTGACTTTCCTCTTTTGTTGCAATTTAGAATTTAATTACCTTTAGTGAGTGATCGAAAATCATATTATATACTTATCGGTATTTCCGAGTCTGAGCATCTCGTGCATAAAATATTTGCTTGTGCAACCTTAAATTCCACTTCCTAATTATAATCGTGTTGTGGTTTAGAAAGCGAGAACCTTGCTGCCTAGGCCTAGCTAGAAGACTTAAGTAAGCTGTGAAGGCTAGACGGTTAATAACTCTATGGAACCGAGGCGCTGTTCTTGGCCATTGGAATTATGAGAATGTGCGCCTCAGTCACAATGTTTTTAGAGCTCGGCAGATCATCAAAGTACAAAAGTGAAAGGGGTCAAGGGGTTAAGGTTCAATGGGAGTTAGATGGGTTGAACTGGAGGTAAATAATAAATATATATTTCATTATATATACAATTGTATATATGTGCAAAATAATATGCGGGATGTAATAATATTATGTAAAATCTCTCTAATACAATTTAAAAGTAAATAGTTACAATTTAAGACTATAGCTTATACAATTTGAGGATATGTATTATTAATGCAACTTCAGAACATAGCTTATACAATGTAAAAATACATACGATCGATTACAAGAATACGCACCTTTTAAAAGTGGTGCCACTGTCCTCAAAACGGTCTTCTTTGATGGCCACCAAAATTCTTCCTCAAACTTGCAACATATTACATGGGATATCAGGAGGATTTTGGAACAATCGTAGCTGTGCAGGAGAAATTGACATATCATGACCTGGATTATGTGATTGATAAAGAGCCAACTTTGGTCTAGGCTTGTAATGGAAAAGCAGAAATGGATACAAAACCGAAATGGGGAACTCCACACTAGTTTGGTGCACGCGTCAAGTGAAGTGTTGTTTTGGAAGGAATAAAGAATCATGGAGAGGACGGACACCGTTGGGTAGGATCTGACTTTGTTGTGAAAGGAGTGGATGGGAAGGGATCTAGATCCTCCAAGATCGTGGGGCATAATGGTGAAGAGAGTACAGTTGCAGTGTTTCTTTGTCTTGCAAGGACACCATATAGCTAGTGGGAAGATTGAAAAACAAAATGGGGACTCAAAGGACTTGAAATAGTGTACTTTGATTTTCATTTCCTATCCCACTATGAAGGGCACATGTTTTTTGTTGTTTTTTTTAGGAGATTCAGTAAATCATTGGAAAGTTAGAGAATCTAGAGCTATAGTAGTCACAAACTTTGTGGAGTTCCCTTCATCTCAAACACATATTTCAAGGAAATATCAAATGGAGGACAGATATTGTGTGCGTTAAGTGTGTATTCATATAAGTTTTCAATGTCTTTTCTTTTTCTTGATGTGTATGGTCTGCCTTATAATTGGGCTACCGCATTTTCTCTTTCTTTTTCCAGCACTTGAACATTTCATATATTCTAGGCTATTACCCGCGTATTGTGCATTCTTGCTTATCATCAAGTGCGAAAATTTATAAACAATAATGTAAGTGACAGAGGAAAAAAAGGGGCAAATTGAAACAAATAAAAAAAAAAAACAAGAAGTAAGAATTACATTTTAGGGGAAAAAAAAAAAGAAGTGCATTTAGTGTGAGAGAACAATGAATACAATGCATGCCTCTTAGAAGGTCGATAAATAGAATGTCTAATATTATCCAATCAAAACATTCCAATTTCATAATTTAAGAGTTTTTTGTCAAGTAAGTTAAAAAAAGTAGAAGAATGAAGCCACCCTTTTGGTTTCATTGCAATAAAATGGTAACCTTTACATCATGGCGTAATTAATAACGAAGTGGACAACCTACTTGGTAGATATACAACCCAATGCATAGGACATCATTTTGCTAATCATCGTTAGCTTTGGGGATTTTCATCAATTTGATGATTCTCTTTCAGGAGAGCCAAGTTAACTTAATATTAAATGTGGGAAAGAAATAATAACTTAAATGTAACCCAATTGGAAAAAATTAAGTGAAGGATATAAAAATGAGATGCTACACTCACAATAAAATAAAAAATAATAATAAAAAAAAGAATAAACTTAGCAAATACCTAGCTTTTAATGGTTAGCTGCTCCTTTTGCTTTGATGCTGAACCACTTCACATTGGAACGAAGAACACATTCAAGGCTTTGTTTAGTGTCCAGGATTATTGATGCAATTTTCGACGGTGTCTATCGCCATCACTGTTACAACACTTGGCTAACCGGTCTTCAATGCCAGGGTCTGAAACCTACAAATTTCAAAATCAAACACACAACAACATCAGAGTGCCTAACATGCTTCTCTCGGCATATACTTGGATACGACGAGGAAGGCTTCTTTGCTGGGTACCATCTTATATACGTAATCGAGCTTCAATCAGTGTCCCCTAAAACGCATCGTAGAAAGACAAAAATAACAACTAAACACTCGGAATTTATTTTAGAAAATAATTGTTAAAATGCTAACTCTATAAAACTTAAATATTTGTAAATTATACTTCCCATTTTAGGAGTACCTATTGTATTGAAAGACATACTAATACCCACCAATCAAAATCCAGCATATCAAACATCAATCAATTGGAACAAAGATGAGAAAATAAATCACAAAATTACATTTATTTGTGGAGATCTATTATTTAGGATTATAAATTACGTTTGTATTGCAAGTATCGCATTAGTGAAAAGTTTGTATAATTTTGTGACGAAGAGTTTTTTTTTTATTATTTTTTTAAGTACAGACTTAACTTATTTAATTACAATAATATAAAAATATGTGTATGCATACCATGTACACATACAAAGATTGTTCTGTTTGTATGATTGATATGTGGGAAGTTGGTGCCTTCACTTGAGGATTTTGCTTCCTGAGATGTGGAAAATAAAGTGGCAAGAAAAAACTCTAATCACCAATCATGCGTGACAGACACAATGAACCTGTACTGGCTGACTAGAAACTTGAGCTCTATAAGTTAACTTTAAGGCATGTTATGTCATATTCAAGTTCAGAATATGACCTGCAGGCCACGTTGAGGTCGGCGAATTCAATATCAGTAGGCTATATGTGTGTGTGTGTGTGTGTGTGTGTGTGTGTGTGTGTCTTTTTTCTTTAAATTTGATACAATAGGGATGAAAAGATAACAACTAATGTCTACACATACGTATCCATGCCGTATCACACATGCCACAATAAAGCAAAAGGCTCAATTTATGAGTTATTGATAAAAGGCCCACCATATATTTACTATGTATAAGCATACCATACAAAGCAAAAATTGATTTGCAATCAAATTCTTACTTTTGATATGTAACTTTCTTTGATATTTTGTTTTTCGATAAATTTGTGTTTTTTTTTTTTAAATATAACTAAAGGGTAAAATTTCAACATAACATCTTTTTTTCTTAGGCCTCAAGTTTAAGCACTAAACTAAAGCTATACTCTAACAAATAATGCAAGTTTAATGACATTGGGTTTATTATTCATAACCAAAAGATACAAGATTTGTGTCAAGTATATATGAATGAATATCTAACACATGGTCGAACTATTGTATAAGTGAATATGCCCTAGTTTTTTTTTTTTTTTTCAAAAGTGAATGGGTTTTTTATTGCTATGTTATAAACAAAAGGTGTAAGGTTTATGTCAAGTACGAATGAGCTCCGTATAAGGTTATATCATATTAAGGGGTTCGTAATGTTATTGCGCTTGATATTCGTTGTAACTATATAACTATTGGAAACCAATATAAACCCGATAGCAAAGCACTAACGGTGTGGGAACTCCCAACACCCCCAAAAAAAAAAAAAACAAAAATCAATATGACTAATGCAACCGGACTCCATCCAGAGTCCATTGGAATCTCTTTTTTAGTCGCGCACCCATCAAGTATTCCAAGTGAAGTTTTCGAATCAGTCGGTTTGCGAACTGTCAATTGGGCTATATCATCAGCATGCCCAGAAAGTTTCCATCCACAGGTTCTTCATGATCGTGGCCCTGTCACTTCAGAAAGGAACAAAAAAAAAAAACAAAAAAGCCACACCTGCACAATATGGCTGACCATCTACATTCGAGTTCTATCCCCCGCCGTTCATTCATCCATCCGCTGTGTTGATTAAGAAATGTCATCAATAGGGCTCAAGAGTAGATACTTGTCGTTGTTGTTGAGTGGAATGTTTGTTTTGTTCTTCTCATACCCCCCCTCTCTCTCTCTCTCTCTCTCTCCCTCTCTCTCTGATGCATAGGCGGGTAAAGGAAAATAAGGGGTTGTTGGTTAGTGGTGGTTATATTATTAGTGTATAGGAGTGTCTTTAATTACGCTAGCTCCTTACCACTGACAAAACTATATATAAATACCAAGCCTGCGGTTTCATTTCAATTCCATCGCGATTGTGATTCTCTCTTTTGTTTCTCCATCCACTGTCTCTCTCGCTCTTTAGCTGTATCCCTCCTAAAAGCTGTTGTTTTGGTAATAAGGCCTAATTAGTAAAAACCCTTTTATTTCAGGAGTTTGGATAATACCTTCTGATCAAAATCCATAGTTCCACAAATCCAGGAATTCAAACTGTCTCTCTTTTCTATCTCATTTTAGATAAGCTAAAATCCGAGCCTAATCCATATTTCATTCCCCCCACACCCCCTCCTCCAAAAAAAAACAAAAAAAAAAAACCGCAGAGACAGAGAAGGGGAGAGAGACCAATTTTGTATCAAAATGGGCTTTTTTTTTAATTAATGGAATTCCTTTTTTCTTTGCTCTGAACTCTCTCCAGGCTTTCAAGCGTGACAAAGACCGCTTTTGCTAGCTTTTGTGTCACTATTTTTAGTTTATTTTACAGTTCATGGACCCGTTGAGGGAACTGGAAGGAAAAAGAGCCCATGACCATTTCAACAACAAGATGGGCACACCAGCAAGTAGGTGTATATGGGTGCCTGGAGCAGTCATAGTTGGTGCTGGCCCATCAGGCCTAGCCACTGCTGCTTGCCTCAAAGAAAGAGGTGTTCCTGCCTTGATTCTTGAAAGGTCTCACTGCGTAGGTTCCTTGTGGCAGCTCAAAACCTACGATCGTCTCCGCCTTCATCTTCCAAAGCAGTTTTGTGAACTCCCTCTAATGCCATTCCCTCCAAATTTCCCTGCTTACCCGACCAAACCGCAATTCGTAGCGTACTTGGAGGCTTACACTAAGCATTTTGGTCTAGAACCAGTTTTTAACCGCACAGTGGTAAGTGCAGAATTCGATCATTTATGCGGGCTTTGGCGGGCTAAGACTGCGGGATTGAAACAAGGGGAGGAAGCTGAGTACGTATGTCGATGGTTAATTGTGGCCACAGGGGAGAATGCTGAGGAGATTTTGCCACAAATCGAGGGAATGGAGACTTTCAGGGGTCCTATTGTTCACACAAGCTCGTACAAGAGTGGTGAATTGTTTCGTCGGAAGCGCGTCTTGGTTGTTGGATGTGGAAATTCAGGCATGGAGGTTTGCTTGGATCTTTGCAACTATGATGCCTGCCCGTGGCTCGTGGTCAGGGACTCGGTGAGCTTGCCTCAACTTTTTGTGTAAAGATAAGTCTACGGTAGTTATCTGACCAAGATTAATATCACCCAAAATGGGACTCGTCTTCAGTATGGCCTTAATCCTTTCAACTCTTTTCTAATATGACACCCTTCATTCTTCGCATTACTGAAACCAAGCAGCTGCTTAATTTAACTAGCTGCTTCGGAAAGGAAGAAGAAGACGGTATTGCCCTGGCATTGGCCAGCAGTTATATTCTCAGCATATTTCTTAAAGTTAAACCAAACGCCCTCTTATTTCTTTGATTTAGGATTTACTTATTTTAGGCCCAACTCTTCTCCTATCTCTTTTGCTTTTGTCAAAAATTTGATGTAACGGTACCGTTCCCGGTCACAAAATTATTTTCGCAGATATAAAACTCATGTATCTCATCATTTTTCAGATTCTATTCAGGAGTTTGTGTACTTTGGAATGACATTTTTCAAAATTCAAAAAAGTAAATACAGTTGTTTATTTTATTTTTTTGTGGAAAAAACAAACGGCTAAATTTTACTTGCACTTTCTAGGAAATTGTTTGCATGCGTAACAATGGTTGTTAGCATCATTGAAACCCATACCTTACAGCTACGTTTATAAGTTTTTTCTCTGGACACGCTCATGGAATATTAAAGTTGAGGATTCTAAAGTATTTAAGGGTATTCAGTAATGTCCTGAAAGGTGCTAAGGCATACACACCGAGGGCGTGGGGTTCGCTTAATCATCTCATCTTTACTCCTTTTGTCGATGTTGCAGGTGCACGTTTTGCCTCAAGAAATGCTAGGGACATCTTCTTTTGGTTTAGCTATGTGGTTGCTCAAGTGGCTTCCCGTGCACCTGGTCGATCAATTTCTCTTGCTTGCAGCGCGTTTTATGCTTGGTGACACTGCTAAATTGGGTCTAAATCGCCCGAAACTTGGTCCCATACAACTCAAAAACGCCACTGGCAAGACACCGGTACTCGATGTTGGGACTCTTGCTAGGATCAAAAGTGGCCATATCAAGGTGGGTATGCCCTCAAAGCATTTTATGATTCTTGTGAGATGATTGTGTATAAGATAAAGAATGACGTGAAATATTGAAAAATGATCTATACCTAACACAGTTGTTCTGGTTTGTAGATATGTCACGGAATAAAGAGACTAGCGCACAATGGCGCGGAGTTTTTGGATGGAAAGTTAGAGAAATTTGATGCTATTATCCTAGCCACAGGCTACAAAAGCAATGTACCGTATTGGTTGAAGGTACTTTCATTAGCAAAAATATTAAGGCAAAATGAGAAACGGACACATATACCACAAATATTATATCTAAATGAGATGAACCTATATCTGAGTTATGTTCATTTTTAGTGTCTCTTATGCAACGAGGTTCATTAATTAGAGCTTACTAACTAGTAACTTTCTGCAATCAATCACTGGAAATGAATTTAATTTCTTTTGGAGATGAATTAATTTTCTTTTTGGGTACTAATGAACAGGGGACCAATATGTTCTCGGAGAAAGATGGGTTTCCCCGCGAGCCATTCCCAAATGGATGGAAAGGTGAAAATGGGCTGTATGCCGTAGGCTTTACTAAGCGGGGCCTGCTTGGCGCGTCTATCGATGCCAGAAGGATCGCAGAAGACGTCGAGCTTCGCTGGAAAGCCAACAAGTTTCATGACCTATGCTCGTGCGTGACCCCCACATCCACAATCCTGGGTTGGAAGTAATTTAATTGCATTTTGCACAGAAACTAATGAACTTTTCTGCTGCTCTCGACTCCTGGAGGAGGCAGTAATGGATCTTTCTGTCTGATTGAAAGGAGACGTGAATCTTTAACTGTTATGTCACTAGTTAATTGAGTAAAAAGTAGGGGAACGTGACCATGTGAGGCTCGAAAGTTGGTGTAATACCTTTGGTTTGTTAGGGATATGAAGATCTTCAACGTGCATTTATACAATGTATATATATCTCCAATCTATTAAGCAAATTAGTTCTTATTAAAAAAAATGCAAATTAGTTAGAGAAAGTCTTATGTGATTTAGTAGAGTTTGTTTTTGCAGTTCAATTATATGTATTTTGAAGGGTGGATACCGTCAAGTATGTAAAAGTTATTTGTTGCATTGGCCACTTACGTAAGTATGAGTTTAGAATTTCTTCTCTTGGTTATATCATAGCATTTCTAAGGTTTTAAATGCAACCCCAACTGCAGTTAACAACTAGCGTTATTACGATATGATTACTGTAATTGTAGACACGCGATTAGAAAATTGGTTCAAAGTAACCAAAAAAAAAAAAAGGTTAAAAAAAAGACAATTATAAATAGACTATATCTGTAAATTTGGAGTGGCACTTGCCCAATTTGTGCTCAAGAAATGAAGAGAGAGAAGTAATCCTACAACGCCTCATGGAAAATTCAGCTCATCATCGTCTCGGGACCGTGTTATATATTTTCTTTTGTAAAACAAAAAGGGTCAAGCGAAAAGATTATAAAAAAAAAAAAAAAGATCTTTATGTACACCAAACGTTTTGTGTAGAAGACTGGCACCTCAGGTCTGGTTCTCTTCTTTACGCCTTCTGCGGATTACTTTTTATTATTTTCACATGCCATACATATTGGACTGGTACCTACCCTCGTCGGCTTTCTTGCTTGGGTTCGCCATTTCCTCATCACTCAACTTGGACCGCCATTAATATTTCTCTAGAGTCCAGTCAATGTCACTAGCTTGATCTCTGTTTAAAAAAAAGGATATATATATATATCATTTTTAACGAATTTTTGTTGTTTTGAAGTACATGATTTCATTTCATTTAGAAGATCAAAAATAAAATTCTGAAACTTACACGGTTTCCAAAAGAACTTATACACAAGTCTCAAATGATTGCTACCCCGATAAAACAATCAAAACCCAGCAGCTTAACACAGGACAACAAATAAAAACAACAGCAAAAGCATCTCGTCTATATATTGAAATCACAACAAAGCAATCAACTCCCAGTTCTAGTGGTTCCCATCTTGGCCAGAGCCTATGCAAAGTTGTTGGTCCATGAAGATTTGAAATTATAATACAGGTATCTCATCATTTTACAGCCATAAAGTCAATAAATTTGAAAGAGGATATACGAAAAATTCATTTTAAATTTTTATAATTAAATTTTTATTTTGTTATATTTTTATTTAAATCTTATATTTGTTTAATTAATTTTTTAGACAAAAAATAGTTAAATTGCTAATAATTTTTATTTGATCAATATATGATTTATAATAATTTTGACTATTTTTAATTTAAAAAATATATTTAAAATAAATTCAAAAAATAAAAAAAATTAAATAAAAAATGAAAAAATTTAAAATTAAATTTTTATATATGCAGTTTGAAAGTGAAGGTTGTGACAAGTACATTAACGCTCCATATTCGTGTTTTTATGTGAAGGTAATCGTTGATATGTACATGTAACTTGTAGAAAAGTTGAATTATATTTCTCCGTTACAAAGTTGAATTACACTTCCAAATGCGAATTTATTAAATAGGATGAAAGGAACTTTATGCAATAAAAAAGAGATAATCGTTATGTAGTTTGTGGTCTATACTCTAAATTATTATGAGTTTATTTGAAATTATAATTAATTTTTATTATTATAGTCGATAAACTGATGATTATGAAATATGATATTAATAAATGTAATTGATTATTCGATAATTAGTTGTATTTAAAAAAAAATAAAAAAAATCAATAATTAAATTATAATTATTTTATATAATTATGAAGATTATTGATTTAAAAATTATTAAATTGAGATATATTTTTATATTTTTTGTATTAAAATATTATATTTTTAAAATACAAGTTTAAGATATAATATAATTAAATAAAAAATAAATTTTATAATTTATCAAATATTAAAAAAATTATATTTGACTCAAAATACATATTTTTAAATCACAACTATAATTTCAAAGATGTCTTATATATCTTTCATAATTCTTTCATTTTAGGCTATCATTTAAAGAAGACTAAGGCCCAAAGAAAATAAGTTAGCCACTAAATTAAGGTCAAAACTTGCAAGTAGAAGAGGCAAGGTCAAAATGATGTAAGGATATGAGTGAAAATTGGATAAAGTATTGACTATGGAGGGATAAGATCAAAATTAAAAACTTTGAGGGCCACCTTAATATCTAAACGTAATGAAACCCCAAAATATATGGGTAACTTTTGAATTTGTTTAATTGCAATCGTTACATATGCCGATCTTTTGAGGGTTAATCCTAGAGAGTTCATTATGATATACCATGACGGGTAGTTTTGCTTTCTTTTTGGGTACTTACAAGTTACTCCTAAACCAATGAAAGTAAATATTTTGAGGTACAAAAAGCATACTTGAAGCTCAAAAATTTGAAATTCGCACTTTCTTAGATTGAATACCCATGGGGGAGAACCAGATAGATATCAACTGTAGGAATACTAATTAAAATTTAGTGATTTATGGTGTCAACAATCCATAATAAGTGATAACTTCAATTCAACAAATTATGAATGCGCGACATCGCTGTATTTGTTTGGACTACCAATTAACCACCAAATGAAAATTCCAATTGTATGTTACTCAAAAATATGCAGACCAAAATTTCTCATGTACCAAAAAAAAAAAAAAAAAACGAAAAAAAGATAATGCCTGACTAGAATATTTTCTGATACCCGTAAAGTCCATAGTTACTATATATGTTAAGAAAACATCAAAAATGAAAATTGAGCGGGTTGGGGGAGGGGGGGTGGTCTTATTTAGAGTTTAAAGGAATGTTGTTGGTGGGTTATATTCCGACCGGATGGACTTGATGGGAACAAACAAATCGAATATTTGGTTTCATGCCACAAAAGATCACTCGTGTGAGTGTGTGTGTGAGTGTGTGCGTGTGTGTGTGCGTGTGTGTGTGTGAGAGAGAGGGAGAGAGAGAGAGAGAGAGAGAGAGGGAGAGAGAGGGAGATGGACTATCAACATCAGAGGGGTTCCGAATTCTAAGTCTAATTTAGGACCAGGAGGAGTGGCCTACTAATAATTGCCAGGCCCGTACCAGATCCCCATAATTCCATCCTTGCAGGCTATTAAATTCTATCAGTTGCCGACTCTGCATATTTTTTTCCTTCGTCTATTGTACTATAGTTGTGCATTTTATCGGGCGAAAAAGACTTAATGGAACCATTTGTCTTCTCTTCGCCCGTCGCCAGTTGCTTCTTCTCCAACTAACATCATGATATCAGGTTTCCCTCTTTCTAATTATTTATTTTAAGTAATAATAAACCAAGTGAGTGGTGACTCCCTGTACCCGCTCCCTAAATACTAAACCTCTTTCCCACAAATCCACATTGGTGACATAAAACTTTTCTTAACTAAAGATTGGTCATAAAAACAGAAAAGAAAAACCAAAAAAAGAAAAATTCCGATGCTATTCTTTACGTCTTCTTTTTTTTTTTTGTGTGTGCTTGCGTGTGTAGTTCCAAGTTCATGAGCAACGGAGAGATTCTGAAACTTACAATGGGTCTTGTTTGATGGAAATTTGCAAAATCATTCGTTTTGTCCCGCCCCACACAGAAGCATTAGTGCGATGCTAATCACTTGTCGTCAATCAATAATTGATATAATTAAACAACCTTAATGAACTTTTTATGACATAGTGCAGCCGACAATCTCTTATAATTGGGGATTGGAACCTTCAATCTTCTCTCTCAGACCTTTTCTAGGGACTTGAAGTGAAGATTAAACGCGTTAAAGCAAGAAAAAATAGAAAAAAGTGCCCCCCCCCAAAAAAATCTTGCAATTCAAAAGTTTCTTCTATAGTTTCAAGTTTTATTTCTTGAAGTATTAGGATTCGCCATCCCGAAATTTCTAATATTTTGACTTTAGCATTTTGCTCTCTCTCTCTCTCTCTCTTTCAAAAAAAAGAATTTTCTTTTATCTTGGCCCCGCAGTTGCAAAGGTCTTCAGCATTGCGTGTTACAGGACACAGCTACGTTGAATTCTGTACATATGCGTTGTTACAGATGGTCCAGAGGCACGTGACAATCATGCGGACACTACTGATTTCAACTTTCAACTAGCAATTAACGGGTGCAGCTTTCCCCAGTTGTAGGTACGGATTTGGACCATCCAATTCCAACCATGGATTGGACTCGCTGCTTTTATTATCAGTGGTCCAATAATTTATTGCAATCGGTAATCCGTCTCCATTTTCTGTATTTTCCGCAGGACCATTCTCGATTATGAAATTAATTGAGAGGATGGCGGTGGTGGTGCTTTGCAGTGACATTGTTACGTTCCAAACTTTTCTTTCTTTTTTTTCTTTTCTTTTTTCAACCGAAATGATTAGAACATTTTGTCATCTTCTTGTGGAAGCTATAATTCATTTGTTTTCAGTGATTTCTTAAGGGTCGCAGGAAACAAAGAGAATATGTTCTGCTAGTTTATTAGAGAAAGGATAGGGCGGGAGGAGGGGAAGAGGGGGGGGGGATTCTAGATCTGTTTTGCTGTTTTCCCAAAGGAGCTTGGTGCAAGTAGAAGCTCAAATTTTTTCCCCTTCTTTTTCTTTTTTCTTTTTTGAACAAATATTTCTTTTTTTGTATGAAAGGTCAAAACTTTTTTCTTTTTATTCATTAAGTTCATTTAGTCTATATAATGATACTGAAGAAAATACCCCTCCATCATATCTCATAAACACTTTTTTTTTTTTTTGAACTGCTAGAAGTATATTATTCATAACTAGGAAGGCCAAATCTCATAAACACGTTATAACTTACTTATTATGCTTTTTGATCCATTCAATGCTTCGAGGAAGCTCTACTGTACACAGAGCGCTCCCTTATCCCAGAGTCCACTTACATATTTCATCTAATCGGGTCAAAGTCGAACATATTCTTTTAATTTGGAAGTTCAAACTCTTGAGCGTTACTTTTGTCGACTTGCAAGTAACCGAAAAAATCATTTTAATCAAAATCAAAGTCCATCTTGTTGATTTTTATCACTTTCTGTACTGCAGATGATTTTTAATTATGTCATCTAAATGACAATAGCAAACTCATTATGTTGCAACTTTAGGAAAGGCAATCGCTCGTGATTCAATACATCCATGATTCTCCATATAACATCTCTTGATAAAGAGATGGTCAAAATGAGCAGATATATATGTAGATATTTTGCAATATAATCATAGCATAGGGGGAGCCCCCTAGCCTTTTGGCCAAGAGTGGCATCACAGGAGAAGACAAGTTTCCATTTGTTTTTTTTTTTTGGGGGGGGGGGTTTGTAAAATGGGAATCTGCTTTATTACGTAAATGAAAGGGGCAAGACATGCAGGCGCGCGTGTGAATGACAGAGCATGCACTATTGGACCCGATCTCCTGATCGGAGGCATCGAAGGAGTAGAAATTTGGTACTACAAACATATAATGGTATTGTTCCGGTCATGATTGGAAAGCGAATTTCTTTGTTCATTTGTGAGGGGATCGATCATATGGGGATCTTTCTCAGTTGATCTATCTTTCTCTTGAACATGGTATCCTTTAGTATTGCAGGGACCACCCCATTTGCAAGTTGTCTTCGTCTTCAATCATTAGACCATCCATGGCTCCTCCACATGCCATGACATTCTATAGCGATTGATATTGCTGTGATTGTGAAGGTTTGAACTTTCTTTTCCTTCTCATTTTCTCACTGATTGTGGCGCTCAGCTCATGTTGGTCATCGACATTTAATGACTCCAGCACCAAAGTCAAGTTAATTATTACTTGCCGTCAGTGATGTGCAATATTTGACAGTTATAATTAGGTTTAAGCAATCACTTTTGCAGATGCAAAACGGTCGACAATCAAGGCATTACATGGTGCCTTGCCGACGACATTAGCATTCGCAGAATGGACTTAACTATGAGGTGGTTTGTGACATTAACATCGGAACATTGGTTTACTTAGGGCCAGGGAACATGCTGAAGATGGGTATATGGGATTTTGGGCTCCATAGCATATGAGTTTGGAACCCTTGCACCCTTACCGAATATTGTAAAGTACAAAACTAACCTCAACTAATTAATTGGCAAACAAAAAATTAGTAAACAAAATAGTCAATTAGTACATATTGCTTACATTAACAGCTCGTTTTAACGAGTACAATGCTCTAGACGCCAATACGATATCTGGTGCTTTGCGTTTGCATTTTACGCCACGTTTGGTCCGACGTCAATGATGAAACAATCAACATCACATTACTTGTTTGTTGACATAAAAAGGGGTTATGAAATGCAATAGGTATTACAATATTCCTTCAAGTTTTGTCATTCAAATTACATTACACAACCAGATTACACAAATTTATACAAATTTAGGGCTTTCTCCCCAAGTTGGCCACCAGGCATTCAAAAAGTACTTTTGTTTGGGAGAAGCATAGGTTCGAATTCGTCTCCTAAAAAACCTGCAAATTGCAAGTCTCGTCAAAAAGCATTGTAGCAAGTACGGTTTTTGTTTTGAGTTTGAGTTTGATAATGACTCTTGGCCCAGTATTAAGCTTCCAAATGTAAATAAACCCATCAGGGCTTCAATGGTCGTCTTGGCAAGGGGCTCATGTTTGAATTGCCCTTCACAATTGTTTTGGGTCAGAGAGGCCCTGCCAGGAGTGTGGGCTTCCGCCCGCAAAGGAACCGTTTCCTTTTAGAACATGAATCTTTGTCGTTCTTCAACGTTTTAATCACACGACGTTGATGCATAGTCAACATTCTTTTTTTCTCCTTACTCAAATTTTGTCTTTTTATTTTTCATTATTTATTTTTCTTTTCTTTTTTAAGAATAATGAAGGGGAAAAGAAAAGAGAAGCAAAGAGAGAAAAAAGAAAACTAGTATATCTATAATTGATTTGAATAATTTGGATTATTGTTTATGGAGACAGAATTTAAATTTTATTCTTCGATAGTATATATATATGCACGTTGAATAAGAGTTTTGCTTTACATATCGAGCCATAATGAGATGCCCCAATGTTAAAATTCTAGTTAGACATATAATTTAAAAGATTCATGTTTAAAATTTAAGATGACATCTAAAATTTATAAAAGAATATGAGGACTATCTCACATTATATAATTTAGAAATTAATAAGATATTAAAAAATGAATTAAATGCCAGTCCTAATTTTTAAGTCTTCGTCATTTATTTAATCTACAGATCTTTCAACGCAAGGTTCCATCAAGATTATATACATGCAAGTTTTCAAAGTAGCGCCCTGCCCTCCTCCCGTTTAATCGGTTTTTACATTTTTGTTTTCGAATTCAATAATTGAACACTAGAAATGAGAGAACAACGCTGATCGCACGCTTTTGCTTAAAGATCGAAAGACGAGCCGACCACCCAGATAAGGCCACCTTTATTTCTGGTCTTTTTCGCTTAATTCGACCACTTTAGATGATGGGTTGAATCATAGCTTTAAACAGCCTGAAAAGCTCAAGTGAAATTGAACATTGTGTTCAGAACGGATGAGAAATTTTGAGGGCTCGACAACCCAAAAAATGCTAAACATTAATGAAATTGTTAGCTAGCCCAGCAGATGGGGACTGCTGGACATTCTTGAATTTCCTTCCCATTTGGAGACTTGCCCTGTCAACTTCACCCCTCGGTTAATTTGTCATCAATACAAAAGTGCTTCCTACATCGTTACAGTAACTACACCTCGCATGTATAGAAGAGAGAGAGAGAGAGAGAGAGAGAGAGAGAGAGAGAATACAAAGAGACAAAACCTGTCCTAGCCTCGTGCTTGGAAGGAAACATTGCTATCTGGCATTAGATACGTGCAGCAAAAAGTCTCACAAGGCACATTATCCGACATGTTGCAAGCTTTTGGCTCACATTCTCTCTGTATGATCCTTAACACCAATTAATTACTAATTCCATTCCATTGTGTCACTCCTCACATTTCCATTTTTTGAAGCAATATCCACCCATCACTTGAAACGGACGCATCAGTGTTCATAGAGGAACCGTACATGTCTACAGATCCAGCTTCGGGGGCAATTTTTTGGAATGAAAGGGAGAAGAAGAAGCTCTCTGTTGGCCCTACTACATACTAGGCTTAGCCCACATGGTTTGTCAAATACTCTGCATTACAAATCATAGTCCAATCATGATGGGACACATTCCATGCTCGAATTAATCAAATCCCTTTGGTTCAAATGTCCGATTTTGAAGGTTTAAAAAAAAAAAAAAAGAAGGTCTGTATATTATATTGGTCGGACAATACACTGCAAGAAGAAGACTCTGTCCGATGCTGGGGTGGTGAGGCGTGCTTACCTTTTGTCTTGTGAATTTTTCATGTAGTGGAAACAAAATGAACCATAATAATTTATTTGATGACTTCAGCAAGTATATAATAAAAAATGGACATACCCAAAACTACTTCATGACATATTTTATCTCTTTTATCTGTTTAGCAAACAAGAATTGTCTACATCAACAGCTCACTAATTATTAAATTTTCGGATATTTTATCCGCATTAATTTTCCATCCTGTGGGTATATCTTGAAATGATATTCTTTTTTATGTTAACATTTTTTTTTCTTCCGTGATAGTATATATATATATATATTGGCCGAATCGTCATGTTGTCTCGTGTACGCTTGGCTATCCTTCACTTATGATGCAATATACGAGGCTATAAAAGAGTTTACTGATAATCGACGCAAACAGATGACATTGGTTCAATCATACCGTGGAAGCTTTGTCTAACACGGCAGTGGTGTCATCCTTTTAGGTGTGGCCTGTGCATTCAATATTTCGGACAAGAAAGGAATGTGCTGGGCATTCCCGCGTGTATATTTCTGTGTATATAAGCAGACGCAAGCATATATTCTATGTGCGTTCCGCGATTGCATATGGATCAAGTTGGAATTAATTTAACTGTGACATTTGGCATGGGTAGGACTCAAAGCCATTAATCCTTTGTTGACAAGAAATACCAAAGATGCAATGACAAGTAGGGCAACTAGATTGTAAGCAGCACACCCAAATGTTATGTGTCTTGAAGTATGACCAACAAGTTACGAAAAATTACAAAATAATTATATAAAACACTAAATTAGACATATTTTAAATCGTAAGTTTACACATTAATTTATTATAAGTTTTAATTGTATATTTTAATTTATGATAGTAATTACGATTGAGAATATTTAAAAATGATGGCAGCGTAACGTGAACCAATGTCTCAACCGAGTCAAATTAAGGCGTTGATGTAATTAAGCAGGCAAAATTAATATCATGATGTAAAAGCGCCAGTGATCCACACTGACGCAATCCCATTTCAAACCAATTGATGACGTCCTTTTTATCTGCCTGCTCGTTGCATTTCTTGACAAATCTGAAACAACTTTTTACCTTTCGGCTTACTCTTTTGGCGCATAAGAAATCCGAAAAGTCCTTCCATTTCAACAACGTAAAAATTGAGGCAACTATTTTCAAAACTAAAAACATTTTCCTTTCTGCATTACTTCCCTTGGAATTTTTCCCAATCCGCAATTCCCATCTTCCGAGAAAAATTTCTCACCACACGAAAACGTATCAGAAGGGCATTCTCCCCCCATTTTGTTTCCCCCAACAAATTCCTTTTGATAAGACTCAACGATGTGCTTAAAAAAAACTAAAAGCAAACAAATTTGTCACCCTTTAATTTTTTTTTTGGCTATGAAAATCAAAAAACCGTTCATCTGCTTTTCCTTCTATTGCTCCACCTTGTCACGCACAACTCTCCTATTCAGTCAAAAAAATTAAAAAAAAAACAAAAAAGAAATTCCCATTGCAGTGTCACATAGACATACAAGAACGGAATTTCATAGTAAAAAAGGGCAATGTGATGAGAAAATGGCACACAAAATACTCCATAGTCAGCCCAATCAACCAAAGTTCATTAGACTCTAATTAATAAACTGAAACGGATAGCAAAATAAAAAACAAGTACAATATTGTCTGCTTAATTGACACTAATTATTAAGAGCAGTCAGAGAACAAGGTCCCCCAAATCTCAGTGAAAACCTCAACGATGATCCCATGATGACGATGAGAGTTCAAAGACAAGAAACACTGCAAGAGCTGCTCAAGGTCCTTGGGTGCAAATATCCGCTTTTCCACAATCATCTCCACCATTGATGCCCTAAAGTCGTTGTAAGGATCCCTGGAACTCTTCACCACGGCGAAACTACCTTTGACTTTGCCAGCCAACGGCAGAACGTCTATTTCTTGATGTCGATGAGAACCCTTAACGTGGGTGACAGCTGCTCTATTATTCCGGCGAGAGTTAGAGCTGCCGCTGCGGTGCTGTTTGAAGCGAGGACGCCGGCGGGATCCAGAAGAATCTGAGGAGAGACTTCTCGAGGAAAAAAGCGTGTCGGTCTCACCCTCTTCTCCCTCGTCTTCATTTTCTTCATCTTCGTCGCTGCTGAACCAGTAGCTACCTCCATAATATTGGCTGTCCTCTTGAGAAGATGAGCTGAAAAGACTCGTGTCTCTCCTGCAATTGCTCTTTTTCAAATGGGTCTTCTTCTTCTTCTTCTTCATCTTCTTCTTCTTATCCTTCTTCTTGTTTTCCCCTGAAGTCGAGCCGCAGTCTTTACAGAAGGGGTTTAGAGGAGAAATAGGCGATGCAGGAGGGCAGGTGTGCCCCTTGGCATTGGCCGATATTAAAGAAGCAGAATCTCGGGTTGATACTTTCTGTCTGGAGATGAACCGGACCGAGTCGGTGGAAGAATCGGGGCATTTGGGCCTGCAGATGGAAAGGAAAGATTGAGTCTTTGGGGACAAAGGCTCGATGGTCTGAAAGTGTAAGTTCTTTTGTTGTTTTTGAGGGATGGAGACAGCTTTCTCCATCACATCCGATAAGTTTCGGGTCCGACACGAGCCGAAGGAGGCACGAAACATGCGAGAGATTCGCATCTTGAACCCATTTTCCATTAGAGAAATACAGAGAGAGAGAGAGAGAGAGAGGGGGGGGCTGAAACTGAAAGAGGAGATGAGACTTCTCCAATGGTTTTTTGAGGAAAGGCGTGGCGGTGTTTGGAGAAGGAATACAATATAAATAACATGAGAAACCAAAAAGTTGAACTGTTTTCTAGTTTTCGTCGTTTTCTTTGTCTGGATTAAGAAAAGGAACTTAAAGAGTCGACTTTCGTCCTGGTCTTGATTTTATTTTTTTTTAATTTATAATTTAATAGAACTCTCAATCTGGAAAAAAAAAAAAAAAGAAGAAGGACGACTTTCAAATTAATCAACGACTAATTATTAATTTTTTGTCGAAAAAAAAAGATTATTCAATCATGACGTTTTTGTAAATAAAAAACTATACGCACCACCTTCATTTTCAACATTAACTCTTTAAGAAGATTGTTGCTTTTCACACGTTCCATATTTTTAATAAGAAACTTTTATTCAACTCGCATTCAAGACTAAATTTACTCTTTCAGATTATTCAATTCTCATCCACGTTTTGTGTGCAAATAGATAGAATTGATGACATATGCAGTGAAACTTCGTCGACAAAGCTGAATTTTAAATTTGGTAACTCTACGGGGAAGCTTATGAAAGGTCATTCAATTATAATAATATTTAAATAACAAGTTTTTTTTTTATTTTTACAATGAACTACTATTTGTAACGTATTTCTACAGAATTAAATTTTGATACATTAATTGAGAAAAGGTTGTTGCGCATTTAAGCAAATTTTTTAATAAGAAACTTTTATTCAACTCGCATTCAAGACTAAATTTACTCTTTCAGATTATTCAATTCTCATCCACGTTTTGTGTGCAAATAGATAGAATTGATGACATATGCAGTGAAACTTCGTCGACAAAGCTGAATTTTAAATTTGGTAACTCTACGGGGAAGCTTATGAAAGGTCATTCAATTATAATAATATTTAAATAACAAGTTTTTTTTTTTTTTTACAATGAACTACTATTTGTAACGTATTTCTACAGAATTAAATTTTGATACATTAATTGAGAAAAGGTTGTTGCGCATTTAAGCAAATTTTTTCCGTCAACTAACTTTGAATGGCCTTCGGAAGTTCGGTTAACCAACTTTGAAATTTGAACCGAACTTAAAAGCAAATCATCACTATGCAAAAAGCATTTTTATTTGAGAAATTTTTTACAGGCGTAAAAATTATGAACGAGGTAAAGCATTTTTTTTTATTACACATATACTAGTTCATAATACATAAATAATATTTTATATGTCATACAAGAAAGTTATAGTTAAAATAATAAAATCATTTTGCCTCCATGTATGTAGTCATTCTTGGGCCAGCTCTCTCTTTTTAATGTAGTTGAAAATCTTAGGATTATTATAAAAATCAAAATGTGCCAGGGCACTGAACTGCCTTATTTGGGCAACTGTTACCAGCGGTTTGGTTATTCGCTGAATGGCAACAGCCCCAGCCCATCACTGAGGTATATATGTAGGTAGGGGGACCAGGGAATTAAGAGAACAAATTTGGGATCTTTGATGGGCCATTCGAAATTCAAAATGAACATAATTAGTCAACAGGGCACTGGTAAATTCAACAGGGCACTACATAGAGACCCCTAAAATACACCAAAAAATTCCAAGTTAGCTTGGTCGTTGCTGTTATGGATGGTAAATTTAATGAAGCCTGGCCCTATTTGCAATTGAATGACGACTTAAACAAGATAGCTCCCTCCCAATTTAAGGCGCCACTTGAAACTTGCATTTTTGATTGTCCATCTTGCCTGCCACGGTAGTATTATTGATAATAATCATTTTTTTTATTTATGAATAATAATTGCGTTATAAAATGAAACGGAAAATAAATCATATTTTTAATCGACAGAGAGAGTAATGTGACATGTTAGACTAAGATTTCACCGAGCAATTTTGATAGAAACCTGCGCAAATTATAAATATCACTAGCACGTGTTACATGAGTGCCTCTAATTTTGCTGAATCAGTGCTGCTTAATCGTATACGCTCTGCGTTGTTGCTCAGAAGAACTCTTTCTGCTACTCAAGCAGTCATTGCAGTGAAAGTGACCATTGAATTAGGAAGATTTTTTTTGGTATTTATAATACTATTTCTTGTGTTGTACCAACACTCGGCCCTTTTCTTTTTTCCTGTGAATTCTTTCTGTTAGAGCAAGCACCCCTAGAATATGTTTGGAAACGAACGAAAAGGACGTGTCTGCGTCAATTAAGCATGGGAATAGAGGAGTTGCTGTGCAGTGTCTATATATTTATAGCACAGTACCTTAATATACGTTATGCCACCTGCTCATTTAGGAGGCTTCTTATATCGTGATGACTTGATTAGATTTAACCTCGAAAAACCTAGTTTAGTCTATGTACTTGCCCACTGCACTGGACCAAATTGATTTTGCCTATGACATGGCCAGTTATTATGTAACAATTACATATTTCAGTAATAAAACTATTTTTTTTTCTTAAAAAAAATGTGAGACTGATGATGAGGATAAGTTTTATAAATTATTAATAAATTTTTAATTTAATTTAATTATATTCGAAAACACTTTTTATTAATTTGATCTAAATAAATATATTATTTTTTAAAATTTTATAGTTATTTTCATCAAATATATCTTTAAACTATATAAACATTTAAATTTGGTTATAAATATTAATTTTAAAAAATATATTAATTATTCTTTAATTTTTGTTAGTTTTTACGTAATTATAATTATTTTATAGATATGGGGTCTCATAGTCTTCCATCATCTTGTAGGTCACAAGCTGTCTTAGGTCCAAACGTGTCATCACATTTAGACTCGGGTTTCGATCCAATTCAGAATTTGGTCCCCCAACACTACGATCTTGCTGGATCAAGATTCAGGCTGATCATCTGGGAAACAATCTTTTTTCGGAAAAAATGTAAGATCGCGTACCATTCATCCTTCAGCAGACGCCTTAATTACGAGAATACGAAGACTTCAAGCCCCATGTTCTTGTTGCTCCGGGACTAGAAAGGAGCCCCAGAATGCGCCATATTGAACGCTGCATGTTTTCAATTTCCACGCTATCACAAAAGGAGAAAGAAAATTGCAGTGATAGATAGAGAGGGAGGGTTTTGAAATGTGAGATCAAAAGTGGAGGACAAAGGTAATTTTGTCACTTCTTCCATGTCTCTTGCTGGCAATGTTTATTGTCACCTTTTCCATGTCCAAATTTGTATGAATTTTATGGATGTTTGTCAATATGCCGATGTCTGGCTTGAATTTGCAGATCTTGTATAAAAGACAAATGAAGAGGTCTATGTCTTTGGGTTTTGGCTGCACCAAGAAGTTGAATCTTAGAGAATGCTGCAGTCTCCATCTCCAATGAAAATAAAAGGGTTTTCAAGCCCTGAACGGTTTAAAATCAAGGCCTTATGGTCTCTCCCCCTCATTGTGCGTGAAAACTGAAAAGCATCTCAAGGTCTCTAAGAAGCTTCCAACAAGAAGAAAACAAACATTTCAAAAGGATTCAGTTCTTATGCTTCGAATCCGCCGCCACCACCACCAAGAGCTAACAGACAGTTTTGGATGAATCCGATTGAGCTTTTCAAAGTTTGAAAATTAGCTCAGTGACAAGGAGATAAATGCTGCTCTTGGCATGGATTTCCCGAGCCCACTTTACTCTTGGTTATCATTAAAAGGCTCTGAAAATTTCGGACCGAATCCATTTGGACCATAATGTTTGACGTATGGATTATGACTTCTGGCTACTCCGAAATGAATTTGTGTTTTATTTAGGCCCTTTTCATGTGCGGTTGTCCTTCGCATTGGCTGCAAACCCAAATAATAATTTTTGAGCTTGGTTTTATGCTAGGAAGAAACCATCCAGAATTTGAGTTCTTTTGAAAGAAAAAATTTATATTTTTTTATCTTTAAAATTTCATTTTTTTAATCTAAAATCAGTATATTTGTAATCAAAATACCAAAATATACATCGGATAAAATTTTTTTTTACAATGAGTTACGGAAATATTAAAATTTATCTTGTAATAAAATTTTTTATTGTAGTTGTACATTTTATTGATTTAATTGTACACATGCTAATTTTTGTCATTAAACTTAAATTTCAAAAACCAAAAAGAAAAAATCATTAACACTTATATTATGGATATTTTTTAGTTGGATTTTCTGGCCATAAACATTTCTGGATAATTTTTTCACAATTATGTATTAAAGTCCTTGGCTTTTAACCACATAGAGGTATTGACACTTACCCTCAAGAGAGCATGACTAAGATGACACTTGCAACAGTGGATGAGTTTGCCTAATAGTTGATAATTTAAAAGTAGGGCACTTCAGAAATAAGTTTCAGGTTGGATGATATAGAAGATATGCTTGGGAAGCTTCATTTGTCATAAATGTAGACGAAACACTTTCTATATACCATAGTTTAACCATTTAAAGTAGAGCTTATTTACCAAAAAAAAAAAACAAAAAACAAAAAAACAAAAAAAAAGGTACAAGCATATAAATGGAAAGGAATGTATGACAAATTGTTTAAATAGAAACGTACCTTTGGGGGTATTGAGGCTCTAAAAGATGGAAAAGTAACATTGTACCCATGGAATTGAATTGCCAATATTATATCAAAACGTGCATGACCCACCATTAAGAGGCCCGTGATTATATGGGAATTTGTCCTGCGTTATTTATACTCACTCGCATTTTCTGCCTCTGCCATCTTGTCTTGTTGTTTATTTATATAGGTCTCACGCCCACTCTAGGCTAAATTTGTTTCACGAAGAACAATACAAATATGGGATATACAGGAAGGCCAGGCGTCTCATCCTCTGTTCCAATTTCGTCCTGCAGGCGGGGTAGCATCTAATTTTAGTGGGGGGGGGGGTTTCTTTGACGATTGCCAAATGATAGTTTTCTTTTCTTTTTCAGTTAGCCATTGTAGGAAGTTGAAGTCTTTTGTGTCTTGAAATGTAAATATCTACTATTTGAGTTGAAAATTTAGTGGTAAATTGATGTATTTTTACACATATAATCTTTATTCGAATTTTTGCCCTCATGCTTTTTTTTTTTTTTTACGACAAAAGCTGAGTGCTCACTTCAGCTTTTAAAAAAAAAAAAAATTGAGTGTGGCTTCTGGGTTCCTCATTCATAAACACTGTAGTCGCCTGTTACAGAACTTTTTTTGATTTTGCCAATATTCAGGTAATATTTTTTTAATAAAAATTAATTAAATAATGACATCAAACAGGTGAGTCTTCCCTGGATTCATAGGTACCATATTTTTTAATACACAGGTGACGTCAAATGGTTCATATGTACGATGACATCTTTGTGAAATATATATATATATATATATATTTTTTTTTTTTTTTAAATGTCATAAAAAAAATTGTAAACATCTTACTTATGCCCAAAAATTTGCGAGTTTAAAAAAAAAAAAAAAAAAACTCGCTTAATCATTCGATGAGAAATATATACACAGTGCCAAACTCGTCCTAAACCGAGTGTGAGATTCATCGTTGACAAATTTGAGCATGACCCAGCAGTTTCTGCAGCCATTCTCTTCCATTTTGCCCATGCAAACTCATCTCTAGTACCATTAGCAGAAAATGATGCTGGACCACAAATTGTGAGGCAGGCCTTGGCAGGCTCAGGCTTTACTTCTACATTTATCTCGTTTATTTTTGCCCTCAGAGGAGCCCCAATCTCTTCCAAGCCTTTGGTCTCCGGCATCAATATATAAAAAAACACCCTGCCAGCCACCAAAAAGATACCCCCAAACGTTTGTTTGTTTGTTTGTGTTTTTTTTTTGGTTTAATTGGCGACGTTTTGTTTACAATGCTCAGAGACGTTGAGTGACAAAAACGCCATCTACCACCCGGCTCACAGAAATGGTCGAGCCGGAGCCCAGGAACGGTAACCTCAGGCCTAAGCCCAGCGAAAAAGAAAGAACAAAACGTACAAAGAGCGACTATGCACGTGACAATGGCCCAAGTAGGCCTGATGCTGGCGTGATCGAGAAATTTAGAGCCCGTCCTAGAAAACCAATGAGAAACCAACTTTGCGCCTGAGACCAACAACAAAACGGGCAGCAGCCCAAACCGATCTAAAGAGGAGACAGAACACGCGTAACATCGTTACCTAGTATTGCAATAACGCTAAATCAGCAATACATTAGTTTTGGCAGACCATGCGAACGCGTGCATCAAAGAAACAAGACCATATGAAATGAAAACCGTTATCCAATTAACATGCATATTATATATTTGTGGGAACAATTCTGAGTAGTTGAGACTTTGAGGTTGAAAATCCAATGTTCGAGAAATAATTGAAGACTTGTCCCTAATTAAACACACACACACACACACACACACACACACGCGCACACAAAGATTTCAAGTCAGGTACACATAAGATACTCAAAACTTCAAATACCGTTTTGAATAAAGGTAATTTAAGGTGAAGTTCACTCTGACTTAAAAAACTGAGAGACTGAACAAAATGACATCCTAAATTTTTTTCTTTTTTTAAACAATACGAAATTCATTCGTATTCAACAAAAAAAAAAAACGGTTCCAGAGATGTGAGAAATTTTCGTGCCTGCAGTTCTATATATATATACATCTTTAAACAATTACAGGTCTCACAATTTCTGTAATACATATATTCTTTAACAACCCACATAATTTTTCTTGCACCGCACGCCTAAATTAATATAAATTCCTTGTATTTGGCGCTCTTAATCTCAACTTTACACACTAATTTTTTCCTTTGAATTCCAATTAATTCAATCTCAAATCAATAATCACAACCTATGCCTACATGAAATGGTTCAGGCAAATTTTAGTCAAGTAACAGAGTACTTTTGATTCTGCCATGCTCCGTCCTCAAAGAGAACCTGAATCTCTTCCAAGGTCTTACCCTTGGTTTCAGGCAAGAAGAAATAAAAGAAAACAGTGCCCATTGCCATAATCCCCGCGAGCGCAAGAAACATACCCCCAAATGAAATCCGATTGCACAAGCTTAGAAATGTCATGGCCACGACCCCACTCACCAACCTGTTCACAGACACCGCCAAGCTTGACCCTTGCGCCCGTAACCTCAATGGAAATATCTCTGATGAATAGACCCAGGTAATTGGTCCAAGCCCAATTGAAAAGAATGAAACATCAGCACAAATAGCAAAAATGCACAATGCAATGGCCCATTCGTGCTTGGTATCTGTCTGGTTGAGATACCTTGAGCCGAGGCCCAGCGCTGCCAACGAGACAGCCATCCCTGCCGAGCCCAATAACAGGAGAGGCCGCCTGCCGAAGTGGTCCAAGAAAAAAGCTGATACTAAAACGAAGAACGTCTTGGTTATTCCCATGATGATGTTAACACACTCAAGCTGTGGCTTGCCCTGGATTCCAGCATCCCTGAACACTTCAGGGCTGTAATACACAATGGCATCATTGCCCGAAGCTTGCATAAAGAAGTTAATTCCAACAGCAACAATGAGAATCCGGCGAATGGGGCGAGAGGGCCTGAGGAATATTTCTTTCCAAGCACCTTGTCCTCGCCAGCCGTCTAAAGCAGCATCTACAGTGGTCAAATAATAATCTGAAGTAGCTTTTACCATTTGAGTTAGTCTCCATTCTGCTTCCTCTTCAGAATCTGATGTCTTCATCAACACCTTCTTTGCCTCACCCAACTGGCCTTTCATGACTAGCCAGTAAGGGGACTCGGGCATCGCGGTCACAGCTATGGCAACAGCCATAGCTGGCAATGCTGAGATTCCAAGCATTAGTCTCCAGTTCAGGCTCTCTGGAAGACCTGACAGAATGTAATTGGAGATGTAACCAAGTAGAATTCCGACGGTGATGAAGACTTCAGGAAGTGAAGACAGGAAGCCTCTAGTCATGGCTGGGGAGAGTTCGGCCGTGTAGACTGGAGCAATCATTAAGGAGTAGCCAACGCCAAGGCCGGCTACCACTCTTCCGGCCATGAGGAACAGGAAAGATGGAGCCAACCCCATTAGAAGCGCTCCAATAAAGAAGGTGGCTGCTGCCAGGAAAATGGTGTAACGTCTGCCAATGTAATCAGAGGTCCTACCAGAGGCAAATGAACCAATCAAGGAACATACATTGAGGGAGCCAACCAAAATCTCCTCCTGCGTTGATGTGATCCCGAGGTTGTCTTTGATATACAGCACCGCTCCACTCATAACCCCAATATCTGCACAAAGTCAACAGGTTATTATGATAAAAATTTCAACTGAAATCATCTTAAAAAGAGAAGCACCAATTGAAATTATTTGCTAAATCACACTTTACTCACCATAACCCAATAGAACAGAGTTAGTAGAGGCCAGAATCGCACCGGCAAGAGCATACTTGTTTATACGAGACTTGCCATGAGCTGAAACATCACGACGAGGTGCCTCTTCTTGCGGGGATTCATTTTCAGCAGCATCCTTATAATACCTCGTCTCTTTTGTTCCTTCATTTTTTGGATTGATTTTTCCATGGGGAGAGGAAGATTCTGAATTAGGCAGAAGGTGGTAGCAGCCATGGGGGTCTGTGTCTGAGTAGACGGAAGAATTGAATTGCATGACTGCAAGAGGGAACTCAAAATGGTTAACATTTTGACCTGACACAGAATTTCACAAAGATATCTTTCACCCCGTTATTACACTACAGTGACTAGTGAGAATTGTAATAGAATTATTATCCTGAAACAGGTTCATTATTATTTAGATATATAATGATAAATTAAATTTGAATGTAGAGAAAACTTATTTGAATTTAACAATAATTAGGTGGTAAATTCTTTTATAAAAATATTTGAATGTGGACAGCAACATATTACAGCAGGTGACGAACATTTAGAAGCCCAGCACCATGATGAACAGGGAAAATAGAAACAATTCTCAGGTGAATTTGGTCTATTTTTCGCGTCAGACTCACTTCGTGTCAAGAGATTTATCATGTTCATGTCCATGTAATTATTGATGGAGTCAAAAAAGGGATCCCAGGATAACTGTGGACAAAATCAACTAGATTTTTATACTTTTCTAGACCCTGATTCCTGAAGATAGGCCCAGGAAGGAGTACACAACGGCTCTCAATGAGGACGAAACATGAGGATGAGATGCATAATAAGTTTAACACGAAGTTACAACGTTTTGGCAAATCAACTTCGGTCGCCTGATGTTTTTGTCTCGTTTTTTTTCGTTTATTGGTATTAATTTATTCATCTTTTTTTCTTTTTTTTAATAACTAAATCCGTTGTTCTGTTTGATCAACGCATAGATCCTATTCAGCATTTCCATATTATTATAGAAAATTTCTATATATTGTGGCGTAGAAACGACTTTGAAGATGAACACGGCTCTCTCATCTCATACGGCCCAACTTCGAAGAATATTCGTATTTACATCTTCTCTGTCGCCAGAGCCAGGAGCTCGTAAATTATAATTCAGCAAAGATTGATTAAATAGTAAAATCTCTAGAACCAGATCATTGCCGATCGTAGTCCCCTATACATCAGAGGTATTCTGCATCTACAGGGTTTTATTACATGGATACAGTTTTTTGACATGAGAATAACGTAATATTCAACAAAAAGCGTTTGGTTGCACCAACATAAGATCACAAATATTCAACGCAATAATTGTAATTATACTTTTAATGGGTTCACATTGTTCTGCATCAAAAACTCTCATGGACGTAACATTTTCCTTCATTTCCCATGACATGACATGTCTTTGTCTTGCAAAACTAGGTAGTTATGTAACTAGATACTATTTCTTCCATAGTCCAGCATTTGCAATTTTTTTTTTTTTTTTCGCATTTTCTCCTCAATTCATGTTAGGCAAACAAACACAAATAAGCAAACACACGAATTAACGTGGATGTTGCTCGATCTCCAATTAATCTTATCAACAAGATAATTATACAATACTATCGAAGGCAGATTAATGTAATGACAAACTATAACTAAGAAGGATTTGACCCACAACCTCACATGGCCAAAGGACAATGCATCATGACAAGAAAGAGACGTCACCTTCGAGTTTGAAGTACATCTATTACCAGTTATTCTTAACATAATAATTAAGATAAAACTTCTATTGCCCTCAAAGTGTAACTGATGCCTGAATAGAGCTAGCTAGCGGTATTTGTGCATTCAGTTTCCCCCTAAAAAAAGGTGCACATAGCCCAACCCTGCAATACAATGCATTGAATTAAGGCCATTAAACAATTCAAGTGTTCTTCCATTTAAGAATCACCCCTGAGATCGAACACCCATGTTTCCACGTTTGGAAACAGTTTCGAGGACAAAAAGGATTACTAGAGAAGAGAGACAACAACACAGCCAACAGAATCAAAGTAAAGGGGGCTCTTAATTCATGATTCAGATGTTGCAAAGATGTACCTGAGATGAGAGCTAGGGCGCTATTGATGGCTGAGATGAAGACAAGTTAGCCTGCTTTATGGATTCAACCTTTGCATTTACTACTTTTTGCCCTTCTTACAATCTTTGAAGACGCACGCCACAGTCCATCCACACTGCATCCAAAGCACCCAAACTGTTGCCCATAAGTGCCCGCTTTTTATGTAGGTGGGTGTCCACGCTTTTTAGGGAAATGTAGCTGCTGTATCTCTAATAGAATCCACGAGTAGGGTAAGAAATTTTGCAAGGGAGATTATTAGGTAGAAGCGCAGGTACGATTACTTGAGAGAGGATTTTCTCGCGAGATAAATAAGGAAAACGTTTTGCCAAAAAAGTGTGGCACAAATATCCTTACCGGCTGTATTAGATGTATCATGAATTCATGATTTTTTTTTTTATAAAGATTGGTCAAATTAATTGATAATGTTAGTGTTCAAAGATAATATTAGTGATTTTTTTTATTTGCATTAATTGATCCCGCTGATCGTTTCCATTTTTAATTCAAGTGCAAAAAGTTAAAGAGGTAATTTTGGCCTGTGTTTTTTAAGGATTTAGACATAAGTACATGTTAGATGGGGATGGGATGGTGTGCTCCAATGGCACAAGATCATGTAAGTATTGCATTGTCAAAAAATATATATATTTACCTCAAATAATAAAGTAAATAGAGTCCTTACAAAGGAGAGAGAAAAAATTGAGATTTAGAATTAAAAAATATATATATTTTTTAATTTTTGTTATAATCTTGAAACAAAATTTATTTAGTTTAATTTTGAGAAGTCATAAATATAAAATCATTAATTAAATTTTATTTTTTTATTTTTAAGAAAAAAAATCGAAATTATTAAAAGATATTTGTTTTTACTTATATTTTCTTAAATCTATACTTATGCAACTATCCTTTAGCTATAAATTTCCATGGAATTTTGATTTTGTGGGAGAAACACTCCAAAAGGAAGGAAATTTATTATTAAATACAGCAAACCATTATCTAAATAACCATTAAAATCTTTCTTAAATATGCTTAAAATTAAAAAAAAAGTAAAAAAAAAACCAATCTTCGCAATCCTCTTCGGCGTCGTTTTATGCGCTTTAAATTGGAAGCGTTGCAAAAGACGACAGACGCCGGGAAAACGGACGTCCAACGTGTCGTTTCGGATTGTCCTGAATCAACCTCGTGACGTGGAAACCCAAAAAGAATTTAAAAAAATAGAAAAAAAACGGTGGCATCCACCGTCGTCTCCTGTCCTATCGCTGCGTTTGGGCACTATGAGGCGCCTAGGGGCCATCAGGGTATCTTCCATTGTCTAGGATCTCGCTACTGACCACCATCTCGTAAAAGTACACAATCGTATGTTTCAGGTTCCTCCTGGAGAGTCTCGCAGTAACCTCCACCGAAGGAATTCTTCTGTTAAAAGTTGTTTGCAAGATGAGAACATACTACAAATTGTCGAAACCAACGTCAACGGAAATCTCGTACTCATTTCAACTTTTCGAGGACAAAAGACAGACAATGTTCGGTCAATAAATAACCATTGGAAAAATTCCAATAAAACAATGGGAGAAACAATAACTAAACTAAACAGTCATTTTTCTAAATTTTGTAAGGCCACAGGAAAAATGAAATTCAACCAAACCCAAGATTCAATGAGGTTTGGATTGTTAAAGGGTACCCGAAAAAACCGCTGGAAAATAGACTCAAGGGAACCGCTTCTTATAACTAACAACGGCAGTCTGCAACTCGCTACCTCCTCCGCCGGCTCCGTCAAGGCCTCTCTTAAAGCTAATGAAATCCGAGATCGAGTTGTCTTTCGAGCATTGCCCGGCGGACCCACCTGGATTTGAGAGAATTGTGGCCGTGGCTTTGTAATGGCGAGCGTGAAGATATTCGGTGAGCGGTTTAACAAAGGAAAGCCGTGTAGCCGCCATGGATTTTCTTGAGACTCTAGAGAAGAGCAAGCCACTCTTAAACCAGGTAGTCGCGTGTAAATCGCAAGATGGAGATTGTCACCTTCGTGTTTAAAGTATATCTACGACCAATTGTTCTTAACACAAACTTAAAATTAAATCTTGAGTTATCGCTTACTTTCTAAGAAATAAAAATTATATGAAAAGATTATTCTTACATAAATTTGAAGTGAAAATTTACTAAATGTTATTCATCAATTATAAAATATTGTTTATATAATATAAATTATTGTGTACTAACCAGTATATTTACAATTTTTTCTTTTAATTGGTGCCCGTTAATCAATCGAACATGCGTGCCACGTGGACCTAACTACTATGACGTGGACAACAACGATGCCATTATATCGCAACGATGTGACAAATGGGGGCTTTACAGCAGATGTCCTGATTATGGTGGGTTGCTTTTCCAGGTACTCAGGCGGTTCCAAGAAGGAAGGAGACTAGGCATCCTCGTAAAGTGTCCAATGTGTCCAACCGAGGAGTATTCAGGCAACAAAATCGGGCAGTTCGTTTCCAAAGTTGGGATTGAGCCCGAATAGTGCCTCTCGGAACGTAAATTCTGAATGTTGGTTTGACATATTTCCCATTTTGGTTTCTTTGGCATACCTGAAACATGTAGGAAAATAGTTCACTCTTAACCTACTGTTCCGAGGTGGCTCTGCTAAGTCCCTGTGAAGGACATGAATGCTGTAAGATCCAGGAAATCAAGAGATGTCTTTTACTGTTTATCATCGATGTGGCCCTCTTTCATTAGGCTTTTTTCATGATTGGATCAAACTTTTCCAGAAAAGATTTAAATGTTTATTTAACTGTGTTGAGTTAGCAATCTATACAAGAGAATAGAGTTTGTCTTCACCACTAGACAATATGAGCAAATTTGATATTGATCACAGAATCTGTACATTATCTATATTAATGATATAACCTGATCAGCAATTTGGGAAACCAAGCTCACTGCAGTGCCAAAAAAGAGTTCCCAGAACCAGAGATCTATTGCAAGGACTGATGAAAAGATGAGCAATGCCAAAGTCTGATACCAGTTCAATGGCCAACCCGAAACTTCTGCCAATTTTCTCAGAAATGGAATGGAAATGCTGCTGAATTCTTGGTTCTTTATGGACCAGGCTGTCATCCACTGCACTCGGGTAGGGATCAAGTCAAACTCTTCCCTCAGGCGCCTTCCCAAATCTGGCATGTGACCACCCCCATAGAGTACGGCAATGGTGTTGTTACCTTCCTCCATTGCTTTCTTAAGGGCTTCTGCTGCAGCTCTATTTCTCTCACCAATGATGACTGATTTCGCCTCTACTTCTGTTGTTACCTGCGCGAACCTTCACACATATACTCCACTCAGAAACTTTCCCTTTCTTTTTTCCCAGGTCAAAAAATCACACTTGCTTGGCCTTAGGTGATTGATGTCTCAAAGTGAAAATTGATGCATCCATAAGCCCAAACAAAGACTGATGATAGATAGCTATAAATCTAAAGAAAACAAAAAAAAGGTTGAAGCCACATGGATTCACTAAAGTGGCTCAAATCAAATGAAGATCTTAATTTTCATGACAAGTTTACTTGTATGTGCCAATATGAAGCAATTTTGCTGCTCTCCGACCAACACATACAGAACCAAACTTGGTGTTAGACTGTGACCATGCATGCTATATAGGGCATCATGCATAATTCTATTTACTTTCATGAAGAAGACATTTCATTATTTCTTCTTGAGATTTGTGAATTTGAACCTCAGGATGTCGAGAGCTCACTTGGAAAATAACAAATTCCCAACAGGAAACTAAACCACCAACTAAGCATCCAAAAATGTAAAACAACACAAGCCTATGGGAAGAAACAAGTATATTATATAGCAAGCACTTACTCAGATGTTAATTGCTTTGCCAAGAAGAGTTTCATTGCAGCACCAAAATCAAGCCTGGACAGAGCTTCAAGCTCTGGATTTTCTGAGACCTGAAGTCCCATATGACAAACACTTCCAATAATCAAAAGGCCAATAAGTGGCATAGGAAGCACCCGTGAGGCCCACAGAAGCTTCGATCTCCAAGGACCAAGGTCTTCAGGAATTGAAGCAGGCTGCACCATGGCTTTTGTAGATTTGAGTGTCATATCCCTAGCAAATGTAAAGAAACTTTCATCTTTTTCAAGCTGCAAGAAATTTAAAAATATCTTCAGATAAGAAGCCAGTCAATCATCAGACTACATGCCATAAAATTTTTAAAATGGCAAAATAGTATCACTGATTTTTTAAAGAAAAAATGGCAAGAACAAGAAAATATAGAACTCATCAAACTCGACAAACATTCTGTGACCAATTCACAGATGAATAAATTGAACCCAAGAGAAAAAAGAAAACCTACAATGAATGCTCTGTAGCTTTCTTAAGAAAATGTATAAATGTAGGCTTTTAAACAATGCTTAACAAAATTTAGAAAGAGCCAGACTTAGCACAAACAGCACAAAATTGGTGAACATTAAAACTGATGCAAAAATGAGTCACAGAAACCTGAGGATAAGACATTAGAATTCTCCAACATTTCATTAACATAATAAGAAGGAACAGCCAAAGTAACCTGAAGCAGCTTGAAGGTCTCATAATCAAGATCTGCATGATACCAGTTCTCAGCTTGATAATTGAGGCAGTCCAACTGGAAATTGAGCACCAGCATTCGAGCCATCAGTCTCTGAATTAACCCAATAATGCTGAATCCTTTAGAGCGAGAACCCTTTAAGCACCTAGCAGCATCAGGATTCCTTCTATTTTCTAGGCTCTCCCTACTGGCCACCATCTCATAGAGTACACAATCATAAGCTTCAAGTTCCTTCTGGAGAGTCTCAAAGTACCTGCACAGAGGAAACTTCTTTTGTTTGAAGAGGTTCAAAAGAGGCGTACTACAAATTATCAAAACCAACAGAAGTATCCGAAAACATCAACACAAATCTCATAGTTATTTCAACTCTTCAAGATAAATATAAGACAATCTTCAGTCAATAAATAACCATTGGAAAATTACGATTAAACAAAAGGAAAAATAAAAAGGCATAAACTAAAACTAAAGGAAGTAGAGCACACTCTTTATCCGCAATGTGAATGGTGGAAACTAAATCAACCTGCAAAACAAAAATTGCCCCAATAACTAAAGAGTCATTTTTCTCAATTTTGTAAAGCCAAAGAAAAACAAAATTTCAAGCAAACCTAAAAATCAATGAGGTTCGGATTGTAAAAGGGTACCCGCAGAAAAGGTTGGAGAATAGACCAAGGAAACTGCTTCCTATAACTAACAACTGCAGTCTGCAACTCGCTGCCGCCGCCGCCATCAGAGCCTTTCTTAAATCTCATGAAATCCGCAATTGAGTTGTTTCCCAAGAATTGCGCGGCGGACCCATCTGCGCCGCCAATGGATTGGCCGTTACTCGAAGAGAAAGCGACAATTCTCCTGGACTGATGACAGCAGCATGCTAGAGAAGGGAAACTGAGCCCTGGGTTTGGCTTGAAATGGTTCATCCTTTTGGATAGGAAAGCCACCTTTGAGGACCTTGAAAAATCGGTGGTTGAATTCGAAGCAAGCGAAGCGGTGGATGAGAGAATTGAGGACATAGCTTAGTAACTCCGGAGATTGGAGATAATGGGCGTGCAATTTCAGGAAGGAGAGCTAGGGATTGTGTTGAGACTCTCCACTTCTGGCTCTTGACGTTCACCACGCCTTTGTCAGTTGGGTTGGTTTCCAATTTCAATCAATAATTATTTTATAGTTTTTTCATTTTCTTTAATATTTTAATAAAATTAAAATTTTAATATTCATTTAATTCACTTAATTAATTTAATCATAATTTAATATATATTATAATTTATTTAATTTATATATATATAACCTTTATAATATAAATATTTATAATTAAAAAATAAAAAATAATTTTTCAAAAAAATATCTTAATTTTTTATTTTTAAAATAATAAATATTATTAAATTTATATTTTATTAAAAAATAATATTAATATATATTTTTTATTTTTTATTTACATAAAATAAAAAAATATATTTCTCAAAATATATAATAAATTTATATATCGTATAAATCTAATACTAATATAAATATATATTATTAAAATTAAAAAATATTTACATATTATTTATGTGGTTTTATTATATATTTATAATTTAAAAATATTAAAATAAAATAAAATTTTGATAATTCTATAATTATGTAACAAAAGAAAATAAGAGACAAAAAATTAATTTCACAAAATTTAAAAAAAAAAGAAAAAAAATCTCAAATTTGCATTTTTTTAAATTACTTTTAAATTTTCTTGAAAAAAAATAAAAAACTAAACTATTTTAAATTTTTTTATTTTCTTAGAGAGGACAAAATATTTTGTTTTCTTTTAAAAAATTTAAAGAAAAAAATTATTTTAAAATTAATTTAATATAACTAACTATTTTTCTTAAATATAAATTAATTATTAAAATAAATTAAAATTAATATTTTTAATAAAACATTTAAAATAAGTATAACGTACGAGTTCAAATCTAATTATTAATATTTTTGTCTCCTTGTCTCTTTTGGTGATAATGGTAAAATCACAAAAAAAAAAAATTTGCAAAAAATAGGAGAAAAATCAAAATTTTCGCTTTCACGCAAAGGAGACAATGATTGCGAGGACTGAGTTTTGATGCTATGCTGCAATAAAATAATATGCTTTATTACTGACCTATATATATGTGTGTGTGCGTGTGTGTGTGTGTCTGCGTGTTTTATTTCTAGCACCATTATTACAGATTAACTGCGAACAACACTCGCGACTCTGTCAACTTCAAAGTTCTACTTGCAAAATCATTAAAAAAAAAACAAAAGAAGAAGAAGTTAAATACTTAGTGGCCCTTCCATTGCTCTACGTGGGTGTGCACGGGACAATCATCCATGGACGTGTAAATTAGCATGTTACTGTTGAAAGATACTACGGAAAAAAAAATCTGGAGTCAATGCATAACCATTGGAAAACTCAAATTAAACAATAGGAGAAATCGCGTTTCGGAGGGAAAAAAGAAAAAGAAAAGAAAGTAAGAACATACTCTTTATCGGCAAAGTGGATCGTCGAGACTAAATCGACCTGCAAAACCAAAATTACCTTCACAATTAAACAGTCATTGCTTTCAATTTTGTAAAGGCAAAGGGGCAAAAAAAGAAAAATTCGAGCAAACCCCAAAATTCAAGTCATATTATTCAACAACAAACTTTGTCATGCTTGTGATCCACGTCTTTTCGTATAATTTCTTTATAAAATTTACTTGGATATTTAATGTTTTTTCTTTTCTTTTCTTTTCTTTTTTTTTTAAGAACAAGTCTTTATATAATGTTAAAGTCCTCCAAAAGTCATAAAATCCGAGTAAAATAGGTTGTACATTTATGATTTATCTCTTTTGGAACTTTACAATGTGAAATTTTTGGCGTCTGTGCGGTCAATTGGATGCATATTGTCAGAAGTCAAAATGCAAGTTGAGATGATCACTTTGATCTCTCTGCCTGCAAGAAGCTCCGACAAGAAAGCCTCCCATTGCTTCCCAGCAACAACCACTACTAGAGAACTCAACAATCTCGATGTTAAACCCAAAAACCTTGCAGTGGCCGAATGGATTACTACGCAACTTCTCTGCAAAGAGACGCAATAACGCAGACCCAGAATGCCACGTGTCCAGCAGACGGCAGAAGATGAGGTAGCTTTAACGTGTGGCCAACACAGTACTCTCCCACCCGCCTTCGATCGCCGAATCTATTTGCCTTCTCTCTCGGATATTTTTAACAACCTGTCCTCCTAACACACCTACTCTACAGAACAAGTTAGAAATAGACAACGTAGTATCAAGAAGAAATAGCCTAAAAAAAAAAAAAAAAACTTTTATCGCCCGCCCTATCAAAAATAAAGAGAACAGGCATTACCCAAAAAGTTTGGAACTTGCGTGAACTTCAAGTTAAATCTCTTATCTTCATGGTATCACTATGGCTGCCAGTACAATAACCGAGCTCCCTGTACGGCCACAGCGTGTAGATCATCGTTCTAGTTTCAGCAAGCACCAAAGAGTCGGGTTGTTTAGACCGGATGTTTTGCGGCCATGGTCTGGCTTCGGGGCGCACAAGGGGCGTTGTGGGTTGTTTGTGCGTGGCTGTAAGTCGTTTAAGTGTGAAGATGGAGGGGAAGTGGAAGTGAAAAGGAAGGAAAGTGAAGGAAAGTATGTCATTTTGAAGGAAAATGAGGTTAATTCGGGGAAGGGAGGTGGGTTTTGGAATAACCTGAAAATTGCTGTTTCTGGGTCTCGTAGGTTCGGTTCACTGCCAAATGAAGATTACGATAAGGCTGTAGGTAAATTGGAAGAGGTTTTCTCGTCGGTGAGTTGTAATTGATCTTTTTTTTTTTTAAGAATTTCGTACGCAATATATTTGAGCAAATTCAATATGTGCAATTTGGTATGTGCTCAATTGGGTTTTGCTGTGAGATTAATTTAAGAGGGGAAATATAAATTCCTTGCCCCTCAGTGATTATCGCCACAGCGGCTTGAAAAATTGTTTCTGGTTGCCCTGAATTAGGATTGACGTAATTACCACGCTGTGTGTGATGGGTATGCATGGTAGTATGGGTTATTCAACAAAGTTTACACTCTGGGTTTGTTTGCGTGATGTGGGGGAAATCAGATCTTATTTTTTTAGTTTCCATGCTCCTATACGGGAAGTTTCTTTCAAAAATAAAAAAATATATAATTAAAAAATATTCACATATACCACCTGTGATGGCATGTTTGTCGTTTGGTAACATTTGTGACTGTATTTTTAGCAAACATGTGTTCAGTACTCTTATCTCCTATCTCTTCGTCTAGATTGCCATCCAAATTGGAAGGTATATTGTAACCATGATGAGCACTGGAGTGATTCTTGCAATTGGTTTTCAGTTGTCAGGTCAGCACACATGCTTTTTCCTTTTTTTTTTTACCCGGAGGATATTTTCATGACTTTGCATTCACAATGTTGGGTTGATGTTCTTTATAACAAATATTCAATTTTATTTTGAATTTTGGTAAAGGTGGAGACTCTCAGATGAATACACTGATTTGGTATAGCTGGCTTGGAGGAATTGTAATTGGCACCATGATAGGGGCTAACATGGTCTTAGATGAACATTGTCGAGCTGGTCCGCGCAATGTTGTCATAACTGGCAGGTACTCTCTCCATTTGCAGGCTTGTGGAAATAGTTTTGCAAGATTACACCATCAAAACAAAGGGGAACGATGTGTGCAGTTTAAGAGTTGGATCATCTGGAATGTAAATGGAGTAGGAACATTTGACACTTGAACAAAATCCAACTTGTGAACCTAGAATCTGTTGGTAATATGCTTGAGATTGCATTATGTTAGATATAACTATACTTTTGGCATAGAAATTGCCCAACGGATTGGTTATATTGTGAACTTCTGTGTTCTTAACATGTGTTTAAACTGGCTGGTTTAGTACAAGGGGGCTAGGAAAAGCACTTGCTCGGGAATTTCTTCTCTCTGGCGATCATGTGGTTGTTGCCTCACGCAGGTTGTATAAAGAATCTTGATGTGTTTATTTATAGATATTCATTCCCAATGGCATTTGTACTCACCATACCCCATCCACGTCTATTTGTGGCAGTCCTGAGTCTGTAGATATGACAGTTAGAGAGCTTCAGGAAAACCTCAATGAAGGAATGATTAGTACAGGTGGATTGTCTAGAACAAATCTGGCACAGGCAAGGGTCGTTGGCATAGCTTGTGATGTCTGTGAACCTTCTGATGTGCAGAAACTGGCTAATTTTGCTGTTCATGAATTTGGTTCAATTGACATATGGGTGAGTGGCTCAGCCTTCTGCTCTTTGGTAACTTACAGTTTAGCCTTCGTTTCGATGCTTACCATCTCTTTTGTACGAATTGTAGTTCTTATCTATTTTGATTTTTCTTATCATATCTCAATATGGGACAGGTAAACAATGCTGGCACGAATAAAGGTTTTAGACCCTTGTTTCAGTTTACCAATGAAGATATTAAGCAGGTACCTTGGATATTCATTGCTATTTGGTATTCAAGCAGTTTCATTTTCCTTATGCAATATATTTAAATGCAAAGTCCTCTCATTAATGAATTTTGTACCAGAAGCTGTAAATAATACTAGAATCTGACAAAGAGCTTGTACATAAATTTCTTTTGCACCACTGTTGAATTACTTCTTATTTAAATATGCATTGGGCTTGTAGATCACATCATATACATTGCTGCATAACTCCTTATAGCATCTTTTTTGATACCTTCCTCTGCTCTTATTCAGAAAGGATCTAGATGTTTGTGGTGTTCTTATACTCTTCGAACTCTGATCTTCTTTTTACTGATTTTATGCTAGATTGTCTCAACAAATTTGGTTGGATCTATTCTCTGTACTCAAGAGGCCATGCGTGTGATGATAGGCCAGCCTAAGGGGGGTCACATTTTTAACATGGATGGGGCAGGTTCTGGGGGATCTAGTACCCCTCTTACAGCTGTGTAAGTTATCGTTGTTTGCTAAAGTAGGACCTTATTTATAATTCACGGATGTGAAGTGCTTTCTGCTGTGTTGTTATTTATTCCCTAACTTCTCATGGTCTTGCGGTGTTCAAAAGATTCTTGGTTTAGTGAATGCTGCTTACTCTGTTTACATTCCTAAACCTACAGGTATGGATCAACAAAGTGCGGTCTTAGACAGCTTCAAATGTCCCTTTTGAAGGAGTGTAAGCGATCTAAAGTTGGAGTTCATACAGCATCTCCAGGGATGGTTCTTACAGATTTACTATTGAGGTATATTGGTTGTGTTCTTATCTCATGCTTACTAAACTTTTTAGTTGCATAGCTCGGCTCACATGCTTAGATTTATTCTGTTTTACTAAACTAGTACCGACCTCTTTCCCTCAACAGTTTAATATGTAAAGCTGCTTCTGGCCTGAGAAATTGTGAAATAAATATTTACTTTCTGCAAAGATTTTAAGCAGAAGTCTGGGGAATTTGACCTTCCCCCTGCATATGTTCTTACCTGTTTACAGCATGGTTCTTATCCTCTTAAATATTATATTTTAATACGCTGGATTCTGTGTTCTTTTGCAGTGGCTCTACGCTGAAGAACAAGCAGATGTTTAATATCATTTGTGAGCTTCCAGAAACAGTTGCCAGAACTTTAGTTCCAAGAATGCGGGTTGTAAAAGGTACAGGGAAGGCCATTAATTACCTGACCCCTCCCAGGATATTGCTTGCATTGGTTACTGCATGGTTGCGGCGAGGTCGCTGGTTTGATGACCAGGTAATCTTCACCTTCTGAGGATAACCTTGCTGACAACTCAATTACCGAATGTTTGATGCCCTCGAGGCAGGCCAATCTTTATTAGCTGCTAGGTTGCTAATTCCAAGGAAATGCTTTCTCTAATATTTTCCTGAAGTAAACAGTGGATATGATTGCCTAAAAACTGGGATTCAAAATAGAACTTATCCATCCTTATCTTGCAGGGAAGAGCATTATATGCAGCAGAGGCAGATCGGCTTCGTAATTGGGCTGAAAACCGTGCTCAGTTTTCATTCACAGATGCAATGGAAATGTACACCGAGAATACGTGGGTGTCCGTGTTTTCACTTTCAGTTGTTTGTGCCTTCATAATCCTCTCTAGCACAGGCAGCACATTTCCTGGAACCTGAGTCCATCCATTCTACCGTTACGATCACAAAGTATCAGCAAAGTCCCAGTGGTGGGGAGCCTACCAAAGCGTCAGTTGCCGACAGAGCTAAACGTAATTTTATAACTCGAACAGGCCACGCATGGCTTCTAGATCAAGTGCTTAGCTGTTTCAGACCACTGGGGCATGGTCTTTCACTACCCAAATTTTAGAAACTCTGGGTTATGCCATCATTGTACTTGGATTCCCTTTTTCATTCTTCCTTCTTGTAATCTTTCAATGAAGGGCTCTCAATTGAGATGGCTCTATAAATGTGGGTGAAACTTACCTTTTTAATGTGTACATACATTTACCATGATCGACGTTCATTGGGGCAAATTCAGCTACTTCTGCTCGTTAGATACGGATTTTCCAAACGAATAATGATATGTATGACACGAGACCAAAATCCCCACTTCTCCCGACCCACCATGTATGGCACCCCCGAGCTTGTTGCTGTACGGTATAGTTCCAGAAGTGGTCATTTTTATTTTGCAGCACTTCAAACAAAGTGACGTTGGCTAGAATTGGGAAAAATCGGAATGTTGGTTTTGGTGTGATATATCATTATTCTTTCCAAATTCGTGTGTCTCAGGTACAATATAATGAAATTTGTATCCGTTCAATATAACATATTGAGAGATTAATCACATAGCAACACAGTAGAAGACGTATTGAAGATATGCAATTTTATTTAATAATTTATACGATAATTTATTATTTTAATTTAATGATTTTTAATTATATTATATCACATCATAACACAGCTACTCTCACCGAGTTATCATTAAATTTTTTTACATTTTGAGATATAGGCTTTAGAAGCCCGTGATGGAAATGTTCTCGGTTGATGGGAAGCCCAATAGGGGGTCTTGCGGGCCCATTCATCGGGTTTATGACTGCTTTTTTATGTTTTCTAATTAATTAAATAATTGAAGATCTGATAATGGGCCCTATTTGCATTAGGATTTGCCGGACCCAATATGGCCCAGAATTGTGTCTATTTATTTTTATTTTTATTTTTCATTCTTTGTTAATTAACTCAAATTTCGAATTCAAAAATTTCAGTTTTAATGACTTTTTTTTAGTATCAATTGACTATTAACTCTAATTTGGTTGTGTGTCTGTTAATCGAAACTCGGCCGAGCCTCAACAATCCAAGCGAATCATGGGTTTGATTGAGAAGAGTGTCGAAGAATATGGGGAAGGTTTGACTGCCCGGGACCAACAAGTGGGAAGGGAAGCATTTTGAATTCTGAAGAACGAGGAGTTAATTATGGCAGTCGCAGTTGAATTGAAAGAGAAATCTTCAACCTATACAAAGACTGCAACTCTGTGATCTCCATAGTTTAATGCGAGACTCAGATAGCTTGGATGGATTGAACTGAATATATATTTGCTCCTTGTGCAGAACAGGAGAATATTATGCCATTAATTATGAGTTGTATGCTTCCCCACCTCCTCGTATGGGGAGCGAGTGAGCCCCAACACGACCCATCTGTGGTCTCTCGCTATCAATTGATGCCAATTGTCAAACATCCCGTAGAGTATGTATGCTATCTTTTTCCTCTCATGCCATACAAAACAAAAAAAACAAAAAAAGAAGAAGAAGAAGAAGAAGAAGGAGAAGAAGAAGAAGAAAAAGAAGAAGAAGAAGAAGAAGAAGGGATGCATCAGAATTCGAGAAGCCAATATTTTGAGAGAGAATTATTAAGAAAAATATCTTAATCATTAAAATCTTGAATTTTCAAAGTACAGATTTTGTGTTCCAAATTCATTGGATGGGATATATAAGATGATATATATATATATATATATATATAAGGAGAAAATGTGGAACAATAGTTTATTGAATTTGGAAGGAATTAGCATGATGGAAAATTAGAAATGGCGATTTCCTTCTTTACCGGTATCCAAACAATATTTTTTATCCGCACTGGCCACTGTGCATTTATATATACGAATATAATTAAGGAAAATATATAGGAGAAACGCTCTTCCCTCTTCTTCTTCTTGTTTTTTTTTTTTTTTTTGTCTTAACAGTAGAATGAAATCAATAATACAAGTCTACCATCGTTTAGATAATGCCTTAGAAATTAGAAGATGATGATGTTCTACCGACCCAAGCGGCAACCATAATCATAAATCCACTTTCATGGATGCTATCCCCCATTCTTGCTGCTGCTTTCCATTCCAATTATCGAAACCAATTATATAAAGGCACTGATCTTGGGCTCATACATTGCATTTATTGGAGAATTTGCCCCAATAAGACCTTCCTTACAGACAAAGAAAAATGGCTGGTGGCATATCCTTTGGCAACTCAAATATGAATGCAACCACTATAAGAAATGTTAAAATTAACAGTAAGAAATGTGCAGCAAGTGAAATCATGCTATCAAAAAGCTGACATTATAACAGTATAAGGTAAATGAATAATTGAAGAAAGCCACAGATGACCAATTCCAATCATCTTCATTTCACATAGTAATATAAAAACTTACGGTGTACTCTGTATAATGAACCAAATACTGATAGCTTCAGATGGGTCATTATATTTGGTTTCAAGTTATCACAAGTGGGCATTTTCAAGGTGGGAGTAGCCGTTGCGTCGCCCCTCGTTATCCAGCTGGTTTCCTTTCGCTTACAGTGACAGCCAAAGAAGCTATGTGGCCATCAAATGGGCAATAGATTAAGTTGAAGTATTACCTAATCAATGGTGAACTCCTTACTACTGAGATCTATTGTGCAATGGTGATTTATTGTCTTTAGAATTTGGCTTCTTGTTGCAATTACTCCTTATGAGCTCTTTCCTTCGCATTTCAAAATTGAAAACCCTTGCTTCAAGAAGCAAACCGAATGAAAATCCTACATAAAAAACTTGCTTATCAATCTACCCCAAAAAAAAAGAAGAAAAGAAAAGAAAAGAAAATCACGGTTAAGAGATTTTATATATATTTTCTGAGGTTAAAATGTTGTGTGTGAATAAAATTTTTAATAATTATATTAAAATTTAATGTGTGATCTATATTTATTTTTTATTTAATAATTTAAATTGTTATTCCTCTTACTCGCAAGTATTACTTAAACTTTAAGGCAAATCTGTTTTGTCATTTTATGTAATTGTCCCTTTCGTGTTTGCACTAAAATCAAAAAGCCTTCGACTTCCTGTCACTCGTTTTGACACCTCACTGAAAGTAGCCAGACATCAGACAGAAGCTAATTCCAATTGAATTTTTCCTAATCAGTTAAAAATACCTTGTTCTAATCCTATTAATTTTTAGATATATACTCAGAGAACTGTCGTGAGTAAGTTTTTATGACCGAACTACCAATGGCTTAGTGGTTTAGTAATAAAATAGCTAAATTGTTAGTTTCAACCACAAATGTAAATGTACAAAAACATAGGATATACCCGAACCACAACTGATGTCAAAAAAATGCATCATAAATATTTTAATTATTATATTTATACATTAATATTATAAATTACTTATTAATATTTTTTATAAAAAAAATTATTGTTTGAATATTATTGAATATGAGTAATTTTTTTATACTTAATTTTAATATTAACGAATTTAAAATTTAATATTATATTTTTTATCTAAATGCTAAATTTTTTAAAATAATTAATAATAAGAAAATTTAAATTTAGTTCAGTAGAAAAAGAAAAAACCAAATTACTAATCAAAATTTCACTTCAAATAATCACATATTCACACTCTTAAATTCACTTAAATTAGAATTCTCATGTTTTGATGTCTGTGTGAGTTCAAATTACATTATGCACTTTATTCAAAATTTTATGTCTTAGTAAATATCATTAGTAACTCTTAATAATTATCTCTTAATTATAATTTGCACAAACAAAAAAAATAAAAAAATAAAAAAATAAATAAATAAATATATATATATATATATATATATATATATATATATATATATATATACCTCTTTAGTTGTCACTTAAGCTGTTAGAATTAAGCTGCTAGAATTGGTCAATAAAAAATAGACCGAGATGATAAACATCAAGAATACTATTATAATTATTTTTATTTTACAAAAAAAAAATAAAAATATAAAAAAAAATCTGAAATGTGAAGGGTTCCAAATCTTGTTCTCGGGGGTCCCACCTGATGTGAGAAGCATTTTGTCGTCTAACATGTTCCTCAACCGAACAAAAATCTCTCGCTCCCTCGCTTCTCGTATCATTAATTACTAAAATAATTACCAAACAGAAAGAGGCCGAGCGTAACACTGCTTGTTTACTTCCGTTCTGTCTTCTGTCTGTCAAAATGTCAGCGCCGGCTCCAACGTCGCCGCCTTCCCCCAACTCCACGGCGCGGCCCCCCGCAGCCAGCGCCACCTCTCCACCACCTGCCACTCCTTCCGCCCCCCCTCCTCCTTCCACTCCGGCTGCCCCTCATCCAGCCTCCCCGCCACCTGCCAACGTATCAGCTCCACCCCCTGCTTCACCTTCCCGGCCTTCCACTTCACCGCCGTCGCCAGCCACCCCTTCAGTCTCTCCTTCACCACCTTCCACGTCTGGCTCTCCCCCGCCTCCCCCATCATCCTCTCAGTCTCCGTCTTCTCCGCCATCTAGGACTCAATCTCCTCCTTCCAGTTCGCGGGCAACCCCTTCAACCCCCTTTGGCGGGAGTTCGTCTTCGCCTCCGCCACCGCCGCCTTCATCTTCCAGTGCTGGGAGTCCGCCGTCATCTTCGGGGATATCTACGGGAGTCGTAGTGGGAATAGCTATTGGGGGAGTGGCGATTCTGTTAGTGTTGACTTCGCTGTGTCTTTGTTGCAAGAGAAAGAGGAGGCGCGACCATGACGCTGCTTACTATGTGCCTCCACCACCTCCTCCTTGGCCTAAGGGTTGGATCTTTTCTTTTTATTTTCAAGAAAAAAAAATTATTTGTTTTTTTTTTATATCCTTTGGTTTCTGTGCTTGCATCGATCTGGCCAAGGCCGGTAATCCATTTTAAACCTTCTATAGATTCGTTTGTTTTTACTCATTCCAAGCCGTTTGTTTTTTTCTTTGTCAATGATAATGTGTTTTTTAAAAAGCAGTGAACCAAGGCATTGCAAATGGGGAAAATGAGTGTTTGTTTGTGCAGATCGAGTTTGTAGTTTATGGGATATGAGAGAGGAAAAGAAGCGAGTTCTTAGCAAATTAACATTAGATGCGTTATAGATTATATGAAAAACTCAGAAAATGAATACTTTGGATTGGCATTTTATAATTCCCATATCCGCTTTTGATTTCTAACCTGGAGTTTGGCTTCTCATTTCTAGCATTTGGTGGTTGTTGCCAGATGATACCAGTGGTGGCCGGCAGCAGCATTGGCAACAAAATGCTCCACCACCAGATCGCGTTGTCACTTCGCTGCCAAAGCCTAATCCTCCTCCACCAGTTGCATCGAGGCCCCCGCGTCTTCCAGAACATTTCCCCTCTCCTCCACCACCACCTCCTCCTCCACCTTTCATGAGCAGCAGTGGTGGTTCTGGCTCCAATTACTCTGGGTCTGAAAACCCACTGCTGCCACCTTCTCCAGGCATTGCTTTGGGCTTCTCAAAGAGCACATTTACATACGAGGACTTAGCAAGGGCAACAGATGGTTTCTCAGATGCCAACCTCCTTGGTCAAGGTGGTTTTGGCTATGTGCACAGAGGAGTCCTTCCAAATGGGAAAGAAGTCGCTATTAAGCAGCTAAGGGCTGGAAGTGGACAGGGAGAGCGTGAATTCCAGGCAGAAGTTGAGATTATTAGCCGCGTGCATCACAGACATCTTGTTTCCTTGGTTGGATACTGCATCACTGGATCACAGAGACTGCTTGTCTACGAGTTTGTTCCAAACAATACTTTGGAGTTTCACTTGCATGGTATGTGGGTGAATTTGCAGCATTACACAAGTTTTAACCATGGGAAAATTTGCCACAGTATTCTTATAAAATAAAAAAGCAGTCTGAGAAAAGTGGTATAATTTCTTTGTATTATGTCTTTTTGCATGGTTTTCTATGGTAAATGCCTCTCACGTTTTAGTTGTTTGAATTCTATTGTAACTGTCTTGTCTTATCGTTGATTACATATTGCATTATTGATTTCTGTGAGGCATTATCAATTTACTATCATATGAATTGGGCATGCATCCTTTTATGGCAGGCGTATGAGGCTTCTTTTACATTACAGTTTTGTGCTTTTGTTCTATGCTTTGGTTGACATGTAATTGATGTGGAAATCACATTGCAGGGAAGGAACGGCCTACCATGGATTGGCCCACCAGACTGAAAATTGCATTGGCTTCTGCAAAAGGACTTGCATATCTCCATGAAGATTGTAAGTTTTATCCTCTTTCTTCTTCTTCTTCTTCTTCATCACCCCCTCATTCAACACACCCCCTTCATTTTCCCTTTTGTATCTTGTGAAAAAATTGTTGTTTTATGTTATTTATGTTGTTATTCTCATCTATAATCCTTCTTTGCAGGTCATCCTAAGATCATTCATCGTGACATCAAGGCATCTAATATACTTTTGGATTTCAAATTTGAGGCTAAGGTACGGGCTTTTAACCCTGGGTTCATGTGATTTGAGAACAGCTAATGCTGAATATTGATTGTTTTATAATTAATCAGACATGGTTGCCTGAATCTGGTTGATTTTAGGCAAAGTAATTTCTCCATTTATTCTGAGTCTGACTGGAAACCATAATATTTAGTTTTCCATCATTATTGATGTTGAATGATGTCTTGATAAGTCCGATTTTCTCATTTTCTTTGTGCTTAGGTTGCAGACTTTGGACTGGCGAAGTTCTCTTCTGATGTTAATACTCATGTCTCCACCCGGGTGATGGGAACTTTTGGGTAAGAGCAAGTTCTTTCATATTCTTGGTTGACTTTTGTCTAGAATTAGCCAAAGCAAGTCTTTTCCAAAAACATGTTATGCTCCATATCAGTGTATTTGAACATATTGGCTTCTCAATAGAAAGGCAGTCAGTTCTAGTATATTTTGCCATGTTTGGATGTATCTTCCATTAATGCCGGGAACTTGACTTCAATAGTCCCGCCTGCAGTTACTTCTCCTGTGTCTAGGAGTTATTATGCAGGTGCTCACATGCTCTGCTCCAGGTATCTGGCCCCAGAATATGCTTCAAGTGGGAAATTGACAGACAAGTCAGATGTTTTCTCCTTCGGAGTCATGCTTCTGGAGTTGATCACTGGACGTCGACCTGTTGACTCAACTCAGACTTTCATGGAGGATAGTTTGGTGGACTGGGTGAGTTTTAACTTTGCCCATGTGGCAAATCAAAACATGCTAGCAGGAAAACATGCAAGAACACAGACATAGTGATCCTGTTCACATGCACACAAGCATGCACAAATTGTAGGTTAAATATTGTAGGCTATAGTTTAACTTGGAACTATGTCTATGTGTGCTGTAGGCGAGACCTTTGCTCACATGGGCTTTGGAAGATGGGAACTTTGATGCTTTAGCAGATCCGAAGCTGCAAAATGGTTATGATCACAATGAGATGGCTCGCATGGTTGCTTGCGCTGCTTCTTGTGTGCGTCATTCCGCACGGCGTCGACCGCGTATGAGTCAGGTGATTACTTTCTCACTCAAACATAAAATGTCATTTCCAAGCACAAATCTTAAGCTTTAGCTGAATATATTGGCTGTAGTAATGGAATTTGGACCACTTATAATTGTCTTGAAGCAACTACACTATTCAGAAAAATACTTCAAATCCTAGTCATATATTTATGAGTATGCTTTTAGACTAAAACTGGGCCCAGTGATAGATACATGTAACTAGATGGCCTAGAACAGTGTTTGATCAGGTGTTTGTGAATTGTGACCATCTAACATACTCTCTTGTTAGATGGGCTGAGGTTTTATTGATGAGAGTTCTATATCCTTGATTATGTGCTGTAGTATCTTCTGGAGTATTGGTTTTTACCTGGACATAACTTATAGGTTTTCCTTAATAAATTTGGATGATGCATTAGGTCAAACTCCTCTACTTTTAATCCGTGTATCTTGTGTAAGCAGTCTTAATTGGTTTTATTGACTTGTAATCAAGCAGGTTGTCCGAGCCTTAGAAGGGGATGTGTCTCTGTCTGACCTTAATGAAGGAATCAGACCTGGACACAGCAGTGTATATTCCTATGGCAGTTCAGACTATGACACCACCCAATACAATGAGGACATGAAGAAGTTCAAGAAGATGGCTCTGGGAAGCCAGGAGTATGGTGCCAGTAGTGAGTATAGCGAACCAACCAGTGAATATGGCTTGCATCCATCTGGCTCAAGCAGTGAAGGCCAGAATACCCGAGAAATGGAAATGGGGAAGATGAAGAAAAGCAGCCAAGGTTTAAGGGTAAGCTCCCGACAAACTGACACCTAAATTCCTGTAAAGACTTAGTCCCTCTCATCTAATTTGCTCACTTGGATGTCCCATGATTGCAAGAATGACATGTTTTGGATGTCATGCAATAGTTCATACAGATTTTTTCCCCCCTTGATCTAAGTTTTCTGGTTTGTATCATTTGTATTTAGTAGAGCTCTTATACAAGAAATAATCAAAAGGCATGGTTGATTCTTTCATTTATTGCTTAATTGCTTAGTCTGTCGTGGTTGATGAAATTTGCTGCAACTTCACTTGTTTCGTTCTTGTTCATAGTTGTCCTCATCGATTTCCTATATTTGTGTTGTGGCAAGTTGGTTTTAATTTGTGAAAAGTTGATGATAAAAGAAGTATTTTAGGTGCTTGTGTTGTGGGTTTCCTTTTCTAATTACAAGTAACCATTCCATGCTGTTTTGTGCAAGAAGAAAATGGGTCCCTCTCAGCAAGGGTAGGATTCCCCTTCTGCATAAAAGTATGCTCTAATGGTGATCATCGAGGCTGATTAGGTGTAAAACACTATCAATTGTCTGTTCTGAAGTCCCTATTTCCCTGGGACCAATTCTCAATATAAAGCTTGTTAGCATTCTTTTCTTCCAAGTTCCTCTTACCAGTGCCCACCATCCATTTTGAATTAACAGCACAACTAGTCTGCTCGCTCTCTCTCTCTCTCTCTTCCACAGACGTGCACACGTACGCGTGCGCACACACACCGCGACTAGGGATGGGTTGGTGTTGAAATTGTGTCCCCGCACCATTTGGCATGCTCAGACGACGTTGTGGCGTAGCCTGTGGCATCAAGTAACGTCAACAACTATGCTAAGAATAGAAGGCAAGAGTACCGTAGCCTAACACAGAGCTGAATTTGTATCTGGATGCCTCTTAGGAAGTCAAAAACAAGACTTTTCGTATTTATGACTTGAGCTTCGCTTTCCCCTGGCTGCCAGTGCCAGGCCTTTTCTTCCTGCCCAGCCCGCCAACGTGAAACAATGATCTGGGCTACGGAGCTCCAAACCGACCATTTTTGACAAACAACCACAAACCACGAACACAATCCATATCGCCAACCGTAAAATCATTGCATCAAAATTTTGATAATTCCCAATTCCCCCAGTAGCCTCTGAAAAATTAAACTATTGTTATAGAATTAATAATTTTCACTAAAAAATTTAGTATCAGTCAGCTCATCATAGTACTTAGAAAACAAAAAAATTCAATTCGATTTATTTATCAATTTTATATTAAATAGTTCTAAACTATTATTCAATTTCTAATTCAATTTAATAGAATTCTATTCCTAAAATTGAATCGAATTCTATCAAAAACTTAATTAAACAAAAATGGAAATATGCTTCAATTTATGAAAAAGTAATCGCTCCATTTATTCTGAGTCTGACCGAAAATATAGTTTTGTTAATTGACCATTGCGCGTGAAAAATCAATTTGCACGATAATCAGTATTCTTTCTTTTTCCCCTTTTGTTGCTTTTGTATTTTAGAAAACCAATCGGTATTCAGAAATCATTACTGTTTATAGCATTCTTAGTTCTTAACTGTTTGTTTTTAAGAAGCCAAAAGTCAAAGATTAAAATTAAAAAGAAAAAGAAAAAACATAGTGTAGTCGACCTATTCGCTTTTTCATGTTGCTGGGAAATCAGAAAAACGAGAAAAAGAAGCAAAATACTCGATCAAATTGTTCCAGTGTGTCGAAACCATCCGTGATTCATCATGTTTCAAAATTTCTGCCATTACAAGCATCAGAACCAATACCAATATACACCACTGAAATACAAAACTAAAAATTCTATTAGGATGCTTGTAACAACGTTACCGAATATGGAACCAATGTTACAGGGAAAATTACTAGAATTCTGTAACAAGTGAAGTAGAGAAGCGTACTTCCACTATAGATTGGCATATCTGCCAGATCCGGATCCTCTCCTCTTTCGCCGCCGCCTCTGTCGGATACGCCAAATGCTCAGCAACAACAAAAGGCCTAATGAACAGCGGGTAAATTAGTGGAATACAGATGAAAATAACAGTGTGTGTCGGCTTATTTTGTTAAACAAATGATAAATTTTAACCAACCAGTAATTGCTATTGCTGCGGGTAGAAGCCAGTGACTGGCAACTAGAACAGGCACATCAAGCTGCAATAAGAAGAGTAGGGAAGGAAGCATGAACATTATGATAGAATCCATACAGGAGATGTCCCATCTGAACAGAGATATTCAATATAAAAGATTCCTGTTTCTTACCTCATCTCGAGAGAGTACCCCCCAGTACTTATTTCTCAGGGGGTCACCATCATGTTTTACAGTCAATTTTGGACGCCTCATATTGGGAGTGTCTCCAGTGGAATTCAAACCTCTGCCCAGATCTATAACATTGTAGCCTGGAAGCCTACGATTTCTTCCCCTAACATGTAGATTGTATCCCTTAGTTCCCCAAACTTCAAATCTGGAGTTTCTCCCGCATATCAGGTCTTTTCCCACAACCACAGAATACAAGGAGAAATTCACATCAGTTCTACGTGAAGGCAATTGGTTATCATCTATATAAAGGGCTGCATCTTGTTTGGCAGTATTGGAGAAAAGCAATGGATCTTTAATGTTTCCACTAGTAAAATCTAATATTTTTTTCAGAAGCCAATAACAATTAGTGACCATATGGCTACTGTCCAAACAGTTGGAGTCTCCATAAACGGCAATACGACCTTCACCCACCTCCACAAGGCCAAGAATTGAAGAGTCTGCCTGCACAACGTTCATATCACCATCAGATATGGACATATTTTTTAGATTCTTCTATCAAAAATAAACTACATGTCATGTATGTTGGAGGCAGTCCAGTAACCATTTCACTTGGAAGCGGTTTAAGACAAGAAAAACAGTTTTTTTTTTTTTTTAATGTTTTAAGCATTCATTACCAATATTGATTTAAGTATCATGCTTGTGCGTGTTTGCCTAGGGAAAGGAGGTGGCAGGCCTAGAACAATAGGAATTCAGCCATACAAATGGAATTTCATGCTGGATAACCAAGCAAACATGCTGTACTAAATATCCACAAGGATAACCTGCTGGTTAGAATACAGGGCACCAGTATCAACTGACAGAAAAGTTCAGTTTGCACCTTGGCCATGCCAGAAGTCAGCAGTACGTTCTGAGTGGCCCCACTCTCTGAGCTATCCAAGAATGGAAAGCTATGCACATGTCCACCACTTGGAAACCTCACAATATCAGTTCCAGATGCATATCGACTTTGTTCCCCATCAATGGAGAAATCACCATTCAGAATTTTATCACCAAATGCAATCCCAAATGGGGCCAAGAGATCATTTAATGCCGGAATATTTGCACCCCCAGTAACAGGAGTCCACCAGCTCCTTGTATTATCATCGAAGAATCTCATCTTCACCATTGTATCCACATTATACCATTCAGCGAAGACAGCTAACCCCAGTCCAGTACTAATGACATCATCTCTTAGTTTTTCAATCTCTTCTTGAAAGTATTCATCTTCAAGATCAACCAGCAGAAGTGTCCCATATTGGCGGGCATCAAAGCATGTCAATGGTGAACCAAGTGTCTCAACATAGTACCCTGTGTCACGTAATAAGTTATACATGATATGGAAATTTGTATGCAGATGATCCCCATGCCAGTCTAAAATATCATTACGAACATCCAATGAGTCCCTTGGAATATATCCTGGAGGGTATTTGATACTATGAAATTGATCCCATAAGACCCGCTTTGACCTTGGTGGAGTTGGGACCACTTTTATTTTCAGTTGAAGCACACAAGTGCTTCTTCTAAGACCCTTCTCACCTTGAGCAGGAGGACTATAAATGGTAAGAGTTATGTTGCCTTCTATCTCTCCAGAAAACTGTGCACCTTCTTCCTTAATTTGCATGTGAAGTGCTAAATAACCAGTCCAAGGCCAGATGATATCTGAGTAAGTAAAGTGAATGCTTAAAAGATTTCCATCTTCATCCAAAGGATGCCATGTTGGTGGAGATTCAATGTAGCCAATGACACCCATTCCATTCAGGATGGTAGCATTAAACATGACAGGCATGGCACCTGCATAAAGTGGTTGACGACAAAAGGGCCAGGAATAGGGGCAATCTGTGAAGTCAAGAATGCTAGGGAAGATGCTTGCTCGAGGTTGATAGTTCTTCAAGATTTCATATGATTCTAACCTGAAAAGGGAGCAATAAGCTATAAGTTTCAGCATGATAGACATACATCAACAAGGACCCAAAAAGATGACAAAGAGAATGTATGACTTTTGTACAGTGCTTGGCTCTACAGAGATTGTGCCTCTAAGCTCAAAATAAAATAACTTTAATCATAACAGAAAGAAAAAAGCCCCCCAACAACAAGTCTAACTATGAAATAGCCATGCATGTAAAACTAAGACTTACAGATCAACTCTTCCAGCACCTTGCTCATACATGTTTGGACCAGTAAGCTTAGCTGCACCCTCAACCAATGCTTGTTTCATGCTTGCTGGATTCAATATGTTCTTCCGGCTGCTTTTGGGAATAACACTAACGAGTAGGCAAACCACACCAGCAACAACAGGACTTGCCACACTGGTCCCTGATAAACTTTTACAACCAGTACTGATCTTGGATCCCATAATTTCCCGCCCATAAGCAACAACATCTGGCTTCACACGACCATAACTGCAGGAGAAAAAAAATTAAAATTTTTATCTGGATAGTCATTAGTACAAGCACTGTAAAGTAAATGTTTAACGCAGCAACTACCACAATTTTACTTAAACAGGTAATCAACAGGTGTAAGGAACTGAACAACTGCATTTCAAAGACAAAGAAAGTTGATCTGTTGTGCACAGTTTGATTGCAAGAAATTAAGTCAAGACCCAGGAGATACTTGAAGCAGACAAAATGGTCAGAGTGGGAAAATTACCCCCATTCAAAAGGACAAAGAAAAGGGCCTGATAACTGATGCAATTGGTGCCCAGCAACGGGAAATGAAGGTTATCAGAATGAAACAAGATAGGAAGAGGAACGTACAAGAGAAAAAAAATCAATTCCTGCAGTTAAACTAGAAATACATTTCAGGTAAATGCCAAAAAGTATGAGCACTTTCTTGTCTTTTTCAAACATTCTGCTTAGTGCATTTTAAGCCAGCCCAAGATAAATAATCTTCATGTTCTTACAAGAAGTAAATTTAGAACATACAAAAGGCAGTTTATTCAAAGACAAGAAGAACAACAGACTTGAATTTCACCAACTAAAGAGTCAACAGATAAAATACTAACAAATTAAGAGCAACATAAAATAAAGAAAAATTACCCATGAGGAATCTCCCAAGTGCTCATGCCACGAGATGAAAATGGGGCTATGTGATCACTGTAGTCTATGCCACCAACACCAATAACATCACTTTGGTCTGCTGGGTTGTTTAAAGTGCCATAAAGTGGTCCATCATTACCAATAGCTGAGACCATAATGATATTGTTGGCTGTTATTTCCCAGATCTGTTAAAAAGGTACCACATAATCAAGTATAAGGAATAAATATTCTAGAGTCATGATGTACACAACAAATATTAAGAGTAACAATATGGAACTTGTATCTTTTCAAGCATTGTATTTGAAAGGTGGTGCTAATCAACCTGATTAGTGAGGTACACTTCAGAAGAAAGATACCAAAGTTATATAAATCATGTCAAGCTAAAATGAGCAGGCAAAACATGTATTACCTTTTCAACAAAAGGGAGATCCAAGTAATCAGGTCCACCAATACTCAAATTTAGCACATCCATATTGGTTGCAATTGCATAGTTAAAAGCATCAAGGAACCATGATGTGTAAGATACCTGCAATAGGCTGAATACAAATTTCTCATAATCTCACTAAATTTTGTAAACTACCTTAAATATATGGAAGGAATGAATGACAAGGTGAAGCTTGAAACAAATAATACAGTGACCGAAAGGAGCTTCACATATTACTGAGTGACCAGACTTCCACCTGGAAGAACTGATAAACATTAACAAATCATCATCAGAAGGAGTGAAGGGTGAATTTCAGTCACTCGAGGCATGCTTAACTTCCAACCTGTATCTGTTTTTGTGTTGTGTGCCTGTGTATATGTGTGTTTGCTCCATTGTGAGTATAGATGCATACATTTGAAACGCAGTGAATCAAACAAGAATAAATAGCCTGCCTTTAAAATGACCTTTCTCAGCCATATCATGATAGAAAGTGAGATGCCAATCCGCACAAGCAGCTAATAGATATATTGGAACATGACTGGCATATCACCAAAAAGGCTAGCACAGGTAGTTTTTGGATCACTAGACCTCACATATAGACCAAAGAGATCATGAGACCTAACATATAAATCAATCCACAGTATTTTATTGGTGTTGGGAATTTGCAAGTATTGTAAACCCAGTTAGATGAGTATGTGACACTGTCATTTGTTACATGGGTTTTGGGCAGAGCACTACATATATTCCTCAGTTTCAACAATCAAATTGGAGACTAAATTAGAGTTTCTTGCTGTAGTTACCTTGTTTTATTTTTCGTGAATATTATTCAATGCAGTCATTGTACCTTCAGGACAGGATACAAGATGTTGAAAAACAATAAGCAAATAAGAACATTTCAGAGATTTATGAGTCATTACCTGTGCATCTGTAAATACACGATATGCATAGATCTCTGCATCTGGTGCAAACCCAAGACACTCTGCATCTTGACCAGCAATAACACCAGCAACAAATGTCCCATGTCCAAGGTTATCATTTAATGTGTCCTCATTGGTCCAATTTGTACGTTCCTAAATATTCATTTTATAAAGGAAAAAAAAACAGGAAAGTATCGAAGGGACAATAAATAAGAGCCATATCATTTTGCAAAAGATATAGCATAAAATATCAATGGTTTAGCATTCCAATACGGCAGCCGTGGACGTCTGAATTCAACAAATGAAAATACAGAAAATCGAGATAGTAATACCTTAATGTTACGGAAATGTGGGTGATCAGATCGAATTCCAGTATCAAAAATAGCCATCTTGACTTTAGCACCAGTATAACCTTTTGACCAGAGCAGATCCGCTCCAAAGAAGGAAGTCACCTGTGACTTCTGCAATAGGAAATCAGCAAGAAAAACAAACAGGGAAAAAGGCAATTTGTAAAAGAAAATGGAACTTCATTTTTTAATCTCTTCTCAGATTCTCTTACTTCCATTCAAACAAGAAAGTAAACAAAAATGAAGCCCCAAAAAGCACACGCAATGGCAATCAAATGCACGCGCGCGGAACAAGACACGGGAATTTAAAAACCATGAAGGCCAACATAGAGTAAGACAAGCCTTTGTACCTGCATCAAGAGATGGCGTCCCCAGTGAATGGAGGAATTACTGGTCGCGGCCGCATGATACTCTCCTTCACTAAATGACATGGAGGTGAAGATCTTGCCAGGCCGTTTCTTGACAAAAGCACCACCAAGCAAATCCCTTTTGTAGCTGAAATCGACGTTCACGTCCTTGACCATGTCCAGCCTCTCGATCTCCCGAGCCACTCTCTCCCTCTCCGCTTCCTCGACCGCCACCACTCCAAAATCCGTCGGGTACCTCGTGGCCGGGTTCCGCCTCTCGATCCATTCCCAGCCGTCTGCTTTAACCCTCGATTCGAGATATTTCCGGTGATCCTCGGCTTTCCGGTACTCCGTGAAACGGACTATGTAGTTGCTGATTTGGATAGGGTTACGAGTTTGGTTATTGCTGGCGAGGGTTGGGGTTAGGGTTAGGGTTTTGGGGGAGGAATTGAGGTAATGGAGGAGAAAGAGGGAGACGAGGACTACAAAGAGAGAGGATATCAACGGCAACGACGTCGTTGCGCGAGTTGCGATCATAGTTGTTGTTGTTGTTGATGGGTTGGGATTTGGCGGGGAAATGCGCCGACGGAGAGACAGAGAGATGGGAGTGCTCGCTGAATCTCTAGTTTCATTTATGAGATCTTTCACTTTTGGTCTCTTCGGTTGTTTTTTCTCTTTTCCGGTCTTCTGGCACGGGAGCTCTTTGTTGCTGTCCGAAATCCACAGCGGCAGCAGCCATTAAAGTTTCAAAAGTTAACACGTGGCGTCCAAACTTAAGGAATAAAGCGACGTCGTTTCACTGTCGAATCTCTCGTGAGAAACGACAATCCTTCTCTTTGCCGCCTGAAGCGCACTGCTGCTTCTAGTAACCGAACCGAACCGATATACATTGTGTGAGAGATCAAGATTCAATCAAGAACCAGGGTGCCTGGGTTCCCGGTTAGATGGGGTTTTACTTCGACGTGTTACGAAAGGTATGTCACGTGACGTGACGGGTTATGATACAAATAAATTATTTACCACTCAATTTTTACGTCAAATAAAAAAAAATTTTATATTATATAAATATAAATATTATACATTCTCACATTAAATCTAAAAAATAAAAATTTTAAATTATATAAATATAAATATTATACAAAAAAATATTACATATGAATATATTATAAATAGTAACAGATTATATTAAAAGAATAGGGTTCTTGGATTATATAATAAGAATAGATATATATTACCAACGGTGACAAGTTATGTTGTACACCATGTTATCGATGAATTTTGTGAGAAAAAATATTATGGACGAATATATCATAAATAGTGATAAGTTATATTACAAACAGATTATGTACGAAGGTGTTATCGATGGATTTGGTGAGAACAAAATATTACGAACAGGTATATTACGAATGGTGATAAGTTATATTATAAATAGATTAGAAACAAATTATATTATAAACGAATTAGATACGAACCGACTTTCATATTTTATAAGAATATGAGATTTTAAATCATATATAAATATCGGATAAGAAATGCAATTACTACACACTTTAACAAGTTATTTTTTAAGGATAAAGTAATAATTTCATAACCGCCTCACTTAAAACTCGTCGGTTCGGGTGAGTTTTCGCCAAATCTCTACACCTCAGTCGGTCTAAATTCCAAGGGTCTGACCGGGCGAGTCGGGATGGCCAAGGCCTAACTAAGATAACATTGGTTTACATTTGTGAAATAGAGAGTTTTGATGTTAATTAATTATGGGATTGTTCGTCCACAAAAATGAACTTTAATGGTATGCACGCAGCTTTTGTTCATTAGGCTACGCATTACAAAAATTAAAAATAAAAAAAAAAACAAGGAAAAAGATTAAAAAAAAAATCTTGGATATTATTGTGAGGATATCGGGGAGAGGAGAGGGGAACGATGGCCACCCACTAAATTTAGACCATGCGTAGAAATGCTACCGTGGCAGTTTCTGCTCCTCCGAGTAAGCGGTTCATAGTTATTTTTTTTTAAAACAACGATTATCATATAATGTATAATAAATAATAACTATATATTATATTATAAATGCTATATGTTTTATTATATGATAACTATTATAAGTTCTATATTTTTTAACAAAAACAATTATTTTTTAGACGTGAGCCCACGGTTCTGTCTTGTCTGTGTGTCGCGTACAGTCTCCTCGGCTACTTACTTTTTCGTAATTTTTACAGCCTTAAAATATGATTTAAAGGAATCTAGTTCTGATAATACTTGTGGATAACAGCCTGTGGCGGATGCATGCCACAACACAGACCCATACGCACTCAATAACAAGAGTTCTACTTCTAAAGCTGCATGTCCAAATTCTATGGACACCAAGTCACCAACCGCGCAACTGTAAGCCCCCGCCCCCCCCCATCCCTCTCTCTCTCTCTCTCTCTCTCTCTCTCTGTAGCTGCCCAACTGAGGAGCTGTAACCAAATCAACTACTTCAAGTCCTTGCTTTTGTTCTTACAGTGAAGTTCCAAGTGACTAACAGTTCTGGTATATGGTAAATTATAGAAGTTGCTCTAAAATGCTTAAAATTTGATTGCTTTCCAAGGCATTGATCTTTGGTCAGCTTGCTTCCTTTTATTTTTAGACATGATGCGGATGTGAATAGTGGGTTTGTAAAGTTGCTGGTTGTTGCCTGCTTGATTGGCATTCGCTCACAATTATGCTAGCTATTTTTCTACTGTTTTATAGTTACCCCAAGGTTATGGAATCCTCCCACTTCTTTGGGGTTTTAAAACTGGTGGTCTGGATCTCTTACGGCACAATGTTTTCTTTCAATAAGTCCCAATTAGGTTTTCCTTTTCTTCATCGTTTGTTTTCTTTGGATAGGAAAAATTAAGAAGCGAAAGGAATATGTATTAATTCTTATTGTAAGACGATTCCTAGAGAAGAATCAGCAAGAAGGTAACTGCTTTGCCCGAGTCTTGCTTTCCTACAAAGGGTTATGACTAAAATGCCTAATACCATTGCTTCAGTTTGTTCAATTATTTCTTGGACTACACACCTACCCTTCCAGTCACCAGGTTCCCATATTACGGCACAATGTTGCTTCAGCGAGTTTAACTTCTGCAAATCAAACCATCAAAAATTACAGTATTTGTATCTAATTACAGCATTTTCCGAGCGTCTTAATGTAGTAGATATTCGTAATGGCTTGTTTTCTTTTCTCATTCACTCCAACAATTTGTCGATGCAGGGGGGAGTTTTTTGGGCTCTGTATAAGGTGCGGTAGCTGGAACTGAGGGGCTGGGGAAGAAAGCAGAGACATTTAGGGAGTTTGGTTCAGAAGGTTTCATCATTCTCGTTATGGGCAAGCAGCAGGATGGAACACTGGCAAGATCCGTTGTGGTACAATTATGCTTTTTCTCTCTCTGTTTTTTTTTTTTTTGTCCTCTCACTCTTTTAATACATTTCTTTCATATGCATTACTTGACAAAATAGATGTCTCTGAGAGGATACTTCAGTGGTTGAGTTTGAACTTCTAAATTAGAGCTCTTGGATTCAGATTACCTGATGGGATGACTGGGAATTTATAGGATCGGGGAGCCCACCTGCTGTTGTGTAGCCTAGGACCAATTGACTTCCCATTGGATGAAAAGAAATAGAAATTCTGTTGGACCCGTGACAAGCTTGCAAGCTTTCTTCAGTCCATTTATTATTTCATAGATGAAAAATATTAGGAATAGGTTAAATAATCCACTTCAATTTTGGAGTTGCTTTTACAGTGAGAACATAACTGCCGAGATTGATCCCAGCCTGCTTATATTCTAAAGAAATGGAGGTCTCCTGAGGGATCACCAAGGTTACTGGCATTCAAGTGCTTCCCGTATGTGACCCTATTTGACAGCCTATGGCCAAAAATCAAGTACCTTCGCTGATAGTACACCAAGTTACATCCAGTGCTAGACTGACCGAAAATTAATAGTGCATGTTCATTTGCATGGCTCACATGGCTAACTTTGATCAATTGAGTTTTTCAGGATCCACGTCTGCTAGAGAAAGACCAATTACAGACAATTTCAACCCCTGCAGATTCTCAAGTTCAGTCCCACTGCCCTCTCTGTTTAAGCAACAGCAGTTGCCCAGCAGTTCGTTCAAGAACAAAACTCATGAAAATTTTAGTTGAAAGAAGGAAGCCACAAGAAGCACATGCTGTTTTTGATGGTTTGATGGAAGATGGCCACAGACCAACCATTGTAACATACACAGCTCTCGTGGCTGCATTGACTCAGCTGAAATATTATAAGTCCATTCTTTTGCTCATCTCTGAAGTTGAAGAAAATGACGTGAAACCTGATTCTATACTCTTCAATGCCATGATCAATGCTTTTTCTGAATCTGGAAAGGTAAAGGAAGCCATGAAAATCTTTCAAAAAATGAAGGAGAGTGGGTGTAAGCCCACGATTGTCACATTTAATACCCTTATCAAAGGATATGGGAATGCTGGTAAGCCTGAAGAAGCATTGAAATTGCTAAATCTGATGCTAGAGGATGAAAGTGTGAGACCAAATCGTAGGACATACAATATTCTGATAAGAGCCTGGTGCAATAAGAGAAACTTAAATAAAGCATGGAACGTGGTGTACAAGATGGTAGAATCAGGTATACAATCTGATGTTGTCACATACAACATACTAGCAAGGGCTTATGCACAGGAAGGGGAGACAAGTAGGGCTGAAGATGTGATACTGGAAATGAAGAACAAGAGAGTGGCACCAAATGAGCGGACTTGTGGTATCATAGTAGATGGCTACTGCAAAGAAGGTAATACAATGGAAGCCTTGAGGTTTGTTCACAGAATGAAGGAGCTCGGAGTGCATCCTAATCAATTTGTTTTCAATTCTTTGATCAAAGGATTTCTGGACAGATTGGATACTGATGGAGTTGATGAGGTGAGTTTCTGTCTCTCTGATCAAATGCCATGGCAATTACCTAAAATGAGTATGATAATGCCTACTTCTGAAAAACCTACAACTACTGCCAATGCCAACTACAACCTCACTCCTAATCCTCTTTGCTGGGAAACTTAAACCCATGATGGAGATATCTCTCCCTCTTAAATAAACCTAATGTTTCTCTTTTAGACTGTTAAATTGGTGCTAGAACTGCCTATATGTCAAGGACTCAGTCATGTCTGTCTGGAACTCTGCTAGGGCAAAAACAGAGCCCACCACATTAGGTGGTTGCCTTCTCTACCTACAACATGTATACATCATCGCAGTTGAGTAGTACTCTAATTTTTTGTCATAGAAACCCAGAAAATCTCTCATATTTTACATGTTATAAATTGAGATCGTCTGGCTGTAACTTCACATTTTGATGTAAAATTTCAATCACCTGTTATAGGATCCAAAAAGTTTCCTGTAAATTTCTTTTCAGAAACTATTGGCTTATTTTCTTTCTTGAATATTTCAATAACATGTCTACTTTTAAAATTTTGAGGCACAATAAGTTACCCCAATGAATAAAACTTTATTGTTTGCACTATATATATATATATATATATTTATATGTTTGATTCATCGATGTCATGATCTGATGCCTTTGTTATTGCATTATAATTTTTACTCTGGAAATTGTCATTTAAGATTTTAAAATTCCTCAAACATTAAGGCTCTAGCTCTCATATTCATTCTTCTGTCTACGTAAGGAATTTAGATGTTCTGTCCTTGCAGTTTATGGCTAGTATCCTCTGTGTGGACTACGTTATGCTATTGACATGGCAGGGTAAATTACTGAGTGAGCTATGTTTGACTGAAAGTTTGACTGATATTTTTATTTTTCTGCCTTATATCTTCTAGAGCATCGTAATGCTTTGAATTTTTTATTATCAATGGTGTTTGAAATTATGACACAATTTACAGGCACTTACATTAATGGAACAATATGGGGTCAAGCCAGATGTTATAACATTTAGCACAATCATGAATGCATGGAGCTCTGCAGGGCTCATGGACAAATGCCAGGAGATCTTCAACGACATGGTAAAGGCTGGAATAGAACCTGACATCCATGCATTTAGCATTCTTGCAAAAGGCTATGTGCGTGCTGGGCAACCTTGGAAGGCTGAGTCAGTCCTGACTTCCATGGGAAATTATGGAGTGTACCCAAATGTTGTGATCTGCACCGCGACCATCAGTGGCTGGTGCAGCGCAGGAAAAATGGAGCAAGCGATGGAAGTTTTTGAGAAAATGTGTATGATGGGCATTTCGCCGAATTTGAAAACATTTGAGACCCTGATATGGGGATATGGGGAAGCAAGACAGCCATGGAAAGCGGAAGAATTACTGCAAGTCATGGAAGAGAGGGGCATCTTTCCCGAGAACAGCACCATTGAGCTCGTTGCAAATGCATGGCATGCTGTTGGTTTACCAGGTGAAGCAGAGAGAGTCATGATTAATGAAGATCAAGAAGTAATTAAAGATGACAATCAAGACGAATTGCCAGTGGAGAGCTTGGAGAGAATTTACAAAGGACAAAAGCTCGCAGCCCTGCATCCTAACCTCTTGCGGATACCAGGGGAAGTTACAACCAAGCCCAACAGATCATCCGCCATTGGAGCAAGAAACCAAATAATAATCAAGGACTCTAAGTCTTCATCTGGGATTGGAACCAACTTCACCTTTCTAACTCGTGTGTGTGAGTTCCGGAGGCAACCACCAATTATATGCAGAAAGCAGAACCAAAGTCCGCTAGGTATTTGTGGGAGGTGGGTGAATTCATGCACAATCATGTCCATTTAGCGAAGGGGAAAATCTCGTAGCCACTGAGCTCGTAGGATGGGATCGGGTTGGAAGTAGGTCCATAATATTTGTAACATCATTTTTGTTCGCTAGACAGAGAAGCGGTTATGGGGAAGGGCATTTACTCCTATAAGCGACTTCATTGTGATCATCAATTTGTACCTTATAGTGATTGAAAAAATGGATTTTAGATTCAAACTAACCACTTTCACACCCACCCTAGATCAGTTTAATTCCATGCACATTTCGGACTCCAATGTGTTTGGTTTAATTGTCATCCGATGAAGCTGTCTTTCTTCCCAAACAGCGGTAACAGAATAGTTTAGAGCACGTTAATTAGTCCGCATGCCTCAGGAGTCAAAGGAAGCTCCTGAAAAGATAGCCAAGATATACTCTAAACAAAAAAGAACTACACACACTATGTCTATATTTTCTCTCTTCAGCTCTCACAAAGTGCAAAACTTCGAGCATAAGAAGACTCAAACGCCACCTCGTCGCTGTTGGCTTTGGTGATTCGCCATTCAATGATATGCACACGAACCCTCCTTAAATAGGATGGGATTGTTGCTGTGCGAATCGATGACTAAGGGACAAGAGATGGGCCGTCTATGCCTTGACTTCACCAATTTCCCCACAACATTCCCTCGTGACCTGACTACAAAAACTAAAGTCATTGGAACTTCTCCATTGGCATCTGACGCTACTAGGCTTGCCCCCGCACCATAGAGAGGAACCCTTACTCCTTGAAGATTCACAGACACAGTCCTGTGGCTCTTTCTTGGTTGGTAATATTTTTTCATCTGCAGATTTATTCACAGAGTTGAGACATTGTCAGAAAATCAACAGCAAAAAGAAAGGAAAAAAAAAAAAGTACAAATCGACTGATTTTTCCAGCCATAACTTAACAAAAGAGTAATGTATAGAAGACAACGCTATTTAGATTGATGTGAATTGTTGCAGCCATTTTAGTCACTGTAAAGCGTTTGTTTGCACTCTAATCAATTCAAAATTGTAGAACCAATGCCGACAATCAGAGTAAAAGATCTTTACCACGCCAGTTGCAGCCATAATCTCCAAATACATGAGATTGACGGGCACAGAGCTGACATGAATACCAAAAAACGTTGCAGGATTGTACACATTCATCTTCACTGAGCAGTTCATAGTCAACATCTTGGTTGGGACACCCGTGAAGTCAGACCCTTGCCCCATATAAAAATCATGTACGGTCAAGCTCTGCAAGACAATTTCTTTGTGAGAATAAAATGATGGAAGCAAACTGCACAGACACACAAGCGATGGGGACAGAGAAATATACCTTGACGGTAACGTGAGGCTTGAAAGGCCTGCTAGCACCCCAGATGATTAAACAAAAAACAGAGAAAACGGCCAGAAAACCTGACAGCCCAATCAAAAGCTGACACCTCCTAGAGGCCCCATCCTTTCTTCCGTACACGTCATCGTAATCCTCTTCCTCTTCGATCACATTACTCTCCGGCCACCCCTTGTTGACGGCCCTCTTGTTCCTTGCCTTCCGCCCCAACCACGAAGACGAAGAGGATGCCGTTCCGCTATAATTCCCGGACACCCTGCTGGCGGAGGAGGCGCGGGAGTGGCGGCCGTAGGTGGAAGGATGGGAGGGGGACTCCACGGGGCTGTTGAGAGCCGGGGTGGGTTGCATGGAGGAAAACGACTTGTCGCCGCCGTCGTGAGAGTCACGGGAGGGGCTCTGCACGTAGTAGACTGGGCGTTTCGGGGACCCTGCCGACGACGTTTCCAGGCTCGTCATGTCCGACTCCGACGTCGCATGCATCATCCTTAATTCCAAAACCGAAAACCAAAGGCCAAAGACAAGAACGCGCTGGTTCCACCTACTTCTATAACACCCTGACTTTTGTTGTCAATGTCCGAAAAGTGAAAACCAAACAGACAGACAATGTTTTCATCAAACTTGCATCTGACAGAGAGATAGAAACGGAAACGGAAAAGACGAAACGGGTGTGAGAATTAAGGGCAGGGTTTGGGGGGAGGGGGGGGGTTTGGCCACTGGAGCAGAGCCAAGTCAAACAATAAAGTGGAGGCCGTTAGGATATTTTTTCCGGTTTGGCGGGGTGTGTGAGTGAGAATGAAGGTCCTTCCGTGACGAATGACGTCTGGATGGTTGTTCCGACGTGTCAGTAGTTTAAAGCAAACAACAACGCGGGTTAAAAAACACCTGATAAGGTGCCCTTGTTCGTCTTCTTTCCCTGGCACCTTTAACCTTTTTTTTTTTTTTTTTTGGGGTTTTGTTTTCAACCTTTGTTTTCTTTGGCAATGTCTCCAAGCCCAGATACTTGTATAAGAAGTGGCACTCTCGACCAATTAGCAGAGGGGCCCCTTGCTTGCGGGGCACACAAGTTACAATGTAAAGCCCCTGAAAAGAAATCAAACAACGTTTCTCGACCACAAAGATCCAAAATGGCATTCGAATTCCACCGTGCATATATAATTGTGTTGCTGCATTCTCCGTGTTAAGAGTACTAGAACCGTCTTTAAAACTAAAAATCAGAGCTAATTGACAAAAGAAATATATATATATATATATATATATATATATATATATATGTATATATGCTGCCGCAGTCTCATTCAACTAGAACAGTGTTTCGATCAGAAAATGACCTTCCAACTATTCCTTTTCCAAACGAGGAATAAGCGAATTTTGCGCCATCATACGTTACGACCTCAGGGAATTTGGAGTCGTTTGAAAACTTGAATGCTTCCAGTCCAAACTGCTACAAATCCTTCATTTTCCAAGGACAATGGTGGGGAAAATTTCACCTTTAATTCAGACTAGGTATCGAGTTATGTTCCAGTCCATATCTTCAGCCATGCTCCAAAGAAGATACATTTTTAATCAGAACAAGATACGCTAATGGAGGAAATGAGGTGTTCTCCGTTTGGGTGTAAAGCATTTTCTTACCTTAAGTCTTAATTCCAAAGACAAGTCAATACAAATTTTTTTTTGAAAGAAAACATAATAAAGTGAAACATAAAAAAAAAAACCCCTCAAAAGGACATGGAATTGGTTTTTCAACGTGGAATATTTCAGACGTATGCTTGTCCAGATGATATAACAAAAAAAAACATTAGTATGTTAATATAGTTTGAAGAGACTAATAAAAATAATAATTTTTTAATAATTGTAATTAGATACTTAAAAAATAAAATTTTAATTAATTATTTTATTTTCATGATTCCTGAAACTTAAGTTAACTGATTTTTTCTTAAAAAAAAAAATCATCTGCTAATTTACATATAAGCAAGTATGAATTGAAGAAGAAAAAAACCTGAAATAATACCAAATAATTGCTTATACATACATGCGTGACATCCGAACAAAAAGAAACAATTCCCATAATTCCAAAGCCACATGGTTTATTTGCCAAAAGAGTTCTCTTTCATGGCATATGGCAACAGTACAAAGGGTCATCGGATAGGAGCGAAAGACTTGCAGTTTTAATAATCACATGGATTATCAGTTGAACTAAGGCTGCCAATCATCATGTGACCCAAATTCAGGAAGTTTACAACCGAACAAAACTTCAAAAATAATAAAATAAAAATAAATAAATAAATAAATAATATATATATATATATTTCGCATTGAAAATCTAAAAATATAAAAAAAAGGGAAGAAGTAAATCGGCCTCATAGAGAAGATTATATTAGTTCAACACGCATAGATTCAGACATATGCTTGTCAATTTTTAATGTTGTATAATCATGGGCCGATCCAGCGAACGTGTAAGAGAGAACAAAAAGCAAAGAAGAAGGAGGAAAAACGTCCCGAAAATCTAAAAAAAAAGTCTGAAATCAAGCAGTACGGCAATGATTTCAAGAAGGGACTCAGATTATGGGTGGTGATATGTCAGGATGGTCGTCAAGGCCTCCCTTTACGGGGGGCCAGTTACGACGAACGAGACCTTTCACATAGAGATCGTCACCGTCCCTCGGGCTTCTTTGACTCCATGGACAGACCTCAATGGTGCGAAAAACAACATTTGCAGAAAACAAGACAAAACACAATAAACCATCAACGTAGAAACGTATGGTGTAGCCGGCGCAATGACGCCGCAGAGAAAAGTGAAAGGTTAGAAGCGCCGGCGACTGCCTACGCTGCTTGCTCATAATAAAAAAAGAGAGGCAATGTAAGGCGGCTAGGGTTTCCGTGCGGTATTTGCGTCGGTGAGGAGCGAGATCGTGGATTCTAATATAGTACGCGCGAGTGCATGGGCCACACCCGTGTGGTTGCTTTAGGTTACTTCTGAAGACTTAAAATACCGAGTAAACCCCCCTCTTACCTAAATATGCAATTCGAATTCCTCAAACTCAAAAGCACAGAGTCTCTTATTTTTAACGCAATTAGTTAAGTGTTTTTGTTAAAATATTTTAGTACGTTATTACAACCTTTAAGTTTATTGTTTAAGTCCTAATGATTCTATTTTTTCTTATAACCTTACAACTTTAATTATAATTAAAAAAATATATAAAAATAATAATACTTAAAAAGAATACATAACAACTGAAAAAAGAAATTAAATTGATCGCATTTTACTTAATTTTATTTATAAATAAATAAATTTACTGTATTATTTTTACATTACTTTTTATATGTCATGCTCTAACTAGAAAGATTTAGAAAACTTGGGGTAATTTAATTAAGATGCCAACAGCTGTCTACAGAAAATATGAAATCGACGTAATAATCAGCACAATGGTTGCTGAATTGAGGCGTGCGATTGTAAATTTTATTCACCAACAATCCACACTTGACGCGGCTGCGACCAATGGGGCATGGACCATAAAACCACCAAATGGACAACGAATGTGGATGTGCTAAGCGAATTATTGTAAGCTATACCTAGCAACTTTTTTTTTTTTTTTTTCCCGTAGCGCAAACAGCATTGTCCCTGAAATTTCACATCTTACAGCTACAAGGCGAACATTTAAAAGTCAGAAGGTGAAAAACAGAAAAATACATTTCAGAATGGGTACTAGTGGGATGAAAAGGAGAACCCGAAGCCAACAACACTATCCGTGACTGCATTGTCAACCGTATCATATTGTCAAGCAAACTCTAATTTACATTCTAGATAATATACCAATGGTACACTTGCCACGGGAATCCGAAACATTCTCCGAAAAATTGACATGAAGCTCAAATCTAGCATCACCAATACAAATAAATCAGATTGTGTGACCATTGTGATGATGCGATGTGTAGGTGATGGCACTAACAAAATGGACTTGGCTACCACTATTGTCCTAAATCTCAGCTTCTCTCAGCTCTACTACTGTCCGATGAAATGCGTGAATCCAGTGTTGAGAGGATTTGGGGCATTGACATCCCTCCAGAGACAACAATTTCTGCAATCAAACAAACAAATTGATCATTTTGGCCATCTAAATTAGTTAGGAAGCACTAATGGGAAACAAATTGGAAATGTAGGCTTCATTTCCTGCATATTTTGGCATCCGAATAATGACTAATGACACTAATCTCAACAAAAACCCTTCAAAAAGGAGGAGCTATATATTCCGAGGAGTATTATTACCAGAGTTAAGACAATTGTAATGCCAGACACACACTCATATGTTTGGATGTTAATAAGAGAAAGAATAGTTGAATCTTACCAATCCCTTCCCTTACTGAAAGATTGGGCCTAATAACATCATTTGAATTAATCAGGAATATATCACCAATGTATAGATGATTTGTAGGAACATAGACACAACAGAGCTCCTCATCTCCAGAATAGTTCTGAATTCAAAAAATTTGGAAGCATTGATAAACTGGTTAGTTTCACAGTACCATTTCCTACCATGGATTCACAACCCTTTCCACAACTGTAATCATCAACTCAGGACCAAATGACTATGACAGAACACAAAATTAATAAAACCCAAAATTCAGGAATTTTAAAGATTCAGCACATTTTCCAACCAGAAGTATCTAAGGGACAAATACTAACAAGGCAAATACAAAGGGAATTAGGCTAGAGGACTGCAGGACACATGATAAGCAAGTTCAGTGACCATTGCTGGCACTTTGAGCTTATGAGAGGGGAAAAAAGATGTTAACTAACCTCAAACGAATCACACAGCTGATTGCCCCCTCACCAGATCAAAAAATACAACTGGCCTCTCTCTCCCTCTCCAGACACACACACAAAAATGTTTAAAATCGAGAATCAATAACAGTCATGGTTACATTAGTAAGAATCCCTTGTGCACCTGAAGGATGACTGATGAAGTTATGAAACCAAACGCATATTCACCAATGCGTGGATGCCTTATGATGGCCACTTCCTTGAATGCCTGTGTATTTTGATCTAACACGGTAGCAATTGCCATAGGCATGATAAGCACAAATACATTTTCATGAAAATCCAAGGAAAAGACAGAATACATACCTGGTGAAATAGCAGCACTAATTTGCTTGGAAGCATTATAAATATGGCGAACAAACGGCATCCTCTTGATAAACCACTCCCCAAGGCCCAGGACCGAAGCTCCCAACCAAGACGACATAAAGACCCCGATCAAGAAAATGAACGTTATGGAGGTTACAAATCCAAGACCTAGCCGAGACATAAAAGCAAGCGAGAACATCAGAAAGGTAAATAGATGTACTTAGCAACACACTTATGTTACACATATCATAAGGTTGGTGACGAATTCAGGTGTCATGATTTTCAATTCACTTTAAAAACAGGAAGACAGGTAGGTGACATACGAAGAAGATACCTATACTTCACAGCATCAAAATGCAATTTCTTCTATAAATTAGAACATCCATGCTTCCAAAGTTGACAAAAAACAATGTTTGCCAATGTGATATTTTCTTAGAGATTTCATTTTAACATGATAAGAAAGTTTTTTTTCCCAGTGCAATCCTCACTCTCTACAGCCAGAGATTTTATCACTTCTATATAGGTGATCCTGCATCAACAATAATGCATTGATCATCCATATGCATTTACCAATGGGAAGTATGCAACAAGTTGTGACATAAGAGAGCTTACCAAAGAAATCAATTCCAAGTTTGGTATATATTGGAGAGAAAAAGCTATCCACAAAGTGAATAAACCACCATGTTATGTAAAAGGTGACAGCAATTGGAAACAAGATGACACTGCAAAATAACAAGAATCAGATTTTTTACAGCAATCAGCGTGATAAGCAGGGATGTACCTTCAACAAAATCTTGAGTAGATGCACTACTCAGACAGTGTGTCAAAGAAAGAATGAAAATATATTTCGATATCTGCTACAATTCTCCACAAGAAATGAAGCTTCTAGGTTCATACAAGAGGAGTGGATTGCTACTGTATCTGTTATTATATAGGCAGACTAGTGAAATATCAATACCCACTAAAGTAACCATCAACCTAGAAAAAGCAACACTAACATCATGGGGTGAAATGATTCAATCAATAAAAACTATCCTAGCATACACAGGGATGATAAAATTTCATAAAAAATTTATGCTTCCATCCAGAACCCTAAAAATCTTCAGTAACATATGAAATCTCAAACAACCATAGAAATAACCTGGAAGCCAAACTAGATAAACAGGCACTAACATTCAACTAAGCTTGCAAAAAAAATAATGTCTACAATATCTTTGCTCACTGCATCACAAGTAGTTTTCAAATGCTAGAAAACCAATCAATGCTCACTGTTGGAAAGCTCCAGATTCATCTGACAAAAGGACAAGTTAAGTAACTCGCCCTATCATTTTATAGTGTAGGAGACACACCCGTAAATTTAGTTCCTTTATCCAGCAGTCCATTGGTGTCAAACCCATTATTCCTAACAGCATTAAAGGGTCTTATGTTTAAGGAATTTTGCACGGTCAGGTGTTTGAGCAAAAGCACTTGTCCAGTCAAGCAGAAGTAAGGTAGATATCTAAGTATTTAAACTCATAATCTCAATATACAGAAAGGAAGCCATGGCAAAGACACCTTGGGTCCTGATCACTTCTACTTGTTCCCTCATCCAGGTTTCAGCTGATGTACTGATTCTGAAAATAGTGGAGCTAAAGATAAAAGGTAACCACTAGCTTCAAAGTATACTGACAGTATATAACAAAATGAGTCGATAGCAATAAATTCTCTCACTGTAGGATACTTAATCTCAACTCAAAGAGGGTAAACAATTTCTTTTGGAGTTCACGAGGGATGAGGAAAAAAATAAGGATGAACCAATTACATGAAAAAGGCAAACCTTTCCAAAGGTGATCTTAACAGAAACAAGTCCTTGACTTTTAAAGTCAGTGATTGATATCTCAAGCAGATATGGCTACAGAAAAAAAGCTACATGTATTCATGAATTCCAAGGAAAATAGGAGATAGATGAAAGAATTACATACCATCCAGTCATGAACTTTTTTGATGCCCAGCTCCTAATGACTTTGTAAAATGTCTAAAGAGAGGAAATGGCATACAAAAAATGTTAGATAATGATTAAATTGAAAAGGGGATTCCAAAGTGCAAGGTATCTAAACTTATGCTTAAAAAAACTTTATGCAATAGCTTTAGTTAAGAATTAGGCATTCACAAAGTGATCATTTTTGTGCTTAAAGAGTTCCAAGCTTCACAATGAAAACACTGAGAATACAAATATAGAGAATCAGTGAGCCCCAAACTCAGCATGAATGATAGATTTACTCATGGAACTAAACATTATAGCTCTGACATAGTGTAATTCGTCTATCTTAAAGACACAGGCCCTAAAAAATCAACTGAATAACAAGTTCATATGAAATTAACAATGTCTTTGCACATGGAATACTATTATGCATACACGCACACATATTTGTACACAGGCACATTGTCACACACACACAAAGGCATGTGCACACACACCCACAGGCACACACTAGGAGAGCAATTATCATGGAGTCGCAGTCTGACTTGCTGCCTGAAAAAAAGAAAATACTAAAGAAAACAGGACCAGTTAATTACTTTGCATGTTAAAACCCATTTCAATTCAGCGTTTTATGTTCATAGCTGCAGTGGTGAAGACGAAAAAAGCTATTGACCACTGAACAATGCATAGCAACAATCAATACGAATTCAAAAACGGGTGTTATGATGTCAAATAGGGGCCTTATAGCAATTACTACTACTAACCAAAGGAACGAAAATGATCCTTGGGGATAAGGATAATTGCAAAGGAGAAGGCAAAAATCAACCCCAAGTTTGAGAGACAGATGGGCATTTGGGAGAGTCTTTCAAGTTTCGAGTTCCATTACATTTTCCATTACATAACGTCAAGTTCAACAGTTCCAAAGCCTGGAGACAGCAGTAACAAAGCCACTCCTCTCTACACCCACGATGTTCCATTAAGTCCAAAATATAATAAGAAACAACAAGTCTCAATCCCTCAAAAGTCAAAACCCACCACCCAATTCAATCAAATCTGAAACCAAGCATTTTTTTTTTCTTCTAGCTTAGAGAAATATTAAACTATAATCTGCTGAACTCCTCAATTAAAAGGAAATATGCTAAAACAAAAATTAAAAAAAAAACAAATTGATAAAAACGAGATGGGGCAGAGAAATTAAGACCTCGCGTCCGGAGTGATGGGAGGAGGAGGATGAGGAGGAGGAGGAGGAGGAGGAGGAAGAGGAAGAGGGCGAAGGCTTGGACGCGGCGTCATCTTGGGCGGAGTCAGCGACGGGGATGAGAAGCTCCCGATCTCTCTCTCGATCTCTATTCGCCAGCACGATCGTCGATTTGTCATCACCCATCGGTTAAAACGACACTGTTTAGGCGAAATTCAGATTGTGGGTCTTTCAGCAATTTCTATTACCTGTGCCTCTCTGTCTGTCTTCACTGCGTATTAAGACTCAGAGAAGATCCATCAGAGCCAAAAATAAAGTTTTGAATTGGGAAATGGGGGTGGGGGGGACAGGTTTTGTCACTTCTAATGCGATTGGTCGTTGATATTTGATAATTGAAAACAATTAAAGTGAGTAATTTTTGTGTTGTGGTGGAGGAGGAGGGTCCATGTGAGGACAATTTTCTTTTTTGGGTCATCCTCCATGCGAGGGCTTCGAGCAAAATGTCAATGGTGGGATACTTCACACTTCAACTTCTATGTCTTTGTTTCAATTCGTGGGACAGATTGGAAAGTTACTACTTTTTTTCTTTTTTTTCTTTTTTTCTTTTACTCTGTGTGTGTGTGTGTGTGAAATTATATTTTTTGTTAATAAAAATTACACCCACCAAATCTTAAAGCCAAACCCTAAAATCTAATTGATTGAGTTACAACAACCAAATTAATGGGTCCAGAAATTGTTCTTTGCGCTTTTAATATCGTCGGAAGATAATTAACCCTTTTTAATGTTTCAATAATGGCTTATTAATCTTGCCTTTGCTTATGATTAGATGTTTGGCACGTAGTTATACTTAATCCGTCTTTCAACCCCTCCCCAAATTATAAATTGTATAATAAAAATAGTATATATTTTTTTATTTTTATAAATCTCATAATTCTTTGTAAGATTAAAATTTGAGATTTTATGAAAATAAAATTTTGAATTCATAGTAATTATTAAGTGTCTTTACGAGAAAGTATATATTTTTTTTTGTTTTTTTTTTCACTTTGAGTGATAAAAGGACATGCTCTCGAATAATCTTTTCTTTAATTACCAAAAAATAGGACACCCAGCAGGAAACGAGTTTGTCATTTGTTAAGTTTATCATTCACATTTTCTTTCACGTTTTTCCAACCCAGTTCTGACAGCCAAATGCTTGGCATTTGGGTATGAACTTTAATATATTTTCTTTTTCGTTTACCGAATCTGAAAATTAAAATGGTATCCAAAAAAAAAAAAAGGGATCTGAAAAATAAAACTAGGCGGAAACCTTCCAGTCAAGCGGGGCTTGAATTCATACAGCCAACAAAATACATTTGGAAGGGGGGGTGGCGGGGGCGGCGGGTCAATAAAACACAACACATTTCTGCTGAGGCGCTGACTTGTTTTGATCCTGGCAACACAAAAACAGTCAAACCCAACCAAATTGGACTGATAGAGAGCGAACCTGGAAGTCCTATGCGCAGCATATCGATCATTCATGCATTCTTCTTCTCTTCTGATACAGTCTTCGTCTTTGTATTAGGCATTGAAATCATCAATGGGGGTGGGTGGCACTGCCAAATCTTGGCTGTTTCTTCACCCACGCTCAGGGAACTTTCATATATTTTGCATTGGAGTCCCTCAATTTCTTCATCTTCAACTGTGCTTCTTCCTAAGTGGTAAAGGTGCACCATTTCGAGACGCAGGGTAACGGCGATGAGAGCCTCACAGGACTAACGTCACATGGAGTGTAATGGGGTTTAATTTTTCTGCCATTATGTACTTTCTGTATTGTTGGTTGCAAACATTTTCTAGAGAAAATGGGATTCGTTAGCTACTAGCCACACTACTGGTTATACTTATACGTGGATACTACTATCACCTATGTACACTACTTATACGTGGATACTACCATCACCTATATACACTTTCCATGTAGTTATCTGTTTCTGGTATTTGGATTCTCTGGGTGTCCTTTTTTTTAATTTTTTATTGTAGGGCAGATAGGAGCAGATGGAGTTTGGTGCCACAACTGCACTATGTAGTACTTTTATCGGAGAATCCATCACGCTGAGCCTGTGGACATGTTGACAAAGTGGGTCTATCTAAGATTTTTTTTTTTTTTCTCCCATGATTGGGTGGCATTGAGTAACAAAAGGGACCAAAGACCCACATTTGGTGAGATTGAACAGATCAATATATGTGAATAATTATATATGTCTATCAATGGATGTATGTATGTTTATAGTACGTAAACAAAATGCATATCTATTAATCCAAAGTATCTAAAGAAAATTAATTTAAGCAACGTACAAGTTGTCTTCCTGTCTTGACATCTGTTGACATAGCAATCATGAATCTTGGGGCTACAACAAACATGAGAAGCTTAACAATTAGTTTATATTTTGATTACCCTACTAAAAGAGGGAAAAGCAGTCTTAATTTCTCGGTCTGAAATAACTTTTCATCTCCCTTCTTGTATGTTATAGTACAGTTTAATTTATGCAAGCAGCTCCTCAATCAAGTCACCTAAAAGTAGCCTCTCTATATCAGTCACTGCTTCCTCAGCTTCTTCCACAGAAAACACATTGTTCCAGCCCACATCCCATACTCCACTCACCACTCTCTTGCAGCCTATATCTTTCTCCAATATTGCAAACAAACTAGCACTGCAAAGGTTGTTCTTGGTAGGTGTACTGTAACTACTAAGTGTCTCAATGCCATCACAGATTTCGCCTGCCAACTGATCCGAAGAAGCAAAAATTCTCAAGTTTTCCTCCTTGTTAGTTGGAAGTGAGGGATGTCTTATGGGCGAGTCCGTTGCAGTTCTACATTCAATGAATTCATTGACGTAATTTAGGTAGAGTTTGATATTGTCTGGCTCAAAATCGCAGATGCCAGATGCTGCTAAGGTCTTAAGACTGTTGACATGGATAGACTCGTCTGCCAGAGTGAGAAATAGTAGACTGCTCAAAAGGAAAGCTTTCAAACTGCTTTCAGTTTTGAAGCTTGCGTTGTCGGTTCTGATATTGTGATTAGTTTGATCGCCAGCATCTTTCAAAGATATACGAGTAGCATCCTTTTCATATTGGGAGTTTAGCAATGCGACATTGTTGTCACTGCGATGCTCTGCAAGGAGTGGGAAAAAAAGTATTAGAACTCAGGCAGATAAAACTGCAAAATCATGTCTTCATGCAACAGCGTTTCTTCACCAACGTAAAAATTGTCTACTGTTATTTTTTGCCAGCCAACATTCTATGCTATCCTTTAATGGTAATACCACTGTTTTCTAGAGAAAATGGCCGCACAGTTTTTCTTTGTAATTATTTAAAGGGTTGAAACAAATTTGCAAACTTTCCATCTTTAAAATAATTTCAAAGAATATGCATTTGCTATAATCATCCGAACCACAATTCTCCTCTTAGTTTCTCTCACATCTTCTCGTTTCTTTTCCTTTCGCAAGTTTTTGTCACAGATGATACGGGGACATTGAAAGAAAAAAATGCATAAATCCTATATCAAACACAAATGAGATTAACTGAACGTGCGTTTATATTTAGTGATGCTTTGAAGCATGAACCGTGCATGTTAATCTATTCACATCGGCAGCAATTGCCAGAGTTAACGGAATTCTAAAAATGCATTTACCTTTGCTTTGGATTTTGGAGACATCAACTTCATTCTCCCCAGTTAGATGGTCTACAAACATGCTCTCGGTTCCATCTGGGCTAGAATTATCATTGAATATGACATTGACATGATTCCTCGTATCATCTTCTTTGCCGCCTGAATTCTGAGTCTGCATAAAAGTTAAAGAGAAAAACTTAATGTCCACAAATCATAAATTATTATGTGCTGATTTTGCTTCTTCTGTTTTAATGATCCTAGATTATCTCTGAAGAGATATAGAGAAATCAGCCATATAAAGCTTTAACAACAAAGAATTTGAGAGAATTAGGAGGAAGGCTCACGGCCACTTCTGCTGATCTAAGCTCATCTACCAACTTTTCGTTTCTCTCCTGATCTTTACAATTATTACTTCCAGACTGTGTTGTGCATCCCAAGATGGTTTCTGGACTTGTTCTTTTCTCCCGTGGAATTCCATTCTTTGTCATCATGGATCCGTTCACGGGCTTTTGCAGCTTGGTAGAGGTCACATTGGCTTGATCTTGAGATCTGGACAAATGTTTACGCCTCACTTTCTGCCTCTGCCCTGGTTTCCTATTATTTTCCATAATATTCTCTATCTTATCCACTTTCTTATGAGTTGTCTTCGATCTACGTTGTTGATGAGGACCGGAAGCTTTCATCTTAAAATTACCCTTCAAGTTTGTCTCAACTTTTTCCTCTTTTGTCCTATCAGCAACTTCTTTCTGGTCCTTATATCCTACTTCCGGGCAAAGCCTTTTCTTCAGACTCACGTCTGCTTCCAATGTTCGGTCTAATCTGTTAGCCATCAGAGCCTCATCTTTCTGGTCTGATAGCTTTACATCTCTGATCTCTTTTGGTTTTACAGCAACCTGTATGTGCTCTTTAGCTCCTTCCTCTTGCGTAAGCCTTTTGTTGCTGCAATTCAAAGACCCTTTCAGGTGCTTTATTGATCCAGAAGCAAGCCTTTCTTTTACTTTCATCTCTCTCAACATTACATCTGTTGTCAAAACTCCCTTCTCACCGAGCGTTCGTGGAAGAGCCTCTTCTGATTTCAAGCAAGAAACATGAAGAGGTTTTATAAGTACAATAGGCCGAGTGGTATCAACCAACCTCTGTTTGGACTTGGAATCAATGGACTGACGAGGATGGGAAGTAAGTTCATCGACAGAACAGCTTTTCAAGAGTCCCTTTAATTGCATTCTTTCGAGCATTTCCTTCAATGTCCTTTCCTCATGCTCAATCTTATGCATCCCCGTTTCAGGCTTCCTTGGCTTTGGCATTTCAGTGTCATAGACCGGCCTTCGCCGACTCAAATATTCGTTGTCATCCAACTGTTTCTGTGAAATTGGCTTCATTGGCATTGCGGGGATACCCTCCAAACCCATTAGTTTGGCAATTAAATTTGGACTCTTTACCCTCTTCCGTGAAGCTGTCTGTGAGATGGAAGAGTCAGGAGATTGGCTTTTGTTGGACTGAACCACTGAGAGTTGGCTTGAGCTCGAGGAAGAAGCATCAGAATTTGAACTCAGTTTTCTGCTACCAAAGTCCATCGTCTCCTTGGTAGTTTTGTTTGGAAGACTTTTCCCAACAAGGCTATCTCTGATTGCTTTCCTAAGCTCCCCAACACAGTCCTGTGAAGACCAATCAGCCGAAAGCTGTGGCTTCTGCAATCCATTCTCGTAAATTTGGTCCCCAGGTCGAACTGAGTTGGTTCTTCCACTTTCCATTTCATCACTTCTTCCTTTGCCTGGCTTCTCCTTCTGCATTTTCTTCGACTGAGCCATATACTTCGATGCTTCTTGCAACTTTCCAAGCATGATTAGAGACTCTTGCAGATCAAGAGCTCCTTTTAGCACATCTTTGGCGATGTCTTTATGCTGGCCATCATAGCTGAGCCCGCCAGACCATGATTCGATCACCCGGTTCAGCTTTCGAGTCCCTTTGGAGACCTCCACGAGATGAAACGATGATGGATTACAACACTCTTCTGCAATCCTTTTGGGAACCATATCCTCTCTTTCAGCCTTACTAGACGACAATGATGTACCAGAGTTCTTTTGTTTTTGGCGGCTTTCAGTCTTTTGCTCCATCTTCTCGGATCCACCTTTGCATTTTCTCATTGTCCCACATTCTACAACTCCCTTCGTATCGCCACATGTGATAAATGATCTGTACATACTCTGTCACACAATCATCCATTGAGAAAATTCAGATATCAAGCATTTTAAACTCCAATTATTCGTATTCTGTGAAAACTCTTACTACTTACATACTTCTGGATTCTCTAATACGAAGCTTTCCAACAATTGCTTGTGACCAAAGACGGCCTCTTCACAGTTGATAATAAATAATTCAGCTGCCGCCTTAATTAATAAATAAATAAAAATTAAAGTTGGACAGATGGATAATTCCAAAATATTAAGTCAAAATTTTCTTTGGATCTCTGTTGTTGAAGATAACCTTACAAGCTCCAATCCTAAGTGAAGGATCTCAACTTCAAAACTGTAACTTTAACGTTTAAAATAGCTATACATCATTGAGTCACGGGAAGCATCACCATTTGCTGAATTTTCAGACACAATAATACCTACAAAAATAATTAAAAAGCAAATTTAACAATCAAATGAGTACCTGAATCTTCTGACCAATCTTTCTCAGCAATCATCAACCAACGGGACTCTCCTTGCACATGCAATCAGAAAGCAAGCCAGAATACTACAAAGCAAGAATGAAACAAAAGGACCTCAGGTGAGAAAATGCATTCTAAACAATCTTCAAGCAACATTGATGGTCGAAGACCAGCTAGCAAAGGCCCAGATCCAGGGGAGTGAATCTAAGCAGTCGGTGCATTGACTTTGTAAGGGTGTCTTTGTGTAGGTGTGTTGCTATCCGCATGCTCACTAGGATTCCTTTTTCCAGACTAACAAAGTTCCAAGATTAGGTGCTCCTTTTCTTGTTTTTTGGTCTATTGTTTAATGGGGTGGAATTTTCTAAGACAATGAGATCATTGAGGCATCATTAAGGTCTTGCAATTTGGTATCTTGTCATACGCGTACTGTTGCAGACAATCTGTTTAAAAATACGAGGAGTAGGAGGGAAGGTAAACACCTCATGATTGGAGTGAGTGGTTCTGTGAACCCCACGGAACATGGGATCGTGGAGGAATATACAACTAGTCATGAAGTTTCAACCTTTCAATTTAAAGTTTTGTTTACTGTTCTACCTTATCTCTCTTATTTTATTATAGTCATGCTACGACCGCATTTGGAATACGATAATTTTAAGAGAAAAGCGCCACATGCCAAATGGGGCAGATGGGAGACGCTGTCGTGGAATCTTGCAAACCATGATTCAAGTCTGTTGACAAATGACATTCACCTTATATATTTGCTCAATTTGGGGTGATACCAAAAGGGGCAAGATTCGAAGTACTTGTTATATATTTATTTTAAAAGTATAATAAATTTATTATTTTGAATTATATATTTTTTATTTCAATTAAATCTCACTTAAAATTTTTATTTCTTATACCAAATTAATTTAACTTACTTTTTAAATAAAATAAATTAAAAATCTTAGAAATTCAAAAGTAAGATAAAGATGAAAAGATGTATGTTCTTTTCATTTTTGTTTTTGGAACGTCTTTTCTTTCAATCTTTTACAATTGAAATTTGAAATAATCTATTATTTGATGGAACTTCTAGCTGTTGGAGATGACTTTAAAAGCTAGGCAAGCTGTAGGCAACATAATTCACCATTGCTTGGTACTTCCCCCTGATTTTCCGCACAAAATGTAAAAATTGGCACTCAAACTTCAAAATACTGAACTCCCATTCTTGTAGGCCTGTTAGAGGGACCTTGGATAGGAGGCAAAAGTTTTGAACTTCCACGTTCTACTGACTCCATGTCATAACATTAATTGTTTTCCCAAAACAAAATTTAAACGTGGAAGGGTCCTTGTCTAGTTTTTAACTAGACCGACTAGATTTCACATAACAAGTATTAAAATGGGAAAAAAAAAAAAAAGAATGATTCGTCCTATTTGACTTGAAGAATTAAATTTCAACATTTCTGAGAACCCAATAGGCCCCAGACCAGACATAGGTACTCTCCATACATATACAGCAAAAAAGACCTGACAATTGCCGGCGAAATCCCATTTATGCCAGCTGTTGTTTTTTTTATCTCCATCCTTTCTTGTCTGCCTCGACGAGGATTATTATTCACCAAAACTTGCCAAGTTACCTAAATGACAGTAAGTAATTAAATACAGTCACAGGATTCTTGCAGTATGCAGATGAGTCGTCTCCACTGAATTAGCACTTTTGATGCGTATCATAAATTCCATTAACTTCACGCCACTTCTCTCTGTTTTTCCTTTTGGTTGTGGTGGGGGTGGCTTCCCTTACCCTTGGCATAGAGTCATAGGCAAACGGTACACAGGCTGTGGCTTAGTTTGAATTTTAAACACTCGAGGCTGACATAACAAACGACTGAAAGATTGCCCATTATTATCATGCCATAGCTCACAATAACCCATACGTCTTGTCGAAAAAATGCGGTGCCCCAAGAGGAAAAAAAGGAAGTAGGTATGTAATTAAAATATGATTTACAGAACACGTACGAATTGACCTGGTAAATTGCTTTACTTTTAGAGATAATTACAATGATATCTTCGAGGTCTGTCGCTATAAAATATTTTCGTCTACTAAGAATAAGATTGGATTTTAAAAACTTCCCGAGATTCATTTTGTATCCATAGCTGAATCCTTATGACGAACAATGCTAATTTTTTCATCTACTCGTAGTTTAAGATATTGATTCGCCTTTATTATTAAAATTTTTTAATGCACTCATTTATAAATTTTATTTATTTAAAATAAATATTATCTTAAACATTCAAAACAGGATCAATAAAAAGAGAAACACACACTAAATTACCACCTAATCACCACCGAACTCTGATATCAATTTAATTATTAGCTGAGTACTTAAGAGCCTTTCGCATTTTTTGACGTCCGTTGTCATTCAACTAGTGTAGTTCCACGGAAGATAAAGATAATTATATATAAAAGATAAAATTGAAGTCTTCACCCGTAATTCTTAATACTTGCCACATAAATCCATTTCCTGGTTTTTTTTTTTTCATATAATTGTACCTGTATATTAATCTTTCTAAAAACGTCATAGGTGAAGACCACAAAATAAAACAAAAGAAATGAGAAAAGTATCAGCCATGCGAATATTAAGATTCCACCTTAAGATCTTCCTCAAACACAATTTTATCCTGATATGATATGTAGACTTTAGTCCGTGATACATGCATGGATTACAGGATCAAAAATGCAAAAGCATAAACACACACCAAAATAAATTTAAACAAACAAAGGTATTGCTTTTGCTTGGAGTTCGAAAAAATAATGAATTGTGACTCTTTCAACTTGTGCAGCTGAATATATTGCTGTAATTGCTCGTGTCTGTCATGGTACATGACTAAGAAAATTGTTGAAAATGATGAATATGCCTGGAGAAGAAACTACTGAAATATTTGTTAATAACAAACCAGCCATAGCTTTGGGAAAGAAAATTGTTGGGAAAAGCTGAATATGATGAATATTGTTTTTTTTTTTTTAATTTTGTGTCGGAGATATTGCTTTTACTTGGAGTACGAAAAAGCAATCAATTATGACTCTTTCATTTTGTGAGGCTAAATATATTGCTACAGCTGCTTATGTCTATCATGGTACATTATTAAGAAAATTGTTAAAGACGATGACTATGTCTTAAGAAGAAGTTTACTTGATAACAAATTAGCCATAGGTTTGAGAAAAAAAAAAAAAGTCTAAGAGCAAACACATAAATACAAGATATCTTTTTATATTAGAGACAACGTTAGCAAGCAAGCACATGGACACAAGATATTGTTAGGATCTAATGAACATACACACAATACACACACGGGAATACAAAAATTTAACGTGGTTTGGCAATTTGCTTACATCCACGGGAGGAATGAATCTTTATATTCAGAAGTTGTAACCTCTACAAGTTTTCTTACACAGGATCACACTACACCACCATTCTCTCTCTCTTATTTTTATTTTTGTTACATAACTTGCAGGTATTTATATTACAAGAGGAGGAGACAAATGGCCTGCAAAGTCTTTGGACGGTTGTGTGAACGGTATGTTGCGGCGGCTACATCAGCTTCATACTGCAAAAGTCTTTGGACGGTTGTGTGAACGGTAGGTTGCGGCGGCTACATCAGGTTCACACTGCAAAAGTCTTTGGACGGTTGTGTGAACGGTAGGTTGTGGCGGTTCCATCAGGTTCACACTGCAAAAGTCTTTGGACGGTTGTGTGAACGGTATATTAACGAATCTGAAGAATTGGAGTCAATTTTCACAAATCTCCACCTTGACGATGATTCTTCATCCACACATGATCACCGTTCCTCCAATATGCCCGAAAGGCGTCAAGCACCCGAAGGTGCACAATTCCGAGAAATGTTGACCAAGTCCAAACAATGTTGGAACTTGATTCCTGAAACAATCTTTGTGAGCATATCTGCAGGATTATCTTCTGTACCAATCTTCTGTAGCAGAATATCTCCTTCATTTATAATTTCTCGAATAAAATGAAACCGGACATCGATATGCTTTGTGCGGGAGTGATGAACTTGGTTCTTTGCTAAGCAAATGACACTCTGACTATCACAGTGGACTTCAACGTGCTCATGAATAAGTCTCAAGTCTTCAATCAACCCATGAAGCCAAATTGCTTCTTTGAAAGCCTCCGTGATCGCCATATACTCTGCCTCTGTAGTAGACAAAGTAACAGTTGACTGAAGCGTTGATCTCCAGCTTACTGGTCCTCCTGACATAGTAAACATATAACCTGTAGTTGATCGACGCTTGTCGAGATCACCGGCATAATCAGAATCGACGTACCCGACTAGACGATTAATCATCGTCTTATATTTCTGAAATTTCAGGCCAATATCCACAGTACCTTGAATATACCGTAGAATCCACTTAACTGCTTGCCAGTGTCCTTTACTGGGATTGTGCATATATCGACTTACCATGCTGACAGCTTGTGAAATATCAGGTTGTGTACACACCATTGCATACATCGGGGCTCCAACAGCATTAGCATATGGAATATTATCCATCTGTCTTCGATCATCATCTGTATTTGGAGACATTAATGCACTTAGTTTGAAATGTGAGGCCAATGGAGTACTAACGGGTTTAGTCTTGCCATCTACGCCAAACCGCTGGAGTACTTTCTTCAGATACTGAGTCTGAGTTAACCAGACTGTGCCCCTTTCTCTGTCACGCTTGATCTCCATACCAAGAATCTTCTTGGCTTCTCCAAGATCCTTCATCTCGAACTCTGAGCTCAATTGAGCCTTCAGCCTGTCGATCTCCACCTTGCTCCTAGATGCAATTAACATATCATCAACATATAGGAGCAAATATACAAACGTACCATCTTGGAGTTTCTTCAGATAAACACAATGATCAAACTGACTGCGTGTGTACTTTTGCTTCTGGATAAAGCTATCAAACCGTTTGTACCACTGTCTAGGTGACTGCTTCAAGCCATACAGTGACTTGCTTAGCTTGCAAGCCCAATTCTCCTTCCCGATGACTTTGAAACCTTCAGGTTGGGACATATAGATTTCTTCTTCCAAGTTGCCATGCAAGAATGCTGTCTTCACATCAAGTTGAGCTAACTCCAAGTCAAATTGAGCTACTAGAGCCAACAGGATCCGAATAGACGAATGTTTGACCACTGGCGAGAACACTTCATTATAGTCTATTCCTTCCTTCTGAGCATAGCCTTTTGCTACTAGTCTGGCTTTATATCTGGTGCTTCCTTTTTCAGAGGTACACTCCTTCTTAGCATAAACCCATTTGCATCCAATAGCTTTCTTTCCATGTGGAAGTGGTACTAATTTCCACGTCTGATTCTGGTGAAGTGACTGCATCTCATCATCCATAGCCAACTTCCATTTATCACTCTTCATACTCTGAATAGCTTCTTTGAAGGTGTTAGGAATATCATCCTCTGTCACTGGCAGCGCATATGCCACCATGTCAGTATATTTAGCAGGTTTCCGGATCACCCTCCTTTGCCTATGAGTGGCAATGGACTCTGATTGTTGGTTTAGTGCTGGTGATGGAACCTCCACCTCAACTGAGGTATTCTCCTGGTCATCAAGATACTCCTTTGGCTCCTTTGGAGTTTCAAACTCCACATGTTGGAAAGAGTTTTGATTCTCTTTCTCCATTTTTATGGTAGTCCTTTGCAGCATCACAGATTCATCAAAGATTACGTCTCGACTTAGGACAATCTTCTTTGACTCAGGATTCCAAAGTCTGAATCCCTTAACTCCTTTACTAAAGCCTAAGAAGATAGCTTTCTTGGCTCTAGGATCCAGTTTGGATTCTGTAACATGGAAATACGCAGGACATCCAAATATATGTATCCGATCATAATCTGAAACAGGTTGTCCAGACCATACCTCTTTGGGACATTTCCCATCAAGTGCAGAAGTAGGTAACCGGTTGACAATATGAGAAGCATACATCAAAGCCTCTGCCCAGAATGTCTTGTTCAGGCCAGATTGAGAAAGCATACATCGCATTTTCTCCACCAGAGTACGGTTCATCCTTTCTGCTACACCGTTTTGTTGTGGGGTTCCAGGAACTGTAAAATGTCTGATTATCCCTTCTTCATGACAGATTTGCTTGAAGGGATCTGATTTGTACTCTCCACCATTATCTGAGCGAAGTCTCTTGATCTTCCTGTCGGTCTGGGTTTCAATCATCTTCTTCCACCGAAGAAATATGTCTAGAACTTCATCCTTGTGTTTCATCATATACACCCAAACATAACGTGAGAAATCATCAATAAAGGTAACAAAATAATTTTTACCTCCCAAAGATGAATTCTTTGACGGTCCCCATACATCAGTGTGAACATAATCCAATATTCCTTTGGTAGAATGAATGGCGGTGCCGAACTTGACTCGTGTCTGTTTTCCCAAGACACAGTGCTCACAGAAGTCAAGTTTTCCACTTTTGGCTCCCTTCAGTAGGCCTTGTTTCACCAAATTCTGCAAGGCCTTCTTTCCGACATATCTCAAGCGCATGTGCCAGAGTTGGGAAGAATCAGGTGCTTCGTTGTCAGAAGTTTTGGCAACAGCTGCTCTTCCTGTAACTGTATGTCCATCTAGGAAATATAGGTTTCCCTGTCGAGTACTTTTCATTGCCAAGAATGCACCTCGTACAACTTTCAAGGCTCTACCTTCTATGGTCACCTTGTATCCGCTGTTGTCTAAGACCCCCAGTGAAATGAGGTTCTTCTTTAAATTTGGAACATATCTGACATCTGTTAGTCGTCTGGTTGTACCGTCATGCATCTTTAGGCGGATAGTGCCTACTCCTTTTGTCTGGCATGTGTTGTTGTTACCCATCATCACGACTCCTCCATCAAGCTCTTGAAAGCTTGTGAACCAGTTCCTGTTTGGACACATATGATAAGAATAGCCAGAATCAAGAATCCATTTGTCTACCTGGATATCTGTAGGTGAAACTGAGAAAGCTGAATCTTCTTTATTGTCAGCTTCCTTTGCAACATTTGCAGCAGATTTATCCCTGTTTGGACAGTCATTCTTCTAGTGCCCTTTCTGGTGACAGTAGGCACATTCATCTTTTGTCAGGCTTCTTCTTGATTCTCCTCTGGTTTTTGAGCGAGATTTATTTCGCCCACTAGATCTGCCATATCTCCTTTTGTCTTCTCTTCCTCGGGTCACAGTCAATGCTTCTGGTGTCAACTCTCTGGAGTCCTTCTGATCCTTCTTCCGATACTCATTATTCACCAAAGCATTAGAAACATCTATGAATTTAACCTCATCCTTTCCATACAGCAGGGTAGTGGTTAAATGATCATAACTTTCAGGAAGAGAATTTAATAATAACAATGTTTTATCCTCATCAATAATATCAACATCTAAATTTTGCAGATCAGCCAAAATTTTGTTGAAATTATTGAGATGCTCAATCATAGGCATACCTCTCTTATACTGGAATCGAAAGAGTTTTTTCTTCAGGTAGAGCCGATTCTCTACACTCTTCGTCATGTATTTATCTTCCAGCTTCTTCCAGAGGCTTGAGGCCATCATTTCTTTCATGACAAAATACTTCTGATCTTTGGCAAGACACAATCGGATAGTGCCACAGGCTTGACGGTTCACATAGCTCCAATCTTCATCAGAAATATTCACTGGTTTGGGCCCCAGTGCAATATTTGATCCTTCGCGGAACAACAGATCCAGGACTTCGCATTGCCACATGCCGAAGTTGTTTGTACCATCAAATTTCTCAATATCAAATTTTGCATTTGACATTGAGCTTCTTTGCCACGAACTGGTGGTAGACGTCGAAGGTTGCGTGTCAGCTCCTTTTGGATCAGCCATCCTTGACAACGGCGTGTAGAGTCTGACAGCTGCAATAACTGCTGGGAGTACAGCGGTCTGATGGCGTGGGGAAGGTCCAGGCAAGTCAAGGCTGCTGCGCGGAAGACCGGCGGTGTCTGAGCTGCTTCGTGCAACCTTGGGGCAGTGACCTGGTTTGCAGCAGCGAGAACTTGTGGCTGATCGGTGATGATATGGTGCACGATGGTCAGACGGAATGTGCTGGCACAACAACACACGACGACCCTGAAACGGACGGATCTGGTACGTATGTTTCTAACTTGGCTCTGATACCAATTTGTTAGGATCTAATGAACATACACACAATACACACACGAGAACACAAAAATTTAACGTGGTTCGGCAATTTGCCTACATCCACGGGAGGAACGAATCTTTATATTCAGAGGTTGTAACCTTTATAAGTTTTCTTACACAGGATCACACTATACCACCCTTCTCTCTCTCTTATTTTTATTTTTGTTACATAACTTGCAGGTATTTATACTACAAGAGGAGGAGACAAATGGCCTGCAAAGTCTTTGGACGGTTGTGTGAACGGTAGGTTGTGGCGGCTACATCAGCTTCATACTGCAAAAGTCTTTGGACGGTTGTGTGAACGGTAGGTTGCGGCGGCTACATCAGGTTCACACTGCAAAAGTCTTTGGACGGTTGTGTGAACGGTAGGTTGTGGCGGCTCCATCAGGTTCACACTGCAAAAATCTTTGAACGGTTGTGTGAACGGTATATTAACGAATCTGAAGAATCGGAGTCAATTTTCACAGATATATCTTTATATGTTATGTTAGCAAGAAGGAAATCCAACTCAAGTGTGTAAAATCTCAAGATTAAGTTGCAGATATATTTACAAAGATATTGAAGTTTGAAGATTTTTTAAGATTGAGAGGCATATTTGGAATGACCATAATTCATGTTTTAAGGAGCACTGTTGAAGAATAAACAGGAATTTAACGTTTTAGTTTTGTGTGAAGTCGTGATTAGGTTTTAGTAAAGTCACCTACTTAAGTTTTATAAATGAATTGTTTAATGTGATTAGGTTTAGTTTTTTTTTTAAGTATTTTAAGAATCTTTTTTTAGTTTTTTTATAGTTAAAATTATTTATGATGAAATTTGTATATATATATAATTGTAAGTTTCTATAAATGAGAAGAAGAAAAAAAAATAGAATTATTTCTTAAAATCGTATCATATCTCTCTCTTCAATAAATAAAAGGCAAAAATCTTTTATAAAAATTGTCACAAAAGAACAAAAAAGAAAAGGTAACATATCTATTAGCAAAATAATTCAGAAGTAAGATGAAGCAAGTAAAATTTTCTTGTATATAAAAATTATTTCAAGGCACTTCACACTTTATAGACAAGATGAAGATATGATTCGTACGTCCCTTCAAGAGTTTTTTTTTTTTTTAATTTTTATAATTTTTATTTTATATATATTGTTCTATTAATTGATGCAGGGTACTTTAGTCTTTTCAAAACCAACTATAAAAATCACATTTCTGTAAGTAGTAATTATGATTGACTTGTATTTGTAAGATATAGTTAAAAATTATTTTGACCCTAAAAATGATTCTAATGAATTAGAGGTTGATGAAAATCACTAATATAAATTTTTAATCCCAATTACCCTTCAAGACAATATGCTAATGATTTTAGCATTAATGGGAGATTTGTTTTTTTTTTGAAAAATTTCAATATTTTGATTTTTTATGACATGTAACGTTCGTTTTAATTTATTTAATTATTTATTTTTGGGTACAGACGACTTTTTTTTGTTTTTGTTTTTAGCCACTGTAAGCCACAAAAGTAGTCGCGTCGCTTTAACCAAAAAGAAAGAGTGCCAGCAAAAGAGAAGGGGGGGGCAAAAGCGTAAAATTAGACTTTCAAAGGAGATGGCGAAGTTCAAGTTGACCCTTGACAACGCAAGGAAAACGAATGTCCAAGTGTAAAATTATAGAAGTCGTTTGACTTTATTGTAATTTCGCAAGAGGAGCAGTCATCGGAAGAAAAAGACGAATATCTCCCTAGGGTTCATAATTATCTAGCAATCGCGAGATCGTGGACCAGACAGGGCCGGGAATTATAGGCCGAAATAGATGGGTTCGAGAGACAAGGAACACTCGACGTCGCATCAGCAGCCACTCCTGAGCAGCCTTGTTGTGCGGCCATCCGTCAGCGACGGCGGGGATGGAGGCGGCGGCGGCAGCGGCGGGGGAGGAGGAGCTGGAGGCCGCGCAGGTGGCAGCGACTACGAACCTGGGGAAGTGCGTCGCGAGCCTCCGCCGTATTCTCGCTCCGATCGTTATGCGGACGATCCTGGTTCGTTCTCCGCTTCCTCTATCTCTGTGTTTTGGATCTGTTTTAAATGTATGGAGTTTCGGGTTATTTTTCCTTCCTTTTTTCTTCTCAGCTTCATTTCAGTGTTCAATTGAAAATTTGAGCAGAATTGAGAAACTGAATCCGTAGTGGTAATTTGTGTTGCATACGTCTTTGTGTGGATTTGGAGGACGGTTGGTTGTTTGCCTTGGTGCTGCTGAAGCTATTGGTTTCCGAGTTTTTGAAGTCGTATGATCAATATTTTGGTTGAATGTTCTGTTAATTGATTTAGGCAGTGGATCGGTTTGGAAAAGCAATGTGTTATATTGCTGTGTGGGCTGTTCTGATGTTCAAATTCATAATTGGGAACTGTTGATGAGACTTATAGTCTCTGTTCATGCTTCTCTTTTCCTTTTCATGAATTTAGATTACAAAAACATGGAAAAGATCCCCATCCTGTAGTGCACAACAATATCCTTGTGAATTGAGGAGAAAATTTTGAAGAATATGAAAGCTGTGAATCCAATGCCTGTATGAAAGAGAGGTTTCAAAAAAAAAAAAAAAAAAGCTTTGAGTTTTCTTCCTTCCTGTGATATGTCCAGCTGTTTCTGAAGTTTGCATGGTTGATTGTTTGTTCTAGGGGTATGTTTATCTAAGGATGCCCTTTTACGTCTTAATTAATTCATGAACTCAGTTTTGGAAGATAATTATGCCGTACTTCTTCTAGAGTCTACTCTAGAATGACTTCTATCACACGAATAATGGGAATGTCCTTGCAAGTCTCTATTCATTTACCTGTCAGTTTTTACTACCAATGTTTCTAGTCTTATGCCAAAAGAAATGCAGACCAAACATTTTTATGGGATGAGTGTTGAAGTGATTGGTGGAATGAATTTTGAAATTAGGCTGAGTAGCTTGAGGATAAATGATGCTGGAAAATGAAGTTTGTTTATTGATGATTTTCTGTTTATCCATCTTCGTGGATTAAGTTTATTGATGCCATTTAGTAGCCTCTGATTTGCGTGTTTTGATAGTGTCCTATGAGTCTATGCTTATGGTAAAACAAATCCTTTTTATGGCCTTTTTGCATTTTATGTTTGTTGTTTGCATGCCAAGCTTGTGGATCTAGTGCCACTTATGAGTGTGGAATTGCAAATAAATTTTGCTGTCATGTGTTACAGCTTTGACTGTTGCCTACAAGAACTTGGGTCATGAGGAAGGCATGATGGTGTGAATGCAGTATTGGATCATGATCCGAGGGAATTTGTTTTTTGCTCATGTTGAGGTCAATGTGTTTGTGGGAAATGCAAAATATTGATTGAGTTGTGTAAAAATTGTCGGGATGTGTTTATCTCATTTTGCTGCAAAGCCATTGTTAATTACCTGGTCAGAATTGTATGGGAATGCGTTACATGTATATTGGGTGGAATGGTGTGGCAAAATTGGACTTGGCATCAGCTCTGGTCGTATCTGGGGTCATTTAAAGTGCTTTTGATACTTTATGAGGAATGTTTCTTAAGTTTAATGGGATGCTATGAGCAGGGTTTAGTTATGTAAATTATGAAGTGCAGTTATCAATTTGGTATCTTCATTGGAATCAATAGTGTGGCTGGTCTGTTCCGGGGTTGGCAGGCGTGGGTAATAGCTTCAGACTCTAGACATATGGAGTGTAGTTATGGGCATTTGCTAATGGATATTGGTTCTGCTTCATCTGATTTTCCTTGATTTTTTTTTAATTTAATGGGAACGCACATTATTGGACTTCCTGGTAACCCAGGAATTTTGGATTGGTGGACTGGAACAATATATGTGGGATTCAAGTGGTTTCATCAGAGTCTACGTGCTTCTAAATTGCTGTTGTTATTTGGTTAACCAACTTCGGTTTGATTGACTGGTACAAGTGTGGGTATTATCGAATGCCACCTTCTAGAGTTGCTTCATTGGTTTGAGTGCATTCGTCGGAGACTTCTATTTCTATGTGTATCTTTGTAGCTTCTGTTGCATTTCCTAGGTGTTGCTATTGATTTTGTTCAATGGATGGTGTAGTTGGTGTGGGAAGTTGCCACATGTCTCTTAACTCTTCTGGATGATTGTTTCTTGTGGGTGCTCCCACTCCTTTAATTGGGCTTCGAGATATGAAAGAATGGAGATGAGGTAATACTTTTTGGGATCTGGTATGTGATAATGGGTTCAACACTCATTTCTGGTTTGAGTTATTGTGGGGTGTTGATCACAAAATTTATAGTAATATTTTCATTTGGGACTCCTAATTGTTCCTTTTTCAAATTTCCTCGTATGGTTTCTGAAAAGTTAGCAGGCAAACTGGTAGCTTGTCAATCAAATTACTTGGCTTGGGCTCTCTATTGTGGGTTTGTTCTACTTGTGCTTTGGGTTACTGGTAGCATGTTGCATTGCTCCAGGTGGATCCGATTTTTCACTGAAGTTCTTGGAACAGTCTTGTGTTTTAGTTATGCTATTCTCTGACGGGCAGTGCCATTATGGCTTCTCCAGGTCCATGGGTTGGTAGTTTTCAGTATAGAAGCATTTTTTGAACAATTAGTGGTTTGGTTAATAGGCAGACATGACACAATTTAGTAACCATAGGCCTGTGCTATTCTCATAGATACGGTGAATTCAAATAACCTTAACTCTGGTTGTGCGGTGTTCACTTCGATTAAATTGTTTTGTGGCTATAAGGGTGTGAGGTATAGCAAGCAGGCTGTTATGAAGCAAACTTTTACTCTCCTATACATTAGTCTTCTCTTTGCACCACCTCTTACAGGGAGATGCATCAAGCAATGGTTATTGTCCCTGCAGTTTTGTTCAAATGGTCATTTAATAGTTGTTGGCTCAGAAGAAATGCGTCTTAATGCTACATTTTTCTAGCAAGTTTTCTGCCTGGTTATGGGCCAAGCTCATCATTGGATTTCACTGGTTTTGCTCCAGGGTATAGGGTTCATGCAGGTTCAGGTTCTCCTTTACGTCGTAGGGATTCAGATAACCGGTACAGTTCTCATTTTGATCATTCAGGCAGTCTGCCTCGAGGTCGTGAGCTTAGTGGCAGGAAGGATACTGGTAGATTTTGGGATGTTTCACCTCCTTATGCTCGAGGAAGAGGTGGTGGCAAACCACTGGGCAGAAGTTTTGATGGGCCTGGATTTGGTCCAGGTCCATTTAGAGAAGGCACAAGTCGGAATAATCCTAATGTACGCCCTAGGGAGGGAGACTGGATCTGCTCTGATCCTTTGTAAGTCCATGGTTTCTTTCCCTATGTTGGAACTTCTTGCACACTAAAATGATGAAAGGAAAAAAAAAAAAAAAACTGGAAAAGAAAAGGACAAAAGGAAATTCTGAATGCCTCCCTCATGTACAATCATTCGACACTTATTACAAAAATTTGTTTGGTTAGGTATTGGCGTGGAGAACAGCATGGTTCTATTTGGAGAAATTTAACAATTTTCTTTTTCCCTGATTCTGTGCTGCTTCGTATTTAGTGCCAAATCGCCTACAAGCTATGGTCAAAGGAGAACAGCATGATCAGAATATGTTTCTAATTGTTAAAAACACTAAACCAGTTTTCTTTTTCCTATAAGATTTTTTTTTCTTTCCTTCTTTCTATATTACATTGTTAGCTGTTTTTGAAGCATACAGCCTAATAAGGAGCTGGTTATTGATCATAATGACTGTAGCAGATTTATGAATTTTAGAACTGGAATTTTATCATATTAACACCTTATCAAGAGAACCTGTTCTTTCAGATGTTCTTGAATCCAAGATTTTACTTTTCTAAAACTCAACATTGAATTTAAAGATGTTGATGTCCTGGTCTTTTCTTTGTTCATTTGGGTTTTAGTCTAGTTTTTGTTATGTGCCTTGTGCTTGCCTTAGACAAAAGCATCTAGCAGTACATTTTTGTTCATGTCTTACTTTATCATGTGTCAGGTGTGCCAACCTGAACTTTGCGAGGAGAGAATACTGCAACAACTGCAAAAGGCCTCGCTATGGACCTGGAGGAAGTCCTCGGAGGGGCTATCCTGGTCCTCCACCTCCACCTGCCCCTCCTAGGCGTTTCCCTGGTCCTCCATTGGTTCTTTCTCCTGGCAGGAGCATGAACGGTTATAGATCTCCTCCTCGTGGTTGGGCCAGAGATGTCCCTAGAGATTTTGGGCCTGGTGGTGGCCCACCTCTTAGGCATGGAGCCAGGTTTTCTGATCAGGACATGCGGAGAGACCGATCTGATTATCTAGATGGTGACTACCAAGGGAGGAACAAGTTTGATAGGCCATTGCCCATAGACTGGAATCATAGAGACCGTGAAAGGGGCAGCTTTTTCAATGAAAGGAAAGGGTTTGAGAGGCGGCTGCCTTCTCCACCACTTCCCATGCCTCTTCCTCCCCAACGGGGTCGATGGGGTCGTGAAATGAGGGAGAGGAGCAGATCGCCCATTAGGGGTCCCCCACCACCAAGAGACTATCGACGGGAGTTGTACATGGAACGAGGACGAGATGATCGTCGAGGTGTTGGGAGAGACAGAATTGGAGATTTTTATTGACATAGGTGGGGGAATGGAAAACGCAATGGCATTTTCAGTATATCAAGTGGATGTCCTTGTGTAGGGTGCACACCCGAGGACGTAAAAATCTGTTGTGTTGGTTACAGTTTCTTAAACTAATATGGCAATTTTGAGACTGCAAAGAGTTGGGAGCTCTTTGTCTGGACCGCATAAACTTTGTTTTTCAAATCTCAAAGATTGCCGTTGTTCTGAGTTCTGACCCTGTGCACGGGGCTATCGGCTCGTTAATGGTGCAATGTTATAATTTACTGCGGTTTCGTCGCCTGGACAGCACTTTTTCTGGTTATGAGTATAGCAGTGACCTATTTTTTTGACGATTGGTGTTTCTGCCTTGGCTGTCAGCAGTAGGAGATGGCTTACCAGGGCACGAAGGATGCTATGCATGCCAGAAATCTGAAGCTTAACATCTTTCTTTTTGGCCGTCTAATATAACTTTTAAGTTTTCCTGTCTGAATTTGAATTTATTTTTATCTTTACCAGGTGAAAATTCGGTACACGATTCTAACTTTCATTTGTCAACCCACGGAGACTTCATTGAAATTTACGAACATAGACGCTGTCTTTATTTGTTTTTGAAAAGTTTGTCCTTTTCCATACTTTTACAGCTGCTGTCCTAGCTCCACACCTCATGCGGTAGAATACACATCAAAATAATCGAGTTCGCTACCCTACGATAAAAATGGTACAAATTATCCGACCAAAAGTTTCTTCCGCACAGGGTTAAAAATAAAAATTCCAGCACGATGATAGTTCCAAATTGCCAGGGATCTGACCGTAATTTTCCTGTTGTCTTTTGGTCCTCCATTTGCACATTTTCCCCAAAAAATTGTTCCAAAGTTTCCGAAGATGACAACTTCATGCACCAAAATAAGACCTTTCAAACACTAAAGCGGGATTTTCAAGAGCAAACCCCAACGAACTGCACGGATTTCAAAATCCCACAACTCAAAAGCCAATAAATAGATACTCAATTAAGCCAAATAATTACATTCTTTGCAATTAGATACAAACTTCACAAGCCTGACAGGCGGCTGCGGCGGCGGCAGTGATGCGATGGCGACCTGAGATTGGGTCGGTGCAAGGGGCGGGGCCGGCGGCAGAGATAAACATTAGAAAGACATCCAGTAGAAGAAATTATCTTACAGTGTCTAGGTAACCTATTTAATTTAATGGCTTCGCACAAAAATGAGTGCGAGTTATTGGATTAATGGATTGGCATAAAATAAAACACAGCATCAGAGTTCAAGAATCAATTCAAATTTTATTTCTTCGAATAAATGTTACATCAACGTTAGTATTACAGTTGTATTTGGATATTAAAGCCGAGATTCCAAATAAATGACAAATCCGAAACCCTATTTATTGTCCCAAGTGCTCTAAGTAGAACCGACCCAAGAGTCGAACCGAAGACCCAAAACACTACCATCTGTCAAAATTCAGCTGGATATCTATGGCGTCGTGCATTAGCGCAAGAATCACCACGCTGCATGACAGGACTAAAGGACGGGTCGAGATTCATGTTTTCTCAAACCATATCCGAATTAACCAAAAAAAAAAGAATAGATCAAGGTGCAATTTGGGAAGTTGAAGCTAACAAATTCACGTGCTTGTTTTCTGTGTTTCGAAGACTACAATTTAATTGCTGCTCACTTGATCGACCCAGAAAATCTCAAGGCAACTTTCAAAGACCGTTGCTTGCAAACCTACTCCGATATCATTTTTTATGTTGACCATAGAGGTCGTCTTAAAGTTCACGGCATCGGACGTTTATCTATACTCCTTCCTTTATTTTAGTTTTATGGATTACCATACATGGTTTGCAAAGTAAAAGATATTAAAAAAAAAAAAAACCCTGGTTTGGATGCTGCGGAAGTAAGGGAACATTCTCATTTGAACCGTTCTCATTGGTGGTCCCGTTCTCATTCTTGGGTGATGATGAATGAGATGACTCCTCCGAGTCGTTAGATGACGACTGAGTTGTGGAACCTGTCCTCAGATTGAACATAATGACGAGCAGAGGGAATAGGACCGTCAGGAAATTGAACAAAATAACGAGCAGGCTGAGGCATGGGGCTTTCATGAAATTGAGAGGAAGATGCACAATTGGAACTCCGCTCAGTAGACGATGCAGTATCAATACGAATGACAAAATCATCAGAACTCGGAGGATCGTCATGCTGGACCCGGAAGGGCACGATTGCCCGCAGATTGTGGAGAGCCATCTGCTCTGACTCCACTGTGCATTACAAGTAACCAGATGTCAAAATTGAAGCAGCCAAGACTACAATTAAACTGATATGGACTGCTTGACTGAAACATAGGCTCAAATCCAGCGGGAGTGGTTGTGGTAAGTCTTCAGTTCCATTAGTGTAGTGTAGTACTGCAAGTGCCTGTCTATTTCCATTAATCTTCTTAACTTCTCTATTTATACAGATCAGAGCCCATCCTTTAAACCCTAAAATCTCAATTCCCTGAATCCTTATCTAGGCAGGAAATTGAATGACAGACACAAATCTTGCAGTACCAACTCTCCAGAAGATAGACCCAAGTATGAGGGCAGTAGCTGAGATGAATAAGCTTGTGGCAAGGTTACAATCAGGACTTCCCCATTAAGTCCATTTCTGCTTCCAAAGGCAAGATTTGAACTGGCCCCATGTAGACTGGCGCAAAAGTTTACCCAATCCTAAGTAACCCCAATTTCAGGATTTCTTAAAGCCCCGATAAGCGAAAGAGAATCAACCAGTTAAAGAAACCCAGAACGATCAACGAGTTAAAAGAAACCCAATTGCATCAAAAAAGAAAAACCCAATTCCATCAAAAAAACCAAACCCATCAAACCATCCTAAAGAAATCTTGCAAAGAAATATACCTAAGTCAATCATTAAGCAAGAAACACAGCGCAACTTGGAGAAAGGATCTCAAGGCACCAATTAAAAAAAAAAAAGAAAAAGGGAATAGACAGTATCTAGCTAGAGATTATAGATTAAAAAATCCCCAATTCAATAACTTTAACTCCCACTTTTTTTCAAAAAATAAAAATAGAAAAAAATCGCTTAATAGCACAAGATACAATATGATTTGACCTCACACTGAATGTTTGATAAATATATTAAATAAAATAAAAATTGCATTCTTAAATAAATTTAACAGTATAGCAATTATCAACTTTTTGACCTTTTGCCAATACTTACCACCCAATTTTAGTAACTGATGATTTCCATGGCAAAGCGTGATTTTAACGCCGACGCGTGCTAGGAGTCGGCTGCAGATATCACCGTTAAACCCCAGTAGTTAGAATCAGTTAGTAGAGTCTTCGTGGTTGAAACTTGAAAGGCAGAGAAAAACAATTATAATAAAAGAAAATTTATAAAGACACATATTTTCGTAAATATATTATACAAATTTAATAAAAAAACATAAAAATTAAAATTATGAATTAAAAAATAATTTTAAAAATTACATAGTATAGTACGATGTGTTCAAAAAGTATTTTCTCTATAATAATGAATACAAATTAAATTACCGATATGTTTTGACGCGGTCCCAGAAGCGCACTTACAATTTGTATGCGAGCAGCACTTGGAAAACTTGAAATAAAAAAGCCAAAAAGGGAAGGCTCCTATGGTATTTAGCACATTAATGGATCAGTAGGTGTTTCATTTACCATTAAAACACCTAATCAGCTCTTTGTTTCTAACGGTATGAAAAGAGGGCTAACCATACAAGTCATTGGCAATGTAATGAACATCTAAGCTATCCTGTACAATTGTGACTTGATCCGGCGGAAGGGGCCGCATGAAGCACGCAATAAGTATTTTAGTCAAGGTGAAAAATAAATAACACCTTGGTCAAATCCAATGAGGTCTGCACCACCCCAAGATGCCTTCAGCGATGTATCGTGGAAACTCAGGGGCATCAAAGCCAGAATATCTTTTCCTTCAAGATTCTTTTCAATACTTTGGTCTGCTATCCAAATTTTGAGGAACAGCTGGAGCTTTTGGAAGACCAGTTGTAGATGTGGTAACCACAATATCGACCATTTGAGATGGCTTGGATGTTGAAGGGAGAACAGATTTTGTAACCCCGTTGCTCAAGGGTCCGTGCAAGTTGCCTGGTGCAGTTCTAGCAGTCATGGTGCCGTTGCTCGTTGGTTCTTTTGGATTCCCCAGTTCGCTTCTGGCTACTGATGAACGTTGGGTCTCTGTTGAAACAAGAAGACGTTTAGTTGACTTAAGTTCAGATTATTATCTAGAAAATTTTGATCTGGCATGCTCATGTTTATAGAAACATTTAATACAGAAAAGACAGAAGCTTGCCTTTTATTTCTCCATATGTGATGAGCCTACTGAGACAATCTCGAAACCTAGTTAGGATGATTCTTTCCTGCTCTGCATAAACCTCATTTACACACTGCCCATCAGGAATTAATGAAGTCGTATTGCAGCCATGAGCTGTTAACCTGTTGGGGAAAGCAGTTGCCATGAACATTGCATCTTGTTCATCGCACATCAATGCCAAAGTTCCAGGAGACATTGGCCTATCTTTTGGCGCATCGACACTTACTGAATTGGAACCATCAGCGCCTACTTTATCAGCTTGGTTAGCACTTGAACAATCATCAGCAATAATTTTCTCTGCATCCGATTCCTTCTGGTTCCGCAACCTTTCTCGAGTTGAAGAGGCAAAGGAGGTTCCTTTCTCATCTTCTAACTGCTTTTCTTGTGCATTTCTTTGATCTGGATGTATCAGACATTTACAAGGAAACCCAGTCAGTCAAAACCTGGCAGCAATTTGTATCTGCTTATATTATGGACAAGCTTTAAATAAAATAAAAAAGAACACACACACACACACCACCATTTTCACATGCACGTAACTGCAGCCTGCCTAAGCAAACTGCATCATCCAAACTCAATTGTGTGATTGGTTGACAAATTGTTAATGTTAACAAAGGGGACCATACCCCTTGAAAGGACTAGTCTGTTGAATTCATACAGTCAGGAGATTCTAATTAAAAATAAGAATAACAAGATTCCAAGAAATCCTTTTCCTCATATGACCAGAATGATTATCATAGACAGCCATACAGACATTAAGGATAGATGGAGTATTACAAAAACATATTGGTCTTGAACATTCTGAACCAGAAACTTGAAACTCTTATGCAGAGCAGCATACCTATGAGCGTCTTGGCAGCAACAACCAGGACTGAGCAAAGCTCTTTCAAATCCTGTGGTTTAATAATGTCTGCTAAGAGAGACCTTCAAAGTTGAAATTAATGTGAGTAATGAGTCAAGAAGCAGAGTAGCAATATTCTCCTGAATGCAATTGTACCTATATGGGAATTTTGAAGGGCCCAAGGTTGAGGTGGCCCTAGCACGAGCAGCGGGATTAGGCAACAAAGAAGAGGGTGGAGGTGGAGAGGGCTTGATATGGCTTGCCTAATAAACAGGGAGATCAAACAATGATTACCACTTCCACAGTTTATGAAGCACACAGGTCCTAATTCAGCGAAACATCACAGACACAGATATCAAGAAGCAATATAATACAAGGAAACTGAATCCTGTCTGTCAACTGAAGAGAAAGCAGATAACAAACTAGATCAGGTGACTTTTAGACATTATGTCTGCAGGAAAAATAAGGGACATCTTAGACACCATGGGGGACTATCATATCTGCTAAGAGAATCTTTACCTGCTGAAAATTTCCAACCCTTTGAAAGGATGGGTCCTTGACTGCTGGCAGGAAGAAAAGCTCATGACCTTTTCTCTTCTTTGATACGGGAGGTGATGCATAACCAAGAGATCCAATAGCTCCAGTTATTGCAGCATTCACAGCCTGTTGCATACATGCCAAGTTATTGGTGTGATCACCATGAAAAAGCGCCTGCCTCTCTTCACTTCCTTCAAAATTTTTGCAATCCATGCATTTGCAATTTTCAGAGCAGAGAATGTTGGCTTGAAAACATTCACAGTACTTTTTGAGGCACCCAGACTTTTTGCAGTGGCACCCCTTGTTGTGCTTACCCAGCATCAACCCATCCCTAGCATCCTCCTGCATGTATTTCAATCCAGTTCATACACTTACCAGAAACACCAGAAAAAGAATATCTCTCAAACAGTGCAATGCAACCTGACTGCTGTATTTTTTCAGCTTCATACCAACGATCAATATGTAAGCATTTCTCATTTATTCTTTTTGCCCGGTGGGTACTTTCTAAGTAAACTAAATTCATATCAGCTAAATGAGGCCCACATTGAAATGTGTACCATAGACTGATTGTTTCAGTGAAACTACCACCTATGATTGGGAATTATCGAAAGTTGTACTTTTAGAAAGAATTGTTTTCTCCAGTGCAGTCACAACAGAAATTGTGCTCCATAGCAAAGAAGGTGAGAACAAAGAGAATATCAACTTTTGGTTAATTAAGATGCATTAGATCCCAAGCAGCAAAATGCTTTCATGCCACAATCCACAACCTTTTCAATGGAAAGTTACAATCTAAGCATAAATTTGCACCAAAATTTCTCAAGTCAAATTAAAATTGTTTTACTTTAGTTGCTATGAATGCCAACAGCTGCATCACACAACAATAGAAGTAACTGATCAAAAACATGTTGTCTGGTTTGCCAAATTCAACAGAACTGCAATGCCCCTAAGTTTTTCTCATCCTTTCGGTACAATGTAAAAGACATTTCTGGCTGAAAGCAAATTTGTCTACATGAGTTTAACCAGCATACCTGACTGTCTCGTGATGTGTGAGGGCTGCTAGCAATTTTAGGCCTAAATGCATTTGGATTACGTTCTAATGTTGCTTCAACAGCCTCTCTCCTCTCAGCTTCTTTTTCAACATTGTTAAAACAATTGACACAATTGCAACCATCACAGTAAGTTCCAGAGGCAAAGCACTCACAATACCTGATTAGGACACAGAGAATTGAATACTAGTAAGCATCTCAAACCAGCTTGCAATTCCCAGAACATGAAATGGTGATTTGGACATTATAAAGTTGGCGGGAACAAAAACCATGACTACAGCACAGTTCAGCAAGAAAAGCCAGCCTCACATTTAAACTACTTCAAGTAAGCCACAAAGATGACAACACCTTGGAACCAAACAAAACAATTTGTTTGCATACCATTTCATGCATCAAATAACTGTGTACAGTATACTTCAATAACTTTACATAATACAGTAATTACCTTAATGATGTCCTATTCTAGAAATATGTTCTTGCAAACAGCAATAAGCTATTAGCTACAGAAGTACCTTACTTCTGATAGGGATACGAAGTTGCACTTTAACATATGGCTTCCTAAAAAGGGATAAAAAGAATACACCAAAACTTAGTCAGTCTATCACCAATAAAACTATGTATAACTCACCCTCAACTCTTTTCTAACAATTCAACCAAGAGCAGCAACTAGCACCAAACAACAAGAAATGTATGAGACATTGTAACAGAAGACATTGCAGATAGCAATCCTAATTGATAACCAACTATTGTCACGTACTTACAGCTTCAAGCAACGGGAGTGTTTGCAGTTACACTGCTTTTGCTTCTTTGGGGTGCCTTCTTTCAATTCAGCATTGGGTCTTGATCTTGATTTTGGGGATTCTGGTTTTCTGGGAAAAGAAAAGCACTTTTAACAAAGAGATTGACCAAGGAAAATTTTCAACCATTGCCATGGTGGAAATACTGTCAGGTAGCATAACTACTTATTAGTGAATGCCCCAGAGATTTGAGACGACCAGCAATCAATCATTCATCTATACAAACATCAATCTTCACTAATATAAGGAAAGGAAATTAATAACTGCATTTATAAGGGCAAAAAAAAATCTTCTTTTCACCTTCTTTAACATGAAAAATTAAAAAAAAAAAAAAAAGAAAGATTAAGGAAGAAAATCAAAGAATTTCCCATATGGCCAAAAGCTTTATTGAAATTTACAAACACGGACGCTGTCAAGACCTCCTTCTAAGCAGTTAGTTTAGAGAGACAGTCTTTATTTGATTTTAAAAAGTTTGTCCTTTTGCATACTTTTACAGCTGCTGTCCTAGCTCTACTGCTCAACCTACACCTCATGCTGTAGAATACACACCAAGAAAATCGAGTTCACTACCTTATGATAAAATACTACAAATTATCTGACCAAAAGTTTCTTCCACACAAGAAAAAAAAAAAAAAATCCAACACGATTCAAAAACAGATATTGGATAGTTCCAAATTGCAAGTGCTCTGACCATAATTTTCTTATTTTTTCTTTTAGACCTCCTTTTTCACATTTTCCCCAGAAATTGTCCCAAAGTTTCCAAAGATGATAGCTTCATACACCAAAACTTAACCTTTCAAACACAAAAGCGGGAATTTCAAGTGCAAATCCCAACCAACCGCACGGATTTCAAAATCGCAACTTCACGCACAACTCCAAAACCAAAAATCAGATTCTTAATGGAGGAAGATAATTACATTCTTCGCAACAGATACAAACTTACACAACCCTGACAGACGGCTGCGGCTGCTGATTATTCTGTGCACGAGGAGGCGACGGCGGCTGTGGTGTGACGGCGACCTGAGATTGGCTCGGTGCAAGGGGCGGGGGCGGCCCCGTCACATGATTCAGAGTCGCCGGTGGCGGCGGCTGAGCGGCATGCGACTGAGGGTGGTCGGGATGGACCTCAGTCCCCTGCGTGAAATCAAGCTGCCTGGCTAGCTTCTTCGCTGGAACCTCCGCTTCCGATTTTGGAGGGAATTCGCTTCCCTCACCTTCCCCCATCCAAATTCAAATTCCCACAAAAAACTACTACTACTACTACTACTAATAATAATAATAATAATAATAACAATCAAGAAATTTCCTTTCCTTCTAACAAGCCAGAAGGGAAACAAAAACCGAAAAAAAAAAAAAAACAAAAAAGATTGAATCTTTATAAAACTCAACCCCAACTGAAAATATCTTTCAGTTTCAATTTCAATTTCCCCACCTTTCCAGAACAACTTTTCATAAAAACTCCACTCCAATTATCCAACTCTCTGATCCAAAATCTCAACAAAGCATCACAAAACAACCCAATCAAAATCAAAGTGCGAGGCCCATGAGCTCAATGGTTGAACAAGACCGCTAAAAATCCCAAAGAAATGAAAAAAAAAAGACAAAATCTAGAGAGAAACAGAACGGTTTTTGAAGAATGATAGGAAAAGGGAAAACGGAAAGAAGAAGGGCGGGGCAGCGGATTAGGGGGCTGGCTTTGGTTTTTGTACTTCCTTCTTCCTCTGTGTCGCTCTCCCTCTCTCTAAAGTCGATTTTGAATTTCAATTTTTGTGTTTATTTCGATGGTCGGATTTGTGTTTTAGTCTCATCCGACGGTTTAAGCTGGAAGATACGATCGGACGGCAGAAATTCATAGATAGGGAGTCAAAAGTCTTGCGATTGACCGCTCGTTATCCTACACAGAACGGGAGAAGGATAACTCGAGAGAGTGGGCGTTAGCCACTTGGAAACGAATAATGGGGAAAAGTTTACGCTGGGTGCATGGACAGGGGGAGTAAGATTATGAGCCACTCGTTTTGTGACACGTGGAAGTGGTTCGTTGCTGTGAAATTTGGCGGGCGCCATTGGACCAGTTGTATGTGCTACGCTGAGAGATGAGTGAAAAGTTGAAAATAAAAATCGAGTGAAATAAAATGCGGGATTTAGCGCTAAATTAAATTAAAATAAGAGCGGAGTTGACCAACGCCCTCCTGCCGAAAAAGTCCTATCCCAATTAACTTTTAACAACTGTGCATTTCCTTAACCTTTACGTAGGTTTGAGGTAAAATCTCAGTTGCTGAATTGATCCTCGATGTCACTAAATCGAATCCTTCAGTGCAACAGAAGTTAATGGACATCAAGACCTTCAGTGCAACCGAGAGTAGAAACCATTTATTCAGGATTTTCAAGTGTACACATGGCCCCTCTTGATCCCTTAAAATTTTCCACTGCCTTTAGCCCATGGCGAGGAATTCTATGACGGGAACGACACAGGAAACAATAAGTGGAAACCAGATTCTTATTTACTGCAGATACAAACAAACTCAAAACAAGTCTCTCAATGAATTGCATTGAATTCCTCGTAGGCTCTTTTGCATTGTGCTGTCTGCCTACATTCGTGACCTTGACCCTGTTGACGAGGAAGCAGGTGCACTCTGCAGAAAGAAAATAAAGTCTCATGCATGTACCGACTGTCTGTTATAAATCTTGCATGCATACTTTGCACATTCATGCCCTTGCATGTATGTGCAGATCGGGAGAAAAGGAGGGTGAAATCCTGGTAATTCTAATTCTCAGGACACAGAAAATAAATTCCGAACACGGAAATTAATGCCTTTGACATGGACTTCGCGAATGAGAGAGAATATCCCCTTAAATTTTTTAACTTCCAACAGAATAGGATCCTCGGACCCACAATTTGGATAGGAAAACTGAAAGACGGATATTGTTCTTACCAACGGGATGCCTTTTGTTGCCCTTTCTTCCAAGTACCTAGACGGTTTGAAGAAGTCACCATATGCTTGAGACCATTTCTTCAAGCTTGAATACACTTGTTTGGGGCCAACCACGTCTGCCCAGAAAACAATGCCACCACTGCCAAGAATGGTTTCCACAATGAGAACACATGTTTGTCTTGAAAAAAAAGATTATAATACCAAATTAATCTGGCTTGCCAGATATTGCGCAGAAAAATTCGGGGGAATTAATCAGTAAGTGCAGGACAAAGTGCGGTCAACAAGAATTGAGTAAAACAAGCTCAACAACTCAACCATCTCTAAGGAAAAGAATTCTAATTGAAGTACTTCTATAGATTGTAGTTGCAAACTTGTATCTCCGAGAATGTGATTGTGCATATTCAATATCACCTTCTGTAATGATTAGCATCCCTTACATACTACACAAGGGACTAAATGGAATGACAGCATGGAAACTAACAAGAGAAAAATTCATTAGCTCATTATGAAAAAAGTTGCAACAATATGTTACAACTTGGCTGTGTGAACTATAAGGAATCACCGTAGCAACTACAACTGTGTATTCAGCTCCATCAAAAGTGGGCTATTAAAGAAAACCTAAGCATCAAGTGCATTGCAACAGTTAAAGGGCTCAAATAAGCATCAAGTGTGTAGCAACAATAGCACCCACCGGTACGAGGGAAAACTCATTCCAAGAACAGAAGCAATGTCAAGGTCTGATGCCCGAACCACTACTCCCTCATCCAGGATGCGACACGCCTCGTTCACCACAGGAAACAGGATCATCTCCACTATCTCTTGGTCAGTAACATTTATAGGCTGCCACATACATTGGCAACTTCCATAAATTTCTTTGGTCGAGGCCACCAAAAGGCAATTGCAATGTAATTTGCAGAATGCATAAAAACAAACACTTATTTAAGTAGCAATCACATGCCAAACTACTTGATATTTGCATAAAAACAATGAAGTACCTTTCCATTAGGCATAACATTAGTAAGTCGTCTGGACTCCTCAATAACTGGTAGCACTGAAGGGTCAGGTCTTGGCTTGCCTGCTTTCTCATAAATGTAGTAGCCTTTTCCATTATTTTTACCTGAAACACCACATGGCATCTCAAGCCAGAATAATGGAACAAGAAAAGCATCACCCTCAGAAGAGGTGCCAATAAAGTTTAACATTTAGTAAAATTTTCAAGTTACCATTTCTTCCATTTTTAATTAGAAGGTTGACTAATGGAGACTGAAATACACGATCAGGAAATGCATCAGCAAATTCTTTCCAGACTGCCATGAACACTCCATATCCGGCTAAATCCTGAAGCCTGTATTGCAGCCATGCAATAAATAGCCAGACATCAGACACAAAACACACAAGGATGTGTCAGCACATGCACCTACTGAAAGAAATGCCTTTAAAAAATGCAATTTTAATATGACTTTCAAGAATAAATCCTTTCACACTTCCTTGTGGCAAAGAGGCTTTTTCCACATAGCTTTTGTTTATTTAGCAAAGTCATTGGTTTAACATACTCATATTTTTGCATTCACAGGTTCAGGGCAGCAGGATTCAGTGTTAATTAATGTTGGCTAAGGAAGTAAGTCAACAATGGTTTTTAACTTGAATTTCAATGCTATCAGGAAGCTCTTTTCTTGTGGTTCAAAAATTACTGTTTCCTTATCACATAAAAAAATTTTCCTTTCTAGATTGGGATTTATATTGAGGCTAGACGTTGGAAAAGAAATCTTATTTTAAGGTTGAGTTCAAGCGCACCAATTCTTCTTCCTCTGTTCTCATTATTACTTGGAACCAACTTGAGCTTCTTGAATATAAAATTTTCCAGAAAGCAATACCATCCATTTTAGTCGAAGAACAAGCCTAAAGGCACAAATTGTAGACAAAAAGATAGAATGAAGCCTGAATAATCACTACAACTTCAAAAGTCTTACTATTAAACTCTACTTAGTTGATTATACTGTAAGTTGGCATACATGGATCATATACTGGGTACCAGATAATAGACAGACAACACAAAAAAGTTAAAATAAAAGAAAACATAATAAACCATCCAGGTTTCAGTCATGGTACTACAACTAAGCATGTCACACATTGATTGAGGAGATGTATCAGCCACAAGGGAATGCAATACAGTAGACCACAACTACAACATAACTCGAGGGTTAATTTGCTTGAAATCTGTGAGATGACCATAATGTTGGTCATACAATTCAATTACACCATATATGGGGTGGCATTTTATATTTATTTAAATAAAAATTGCAGGAAAGAAAAGCAGTTCTCAATCCCAAGCTTGGTGAATTAGGGGTGCCATTTTATATTTATTATTATTATTATTTTAAATTGTGGCATCAGAATGAATAAAGGAAAACCCCCAAGTCCAGCCAAACCAGCAAACACTTAAGCACATCATAAATGCACTGAAACTATGTGAAAGTATGATGTGATCGGAAATAATTACTGGAAAGGGCCCATAGGAAGGCCAAAGCCACTGATCAGCCTGTCAATTCTGAACGGATCCACACCTAAATGGACCAACAGGTGTGCACCTTGCGAATAGGGGAAAAAAGTTCGATTGACTGCAAAGCCAGTGCAATTACCCACAACAACTGGAACCTTCTTTATGGATTTTCCAACTGCTATGAGATCAAGTATTGCTTGTGCAGAAGTCTTATCTGACCGTACAATCTCCAAAAGAGGCATCACATGAGCAGGACTGTTCATAAAAGGACCAAGTAATGCCGAGATATACAAAGCAATTAGTGTACAGAAATACTTGGTTACAACAGGACATGACTGCAGAAATAAGTTCTTGATAACTCCACTGAGTTTGCAAATGTCTAACCTGAAGAAGTGTGCACCTATTATGCGATCTTGAGAACTGGTCTTTTCCCCAATTAAATTGAGGTCAATGGTGGATGTATTTGTTGCCAAAATACAGTGAGGGGGACAGGTCTTCTCAATTTCAGTAAAAATCTTTTGTTTCAAGGGAATATTTTCAATAACTGCCTGCGGATTGAAGTAACTGTATCAAAAATCTTTTAACAGAGACCACGACTTATGTAATTCATGTCACCTTCTTTAAAAGGGTATAACAAGGGGCAACTAAACTTTGATAAAATATGATTGACTGAACATAACACAAGTCCCACAAACTGATAGCCTCCAAAAGATAGCCATGACCACAATAGAAAAACTCACTTAAGACCAGTCTACCTACCTCGATCACCATATCCACATCTTTGAAGTCCGAGTAGTCCAATGTACCCTTGAGGGCTGAGAGAGCTTTATTGGCCTTATCCCGTGTCAACTTACCTCTTGTTACTAGGCTTCGAACATTGGCTGCCACAAGAAACATTGAGTCTAGGAAGCAGTGGTATGATATTAAAATGACTACCGTCTTTGTTTTGCAGCAAGCAATTGCAGCGCATAATGTCCTTGTGTGATAGCATGATATGAGGCAAGATAAATGGTGAGCATTGAGTCAATGAAGATGCAGACTAGTTTATGATGTCCAAAAAATAGTCTGGGCTTATATTAGCTACACACATATAAAACTGTGGGTGTACTGTTATTATTGTGTACTGTTGCTTCTTTTCTTGCATCCCTTTTCATTAGGCATTGTCAATCACAAATGGAGGCATATATTTTCAAAACCAGTGACTTAATTGTCAATCTCAGTAACATAGAACCACCTTCTATTGCTTTTATTCCCTTCTGAAGATATTCAGAATTGATTTCTTTGAGTACAACATGTATGTTGCTCACAATAAGAGCTGTAGCTATGCCAGAACCCATTAGCCCTCCACCAATAACGGCAACTTTCTTTATGTGCCTTGGCTTCAGCCCAACATCAGTGATGTTGGGCACCTGAGAAAGTCAAAAACTATGGATGAGGTAGTTTAAAAAAGTGTGCTGCAAGACTAGCTTATTTCAAATAACCAAAAGACATTTCAGCAAAGAAATGCACGTGCATGCACTCATAGTCACACAGGCCACAACAATGGTATAAAACACAACAGGTTATCCCTACAAAGCAAGAAAAAGGAGGCAGAATGAAGACCTACGAAAATATGCCAGCAACTTCTAATCTGCCTAAGAATGGAACATCTAAAAAGCTATCACAGAATAGTCAATCTTTTACAATGAAAAATGTTGAATAAATCTGTAAGTTTCACTTAGAAAAAAACATTGTTAAGAGGGTTGTGGTAGCAAGGGCAAATGAAGATGTCAAAATCAAATGATAGAAAGAAGAAGTAGCAAGATAGATCATAATGTAGCATTGACTTAGGACTCCAAGGGATGAGAATTTAACTATTGCAAGCTCAACTGGATGGAACAAAATCATCTTTTACAACCAATTCCCATTCAAGAGGAGAAAATGATAGAACAGCAAAGAAGGGTAGAAGAAAACTATCATTAGGAATGTCCCTCTGAAAAAAATTTTAAGGAAGCATACAAAAATCCGGAGCATGAAATATCCATAAATCTATTCAAAAGCACAAATTCTGTGACGTAAAGATGAACACAGTATAAAACTTGATTACAGAAACAAGATTGTAGACTTTGAGTAGTATATTATACCTTTGAGGTTGAACGTTGGGCAAAAAAGACATGAACAAGCCCTTTTGTCGTATCTGCTAAGACTAGATTCTTAAATGTCTCTGCCTCCTGCAATATTAGTCAACTGTTAGCAGACATGGTTGAGTAAAACCAGCAGTACTTGTCCTTACCTAAACCTTGGACTGTGTGTACTGACACTTCCAAGCAAAATCAAAAATTTGACCTTCGACATGGAGGATGGTCACAAACCGCTAGGAATAGGAAGACATGAGCACTTCATCCCACAAGAAATAAATTATCAAGGATTAACAAAGCAAATCACAAACACAAGAGCACCTTCAAAACCCCATTGTATCCTCCATGAGTAATGCCTGCTTCAATCACATCAAGGCAAGCTTGATGCTGGGGCATATTTGGGGCAATCTTATTTGCTTGTTGTCTTGCAGCCTTCAAAATATCACGTGCTTCAGACAGGGAGCCAAGCTTGTCTGTCCTGTGAAGAGAACGGAGCCATGGTTTACGTCTGTCTGCAACGTTTAAAGCCCATTGTCGAGATACCTTCAGCAGCTCTTGAGGAGACACAACAACATCAATTAGGCCAAGCTTCTTCCCTTCTTCAGACATAATGGGCTTGGATAACTGCAAAAATTAAACAATTTATCACTATGGATGAAAAGTTTAGAACTGTCACCATGTTATCCATGATTCCCCTGAAAGCAGCTTGTGGACAATACGATCAATGCCACAAAAGTCGGTCCACAGTGTAAAGGATATGTGCTGCGGTTAAAATGCATATACCAGTAGCAGCAACAAACTGCAGTGGACAGCTAGCATAACCATGAACTCTCATTTTCGGAGAAGTTTAATCATTGTATTTCCCTCTTGAATATATATCTTTCTTCTCAAATTAAGAAAAACAAAGCTGTATTGATTTTTTGTCTCTTGCTTATGGAAGATTAACAATCACAGCGGAAATGTGAAGGAAAAAACATTATCAAATTTGCTTAACTTAATCATTATGTCCTCGTCAGAGATATGTCTGCAATCCAATTCCACCATTGAAAACGAGTTTGTGTACTAGTTTTCACTAGAATCATGCCAACAGGAAACAAAAAGAAAAGGAAAAACAACTCTGAAATACATTGATTTCAAACATAACTGTCAAATTTAAACTTTCAGAAGGATAACCATAGACCATCACTGAGTTAGTTTTCCCACTTCTTTTCTCATTTCTAACACTAATATAAGCACAATAGCAGAATTCAACTTACAAGCTATTAGATCATAAAATAAAGTGAGCACTTACCAGCATCATTTCAATGGCCTTTGACAATCCTAAAAGCCTTGGGAGACGTTGAGTTCCTTAAAAGTATAACAGTTTCAAAAGTAATATTCCACACACAGCAATATAAGCAAAATATAAAATAACAACTGAGCATTAAAATTGTGCATTAACTTGTACCATGCTAATATAAAAAACATAATTATACCTCCAAATCCAGGAATTACTCCAAGTGTCAACTCTGGCAAGCCAAGTTGAGCTTGCGGTGCAGCAATACGTGCATGGCATCCCTGTAAGAGGTTACCGTGCCTTATGATTTGTTGAATGATAATGTAAAACAGAATCTACTAGTGACGCTAGTTGAGAGGAAACACAGACCATTGCCAATTCCAAGCCACCTCCAAGTGCCAATCCTTCCACAGCAGCAACAACAGGCTTCTTGCAATCTGCAGTAACCAACAAGACATTAAAGCAAGTCAAAACACAAATCCACTTGTTGAAATCAACTAAATAAAAATCTACCACAGCCAGAGCAGATCCAGAAAATTTCTTCAAGTTCGGATTACACCACTCCACACACATGTGCGTGCACACACACCCACACACACAAACACACACCCACACACACAAACACACACTCTTTCAAGGAGCTTGAAGAAAGATACCTTCAATGACATTGACCACAAGGTCAACCGATACATCAGGCATAAGTGAGGCATTCCCTGCCAAGCCACGCAGTTCAGTCACAGTCTGCAACTAACTTGTAAGATACCCACAAGCTCAGGCTGGAATAGATATACAAAGATCAAACTGCTTACCAGTTTCATGAACCTTCTGGAAGACATTGATGTCAAAACCACCAGAAAACTTTCCCCCCTTGCCTTCAAAAGCATAACCAAAGTCAAATCAGTCAGCAATTTACACTCAGCTCCTAAATTCATAATTATCACCCCATCTCCTCATAGCCTCTAAAATTGACCTCAAAATGACTTTAAAAAAAAAAATTATCCCAAAAAAAAAAAAAAACAAAAACAAAAAAAGAGGAGGAGGAGCTGGAGAAGCACCTGTCAAAACGATAGCCTTAACGTCGTTTCTGCGAACCGCCTCATCGAACTTCTCCTTCAGTCCCGCGAGTACTGAGCACAAGTCAGTTTCGGCACCGTTAAGCACAAAAAAAAAAAAAAAAAAGGCTAAAATTTTCGCAAAATAAAATAATAAATGAGAGTGAAAAGGAGTAAAACCGGCATCTATTAAATCCAACGCACCTGGAAGGGCTAAGGCGTTGACCGGAGGATTGGACATGATGATGACGGCGACGCCATCGTGTCCGACCTCCAGGGCGACGTGTGGCTTTTCCATGGTCGTTCCCGAAATCTCCTTTTAAACGCTCCGCTGTGTACAGAACACGGAGGAGCCAATAATAAAAACAATGGGCCAAACAGAATGGGCAATAAATCAATAAAACGGATGACTACCAGAGGGCGAGTGGACGAAGTCGTTGTGGGGTCCGGCGGCCTGCAGCATTGGAGTGCCGGGCGGGGCTCTATCTCCATTGATCTAAATTTTAATCAACGGCTATTATTGTTTCTGATTGATTCCAACAACCAATATTTGACCATCAAAAGACCGCTTTTAAACGTGCGGTTGAAGTTGACGATCTCCGTCGTCGTCGTCGTCAACTGGGCGACCGAGCACAGAAGGGCTTTAATATTCTGACTAACGTATCGAAAAGTTCATATTTTCGTATGAATAATTATGATTGTAAAATAGGTGATTTTGTTTTTGTGTTTTTTTTTTTTTTTTTTTGGGTTTTTTGGCACACACTGTCGCAAAATTGACGCCACATGCCTGCCGTTTACTAAAATGGCCAAACTCTGCCAATTTTTATTAAAAAATTGAAATATCTAAATATCAACATGAATATGACTCTTATTAGGCCATCCGAAATAATAATCTAATTAATAGTTTAATATATTTTCTTCCACATTAAATCGAGTTTGAGTGCCTCTGTCAAATTTAATTCGGAGGAAATTATAGATAAGAGGACAATTATAAGTAGTTTATTTGGGGTAACGAATCAAAGAGTATGCACCCACAAACATATAAACATACGGCTTACTTTGATTAGACATCCTAATGGTGGGAAACTTGGTTGTCATGCCTCCATTAAAGGCATCTGATAATTTTATGTGCATCACATTCCAAAGCAAACAAATTCGGTCTTGAATTCTATAATTTTACCAGAGATCCGCCTAATGGGACGTTCTAAGCTTTAAATTCTATAATCTTACTGCGATCAAATGGCATAACATACACCCACACCCACACCACACCAAGTCTCATCATGTTTCAGGGTTAAGGACCGCTAAGTAGGACCAAATTACCAATATCCTAATACCATCATTATCATCCTACTCTATAACACAACTGCAGACAGCAGCAAATCTGATTAATTTTCTGCTAATATTGGCCATATGGAGCCAATATCAGTAACCATCAGAAGATACAGTAGGAAAGAAGAAAAAGCCAGCAGTTGCTTAACTAGTAGTTTCTATCAACAGCACAAGCTTTAACAGAAATCTAGGACCTACAGTTACTCCCAGCCAAAAGATTACAGGGTTCTGTGCATTTGGGTATCCGTGAAGGAGCGGTTTGACTATCACATTGGCAACACTTACATGATGATCAAGTTATGCTAGATGAAATGTAACTGAGAAAATTAACATTGCTCTTGTAACCAAGTGTTGGAAGCATGATAAATAGTGAATGAACACTCCACCCCCAATGTATCCCCAAACAACCTCCAAATATTATGTCCAATTGTTTGATAAGGCCAATTTGCACCATCCAGGCTGATTGTTGATACTAGAGGTTAAAAAATCAACAAAAGAATTAAACGAGTTTCCTGATCAGTTTATCAAATGCCACTTGAACAATTTTCAATGCAGAGAGCAGGGCAGGTAATAGCAATCATCACTAAAATGTGCCATTAAAGCAAATGGGTGACTCTTCCATGATTGAACAAAGGTGTATTATGCCTTGTTGACATGGATGAAGTAAAAATTCAAACAACGAAGATAAAGGGTCCTATTTGATGCCACTAGTAGCCTCCCAAATTAGCCTCCAAAAACCAGAACCAGGACCAAACAAAATATCAGAGAAAACTACATTCTTATCCATCTTCCTTTGAGAAGTTGTTTCCGGTAAGACTGTCATAAAGGCATTGAGATACCTGCAATATCAACAATTTGCAGTGAAAATTTTCATTTTGTAAACGACATGTCACTTGACATTGTGGAACGAATCGTTATCCACTGTGGTCTGACAGAAACAACAAATGTGAAATGCCTGTGTAAATGGCAGAAATTCGTATTGCAATTAGTTTGCTTTCACAATTCCGGTAACAAAGAACGTAACATGCCCACTACCTTTCACACAATCGTGATCACCGATAATGCATTCCACTACGTCCGGGCAGCTAATCTTACATATGCAATCCAAGGAATAGCAAAATTGTGTTCTTTTTTCTTTTTTTATTTTAGTAAAATGAACAGGTGGGAGCGCATGAATTTTATGTGCTATGAATATAACGCTTTCTAAAATTATTTGCAATCAAGAATTGATTGTCCAGAATTTAAGCAGCTATATAGAAGAATCTCAACAAGAAGAAGAAACCAATCAACCAACCAACCTTGAGGCACTAAAGCCCAGCTATCAGACTCAATGGACAAGCTCGACACCAAACTCGCCGAAGCTATCGCGCTGTGCAACGGCATCATGGATCCCACCGCAGAACTCAACTGCAGTGGTAATCTGAATAGAAAAAAAAAAAAACAGAGAGAGAGAGAGAGAGAGAGAGAGAGAGGAAAATCAGAGCATGTCTTATTATTGTTGCCCAGAGAAGATTGAAAGAAACTCGTTATGCCGACGAAAGTTAAGAATGGTTAACCTCGACGGGCGGCGCGAGAGGCTTCTTGTCGAAACGGAGACCGTGGATTGGAGCGGTAAGAGTTGGGGACACGGCGGTTTCTTATTCAGATTGAAAGCTAGGGGCTGTAACCGAGACGACAACCTTGAGAAAACCTTTGAGGCCGCAGCCATTTTTCGGATCTTCCGTTAAAATTGTGCAGCTTTGTACTTGCGCTCTTCTGTATTACTTCGATCTCTCTCAGCTTCAGAGTTTGGTTGTCCGAGGAAATGAAGAGGGGGGTTTTTGTTTCACACTTCGGGCTCGGAGGCTAGTTTGGTAATTATACGAGGTCTTTTTTCTCCCATTTTAATTAAGCCAAGCTGCTGCCCCTTATCATTTTTGTGAGGGTCGCGCACATTTATAATTGGAGGTAATTAGACGAATAAATAGTATAATTAATAAAATAAAATAATTTTATTTATTTATTTTTATCAACTCAAATTTTACATAATAATAATAATAATAATAATAATGTATATATTATATTATTAATTATGTTTAATTATTTTCATCACTTCTCTATGCACAGTATCCGTTTTTATTTTGTAATTTAGACTTGGGAGCTTATTATATTATATCAGGCAGACCCATCGTCCTGGCTCTTTGTGCTATCTTAACGGCCACACATGGCCTGCTTTGCCTTCGACACGGGGCTGCAAAAAAGCATCCTCTCAGTCACTGCCTGTAAGTTTCCAGCGTCCCTCGAAATTGTCAAATGCCACTGTTTATTTCCTCTTCTCCCTTTCTCGCCCCACAAACACTCGCATTTTTTCTTGGTTAGAGCACATGTTAGCAACACAAGTGCAGAGTTGTCTGCCACTGGCCAAGGAAGTCCAGCAAGGCCCGCGAATTTGGGAACCAGGAAAGAAACTGGTTCTGGGTTTGCTTCCTCGAGGCCTGAAGGTGAAAGGGTGGAGAGGCAACCTGTGAGAAACCTTGTTGTTGCAGTAGTAGAGGAAGGGACTGACGAAAAGAGGTTTGGAAAGGATAGGAATAGAAGAAGAAAGGACGTGGGTTTTAGAAAGAGAGATGCAATGGATTCGAAGAATTCTTCTGTGAAGCATGGTTATACAGTTGTAGAATCTGAGGATAACAGTCAAATATTTGATGGTAAATTGCAGAAGAAGGCCCAGAAGAAAGATGGTGTTAATGAAAAGGTCAAAGCGGAGAAAATTGAAAAAGGGTCTAAGAAAAACAAGGTCAATTCAACAGACATTCAGCTACGAGCTAGATTGGATATGTGCTCAAAAAAGGGGGACATAATGGGTGCAATTCAGTTATATGATTTAGCTCTGAGCGAAGGAGTCAAAATGGGACAGTATCATTACACGGTGTTGTTGTATCTGTGTTCCTCTGCTGCTGGGGGTGTTATCCAACCAGCTAAAAGTGGAAGTGGCAGTCGAACTTTGAATGCTGTAGATGTGTCTAGCAAAGTGTGCGATCGACATTTTGTTGAGTTAAGCAGAATGGGAGATAAGTTAAACATTGAGCTCTCCAACAATGGGAAGCAAATAACTGATTCTGGTGGAAATCCCGGAAGCATTGATAAAATGGAGTTAAATTCTAGTGATAGGTTTGATCGTCTGTGGAATACTTATAAAGGTCAGCAGAATTCAGCCCAGTTGCCGAATTGGCCTAGTAAACAATGCCCTCCACATCCAGATGGACTAAGTTTTGCTAGTGAGAGTAATAACAGCATTAACCATGAACAAAATGGAATTCATGTAGGTGAAGATATCAAGAAATATGCACTTCAAAGGGGATTTGAGATCTATGAGAAGATGTGTAGAGATAATGTCCCACTGAATGAGGCAGTACTAACAGCTGTTGCCAGGATGGCAATGTCAATAGGTAATGCTGATATGGCTTTTGACATGGTGAAGCAAATGAAGCATTTTGGCATAAATCCCAAATTGCGGTCCTATGGTCCTGCTTTAGCTGCCTTTTGCAATAGCGGAGATATTGACCAAGCCTTTGCTGTAGAGAAGCACATGTTGGAGCATAGTGTCCATCCGGAAGAGCCTGAACTGGAGGCACTCTTGAGAGCTAGTGTAGACGCTGGTAAAGGTGACAAGGTATACTATATATTGCATAAACTTAAGGAAAATCTGGGGAAGGTCTCACCCTCTACAGCAGACATAATTGTTAGATGGTTTAAAAGCAGGGCAGCTTCAAGAGTGGGGAAAAGAAAATGGGACCAGAGACTTCTTAAAGAGGCAATTGGAAATAGAGGTGGAGGATGTCATGGTGAGGGCTGGCTGGGTAAGGGTAGGTGGTCCGTCTTGCATACATCTGTTGGAAAGGATGCATTCTGCAAATGCTGTGGAGAGAAATTGGCTGCAGTGGACCTCAATCCTATTGAAACACAGAGTTTTGCTGAATCTGTTGCTTCTATTGCTATAAGGAGAGATCGAGATTCAAGCTTTAAAAGATTTCAAGTATGATAATTTATTTTGCTTATTACAGTGTATGACAATTTGATGAAAAGGAATAAAGCTAATTATTTGTTTGCAGCAATGGCTTGATTATTATGGACCTTTTGAGGCAGTGGTAGATGGAGCTAATGTAGGTCTTTTCAAACAGAGGAGATTTGTACCATCCAAGGTATATCATACAAAGGAAGCAAAAATTTTGTAAACTCTCAAGAAATTTTATTTATAGAATGTCCTTTTGATGATTGCTGAAGTGGTCTACTAAATGGTTCATTATGTAGATCAGTATGATTGTCAATGGAATCCGTCAACAGCTGCCATCTAAGACATGGCCACTCATTATTTTGCATAACAAGCGTCTTGTTGGACCCAAAATGGATGATCCAGTGAATAAGGCCTTGATTGAAAAGTGGAGAAATGCTGATGCGCTCTATGCAACACCCACAGGATCAAATGATGATTGGTGAGAATTTTATGCATATGCTTTCGCTGATTGAAAAGTTAGCTTCATATCTCCAGTGACTTTCTACTTCATTCGAAAATTTTAAAAATTATTTAAATGATGCAATAGCATCTGAAGTGCCAGGACAATGGCCTATAATCCAGGTACTGGTTATATGCGGCCATAAAGTTTAAATGCTTGATTGTCTCCAATGACGAGATGAGAGACCATACATTTCAACTTCTAGGAAATGACTTCTTCACAAAATGGAAAGAAAGGCACCAAGTAAGTAAAGCTCTTCTCAGGCCAAAGTTATTGTAACAGTTGTTCTCTATTTTTCTTTTTTTTTTTGTTTTTTTTTTCTCTCTCTCTCATTTTTAATCTTGCTATAATTTGTGTTTTTTGTTCAGAATTTTGTGGTTATGAGAAACCTGGTCAAGAATTGCTTCTTGCAATGATAATGCTTTATCTTCTTCAATATTAACAAAGCATCTGTATGTTTCCTCTTGCTAGGTGCATTTCAGCATTACCGATGCAGGTCCAGTGTTTCATATGCCTCTGCCTTACTCTGTTGTAATTCAAGTGAGAACTAACTGATACTTTCATGCTTTATTTTACTCTGTTGCAGCTCAAATGAGAATTATTGGATCCTTTCATGCTTTAGAATCAAATCTAGCCTTTATTTGTCTGTGTTTGTAGTGTTTCCTATTTGTAGCTGACGAAATTAAAGGATTACCATCACCATTGTTTGGCAGGAATCAGAGAAAGGTAGCTGGCATATTCCAATTGCAGAAAATGAACACGAAGTAGGAAGGACATGGTTATGCATTACACGGGCTAACTCAGGTGTGACATGGCAAGATGGTACCTCCAGCAAGCTGGAAGGTAACGATTGGGTCAATAAATGGTTCCTTGGTCCAGATATTAGGCTTGGCAATGTTAAATATCTTCTTCCTTTTCGACATATGATTCCATGAACAACACAATATTTTCAAGTGCATGCTTCTTGTGCCATTGAAATGTAACCATTTTGTTTGGCATAGTTTAAAAGGAAACTCCAAGTAAACATCAAATGCAGTTATAGTTGAAATTTGTGACGCTAGAATGCCCACTTCAATTCTTTTGCATAACCATTTATGACTCTGTCCTCTAACATTCTACTGTCTAGAAATCAGACTATTACTGTTTCTGGATAGTGATTCTGATTAAGTTATGAATCACCTGCATCATGCAGAATTCACTGGCTCCTTTATGTAGCCTTTGCTAATGTTAAGACTTTCCGAAGCCTAATGTTGCAGCGAGAAGGAGAGAGTATGGTCTCTAGAGTAAGGGGTGCTAACGCACTTATCTATGTTCTGTTGAAGTTAATCTTTATCTGGAAGGAAAAATCTTTTAAGCATTCTTTTCTATGGGGACAATGGACATGACATGGAACTACAGAATTCCTGTGCTAATCTGTGTATTCTACAGGTTGCATTATATTTTGAATTGCTTTCTCTTCATCTGTAGTTTGGTCCTTAACGTTAATGAAAATCCATCTTGACCATTGCTATCTGTCAATTTCAACGACATTTCAGAGCTCACTTAAGAACTGCCACTTACAGGCGACAAGCAAGGAAGGTCAACAATGCAATCTACATCTAAGATCAAGGCTGAAGATTTGAAACATGGAAACCACAGAGGCACCCAAAACTCACCTAAAGAAGACTACAAGAATCTCATAAATATCCTGACTGCATCTGGATTTCAAGATCATCGGACACTACTATTAGAAATTGAGGCAGCTGAGAAGCTTGGTGACTGTGTTATTGACTTTCAGATATAAAGTCTATCATTCTCGCATGCCAGAAATGTGAGCTTTGAACTGGGACAGCTTTGTGCCATGGTGCAGCAAAGGCATCAAATGTCCAGAGCTCTAAATTAGTCTGATTTCTTGAGTAACCAAAAGTTTTTTCATCGACCCATTGTATATCACAAGTGGTTATGTTTTTGAAGTTAGGCTAGCAATGTATTGTCTTAGGTGCGGTAAATGGCTGACAATGCCTTATTATTGCAGATTGCGAGCCTCCAAAATGCACCGTTATTCAAACTTGTTTCCCTCATCTTCGGAACTATGAATTCTGGGCACTTTTGTGTCACGGGGCGCGTAGCATGCCGTGTGCTAGCTGGGATCCTTCCTTGTACGAGCCGTATTACTGATAGTGCAGAGACTATTTTCTGCAAATACGTCCTTTTTTGGGCTTATGTTAATTGGAACCTTGATTGTTGGGACAAAGAAACTCAATAGCTCTACCACTAGAAGTTCACCAAATTACATGACTTTTGACGTCAATTATATTGTTTAGTGAGATGTTTTCCCAAATTCTTAATCCCATTTCCATCTAAACATCGAAAGTTCAAAAATTTAATGCGGGCAATGATAGATTATCATAACTAAAGCACGCAAACAATCAGAAGCCAAAGTGGTTAATAAGATTTATGATGCTTCTTTCTTTAAATAAAGACCCAATTGGACGCCTAACCGAGGTCTCTTATATCGACCCATATGATCTTGTTTTAACCGGGTTGTCAAATATCTCTCTCTCTCTTTTTTTTGTTTTTTTTCAAGTTTTAAGCAAAAATCTAAAAAAAAATCTTAAACCAAATCATTTAACACCGAGAAAAGGATGAAACAGCCAAGAAATATGCAAGCTGTATAATTTCGTTTTTTCAACAAAAAAAAAAAAATCTCATTGCTTGACAAGCAAGAAAGGAAAATCCGGAGGAGTACTTCTACCCAAAGAGGAAGTACCGTGATGCGATGGATTCCACGGGCTGGCAGATTAACCTCCATTTAAGGCTCCTCCTACATTGTAGGTAGTTGTAAGCAAAGAGTCCTGAAAAACCAGAGCGAAAAAATCGTGGTTCTATTTACAGAGGGAACTCTCTCTCCAAAACACATTATCATATATTTCAAGAACCATCAACAAATTCTTCTCTCTCTCACTCGCACACATTCACACATTGGACCTTCTTGATTATTATTCTAAAGCCATGGACGGCGAAGTTAGATTGACTGACGAAGACGGGCAGATGGCAGAAGCAGCTCTACTTCTTTCTTCTCTAAAGTACACGAAATTTGACAACGAGACTCTCGTTGCTTTGCATGAATTGAAAAGAAATTATCTTGGTGGCGAAGAAGAAGAGTACAACCCAAGTTCAAGAAACTGCCTAAGAATCTCAAACACCCAGAAGGATCCCACCTTTAGCACCAGCACCGCCTGTAATGCCGCAAGAAACTTGCCGGCGAACTCGCAAACATTGACCCCAGATCAAATCCTGAGGCAAATAAACGATTACGTCCCCCCAGAGTTTCCCCCGGTCCCGGCTCTGAATGGGATAATTGGTGAAATTTGCAGCCGGCCCTTTGAGAAGCAGCTCACAGAAAGCGATATCAGGGATGGTCAGAGTAGGCTGTCACTGAACAAAGTTAATTCAGAGAATTACTTGTTGCCTTTATTGAAACAAGATGATGGTGATGAAGATCCTATAAAGGGAATGGATGTGACAACTTATGATGTCAATGGCAAGGCTTTCAAGATGCATTTCAAGATTTGGGGGAATAACAAGATTCACGTACTGACTGGAGGGTGGAATGCTTTTAAGAATGAGCATCAGTTGAGGCCTCATCAAGACTTTGTTACTGTGTGGATGTTTCGAAATACTCAAACTGAAAAAATCTGCTTTGTGATTTCTCAACGGAGATTGCCTCTGTTTGGGCCAGTCAAGAATATCAAAAGGATGCTCCCTATCACCAGAAGCTGAAAAGATGAAAGATTGAATGACAAAGAATTCACCGCTGATTTGGGGTACTGACATTCTTGGTAGGCAAGGTTTGGTCATTAGCATTGGTTTTTAGTTTATTTGATTTTGGATCTCCGGTACAAGGTAAAGGACATAATCTAGTGGTATAGGATAATAGCAGTATTAGTATATGAAGTAATAGGTTTGATTTAGGGTTAGGACATTATGGGGAATAACCCCCCCTGTCCCAAGTAGGCATATATGTGAATGAATTTTCCTTTCAAATTAATCAAGATCTGGTGTTAAATCTTACCATTGCATGTGACTATAATTTATTGGTGTCTGTTCATAGACTAACTGATCGATATCATTGTTTGGGTCGAATAGCATTGCAACGCGTTATTGTGGTTAATATCTTTATCTTGCACAATCAATCTTTGCCCAAGTGAGACCCAAAGATGAATCACATATTAACCTCTAATGTGGGGCAAACTCACTCTCATCCTTCTCTAATTTGAGACACTCAACATTTGGGGAACGAGGGGTCTTTAATCTTTGTGTTTACGAGTTTGTATATCCTAATGCTGCATCATTCTCATTGCAAAGCCTTGTCATAAACTAATAAAAATGCAAGGTTTGTAGCGAATTACATGCAGAGATCTTTAAAACAAATTGAAATTATATGATGTTTATGTGAAATTTCATGCGCTTAATCCCATATAACGACGATCTAAATCATATCAACCGGGTGAAGAAACTCACTAAGAATTTCGAAAGCAGGGTGGTGGCTTAGGGTCCCATCTTTCCGAAATAATATTTGTAACTAAATAGATTAAAGCAAGCTGGACGGTGCGGATTCTAGCTTTATCAATAAACTTGGACAAATGTCGTCTTCTGCGTTGATGAAGTTCAATAATCTTTACATTATACGAGATATTCATTCTGTGATTGGGCGGAAGTGACTGAACATTGGACAGAACAAAAAAGGAACATAAGATCACGGGGGGCTGCAATTGCTTCTTGTCATCTTTTGCTTCAGTGTGATGCACATGGTCCAAAAGCATCCTGTCCCTGGTGACTTTTAGTTGTTTCTTTCACTGCTTAATAACGATTGGAATATCACGAGCCTAAGTTCTTCCCGTGTGTCCTAATCTTCCTTTGCTTCTTGCTCCGAACAGGGAGCAAATCGCTCTACCACTATTTTTCAAAAGATAGATAAAGAAGATAACGAGATCCGTTTTCCACTACCTTCGTTAAAAATTTCATCTTTCCCATTACCTTCTTTTATGCGCGACTTTGAAGGCTAAAGAGATGCAAATATCTAAATCATCTGCCCATCAAAGCTCGGAAAGTGAATCCGAAGAAGTTGCTCGCTTTCACAAGTCTCTTCAGGTCCGATATATCCTGCTTCATACCCTTCTCTTTTCTTCCAACGCTCAATTTCTTGCAATCCATTTACATTTTTCTTTTTTTCTTCTTCTTCTTCTTCTTCTTCTTCTGGGGTTTTAAGGAACTTAGACAGTTGCGTTCTCAGCTCCACCATGCAGCAGATTACTGCAAAAAATCATTCTTAAAATCCAAAGAAAAGAAAACGTGAGTCTTCCAGCCATCCATTTCCCCTCTTTTCTGTTGTTGAAATTGTAACTGAAAGCTCACAAGTTGCAGAGTTGTGGAAGGCACAAAGGAATACTTATGTAGGGCTGTGGTTGCTGTTGTTGATCATCTAGGATGTGTCTCCACTAATCTGGATTCCTGCATCTCCAAGACCAATGCTTTCTCTGAGGCCGAGTTTAGAATCAACTGCCTCAAGCAAGTCAGTGCATGTTTTCTGTTTCCATCTATGTCGTAGATTACATTATTATTGCATTTCATTTGACACGGCCGTTTTCGGAGACTTCTTTCATGCGAACAATATGCTCACAAGCTTGCTTTAACAAGATTAAGATGGAACACCAATTTGCCAAAACTTCCTCGCCGCTATTTATCCACGCGTAAGTAAACTCCTTGGCTCTTTTCTGCTGCTATATGCACATTCCACAAGTATAAAACAAGATTCAAATTTTCGTTCTCTTGACCAGAAGTGACGAGTTTCGAGCCATCGAATAAAGATGCGTGGGACTCCGATTCTGCAGCTTCTGCAAAGGTTGTCAATATAGGACGATTTGATGCAGAGGACTCGCCGCCACTCTTTCTGTACACGTGCACGCTGGAATCCCTTTCGGCTAAGATGAAATCGTCGGAAATTTCCACGAGGAAAGGGGATTGCAGTAATGCTCTGGGTAACATGTCTATGAGTTTACGTTGTGACCCTCGATATGTTTTGTTGTGGTAGTCTCTTTATCTTACGTCTCACAAAATCAAATTTTATTTAATTTTCACTTTCAATATCGTCTCACTAAATTGTTTTTTTTTTTTTTTTTTACTTTACATTTAATATTAAATTAACTTAAATCTCTAAAAAAAAAATTAAATAGAAAATATCTTATACTGTATATTTACACTCTTATGAATTGTGGTATTGTTTGGCCGCCTCCAATATTGATGTCAGTCGCCGTTGTTCTGGGTTTTGTGTATTGCCTGTTTGTGATGGCTTCTCAAGGCTATCAAAAAGTCGAAACCCCACTTTTCCTCTCCACGTGCGTTGTTAAGACGTTTCATGCATCTAAGGTTGTGACAAATGCCTTTGTTAAACTAACGTAACTCTGCAATCTTTCATCTTTTCTGGGTTTTGTTTTTCTTTTTCAGTGCAGCAAATTACTCAGAAGCAGGGACGGCGCAGAGTGTTTAGAAAACTCAGCACACAGCAATGTCATACTGTCTCTCAATCGCAGCACCAATAGAACAACATGAAAATAAGCTTTGTGGCATTATGTACATGTGTCGTTGGCCTAGGGTGATTGCGAGGATGTAACGCCTGTGTTGTTTCTCTCCTCCTGGCATGTGTGTGGTTTGTGTAACACTTTAACATTTTTCGGTGATGGGCACTGGAGATCCGGTCGGCCTCTCTTTTTTCATCCCCACCGCCTCTGCTGCTCGTCCTAGGAGTACTTGGAATACATTTCTAGCTAAATTTACTAGTAAATTAGATTCAATTTTTCTGGGTCCGAGGAGCCATATTTACTAACATGCGACAAAAAAGACCGACTTTAACACAAACCTCTGGCTATGCCAACGACCATTCGTCTACATCATTATAAGAGTATTTCCTCTTGTTTTTTTTGGATTTAAAAAAAAAAAAAAGGCATGGCAACTCATTCAACCTCTCTCTTTCATACTACGGCAGATATATTGCATAAATATTATTAATTTTAGGAAAATCTCTTTCACATTTAATTTTAATTATAGTATTAATAAATTTAAAGTTTAATACTATACTTTTAATATAAATTAAGTAATAATAAAAAAATTTAATTAATATAAAAATATATTAAATTATCAATCAAATTTTTATTTGTAATAAAATATATATATATATAATAATAATAATTTTTTATTTTTCTAAGAATCAGCATATTTTATACTGATTGCTTTATAAGCAAGATAAGCTGAAGAGGAGCTTACTGGATATAGGTATTCCTAGCCTTATTGAAATTGAGCTTGGTTGGGTTCTTCTTACACCGTTGGGCCAAGGCCTTTATTTTCTTTTGGGTCTAACTGAGTAGGGATTGGGAACTACCGAAGCAGTATGCTCCACTTGAGACAGGCTTGGGATTCTCTCCAGACCTGCCCCAAGTAATGCCTTTGGGCTACTTGGTGGCCAGCCCGCCTACTGGAACTGATTAAAACTTTTTTTTTTTTTTTTTTGGTGTGGGTTAAATGAATTCTATTTCGTTAATTTCATTAACAAAATTTAGTCACAACGGTATTTTTTAAAATATATTTAATTCTTCGTTAAAATTATAATTACGCAACTCAATAATTGTAGTAAAAAATTAAAAAAATTCAAAACGATGATTTTTGACTAGATTTCATAAGTAAAATTAATAAAATTCTAACAAAAAATCTCAATTATGAAAATAAAAAAAAATATCATGGTGGTTTTGAAGTGTAAATTGAAACTCTAATAAAATGTAATATAAAAGAGGTAAATCCAAGAGATTAAAGTGCATTTAATTCTTTTTCTTTTGTCAAGAACAAAATGGAAGTTAGGCTTTTGACTTTCAAAAATCATCGATGTAGTATAATATTTAGTTAAATTAATTAAATCTATTTCTATTAGATTCTAATAAAATTTAATATATCAATGTCCCTATTAAACTTGATTAATATCTGAGGATATTTAGTTAAATATCCGTAACATGGGTTCATGCGTCACCCCTTAGATCGAGTAAACTAATGTTTTAAGAAAACATACAAATCATCGTCATCATCATCATCATCGTTATATTAGTCGTTGCTATTGAGAAAGCCTTGATGTGAATGCATGCGGCATAGGAATTTATCCGCCACCGTTAGATCAAGAAATTGCATAGAAAAATTATTTAGTTCGTGGAATCGCTGTTTACATATTAACACGATGCTCGCGCCGGCACGTAAATTGAAGCCTATTATAATCTAACGATCCCCCTCCGTCCGCCATATTTCTTCTCTGATCCAACCGTCAATGTATGCTAGTTTTAAGTGAAATAAAAAAAAGGATAAAAATTAAATGCAACCGACCTATAATAGCGTTAAATTGAAATAATTCAGAACGTGGGGTGTATGTTAGGAAATATAAATAAATACAAAACTTTTTTTAAAAATAATTTTGATTAATTATTTAAAAAAATGAAATAATAATATTTATAAAGTAATTTAACAATAACAAAAAAAAGAAATGAATTAACCCTATCTTATTTAATTTTTTAAATAAATAAATTGTTTGGTAAGTAACTATACTATTTTAAAAAAAATTAAAAAGAAAATTAATTGGTTATTTAATTTTTATAATTTTTTAAAATTAAAATAAAATAAATTTTGTCGAATTAGAGGTTCACGTTTTCGGGTTGCTACGAAACAGCTGCAGAGCCGCAATCACCGCCCACTGTAAACCGTTATATCAACGGCGGCCACAGCACGCTCTCTTTTGACCTAATAAAAACATCAGACGGTTAGTTGGACAATATAGCAGAGTGCAGAAGTTTCACTTGTCGCCTCCTTCCTGTTCTTCGAGACAGCATCGTACAAACAAAGCTCGAACACCGTTCAAGAACCGGATCAAATAAAGACAAGAAGTAAAGAAATGGCCGCCGCGGACTCTGTGTTTGCCAACGTTGTTCGTGCTCCCGAGGATCCCATTCTTGGCGTAAAACTCTCTTTACTCGCCTTTTTTTCTCTTCCCTTTTTTTTTTTTTTTTAATTTGTCCTCTCTTCGATGTTCTCTGCGGCCTGATCAAATGCTGAGATGTTTTGATTGAATTCTGTCAAGTTATTAACCGTTGAGTCAAGCATGATCTCGTCAATCGGACTTGAAAGATGGTCAAGAAAATCTCGGCGAAAATCAAGATTTAAGTGTGGTTTCTTGATTAATTAGTATGATTTGCTCAGACTTTCTTCTTGGGGGCTTGCCTGCGGCTGCCGGCCTAATGGCCGAGTTTTTCTTCTCTCTCTCTCTCTCTCTCTCTCTCTCTCTCTCTTTTTTGGGTTGAGTCATGTTTTCAATTATTGTCATGTTGAACTTTAAACCACCAGGTAACTGTCGCTTACAACAAGGATACCAGCCCTAACAAGTTGAACTTGGGCGTTGGTGCTTACAGAACTGAGGTATGTTCTTTTCCTGGTTGATTATATCATTTTTATTTCTTTTTTCTCAATTTTGCTTCGTTCAATACTCACATAGATGTGCTTTTCTGAGTTGTGGAAATTTCTTTTGTAATAGGAAGGGAAGCCACTTGTTCTAAATGTAGTGAGGCGGGCAGAGCAGATGTTAATTAATGATCTGTAAGCTTCTGAATGATCACTGTTGTTGGGTTGTGCTGTCTGTAGCTTTACTTTGGTGGGACAAGAATAGAATCATTCATCAATGTCTCTGACTTCAATGTATCTCCCAGGTCCCGGGTCAAAGAATATCTTCCCATTGTTGGACTTGCAGAGTTTAACAAATTGAGCGCCAAGCTCATTCTTGGTGCTGATAGGTAAACAATGTAGTTGTAGTAAGTGACTTTGCATGGATAGAGTTGTTTGAGATATGAGAGGTTTCGTGCTCTGCAACAGCCCAGCCATTCAAGAAAACAGGGTGACAACTGTTCAGTGTTTGTCTGGCACTGGTTCTTTGAGGGTTGGTGCTGAGTTTCTATCAAGGCATTACCACCAAGTGAGGATCCCACTCTTAACAACACATTCATTTGGCTTCATTGGCAACATAATTCCTTTCAACAAGTTGTCGCATTTTGACTGATTCATACACTGCTTTTGGCAGCTCGTGATATACATCCCACAGCCAACATGGGGAAACCATCCCAAGGTATTCACTCTTGCAGGGCTGTCTGTGAAGACATATCGCTACTATGATCCAACAACACGTGGCCTGGACTTTCAAGGTGTAGCTCTTTATTTCATTCTTCATGATGATGCAATCATTTACCATTTTCCAAAGCTTTTGTTTGATGATGTTTTTACCTCTAATAATGTATATTCAAGAATTTTTGGCATGTTTAGTTTGTCATAACACTTTTCTGTCCTAATTACACGATTTTTTGTTTCCTTTTCTGCTCTCTTGCTTGGTCTGCTCTACGTACTCTTGCAAAATAGTGTGTTTGTGATGTTTAGTGACTCACCAATGCTATTTGCGGTTATATTTATGCTAAATAGGGTTGCTAGAGGATCTTGGAGCTGCATCATCAGGAGCTATTGTACTTCTTCATGCATGTGCTCACAATCCAACTGGTGTTGACCCAAGCCCTGAGCAATGGGAGCAGATCAGGCAGTTGATGAGGTCAAAAGGATTGTTACCTTTCTTTGACAGTGCTTATCAGGTAGAAGGGAGCATAATGTATAAACTTGAGGCTACTGTGGTACCATTATGATAATAGATAATGATTGATTCAGTGATTAGGTCTTGTTATTGCTAGTAGATCTCTAAACCTTCTCATGGGGAAATTATTAAACATTGGCACTACAGGGCTTTGCAAGTGGTAGCCTGGATGCAGATGCACGATCAGTTCGCATGTTTGTTGTAGATGGTGGTGAGTGTCTTGTGGCACAGAGTTATGCAAAAAACATGGGACTCTATGGGGAACGTGTTGGTGCTCTTAGCATTGTAAGATACTCTGCTCCCGAGTACTGTGAATGCTTAACAGCTATTGTTAGCACATGCTGAGTAGCTGAAGCTTGCAACTTAAATCAGCATCTTACGCTGTTTCACATCGTTTAGCTCCAGAAAATAAGTTGGTTTTTATAATTGCTTGGTGATAAGATCAAACTGGTAGCTCTTTGGTTTCTTATACAGGTTTGCAAGACAGCAGATGTTGCAGGTAGGGTTGAGAGTCAGTTGAAACTCGTGATTCGACCCATGTATTCTAATCCACCCATTCATGGTGCATCTATTGTTGCTACCATTCTCAAAGACAGGTATAATCTCATTCAAAGTTGGTGTAACATTTTCTTTAATCTTAGAAGTTGAATTGTAGCGGAGAAACATTGAACTGGGCAAGTGAAGTGAGTGAAGTGCAGAATCACTTAGAAAAGTTATAAACGGATCCCATTGCATATCAGTGGTGACATTCATAGTTTTGCTGATTCTTGTTGCATTTGGAATCTGTAAAGATATTTTACTGACTTCAGAATATATTTTATTCATTTGACCTCTCTACCTGATGCTAGAAGTAAAAGATTTCCAATATTTGATGGCTCAATTAATTCATGAGTTGTGCCCTTAGATTTGACTTGATTATCTGTGTCTTTTTCAAAGGGGTATGTACAATGAATGGACTGTTGAACTTAAACAAATGGCTGACCGGATCATCAGCATGCGTCAGCAACTGTTTGATGCTTTATCTGCTAGAGGTAATCAGAGTCACTATTTCTCTTCTTTTCGGTCTCTGCTTTTGCCACTGGCATAACATGTGGAGCTTATCTATTTGGCTCAGTTGATCTGTGTGTTGTAAACATCAACTCAAGATCGTCATTTTGTCATCTTAAGGTTTGATTGGCCCATTCAGTCTAGTCCGACAAACCATTTCTTTGATTCCACACATTTTTTCCAATTTCTTCTGTTTTTAGGGGGTGGATGGATTTGTCTGCGGCATGTTGACCCCAAGATCTATGATGGCTACATTCTTGTTTACCATTTGATCCTACATTTTGCATTGTGTTGCTGATGCATTAGTTTATGCATTTAATCAGAATTGTGTCTAAATGCTCTTTTTCCTTTCTGTCAGGTACTCCTGGTGACTGGAGTCACATTATCAAGCAGATTGGAATGTTTACTTTCACTGGGTTGAACAGTGAGCAAGTTGCCTTCATGACCAAAGAGTACCACATCTACATGACATCTGATGGGTAACACAATCCATTCCTTAGGAACATCTTTAAACTATTCCTTTTTAAGAATTTCTTCCCAAGGGGTTGTTTGTCCACACTCACAACCTCCACTTCCCCCACCAGCCCAAAAGCAACCAAAAAAAGTTTTACATCTCGTGCCATTTTCATGGAATCTTTGGCATCTTGTTGACCAGCTTTTAGTGCTTTTTTTCTTTTGATCTGCTGGGAGACTCATTAGACTGCACGCAATAGGGATAGTTTTTAAATAAGTTCCTTCATTGCATCATTCATTGGAAATTTATTTGAAAATGGAAGATTAACTTCATAAGAATAATTAGTTAAAAATGTTTATAGACTCCTTACTATGTAGAAAAAAAAAAAAAAACAAAGGCAAAACATTTCTAGACAAGATGAAGTAATGACCTTTTACTGCCTTACCCTATGAAGCCGAGAACAGGACAGCGTGGCCCTTTTCATTCATCAATGAATAGTGTTAATTGCATTCTAGTCTCTGGTTCCTTCAGTGATCATTTTTACCCAACGAGAAGGTACAGATTCTGTAGTTTGCAACAGGTTTAGGACATTATTATCATCATGGAGAACCATGATCACGCTGATGTATGGAAAGATTTCAATCCCCAGTTTGTAGACACCACTATCTGTTACATTCAAAAGGAATAAGTATCTTCCTATCAATATGCAAATTGGCGCCATGATTAAATGTTCTCTCTTTCCTTTCCTACAGGAGGATCAGCATGGCAGGTCTTAGTTCCAGGACAGTTCCTCTCCTCGCAGATGCTATACATGCTGCAGTTACCCGTTTTGGCAAGGGTCAATAGATTTGAAATTCTGTTAAAGGTTTCCTAGTTGTGAACCTTTGTTTGTACTTTTTCCCCTCCAAATCCGATCAAGACAATGCAATGTTTAATCGGAAAATAAAAGACCGCTCCGAACAACAATTTCCCCTTGCGGACAATTTTGGCATGCTTATGAACGACATGTTGTTGGTCCTGTACATGTTATTTCCTCCTATTTCCAGATAATTAAAGCTCATGCGTTTCGCTATTGTTTGTTGTGTGATCTGCTTTTGCCCTTGTGTGTAAGTGTCTACATATGCTTACACCAAAGCCAAATGCATAAGGGAGCATAAATATCCGTAAATTTGTTGAAAGAATGCTTATCAGAAGAAATGTTAGAAGGAACCGCATTATCCCGATTAGACGCTGGAAGCATTATTAAGGTGAATGAAGTCTGTATTCAAAAGGAGAAAAATAAAAAAAATTATAAAAGAAAAAAAAAAAGGTGAAAAGCCAGATGCAAATGCAAAGCAGGATCAGCAAAGCCAGCAACCTCGACAAATGAATCAAACTCAAACCTGTGTGCAAGTTTGTCTATGTATCCTGACTCTTTTGACCGTGTCTCATTGCTCCTGTTTCTTCATTTCCTTCTCAGTATCGAGCCTTTGGGCTCCTTAATCCAACGCCGACAGATGGATCAAAGCAAGCAAATCGTGGGTAAAGATTCCACGTTATGTTCCCCTTGCAAAAAAATTGCCGTACATATATATGTTTAAAAAATCAATAATAATGGGCTGATTAGGAACGGTTTTACAACTCTAAACTCCAATAGTGGGTGGATTAATCTAAGTTCGGACGTTCTGAGTGCTGTTTCCTTGGCTTTCTGTTGTGTCCTTCCTTTTTCCGGTTACTCAGTTGTTCATGACCATTTCTTCATTCTCGTATTTATTCTATGCCATGTCTGTCTTACCGGCCCTTTAAACCCTTCACAATTTATCTCCGGAATTTTGCGTTTTAAGCCAAACCAAGAAGCTACAAAGAGGACCGGTTCTTGTATTTACCTCATTACTAGAGCTCTACATGTTTTCTTGTAGTCATATTCAAAGCAATTCTAATGAAGATAACAAAAATAAATGCAACTATTGAGAGATATACTATCATAGAAGCCTTCAACTGTCCCTTGACGATTGGAGAGCCGACATTTGAGCTAATCCAGGTGGTTCAAACATAATTATTGTTAAAGGCGTATCAATCTATGATTGGCATGTCAATATGACATTCAAGCTGATGCCATTTCAGTGCCAGCACTTGAGGAGATAGTTCAGAGGTACTAGCATTTAGCAAAGATCCTCGTCAAGATACGAAACAGTCAGTTCATTTCTTCACCATACCATCTTATTATTAATGCTAACAAAAAACAGAGATTAGATTTTCTGTGAGACGGTGAACAGGTTGTTGGATGCACAATAATGTCAAGTATGCCAAAGCCCACAATCCAACCAGCCGTAACTTGGATAGCGATGACAAAGATCACCGAGATCATGACCGAGATTAAACTAGAGCATAATACCAATTGAAGAATCTCAGCAAGACCCTCCGGTTTTTGGGATTCTTGGGATCGTCGAACTGATCCGCACAAAAGGCTAAAGAACAGGCTCGAACGCCGCCAGCCCCTGTGGCCATTAGGACAAAAGACAAGAAGAGAAACAAGAGTCGTGCTGGTTTCGCGGATTCACAGATTTTTACATCCTCATAATTTTGGCTGCAATGAGGAGGCGTAGCCCCTGGAACAATTGCTGTCAACCATAGCACAACCAGTTCCTGGGAAATAAAAGTGAAACAATAGTTATGGAAAAGCCGCCTTCAGAATAACCATGATCAAATTGAATGGAAGTATACAGAAAAGTGAATTTGGCTTACGCAAAAGTTGATGAATGATCCGATTGCAATCACCCGAAAACGGCCCCAGTAAGAATCAGAAACCAAAGCCCCAACCGTAGGCGTGGCATTGGATATGGCTGACCAAAGAAACATGATGGTAGTCCCAGTGGCATTGCCTAGGTGACAAACATTTTTCAAGTACAGGATCATATTTGCATGAGAACCAACGCCAGCAACCTTCTCGAATACCTCATTAGCTGCACCTCTCAAATTTTAGCTAAATCAATTGCAGGACAATTCGATTAAAGACTTCTGCAATGAATTAAAAAAAAAAAAAAAAGGAATTCAACAGTATGTATAGTTGAAAGGAACCAAAGAGGTGACAAATGGTAAAGTTGGGTGCATCTAACTAGGGTGTATGCTGGTCAGTTTGATTTAGTTTCATTTCAATATTCAAACCAAATGAATAGTTTCAAACCGCAATGGACCATAAGGAAGTAAAAATTAGTTAAACAACTGCATTTGCTGTTTGATGTAACAAGAAAAAAATATTGTTAGGTTATTATCTAATTTTTCCATTTGAACAACATGATTTCAATGTAATAAATCAGCCAATCGTGATTAGACGATTTTGGTTTGGATTTAACTGAGTTGGTTAGATCAAGTAGATGAGGTAGTTTGATAAATACTTGTGCATCTTGACATTTCCTCAAGTCCTCACAGTGTGGAGGTCTTGTATATGAGGACACACTTATTATATACTTGAAAAGGCAACCAAAAAAAAAAAAAAAAATCATGGACCATAGGTTGTCATCAAAGATTACCCATAACGAAAGGCATGGTCTTCAGGCCACCCTTTTTCTTCTCTAGCTATCTCCATTCCTCTTTGCTCGCAATGAATTGTTCTTGTAGAGACGCTACAGGCACATAAATATACAGGCATATGTTGGAGAAGGATGACGAAGAGATGGGGACAGCCAGGTCTTTTAAGTACTCTGAAATTGAGACGACCATGTTCACTTGTGTTCGGCTGCTAGGAATTATGTCCTTCATATCGTAAAAATGCATGAAGACGATTCCTTTATCATCACTCGCTTTCGGAAGCATATGTAAACAATACAACCTTGCGGTAAACTCAAAATCTGCCGCATTTGATTGTGAGGTTATGCGGCCGCTGGCTCATTTACTGTAGTAAATGTCTCTTTGTGGGAACTTATATACGTCTTATATGCATCAGGTCATTGTAGACCTCAAGGCGCAAATCTTGTTCCAGTAAAATTCAAAAGGACTTTTCTCGTCATCCAAACGAGAGACGCGTAAGCTAGGCTAACTCATACTTGCGGCAGACAACATTGTACTTAAACAATGACCCGAGCTTAGGGGTAGCATCGCAGATGAGGCCACGAGAGACATGGAATATGGATAGTCCAACTCCATAATACGACAATGAGATTCGAACTCTCAATCTCTTAAAATGCTTGCGGGATCCTTCAAATCCAACACTTTCTTACTTCAACTGAGAAAAAAAAAAAAAAAACAAAAAAACCAAAAAAGGCTTGCGGGATCCTCTACTTTTGCTATATTCTTTCTCTCTCCCTCTCTCTCTTTTCATAAATTCTTCGCACGAAATTCCAAAGAGACAGAAGGTCTAACTTTCAAAAGATGCAGGAATTGATGTTGGGTCTTCTTTGTTTTGCTCCGGGATTACGAGTCTCATCCACTTTTTTTTTTTTTTTTTTAATTTTATTTCTTCAAAAGTATGTAATGTAGTTTGTGTAAATATGGATTAACAATGTCCATTTAGTACATTTTAATAAATATATACATATTTTATCACTTTTTTTTTTTATATACTAACCTTAACTTTTTACTCATTATTTTTTTTTTTGGACCAAAAAAAACTACGTGGGACCAGTGTGAGGGCCGCGCCGCCCGCATCTTTCGCTCCCCGTATGTTTCCCCGTCCGTGTAACATTTTCTGGAATATTAATGGTCATTGTTGTGAACAAAAACAAAAATTAAACAAAAATGAAAATATCTTACCCGCAAATTTAAATAAATAGATGACACATAAGCCACATGCAGCCAATCTCATTAGAGCACACATGATGTACTTATTATGGATGGGACCTATTGTCACATAATAATTTGTTTATTATCATATAATGGATGTATAATTTAACTTAATTGAGGTTTGTTTGTATGTAAAGTGCATTTTTCCAGAAAACAAGCAAGAGGGAGAAAAGTGTTTCCAAGATTTTGTAAGAATAATAACACTTTGTGTTGGAAATCCTATTTTCATATAATCCTATCAAATTGTTGTCTTGAATGTGTGTACAAAATCATAAATATATGTATCATCTTTTTTTTTGAATAAATGAAGTAAAATTCATTAAGGAAGCATGCAATTACAAACAATCGAAAAGATTATTTGTATGTTGAATAAAAAAAAAAAGAATCATCGAACTTTATTTGGTGAAATATTGATCTTTATGCTGGTGTACATGGTGGTCATCAACCGTTATAGCTTACAGTGCCTCAAATAGCTCATGATGGAAACATTGCTAAAAGTAGCTCTTGGGTCGAACCATAATGATCAGATGAAAAACGCTAACCTCTAGTGTGCTACATGATGGAACGCCATTGAATAATCATTAAAAAGAAAAAAAAACTATGATGTATTTGTTTTGTTTTTTCTATTGATCAATATAATTATACTGATCTTCAGCAATTGCATTTCCTTGCCAGTTCTTGTGAGAGACACCCATCAATTTAAATGGCCAAGATTTAGTCCAAGTGAATTCAGGTTCCTGAGGAAGGTATCTCCGACTATGACAGCAGAATAAGCCATTTCTTTCACTCTCTTCATGTCATTAGTGGAAATTGTTCCCCCAAGCTCATTTCCAGAGATGTTTACTTTTGTTGTACATTATTTGTGACTTTCAAACATAAAACACATTTCTCTCAGATTGAATGGGCCTGTTTGCTACAAGCAAGACTCCAAAAGAAAGGGAAACATTAGGACAGAAAAAGTACTGTTTCTTCGGCCTCTTCCATTTTTGTTGTCAAATGAATGCTGACCGCTGACTGAGTGTACCAAAATCAGATTTGGGAAACAGGAAAATAAAATTCTGTAACACATGGTAGGAGTAATAGATATATGTATGTGTCATACTTTCTATTTAGAATTTCTAGTTGTACAATGCTATGGATAGGCACTAATCCAAGAGAGGCTGCAAATCATTGGTACAAGAAAGAATCAACTTTTAGTTTAAGCTATATATACGGTTTCAAGAATACAGCTCAACTGTGAACAAAGGCTATTTTGGAAGGTACAAAAAGAATCTCAACTATAATGATTATGCTCTCATTCTTTCTTAAAAAAGTATTGGTTAAAATTTTACAGTGTCTTCCACTTCTAGCTCAATTCCCATGCCTGCAAAGAGTTAGTGGTTTTGATTGTTAATTCGTAGCATTTATTCTGATCTTGTTATTGTATTAAAAAGATGAATGTTGTACACAAGGACAGAATTACTCCAAAGTAAGGGAAAAAAAATTTTTGATAGAAGTTTTACCTGAATCAGGCCGTCCGAGGTTCCAATCACCAAAACTTCCTCACCAGCATCAAGAGCCATGCAAAGGATCCTAGCATTGGTACCACTTTGAAGCACTTCAATTTTATTTCGCTTCTTCCAGTCCCAAATTTCCACGGTTCCTGCCTTGGACCCCAGATAAATTAGGTCTGAGCTTACTGTCATATTCCGGACTTCCAGAGCGGTGGAGAGTGAGCCAACTGGATCATAGCTTGAAGCATCCCAAATCTTTTCCGAACCAAAGTTAGATGTTGTTAGTGAGCTGACAATTAGCGCAATGCCACAAGTAGCTAATGGCCTCATAAGGCAAGTCCTGTGCCCAAGATTTTATGGCAAGGAAAGAAAGAAATCTGAATCTTTCATGAGAGATACCTTGATGACTGCTCCATCTATGGCAGAGCTCGCTGAATATATCAGTCCATTACGAACTTGCAATGCATGTATAGAATATGCCTTTCCTAGTAATTTTCTAGATCCATTTTGAATGCTAACAACTGTTCCAGTTGCCAAATCAATTTCCTGCAAACCAAAACAAATCTATATCATAATGTAAATATCAGGAAAGTCAAGTTATATTTACTCCTGTAGCACCTGAAGTGAGATGATAATGCAGCAGAGATTATACCTGAATGCTACTGTCATGGCATCCGCAGTATAGTTTTCCCCGAACTAGAGACAAACATTTCACATATTTGTTCTGATTTAACAATTTGGATCCGCCATTCCATGAGTGAACCTGACAGAGACAGATGACAGGACCAATTATGTAATAAATGCAACTCCTTGTGTACAGACCTCAATCATATGTCATGAAACCAGAGGACTGTTTATACGTACCTTAACACCAGCTCCATGTGGAATGAAGCATGAAATACTATTAGCAACCACTAGATTGTGAACTGGGTCCTTCATATCATGCACTTGTACACAATGCAATGCTTCACTGCCGATAGACCAGACCTGCTCATCACAATAAAGCCACATTCAAGGGTGGCAGTTGAATCAAAATCATAAGTAATTGAATTGATATCGACAAGCTCAAACCAAAGTAGTCTGTTCCCTGTTAAACTGTATAATGGCACTGCCCATAAGCAATGCCAAGATGGGATACTAATCTAAAAGGGCGGAAAGACGAGACAAAACATCTGTGATATCCACAGATAACATGAACAAGTCTGAAGCCTTCAAGCCAAGTTGCAATGGAAACTTCAGAGCATATTATGGCCAAAGGCAAGGGAAATCTAGCATCTAAAAAGCATGTTAGAAGTATAGCAATAAAGGGTGCTGTCTGCTTTCATTGCTGATAGCTTGTAAGGCAGACTGTGTTGTGCTTGCAACAGACTATTTTGCAATTTCATGAAACATTCTTTTCTCTGTACTAGTAGGTTACTTTTGTTCATTAGTATCAGAGCATACCCTTGCAGTTCGATCAGATGAACCACTGTACAATCTTTCTCCTGATTTTAAGATTCTCAAGCTAGTGATTGCCTTGGTATGCTCCCGAATTACTTGCATGAGATTAAAATTGCCACTTCTCGCAGTCCAAACCTTCGAAAGTAATAACAGAGTATGGTCAAATGCAAATTTTGCTAAATTTCATCTGCTCCAGTCTAAAAAACATAATACTTAAGCCATTGCAATTAGTACATAATGGCAACATCTGAGACTTACTCATCTATTTATGTCATGTTAAGGACATTCGACGCTCAAGAATGAAACCAATAATTATTATAGGTATCAATGTTAGGCATACAATCATCTTATAACAAGTGTTAGCCAATAAGTTTTAAGTGTTGAAATTCTTTAAATTCATTTTGATGTGGACTATAACGTAGTGGCAAATAAAATTTGCTTACATGGCAGCATGAGCATTTTGGTGTTAAAAGTCAAGGAACCTGCTGAGAGACCTACCTTTATTGTTCCATCCGCATGACCAGAAAAAATCTTGTTGCTGTGGCAAGCAATTGAAAGCAGTTCCCCATTTTCGCTGCAATCTGCTTGAGCTAATTCCCTATGATTCCACAGGTCCTAATTCCCAACAAGTATTTGTTTAGTTTTATCTTGTTTAATGAGAATTACAGACACACAAAAGCCCATCAAATTGCAGTAAAAGCCATCGATTGACTGAACTATAAAACTTACAGCACTAGAGTCCTGGCCCTCAGAAAGAACTCTCATAACTTCAAATGCCAAGCGAGAGGATTTTCTCAGCTCTCTCAGACCTTTCTTAATATCCTTTATGTATAAAGTTAGGTCTCGCAGCCCTTCTGAAATTATCAAAGATAAAGGACCTAAGTTTGAAGTCAAATGAAGTAGTATAACAAGGTGCAATTCATTGGAGACAACGTAGATCCCCACAGAAGAATTGTTAGCCATTCTTCTCTGAGGTTAAGTTACTTGAAGAGCACGTTGGCTTCCAAAAGCACATTGATTTTAGACATATATAGCATATTTAATTCATTAATTCAACACATTCTTTCATTAGTTTTCCTCAAATGACTGGGGTGTGATGACATGTTAGATGAATGCTGACATGTTACGTGTCCACAACAAGTGTGTGACAATGCAAACTTTGAGAGTTTTGATTATATCTTCGTGGCTCAAGTTAGGGTGACTAAAACCAACTTTCAAAACTCAAAAACTCTTTTTTCTACATATTGCAACATACCAGCATCCTGTATGAAGCTTTTTAAAGCTAGCAATGAAAGAACTTTGTCTTCAACATCTTTTGCAGACTTAAATATTGTGACGAAGCGCTTGAGCAAGCAGACCCTTGCTGCTCCTCGTATGCCTGTATCCGGAAGAACATCAAACATATGAACAAGCCATGTTGCTGAGACAAAGCATGCTGAACATAACTCTGCATGTCTGCTTTTCAGGCCTTCTGCTAGAGCCTCAAAGAGCAAGCCAAGCTCATGGCTTACTAAAACAAATGCCACCCTTCTTTCCCAATCATCAGCTGCCCTCTCTTCTTCCTGTCAACTCCGATGGAAGCAGCATAATAGTGAGTGTGAGTCTTAGAAACTTTGGGAAGAATCGTTTGAGGACAGGGAGAAAGTTAATCAATTTTTACAAATTTTGTTCAGCAATTTCAAAGAAGCTGACCAAAGTTTTGTCAAGCTCTCCACAGAAGTTCCCAATCTGTTCAGTTTGCATAAGGTTTCTGTAACTTTTGTCAAGTCCAGCACGTTTTAGAAGAACAGCTCGAGTAAGGGATTTTCCAGAGGCAGTAAACCTCCCTTGCAACGAGACAATTGTCTTTGCAGCAGCTATTTGAACAGCAGGAAATTTGAATTCTCTGAGGCATGATATGAGCGTATCCATTGCCTCTTCACGGTATATACTCATTTTTCTTGGCTCAGCCTACAAATCAATAAAGCATTCATTAGCTCACTCATGTTTCTCAGTTTGGCCTAGAAATCAATAGCTGCACAGTATATTAGCCTTTCAAGTGATAGTTTGAGCACTGATATTAATACCATTGTTTAGTTCAACTAACAGTCAAACAGACTGATTTGTTGAAGCTCTATAGGGTTTCAGATATCCGAGAGAAGGAAATAGAGATCAATACCAGCAGGTCAAGTTGGAGAAGAAGACCAGCTATAACTGGATATTGCTCTTGGAGAGCTGTCCGTAGGAAATTAAGGAAGGTATGCATTGTACTAAAAGAACCTTCATCTTTAATTATGTGAAGAACTTGCTCATTGAATGTCCTCCTAGAAAGAAATTCAAAGAACCAGAATTCAATTCGTCTGACAAGCATCTGGTATCCATTGAAAAGAGATAGGAAGACTAGAGATTTCGGTTGAACTTGAGATAAACTTACCTGTTTAACTTGACTAATTCAGATAGGAAGTGGACTATATCAAATCGATCGCCATCACTTGCACTGCTGAAGCTCTCCAAAACAGGAGCCAGCTCAGCTTCATCTGCGATGGTGTTTCTGCATTTCCCATCCTCTTGCATGCATCTCAACAAGATCCCAACTGCAGCAATTCTTTCTTCTACCCACTCAGCTTCCAAGCTGTCAACAATATTTCCAATCACTTCTGTTGAAACAATCGCATTGGCAATAGAAGAGACAACACTTTCTTCGCTGCTGCCAAGAATCTGTCCCATTAAAAGCACTGAAGCTGTTTTTGGCTTCACACACATCTTCTGCATTTCCTCCTCTTTGTTCTTAATGACTGTTAGGAGGGATTCTACCATATCCATCTCTAGGAGGCTCATTGCAGAAGGTCTTAATAGATATATCAATGCAACAGCTTCCAACAAACCATTCTTAAAAAGAGCCACAATGCATTCCACATCGGAATCAACTCTTGTTAATATATGGATCACACCTTTATCTCTTGACCCCAACTCAGACAGGAGAAAGACTGTGGCTTTTAGCACTTGAGGATCGACTGAATTGAAAAGTATCTCCACAAATCCATTGATAACTGGGGGTTTTGAGAGCATGCTTTGTATATCAAGTTCCATATTTATCTCCTGCCAAAACTGCTCTATTCGAAGAACAGCCATTTCGGATTCATTCAAGATTTCCGACATACAAAGATTGTTGATGGTATGTCTTAACTCACTAACTGTGCCATCAATTGTTGATTGGGTAATGACACTATTAGGAGAAGTAGTCGGAGGCATCACTGATGACTTGAAGCTTAAATCATTCGGCTGGCGTGGACTTCCCGATTGGCTTGAGATCGAGCTAGGGTGTTGTTCTTGCCAGCTTGCAACAAGCCTTTTGAGAACATAGTTTGTTTTAGGCAATTGGATGCTATGCAACTTCTGGCGAGTAATTGGGCAAGTTGAGTTCCCCCTATCAAGCCATTCCTGGATCGCTCTGCGTTCGTATGTTTGCCCTGTCTCAAGAGTAACTGGATCATCAAAAAGATTGCTTGTGATCGGACAGACGAAGTCCTTCGGAGGTGTATGCTTTCCGCCGCCAGGCGGGTTATCTGCGTCTGTCATGAGATGATCTGAAGACCTACCGGAGACAAAGAATCCAGATATCAGACCACTTCAATGGAAAGTGAAATGATTATGACGACAACGACGGACGGTGGCTATTTGAATTCATTCAATAGAACATTACCTACTCCAATCTGCAATAATGGGCTGCTTTTGTTTTTGGGTTGGGATTTTTGTAGGCTGAAACAATGCCCTTTTTCTGTTATTTTCCTACGGGAAAAACAACACAGCCACATTCCTGAATATAAAAATATCTGCATAGGTAGATCAATCCAGATAGTTTCACACTGTTTTCTTGTTTCTACCGTGTACCTCAACTTTGGTTTTGGATTCCGAGGATGGACAATCAACCAAGCTATTGTTCAAAAACGACTCAGGCTCAGAATCGGAATATAGACTCGGCGACAACGTCAGCCTCCCATAGTTCTGACTTCTGAAGCTGTCTGTGGAAACCCTTTGAGGACAAGGTTGTGAAGGAGACATAGATTTGCCTTCATCAGCCCATATTGGCTGCAACAGTTGAAGTAAATAATCATCCAAAGAAAAAAAAAAAAGAAAACGGTTAAAGCACAAAGTCAGAAGCCTGAGAAAAATTGTCAGAAACATCAGATGATTGAGATCATTATTACCCATGAAAGTCAAGTGTGCAAGAAAATTGAGTGCGGATGACAGAGCAACTCCAGAAGAAAGAAAATTCAAGTTATAAGGTTCATTTTCGTCTTAGGGAACATACAAAATGCTAAGAGACACGAGCAAAGCTGGTCTACTAATTACTAAATCACCGCATAAATTTTTGGCTCCGAAGATGAATATCAGAAATGGATTGCGTGTGGGTCAATCTAGTATATCTGACTTTCACGGTCAAATTAACAGATTTATCTATGCTGCCGCGAGGATTACGGCAATTCTTGCAGGATTCCAAGACGCCGACTACAAGTGTAGTCCACAAAAGGACAATGATGCCACTTTTTTATATGCTTTTTTTTTTTTTTTCTTGGGTCCTTCGGAAATATATTTGCGACTTCAAATCTCAAAATTTGTAGTAATCTGAGGGTTAGATAATACCAAAACATTTTATGAGCAATGTCCACGAATTCAAAGTAATCAATCTCCAATTTTTCTACTAATTGTCAATCTTATGTAGAGCATGCGGGCACCTTGTATATATATATATATATATATATATATATATATATATATATATTTTTTTTTTTTTTTTTTTTTTTTTTTGGGTCCCAAAGAAAAGGTTTCCTCGGAAAAAAAAAAGAAGATAAAAGAGCTAGATATCTCACATGTTTATATCATATGTAATGGTTTTTTTTTTTTTTTTGCCTCTACAATCCCTAAAAAAGAAAAAACTATTATTTGTTTGTATAACAAACATTTCTCTTCACATTACAAGTCAACAAATTTGTTTTTCATAATGACACTTCTGTCCCTTTACAAATTACGATATATCACGTAAACAATTTACACGAGCAGTTTTATCCTTGCAAATTGCGATTCTAGACCTTAATCTTGTGTACTCTAAAAATATTCACAAACACAATTTCTAACCAACTGTTTTTACCTATCAATAAGATTTCCGAATTCCGACAAAAGCACTGACCAATTCCCAAAATAAGCATAATGCTAATGCCATGAAAATCGTTGGAGCATTGAAAACAATTCAATTTTGTAAAATTAAATAAATAAAATTAAGAAAACCAAAAGAGAACGTAGCATATTACATTATACCGTCCATTCTCCAATTCAATTTCATTCATCTTGATCTTCTCTTCAGCATTCTCTATCTCTTTAAGGATCACAGACGGCGGTTTCATCAACCTGTTGCCATCGTCATTCTCCAAAACCTCCTTGAAGTACTTGGCAAATACTCTGCAATTCTCATCAAGAGCCTCTTCATAAATGCGTTCCAGCTCCTTCAGCTTCAAAGCTTGAACCCCACTTATCTTCGAAAACAACTTTGAGCTAGGAATTACGACCGACACATCATACGTTGAATTCTCATCACTGTCGTACCCCATTTCGATGGAATGGGACGTTGACAAAATCTTTGACCTACGCTCATTGAAGCACTGAACGAACGGCATAAGATGGACTAAAAACAGCTCCTCGAACAGCCCCGGAACGATCTCGGATCGGGACAACGAAGCGTCTAAATGAAAGATGTTAAGGAGACTTAGAGCAGCATTGGTGGGTTGGTCATTGAGAGTGTAAATAAGCGAAAGAAGGAAGCAAGAAAATGGGCATTCAGGGCATGAGAAGAGGAGCCTTTCGGCGGATTGGAGAGAGAAGAATTGAACAGAAGGGTTTCTGGATAAGATGGCCTTTTCGAGAGCTTCGGAGGCCGGCTTTAAAAGCTCGAGGGCGTTGATCTGCGATGACGGTGGGATTTTGCTGCTTAGAGTGTTGAAAAGATGGTGGCGGAGGTCAGGCTGGGAGATGGTTTCTGACAGAAAGGAGGTGGTTTGATAGAGGATTTGGGACGCTGTGGAGGTAATGGCCATCGTTGTGGTTGTTCCGGCGGCTGTGGAAATGGCGGTGGCTGTGGAGGAGGAGGAGAAAGAGGAGTGCAGAGTGGTCTGTTCAGGGGGTTTGGATTTTGGAGTTGGGGGTGAAGACATCTGGGGAGTTGCCGCATGCTTCGGTCTCTTCATTTGTCGATCCACGTGGCGTCTAATTCTAAATGACGAATTTGACCTCGAAAGGATGGCTGTCGAGTAATATATATTAGAAATAATTATCTTTTTTTTTTAAAAAAAAAAAAAAGAAAAAAAACAGAGACCGGGAAATCTTATCTTCCAAAAATAAATATACTAAAATTTTCCTTTTCCAAATTCTTTTTGTTCACGAAGATAAAAGGTTCAAAGACAAAAGTGTAAACCTGACATAAAAATTGTAGCGAGCGAAATGTTATTCAAAACAAAAAATTTCGAAATATTTTTTCTTAAACAGGGTTATACATCGGTAATTAGCAGTTAATAACCAACATACATTATTAATAAATGAAGGGCACGATGGTAGTTTCACCAGCTTTAAATTTTACGGGAGGGACCCCCTTGTGCCGCCCTCGCCGGCCAGCTTTGACTTTGTCCGGCGGCCTCTCTGCTCTGTGTGTCCGCAGGAGACCTAGTTGACATTCACGTTGCTTCCTCCATTTGTCATTTGGGTTGACTGCTGTGTTAATAGGAACTTAAGAAGAGCTGCGAATGTAACACGTGCGATGACTGGGATTACACACGCCTCGGCTTCGTTTTCTTTAGTAGTTGGGATATTTTGTTCGTATTATTTGATTATGGGTTCAAATTCTCACTAAAAACTAAACTTACGTCTTCTTTAACAAGACTGTGTAGCACCGTCATCTACCAAACTGAACATTGTTTCTTTGCCGTGTACAGTCGAGCATGGCATTGCCTTGGCTTAGGCTTGTAGCATGGAATCGGTTCTCAGAGGCTACAAGTGATGATTTAGTTTACATGCAGATGCAGACAGGAAAATTACACGGATCCAACAAAGTAGGAATTCTGCTCATTAGGTTGCCATATGGCTTTATTTAATAAGCCAAAAATCTGAGAAGAGATTCCGATTATGAAAAAGGGCAAATTGACGAATATGAGTAAAGCCTGGACGGCATTTTAAGTTCACACATTCCTTTTCAGTCACCATCACAAACCGTTCTTCCAACATCCTCATCTTCTTGTACTCTATAGTTATGGACAGGTTTTTCTGTCAAGAAAATGTGTGAACTAATACAAAGCACACTGAATTAGAATTGTAATGATTAAAAGTGTGATCATTAGTTAGCCATATCCCCTTTTAGACATTTTCTAACAAAAATTGAAATATATATATATTTTTTTAATTTAATTAATACCCACTAAAACTGGAACTTTGAGTATTTCAATTCTAAAAATATTTCAGCATTATTGAACTAAAGTCCACCAATTTTTGTGGTAGTCCACAGCAAGCCCACCAATGCTTGGGATCCGACTGCTTGATGTAACCGATGCTTGCATGCACAAAGTAAGTCCAGCCATTGGACTTAGAACCAAAGAGATCCCACTCGCCCCCTTCTCTTTTGCATCATCAAAACTGGGCTTTTCCCGGTCCAATCAATAAACAAACAATCAAATTGGCCCAAAACATGTTGGATCGAGCTATTAACTAATAGAAAACATTGGGGCGACCCCCTCTCATTCGTGCGCTTTGCACATAATACGGCATCACCTTGGGTGAGTTGGCCTACGTTTTTTTTTTCTGTTTTATAATAAACACTTTATAGAGATCATTATACATAAAGAAATGTACTGTTTTATGTTATATTTGTAAATTTGTATATATCTTTATATATTTATACATGTTTTTCTGATTTTTTTCGTTTATTTTTTATTTTTCTATCCAATGTTTTCGGGCAAGAATTTTGTTTTTGAGAAAAGTTAGGAGAGCGGAAAAGCAATAGATAGGTGGATGGTACGTAAAATTCCGTCAATTATAGTTATATATATATATATATAGATAGATAGAAGAATTTAATTGTAACTAATAATTTTAATTGTAATCCAATTCAATCGTCCTCTGCTATTGCTTGCTCCGAGCATAACTCTTTCTTTTTGGGTATGCAAATGAACAATAATATGGAGTTGCTAACTTACTAGCGTATATCTATCAATATGTACGATCCATAAAATTCAAAATGACCTCTTCGAGCCTTCATACAAGATTAACCTGATTAAAGCAAATATGGTATTCATCCAACGGAATGATAAGATAGATTTTCTTTTATCTTTTTGCGGATTCTATTTTTCGCAATCCAATGTAACTTTTTTGTTAAAAAAAAAGGGCTGAATAGCCAACTTGAAGAAGGTTTCAGCGCATAAATAAAAAGCTCTTCCTTGTAATTAATTTTCCATCACGAGACTCTCATAGTTATTATAGAATTTAAGGTGGGGTGAGATGTATAGGCACTCTTACCTTAAAAACAAAAAGAAAAGCAAACCCTAGTTTTGAATAGCTATGAGGGTAATCATGAAAGACATCTAGGGAGCTTAATACTTAAGCATCATTTGATCCGTAAAGCTAAAATTATTTATTCAAGCTAGAATCATTAGGCCTAGCAAGTTTTATAATTGCCCATCAAAAACCAAAAAAAAAATAAAAAAAAAAGTGTGGTCCAGTTTTATAACGTGGCAAGTTTTATAACAGTGTGGTCCAGTTAGCGACCGATACTCAAATCATTACAGGAGCGGAAAAAAATGGAGAAAATCTGATGCCAACATAAAGAAAATCGCTTTCCAATGTACGAACCAAAAGCCAAATACTGGGGCTTTCACGTGTTCAAGTCAATTGTTTCAACCTAGCTGTTCATTAGTCCTCCAAGGAAGTCTAATTCATGAAATCATCAGTTTTTTTCTTTTTTTTTTTTCGTTTTCTTGATCATAAAATAAGCTTTGAAAACAGAAATATTCCATTAGTGATCAATATTGCGTTCACGAATGCTGCTCCCCTATGCAGCATTAAAATGCTTAACCATACTACAACTGAATATACACGAAATTAAGCAACATCCTGCTAGCTAGGGACTAAAATTAAGGAATAACATAGGCAAGTTTATTGTCATAAATTGAAAAGTTCTTAATGACTTCCGAGCATGAGCACACATAAATAGCCACATATTCTATAGCATCATGAGCAATCAGCCTTGGTATTTTGCAGAGTGACTGCTCATGATGTTATATCAATTTAAGTAGGCTCTACTCTAGTGTGCTGCTGCTGACAGAATATTTCTCAGCTACCGGAACCCTCCTCCAAGAGCAGGAGCCCAGTAGTCTGCTCCATTGTCGTTGCCAACATGCAGGGTGCTTGACACGGGAACCAAACACAACCCTCTGCTCCTCAAGTCCTTCTTGGGTTCCTCATGATAGTCCTATGAAACACATTCAAGGGTGAAAAAATAAAAAACCATTCAAAAACTTAATAAACTGAGCAACTTTTTTTTTTTTGATAAATCAATTTCATTTGGAAAATATATGCCGAAGGAAAGATATAAGTCTAACACTATGTAGAATATTAATCGAAACAAAGATTAGTGCCACACAATGAAATTAAATTGCCTAGTAGTTTAAGAAAAAAATGAACAATTTCATGAAAAAGAAGAAAGAGAAGGATTTTGATGAGCAAGGAAAAAGTACCTGCTCCGGAGTTCCCTTCCTCTTTATGCGGTTATCTTTCAACATCTAAGTCAAATAAACTAACGCATTAGCTTTTTTGTAAAATGATATTTTTATAAAGATACAAACAGGTTGACACGGTCTTCCATCATTCATAAAGCTGAAAAAGATTATTCTTTTGGCCACAACCTTTCTTTTTTTGTCAGCTTAATTAAGTTCAAATTATAGGAGTTGCATTCTGTTTTCCAAGTTCAAGTACCCATTTGCCCCCCTTAAAGAGGTAATAGATCCAAGAAAGCATACCTGACCAGGGTCCTCAGGAAATATACAATTCCTTTCCCCTTGAACCTGCCAAGAAATTACAATCATGCACTAATCAAATTAATGCCAAATAAACGTGATATATATATATATATATTACCGTGCGTGAGAGAGAGAGAGAGAGATTCAGTAGGTATTTTGGGATTTGTCATAGGATAATATAAGCCGAAAATGATAGGAAAACACAAGCTTAGTGGACACGGTGGACGGAGTAGAATTTGAAGTTTCAATTCCAGTTAATAATTATAATTTCTTAACATTTGTATATAAATTTAACGATTTAAATCTATTTTTGTTCATCCTGTCTATTAATCTCATATCCCTATAGTCAAGTCCTATATAAGCTCCTTACAGATTGTTGCTGTCTCATTTTAGCAGATCCACTGCCCAAGTACGGCAAGCTGAGAGCCTGCATTCAAGGGGAAATAACAGAAGGGAATATTTTGAGGACTTGGATAACTCACTCTCAAAGAATATGTTTAGGGAACATTTTATAAAATAAAAGATTTAATTTATCGCTGTGCCATCACCGCGTTACATGGTTGTTTGCGAAAATAAAAGGGAAAGGGACGTCACCTCAATTTGGTTTTGAAGGAATCTGATGTATCCTATAGCTTCTAACAGGACAGAGGCTGTGTCAGTCTGCGAAAAAGAGAAAAACACCACGCCACAAACATCCAAAGTCATATTTTTCTTGTCTTCTTTATAGGATAAAGAGGAAACCATCGTCCCAATAATTAACACACAAAAGAAAATTGGAGAGAAAAAGGGACACCTTTTATTTGTGGAAAGATTCTTCTATTTTTATACGTTTCTTTTTTATTCCAGCAAAATTCATCTATTTCAAGGCTGTATTGATTAAGACTAATTACTAGCTAAGATTAGAATAGCTAGTGATAAATTGTCATACTATACCTTCCCAAATGGAGAAACTAGCTGGTGCAGTGCTGTGATTCTATCACCCATTTTCTCCTTCCTCACCTGGTGAAATCAAATATGTAAAATTTAGTTTATGGCTTCATGAGAAATTATATCAAATGTTCAAAAATTTAGTTGATGGGGTCATGAGATCATGAGAAATTATTTTCAACTTGCAAGATATATAAATCCTTCTAATATAGGGGTTCAAACTATAAAGAAGGCAAAAGAATCACAATTTCTCAAGAAATGGCCATTCAAGAAAGACAACGGTAGCCAACTCACAGACGTTTGTATGTGTTTGTGCGCATGTGTATTTTGAGAGGGAAAGTTCTGCTGAGCTGGGTTGCGGTACATTACCTTAAAGGTAGATTGAGTTGATGGTTGAAACCTGGCTTTCTTGACTGCCCCACCAGTGGCACCACTGTTACACTTCAAAGAAAAGAAGAACGAGAAGTAAGAATTATGATTGGACATAACCAATTCCATGTTAGGCCTACCTAAATTGCATTAATTAACGGATTAAACTAAAGTTCTATTAATTAAGAATGAAAATAACAATATATTAATTTAAGGAAGTGGACTCGTTAATGACCATCAATTTTCATCAACTAGATAGATCTCGAAACCCTAGAAAACTTTTGGAATTTCTAGATCGAGAACTTTGTAGTATGCAAATGAATTACCATATTTCTCTCATCACGCTCACTCACCTCAGGAGATCGATCCGGTGGTGGATACCTCCCATCTCCTTTGCTTTCAGAAAAGTCCAACATGTTATTGCTGATTGTCACACAGGACTTGGGAGATGAAGCAGGCATCAGGCCGTGAGAGTGGGACCAAGATGGTGGCTTTGCTGCTTGGAAATCTTCGTTCGAATGTCCATACACATAGCTGCTTCCAGAGTTTTCTTGCTTCACATCAACTAAAGAAGCACTTGAAGCCTGATGTAAAACTTGCTCCTCCCAATTCTCCAACGTCGACCTTGGTTGAAAATTGTTTAAATGGGCCTTCTCCCCATCACCCATCACTAATCCACCCCTAAAAAACATACACCCAGTTAATTAGTTTAACTCAAAAAAAAAAAAAAAAACAAACAAACAAACAAAGATCCACGTGAAAGAACGATGATGCTACATCAATATTTTCTCTAACTTCTATAGAAAATATTCAAAGATTCAGAAGCACAACTTAGAAAACATTACTCGAAATAAAACAGACAGGCGCTGAATATTACAAAGAAAAAAAACAAAAAACAAAAAAAAAAAAGGCAATAAAAGAGAAGGGGTGGAAGAGAGTGAGAGATAGTTACAAGAGCAGTTGGCTCCATGACTCTGGAACCTTATCTTGGATTTCATGCCAAGAAGGAATAGGAAGCGAAGAAGAAGAAGAAGAAGGCGATGAAGATGATGATGAAGATGAAGATGAAGATGGTATCAACTGAGGGAAGAGAGTAGAAGGAGGAAGCAGGAAAGGAGAGGCTTGTTGATGAGTCGGTGGCCTCATGTTATTGACGCTCCACCAGTTAGGGTTTCCGGCCATCATTTGCTGCACCGGTGAGCTCTGTAAAGGGCCACGATTCATTGCCTCTCTTCAAACAAATTTGTTGTCACTTTCCTTTGGCTATAGCACCTCTTTCAGTTCTAGTTTCACTCAGTTCAAACTTCAAACTCTTTCCCTTTTTTTTTTCTCTCTCTCTCTCTTCCTATCCTTCAAAGCCAACCCCAAAAGAAGGGTTTTGTAGAAACTTTGAGAGGTTCTCTGATCCTTGCTTAAGAAGAGGAAATCAAAGTCCTGTAGGTGGAAGATTTTAAATCATGGGGGCTTGAGAACGTTTTTCATTTCTCTTTCCTTCCTTTCTTTATTGCCATTGCTTTTTTTTTTGGTTTTTTTTCCACTTCTCTTTCCTCCTTTCTTTTTCTTTTATTTCTTGCTTTTTAACTGCTTTTACTTTATCTCAAAGTGGACAGAAAAGGTGGTAGGAGTTTCTATTGGATTCAAATTTCATAAAATTAGACAGAGTAAAATGAAAGCAAGAAAACTAACTATAACAAGATTGGGTATACGTATTTGCCATTTTGGCAACGCGCCCAACTTTTGTGGTAATTTCATCTTGAGGACCTACCACAGCAATGGAGTGTCGTTTTGAACCAAGTTCTTCAGGTGGTCCATCTGTTAGCGAATATGTGGCAAAACTCTAATACCACTATTAATGAATCTCGAATAACAATAACTAGAGTATATATATATATATATATATATATATTAAATAACTTTATTTTTCAAATAGCATTAATTAAAGTCACATTGATAATATGAAAAACCACACAAATTAACAAACTATACAATTAATTTAAATATTCAAATTCTTATATAGCAAAACACATCTAATTTTAATTAACTACAAATAATATATCAAATTAAATTTCTATTCGATATGCATCTAAGAATTTGATATAAGGATTATATCATAGCGGTATTCAATTTAGAAATTCGATCCAATAATCTATCAGAGCTATTACTAATTATTTGCTACCATCGATCATGGTCGGGGGGTCGTGATGAAGGGGGAAATCACCGTTTCTTATCTCCCATGTAGGTCACGGTCGTCCTTGCCGCGTGAATTATTCATCAATAAAAATTCGGTCAAAACCAATAAGTTTTTCTAAAGAAAAGTTAAAATCAGACGGATAATTTAATCGTAATATTGGCTATCATCTTCTATAATAGCTCACGTTGGGTTATATAACTTGAAGGATTTCAATCCCCGTCGTTGATCAGAATTGAAATTGCAATGGTCTACTCTTATATTTGTTTCCTGCAGTCGATACTTTATAAACGGTGAACATAATTTGCATTAATGCTCACAATTCAAACGCCAAAGTCTCGATAATGGTCATGGTAATGTTGGAATTGAAAGTGCCCTTAAGCCGTTTCTATTCCTAGAGTGCGGTACCCATTGACCCACAAACAGTGAACATATGAATCAACCATATAAAGTCTCTATATCTATATTATTTTGACTCTCTCTCTGTTTTTTTTTTTAATATAACTCACTTATAATTTTATATAATATAATAAGTAACTTCTATTTAAAATAAAAATAATAAATTAAATTTATATAATATAAAATTATAAATAAATTATATAAATAAATATAACAAATACACTATATATATATATATATATATATATAGAGAGAGAGAGAGAGAGAGAGAGAGAGTTTTATTTTTATCTGGCTTCCTCGGATCCTTGTTGTGATCTGTTAATTGGCGTGAATATGTGGCATGTGGGGGACGTTCATGGTAGCTCGGGAACGTCTAGATCCCGGCCTCGACATCCTAGGGCGTTAAGGATGCTCTCCTAGGAAGAGAACCAGAAAAGAGTTCACTTAGCATTTAAAATAGAAATCTTCTTTTCGTACTGCCATAGAATATAAATCAATGGCTACCAAAATGGATTTATACGTGCATATAATAATTGGTATCGACTCCGTGAGGATTAAGGAAGAATAAAATTGGTATTACATGTGACCGTGTCATCTCCATATGCAACTCAGTGAGCTACATAAATCTGATAATTTTTTGTCTTATTATTGTCCTATCTTTTTGTCCCTTTTCATTAAAATGAAATTCCATTCAGTTGCGAGTGAAGATTCAGGTTTTATACGGTAAGAACCATGCCGAAAAAGATAAAAAAAAAAAAAAGATCTTTTCAAAAGAGTCAAATATGAACAAACTTGTTTTTTTTTTTTTTTTTGTCCTTTGTAGTTTTTCCCTTATCATTGATTTTTTACACACGAGTCAATTTAACTTTGCGAGATAGAGAAGTGAAAGGGGTTATTATATTACTTGGAGTTGGCTATGAGTGAATGACTGAAAGCAAATCAATGCTCTCCATAAATAATATTTTTAAAAAGACCCTAAAGTCCCCCTATAAAGAGCGGCCATTCATAAATTAATCAAATGCAATAATGAGTTCAATTTCTAATTCCTACAAATTAAAAAAAAAAAATCAAATGCGACAGTATCTAACACCTTCTCAAAATTTCCATGAAGATTCCATTCCAGTCTAAATATTAAAGGAGGCAGCGCTAGGAATAGGATAATGATAATAATATAACATATTTCTTAGACTCAATTTCTATGGACTCGATTGTGCTCGAGAATACAAAATTGTAAAAATTAATCTTTTTGTTTTTTTTACAGTTATAGTCTGATCTATATATATATATATATTGAAGTCATACAAATATTTAATATATTTCATAATATTAGCTCTTTCTGATGCGGTATAAAATCTTAATTAATTTTCAATATAATAGATTAATAACTACTACATTACTTCCATGTAATTAAGTTGTAACCGAAATTATTCTTCTGGGGCTAACTAGTGCTATTATTCTAAGACCGACATTCCCTTCAACAGAATTTCAATGTCAGAACAAAACAAGCAAGCAAGCAACTAAAACCCCTTAAATCTCGACTTATGAGCCTTAAATAAACATTGTTTTCTGAGGGTATCAAGACGGGAATATTACATGTCTGGTCCGTACTGTCAAAAGTCTTTATCGGTCGCTCAAAGATACCCTAATAATTAAAAATTTAATCTTATTTTTTTGAAATTTAGGGTTCAACTCCTCCTGCTAAGTAGATATAAAATTTATTGGAATAGAAAAGCCATAACAAATATAAAAAAAAAAAAAAAAATCTTTGTCAGGCGGCGTCGTGTGTTTCCTGGACATTCATTTCCCAAGATTATTTTATGCTCTGTGTCTCGGCTGTTTTCTTTCTGGACCAAAATTAAGACATGTTAGGAACCAACAGCTCTCTCCTTGTCTTCTTAGTCTTTTCGCTATATTCCCCAGAATTTACCTTTTATTTTATGGGCACTTTGGTGGGGAAAATGAATCGACTGGAATGTTACTAAAATATCAGGAAAATGATACGAAAACAAGGGATAATTCTGAGGCCGTAGTTGTACGTACTATAAAGTCTATGGTGCCATGGTCAATTTCAGCCATTAACTACAAACTGTTATGCAAAAAAGTCATATCCATCCCAGAGTAAATTTTTAAATAGTAGATCAAGTGGTCGCGAACAACATGAAAGAGACCAGTAATACTAAATGTAAAATGTTATTAGTGGTGACGCTAAAAAAAAATATTATTACTGATAAGATAAGTGCAGAAGCAGTATAATTATATCGAGTATATTATCAACCAATCAAAGTACATATTTTACTGACGGTTATACTCTTTTTTGTCACGGCTTACTACTATTGTCGTCATACGATGGGAAATTGTAAAAATCCTGAAAACCTGTGAGAAGTCATTGGTTGATTGAAGATGATTTGTCAGAAAGAGTGCAATCCTCAAACCTCCATTCAGTACATTCAGGAATTTTGAGACATCTCATAATTGTCTTTTGGCAAGATATATTCTTGGATTCGCACCCCGACATAAAAGTAATTGGAATTTGCAATTTTTGAAAAATTTTGATGGGCGCAGGAAATGAATACACTTATATAGATAAGGAATAAAAAAATATATATATATTTCAAAAAATCTAATGGGTTCCGTCTTAATAGTTTTTTATATTTATGTGTTTCTAATTGCGTCTATGCTCTTGTTCAGAACTTCAACTAGCTAGCTAGCAGTGTATATATATTCGCAATGCAAACCAGAAAATTAGTTAATTTCCTTTTACAGAACCTATGCATGATTTTGAAACTACTACGTCGTCGCTTCCCTGAATTCCAATATTACCTATCAAGGAATGTGTTATTTGGTTTCGTACTTGGATCATTGGATTCCTTATCATGTGCTTTATTATTTCGTAAACTATTCCTCATCATGTGGCTCCGCTGTGTTTTGTTGTCTATATCGGGTGTTCTCGTTTTCTGCTTGAATGCCACGAATTAAATGGGTCCTTTTCTGTTCAACCAAAAGAAAAAAAAAAAAAAAAAAGATCCCAAGAGTACCGATTTCATGAATCATAAGAGAAAAATAGATGAAAGGAAAATGAGAGCAATAGAAATAGAAAAGAGGAGGAAAGAAAATTTCCCATTCAACTGCTTAGAAAAAAGTAATGTGAGCAAAGAGATAAATATCACAAGGGTGATGATTTTGGCTCAATAAAAATCAGGACAATGCTAACTAGAGAAAAAGATGCTAAAAGGTGGACAAATTAACAAATCTAATATATACAAATTTATCTATACATGCATAGATATGATCTTACTGCGATTAAATTGATATACGATCCCATTGGCAGAATTAAATAAAATGCTCAAAGGAGTAATATTGGCAGACAAACACAGGACCATATCTCAGTCAACAATAAACAATCCTTCAATCATTCTCAAATTGAAATTGAGACACTAATTTCTCTTTCGCCCCGATTAATTTAACTCAAACTCTGATCCCAACACACCTCTACCTCTACGTCATCCCCTTTTTTTCATGATGTTCTTTATTCTTTTGTCTTCTTGTGTATCGCATTTGAAAAAATTTAAAAAAAAAAAAATGCCGCCCACTAACGCAAGTGTATTGTTCTTCATACCCAACTACAAATATAATCCACAGACCATTTACAATAAATTAGGGGTAATCATTTCGTGCCGACTTTTATTAGCTGCCATGTGCCAAAAGGGGATTTGATGGAATCCATAAGTCAAAGGAGAGAGAAGCACTGCCTTTTTCTTCCCATAGCTAGCAAAAGAATTTCTCTTTTGTGAACTTATGTTGGTGCAAATACCGATTACCGAGAAGAAAATTGTGACTTCGGAGCACAAAATTAAGTCATTTAACCGCCATATATACGGACTTTTTTAAGAACAAGATCGACATATTTCGTTAGAGCAAAAATAAAAATGGACAAATTACAAATAATTACGTATATCAATTCTGTTTTCCATCCTAAATTTTTAGTAAGAGTAGAAGAAACTTAGCAAAAACATGAGTCTTCCAATCAATTTCACATTCAACAACGGAAACCTACACAAATTATTGAGGATATTGGTTGGTAAACACCCATAATGTTTTCGGGGCTCAAAAAATTTTCGAGAATTGAATTCATGTTCGAAATAATTGGATGTATACTCTAAGTATAGTTGTCGTGGATTTGTACGGACCAAAAGGTAAAAAAATTACTAAAATAATAAAGGAATTACATTCATTCAATTACTACAATATACATCCGATCATTTCAATCATGCATCCTATTACTTGAAATTTTTTGGATTGACATATGAATTTTCTTTATAAGTCGGTACCTTTTAGTGCTCAATTAATAAACGTTGGTAACTACATATATAAAATAATATAAGAGATTTTTAATTTAATTCATCTAAAAAGTCAATTAAATTAATTTATTTTCATTTTTAAAAAAATAAAAAAATTAAATCAAATTTAACTGAAATAATATATCTATAACCTTGAAAAGAATTTTATTGATAAAACCGTGTATTAGAGGACCCTTGGAGGAGCCGGAGGCCCTGATCACCTAAACCTAATACAAAGAACAAGCCCCCGAAGCAGAGCAAAGGACACCCCCCCCCCAACACGAAAATCATCCTACGATAATCCCGAAAAATCAGTAATTTCAGAGTCTTAGAAAATTCCCCAGCCTTCTAACCACAAAAGCATAATAGAGCCGTCGTGTGCCTGCTAGGTGAGCAAAAATACATATTGAGTACAAGTTCACTGAACATTTTTTTATCTTTTTGCGGTCCTAGGCAATGAGCAAATACCTCCTTTTTTATGTGAATTGAAGTCAATGACTCAAATTATGGAAGCTTGATAGGCCAGTTGACGAAAGCATTATTGATCAACCAGGGGCCTCGCCTCCCTCGAGCTCAGATTGACCTCGCTCCTCGAGCTCGGAACGAACCTGGTACCTCAGAACTCCCTCGCACCTCTGTCACTCCGTCACCGGGAGCCACTCCCAAAAGACACCCTTACGAGTCTATGATAGCTCAAGACTTACCACTACAAGGTAGCGGACTGACTCATACACTCTTATTTCTAAGCTTCAAAACCTTCTCTTGGCTTATTTGACCGACTTTTTAATTAATTTTTTTTACCAACTATTTTTTAAAATTTTTTTCAAAATTACACCTAGCATTGAGGAGTTGTACTCATTACAAGTGTCATGGGCCAAACTGTTAAACTCATATGATCCAAAGAGCGTTGATACATTTAATTAACAATTTCTTTCCTAGGGTTATCTGAGGAATTTGAATTCATTACTTTTAACATCAATTGTTAGGATTAAATGGCTATTATTAAACTAAAAGTTTAAGTTATTAGTTGATATGTAATTCTATTTTCTTAAATTTTATTAGAGTTGCATCTAGTATTGAGAGGTTACACTCATTATAAGTACTATAATCTAAAAGTAACGCTGAGATATTTAGCCAACACATCTTCCTTTCGGTGTGAATCCTGTGGACAGCAAACGGAAAAAAAGTAGGACGCTTTACCTAGAGACGCATCCACTCACGGGCCAGCATCCACTCACATGGCAACATGTTCAACTTGCTCAATTATTTACGTTTTGATTGAACGCAGCTTGTTAACTTACACTAATAAGGTATGGGAGAAATATAAGAGACAAGTTAAGCTTAATTACATCCAAAATGTCTGTGCTTATTATGATTGTGAGTAATGACTTATGGGAAAAAAATAAATAAATAAATAAATAATTGGTACGGGTCACCTCCATTGGGCAAGGGGATAAGCTCTATTTCTTTTTCAAGCAGGATTTGATATTTACAGGGAAAATCCATAACAATAAAATCCTCACCTCAAGCTCTTGTGAGGGAGCGTGCACGTAAGTTCGCTCGGGAAGGGATTTAGATTAAGTTGACACGGAAGTTGGTCTAATAATGTGAGGCTCAAAGATAATTGCAACGTACAATTACTCAAAAACAAAAGTAAGGGATTCGAATTGAACATCCCTTTTATTATGTTATAAACATGGACAAATAGCTTAAATTCGGTTTGCTTCCATGTTCATAGTATTCGTTTCCAACTCTTGATGAACTTGGGTTATTTTCCCATCTAGCCGGAACAATGAAATCGTTATTCGAGCTATATAAATTAACACTTTGAATACGCAAAAGGGTCAAATTTTAAATCCCACGCAGCCGATCATTCAATCGAATTAAAGAAGGTGTCAAAATAAAATGCATGCCGGCATATCCTGAATATGAATTTCATCACTGTCAATTTGAAGTGATTTGAATCAGAAGTCATCCCTCCGGCCTATAAAACTGTACAGTTCATCTGGCGTTAAACTTTGGAATTTTAGAATACCTCAGCGGTAATAAGGAAAAAAAAGAAAGAAAGAAAAAAGAGAGAGAGAGCGAGATCAATTAAATGTGCGCCGGAGTTGACCCCGGCGGAAGAGGGTCATGTTCTTAACAGAGGCGGTTTGTGGGGCCGGAAGGTCCCCACCAGAAATGAGAAAAACAGAAAGCCCTATATATATATATATATCTTTATAGGCTTTCCGACCTGGGTGAAGGTGACTTAAAGACTAGTGGGTGGGCCCTGATATAAGGGGCCCACTTTCATCCGTCCATGCCCCAAACGGCCCGCGCGGGATAAAGAAGGAAGACGACCGTCCGCCTGACACTCTTCAGACGCAGACTTCTAACAACTCCTTTCACTTTGTTTTCTGTTCAACAAATGTTCTTCTCTCCTTCAATCAACCCTGGGCCCACCATGTAATAATAAGTTATAATTTCTCCTTTCTTTTTTTTTTTTACGTGGTGTATCAATTATCACTTGGCAGCTACGTCATCCTCACATCATGATGATGACACCTTATTTTTATCCATCTCCATTATTAACCCAATTCACAGTCGCTTTTATCTCAATAGACACTATAATAATTAAAAATATAAAATTTTATTCTAATATCTTAAATTTTAGTTTAAAAAATATATAATTACTTTTTTTATGTAATTTATTAGTTAACAAACTTTTTAATAAAAAAGGTTTTTTTTTTCTTGTTGGAAGGGGGGGAGGGGGGGAACCAGTCTACACGACTATTGAGATGGTATGCATTGAAGTGCAAATCTCGGTTTCTCTCTCTCGTTCTCCTCAAGAGTCTTTCTTCTTACCTAACGCGACATGCTTAATGGCTAAAATGCCGCGAATAAAATAGGAACCGTGGTTGACCTATTTGTCCGGTCGTCGGCAGTTGAGATGTCTTTAAAAAATCCCATCGGTGCATCGGTGTCAACTTAGGGCCCGTCCTAGCGCTTTACCTAAAGTAAACGACAGGTCGACAACTCGACAGTGCGGAATCCTGCACACTTCTAGTTAAAAATAACGACAAAGAAAGCCGACTTCTAATTATAATTCCTAATACAACTTCATCCCAGGCCAAGCAACGACGACGTCTTTCGGTGTTATACGGCACTCTTTACCACGACGCTTTGCTTTCCCACTTGGGTCAAAGTACGCAATGAGAGTCGGCCACTTTGCCTATGTGGGCTACATTCTTGCGTTTGAGAGAATCCTGAGTTCGATCGTTCTGTTCTTGACCTTCAACTTCAATGTCTCTTTCTCCTTCGAGGCAGTCGGACGACCTTTCTCATCTATCGTTTTTTTGTTCTTTTTTCATTTTTTTTTTTTTTTGTTCTTCACCTCATCATCATCATCATTCCGTTGCTCGCAGACAAACATCGATCATTGATTTCTTGTTACTTAAGTTTATTTTTGACTCTTGTAGAAATTTTATGGCAATGAATCTAGTGAAAAAAAAAAACAAAAAAACAAAAACAAAGAAGAAAGAGCCTTGTTATGCATCATTGCAACCGAGGGCCATTCTCTAATCCACCCAAAACACAACGCGCTTTGGTTTGGAAAAATAGAAATATATGGACAGAGGGAAATAAACGAGCCTAAACGTAACGACATAATAGTGCAAGTTTGCACGGGTCCTACGAGTTTTGTTTTGTTTTTTTGTTTCTTTTTTTTAAAAAAATGCATATGATATGCCTATAATTAAAGTAAAATATGCCAATAAATAAGATTAATGTACCAATAATCATCAAAATGTGTTATATACACTTTATTGATTCTTTTTGAAACATTCAACCTTAACTTTTTTTTTTTTTTTTTTAAAAAAGGACTCAAACAAGACTAGAAAAAGAGCAGAGAAGGAGGTATCTGGGCTACGTGGGCCTTAAGCCACGACAAATATTACGACACGCTACAAGGGCGCTGAAGGCCGAAATACGCCGAGTCACGCCAGCCACATATTTGCGTGGCTTATTGCTTACATTTCTCACGCCTGTCTTTTAAGGTATTTGTTCCTGATGCGGCGGGTCGAGTTCTCACTGTGCTGTCTTCAGGGGATTCTGCTACAATTGAGAATGGTTTGTATGTATGCGGGTGGTTGAAGAGAGGACCAGCTGGGATTGTTGCTACAAACCTCCATTGTGCTGAAGAAACTGTAAGTTGTCTCTTGCATCCCATAGCTTAAGGGTCGTAGACCGCCGGGTTGTTTCATAACCATTGGCGGCCTTCCTAATGATGAACTGGCGACACGATAGGTCGCAGGCATAATGCAAGACCATGAACGGGGAGTGATGGCATCACACTTCTAGCTCGCCAAAGCCTGGCAGAGAGGGTAGGGTCTCCTCCAAGTTACTTGACAATAGAAATGTTAAAAAGTGTAGTTCATATGTGTTGCGAGCATTGATTTTCTATATCTGCAGACATGAAGGAAGATTTCCCGTGTCTGCTGTGGGGCTCCCCCCAACGGCTTACATCTTTTTTACCTTTCTTTTTTTATAGAATTTGAATCTTCATCATCCTTAGTATTATCACGCGACGCGTCCATTGATTTATCAGTTCTCCTAACGGCTAACTTGTAAATTTTATTATTCTCTTGTATCAGCCTCTTTAACAGGCGTGCGGAAAAGTTTTTTTTTTATTTTTTTTATAAATAAAGAAATTTAAATTAAAATATTAATCAGTGACTTTAAATTTAATTTTGAAAAAACCATAATTAATATTTAAAAAGGAAAAAACACATTTTTTGAGCCAACCCACAGGGACATGCAACGTTGACATTTATTGCCCACTTGCATTTCGGTTGTGCTTCGACATATGCTACCGAAAAACGGAACTTGGGCTTTAGCTTAACCGATTCAAGAGATTTGAGCAGAACAACCCAACTTAGGCCATTATGGGCTTTTTCAAAATTTTTATTGGGGCCTTTTTTGAGTTTTTTAACGTTTTTTTTTGTTTTTTTTTTTTAAATGTCAGACATGCCTATTTTACGCCCCTGCCCCTGCTGTTGATTGCCATTAGAAGTGGAGGGACTATCATCACCGATTTTACTCTTTTAAATTATTACGTGCGAGCCCTTGAAGATAGAAAACTATTAAGTAATATGAAATTCATATTTTATTGATATATATATATATATAAACATATCTTCTCAGTCTAATTCTGTTTAATAATTTTTTAATAATCACGTATTTGGCTACGACTAATTTGCGTCTTCCAATCTTAGAATTCTAGTGAATATTTTATTTTATGTATTTATCATACTTACTCATATTTTTTTTTAGTATAACACAAATTAAATTTTAGTTTACACAAATTTATTTTATAATTTCTTTTATTTCAACTTAATATTACTTACTTTCTTATGTTTATTTATATTTGACATTGAGTTAAATTAATTTATTTTTTAAGGAAGTAAAATTAAAAAGTCGGTAAATTGCCCATTAACCAACCATGTTACCAGATTAGGACCCCAATTTCTGAGCCGCAGTGGGCTAGATGCATGTCCCTGGTGAATATCAGGATATAGAATTTTGGTTTCTTCACGGTGAGAACTGATGAACTATTTTCGGTTATGTTTGGTAACAAACTGATCAATTTTGTCTAGCAAAACAATTACACCAAAAAATAACAAAGAAAGAAAATAAGTAGTTGGTAAAAAGGCTTTTTTCTTTTCTTTTCTTTTCTTGCAAAAATATTAAGTGAGCAAAATATTAATAGATAAAATAAACAAAATTAAATTAAATTATTAGTTGCATTTGACGACGTTGACACTGTTTACCAATCTTGCGTTGGCTTTGCAAGATCCTGTGTTTTTCACTACACTGCGAGTTCGACAATTATGTCTTTTCATTCAAGTTAAAAAAAAAAAACTGTCTTTTCATTTCACGGTCCCTCACGAGCATGCATGCTTCAACATCACGCTTGTGTTTGTACATCCAATTAGGCCGACCTTTTGTGCTGGCGATTCAGCGTTGACTTTCTTCTGAATTTTCGAAATTTTTTACTTTCAATCCGTCGAATAACACTTTGGTATTGGGCTGAATTGACAAGCTGTGCGTATGAAAAAGGCCTATAAATCGCCCAAGGGACAAGTGAAAGTAAAAGAGAAAAACTAAACGTGGATATTATATCAAATAATATGTTAAAATTTTAAATTTATTTAAAAATTCAAATTCAAAAATAATAAAATTTATAAATATTATGAATTATATCAAATTCTTAGAATTTAAGGGTGTGAAATTTTATATTTTCTAATGCAATTAATTATTACTATGGGTCAATAAATGAAGCTTAGCTTGTGGTCCATGTACCACGCTTTTCACTGGGGTCTGCCATGCTTGAATACGAGACAAGTCTCGTTGCCCAACACAACTACGAAACCCCGTCCTTTTGTTTTGCCAAAGGACACAACCAATGTGAGTCCAGGAAGGTGTTTTGGATGGGAAGGTGTTTCAACAATGGAAGGCAATGGCTTCGGCCTTCGAACCCATTACAAATCAGCTACCTGTGGTCAAGGAATTTAAATGGCGTAAGCATTATGTTTTAGTGGTAGCCTGCCATGCGGCTGAACTAAATTAGTCTTCGATTCCCACTCCACTTGCATTCCGAGCTGGCTTATAGGCTACAGAATTTTAGCAAGGATAAATACATATATGACACTGTCACTGGAATTAAGTAGAGAACATGCGCAACAAATTGCTAGTGTGTTTGGACTAGAGTGATGCGGTTGACAGAAAAGGAACTCCATGCATGTTATTGTGAGACTTCTGTGTGATGATATGATTTTGTCAACCCCTGGTTCCCTGGGAAAAAAAAGAATAAGTTTTTGTTTTCTTGTTTGCCTTCTAGTCAAGCTGTTCTGTCACTTTTGTGTAGTTATGGTGAGCTGCAATTTTTGTGACATAAAGGAAAGGAAATGGCGGTGTCAAGTCTGTATATGTCGAATATTGTCTAGTGGTTCCTACCATCTCTTTTCCATCTTCATTGCAAGACGGGCTCCTTCATTTGCTGTACTTTTTTCTTACACAACTGTAAATTACTGTTCATCTACTGCCTCTAGATTGCTAAGCTATCCAGAGAGTCAAACTCCACCATATTCTTCTCTGCCATCCCACTCAATAAGAAAAGCAGTCACAACCCGTGAGTGTTTATCTGGTGGGACTTCCACGATGAGACTTTTGTGGATCATATCGTCAACAGGTTGAGTGCCTGTTGAGTTGCAACCATAAAGATGTTCTTATGAAACTGCCAATAGATTTTCTCTTATAAAAGCTTGTTTGTTTCATCAAAGTTTTATGTCTGGTAACCAAATTTAAGATTCCTATCTTACGGTCAATTTAAACTGCATTTAATGATAATGAGACAGAATCATTCGTCTTCTTTATAATGTCCTTTCATACTTGTTGTCTCACTGCTGGATGTAACTCATGTCGATCAGATGTTCAGAAACTTCAATTATTATGCTTTCATAGTTGGTGGGAGTGGTAAGTGGTGGGCTCGGAGAAAAGGTGGAAAGAGATGTCTTGGATTGCTGTTCACTTCCGGTTTCCTAGTTTTGGTTTCATCCAACTTGGGTTTCCTTGCGTTCACAGAATAAGTTAAATTCTAGAGCTAAAACTCATGTTCCAGTATGATGGATCCTTTCCTTCGAAGTTACAGCCTTACATATTAAGCGTCTGTACTTTAATATATAATTTATTTTTGAATATCAAACAATACTTTAACATTTTAAATATAACAATTTATTCCTATTAGAGTTTTTATAACCAATAATACTGTGAATGTGTGTTAGGTTTGAGTTTGATGTAACAACTCAATCTTTTGGATTGAATGATTTCTTAACGCTAAATGAGCAATTCCATCGCATAGAGACACCGTTGAATTTGATCTTTCAAGTATTGAGCTCAATAACACTTACTCATAGAAGCATTGGTAGTCGCTCGTCATGAGTTTCACCAATGTAAAACCTGCTGTTACGGATCCGAATTCTTCTTATGATTGACACTCTCCCGCTATTAACATTAGTTACTGTTTCTCACATTATACTCTCCAGAGCTGCCCATTTTTTCATACCCAATGTCAAGTTTGAGAAAAAGTTGCGGCGGAACCAACGGGTACGACGCTTACAGGTGAGGTGCACAGTGCACTGGAAAATTATAAGCCCACTATTTCTTTGGTTTAGCCGCGGCGGAGCAACTCCAACAAACATTTTTATTTTTCGCTTTGGGCCCTTCATATTCTACTTTTCGTTAATATCCTTATAATATTCTGCAAATGGCTCCCGATTTTTTGTTTAATAGTTGATTTAGCTTAACTATTTCTATAGGCTTTGCTTGGAAGCTTTGAGTCACCAGAGATCAAATTATTTTGCTTAACTTCAAAATTTAGCCCAATTGACAAATCCTAGCTAACTCTAATACGACAATTCCGATGCAACTACAACTTGCCATGTTCTGCTCTTCTTCCTTTTTCCCTTTCTTTTGCTCCCTATTCAATATTCCCCCCCCCCCAACCTTTTTTTTTCCCCTTCTTTCTATGATAAAAGTTTATGCAAAATTGAAAAGGACATGTGTGGCCGTGAACTTGATTACCCCTTGATTTTCAGCAGGGGCCATCTTGGAAGAAGCAGGCAAGTATTCCGTATTCCATAGCAACACATGTATGGTGGGGTCCATTGGGAATTCATGATAGATCAAGTATGTCTGATTGATTGTGCAGCTTTTGATATTATTCAAATAGGTTTATGATGCTGCCTTTTGTAACTATAAAGTTTTGTGATTCCCCCCATGTGTTTATGCGAAATCTTGCAAAGATGCTGTTTTGGGGATTCATGCTGTCCCCAATTCCTTACCAGAAAGTCTTTGGTCTGATCATGACTGCCACTGCAGTTGTTGGAGTTGGTCATCATTTCGAGGCCCTGCCCTATGTTTGTCTTTTTTTTTTTTTAATTTTTGGTCCTGTTAAGTGCTCCTTTTCACAAATAAAATTGTCATTCTTTCTCCCAATTCCCCAAAAACCCAAACCGTTTTAAGGACATGCCAAATTCTAAGCTGTATTTTAATCCTCTAGAAAATGTAAGTAACCATTGAGTTCTAGTTTAGAGAATATCTGTCCAATACTTTTTACGTCAAAGTCCAATCAATGTTGCTCCCAACTACTAATTAGGTCCTTGTCTCGTATTTGTACAGGGAAATCGAGCAAAACAGAAATGTCTGTAGAATTAAAAAGTAACATATTCTTAATTCACATCCATCGATTTGAGTTTTTAGATAAATAATTTTTTTATATAATATTAGGATCTTTATAATTTAAAGATTTTGAATTTAAATCGTGCTATCTTAATCTTAACAGGCAAGACAACATGTATGCCTTCGCAATAACAGTTTATAATGGAGTAACAAATGCCTTTTCTTCATCTATTTTATATCTTTGAAATTTTAGTTTCTGAGATTTGAAGCAACAATGCTGAGAAGTCAAATTGGTTCTGCAGCTTGGATTCTACAATGCAAAGAGCTCAAGTTTGGCAAGAATGCGACAACCATTATTTACTGGTGAAAAATGGATACCCGATGCTTTTGTGATTGAATTGGACAAAAACAAGAGATCTGAATCCTATTAACGTGGGTATCAAAAGCCCCTACCTAGTTTATCCCCATTATCTTCTTCAAACACGTGGAATCGCTATAACGAAAGAGCCTAGGCATAGAGGACCCACGAAAATGCCACCATCAAACATTATATCATTACTCTAGTTGAGCTTGGCCGAACACCAAAAGGCAAGGAAAAGAGGTCGTGTAACTTCAAAGATTGGCCAGGTGCAGAGGCCTGTGCTTATCATTTATTGATCAGAGTTTGAATTTTTAGATAAGGAGATCTCCCAATTCCGGCATAAATACTATTTGAATGTAATTATTATTATTATTATTATTATATATATATATTTTTTTAAGAGCAAAAAGCAAACAATGAGATACTTAATATTGGAATATTTGCTACGTTTATTCTCATTTTTGTCCGATGTCAAATTTTATATCAATTATCACTTAATTTTTTAAAATTTAATTTCATTTAATTTTTTCATATTTAATATTAAATTAAATTTACCCTCTTTTATTCGTAAAATAACCCCCATGGAAACACTGCTCGAAAACACCAGTATTGCTACCTAGCTATCCCCTTTTTAGGGACCCACCCCGCAGGAGGGAAGAGAGAATAAGGGAGTATGGCCCACCTATTCCTCGGTGGGCCCACTACAGAGATTCTCTTATTTCTCTGGCTTCGCGCATCGAAATTTTGACAAGAACCTGTCTGGCCATGGACCTTGTGATACGCACCCGTAAAGCTTCGTGGAAGTAATGCAAATGACAAATTGATTGGTCGTGTGTGGGGATTTGTGTGTGTTCAGAGCTTTTGGCCTACGAGTACAGGCAAGCCACGCAGTATATTTTACATGTTTTCCCTATGTGTCCGTACGTGGGGATGCTGCATCGGTCCGGATAAACATATTGGAACCTAAACCCATAATATGACTAGTGGCATCATTAGCATGCTGGTTTAATTATTCCACACCATATCATAAGATCCGCAATGTTAAATTCAATTCAATGCTTCCATGTTTATAAAATTCAGAATAAGATCGATGATCATAATGATCTGATCAACAGAAATGTTTCCATGTTTTATCAAAAACAAATTGTTCATCTAATTGATGTGGTTTATTACTTTTGTCTGAATACATTTTATTTTGTAACCCTTCTGTTATTTAAGGTCCCAATGTTTGCTATTTGAGTTGCTGTTATTTATTTCCTGGAAATTCTTATTTTGTGGTTCAGTAAGATAGAGCTGCTCATTTGCTTTCGTTCATATAAAATAATTTTCATTTTTATGGTCCTTTTGTCTGGGAATATTGCCATTGATTTGTCGTATGCTTCACAACATATAGATAGATAGATAGATAGATAGATAGATAGATAGATAGATAGAGGCAATTGCAACCTTCCACCTCAAAGAAAGAGTGCAAATCGCATTATTTAGTTCCCAGAGTAAATAGACGGTGATAACTAACATGAGAAAAAGAGAACAACTTGGCCCATTTTGCATTGTTGTTCTCTAACGTTACTGTTATCTCATCAAACATCTTGCTTCTCTTGTGTTAGTGCAAATATGAATTACCATTTTTGCGCAGCCCCAACCGTTGAATTCAAATTAAGGCACATTACGTTGTCAAGTTAAAATTACTTATTTTTTTGGCAATTTTTTTTTAATAAAAAAAATCATTATTTGACATACAAGAGATCGCCAATGACAAAATACTAATATTATTTTCTTGGTGTCTAATTTTCAATTACATTTCTTGTACATGAAAGAATGTGAGCCCTAATTTTTGGTGCCAACCCGGAAGCATATTTTCCGGGAAAATCCGAAACGGAAAAGCAAAGCATGCAGTGGCGTCCAAAACCCAACACAATAAGTACAAAAATCAAATATTTACATTAACAGAGTCGGTCCGTCCCCCTTCATTCCCATTATATTACCACACCGATCAAAACAAAAATATTATTCAACAAAATGAAGATATATATATATATATATATATATATATATATATATAAAAGGAGCCCTTCGTCTTTCTATTATTTCTGATATCTCTCTCTCTTGTTATTATTAAAAAAAAAAAAAAACCTTCTTTTTCATCAGGTGTCTCTGTCTTTCGTCAGCTTCCCCTAAATTATCCCGCTCTCTTGGACACATACATGCTCCTACTTTTCTCACTTTTTTTTTCTTTTTTTATCTTTCTTGTTTGATTTATTTAATTTTTTTTTTAATTTTGGGTTTTGTGTTTTCTTTCTCAGGATCCAAACAGCATAACGTCCAAGAAATCTGTGCTTAATATTTAATTCCTGGGGCCGCAGAAAACAGAGGCGCAGCATGCTTCAAAATGCGGTTCATTTTGGCCTCTTCACGTTACGTCCTTTTCCCTCCGCTCCTCCGTCTCGCGTTGCTTTTACACGTCAGCTTTTCTTTCGGCGCAGGCTAGCATCCTCGGCGCATTTTCGCGGCCTATACTCTACTTTTGAAATGAATTGACGAGGGAAGGGGGGGGGAACCATATAATATAGGGCACTCACTATTTTTCTCGACAATGACACTGACACAAGAGAGGTTATAAGTACCGTATAATTACTAATTTATTTTTTTATATTAATTTAAATTTAAATTTTTTATTTAAAATTTATTTTAGATAAAAATATATAAAACTCAAGTTGAAAAATTATTAAATTTTAAATTAATTAAAATTAAATATAAAAAATTTATACAAATTTAATATTATTTAAATAATACATTTTTTAAAAAATAATTAAATAAAAATACTAACAAACGAGTACAATTTTAATTTATAAGTATTATAATTAATATATTTTTTTAATTTTAAAAAATAAATATTAATCAAATTAATTTGAAAAATGATACTTAATATTTTATTTAAGTAAGAGATTAAATATAAAATATTAATTAATTTAAATATGTAGGTAACAAATTTTATTTAACATAATAATAATTACTCTATGTGTTTGAAAAAGAAAAATCGCTTTTTGAACTCTAATTCTCATTAACATATTAATAGATTAAGAAAGAGTACAAAAGATTAATTTAATTTTTCATTTTTTGACAGTTATGATATGATTAATATTTAAAAAGAAATTAGTAAAATTATAAAAATATTTAATAACTTTGATAATAATTAATAAACAAATGAGGACCCCCTCTGAGAAGAAGACAATTTAGTGAAGTTTGCCGGGAAACTTTCTGTGACCTGTCGGACTGCGCGGCCACGTAAAAATATGCAAAACAACGCAGAAATCCCGAAAAGCTTGCAGGAAATGTAAAATTGATATCTCTGGGAAAAGAAAGAAAGAGAAAAAAAATAAAAAAAGATAAAAAATAAAAACAAACATATATAGAAGTTCTTCATTCCTTTTGTTTCGCCATACAGAGAGCAGAGCAGAACAGAGCAATCATCAAGCCCAAAAGAAGCTTTATCTGTTTCGCAATATAGCACTGTGAAACTCTGCGTCCATTAATCTTTATATATAAGAATTGGGAAAAGGTCTTCGATCGCTTCTTTTATTGTTCCTCTCTTTGTTAACGATCTTATTGTCCTTCTTTTTGAAGTGTTTCACTGAGAATTACAACAAAAACTGAGAGAGTGCTCATTTTGATGTCTGTATCGGTAGAGTATGATTACATAGGATTGCCGTCCGAGGTTTCTTCAATGGAGGACTCTGGAGCCGGTCTTAACTTGAAAGCCACTGAACTGAGACTCGGCTTACCTGGGTCCCAGTCACCGGGAAGAGACAACGGGAACTCACACCTTGGTATTGCCTTAAACAACAACAACAACAACAACAACAAGAGCTTTGTGTCGGGGGCAAAGCGGGGGTTCTCTGTCGCAATTCATAGTGGTTCCGGCGACTGGGTTTTTTCTGGGAGTGCTGGATCTGATTCTGGTTTCCCTCTTAGACTGGCTACTGCTGACAAAGTGATTAACGGGTCGGATTCGCCTCCTGTTGTGAAAGACGGGTTGCCCCAGTCACCGAAACGGGTGGTGCCGGAGAAGAAAAGTCAGGTTGCTGGTGCTAATGCCCATGGAGTTGCCCCTACTGCAAAGTACTTTGCTTGCTGCTTCTTTTATTATTATTTTTTTATCCGTTCTTGAGAACGGTTTTTATTTTATTATAATTTGTCTAGATTCAAACTTTCAGACGTTACCCGTTGATTTTGTTTGGTTCATGCAATTCGGCTAATTGGGAAGTGAGAGATAGGACGAGATAACACCTCGAGTTGGACGACTTGTGTTGCTTTGCTTCCATTAGTGTTATAATTTCTTCCCCTTTTGGCTGCCATGCGGTAACTGTTTGATACTCAGAGTGGATAAACAAAGCTGAACATTCAGTTTTTTTTTTGGTAATGTGTATGTTATGAATGAAACAATTGGAGTACCGATCATGCGAAGAATAAAAAGAGAAGGGGAAATCGAAGGATCAGTACGAACCTGTCTATTGGTCAAATTCTTTGTTTACCTTTCTTATTTGGTCAAATTATTTAAATATCTTTGTCAGTAAACAAGAAGGGCTTAGAAGAATTGTCCATCTATTGGGGTTTAATTTCATAATGACTAAGCTGTTCTGTTTTGCATGTTCTTTCCTTTCCATGCTAGTTAGCTTATGGTCCTTTTACACTGTTTTGCATGTTCTTTCCTTTCCATGCTAGTTGGCTTATGATCCTTTTACAATTTAAGTTTTTCCGGGTTGCGCTGCTGTATTACAATATCTTCATTTAGTGCTCCAGTACAATTTCCAAGGTGCTGGTAAGGGTTTGAGAAGTTCTGTTGATGATATTTACAAACAGTGGATCTTATTGCTTTGACATTTCTACTCCCTTGCCTTGCAAAAGGAAATTGAACTTCCTTGTTTTATGATACAACTTATAATTGCATTCATAACAAGTAAAAGTTATGTTTGTTTCTAACTAAAAAGACCAAATCAACTCTGGCTGCAAGAGACAGGGCACAAGTTGTGGGATGGCCACCAATTCGTTCCTTCCGAAAGAATACTATGGCTTCTCATCCTCCAAAGAATGACAATGATGACGATACAGTGACGATGGAATCAGGGTGTTTGTATGTCAAGGTCAGTCTAGATGGTGCCCCTTATCTGCGGAAAGTTGATCTCAACACCTATGGCAGCTATGTGGAACTCTCTTCAGCACTCGAAAGGATGTTTAACTGCTTCACAATAGGTAAGGTCTCTTTGTAGCCCGCCATATGCCCTATTTCACTATCTTTTCATTTGTCCCCATCAGTCTGTGTGTGATTGTCCCAATTCCCATAGTAAATCTAATGATTTGGACGGTTATCATGATGCTTTAGTTCTGATAAAGATGAAAACGAATGCTACCCTTTATTTAAAAAAGTTACCCTCTTGTGAACTTGGAAGTTGCAGATGCAATGAGTCAGCAGTGATTAGCTTTGTGTATAGCTTTGGTTGGGTAACTGGGAGCATAGTAATAGGATTTTGCTCTGAAAATAGGTCAAAATATACTCATGTAATGCCACCAAAAACACAATTGATCTATCTAGCATTTTCTAACATTTTCTGCAAATATTGCAATGATTTAGCTGATGTGCAGGAGGTCCAGCAAATATTATTTTAGAGAATATTACTAACCGTAAGATTTAGCTGGCATATGCTGGCCGAATTTTTCTGAAGAACTGACCACTGCAAGCGAAGCTTGTAGCTATGTAATAACCAAACATGGACACCTGCTTCTGCCAAAAATTATAGTGGATGTGCATATGTGTGCATGCTAGTAAGAACTCTTCTTTTCCTCCATGGAATACCCATAGAAAATTTAAGCTTCTGCAAGCATAATTAAAAAATATATATATATATAAACAAAAGGATTGAAATACACATAATATCTAATGATATTGACCTCTTTCAATAAATGACTGGTTCAGGTCAGTGTGGCTCTCATGGAACTTCCAGTCGAGATGGGTTATGTGAGATCCGATTAACCGATCTCCTACATGGCTCTGAATATGTTCTCACCTATGAAGACAAAGATGGGGATTGGATGCTTCTTGGCGACATTCCTTGGAAGTAAGTGTGACTTCGTTATCATATCTTTGTGATATTAATCCATGCATTATTAATCGTCTAGGAAGGAGAAGTGTTCCACAATGTCTAATCTACTAGAATAGGAAGATCTCAAACCATAAATTAATTGCTTCATTAAATGTGACTTATTGTAGCTCCATACGTTTTCTTCCACAAATTTTGGTTTGGGTGTCAATAGCCATGTCCAACAGCCTGTCTGCTCTCTATGTATTCAATATTGTCTGACTGTAGTCAATTGGGTTAATGTGGGGTGGGAGTCAGGACTGTACTTCTCATTTTACATATATCTGTCTTTGTAGGATGTTCACTGGCTCTTGTAGGAGGCTCAGGATCATGAAGAGTTCGGAAGCAATTGGCCTAGGTATGTCCTATTACACATGAAAAAGCAATGGAACGATTTCCTTTCGGACATTTACTCTTCAGATATGGCAATTAATGTAACCATGCCACCCACCTTTGGGTTACTACCGTCGACTATTGTTTGCAACAAATGTCCATCCATTGAGATTCAAACATTTTATGCTGATTATCCTAATCGGTGGAAGGTCTATATTTCCCCTCATTACTAATTGGTGATTCCGTGACACTCACTCTCTATAAGATGGTTGCATACTCTGTTCAGGATCGTTAAGTCGCCATCTGAGTGCTATTTTACCCGTGTTCTTGCAGCTCCAAGAGCCATGGAGAAAAGCGAAAGTCAAGGTTATCGTGATTTTATTGCTGGAGATGGATCAAATCATCTGTCTGCACGAATAATGAAGTCTCTAGTATCTGATTGTTGAAAGCCAGTAATGGTCGGATCCTCTATTTCCTATTTGATTCGTTTCCAGATAATGCATTAGGAGCTGTTGTACTGAGAAAAACTTACTAGTAGGCAAATGGGGATTGTAGGACCTTCAGGTTTAATAGGCTTGTGGTCCTCTCTTTATCTATTGTGTACTCTGATCATGGACGATCCAAGCTACGATATTGTGTGCAAGTTGTTTGTTTGCTCGACGCTGGTTCTCTAACATACATCTGATGGACATCTCGTATGTTCCCACGACGCCGAATGCAAGAATGAAAAACTAAAACAACAAGAATGAGTTTGTAATTTGGCATCATTAAGAGGTGGTCAGAACTCGGTTCGTTGAGGACTTGTTTAAGCTCGTTGAATTAGCCCAGGTGACACAAACGTTCGACGCTTGTCAAAGGTCGTGTAAAAGCCTAAAAACTATTTGTGGAGATAATTCCAAAAGAAAAAAAAAAAAAGTATTAGCCAGGCAAAAAGAATTGATGTAACATAATCTAATTAAAAATTTAATAATTTCTATGTATATATATATATATATATATATACACATATATATATAGCCGTTAGATAAATTTTGTACTCTTGTGCGTCTTTTCTTTTGTTGCTATGTAATTGAATCCAAAAATCATAAATGAATAAATTATAATATTTTTTTGGGTTAAGTCTGAAAGTTATCTTTGTAATTAATATTTTGTTTTGAAACAAATAAAACACTTCTTAAAAAATAATCATTCTATTTTTTATTTTATAAATTTCTTTTTTTTTTTTCAGTTTAAAAATTCAGGATTAGATTCTTAGTCCTAGAAAAAGGAAAAAAAAAAAATCGTCGTAATAATATTGAATAACCACAATTTAAGATTATTTGCAGGGACCTGGCCTGGCGGCGTATTTATCACTCTCTTGATTTGCCGTTAAAAGCCCGCCCAAGTAAAACCCTACTGTGTCTCCGCTTCTCTTCTCCGCCGTCCGTCGGGAACCCTTCTTCGGCCGAATACTTGAGAAGATATCTCCGAGGCTGTCTTTTTCTACTGTTCTTGCATAGGTTTCAACATAATTTATTAGGGCTCCTTGTTGCAGAACATTGTAAACAGAACATTGGTAAGAGACGACTCTGTCGGAAGAAGAAATCAAGAAGCCACCCACTAGCCTCCCATGTTTATTGTGGTTAAGTTTTGCTGTTGCGGTTGGCAGGCTGACAGTTTAGTTGACTGTTTGGTAATAATTTATAGTTTTTTTTTTTCGGTCTGGTTATCTTTAGGCACCCCATTTTATTAGCAATTATGGCCAAACTTTTTATTTGGTGGACTTGTTGAGACCTTCAATCACATCCTTCTGCTGCGATGACTGTGTTATTAAACATGGTTTGTGTTTGTGTATTTCCCGTTTTCTTGTCTGTATATCCAACAAGCTTTGGATACAAACATCTTTTTTCCTGCATAGTTTTTTCACCTTTTGAAATGCCACAGGTTTCTGACTTTTATGTTATTGCTTTATCTTTGGGATGGATTCAGCTGCCTCGTATTCAGGTGAGTGATCCAATAGCAAGATATTAAGGGCTTCACCGTGGACTGGTTGTCAAAATCATCAGGCCAAGTGAGACTGCTGGAAGATATGTCACGTACAGTTATGTTGTATAGACACTTCTTATCAGCCAAGGATCTGCTTGAATTCACCTTTGGAGCCTGTTCTCCATAAAACTTACTGCTCAAAGGCCAACAATTTCAGAACAGAGACCTCAGGAATGGGATACGAGTCAATCTTTGTGATAACCTTCTAGAAATTTTCTACTATAACTTGTGCCCCGGCATTATTTTGGCAAAGGCGATTCTTTGGGGAACCCGGGTACATAGTTTACTTGATATGTGCTTATTGTTCACCTGACTTTATATAGGTCTGGCCCTTCGCCAAATCGAACGCTCGCAGATGGGAAGAAACATTTTAGCTTGAAGGCCATACTGGCTTGTTTTGCAGCTTGACAAATGAAGTTACTAGCGCTCTGTAAATTAGGCTTCTCGAAGAATTACCAGCCTCGTTGTTGTCTGTGGATGGGTTTACGTTTTGGTGTTTGATGTCTTCACGTCGGTGCGACTCGAAGCAGGAAAACGGAAATTAAGGTAGAATGATTTATGAAAGTGATGATGGCTTGAAAATCGAAAAAGTGAGAACAAAACTCACTGTAACTACCGCCAGTTTACTACATGTCACCACTTAATTGTGAAGAAAAATGTTTGTAAAGCACTGAAAACTCGATTGGGCAGCCACCGTCACCGTTTTGATTCGTTAGGTTTCATTTTCACACCAAAGACCACCAGCCTTCCACTGCTTGTTAGGAAGTAGAAGCAATATCGAATGATAATAGGCGGCCAGGTTAATCCTCCACTCTTCATACATCTTTTACAGAATTCACGCGAAGCTCTCGAAGTCACATGTAGACGGCAAAAATAATTTCAGGTAATCATAATACAAAGGAAAGATACAAATGAATTGTGCTGATTTGACCACAACAAAAAGAAACAGAATATCCTGTCATCCAAAAATTAGTTTTGGAGATGCTTCCAATAAAAGCTGTATCTCTCCGAACCATTGTCCTAATCTGCCTCAATTTTTGTTGCTGAGTGTTGTTGTTGTTTTTCTTTTCTTTTTTTATTTTGGGGTTGGGGATTTATGCTTCAACTTCTTTTCTAGCATCTTCTGTAATCTCCCCAAGAGTGAATCGAACAAACCTCCGAACTTTTATGTTTTCCCCAAGAGCAGCAACAGTCTGCTTCACCAATTCCTTCACCGAGATACTATCATTCTTAATAAAAGGTTGCTCTAGAAGAGCAAGCTCTCCCAGCCTCTTTGAGATCCTACCCTCAACAATCTTCTCTCTTATGTTCTCCGGTTTTGACAAAAGATCTTCTCTCTGCATCTCAAACTCCTTTTCCTTGTTCACAATGCTCTCAGGAATATCCTCAACAGACACAAATTGCACCTGCGGGCAGGCCACAACCTGCATTGCCAGATCATCGACCAGTTCCTTGAACTCTTCACTCCTGCCGACAAAATCAGTCTCACAATTGACTTCTATCAGTACCCCAATGCGAGAGTCATGTATATAGGAACCAATCCTTCCTTCGGCTGCAAGTCGGCTGGATTTCTTGTCAGCAGTCGACAGACCCTTCTTTCTGAGATACTCCTGTGCCTTCTTGAGATCCCCACCAGTTTCTGACAGAGCTTTCTTGCAATCCATCATTCCAGCTCCTGTTTCTTCCCGCAGTTGTTTAACAAGTGCAGCAGAGACAGTTACTGAGGGTGGCCTGCAAAAGAAGAAGAGGGCATGTTTAGAACTCATGAGACTGTAAACAAGGGAGTGTTCCACTCTCTCTCTCTCTCTCTCTCAGTGGGTATGCATGCGAATAGATGGCATACTACTGGTTTTAAGGCAGTATAGAAGATGAAATAAGTGGGAGCAAGAAAAGAAGTTCTCACTAATTGGAAATTTTAATACCCCAAGCTACTATATTTCCTTCATAAAATGCTGTAACTTCATAGCTTTATTCACCATATGTGATGTGCCCAGTCGTATGAATATGAGGGTCTGAATGGTGTTACTGGTCTAAATTCCACACATAGTAATGCATAATCTTTCACTCCAAAAAGTAATTTACAATATTGCATGGTAGTTACTAAAAGAACTGGGCAGGACATGCACTCAATATTGGATTCACAAGTTTATGGAAATTGCCAGTCTGCTGGTTTTATACTTAATATCTACATTTGACATCTATAGTACCAAAAAACACTACCTAATAAACTGATTGAACAGAAGAAATGCAAATGTGCACAAATAGACTTGAATACACAAGGAGAGAGAGAGAGAAATAGATACTTAGAAAAGCTTGAGTTATGCGCACATAAAATGCATTTGGAATCAGAGTGGTCACTTACTTCTGAGCAATTTCCTTGGCTTCTGCCTTAACAGACTGCTCATTGGCTGGTGCTGCTGCCAGTTTTGTGGCAGTTTGGGCTGCCACCTCAGCAGCAAAATCCTGGCTTTTCTTCTCCAAGCCCTCACCAAGATTGTAGCGAACAAATCTCTTGACTTTTATATTCTCCCCAATGGTTGCAATTGTCTGCTTCACCCAGTCCTTTACTACTACCTTATCATTCTTGATATAGGGCTGCTCCAGCAATGCCAGTTCCTCAAGCCTCTTTTTGATCCTCCCCTCCACGATCCTTGATCTGATCTGCTCTGGTTTTGACAGGAGATCTTCTTTCTGCATCTCAATCTCTCTTTCCTTGCTCACAATCTCTTCAGGAACATCTTCTGTGACAAGATACTGCACTTGGGGGCAGGCAGCCACCTGCATTGCCAAATCATCAACCAGATCCTTAAATATGTCACCCCTGGAGACAAAATCTGTCTCACAGTTCACCTCTATCAGGATGCCAATCCTGCTATCATGTATGTAAGAACCAATCCTTCCTTCGGCTGTGGCTCTGCTAGCTTTCTTCTCTGCACTTGCTAGTCCTTTCTTCCTTAAGAACTCTTGTGCTTTAACAATGTCCCCTCTAGTTTCTGAGAGAGCTTTCTTGCAGTCCATCATTCCTGCTCCTGTTTCTTCACGGAGCTGCTTCACTAGAGCTGGTGATATTGTTGCTGTGATCCATAAGAAGATGGAAAAATTAATCAACTAGGTGGAGAGTGTGCTTGGTAATAAGAAACCAAACACAAGAAAAAATGAGGAAATTCAGAAAACACGTCATGTCAAAATGTAATATAACAATAATAATACAAGTTGCAAGCAATAGGATTTCAGGTTACAAATAAAATGAAATATGTGGTAATTTATGAATGAATTTTCCATAAAATCATATTGACAAGCACTCATACATGGAGAGTACTCAAAATCCATCATTTTGTCTACTCGATATTGTAAACTTGCATATACGCTCAATTAAAACTGATGAACCCCAAGTCATCTTTTTTATGTTGGTCATGGAAAAGTGGCCATATGCCAAATCAGCAGCCACTTGGGCTTGAACCCAGCATCACTCATCTTTCCACTTTACAATGGGTGAGCCACCAGACTAATGGGCCTTTGGAAACAGTAAACCTCTTCGGAAAATATAACTTTTCCTTCCATATCATTTACCTAATTGATCATTCACTGCTTTATCACATTATCTTGTTTCAGATCCCAGTTGGTCATCCCTTTCTGCCTACATCTTTCAGATTTCATGTTGCTATTTGGACTCGGACTTCACATCAGGTTCTAAATAGACATGGATAAGAAGAAATATGATCCAATCTATAAAACATTAAAACCTTTGGTCCCATTCTCCTTGGGGGAAGGACTTGCACTATGCCCATTTGGATTGCTATGGCTGTCATTTTTCTCAGAGGCAGGTTCCACCTTTCTGTTGTCTTCATTTAATACAGGAGAAAATTCATTTTCAGCAGCAGGTGCTTCAGTCTGTGATTCACCTTCGGTATTTTCAACTCCATTTTCCACTTCTTCATCATTCTGGCCCTCTGAAGTGAGAGCATTGCTTGTATCTACAGGTGAATCAGACTTTCCAAGACTTTCAACTTCATCTGTCCAGAAAGCAGTACTCTTAGGAGCGCAATAAAATTAATATAAGAAAGCAGAGTCAAAACTTCAAGAAGCATGGCAATGCCATCCTGGAAATTTGGAAGCAAATTAACATGGTCTTTCTTTCGAGGAATTTTTTTGCAGAAGAAAACACTTTATTTTACATCAGAAAATGAAGTATGCTCTATGACAAAAGAAGAAAACACAGTAAAGATAGCATCAGCATTTTATTCATAGTAGTATTGTCTAGGATAAGAAGTAAGATCTACAATAGGATCCGATGGAAAAAAACCAAAGGAAAAAAAAAAAGAAGAAGAAGAAATGCTATGAACCACCACAAATTCATTTTTCCCTAAGATATACCTGAGCATATTAATTTTAGGTCATACTTCTCTTCAATTCCTGGAAATTGAAAGCCAGAGAAAAATGGTTTCTTTGACAAAATATTGACTTTTATATCTTAAAAATATTCCTTTTCATATTTTTGATAAATTAGATCAGTTATATGCAGTTATAATAATAATCTATTTGTCACTGAGGCTTCTGAGTGACCACCTTTAGCTTGCTGGTGAGAAGCAACATCTGGTTGCACATCTGCCACAGTGATACTGCCATTTTCATCAGCAGTGGCTCCTAGACCTTCATCGTTAACTGCTGTTTCAGAAGAAATTTCGTTCTCTGAATTAAAAGTATTCTCATCTGTTGCAATGTTGTACTGACTCTTTTCAACTTCTTCAGAAACAGGAGCTTCTGAGGATAATGCTTGACTTGCTATTTCTTCAGAAGAGTCTAATTCTCCAACAGTTTTGACTCCATCAGTTTGAGGAGCCTCCTCTACTATCTGATCAACACCAAGTGCACTTTCTTCAGAGGATAAGGCTTGACTTGCTATTTCTTCAGACAAGTCTAATTCTCCAACAGTTTCGACTCCATCAGTTTGAGGAGCTTCCCCGACTGTCTGATCAGGTGCACTTTCTTCTGAGGATAAGCCTTGACTTGCTATTTCTTCAGACAAGTCTAATTCTCCTACAGTTTTGACTCCATCAGTTTGAGGAGCCTCCCCCACTATCTGATCAACACCAGGTGCACTTTTTTCAGTATGCAAAATATTTGAACTTTCCACCTCTTCCGTTGCTACTTGAATTTCACCATCTACACTTGGAGGCGACTCTATGACTTCTGGGCCCTTATAATCACTGGCAATATTGACTCCCTCAGCTACACTCTTTGAAGAAGTTTCATCCTCCTCTGTGGCTTCATCCAGTGTTGAAGGGACATTCTTGACTTGCTCCTCACTGCTTGTTGGTTGATCCTGCGCAGCAGGAACATTGGGCACAACTTCTGTCTGGTTTACTTTTCCTTCAACCTCCACTGAAATACTTGGATCTTCGGCTATTTTTGTTGCATTCTGCAATTTCTCCCTCTGATCCAAAAATGCAGCAATTTCCTTGTTCTGACGGAAAGCCAGTGCAAAGGGGTTTGTTGCAACATCAACAACTCCTTGGGCAAGCTCAAAATCTAGCTTTTCATTATCTTCTTCTTTCTTCATTGTCAGTGTAACCTGTCCCCTTGTAACGCGCAATACCCGGACACTAACTTCTTGGCCTACCTGCAATGATGAGCCTCCCATTATTTTTGCGAAACCATCATCGGATTCTTCCGATGTCGGTAGGAATCCTTCCTCACCTTCGGGAAGAGATATAAAAGCTCCAGCCCTAGTCATATTCTTGACTGCTCCTTTTAGTTCCTGTCCTTTAACAAACTTTGAGCCTTTCAACTCTTCCTTTTTCTTTCCGGTCTTTGACACGTTCCTTCTGGCTGGCCTTGGCTTATCACTGCTGGAAGTTGCAAGGGCATCTTTTTGTTGTTGCAACTTACTCATATCATCGCTTGCACGCATGCTAAGAGAAATACGCCCTGTCTCCATATTAGCTTCAATTAACCTTACCTTCACCTCTTGTCCAACAGATACAAAACTTCCAACATCCTTAACAAAGCTATCACTCAACCTAGAAACATGTACGAGGCCATCTGTGAAAGCACCAAAATCAACAAAAGCGCCAAATGGCTGGATGGACCTTACTTTCCCAGTAAATGTTGCACCAGCAACCAGGTCCTCATTCTTTACAGGTGGCATCTCACTTCTCCTACCGGTCCTTGAACGTCTAGACTGGGTTGCAGCAGGACTGGAATCTGATTTGGGGGAGGGAACACTTTTTTCGACTGCATCTGCTGGAATTTCTGAGGCTTTAGCAGAATCTTCATCTAAAGTAGGTAAGTCTGACTCCTCCAACACCACACCAGTCCCTGTTGCTGATACTCTCTGCAATGCAGATCCATGAAGCCAAGCACAATCCCTTCTATATTTAGAGAACAATCTAACAGAAGCAGGAGGAAATGCAAGTCTTCGAGAAGACAATTCGCGTGTTGCTGATTTCCTTGACAAACCACATCTTGTGAGACGATCATGCTTCTCTATTGTAAAGGCAGTCCCGGGAATGAGAAAGAAATTGCTTGTAGAACATGGACTAACAGGAATCATGTTTAATTGAATAGGCAAAGTTTAATCTATGGCTGCAATGAGCTCTTCATTCCAATTTCACCTGGTCAGCGAGTTCAAAAAAGGCACTATAATCAATTAATTTTTTCTACAGCAACAGATAACACTTGTGGTACACACAAAATAATGTTCGAAAACCTTGTGATAAAGTCTTGTCCTCAACAAGGTACAAGTTCAGTAGTTCTCATTGACAGCTTGCAAATAACATGTGAATCGCCCCGCCTATCAATGAGGACATTAACCAAAAGTCATTGGATATATAAGGCCACAGCTGTCCTAATTATGCAACTAAATTGAGCGTTGACTTGCCCTTAGCAAAGAATTCCAGCAACTTGTAGAAAGCAAAGAATCCATGAACTTAACATGCAAATTGTGATCAGGAATGCCACTCATGAACTTATTTCCTTTGCATGTTCCTCAATTCTTTGGTTTTTCAATTACTCATTTGCAGTGCGCGCGCACACGCACACGCACACGCACAAAAGCCCCTTAAAAAGAATATAAAACTCTCAATTTATATGCTTGCAGTATCAAGGTCCCAATAACATTCGAAATCAACACACGTCGAATTTTCCAAAAATCATTTATCACAGACAGGAATCCAATTACCAGCGGGACAATTTCAAGAGAAAAAACAATCAACGGCCTATACCTCCAAGCCAATGCTTTTACACTGGTAACTATCCTGTTCCAGATAACCCATGGCAAGACAAAGTGCAAGCTAGAAAGGAAACTAACAAGAAATAAACAAAACCCCACCACAGAAAACAGTGGAAAATGAGAAGTGTAAAGAGTTGTACCTCAAAATCTATTACAACAAGTGTTGTTGGTGTCCAAAAAGTCGAGACGACAAAACAGAGAAAAACCCAACACTCAGTTTTTGAGTTCTGGTGGAGCTGATAGCTTGTGTGTTGGTGATATGCTTGCACGGCTCTGCGCTTACTCATTGCTGGTGGGGTCGAGAGAGGGAGAGGCAAAATGAAAGGTGGGGCATTAAATCCTTATCTTATGCTTACCCTTTCTTTCTTTCTTTCTCTCTCTCACTCTCTCTCTTTTTTTTTATTTAATTTTTTTATAATTTTTTCAGTTGAATGTTTCTTGATATTTACCATTTTTGGTCCATTATTTCTTGATATTTAACAAAGGAAAGGGAAAATGTGATGGCAATTTTGGGCTTGGGGCACTGTCTTGGATGACCCTGGCATGTCCGGATGCTGTTAGAGCATTTTATCTTTTTTTTTAAAAAAAAAATATATTAAGATATTCATTTAATCGTAAACAAAATTACATAACAGAGATTCACTCTTTTCTTAAAATTAAAATTTGAAATTTTTTGAATAAAAATATACATTTTAAGTTATCAAAATGTCCTGAAAGATTACCCTTAGAGCATTTGTAAGTCGGATTTGGGCATTTTTCAACCGACGTATTGTGTCCAATTTTTCTTTTGAACAAGCCCGGCCCAATCCGGCCCACTTCGAAAAGCATCTCGTCTACTGAAATTTTACTCCGAAGACCTTTTATTTTTTATTTTTTATTAGCTCTATTTTATATAGTACAATCAGTGTTTCCGTGCAGCACTTCCCAACAGAAAGAAAGAAAGAAATCGCACCATCAGAAGTCGTTTCGCTGTCTCATCATCCCCCACCCCACCCCAACAAAGGAATTGAGGACATATTTGATAATACATACGACAACATGGCACGTCAGAGCAATACTTCTCTCTAAGACACTGACTAGTTTGTCTCAAGAACGAAACTCATTGGAAGAGAATGCAAAATTCAAATATGCGATTCTTTTAAATTACCACAAAATATAAATTTTAATTTCGATGCACACAAAAAAAAAAAAAAAAAGAAGAATATATTCTTGTTGTACCCAAATATAAAAATTATTCAAATCATTTTAAAATTTGTGTAATGTAATCAAATCCTGAACTTACTAAATAATTCGAGTGAAAAATATAACTTCTGCAGTTGTTCCCACAGTTCGATCAATCAAGTCAATAAACACAAATTCAGTCAGCACAATCAATGGTAAGACAAAAAGGCAGTTTTTTTTTTTCTTTTTCAGAATCCGGCTATTGATTTCAAGTTTTAATTTTAGTCATTACGACTAGAGACCTTTAGTCAATTAATCTTTGAGTTGCCCTAATTATCCTCTCGGCACTCCTTACAAAATTCGAGTCATTTAATTATGCCTCTTGGTTAAACCATGAAATGATCAATTCCTATTGATGAGTCTGTATAACATAACATACCACAATTCTGTTAAGTACATTACTATTGTCATAATCGTTTGTTGTCATTAAAACCATTCATTGTGAACAGGTAGCTAAACGAAACTCACATTTCAGAAATTTCGACTGGTCTAAAAACAAAAGCGACGTGATGCCTTTTCTTTTCAACACTCGTAGCCGAGATAACTAAAGACGGTGGTTCTGGAAACGTGTTGGGGGAGTTGAGAGTTGATAGTTTCCCTGTGCAAATAATGGCTGGCAATTAACGTTCACGGGTTACTTCAATCATATCATTTGTTCCCTCACGATGGTCAGTTCGATATGCTTTAATCTAAGCGATTATGACAATTATTTGAACGCCTTGACAGACTTCTTAATTAAAAATACAGAAACGAAAAAATGGAAAAACAATGGTCTGAATCTCGAGCATCTTTCAAATGCCAATTCCACTCCGTTTGAACACGAGAAGCAATCTTTTTCCTCCACGGTTTGAAATAAATGGCTTTAATAGTCATCAACACGATAGCACAATCTTAATGAATATTTGCCCCAGGAACATCATGGTCCACTGTATTCTATTCCAGATTCATGGACTTCTATGGGCCCTTTGATCATGCCAGACAAAATCGTTCATTAAAGTTCTCAAGACTTGGACAAATCAGTTTATGATGTTTGGGTTGAAAAATTATCAAGTGGACTTGGCCAAACCTAACATGCTCAGAAAGGTTAATGTGAACACCTGGTCATACAAGGTCAAAAAAAGACCAAGTACATGCATGCAAACTATGTATATATTTTATTTAGTTATATTTTTTAAAAAATATAATTTATTTATAATTTTACATTATATAAATTTATTTATTATTATTTTTTAAATAAATTTTATTTATTATATAATATAAAATAACGAGAGAATTATAGTAAAAAAAAAGAAATTAAAATACAAATCTCTCTCTCTCTCTCTCTCTCTCTCTCTCTTTTTTTTTTTAATCATAACAAAGGTATTCCGTAGACTCATCGAAATGGCCTACAATGATCACATGAACCCATTATAATTAAATTTCGATAATGGCCTACAATGATCAAAATGACCTCTTGAAATACTTGTTTTTTTACACTAAAAATTAAAACTCACATTTTGTGAGAATTTGGGTAAGTTGAATCTCGAATTTCAAGCTAATGCAATTTACTTAAAAATAAGTCTAAATTGCGACAATTGAAAGTTTCGTGTTTATGAAAACAAGGGAAGTTAGCATGTATTTATTGCAAATACATTACGTAACAAATTAATTTTTAAGGATCGATTAGTAATACCTTTTTTTATCCTTGATTGTTTATATATGGTAGACAATGTATAATCGCGTAATATCTAAGGGGTCCGGCTATATTGAATAATTGAATAAGTGAAGGATCCCACATTATGTGGTCGGGCTCACACTAACAATTCCCACTACCGAATTAAAGTAATCAATATTTGACATAATAAATTTATAAGGTATATTACATTTAGGTTTTAGGTTTTATGTTTCTTTTTTTTTTTTCCATCACAACAAATAGATAATTTTGCTATTTTTTATAAATCCTATATCCCTTTATATTTAACTTAGTGGAGCATATCACATCTCAATTCAATTAATTAGTATGTCACATGGACTTCTCAAAAAAAAAAAAAAATCAGTATGTCGCAAGGAACATAGATTTGCGAATGCGAACATTTCCATATCACATCTAATAAAAAAAAAATGAAGTGAATTAACTATCAAGCTTCAATCCTCATATTTTGTTATTACCAAACCCAAAACACCCTTAGTTTTCCAGGTTTTTTTTTTCTTTTTTAGGTAATAGGGATAAAATCCTAAACTTTAAACTAAAAGTTCATTCAACTTTACTACTAAATTTTGTGTTCAGTGATATCCTTAATTTTTCAATGAATTTACTTAAATTGCAGCTAAGAGAATTATTCAAAAATCTTGCCAACAACGATCTCTCTATAGATTATGTTGCTGCTTTCTATTAGCATAACAACTCTTGAAATCTAATATTGTTGAAGCAAATCTAGGAGACAGGTCATCAGATTATCGGGGACATTGCCACTAGTTCTTCTAGATTAACGCAATTGATCATCAACCAAACAACATAGAAAAGGAAAATTATCACATACATAGCAGCTCAATAGTCAGTGCTGTCAGGGAAAACTAGACATCAAGGTGATTATAATGGATTTTTTAATCGGAAACATCAAAAACCATATCCAAGATAGATTATGAGCATCGGGGATGTTGGTTTTTGCGAGTGGGTACTTTAAAACCTGGAGACAACCTGGACCATACAAATCAATAGTGCCACATTTCCAATTCATCGGTGGAGTTTCATGAGAGTATTTTATCTATATATATAGATAAAATATGTATTCAATCTCACATTATTTGGGGTGTTTTTTTTTTTTTTTTATAATAAAACTCAATGTTCAAATTTCTACGCAAGAAGCCAAAGTGTTGAATCCCACCGCATCTCCGCATGTGGGTGAGAATCAGAGGAAGCTACACTCTTTGCGATTCCCAAGGTCCCATTCCAGTTGTGCTCCGACCAGATAATATCGCCTTATTAATCGTTCATTTCATGGGCACTCCCGTGTACATTTATATTATTGTACAAAATGATTCTTTCCTACACATGGATTCATGGGGCTTTGTTTTTATTTTCTTATTTTTGGTTGAGATTTGCAAGCTTACACGAGATCTAGGGATCTACAAGATTCATCAACCCAATCATGTGGCTTTATTTAAACAGGTATTCTTGGCCGCTATGGCATTATATATTACTTGGTGTGCATAAATATATCCTCACATGATGCACCAAACCGCAACTGGTTATGGATGTTAATATATACGAATGCAGCTTTTTGCACATGCAAACTTATGTAATTTTTTGCGTTATGCATTTTAGGAGAAATGAGTGAAAGAATTACAAATCATATGCACAGTTACATATAAGTACTGTTCAAATAAACCTGTATATATTATTTAATAGTAGATTTTTTTAAAAATTTTTTGTATTTACCTTAACCGTGCAAAATGATGACTAGCTAGTTTGAATTTTTTGGTACATAAACTGGAGAGTAGTTTCGCTGCGTCACTATTCCGGATAGGGAACATTATTATCCTAAAGAAATTAAGTGGATTTGTTCGCAATGACAATGTATTTCCAACAAGGAAACTATTTCGCCATGCGCAAATTAATTAACTAATGTTGGTCTCCAACAGAAATTAACTAACGTTTTTAGATTTATTAATTAAAATCTCCATAATAATTATAAAGTTGCCAAGAAATAGATAATTTGATGATAAAAGAGCTCTTTTCTCTTGAGCATACGTGCATATAAGAATAATATATACATGTATACGTATATTGTGTGTATATTTATGCCCATTTAGTTTTCTTTTTTTTTTTTTGTGCAAATAAGCATATATAATTATTAAAAAAAAAATAAAGAAATGCCCGGAAAAGTATGACATAAATTATGTAATCCTAGAAAAATAGCCAATGAAGGCAAAGATCGGATCACAATTTGCTACCGGGTATGATATTGGATCTTCTTTTGCAGGAATCTTGTAGTGCACTTTTTATATATGTCCTCCTCTCAATTTGTAATTCCCTCATTAATTCGAACCCAACTCCTAAATGTTGAAGTTCTTGACAAGTCTCATTTCGGTGCAATTAGGCACAATAATAATTGAATATATTAATACGAGAATCCCATGTAAATATAGGATTGATGAGGCTGATTCGGTGAGGCAGTGGATGGATTTGGCAGATTGCAGACGACGTTGCAGCGGTTTCGTAGGGATTACATTATTTTATGCCAATCATGTGGATTATGAACCTTAGGTATGGTATATTCTCTCGCATCTCTCATCGCTCTCCACTAAGCTTTTGTCTTTTCCATTTTATTTTTTATTTTTTTTAACTTAAAAGAAAAAAAAAACATTTTAAGGTTATTAGTTATCCCGTCGGTGAATTTAAGTAAAAAGTTACTCATCACTTTTTTAATTTAAATTTTTTTTATGAAGAAAAAAATTCATATAAAACTTATCATTCTCGTAATAATAATTTTAAATAAAATTCTTTATATTTAACTATAATTAAAATTCGAATTTAAACTAAATTATATAAAAATAAAATTGATTGTTACTAAATTCCTAAGTCGCGTGGTGATTTTTTTCTGTATTTGATAATAATATGTTATCGACCGTATCAGTCATCATGTACAAGAGCTAATAGCAAAAATCTGTTTATTCTAACTTTTTCAACGTGCAGGCGAAGCTATATGTAGGCCGCCCCGTTCCAAAACGACTTAATTTAGAGGCAGAGCCTGTGTAACATGAACCCAGCCGCCGTTTTTTTTTTTTTTTTAAATCCTTTTGTTGTTGGGAAAGAAAATTAGGAAACTAGTAGCTCTTTTCTATGTGTAAAAAATACTAATTAAAAAAAAGAAAGAAAAAAAAAGAAACTCCTTGATATATGGTCACTAGCCACGACTGTTAAAAGAGAAAACAAATTGGTGTATATTATATAACCCAAAAGAGTACCTATATATTTGAGCCGAAGTGCGAGAGACGAGTCATCTTAGTGTTAGTAGATTTTTTCTTTTTCTTTTTTTTTCTTTGCGAGATTTAAGATCCAAATATACCTGATAATACTCAACAATGAAAAAATAAAATAAATATTATGAAATTTATAAAAATCTTCAGGGAACAATTTTTATTTATATAAATATATCTCTTAGAGTCTAAAAGATTGTTTTATTATCTGTCATGTAAAAAGGAATATTAACTTATTTTTCCTAATTCTATAAATACATCTAGATTTTGCCTTCACTGACGACAAGGATTAATAGGAAACGCAGTGTGATTTTTGGTCGTTGTAATAGTTTTCTAGTGGACACTTCAATGCTGCGGGGACGTTACGGTTACGTGGGAGATGAAAACATTAAGCGTTAGGTGTATGTATTATGATATTATATGCTACTTTATTATACCGAAAAGAACATTATTAGCAATAACTATTCTTAATCACGCTTATTGAAAACCAATGTATCAGCTGATGCTAGTCATCAAGCCAACAGCATGTCTTTAGAAGTGAGTGGTGGGGTCTCCTGTACTTGCATGAGTTCACATGTCCGTGTAGGAAATCGGAGATTCTCACCCTCCGCCACACAGCAACTCATAAAAAATGACCCAAAAATCATGCGTTAAATAGATTCGGTTCTTCATAACACGATATCTACTCCAAATTATCGTGATCTTTTGGTCAATTTAGACAATTAGTTGGCGCTAACAACATTTCCGAATCGACCTTTAAACCATATTTAAATTTGAGGATATAATTAAGTGCTGTTTGAGCAACATATATATTGCATTCAAGACTCCTAAAAAGCAAGACATTCAATTAAAATCCACTTGGATATACAGCCGGGGAGTTTCCCTTCTCACCGGGGGGGAAGCCAATCCCTAAGAAGCTGCAAATAAGATTTCCAGAATATGCAATGATTAATGTGATTTCATGTTGCTTTATGACAATATTTTAACATTTATTTTATTACCCTGCCATATCTTGGTAGGCTGCTTATAGAATTTTTTACAGCTGGGGGACGCCAATATGACGTTGAAGCTGAGAAAAAACACATGCAAGGCGGGACCACTTATTCCAAAAGAAATTCCTCCAATCTTTATGAACAAAAAGGGGAAAAAAAATGTTTGGTCCGTGTGATAATATTAGATCGCACCTCAATATTCCTACAGCTAGTTGCAACAATGGTTTTCTATGGTTGTTTTTTTTTTTTTTTTTTTTTTTTGGTTGGGACAACATATTTTTCTATACCGACAGTCTGATGGTTATGGACATGATGTCTACTAAAAAATTATGAGCAATTACAGTTAAACAGCAAAAATTGTTAATCGATACGTGAGATGACTTTGAGTCTAAGCAATCTTAACCTTTGAAGCGCGTGCAATAGAAATTTCTTTGATGGTAAAATAATTTAAGAAATTAAATCAACGACAATCATTTTCAAGCCAGTCTAAAGAGCCCCATGACCGAAGGAAACTATAAATAATATATTTACATATACTGTATATATATATTATGAATAATTTATAGAAGTTATATAAATGAGGCAAAAGGGGAGCTGGAGAAAAGGGGCATGAAATCTAAGTGTACAAATCTACGAAATCTGTACACAATCTGATCCAGCGATGCACCATTACTGGGGTGTAGATAGGTTATAAAGTGTGTTGGAGATCTCTGATTTCTCAGCAACTCTCTGCTAGAAAATTTTGTGTCAGGAGGAAAGCTAAGGTATTTGAAGGAAAGTTGTCCTTTTCTTTCTCTCTTTCTCTCAGAAAGACGCAAATCCACTAAAGAAAACACAAGATGAGTGGCAGTTATTTTAGAGAGCCAAACTTAGGAAATGAAAGAGGTGGGTCTTCAAGGAAAGGCAAGAAGAGCAATTCAGACAAGCCTAAGCAGCCCCAGAGAGGCCTTGGAGTTGCTCAGTTGGAAAAGATCAGACTACATGGTCAAATTGGTACCTACCACCCCTCTCTTCATGGTCCTTACCCCTCAAATTTCAGCCAGGTCTCTCTTTCTCTCTCTCTCTCACTCTCTCTCACATGTCCTCCCATTGTAGGAACTGTTTTTACTCTTTTGGATAAACGAAAAGGTTTGTGTAAGTTTATGGAATTAATGTGTTGAATCCTTGAAATACACCCAGGACGATATGATGAGAATGCGAACAGCCCATTTGTCGCTACCATCATCTTCTTTTTTTTACCCATCTTCATCGTCAGCATCCTCAGCTTCCTATAATTTTCACCCAAACCTCATGGTATGTTGCTCTCTCATATTGTCTAAGTAAGTTCGGAGCAAAATTTACTAGTTGGTTAATTTCCACATTTTGATCAACGTAAAATGCTTTGTATCACTGGCGTGATACCATATGATCACGGTTTATTTCGTTGTCAATGATAGTCTGTAACACTGGTGGAAAGAAATTAGAGTGGTTTGCATTTTGTTCCTACTCTCCTTAATATCTGTCTTCATATACAATCTTAATAAAAAGAATCAGAAACAAAAGAAAATAAAATCCCCGTTTCTTTCTTGTGATAGGTCAGAAATCAATCTATTGCAATTTGTAAACATCTCCAATTTTCTTCAAAGGAATAAAAGCCTATTCTCTTACTTGCTTGGGACTAACCCTAGCAACTGCCTAGCTCATGAAAGATTAATCCGCATTAGCGGAATCATTACCATTGTATCTATCGTACACAAACCAATTGGTGCAAGCAAGAGTTGGAAATAGTTGCATAAGTTGCTTGCTATTTGTTGTTCCATGTTAATAAAAACCATCAATTTACCTTGTGTTGCAGATGGGGCCTGCTGACTATGAAAGGACAAACATCAGGTATGATGACTCCCAAACCTTCACTGCAGCAAGGTACTACAGATCTTCGCTATGTCAAAATATTCTTCACACGCCCGGAAAGGAAATTTTTTAGTAGAAATACAATTTCCATTTTGTTCCCTACCAGTTTATCTAAGCTATGCCATGCCTCTAATTAGTCAATGTATTAAATTTCTTCAGGATCTTTGAAGCTCAACATTTTGCACAGCCAAGCACAACTCAGCGCCTTCGAAATCCACAAGTTGAGGTACTTCTCTTATTTCTTCGTTTCACAGGCTTTAACAATTATCTCACCAAAATTTACCATGCTCTGATATGCTGGCACTCTATTTTTTGTGGTATGTTGTAGGACACGCAGAGAAAGAAAGACAAAAAACATTATGGTCAGTCCTTGGGCTCAAGCAGCCAGAATTATGAATCAAGCGACACCCAAGAAGAAGTAGATTTGGAGCTTAGATTGTCAATCTAGCCAGTGTTATTTCATCACATATAATCTCCTTTTATGTGTATTTGGAAGTTCTTGATGGTCGGTTGGCCTCGAAACTAAAGACAGGTTAGGGGAAGGTGATGTACTTTTTTGGAGTTCGTTTGTGGAAAGAGGGGTCCTGGGTAATGACAAGGTCATGGATTTTCTATCAATTCATATGAGAATTTCACATATAGTTCTCTTTAAATTCTTGCTTTTACTGAAGTCCAATAGCTATAGACAGCATCTAACAGACTAGTGGCAATTTCTTTTGAAAAAGAGCTCACTCCTCTTATTGGACAGTATAATCATGGTTAAAGAAAATAGTAGGAAGAACATTAAGAATATATGCTACCACTAAAGCATATCAAAGGAAGTGGCAATCTTGTACAAATTAACTGAAGGGTTGCACTTTTCGTAAATGTTAAAAGTTACCACATCTCCACTCTCACGCCCAATTCCCCTAGTGCCTCTCTATCACAGTATGCCTTCCAAAGGAATCGTACTTACAATCTGGTACTAATTATTATGATTAAACTTGCTCTATTTTTGTCTTTTTTTTTGGATTTGAGATTATGACATTGAGAATTAAACTTGTTTTTACCACATACAAACATATTACTGTACACTTTGATTTGATCCATTTGATCTCTACTTTGGTCTCACACTCCTTTTGGTCTTGGCTTACCTGACCCGCCTGCCCGACAATATAAGGTGATTTTTTCTAGTCGTCCAAGTTAACAAGGAATTTAGATTAAAAAAAAAAAGGAAGGAATGGCCTTAAATGCTCTCACATTATTCCTTTCCATGTATTTACATGACGAACTGTATGGTGTCACCAAAGAAAATTGAGCATAAAGATAATTAATTCTGCAAAAACAGAGACAGCGAGAGATAGAAATTAATTCTTGTCTTTCTTTCAATCTTTGAAACATTAAATAAAAATCCACTAATATTTTGTTAATTTCGGAATCCCCGAATTTTAAGTTCAAAGTTCAAACCGTAATTTCTATTAAATACTTAATTGTCATCTCAATTCTTTGTCAAATACTTCTTCGAAAAAAATTCAAAGAAAAAAAAAAAAAGGCAAACAAATGCAAAAGCTGACCCCTGAACCTGATCAACTCAATATCCAGTAAATAAAAGAGGAGTAAAAATCGAAAAATTACTCGGAAAACTAAGTAAAACTATGAGGAAACTTGTATTGGTTAATTCAAGGGAGAAAAAACTTCAAAAAGAACCCTCCGTTACCAAATCTATGTCTTACGCTTCTGCTTTTTTAAAAATAAAACTTTTTTCTTTTTTAAATAGTAAAAAGTTATCTGTTTGTTTGGTTATGTGTTGTGTGGCAAACACAAAAGGATTAAGATAGAAATTTTTTATTTTATGCTAATACCTGTACCCTTTCGTATTTATAATTTTGGTTAAAATTAAAATGATGATAAGTACAAAATAACATTTGAGTGTGGCGAAAAATAAATTTGAGTGGGGGTAAAACATAAAATTTCCTGGAAAAAATGATATAAAATTATATATTATTTTTATTTTTATTTTCGTGGAGACAACGTGCCCCTGAGTTTAACGTGCATTCGCGAGTGATTGAAATTAGGATTGTGTCACTGTCCAATATGTTCCTCACTTTAGGTTCAAGGCATATACTTCAGAATTTAGTGAGTCTAATGGGCTAATTACAAACTAATTGAGACAATCTAATAGATTAATTACTCACTATTTCAGTGTTCAAAAAAAAAAAAAAAAGCATTAGCCCTATTTTAATTATGCTTCTCCGAAGTCCAATTGCCTTTTCAATGTCACGAAAGCGTACAAACATTTCAAAACAGTTCCCCGATTAAGACTCCGCTTCCGATCTTGCCTGCACATGCAAAACATACGGCAATCACAGATGTGCCTTTTTTAAAAGTTTGCCGAAGCTCGCTTCAGTGCCGATGACCTCCATCAGCATCAATCCATAGCACAGTTTGCATTTGGATTTTAGACCCCACTATAGGGTCCTGTACATAAAGCGGTCTCTTTCTTTTTTCTCTTTAATATATATATATATATATATATATAAATTTTGATCCTTAAATTTTTTTATGGTTATACGTACATTTTATTTACTTATTTATTTTAATTATATATATATATATAATTTTTTATTTTTTTTTAAAAAAAAAAAAGTGGACGGGAAGCATGTGAAATTTAGACTGTCACTTGAACTTTTTTCTCTCTCCTCTCTCTCCCCGTCGCTCTCTGTCGCCCTCACGCCGTCCTCTTACTTTTTTCCTTGGATTTTAATGCCATGGTGTTCAAACTTGGTTTGGCAGAACATATAAATGCCTTCTTTGTTTTTGTATTTTTAGGTCGAAGCATCCTTTGGTTTACCCAACAAAGACAAGCAATAGCGTATTGCTTTTCAAAGTTCAATGAACGATTGTAATCTCCGCAACGTGTAACGCATGGATGCAATATTGTTTGCGATTAACGACAAGAAGACGGCCATTAATCATCCTGTTTCTCTTACCTGACAAAATTTGAAAGTCTTTTTCTTTCTCTTTTTTTCTTTCTTTTTTTTTTTTTTTTTGAACAGCATAACAGAGCCATTTTATTCATGACAAAGTTTGAAAGTCTTACATTAAGGAGTCGCGTGGCACCTCCTCCTTTGGTCGGTGTCACTGTGGTACTGTTGAGACGAAAGCCAGTCAAATTACTGTCATGCTATGTGTGGAAAAAATCGGACCAACTATTGTACCTGGCCTGGCCTGGCCTGGCCTTCCAATGCCCGAAGAGAAACATATCAATAACTAAAATGCGCCTGGCTACAATATTCCTCCTCTTTTTCTTTTTCTTTTTTCTCTCTCTCTCTCTTCTTTTTACAGAGATTAAAACGTATTGTATTTAGAATGAAATGTATGGTAATTTCTCAAAAATATATTACATTGTCAACAAAAAAAAAAAATGTAATGTAATATATTATCAAAATAAATAGCGCTCTACCAGTACTCATTCACAATAAATAAATACAAAAATAATAGATACGATTAAATATAATTAATAAATACATAACAGAGTTGAATCCCCTCACAAAATCTGAGGCCGAATCTCAATACGAGTCGAACTCTTCGCGTGGGAGCTGGCCCACCGCCATCGCGGACTATCTGGACTCAATCTGTAATTATCGGCGTCAAAAGACCGAACCTGATTTATATTTTGTTCATAACTACACCGTGATCACGTCGGAAAGAGAAAACGGGCAAGACCCGCCGTCCAATTTGCCTGGTAGCGGCCAAAAAGTTCTTAAAAAATAAAAGGTTTTAAAAAATATTTTTTTTTACAATTTTTTTAGTATTTGTTTTGCAAAAAATTAAAAATTAAAAATTAAAAAATAAATTTTAAATCAATGAAATATTTATTTATTTTTATAAAATTTTAAAAAAATAAACATATTTTTTAAAACTGACAACCAAAAAAATGATTATTCTTTCTTTATTTTTCTTTTATCTTTTAAACCGTTTAGAGAAAAAAAGAGAGAGAGAGAGAGAGAGAGAGAGAGAGAGACAGAAAAAAAATTTATATTTTTGTATTTCTTACAAATTTGATTCATCTTTTTTTTTTTTTAATTTTCATCCTCTTTTCATATAGATCTTTACTCTTTTTATTTTTTGTACTTTCTCTTAAACTTTCTTCACATTACTCTTTGGCCAATCATTAAAATTTATTATCGTAGAAATTATAGTTCCAACTGTTAACTTCTTTTCTATTTGTGTACTACATGTAAAAAAAGTAGTGTGACATTTTTTTAATTTTTTAAGAATTAAAAATTTTCAAATATATGAATCAAATATAGAAAAATATTTTCTATCAAATTTTAGTATTTCAGTCAAATACTCAAAAAAATATTTTACACAAAAAAATATTTTTTTAACAAAGAAATGGACCTTAGATTTGAAAATGACTTTTTTTTTTTTTTTAGATAATGCAAAACAAACGTGTTTGAAGGATGCAAAATTAATGAACGAACGAAATGAATGGTATTTGAATCTTCCATTACAATTAATTATCAGAATTTTTTAATTTTTGTATTTAGATGTAAAGGTTTAAACCTTACCTATCTACCCGTCCATTAATTCCATATCCCATAATCGGACCCAATGGAAATGGACGGCATTACTCCTCCAGCATCTCTACGATTACGATGGTAATAGTCTTTTCATTTTAAGCCGGAAAGAGTATATGACGTTAAAAATAGAAATTACAGGCTTTTGCCTTCTAGCAAATTATCAAAGAGCACCGCTAGTGTGGTCAATTAGTATTTCTCACGTAAAAAAAAAAAAATCTTATTATTATTCAAATTTGTAGCAAACTCTATCTAAACGGTTAATTTGTTAATGTAGAATTTTTTTTTTTTTTAAGAATGAACAATTCTAGTTTCTTTTTTCGAATCCGTCATATCACACCTTTCAAATTTTATAAAAACCGCATTGCTATATGACATCAAATATCATTAATTTTATTATCTTTTGCTAATTTTATTAATTTTGTATTAAATATGTCAAATTCTAATTCATTCACACTGAATACTTGTATTAAAAAAATAAAATATTCACGTGTTTGTTGATCTATTTTATGTTTATCTAGCAGTCATTAATTAATTCCCTAACCTTATAATTCCAAGTATTTTGGGGTTAATTAATGGATGCCTTAATTTTGAAGTTACCGTAACTACAACGTCCGTAGCTTTCCAGTTTGCTTGTTAATTGTTAAGTTTGTTGATTACCGAGAGTGAGTTAATTAGTTAATTATAGAACCAAAAAAAAAAAGAAAAGACCTCCAATGTATACTGAATGTTTTCTTTTTATGTGGTGCGCCCAATGTGTACTAGGTAGCCAACATCAACTAACATAGAGAAAAACGTGTCAGTTATATCCGAATTGGATTGTTTTCTGACAGCTAACACACAGACAGAAAACATGAAGAAGAACTAACAACTAAACCCAATTGGTTACCGCATGTATTTTTACTGTCTTTTAGCACCACACGACGTAAGTTGGCTTCTATTGTGATTAAATTTGCTTGAAAACAAAAAAAAAAAACACCCGCGTTTCCTTGCCGGCGAAACTCCTACATTCCAGGAACAAACTTCTTGCACGCACCTATAAAAATCCTAGGACGAGATGGTGCAGAAATCACGGGTCCATCAGCAGATTTTGGACTCGACGAAGCAAGGATTTAGATTTCAATGGCGGCATTTTTGGGACTCCTTTGCATTTTACCTCTCTTGTTTGCTACCAGCCACGCAAATTTCCTGTTTGCACCCTCGAACTTCAAATGGTTCAACCAGAGGAAAATTTTGGGACCCCGAGAATTGTTCGGGAACCCTTTCGGAAACCCGGAGGATTATAAGTCCCGAGACATCCCTAAAGATTATGACCTCCCTCTGGATCTTATTGATGCATTGAGAAATGCTACTAGTCTTGGCCAAGAAAATGGAAATCCTGGTGCCACCACCGAGGGTGCAAAACAATTCAAAGGGGAATGGGAGCTGGTTTCTCAGAATTCTGGTGTCTCGGCCATGCATGCAATCCTGCTTCCAAAAGTTAACAAGGTCTTGATGTACGATGCTACCATTTGGAAGATATCAAATGTACAGTTGCCTGTAGGGATGTGCCGTCTTGTTGATGAAATCACCGGTGAGACCGATTGTTGGGCTCATTCAGTGCTTTTTGACATTGAAACCTCAGAACTAAATCCACTTCAGGTAAACAAGATATCAGCCCCCCGCAAAACATCCCCATTCCTTTTTCTTTCCCCTAGTTAAATGTTTCTCTCCCAACAATTCCATTATTGAAATGGTCTGCATTAATATTACAGGTCCACACAGATACATGGTGCTCATCAGGAGGCCTCACCTTAGGCGGAAATTTTGTCAGCACTGGCGGTTTTCAGAAGGGCGCGAACACTGTTCGATACCTCGAGACGTGCCTGGGTTGCCCTTGGAGAGAATTCCCCAATGCCCTTGCGGCCCCAAGATGGTATAACTCTTTAAACATTCGCTTGCCAGTACTGTGTAGCAATCAGAACCCAAAAATTGACTTTCTTTTTTGCTCCTCGGAAATGCGATATTAGGTACTCGACACAAGCAGAATTGGAGGACGGTGGCTTTATAGTTGTCGGTGGGCGTGACGCCTTCAGTTACGAGTACATACCCCCAGAAGGCACGGCCAATGCTAAGCCTGTCTACTTCGATTTCCTTCGTCAGACCTCGATGAAAGAAGAAAATAATCTGTACCCATTCGTCCACCTTTCCACCGATGGCAATGTCTTCATCTTTGCCAACGACCGTGCTGTCCTGCTCGACCCAAAATCTAACAAGATCGTCCGTGAGTACCCAAAACTTCCCGGCGGTCATCGCAACTACCCTGCCTCTGGAATGTCTGTGCTCCTCCCAATTACACTTACCTCCAAGGATCCACAAGATATCCCGGCAGAAGTATTGATATGCGGTGGATCCGCACATGAAGATGCATATTCCAAGGCGGAGAAGCAGGTCTTCTACAATGCACTCAGGGACTGCGGAAGAATTAAAATCACCGAAAACAACCCTGTTTGGGAAAGAGAAATCATGCCATCACCTCGCATCATGGGCGACATGTTGCTTCTTCCAAATGGACAAGTCATAGCACTCAATGGTGCTGAAAGAGGAGCTTCAGGGTGGGGTTTTGCAAGAGAACCAAACTTGACTCCAGTTTTGTACACGCCTACTGACACGAGAGGAAAAAGGTTCAGGAAACTAGCAGCCTCCAATATTGCAAGGATGTACCATTCATCGAGTGTGGTACTACCAGACGGGAAAGTCCTTGTGGGTGGCAGCAACACAAACAATGGCTACATTTATGATGCCATGTACCCAACTGAACTCAGAATTGAGAAATTCTCCCCACCTTACTTGGATCCTGCACAAGCAGGAAGCCGACCGGAGATTGTTGCTGGCCTGTTCGAAGTCATGCTTGTCTACGGGCAAGAATTCAAGCTCCAAGTCAAGTTGAATGTCGAGAAAATGGACGTGAATGATACAATGGTGACAATGTACGCTCCTGCTTTTACTACTCATGGTGTATCCATGAATCAAAGGCTAGTTATCTTGAATTTAGAAGATGTGACATCCACACTCATAGGATTCCATGAAATCCTCACCGTGGCACCTCCCAGCGGAGCTATTGCTCCCCCCGGATACTACATGCTCTTCGTTGTCTACAAGGGAGTGCCTAGCGTATCCACTTGGGTAAAGATCAATTAAAGCTAATGATCCAAGCTCAAAGCTGATTTTGCTTCTTATGTATCATTCTATTGGCTAGAAGTTTGAAAAACTGCCTTGGTGGAATACTAAGCGCTTGGATTTGAGAACCTCGGAAACTCATTCTTTCTAATTAACTGTGAATTTAACATTTTTTAGTTCTTTTTATTTTTTTTTGGCTTTTTTCCACATGTTGAATTTGTTACTCTGTTGGTCATCAATTCCAAGTAAAGGGGATTCAGAAAGATTGGAGTTCAAATTCTCATTTTTCCCTTTTTTTTTTTTTCGTTAAGAAATCATTTGACTCAAAAGATGGAGTTAGTGGGGACGCTAAACAATAGTTTATCTATCAATTAATCTCTAAGGAGCATTCAGACAGCGACATTATGAAACGTCCAGCCGAGTTCTAGACAAAGCCAAACTGATCAATTGAAGCTAATGATCTATAAACATGCTAGTTGCATTCCTCAGCATCTATGGAAGTTGGCTTCAGACATCAGTTATACTTAATGGTAGAACTGATACTGATGCCTTTTAATTTGGTAGTCTAATCAGGATTATCGAAACTAATTTCTTGCCCAATTTTCAACGACGTCCAATAAGCATTAAAATGGCTATGGAGCTGCCTGAAAGGCATAGAAGCTCTAATAATTCCAGCCTAAACAAGTTACTAATAGACATGGACGCCACTCCCTAGCCGGCCCGGCTCTGTCGTACAACTCGCTTTAGTTAGTCTCATGCACGACATTAAATCGCCTCCGCTCACATCCAACCGCGTCCCTGCAGGGTTCAATCCGTTGCCTAACTCCATCCTATTGTATTGCTTTTCCCATACTTACCGTTCCAACACAAAGTCACAAACAGAATATCAAGTAATACATGCAGATTCACTGCTCGTGAACTTTTTAACTGAAAACTTATGCAAGTTGTCGCCTGACATTTTTAGCTTAAAAGAAATACGAAAAGGTAATGACATATATTCCTCCTCTCTGGGGAACCCCTTCTAGTACCTCTCTTAACCTACCAGGACATTGCGCGCTATTTCTTTTGAACTTAAAACACATTGACCTCAACATCTTTTGTCAAATACCCTGACATGGTCAATATATTTTGATCTTTTTTTCACAAGTAAATGGATTGGTTAGAACAAAATTCAACGTGGCCGGGTGCGTTCCTTGATTACGAGCTATATAAAGTTCTCGCGAGCATGGGGCAAATACGTCGCATTCCCAACTCCAAAGTCTGACAGATGCAACAATAATCTGCACTGGGGTTGAAATGGCAAGTTTACGGACTCTGTTTGTATCGCTGTTTCTCTTTACGGTGGCATTTGATCCAACTTCAGTTGATGCCAATTTCTCCGAAAGCATGTACTTCTATCGGGGTGGCTAGCATTCCAGGCTTTTAGGTACTGGTGATGACCATGAACTTGTATTGGATTAAACATTGGGTAATAATCACCTGCCTAGTGTCAAATATTAGATTTTATATTTTTGGTGCTTGAGGTCCTCCCTTTTGGACATCAATTTTAGCTAAATCACCGACCTTTGCTTTCAGGCTCTGGCGTTCAATCAAGACGGGCATTCTTATTTGGAAGCATTGAAATGTTGATCAAGCTGGTGCCTGGGAACGCTGCTGGGACAGTCACTGCCTATTATGTAAGTCCAATAATTTGAATGGCATGCTAAGTATCACGTGGACACTAAGTTCAGCCCATCCAGCAAGTGAGGATACAAAAATTGGGGGCCAAAATAAACCTCTGCGGGCTGCCAACATTGTCCAGCCCCCTTTGCAGCCCAAACCCAGCACATAGAAGGTCCTAAAAGAGTGTGGAAGTGCCCCATCTAGAGACTTCCAGCAATATCCAGTAAGGACACTCACTAGAACCTTCTTGAAGGGACACCTTGGATGCTTTTTCTAGAACATTCATTATAAATATTCTAGATAGCCATTTGTAACCACACATTGAGGAGGTGGAGCAATTATAAATAGGCCACTCCTCTCACTTGTAAACACACCTTTGCATACTCAATACAAGTTCACTTGCAAATCTCTCTTGTGCTCTCTCTTCATACGGCTATCGCAAGTCCTTACTTGTCGCCCAACGCTTTCCGCTGATTCTCTCAAACTCTCAAAGTGCCGCGCAACACAAGATCGACTAAGTGCCGCGCGGGTTAGTACGTCCAAAGCCTAACTCCGTGACAGGTGGTATCAGAGCTAAGGTCCAAACCTGTCTGTTTATTATTTGCTGAGATTGCAAGCATGGCAAGCGAAGAAGGATTCGTTGCAACCACTGTGGAGGAGCAACAAGCAGGGGAACAAACTCGTGGGCGTGAGGTACAGCGTGCCCCTGCCAAGCGTAGCAAGTCCAAGGCTCCAGCGAAGGAGACCATGGACACTCGTGTTGCTGGTTTGGAACAGAGCGTCACCGATATAAATTCCGTTGTGGGCGACCTCAGCGATCAAGTCGATAACTTGATCCATTAGAATGCAGAGATCACTCAGGCTGCCAAAATCATGATCGAGGAGTTTGGTCGCTCGTTCAAGGGAGAACTACGCTCCCTCAATTAATATCTGTCCAGCCTGCGCGATTTCGTTGAAGGAGAGATTCATGACTTGCGTAGGGAGATGGATTCGCTGCGCCGAAACAACTCATATGCTAGTACTGCTGCCACTACTAGCGCCACGACAGTACGTGGCTTGAAGGTCCCGAAGCCTGCCATGTACAACGGCACACGCAATGCCACTGTCGTGGAAAACTTTCTTTTCGGCCTTGAGCAGTACTTCGAGGCCATGGGGGTTGTCGATGACCTTGCCAAGGTGGGCAACGCCCCAATCTTCCTAAGAGATGCGGCTCAACTTTGATGGAGACGTAAGCACTCCAAGAGGGAGAAGGGCTTGTGCATCATCGACACATGGGAGCAATTCAAGGCCGAGGTACGTAGGTACTTTGTCCCTCACAATGCAGACAGCGAGGCGAGAGGAAAGTTGCGCCGCCTAAGCCAAACAGGTAGTATTTCCGACTACATCAAGGAATTTACTACACTTATACTTGAAATTGAGATGTCCGACAGGGAGCTTCTCTTCTACTTCAAAGACGGCTTGAAAGATTGGGCGAGAGTTGAGTTGGAAAGGCGTGATGTGCAGACCCTAGATGCTGCCATTGCTGCTGCGGAGACCTTCGTCGACTACTCGGCCCACTCCAAGAGCAAGAAGCCAAACTCTGGCAAAAGTGGGGGAGAGAAAACCAGGCAGAAGAAGCAGGATTCTGGCCGCAACGAGGGTGGACAGCAAAGACCCTCAGGTGGCCGTCCCAAGCATGAGAAGAAGTCTGCGGGTAAGTGATCCTCCAAGACCTTATTTTATTTGTGACGGACCACACTGGGTGAAAGACTGCCCCAAACGGAAAGCAATGAATGCTATGATGGCGGTATTCGACCCGGAGAAGGCCAGCGAAGAGCCCCAAGCTGACATGGGATGTATCCAACGATTGGGTAATCTCACAAAACATGCCACCCCAGCAGTCTCTAAGGAGAAGGGACTGCTATACGCTGACATTGCCATCGAAGGCAAAGCAGCCTCTGCGATGCTAGATACAGGGGCAACGCACAACTTCATAGATGTGCAAGAGGCCAAACGTCTAGGCCTCCAACTGACAAAGGGAATCGGCACCATCAAGGCAGTAAACTCGGAAGCGAAGCCTGTCCAAGGCGTAGCACAGGGAGTAGCCGTCCAAATTGGCGAATGGACTGGTAAGTTAGACTTCACCGTCGTTCCCATGGATGACTTTAATGTGGTGTTAGGTCTTGCATTTTTCTGCGAAGTTTTGGCTTTTCCCGTTCCTACCTCAAGATCTCTTGTGGTTGTCCACGATCACAAGATCCGCGTAGTCCCCTTGAAGCGTAAGGAGAAGTCTCAACCATCGGTGATTTCTGCCTTGCAATTCAAGCGGGGTCTTAAGTTGGGTCCAAGTTACTTGGCTACCATAAGGGAGATGAGCGACGGGGAAGACGTAGCAGCACCAACTCCCGCACTGTCGCAACCCATCCAGGCAGTCCTTAACAAATTCAAGGACGTCATGCCTTCCGAGCTGCCGAAGAAGCTTCCATCAAAGCGAGATGTGGATCACCACATTGAGCTGGAACCTGGTGCCAAACCTCCTGCCATGGCCCCGTATCGCATGGCACCTCCGGAGCTCGCTGAATTGAGGAAGCAGCTCCACGATCTGATCGATTCGGGCTACATTCGACCGTCGAAAGCCCATTTCGGTGCCCCTGTCCTCTTCCAGAAAAAAGAAGGACAAATCACTACGGATGTGTATTGACTACCGAGTCTTGAACAAGGTCACTATCAAGAACAAGTATCCAATACCCTTGATAGCTGATCTCTTCGACCAACTCGGCAAGGCAAGGTACTTCACGAAACTGGATTTGCGTTCGGGATACTACCAAGTCCGAATTGTACAAGGTGACGAGCCAAAGACAACCTGCGTAACACGCTACGGGGCGTTCGAGTTCCTAGTAATGCCCTTTGGCCTCACCAACGCGCCAGCCACCTTCTGCACACTCATGAACAAGGTACTACATCCATTCCTTGACAAATTCGTGGTAGTCTACTTGGACGATATCGTTGTGTACAGCAACACACTTGAGGAGCATGTTGAGCACCTCAAGCAAGTCTTCCAAGTCCTACGGGAGAACGAGTTGTACGTCAAGAAGGAGAAGTGCTCGTTCGCCAAGCAAGAGGTGGACTTCCTTGGTCACCGGATCAAGGATGGCAAATTGCTGATGGATCCAGCGAAGGTGCAAGCGATCCAGCAATGGGAACCCCCAACCAAGGTCCCGGAAATGCGATCTTTCCTGGGGCTTGTCAACTACTATCGTCGGTTTATCAAGGGATACTCTGCCATAGCCACACCCCTAACCGACCTACTGAAGAAGAACCGCACTTGGCATTGGACGAGTGAATGTCAAGCTTCCTTCGAGAGATTGAAGCAAGCAATCTCCGAAGAACCTGTTATGGTGCTGCCGGACTACGGAAAACCTTTTGAAGTCCACACCGATGCATCCGACTTTGCCATTGGTGGAGTCCTTATGCAAGATAGGCATCCCATTGCCTATGAAAGTCGCAAGCTCAACGATACGGAGAGGCGGTACACCATCCAAGACAAGGAGATGACTGTCGTCATCCACTGCTTGCGCACTTGGAGACATTACCTCCTAGGAAGTAAGTTCGTTATCATGACCGACAATGTTGCTACGAGTTACTTCCAGACCCAAAAGAAACTCAGCCCCAAACAAGCTCGTTGGCAAGACTTCCTGGCAGAATTTGACTACACCTTGCGGTATAAGCCGGGACAAGCCAACGTTGTTGCTGACGCGCTGAGTAGAAAGGCGGAACTAGCTGCCCTCTCCACTAGTACGCCTAAGAGCAACCTCCTTGAACGAATCAAGGAAGGTACGGGACAAGACAACCTGGCCAACAACCTGCTGAGATTGGCCAGCGAAAGGAAGACTCGTCGATTTTGGGTAGACGATGGAGTTCTCATGACAATCGGGAACCGAGTCTTCGTGCCTAAGTGGGGAAACTTGCGGAAGGAGATCCTCAAGGAATGTCACGATTCCCTATGGGCTGGTCACCCAGGTATGGCACGAACCCTTACTCTTGTCCAACAACATTATTTCTGGCCGCATATGCATACAGATGTCGAGGCCTATGTGCGGACTTGCTTGGTTTGCCAACAAGACAAGGTAGAACAACAACAACCAGCGGGTCTACTTGAGCCATTACCCATCCCCGAAAAACTATGGGAAAGTGTCTCGATGGACTTCATTGTGGCTCTACCAAAATCGGAGGGATGCGGAAGCATCATGGTGGTCGTGGACCGATTCAGCAAATATGGCACCTTCATTCCAGCCCCTGCTGATTGCAAGGTGGACGAAGCTGCTCGCTTGTTCTTCAAGAACGTGGTAAAGTTGTGGGGTGTGCCGAAGAGCATAATCAGCGACAGAGACCCCCGCTTTACAGGCAAATTCTGGTGCGTGCTATTCAAGTTGCTGGGAACCGACCTAAACTTTTCAACAAGCTTCCATCCCCAAAGTGACGGACAGACCGAGCGAGTCAATGCCTTGCTGGAGCAATACCTGAGGCACTACGTTAGTGCTCACCAACGAGATTGGGCGAAGCTACTTGACGCTGCCCAATTCTCATACAACCTCCAGAGGAGCGAGGCCACAACCAAAAGCCCATTCGAGATTGTCATGGGGCAACAGCCGCTCACGCCAAGTGCACTTGCCTCTCCCTACACTAGCAACAACTCATCTGCCTTTAAGTTTGCGAGAGAATGGCACGAGGAAGCGGACATAACGAGGGCTTGTCTCGACAAAGGGGCCAAGAGAATGAAACGGTGGGCTGATACCAAACGACGCCCAAAGGACTACGCAACCGGAGACATGGTGATGGTGAAGTTACTGCCCAACCAATTTAAGTCTCTACGCAAAGTCCACAAAGGCTTGGTAAGGAAGTACGAAGGGCCATTCCCTGTAATCAAGCGTGTGGGAAAGGCTGCCTACCTAGTCCAACTCCCTCCAAAGCTGAGGATCTATAATATATTCCATGTAAGTCTTCTAAAGCCTTTTCATGGAGATGACGAGGATCCAAGTCGAAGTGAGTCCAAGCGCGCTCCAACGGCTGTGGTCACCGAATTCAACAAGGAGGTAGAACAAATCCTTGCTGACCGAAATCCTTGCTGACCGAGTGATCCGGAGAAGAGGAGTTCCCAACTACCACGAGTATTTGGTGAAATGGAAAGATTTGCTGGACCAAGAGGCTAGTTGGGAACGAGAGGACCAGCTTTGGCAATTTGCCGACCACATTCGGCAATATAAGGCTGAGAATGCGACGAGGACGTCGCAGGATTAAGTGGGGGAGGGTGTCACGTGAACACTAAGTCCAGCCCATCCAGCAGGTGAGGATACAAGAATTGGGGGCCAAAATAAGCCTCTGCGGGCTGCCAACATTGTCCAGCCCCCTTTGCAGCCCAAACCCAACACATAGAAGGTCCTAGAAGAGTGTGGAAGTGCCTCATCTAGAGACTTCCAGCAATATCCAGCAAGGACACTCACTAGAACCTTCTTGAAGGGACACCTTGGATGCCTTTTCTAGAACATTCATTGTAAATATTCTAGATAGTCATTTGTAGCCACACATTGAGGAGGTGGAGCAACTATAAATAGGCCACTCCTCTCACTTGTAAACACACTTTTGCATACTCAATACAAGTTCACTTGCAAATCTCTCTTGTGCTCTCTCTTCATACGGCTATCGCAAGTCCTTACTTGCCGCCCAACGCTTTCCGCTGATTCTCTCAAACTCTCAAAGGTTTACTTAGCTCATCTTCACACACAAGATCGACTAAGTGCTGCGCGGGTTAGCACGTCCAAATCCTAACTCCGTGACATAAGTCTTGTAAAATACAAATATTGCTACTTTTAAGCATTAAATTGGTTCTTTAATCATAAACAAGAACTTCAAAGATGCATGGAAAATTGAGAAACAAGAATCGAAACACCCGATTCTTCATAAATTCAATCACGTCAGTTATTGTTCTCCCTTGGGAACTACGGTAGGTAAATCTATCTTGATAATGCTCCAATGGAAAACAAGCAGAACATCTCTACAAGAATTTGGACAGATGCAAACACCCATTCTAAATATGTGCAGCTCTGCCCTACTGGGAACAGGCATGATGAAATAGACTTTGAGTTCTTAGGAAATGTCTCGGGCCAGCCATACATCATCCATACAAACATCTATACTCAAGGAAATGGAAGCAGGGAGCAGCAATTCTACTCCCGGTTTGACCCAACTGCTGATTACCACAACTACACCATACATTGGAACCCTACCGAAGTTGTGTAAGTTAGCAGACCATGCATGCAATGTGCTTTCTTTATGACATACAATCGCAGAGTGCTGAATCTGTTGTTAAGACTATTTCGATTGGATCAAATTTTCCAATATTCATAGGGGAAAATACAGCAAGAAATGTAGCAAAAATAAATCATTCATTAGGATTCTGTCAGGCTAGTAGCTATTAGCTAACCACTGGATGGACACAAGCATGTATGACATTTCCCAAAGGGCCTTAAATATTTTTATCCTGAAACCTTGACTAAAATTGTCCCAGTGCAAAGTAATACCAGATCAGCTATTTAAATCTAGCTATTTAATCCTAGTAATCCAGAAAGCAAACAATACTTAATCCAGATGTTCATGTCCATCACTGTAATTTCAGATGGTATCGTGATAGCATTCCAATCCGTGTCTTCCGCAACTACGAAAAAGAAGGCATTGCTTACCCCAACAAACAAGGAATGAGGGTTTACTCAAGCTTATGGAATGCAGATAACTGGGCAACAAGAGGTGGGCTCGTTAAAATTGACTGGAACAGCGCACCCTTCATAGCAAGCTACCATCAATGCCGGGCAAGAGCCTGCAAGTGGAATGGACCAGCCAGCGTTGTTGGATGTGCACTGAACAACCCTGCTAATTGGTGGACTCCCCAACATACGGCCAGTTGAGCTATGCCAAGCAGGGCCAGATGAAGTGGGTAAGAGATAACTACATGATCTATGACTACTGCAAGGACACCAAAAGGTTCAATGGACAGATGCCACCCGAACGCTTCAAACCACAGTTCTAAAATGAATGGACCAGGAGTTCGTTGTCTACTGTCTGGAGACAAATGAATATTCTGGCGTACCAAATAACTGAGAAATAATTTTGTATTTCATTGGCTTCGCTTTTCCAATTCTCATGTTCATTTGTATTTCCCATATCGATTGTATTCTCATTCTTCCACATACCTTTTAAACAAATTGCAGTGCTCTTTATTTAAGTAGATAAAACATGGTGCAATGCCCTAACCAGAGGAAAACATTGCCTCTATTTTTCTTAAAACACGACAAGTAGATTTCCCAAAAATGAAAATGAAATAAGAGTGTGCCACCGCCACCATTTTCTCTCTGTCCCCGACCATCGTGCTCCGGCAGTTCGTCTTTTCCGGAGCTTTTTGGCTTTCGTGCCTTCTTAGATGGGATTGGGCTGCGACGACTTCGTTGTAGTTTTCTTTTGGTTCGAGCATTTATTATTTTATTGTTCGTGTTTTCAAAATTTTGTTTCATTTTAGAAGTTAATAATTAATATTTTACATGCAACAAAATCATTTTGGTCTCTTTTTTACCTAATTAAGGCTAAATTTAATGGTCAAAACTTTTAATTTTAATTATACTATAATTTTTTAAATGTCTAAAAAAAAAATAAAGTAATAAATATACCCCAAAAAAATAATAACAATTCCTTTAACAAGAGCAATATCGAATCCAAAATAATAATAAAAAAGGAAAACTGAAATTACTAACTAACTTTAGCATGTCTCTCAAAAAGTTTTATTTAATTTTCCAAAAGTCCTCCTTATCTTAGCTCCAAAGTAAAATGCGTAAATTTTGTTTGTTTGGTGCTGCAATCCACATATGCAATTGCGCAAAGAGATGCTTTTATTTCGTAACATTTGTACAACCTTGAAATGAAAGTTTGGTTATCCGCATGTTTTTGATAAAAAATAAATATCATAGCGTTTGTTGTTTTTCCTTAGACCATACTACAACTTCTTTTTTGTTTTTTTCTTTTGTTATTTTATGCTTTATATATATATATATATATATATCTATAACATGAATAAAAAGTACATCATAAAAATATTAATTATTATATTTATAAATTAAAATTATTTATTAGTATTTTTATTTAAATACCCTATAAAATAGATTTACATTCAGTTCTTATTTAAGCGCTCTATGAAACAAATTTGCTGAGTCGTTTTTAGGGCGAGTGGATTATTAAAAAAATAAAATAAAATTAACTCTTCCTTAAGTTCTGTCGATTTCTTCGGACTCTTTAACGCTGTCGTCAGCCGCGGCGTGCTGCTAGACTATACCTCTAACTAAGTTCTAGGGTGGACAAACTGTTAAATAAAAAAAATAATTCTTCTTGAAAACCCCTGTCGACATCTCCAAATTCTCTAACACTGTCGTTAGCCGCCACATCTTGTTGCAGCAACCTGCTAGAGAGGCTAGCAGCAGTTCGGTGGAGAGGTAAGCAGCGCTGTTCCGTAGCACACACCCCCAGTCTGCTACCAACCCATTGCCAGTCTCGCAGCAACCCGCTCTCGCCGTGGGAGCACCTCGAATCCGCCGACAGTCGATGGGTTTGAGGCTGAGACATCCGGGCCCAACTTTCAAAGCCAGTCCTTTTTCTAAGCGACAAATATTACGAAACAGTGCCACTAATCTTCTCGGCGAGCTGTCTACGAAGCTGACAGCAAGCTGACGGCATGTCACAAAATAGTATCCCCAGCCTCCCCAGCAGACTTGCCAATGCCAAACAAACAAGATTCCGCTGTTGGCAACAACGATATTAACGAACGTTACACTCTTTTTTTTTTAACAGAAGATTCAAACGAAGATCATATACGTAAACTCCTACCGACATGCTGCCAAGGGCCCACCCGATGTGGTTTCTGGTCAGCTTATATTTAAGCTAGCTCATTGGCATGATGACATTTGCGGCGGCCGCTAATGGTCCCCAACGCGCAAGCATACACATCAGCCCTTTGATTCAGTCAATCTTTTTCTTTTTTTTTTTTTTTCCTTCCACGCAGCAATTCGAGGGCTAAAATTGTAAATCAGCCACATGACACGTCGCCAGGTTAATGCCAGCGGACCCGATCGCCCCGAATCCACCTAATACGTACATATGAACCCCAACAAACGAATCCAACTAGCTTTTCCAATTCAGTCAACTCGGTTGTCAAAATTGCTATTTCAAAAATAAATATAAACCTCCTTTAATTATCCCAACAAATTAATATGAGGAAAAAAAATCGAACAAAATTATAAAAATTTATTTATTAAAAAAAAAAAAAACAGATGTCACCTACATTTTGCCTTTCAAAAATGGTAATTACTCTACACGTGAACGGTAACTACTATTAATCAAATTCTCGAGAATACCCCTTAAGATTGCCTCTCCGGCCCCCCTCCCCGCACTCGTCATCAATCCAAAGCCCGTTCGGTCGTCCTCGCTGTCAGCTGTCATTTGTTTCCTAGTTCTCCTCTGCGCGGTTGCAGCGTATTCCCAAAAACCCCCCAAATAGTCTTTCTTTTTCCATTTTCTTTTGGTTTTTTTGTTTTTTTGGGGTCAAACTCTCCAAACTCGCTACCTTTGCTTGGATCAGGAAAAGATCCTTCAAATCCATTTCATGCTTTTATAGAGTCGACTCATCCAGTCTTATTAATTTTCTTTTTCAAAAGAGAGAGAGAGCCGCATGGAACGTGTTGTCGGCGGCAAGTACAAGCTCGGCCGGAAGATCGGCAGCGGATCCTTCGGCGAAATCTATCTCGGTCAGTCGATCTTCGTCTTGGCTCGCAAATCTATGCGTTATTGGTTTCTCCGCATCGCCGTCTGTGGAGCTGATTGATCTTTCGTTATTTTTCTATCTTCTTGTTTTTTTTTTTTGTAATTTCTTTTTTCGCAGCTACGCATATCGATACGTTCGAGATCGTCGCCGTCAAGATCGTGAGTTCCGGTTATTTTTCATAGTCAAATTTTGAGCTTTGTTTTCATTTATGCGTAGCAATATTCAGGGATCTTCAGCTTGGAGTTGATTTAGGTTTTGTACTTTAATTAATTACTCTCTCTCTCTCTCTCTCTCTTTTTTGTTTAAATTTTCTTATTTATAACGGTGAGCCATGTGTGCGATTCGCAGGAAAACAGTAAAACAAAGCATCCGCAATTGCTTTACGAGGCGAAGCTGTACAATATTCTACAAGGAGGCAGTACGTATCAGAACTTCAACAATTTTGTATTTTTTTTTTTTTTTGTGTTTGTTTGACGTTGAGTTATGTAATTTTTGTGTCCGTAGGTGGAATTCCTGGCATAAAATGGTCGGGTGTTGACGTGGAGGACAACGTGCTGGTGCTCGATTTGCTAGGACCAAGCCTTGAAGACCTGTTTGTGTATTGCGGGAGGAAATTCTCGCTGAAGACGGTGCTAATGTTGGCTGATCAGATGGTGAGCACCACTTCTTGACCTTGTTATGGGTTTTGAATTTAGCCCTGATTGCCCGCGCTAGTTTGCTATTTACTAATTAGTTATTATCCAAACTCTTTGTTTTTCAGATCACCAGAATAGAATATGTGCACTCCAAAGGATTTTTACATAGAGACATAAAACCTGATAACTTTCTAATGGGCCTTGGTCGGAAAGCAAATCAAGTAATGTTTTTGGGATGCCCTGCTTTCTATGTCAACAGAGGGGGGGTTTATACCCACTTTGTTGTTGTATTTGTGCTCCATTACTTACTTTCTTGTGTACATCAGGTTTACATTATTGACTTTGGACTTGCAAAACGATACCGAGACGCCACAACCAATCGCCATATTCCTTACAGGTAATTTTCTGTTGAACTCTTCAGCTTATGTGTTGAGATGTTCCTTTCTCTCATCTGAAACTATCACATTCTTCATGCATATATACCTATAGCACATGGCATGTCTATTGGTTTGGGTTTTTGTAAAATGTTTGAAGATAGAAGGAAGAAAAAAAAGGGTGCATCAGAAACTTTATTCGGACACAGAAATACCTTTTAATGTTCTGCTTCGGATTATATACATATGCAGGGAGAACAAAAACTTAACAGGAACGGCACGCTATGCCAGTTGCAATACTCATCTTGGAATTGGTAAGGTTCAATTTCATGCCTACATAAGTGTCCTTTTTCATTTGCCTACCTTACTTCGTTTAGCTTCTTTGTGACAGAGCAAAGTCGCCGAGACGATTTGGAGTCACTTGGCTATGTACTGTTATATTTTCTGAGGGGAAGGTATATATTTTTTGTTGTTGCCTTGTGCTAGATTTACTCGATGTTTTTTTCCTTGATGTTGAAATTTTGATTTTCCTTTCATTTTCCACTGTTTTTTTTTCTTTTCTTTTCTTTTCTTTTCTTTTCTTTTTTTAAATTTCATGTTGAGGTGTTGGGATGCCGATAGACTTTAATCTGCTTATGCTCTGACTTCTGAGGCATGCAGGATGTGTTTTTTGGGCTAACTGTGTTTTTGTATAGCCTTCCATGGCAGGGTTTAAAAGCTGCCACAAAGAAGCAGAAATATGACAAAATATGTGAAAAGAAATTGTCAACTCCTATAGAGGTATGAATCTACCATTAAGGTATTATATTAAAACACAAAAATTGGATCCAAGGTGTTAAAACAATTTATTGTTTTGCAGGTTTTGTGCAAATCTCATCCTGTAGAGCTTGCTTCTTACCTCCATTATTGCCACTCACTAACATTCGACCAGAGACCTGATTATGGATTTCTGAAGCGCCTCTTCCGTGATTTGCTTGTCCGTGAAGGTACCAGGATATCCTAGCTATTAAATAAAACATTAGAAAACAAAGAATTTCCCTATTGTGTGAAAAGTGCATCGCTAAAACCTGTAGATGCTCTGATTCCATGCAGAGCATATGGAGAAAAAAAGACTTATTTAGCCAATAATATCTGGTATTTGGATATGACTCTGTTCAGTTGAGTTAATGGTGCCTGCCAACATCTTGATGACACTGTGAAATGGTAGAGGCATTACTGTGGAACCCAAATTTGATAATTCATGTTCCATAGTCATTATTTGTTTAGGTGATATATTGAGGACTTGTTTCTCAATCTGCAACCCTGGATTCTGGACACAAGGTGATTTTGTGTTTATGTTTTTCCTGCTGGGGTAAACATCAATTGAAACAGTACAAAGAGTTGGTAGGACAAGGACCTGATTATCTTGAGAAGGATAAAGCAATTGCTTTTTTGATCATCGTGTCAAATTGGTAGTTTTGGTAGGCATGTATACTTTTTCTTCTATGTCTTGCCATCCTTATTAATGATAGCAATCATAACTGCTTTGAAATATTCCACTAATACATGTATCTCATTGAAATTCCTTTTTTTTTTTTTGTGGTTTCATATTAGGACATGCATTTGATTATGTATTTGATTGGACTATCATAAAGTACCAGCAGTCACAAAAGAGCAGAACTCAACCTCGTTTGTCTGTTAGTATCTTTTCTTCCCTACTACTACTACTACTACTACTACTACTACTACTTCTACTACTACTACTATACTGCATGAAGAAATTTTGTCTATTTATTAGTTTGAAATTTGGATATTGACACACTTATGACAAAGTTCAATCCTTGTGATCTTGCATTTTACAGCCAGTTCCTGGAGCAAGTAGCAGCCATGCAGTACCAAAAGATGTAGAGAATCATCAAGGTCTGCACTTGCTGATGCCCTCTAAGCATCCCGTTTGCAGTACAAAACTTAACTAATAAAGCTAATGAAGTCACAGTTTAGGTACTGGAGTGACAGAAGGGTAGTGTTCTGGAGAAAATATCTGGGGTTTCTTTCATTTCCTTTGAGGCCAAATAACACTCGTAGGTTAGGTTGAGCATCCAGCAGAGACCTAAGAATTTTGTAGGATGGAAGTAATTAATGGGACAGTTAGAAGAGAAACAGTTTTCCATTGTTAGCACTGATGAATTTGGGACAAAACATGCAAATTTTTCCAGATTAGACATGCATAGATGTTGAGCCAGATCTTGAATTTGATTATAAAATTATGGTTAAGCACAAATTTTTGGTTATCGACTGTTACTCCCCAGTAACTTTAATACCTATTCTGACCAGCAGGGAATAGTAATGTTCCTTATCCATCTGAAATCATGCGATCTGCTGCTACTGGTGCACGTATGGAGTCAAAATCGGCAATGGGCAAGAATTTGATTTCTGAGAGTAATTTTGAAAAGCATGTAAGTCTTGGCAAAGCATGTACATTTATTCTTTACAAATGGTGATGCCTGAATCTCCTGCTTTTTTTTTTTAAAGAATACATGTATGAGTAGTTGTTTTAGCTTCAATAAAGGTTTATTCTCGGATAGAGATTCTGCTATATGCTCCTTATAGATATATAACCTGTTTTATTTATAGGACTGAATTTGCCAAATGCATTAAAATTTGACCATTTGGTCTGGTTTATTTTTTGGCCCTAGATCTCAAGTGATGTACGCATGCCCTCCACTTCATACTCACTCTCAGGCACTGCAAAAAGGGATGTTGCAAAACCCATTTTACAAACAGAAACTGCAAATACTCGTCAAGGAAGCAATGGAAGAGTTGGTCCTTCAAGTAGCTGGATCCCTTCATTGCAACGCATTCATTCTGCAAAGTGATCAAGATGGTAACTTAATTATCACTAGATCACTTTTGGATGAAGTTGGATACTTCCTTGTTGCTGGGAATGCTGTTACACAAGTTGCATTTTACAGAATAGTTCGGGGTTATGCATCATGATAATGTTGTGGGCCTGGCAAAGAAGAGTCTGGCCATATATCTGTTGGAGACAGTGAAATATGGTGATTTAGTTTTGTGCTTTCAGCTATGTATCTTTTAAGAAGCTGCCAATGTTGGATTTACAGTCCTTCAGTTTGCATTTTTACCAAATCAAACGGATTGCCATTACTTTTTCAAGGTGACCACAACACATTGGCTGTCATAGGATATCAACTGCCTAAAGCTTGGTTCCTGTGCTGTAAATAGATGTCATGAAATGACTTAGAAATACTGTATTTATGGCTTCATGTACCATGGATTGGATCTGATGCTTTGTCTCGTTTCTTCCCTGTCCTGATGATACAGTTTCTTTCTGCTTTTGCCAAATAGCTCTTGTTAACAGCATCCGTAAACTTGCTTGGTTAATGATATTTGCTTTGGTCGTGTACTTTTACCATTTTGATGTCACGGGCAGGAGACTGGACTTCCCCAAGAGCATTTTCAAAAGTTAATTTCCAAATATTGCTTATCATCGTTTAGAATCTGTCACACCTGAGGTGCTCTGTGATTGCTTTTAATAATGGGAAGATATCTGAACCGTTTTGGGAATGTTGTGTGTTGTTGGTTTATCTGTAATTATGAGATACACATGTCACAGCAGTGAGTGTGACCATTCCTAAGTTTACCAAACCTCTCATATGTTTTGAAATTCATTTTCAAGGGTAAATGTACTGACTTTACTGGCAGGTGGGATATTTTGTACTCTTAAGGTTTCATCATATGCACTCAAGGTTTTGGCTAGATCATACTGACACATCTAGACAACAGCTCATCCAAATGGTTCTATGCTGTTATGTAGTTTTCTCAAAGATGATTTCCTTGGCAAATATGTTCATTTCTCAATTGGCTTTCTCACTTATGTTCATAATGTTATTTCCTTGACATGCTAACAGAAGGAAGAAATTGTGTTTTGCATGTATGTATATCTATTTATACTAAACGTGCATTATTGTAACCTAATTTTCCAAGGATTTGTATTTAAATAACACCTCTCCTTGTTCACTATTTTAATTAAGAGATCTCATGGTCTATTCTCTTTCTTTATTATAGACTTAAAATTTTTTGTTTTGCTTTTTTTGGTGTTTGACACTGTTGAATTACTTGTTCCTGTTAAACCAGCCTCTTGTGGATCTCAGAAAGGAAAAAAAGAAAGAAAGAAAGAAAGAAAGAAAGAAAATCTTGGATATTTTCTGGCATGCTATTTTCCTTTCAGATTTTCATTTGTCTTGCAAATCTAGCAATGTCTGCAATGCACTCTAGCTTTTCTATGGAGACAGGATTTGCTTCATTTGCTAAGATCATGAGTTTTCTTTAGTTTGAGTTTTATAAGAGTTTGTAGCATATTGGTAATCATCTTGTAGAACAGTTCTAAATGGTCCTTGCAATTTTCAATTCATAATTTGTAATTTGCAGGACATTTTCCTCCTTTGGCATTGCACACAGCACAAGTATGACAGGGACCAATTGAGTAGGGATGACATATGGAGTGTAACGTTTGACTTGGGATGTTTACTGTGACTTGTGTAGGACGATGCTGCCTTTCTGCTAATCGTGGCTCACGGTTTTATACTGGAATTGAATTTCTTGCTATCATCCGTATGGATCTAGGACTGTTGTTGGTTGCTACCGTGGGTTTTTTCACTTGAGTTTAAGTCCTATAAGTGTGAAATCAGGCATATTCCTTTCGAGTACAATTAAATGTGTCTGATATGGCATAGAAGCTTCAGGCTGAGGAATCATTGCTCTTGGACTTACTGACAATGCCGAGAAAAGCAAGCTAGCAGCTTACTCAGTTGCAGAATAAAGGATGAACGGGATAATCTTTCATTCTCTACCGACAGGAGCATTTCCTGCCACTGGGTAATGTTTGAAGATATTGATGACGTTGGTTATGTGTTAGAAAAATTCTGAGTGGGGAGATCCATCTCTCAATCCAGTGAACCTGTTCAGTCGCCATAGCATTTCTTGAAGAGGCTTTTCAAAATTGTAATCAGCTGGGTAAAGCTATGGTTTGTGGAATTCTGAAAACATAAGAATGACAAATTTGATCCAGTTCCCTCACAGCAGATGCCTGATGACTTCAGCCATTCATGTTCATGGGCACGGTGGCAATTTCAGACCCAAATCTATTGCTGCTGTGTAATGAATGTTGTAGTGCTGCACTACGAAGATTTTAAACTTCTAGGTCCACTTTCTCATCATCCCTGGTGAGAGTTTGAGGTATGTCCATGTTAGTCTATTTACCAGCATTGTTTTGGTGGGAAAGTTGAGAAAGATTTAAAATACATTTAATGTGTCTTGACACACCTGTGGGCCTATTTTTTCTTTCTGTTTTTAGTGTTTATTAAAATGATTTTCAGTTTGTTCTGCCCTCTCTCTCTCTCTCTCTGTTTTTTTTTTTTTCTTTTTGAGAAAGTTTCTATACATTTTACTTTAGCTTGTTGTCCAATTGTATAAATTGGCACCGCCCACCAACTTCAGTACCATGGCTGATCGACATGATTGGAAAAAATGATAGCCGCTAGAGTCCTTTTTGGGCCAAGAAATTATGCTTTAGGGAGAATAGAATACTCTTGGTTTTGCGTGCGTGCGTGGGTATACATGTGCATGAGGGTCGGGAGTTGCCCATAAAAGACTTCTGGAGCAGGTGACAACAAAACTCGGTGCAATCATCAGTTACAATCAACTTAGTATTGCACTCTCTTTCACTCCACCGCATTTGTTCTGCTGCATCTGTCGATAACGCGTGGTAAGTTATAACCTGTGTGGGAAATTTAGGGTGCTGAATTTAATTGCTTTCAAACTCAAATCCTTGTTCTTCTAATGCTGTCCATGGGAATATGACACCGTATACCCGTAAAAGAATGGCGTAAATGCTGATGTCCAGTGATCGGGCGTAGTTAGCCTTAGCCAACATGGGCTTAAGCTTCCCCCTGGATCGGCATGTTTGTTTCTAGGCTTGAGCCCCTCGAAACAGCTTAGCGTCATGTGGGAAAACAAAGCTGCACTGCTTTAACACATCGGCCTATACGTCAGCAGCGCTGGTATAAATTCGAAGGGCCAAATGTCCTATAACCCCTTGAAGTACAATACATAAAACTTGTCCGAAACAGAGTTAAATAATGCGTTGATCTTTGTATAACCCTCAATTTGTAACAGAAGGTGACGTTCTTCTGATTCGAAGAATTATTTGTTATTTGTTATTCGTTATTTTTGTTGTTTGGCTGAAAATATAGACCAACTTCTAAAATGCGAACATGATTTAAAGAACCGTATCAAATTTGCCCTCTTTGTTTTTTTCCTTTGGATCTTCATCTCGTTGTCTGTCTATAGTAAACATTATCAGAGCAATATGGATAATTGTCGATTTGAAAATATGATTGAGGTACCTCCGTAGTTGAAATACTTGACAGAACCCAACAATTTCTTTGAGACTAACAAATAGCTCAAAAAGATTGGCATTTTACAGATATACACTCAGATATTGTTATGGATGCACGCAGAACTTCAACCAAGGGTGGTGCTTAGAAGCGGCCATTCAGCAAGAATTTTTTTGTTTTCCCTTGGCGAAAATGGCAAAGATAAGAAACAGATAAACAGAGGCACATCGATCTTCTCCACTGCTGCAAAGCTGGGCAAGATGATTGTTGCTATGGTGGTTGTGAAAGAGGCCATATATCTACAAAATGAGACATACTTGGCCCAGAATTCTGAAGTTGGTTACATTGATGCTCCTATGTAAGTTCATTCCAATTCCTTGAGAAAATCTATATTGTCTACAAAAACCTGCAAGATGAACATAGAAGTATTCTGTCAATAAATGATAACAAGTGCTTGCACCTGAAATCATTACTTCTGATATCCTCCTCTACCCCTCCCCGGCACTGCCAGTGTGGCAGCCTGAGAAGGGTTTACCCAAAAAACAATAGATTCCTAGAATCACCCATGCCCACGGTTCCAGGTAATGTATGCACAGACTATCCAGATGAAGAAAATTATGGCAGCTATATATTTCGTCATCAGATACTGTACGGCCTACAGACAAGTTCTATTTATGCATACCTGCGCTGGAAAAAAATTGAACAAGCTCCTCAATTCTCAACAGTGCCAGCAGCCGTATAAAAAATTATGAAGGGGGAGGTGCATAGCCCCATATCAACAGGGCAATTGGCTTACTTTCTGACAAGATAGAAAAGGGCATCCCATTATACGAGACTTCCACACTATAGGTATAGGGTTTGGGGAAGGGTCAGCAACCTTACCCCTGTTCTTACAGAGAGGATATTTATGCAACTCAAACTTGCGACCTACTGTTGCAACAAGGCTCGCCCTTCTCGACACAGCAAAAGTGAGGAAAAAATCATTGAATGTATACCGTCTTCCAGCCATCTGGATCCAAGCATGCAGTTATCTTGGTGTTGATGCCAGGTAATGGTCCAGGTTCCCGAGTAACCTTTCCACCAAATAGTTTTACTGCTTTGGCAGTTCTATAGACATCATCTGTGCCAATTGCAATCTGTTGTTATGAACACAATGAATTCCAAACAATCAAATATTCATTCATTATTGCAAAACCATTTTCATCTTTATTTTGACAATTTGCTTGATAAAAATATGGAACTAAAACAGAATATAGAATTTGTGAGAAAAGAAGCACAACAAGAGTTTCATCACCAACACAAAGGTTCCAACCTGAGCATAAGCATTTCCCTTGTCATATTCTGTGACACCATAATTATATGTCAACTCCAGCACAACATTTTTGTCTTCCGGACCATAACCCATCATTGCAATTGTATACTGAATCACAAGCATTGGACCACATCAGTTAGAACCATAAACAAGGGATTAAGCAAAGATTGCATATTTCCGAGGATTTGTCCAGACTGGACATTGGTTCACATAAATTTGAAATTAAAGGCCAATGTGAAATGACAGTTTCATTAGGAATGAAAGAAGAATTAAGAATTTGATGCCAAGAAGCAGTGCATAAAAGAAGATTGCATAGCAATGGGGAAATTCTCCAGTTTAGTCTGTAGTGCAACTAGATATTATCACTCAAAACAGTTGCGACAGTAAACTTTTTAAATCATGCATCTCTCACCATGCGAAATCAGGTTTGACTAGAAAGTGTTAAATTGTAGGTTATAAATTAGTTGATGAAGATAAAAGCTAAGGATCTGAGACATGGTGGATGGGATATTTAAGAAGTTCTGCCAACAGATCCCACTATTTCTCTCTGTTCTCCTTTCTATGTACCAGCATAGTGACCAGAAAACCAATCAATAATTTCAACAAAAATCCATTTTTCTTCCACAGTTCTCTCATAGGGACATAACTCCTAGGGAGTGAAATAATCCTATTGTAATGAAAGGTTAAAACAGTGAAAAGCTGATGCCACATTGGGCTTATGATTACAAATAATGACCTTCTTTATTATTTCCTCTTAATTCTGTTCTTAAGTCAGAAAGGTATGCTTTGTTCTTTTGAAAGAATAGATACAAACATCAATTAAATTACCCCCTCTGAAGTTATGACAGTCACATATAAAATAATGCAACACATTTATGTCAATAAGAACATTATTCTTCAGACAACAGAAACCAGAGCATATTTCCACAACTCACAGAAAGCTCATGTCAAGTGTTTCTAACTTGTCACCAAACAGGCAATAAATTTATATGCAAACATATCATAAGTATCCGAGTGCTACTTAAAATCTGATATCGACAAAGGAATCAAGAAGTTGAAGAATTTGCAGGGAATTCCACTGCTGATCAAAATGCAAATCAATTTTCTGGTCGGGGAAACACTTAAGGAGAAAAAAGCCCCCGTATTATAATGGATAACAAAAGAGAGCCGGCAATCAGCAAATACAAGGACTATCTATAGCAGCCAGAAAAATTCTGTCCTGTCAACGCTACCAAAGAAGCTTATTGACTGCTAAGGAGTCCCATTGAGTCAAAACAGATGTGTGACATTTTATCCTATGTCCTGCCTGTCCAATAAATTTTCCATATCTCAATGCTTTGGAGGAAAAAAAAAAAAAAAAAAGGCTTTCAATGAGAGTAATGATCTACCTCCTAAATTTTGCTAAATATTGTTGATCATGATAAGCTTCTTCAGTACATGCTTATGTGTGTTGCGTGCAAATATGCTACATAAGAAAGGGGCAATTACCTTATAATCTGGATTATCCCATTTGCGAAGAAGCTCCATGCCAAATGCCTAGTCCATAAGGGTTTCAAATTACAAACTATATACCAGCAAGGGAGGTATGAGTTTCATATAGAACTATTTGATAAAGCCCAAAGAATATCTCACCTTTTCATAAAAATTTATAGAACGATCAAGATCACCAACTCAAAGCATAACTTGACAAAGGGGCTCAAGTGTAGGGCCCCTCTCCAAAAGTTCAAACTTGTAACCATCAGGATCTTCAATAAATGCAATTACTGTGGTACCACCTTTAACAGGACCAGGTTCTCTAGTCACTTCACCGCCTTTAGCCTTTATGAGCTCCACAGTTTTGGCAACCTAATGAACGGTCAATGATGTAGCAGACAAGGAAAATGAAGAGTTGCAAGGCTTAAAACATATTCAATGCCATAAAAAAAAAATGCAATGTGCACAATAGTGGGCACGGGGGAGAATAACATTGAAAACAAACTTGATCAATGCAAACTTACATCCTCAACTGCAATCCCAAAATGTCCAAACCCAGTGCCAATATCATAATTATGGACTCCATAATCTGGTCATACAATGTAAAAAAAAATGAAAAACGCATTTCAAATATCAGCAACTAAAAGATCCTACAAATCACTAGTATAGAACTAGTTAGTAACCAGATTACTTACTATAAGTGAGTTCTACAACAAAATGAGAATCCTCTGGCCCATATCCAAGAAAGACATTCGTATATCTCTCCTCTGGTACATCACGTTTCCTCAATAGCTTCATGCCCAAACATTCGGTGTAGAATCTGTGCATAATAGATATTGGTTGTCTTGTGCTTGGTTATATATTACCGCAAAAGAAAACCAAACAAATGAGATCTCTGATTTCACATTACTTTATAGTCCTGTCCAAATCTCCAACGCGATAGACAACGTGTAGCATCCTTCTATTGTCCTTCTTAACCCACTCTAAGGAATTGTCGTGGGCGGTGGTTGTGCTTGATTGTGCCATATTTCTAACCGCAGCCACCACACCCGTGTTGGCATCGCCTCTCGAAAGCTTCAAGGATTTCAAGCCAAAGAGTTTCGGTTCCACAACACCTACACAACAAAGCAAAATCACCTCCAATGTCATTAGGGAACTAAGGATGCCATAAATAAAATAAAATAAAATAAAAAATGCATCCCAGGAGGCTCTCACACCAAGGATGGCATTGAAAAGAGCACCTCAATACACGAGACTCCCACACTAAGGATGCCATAACAGATTACATGATAAAATTAAATTGCATCCAATATGAATTGAGAGAGGAAAATCAGAGAACTCCAATACAGATTCAGTCATGTAGTTAACTAATTTAAAACTCTTTTTTTTTTTAATAAAAAAAAAAATATCTTCCATTTTTCTGCCGGAAGCAGGTCCGCCAACACCAAGGCGACAATTTCCTATTTCAAATTTCCATAATACCTTTTCCAATTTATCATAACCAAACAATAATTAAACAGAATCAAAATCACACCCAGAGAAAAAAAATATATAATAACAAAGAGAGAGAGAGAGAGAGAGAGAGAAGGGGGGACATTACCAGTTACAAGAATAGGCCGAGAAGGATTAAAGGCGAAGCGGTAGTTATTACACAACCCGAACGAGGTTAGCGAAGGTCTGATTGAGGACGCCATGGGAAATTATCCTCACCTTCTTATTTTACTTTCCTTAATTTCTTTCTTTCTTTCCTTTTTTTTTTTTTTTGAATTTATTGAATTTTATTCTTTTGTATTTTTCGTAGAATTTTCTGGGTGTTAAGCTGTGAAATTTTTTGCTCTCTCTCTCTCTGTGTTTTGTCTCACTCGCAAGTCTCCTCTTCACTCTCCGGTCGGTTTTCTTGTGTTTGGCTGTGGGGGTTCTGCGCGCTCCTCAATCCTATGTCTCGTAGTCTCTCTCTCCCTCTCTCTCTCTCTCTCCTCCCCTCTTTCGAATTTTCCAGTTTTAAATTCTGTTTCACGCTCTTCCTCCGCAGCACAATGCTCCAATCTCTGCGACTTTGTTGTTGTTGTTGATGTTCGGATAGTGATTCGTTCTGTAGCAAACAGCAGCATAGTCCTTCCTTTACCATCCCCTCATGGTGATGAAATTGTCTTTATATATATATATATATATATATATATATATATATATATATTTTTTTTTTTGGGTTCAACATAAATGAATATTAAAAAAAAAAGAAGAAAATTTACCCCAAATTTAATAAAGAACATTATGCCTATCATATTATTTACTCATATTTTATGTCGAGGTTGAAACTAATAACATCTTAAAATTAGACATTGAGATATAAATATGCCACGTTGTCAAGAGCCAATAATCGGAGCAAAAAATTAAAACTATAATTTATCAAATTTTTTTATATTTTAATTATGTAAAATTTTATATGTTTAATATACAAAAAAAATATAGAAAGAGAGAGAAATTAAAGAGAAAAAGAAATAACAATTAATTTCAAAAAAAAAAAAGACATTTATACACTATAACACCGCCCAATTTAGCTAAACTCAAAATAAGTTAATATTTAAGTAATTCAAATTTAATTTGACTATAGTACAATTTTTGTGAGCACTAACTAAAAATAATGTATGATTTGATTTTTTTTTTTTTGAAAAAAAAAATCATATAACCCAACACTCGATTGACAGAAGTCAAAATAACAAGGAACTCACTTAAATCCAAATAACTTGATTTTTTTTTTTTTTTGAGCTGATTTAAATTGGAGTGATCCAAATCCAAATAATCCTAGACCCAAAGAGACCCACAAATACACAATGACCACGCTGAAAAACAGAGCTGACCACTTCGTACTATAACCTAATAGAACAAACACCTGAGTTGGATTAGCTTCTTTCTATTAAACTTATCCAGGGCCCAAATTCTTTGGAGACTTTGTCAGATCTTAATGTTGGGCCAATGGCTGGGCCTGTACGGCTACAGAGTCATTTTACCCAACCAAAGAGTGAAGAACAAAGGAAGATAAAGAATAGATAATCGAAGAAGAATGAATTCCATATATTAGTTTAATTAGTAATTCGATATGTCTCTTTTTTATATTCATTCATTTTTATTTTTTTATTGATATTTATTTTGATTAAAAAAATTTAAATTTTAGATAAATAATAATAATATTTTATATTTATTAACATTAAAATTGAGTATAAAAGATATACACTCTAATTTAATAATATTCATATAATGAGTAATTTTTATTAATAATAATAATGATAAATGACTCAAATTTCAATTTATTAATTTAATAACTAATATGTTTGTAATACATTTTTATTATTTTTGTCCAAAAAAGGAAAAGATAATTGAAAGGCCCTTAGGCAGGCAACATCTCTTGTTTGACGATAGATCCAATTAATAAATCAGAAGATTTATAGGCACTTTAAAACTCGATCGTGACTTTGACTTGTCAAATTGCAAACCCCAGGTCCCGACTTGACCACGTATGGTTTTTACCCTTTTCGTTCGGCTATTGGTCGGGTCTAATGAATAAACAATAATTAGTAAAATAGAAAAATGAGATAGATAATCCCCCCGACACGAATAATCATATCATTGTTAAGTTGATTTCCTTAGAATCTTCTATTTTTGGTATAAATGATCTGTTCAATCGACTTAAAAAGAAAAGAAAAAAACAAAACAAAACAAAACAAAACTTCATCCTGCTTTGAGGGCAGAACAGCGGGAATTTTCAACTTTTTTTTTTTTTTTTTAATGAGATACTTTTGGAAGTTGAGCTGGCGATACCCTAACTAAGAAGACAAAATAAAATTCAGGCCCAAACGTTGAACTTTGAAAGGGGATTCAGACCTCGTGCTTTCTTTTTCTGGTCCAGCTTTCCAACACCATGCTAGATCCATCATGTCTGAAGTAGACTTGCCCCAATCATCAAGTCATCGAAAATTGGGTTATTGACTTACTGTTGCATGCAAGATGAAAAAGAACTGAAAAGGGTTCTCATTATCGTGTCTGCTTCTTCGCTGCTCTTTTTTTGAATTTTGGATTCTTGCTGCCATGACCGGATCATTGTGAGAACCCGCGGTTATGTGCCAAAATAAGACGAGTAACGAACCAGGAAACCACCTAGATTTTTTCCACATAATTAAAAGTTCAGACATTAATCCTAGAATTTCATGTTCAAATATTAAGAAGAAAAGTCTCGGATTCATAGAAAAGTGAGAACTACCAAATGGGTCTTGAAAAAAATAAAATAAAATAAAATAAAAATGGGGATCATACTCAAGACGAATAGGAATGGGGACCAGTTGAATAAAGCACAGCTACGATGAGCCAACTTGGGTCTCATTCTCTACTTAATTGTGGTGGGGTGCCCTTGTTGCTAGCGTACGTTGAAGACAGTCGCAGTCCATAAAAAAGCTTTCCACTATTGCGACCAAAAGGACAACTTCTACGCGGTAATTGAAAGCGACTCCATGTTTATTTCCACAGTAACTTTTGATAGGACACTTTCGCGACGTTGAAAATTGAATGGAAAATGTAGTGAGTTTTGTTTTTTTTTTTTTTGACTTTTTCTTTTTAGTTCTTCTAACTAATTAGATTAAGGAAGAGTATTTCTTACAAATAAAATCTGAGTTTGAACTTAAATTTCATTCTTCAATTAGTTTATGTTTAATAAATTAAAAAAAAAAAAAGGAGTTTGAGTTGGAATCTCGTAAATTAATTAATCGAAGTGGCGCACATATAGCCACTTACACGTCTGGGGAAGTGATAGCCAAGAAAAACACGTACAAAGAAAGTGACACGTAAGAGGAAGCTTTAATCGATTAATTATCATATTTATACACAATTGAATTGTATTTTAATTTTGCACAATATAATTTATAAGAATACACTTCTCGATTACTTTTAACTGTACGTCCTATTGTATGATGTTAATGACACTGACTAAATGTTAAAAAAAAAAAAAATCTTTGAATTGCAATTAAGAGACTAATTTAATAAGCATTAAACTTTTTTTTTTATTTGGTTTAAAATTGTAAAAGATAGATCACATATACATTAATATTAGTTGTGTATATTTGAAAAAAAAAAACAAAAGTTTTTTTTTTTTAATTTTTTATATTTAACACCATCAAGGAAAAAGTAGCCTCGTTACGTGTAAATTACTGTTAGAGCGCGTGCGCGTGCGCGTGGAGGAAGTGGAAAAGTTGAGTGGACTCTGACCTTTCAACAGGTGGAGCGTAGAGACGTCTTCGCCCCCCAACACCGTAGAAGCGGCTTAAAAGAGCCCAATCCAACAACAAAGATATCATCAACATAAACACTCGTGTATGCTACGCGCGTGCAGGGCGCCCTCCCAACGAACCCCCGCCCCCCACTCCAAACAGGCAGCGATCAAAGTTCAAAGGTCAAAATCCTCGCCGAAGTTGACTAAAGAGTAAAATTACTTATTTGTCCCCCAAATTTCCGCATTATTACATCCGCTGTCTGTTACGCCTTTCCGTTTTTATTCGATTTTTTATTTCATATTCACGATCATAAATAGTCACCACCTGTAGCGCACTAACAGTTATACTCGACGAGTTTTTGAAGCAAGGCGGATTTTTTTTTTCTTTTTGGGTTTCTTTACTATTATTATTATTATTATTTGTTTTTTTTTGTTTTTTGTTTTTTTTTTCAAATGGGAATTGCGAGAAATTTGCGTGAAAATTTTTGAATGATGGGTTGCGTCTACTCTCGAGCGTGTATTGGCGAGACCCGTGCAACCAGAGGCATCAAGCAAGAAGAACAGCAAGCGGTGGCGGCGGCGGCGGCGGCTAAGGCAAGCGCAGCAGATAATGCGGGGCCTACGGACGTGCCGGTCGTCTCTCCCGGGTTGTCGTCTCCGGAATCAGAAATCCGAGACGAAATCAACCGTATCGGGCCGGAATTGGGCATCGCAAGGCTTTCCAGGGTTTCCTCGCAGTTCCTGCCGCCGGAGGGATCGCGCGCCGTCGGGGTCCCATCGCAGGACTACGAATTGAAGTACTCGTACCTCTCGCAGCGGGGCTACTACCCGGACGCGCTGGACAAGGCCAACCAGGACAGTTTCTGCATCCACACGCCGTTCGGAACCAGTCCCGACGATCATTTCTTCGGGGTTTTCGACGGCCACGGCGAGTTCGGGGCCCAGTGTTCGCAGTTCGTGAGGCGGAGATTGTGTGAGAATCTGTTGAGGAACAGTAAGTTTCAGGTGGATGCAGTTGAGGCTTGCCACGCCGCCTTTTTGAGTACGAATTCGCAGCTCCACGCCGATAGCTTAGACGATAGCATGAGCGGAACCACCGCGATTACGGTTCTGGTTAGGGGTCGGACGATATACGTGGCTAATTCCGGCGATTCGAGGGCGGTTATTGCGGAGAGGAGAGGGAAAGAATTCGTGGCCGTTGATTTGTCGATTGATCAGACTCCTTTTAGAGCCGATGAGCTTGAGAGGGTTAAGTTGTGTGGAGCTAGAGTGCTTACTTTGGATCAGATCGAGGGTTTGAAGGATCCTGATGTTCAATGTTGGGGGACTGAGGAGGGTGATGATGGTGATCCTCCAAGATTGTGGGTCCCAAATGGGATGTACCCAGGGACTGCTTTTACGAGAAGCATCGGGGATTCAATTGCGGAGACAATTGGGGTTGTGGCTAATCCTGAAATTGTTGTTTTGGAGCTTACTCCTCAACATCCTTTCTTTGTGCTTGCTAGTGATGGAGTTTTTGAGTTCCTTTCCAGCCAGACAGTGGTTGACATGGTAAGGTATCTTCTCTCCCTCTATCTTTAAACTGGGTTGCCTATTCGTTTACTGAATTAGTTCTGTAATATAGAGAACACGTAGCCCTTATACTCAACCACGCTTATTGAAAATCAAGATTTGAGACTTGGAAATGCAATTGGAATTTGACACTTAGGAAAGTAGTGGGCAGTGCTGGTACTTAAGTTGAAATTGGGGTCATTAACTTGAGTACTTAAATATTTCTCAATTTTGTTGGAAGACTAAATGTAATAGGATTCTAAAATTAGTTATTTTTGAGTCACAACAAAAGAAAAACAACTCAAAAAGGCTGTTTGGGTATGATGTTTTGTATGATCCAATTACTCTTCGACAGCTTCTTTTCAAGCAGGTATCGGGACCTTAATAATGAATTCCATCTGGTATTGGGGAAAACTGTAAGAATTAATTGGTCTTGTGACTTGTGTAGAGCAGATATATTTATTATACTTTATATTCTGCACTAATATTGATGTACCTGTATTTCTTCTAACTTCCAATTTTGTTTTGTTCATCTTCAATATCTATTCTCTTAAATAGAGCTTTAATTATTCTTGTGTATGTGAGTGTGTGTGTTGTGTTTTTCTTCTTCTTTTTTTTTTTCTTTTTTTCTTCTGTTCTTGCACAATTTTGTGCAGGCATTTTATATGTAAAACATATTAACCTATGAAAATGCTAGGAGTGAGATAATGTATGCTATTAGATTAGATGGTACAAAAGTCACTCAATGTGGAGGTGGAAATATATGGGGGTGGATAGATAAAATGGAGGTGTGTACCAAAGTTTTGTATAGCTACAAAATTCTGTCCAACAACGACTAAGCCCACTCTACCGAATGGAAGTGAATATTGTGTTGGTAGAAACAACATGTCTAGAAATGAGGATATTCACAACAAAGTAGGTGTAGCTCCAATTGGTGACAAGCTGAGGGAATGACGTTTACATTGATTTAGACACGCCCAATGTGGAGCTAGAAATGCTCTAATTAGGAGGGGGACCAAATACAAGTGGGTGGTGAGAGGAGAGGGAGAGAGCAACCTAAGTTGACTTGGGAATCTTTGGTTAGCGAGGTTTAGAGAAATTACATCTCGCATGAAATTTAGTTTGCAATAGAATGGAATGATGAGAAAAGGTTCGTGTGGCTGACCCCAATTTAATTTGGTATCAAGGTTTTGATTTTGTTGTTGCTGCTGTTATATCAACATGCAAAAAATGTAGCAAGACCCTTCGTATATCGAACTTTCAAAATAGTGTATTTTTAATCTGTCTAATCCCTTGGTCATCTATCTCATGGGGACTGGTTAAGTAAAAATGGAGGGACCACAATAGGACTGTATAGGAGAAGTGTCTTAATTTGCACACCAAACACAGAATGAGGTAGTATTATTATGTCCCATGCACCAAACACACTTGTGTGTTCTGCTTCTAGTAAGTGTGTCTTAACTTTGGTGAACTTGCCATATTGTTATTTTGATTGGCATGCGCTTGTGCAGTCTGATGGTCCCTGGTACCAGATTAGCCATTCAGGCCTTTCAGATCATTAATTTGGATCAAGTGAACTTTTTATTCGACATGGCTCTTGTTTTTATACCCACGTTTCTCTATATTTGCTGCTCCTTTCTGTGAAAAAGGAGAGCAATAACACTGTTCCCTATTGCTCTTATATTTCCAGGTTACAAAATATAAAGATCCACGTGATGCTTGTGCTGCAATTGTAGCTGAATCTTATCGATTATGGCTTCAATATGAAACTCGTACAGATGATATCACTGTGATAGTTGTACATGTCAATGGTTTAACTGATGTAAGTGACTAGTTGCTTATTTCAGGATGCCTTTGCTATAAATACAGTCTCCACATTTTCTGTTTTCCATGACTCTGTTCTTTGTTTTTTTTTTCTTTCCCATTTACTTTGTAGGGTGATTATGGTCAATCAACAAGTCTAGGTACTGTCTTACAAAGCCCTGTTCCTCAAGTTGTAGAGGCAACAGGATCAGAATCCCCATCAGCTTTTGGCTGGAACCCAAGAAATCATCATGCAAGACATGATTTATCACAGGCACATCTTCGCGCAATTGAAAATTCACTTGAGAAAGGTCAAATTTGGGTTCCTCCATCTCCAGCCCACAGGAAAACTTGGGAAGAAGAAGTAATTGTTTTTTCTTTATATATTATTACTCTTTCCATTTGGCATAATCTTGTTTAGGTAAGATCATTGCACAACAACTATGGGCCTCAAGAGGGAGGATTTAGAGACAATATTATTGTGTGGCCTTCTTTTATGTAGTTGTTATTATTCCCAATAGCTTGAAGCCCAAAACTTCTCAAAAGAAAAGTCATAGAACAGCCTTTTTGTGAGTGTGTTGTTTTGAGGGTAAAATCCCAGATAGTGAACTAGCCTAGTTTATAATGTTTATGGGCTTCAAGGTTAATAATTTAAGCTTTTGGTTTGGATTGAGGTTACCTAACTGTAGTATTCATGGTTGCTATATTATTTCCTGTTCATATGATTCAGGCACATATTCAGAGGGTGTTGCATGATCATTTCCTCTTCAGAAAGCTTACTGATGCTCAGTGTCATGTTTTGTTGGATTGTATGCAAAGAGTTGAGGTCCAGCCTGGAGAAGTTGTTGTTGAACAGGTTAGTAGATTTCCCAGTTTTCTTGTTAAACTTTTGGGAAATAGTTTGATAGGTTATTAGCTCATATAACGTGCAAGTTGTAGACATCAATTATAATTCACAGGTTGGCGACAAACAATGTATGGACCACTCTGAAGTTGGTATGTCATCACATATTTGTTGATGGGAAGAGCATAACCCAAAGCAACCTTTGCACTTGGTCAATATTATGAAATATTTACATGATGCACATTAATGGATATGCTACAATTAAGGCTGTGTATCATCTAAATCAGGAGGTGAATGCAACTATGCTGCACCTTTTCAATTTTTTGGAGTGCCAAATTTCTGGGTTTGGTTTTCTGCTTAGTGTAAACTATACAACATTATCATGTGCGGTTATTGTTCCTAGATCCTACTCACTTTAGTGGTGGTTATAATTGGCAGGGTGGTGAGGGTGATTGCTTTTATGTTGTTGGCAGTGGAGAGTTTGAGGTCTTCGCAACTCAGGTTTGCATCTCATTTACTTGATTAAGCTGTGAACTCTATCATTCCTATGTTAGTTAAATGGCTTGATTGTTGACCAGATCATTTAACTGCAGGAAGATAAAGATGGAGAAGTGCCTAGGATTTTGCAGCGGTATCCAGCAGAGAAGTTATCATCCTTTGGTGAACTGGCACTAATGTGGGTCATAGTTTCATTCTTGCCATGCTCCTGGAATTTCTTAGCATTCTGTTGAAAAGCAATTATAATTTTTCCTCTCTTTTGTTAATTTGTTCGAATTTTTCGTCACCCTTATGGCATGCCTAATTGTATTTTTGGATTTGATGTGTACATCTAATGAGATCATACAATGTGAAAGGCTCGTGCACTAGGACACCCTTTTTTATTATATCTTTTTAATGCACAAGCTGATTTTTTGTTTTCCTCGTTGAAAATTGGAGTGAAAACTGACCACAAAAGCAAGGGCCCAGACAGAAAAAGATAGTCAAATCCTGGAAAATTGCATGATGATTGGGTGCTCACACACCCTATCTGAGGCACCCTTGACGTGTCAATTTGACTGTTAGCTATATATGGTTATAGTCTTAAAGTGATCCTAACATTCTACTCCTGGAAAATTGCATGATGATTGAGTGCTCACACACCCTATCTGAGGCACCCTTAAGGTGTCAATTTGACTGTTAGCTATATATGGTTATATTCTTAAAGTAATCTCAACATTCTACTCCTTCATAGTCTCTATGCTACATGGTGTCTATGAAGGGTTACCAGGTTGAGCCTAGTCTACAGAGGGTTTCCCATTGTAGTTGGAGTAAATCCTAGGGCCTTCACCATTGGACTAGTGAGGCAGCTTTTGGGTACCTGTCCTATTGAGGGACTTGAATCCATGTTCCTATCTTCCTCTCCCTCAAACCAAAAGAACAAAAAAGACTGAGGGAGCCTCTTGCAGGGAGATTAGCCTCTGTGGCCCTGAAATTATTCAGTTAGTGATTAATAAAAAAATATAGAGAGATAACTTCATACCCTTCTACTGGAAGAAGTATGTAGCCTTTTGATCTCTGCCCAAAGGAAAAAAACAAATAAATAAAAAGGAAAAATTATTGATCTGTTCTGTTTCAAAAAAAATTTTCAATAGCATTTGTTTATGAAGGATTTTGGCTGCATGTTGCTAGAGGACTTGCATTTGTTTCTTTTCTTTTCTATCTCCTTAAATATACTCTCTCTTTACTGATAAAGAAAATGAAAAATGTTGATCATTTTGTATGTAAATATAGGTACAACAAGCCACTTCAGGCTTCTGTTCGTGCTGTGACAACAGGAACATTATGGGCATTAAAAAGAGAGGATTTTCGAGGGATTTTGACGTCAGAATTTTCTAATTTACAATCCCTGAAGTTGCTGCGTTCTGTTGATCTTCTGTCAAGATTGACAATCTTGCAGCTTAGCTACATTGCAGACTCTCTTTCTGAAGTTTCCTTCTCAGATGGGCAAACCATAACTGATGAAGTAATTTACTAACTGGAAAACTGTATGGTTCTCTTTGGTTTCCTTTTTAGAACAATTTCCAATCATGTATTTTGCAGAACGGGGGACTCTGTGCATTGTATATCATCCGGAAGGGCAAAGTGAGGATTACTCTTGATGCTGACTTGTTAGATAGGATAAATATTGGAAGTTTAAGGTCTGATAGTCAAAAAGGGGACGATAATCTACAAAGTGGTAAGAAGCTCTCATTGGAGAAAACAGAGGGAAGTTATTTTGGTGATTGGGCACTGCTAGGCAAATGTACCGGTGCCGTAAGTGTAGTTGCTGTGGGTACTTGCATTTGTTCTATGTTGACAAAGGAGAAGTTTGATTCAGTCGTAGGCCCTCTTGCAAAGCTTTCACAAGATGATGAAAAGTATGTTACAATCTTGAGCTTGAAGTATTTTGCAGGATACTTATCTGTGGACTTCCCATTTATTTTTCATGGCTGTATTTCCTTTTAGTTTGACAAGTATTATTTTAGGGTTTTTCTATTGATTCTTTTGTTTAGTGTCTGGGTCATATGTATTTCATATCTCAGACAATCTTGTTTGACATTATTCAGGACTAGGGTGTCCTTGGATATTTCCAAGGAATCTGCAGAAAATACTCATATCTCAGCTTTGCTTAATGTCCACTTGTCCGACCTGGTAAGGGATGACATCCTGGCTGTTACTATCTTACCCTGATCTGGTGCTACCTGTAAAGAGAGATCAATGTCTGATATAATCTGATCACTTCTGTTCTATAGGAGTGGAGGAATTGTATATATTCTACAGACTGCAGTGAGATTGGGCTTGTACTTTTGAGGGACTCTGGTTGGTCTCACTGTCCATTTCATGATTTTATTTTCTTGTCAAATTAATTTGGCTTACTTTTAAAAGGAAACATGAGAACAAGTGCAATTACTACTCTGTTGTTTTTGAATTAGACTGATTTTTTGTACTGGTCTGGACAGGCCTTATGAATATCAGATGTGATAGGATGCTTAAGTGAAACATGCAGATACTAACAAAAATCTGCTCTGTGTCTGATTGGCTTTCAGAAAATTTACTTAGTTTGAAAAGGTTCTCGAAGCAGAAGGTTAAGAGGCTGGGCAAGGAGGCACAAGTTTTAAAAGAAAAGAATCTAATGAAAAGTGTGTGCCATTCAGCATGTGTACCACAGGTTCTGTGTACTTGTGCGGATGAAACATATGCTGGCATACTATTAAATGCATGTCTTGCCTGCCCTTTGGCTTCAATACTTCACACAGCGCTTGATGAACCATCTGCACAGTTCTGTGCTGCCTCTGTTGTTGTTGCCTTGGAAGATCTGCACGAGGTCTTTTAAAAATATGTGTTTACACACTTTTCTCCTTGATATCTAAATTTGCCTTTGAATTAGGACTTTTTATAAGTCTCTGGTTACCTTTTCTAAAATGGTTTTCAGAGTGGTGTTCTCTACAGAGGTGTATCTCCTGATGTCTTGATGTTGGATCAAACAGGACGTTTACGGGTTGGTCTTGCGCATGATTGACTTTATTTCATTTCCATCGATATCCAAATAGCTTCATGCAAATATATGGCATCATGCAACTATAGGACATATTTTATATCTTGTTCTATTATTCTTGGATGAAGGACCAATTATGTGGAAATTAGTATTGATTTTTCTTTTTCTTCTGTTATGTAGCTGGTAGACTTCAGATTCAGCAAGACGTTGTCCAGTGAGAGAACATTTACGATTTGTGGAATGGCAGACTCGTTAGCTCCAGAGATAGTCCAGGGAAAAGGGCATGGTCTTCCTGCTGATTGGTAATGTATCTGTTTGCATAATATTCAATTTGAAGTTCTTTTACTTTCTGTTCTAGCAACAAGAAAATGAACTCGTTCTTTTTGCAAAGAGCATTATTGAGTATCCAAGAGTAAATCTGTAGTGAAGTTTAGAAGATAGGTCATAAAATTGGGAAAGTCCTAAATGTTGGACCACAAAGAAGCCAAGAGCATGGCTTTCATTAATTTAAATTTACTTGCACATAAACAGATCACTACTTTCTTAATGGTAAGAATGCAATCTGTTAAATGGTAGATGAATCTTGCTTTGTTGCAAATGCAATTACATGCCTAGAGGCATTTATGCATATTGTGCATGAATGTGTGCACAAATGTAATAGAAAATCACTTTCATCTGCATTAAGAGAGAGAGAGAGAGAGTTTCATCATTCTAAAAAGACCTTGCTTCCTTGCTTTCCTTTGGTGATGTTGCACAAAAAATTTGACTAGCATGTCTCAGCTTAATGCTGCAAACATTACATATATATATATAGGTGAAAAAAAAGGGAAAGTAGGAGTGGTGCTCCGTAGTCCTGCCAAGGATGATTGTGCCCATCCGAGTAGTCCCACTGAACATCTTGGTATAGAATTGAATTCATGACCTTTAGGATGACAACAAACGACTTCCTTACTATTAGGCCACAATGTTCGGCGGTCATTTCATAGATTTTTGACATCCTATGAGGGTGTGGAGTTGGGCTGATGAGCTGTTATCATATGATTGTCCATTCATCTCCTATGAACACTCCTTGAACTCTGCATATCCTTTTAGTATATTGAGGTTTCCCCAGTCTCCATATACTTGCTGTTTTGCAGTAATTCTATTCATTTCTTTTGTCAGATGGCAGCTTCATCATTGCGGCTGCCTAAATGTTGTTGGTAAATATGCAGGTGGGCATTGGGAGTCTTGATCTTTTTCGCGCTACGTGGTGAAATGCCATTTGGTTCATGGAGAGAAAATGAGCTTGATACTTATGCAAAGATCGTGAGAGGGCAACTGGCTGTTCCCTCTACTTTTGGCCCTGAAGCTGTCGATCTCATAACCAAGGTCTTTTTACGACTCTATTCATTTTCATTTTTTCTGTGAGAAAATTTTGTCTGAACATTTAATAAATGTGTTGGATTCCCTCATTTATAATAAACCCACTCAGTTACTTGAAGTTGATGAACACACAAGACTTGGAAGCTTGGGTCCAGAATCTGTCAAAAGACATCCATGGTTTGCTGATATTGACTGGAAGGGGATCAGAGACCAGAGCTTTCCTGTGCCGCAGGATATTATCTCTCGCGTTAGCTTCTATTTGGCCAGTCATTCCGAGGACTGCACTGTTCCGTTAGCTTCTCCTTTCTCATGTACGGATCTTTATGCTCCTGAATGGCTCGACGATTGGTAGAAGCATGATAAATATGGCATCCACTTTTTAACCTTTAGTCCTTATGGAAATATATTGTCCCCAGAGACACTCACTTTTGGCTGGTTTAAAGAAGATTGGAGCTCGTGGCAGTCACGAAGATTTTTTGTTTTTTTCCCATCGATGAACGCCACTTTTTTTCTTCACTTGCACGTAACTACATGGTGGCATCCTGGTGGTTGCTATCCAATTCAATGGAGAGGTCAGTTCATCTCATTTTTGTTTTTAAATTTTTAAATTTTCTTATTTTGTATATACGTACATATGTAAATGGACGAGGGCATATTTTTATCTAGAAATGAAAATAGCTCTATTCATTATTTTCGGTACAGCTGCCCATAGCCTGGCCAAAAATCTCTAATTTTATTTGTTGCTGTTCCTTTCATTGTTTGATTAGTGGATGTATGAAAGGGGATGCGATACCGTGCTCCCGTTCAGGGGATCTTTGGTCTTGTGTGCACCCTCGATCGAATGGTTCGTGTGCAGATAAATGAACGGCTGATGTGTTTGTTTGCATGTGTCTTATGTTCGCCGCGCGGGTGTTTTTTTTTTTTTAATCCCTCTATAAATGCCGAAAAAATTGCGATGCTTGTAGTATCAGAATAACTAATTTCAATTACCTTTAACTTGGATAGTTTTTAAAAATGAAAGGTCTCAAGTTTTAACCCGAGTCAGCACTAATTAAACTAAAAAAAGAATAGCTAATTTCAATATTGGAAATACATTCTAATTGTGTGCTTGCTTATAAATTCTTGGGGTAACTTGCAAGAGTAATTCATGCGAAACATAATAAAGCATGATTACGGGAAATTAATTTGATAGTCAAACATGTCATATCATTTAGTATAAAGTTTTAGGTATTAATTTCCTAATTTTAGTGGCATTACTCTAAAAAGAAATGTCAGTACCCAAAGCCCCCCAACCAACAAGAAGTGCCACCATAATGATTGAGGTGAACTTTAGTTCTGGCTACAAAAGTACGTGGGTACACAGTAATTTTTTTTTTTTTAAAATAGTATTTTAAGCGACTTTAATTTTAGAAGAAATAAACTAATTTTGTCTTTTACCATTATTGAATAAGAAAATTAGTGGTATAAATATTTCACAAAATCAGTACAAGTTCATCCAACCGGCATAAAGAACAAAATAAATAGGTATATGATCCTATTATATATATATTTCTATCAAATCTCGTTTAAGAAAAGCTAGGCTGTAATATTTAAACAATAACACAGAAACAATAAAAAATACAAATTATTTATATTTCACTTAATTTTATAAATAAATAAATTAATTTACTACCTTCTTACCTTCTTGTATCTCACCATGTTGCTGAAAAAATGTGGTTGCATAGTATTGTTCATCTCATTTATTTACATTAGAAGTTTTGATGGATTAAATTTCATAAATACAAATAGCCACAATTATATTTTATATTATATGTAAAATATTTTATACTAAACAAATTATATTTTATTAACATAAAAATTTTTTAATATGGAAATTTTTTATAATAACATACTAGATATTCAGGTATGTTGGATAAATATTATCCATGTATAAATATTATTGGTCGGTTATTATCAAACAAATAGTGTTGAATTTTTGTCTCCGCTAGGTGTGCACGTATATAGGCGCACCTATATATGTAATTTCTAACACCGAGAATTTATGTTGAGTCTCGTCGCATCAGTTTAGATTTAAATTCCATTATTATCATTTATTTTTTAGTAAATAAAAATTTAATTTAAGAGAATGATAATAATTTTAATATTTATTAATAATAAGATTAAGTATAAAAAAATTTATTTAAACCGGACGGATAGTAAACCGTCGTATAAAGAAGGTTACGAGAACGTTTTAAAAGGACCCATCATCGACTCATAGATGATATAGCCAACATATTTATTTTCCTCTACGAAAACTAGACGCCCAACATGGCTGGGGGGGGAAGACTGGGCAGGGGTGGGCGAGACGCAGAGTTCTCTACTCGTGTATATGGGTAGCCAATCTTTGGGAACGCACAAATCAGAAGTACTGCACTAGCTGTACGACACAGAGAAATAGTAGGAGGGAATTCCCCTGATTTCCTCTCTTGCTCTTATTAAATTTAATAAGGCTCCTCAATTTGAATTTACGATGGCAGGCATCAAAAGCTCAGGTGAGGGACATGTAGCTAACTTCCCATGGCCGTTCACCAGCCACCCATTTGCTCTCTTTTTCTTGACGGGCAAACTAGCAGTCCTGTTCCCCAGGGTGCGGTTCTCTTTCATCAGTACTCCAGATTGCGACAGGGCTATGTTAGCTATGCAGAACTGCAACCTGGCAAACATCAAAATCTATGATGTGCGATCATGAGACAATAGCCCACCGAGAGGAAGCTGGTTTTTTTTGTCAGCCTTGTACCAGAAAACATTAAACGTGGGGAAGGAGAGACGGTGAGGGACAATGGCAGGAGGGTCACTAGCCCGATGGCTGACGCCATGCTGCAGTGGGAAAAGTGGCGGATGAGATGAATGTTCCCTGGGTGGCACTTTGGGTGCCCACGCCCTATAACTTGTCGGCGTTCTTGCAATTTGATGTTATTCAACAGCTTTCACCAATGCTAGAGAGGCAGGACAGCCTGCAGAATACCACACCCTAGAAGCCATTCCTGGTTCGTCCGCAATATGCACAGGGGACTTGTCCCAGGAAGTACTCCTGAGGGATAAAAGTTACCCTGATACAGAGGCATTGCCGCTGTTCCGAAAAATGGCTGTGTGGTTAAAGCATAGGAGCGTGCTAAAGTTTTAAAACATGCGGCGTGTTAGAATTTTAAGGGTAAGTACATAAGTTATGCGAATATATAAGTTATGTAGTTTAAAAATTTTTTATTAAAAAAGAGAATGATGAATAAATGAATATAAGTAAAAACAAAAATTATAAATTTAATATTTAAAATTTTTAAATTAAAATATAATATCAAATTTATAAATTTGTTAAATACTTGAATTTTATTTTGATTTGTTTTCGATAAGAATGATTATTGATATTACATGTGCATATAAAGTGAAGAGGCGTGACTTTTGAAAGAAGAGTGGCTATTAGAATACTAACAAATATATAATTTGAATTAAATAAAATATTACGTGTTTAAAAAGAGTAAGTCCAATGTAAATATATATATATATATATTTGAGAGAGAGAGATTGTAATGGTATCAAAACTAGGCATGTGGATGTGAAGTAGTAAAGCGAGATTTTGGAAAAAGAATAATTTTTAGATTATTAGTAGACGTAGACTCCAGATCAAATAGAATAAAATTAATTCAAGATAAGTATAAATAATATATGTAAACTTTAAAAAAAATATATTTTTTAAAATATTAGTAGACTTACACTTCAAATCAACTAAAATAAGGTTGGCTCACCAAAAGAAGAATAGGTAAAGTGTTAAGCCCAATGTAAAAAAAAAAAAAGTAAGTCTAGAAAAGATACATGCTTGAAAAAGAGATTGCTGTGATTTAGTTCTGTTGTATACATAGCCTGTGGGACCATGAAAATGGTAGGAAAATGAGAGAGGCTGTTGGTGTCCTCAAGGAGATCGTGCTTAATGCAGCCGGACCACATGGCATTGCTCCTAAAGATTTGAAATTTTTAGCGCATTTAGTTGCCCACGAAAGAAAAATTTAGTTATCGATGTGCTTAATGTGATATGTCAGCAGTTAAGATAGAAATTTTAAGTTTCATCCACTAAATTAATAATATTTATGCAACCCCGGGAGTACTAGAAAATTATAATCTGGCCATCCAGTTTTGTGACTTCTTTCCCCATGCATGTGGTCCAGATGCCTGACAGCTATGCAGTATTTATTATATTGTTTAAGTTAAGCCCTCCAGGGCGAGCTTTGGTGATTTGTAAATCAAACTGGATTAGCATTTCGATGTAAATCAAAGGGAGAATGGATATATTGCCATTAAGTATATCCAGACAAGATGAAAAGTGGCGAAGGAATTTCCTTTTTTTTTTTTTTGTGTGGAGATGGACAAGATGGAAAAATGAAAAAAAAAAACTCCCAGGTTCACTTAGTGGCAAGTTATCTATCTCTGATGGCAATTTTTCATATTATTACCATTTTAATACACGGTTACTTAGCCTGACATGAGCAAGAGATTACCAGCGATTAATTGTAGCTGCATCTGTGATTTTAGAACAGCCAAGCTTGGTTTACGGTTTACTTTTCTTAATTATCTTGTTGGTGCTCCTTTGGTCTGCTTTGTTCTCATAGTTCTGGTGCAGATCCTTCATTTGTGGGTTTCAGTTTGACAATGTGATAGTTGGATGGCCACCTTATCAGATAAAACAAAAGTAGACGGACAGAGTGAAATGGATGGGAACCCGGTCTAAGAGACCCATCCGTATAACGAAGCTCTAGAGAAGAGACTTCTTTGCCTAATCTACACTCCGTAGGATTTTTCTTTTTCTTTTTTTTTTTATATAAATCTAGTCAAGTTTTATTGAGGAAGTAAGAGTCACAGAACAAAAATAAAGCTAAACGACACAATTACTAAAACTAGACAATGAAATTAGGTTACATAACATATCTTGTTTTTCTAAATCATCTGCTAAAAAATTAGAATTCCTGTAAGTGTACTCAAAACACCAACTATTACTAATACAAAGAAAATTAGAAGCTTTTTTTCTTTTTTTGTTAAAAATAAAAATAAAAATGAAACCATTCTTTTGTTTCTACCAAGTGAGTGCTATAGTAGAGTCAGAGTCTAAGATGAATGGCAAATTCATCAGGCTGTCATTAGATGCTGTTAGTTCAATGGCTTTTAAGAGGCTAACATTTCAGGATGGCTTTAGAACAACTCTTATACCAGTTGGACCCCATTTTTCTTTCGCCGACATTCCATTTGAGAAAAGGTGCTTGCAGGGGAGCCCATACTGAGGTGTCTTAGCTCGTTTTTATTAATATGGGTATCCATCTACCGTAATCAAAGTCATCTAATTTTCTTCCAGTTTAATGATGCTGTTGGGCTGCTTTACTTTCAGTTGTTCATTATTAACACGTGAGCTCATTCTCTATTGCAAGGTGTGTTGGCTCCTCTTCTAATTTTTTTGGGATAACTGATGCCATAGAAAGTAGCTCGTAAAGAAATAAAAAAATAAAAAAAAAGAAATTCAGAGAGTAGAGCCGACCGTTTCTTTCAGTATACTCGAAACGCAATATTCTTCCACTTTGATTACTATATTCTCGTCAGGCTCGACAAATGATAACGTTTTGTTTATGTTTTTTTTTTTTTCTCTAATTTAACGAGAAATTGGCAATTTTATCAACCCAAAACGAATAGAGGCGATGTTGTGGAGCTAATCATTAATCTCGGTAAAGAAGAGGGTTAAAAGATGATGATAGCAAAACAGAGCACGGTGCTACATGTCATTAGACCGGTGGTTATCTGTGTTACTGTGTAAGTGCGTTGTAGGTGTTAAAAAAAAAAAAAAATTACATATAGGGACAAATGTATATGAAAATATCTTTATGTTGGACTCACTATAACACAATTAATAAACAAATCTTTTAGTAATAAACAATGATGCACAGTGTTATGTATAATACGTAGTAAAATATCACTTTTTTAACTGCAAATCTTGATTTGTGTGAGTATGTGTGTTTTTTTTTTTTTACCTACTTGTGTATAATATCTAGCAAAAGGTGTGTCCATCTAACATTTCTCGTTACTTTCTTCACCCGTGATGGGATTAACAAAAATTATTAATTTAGATCTTAGACTTGCTAAAGTAATTAAGATAAAGTCTCTTTAAACACGGAAATCCATAACAATAATTTGATCAATCAAGTAAGAGGAATTCCATGACCCAAAAGTGTTAAACTTCAACAAAATATCATACAAATGCTTGTTGATAAAAACCTAAATAGTAGGGATGACAAGTGGTGCTTCCAAAATAAATTCTGCTAAATCCATACCCGAACTGGAACTTTTATGGTGAGTTTGAATTTAAAGTGGAGTGTCAAAGAATGTGGTGAGAAAGAAATTTGTGAGAAAAAAAATGAAGAAAAAGAAAATAAGATTTTAATTACTTGTTTGGATATATTAGAAATGGGTAAGCAAAAATAAATGAAAAATAATTTTTTTTCAATATATATGATGAGAAAATAGAGAGGTTAAAAATTAATATTTATAAAAAAAATAATTATGCCTTCATGTACAAACTAATTATAATTTAATAAAGTTTTTTTTTTTTGCAGTGAAGAAAGCAAAAAAATAATTTGAAGTCTAAAATTACTAAATTATCTATCATACAAAATACTATATAGGTACATCTCTATAATATATTTTTTAAGTTACATAAATAATCTTTTATATAATAGCCTATTTTCAGTAATATATTTTTATATTTCTTCCTTTTGTTATTTCTTTTGAATAACGGGCATAAATAATGAAACAAAATCAAAAGAGAAAAGGGGTATTTCTTAACTTTCAAAATTGGTCAATAGCATTTCAAGAGGCAAAAAAAAAAAAAAATCACAATTAGTAGCTAGGCATATTTTATTCTATTAGCTAACATTCTTCATCTTTTTTGGATTGGCAGCAATTGATGATGATCTATCTACAGTTCTAGGCAGGGCTGTTTCTGGAGACCGGCGGATAGTCATGACATCAAGCATGGGGGGAAGACTGTTAATTGCAAAGCATACGACAATCAGATAATAAAGTTATACAGGGTTGTAGCTTTGAATTATACGTGTTAAATGTTTCTTTTTTTAAAAAGAAAAATCAAAAGGCAAGCGTTTACGTGTAAAATGTATTAAGGTGATCATACACATAGTGTTCATATATTATGATCTTTAGATCAAAATGTCATAAAGGAGTAGAAATGATATCTATATTAATTATCAGTGAAACATCATAATTATCTATTTCAAAGTCAAATATGAATGATAATTAACTTCTGATTTCGGCGGATTATAACAATCTTAGTAATCTCTATTCATTTGTTTAGGAGATATTGATACTGGTTTAGAGAAAATACAGTCCCTTGGACCAAAAAAAAACGCAATAACAGTCTCTGATCCACTGATGACCGGTGGGAGATGGCGCACGGGGGTAGGTGAGAAGTAGAGTTCCCTAGTCCTATATATATATGTCTAGCCAATGTTTGGGACTTCACAAATCAGAAGTACTACACTAGAAATACGACAGAGAGAAATAATCGGGGGAAATTCCACAGATTTCTTCTCTTGCTCCTTGCTAATTTTAATAAGGCTCCTCAACTTCAATGGCAGGCATCGACAGCTCAGGTGAGGGACATGTGGCCATCGTCTCGTGGCCATTCTCCAGCCACCCATTTGCTCTATTTAATCTCACAGGAAAATTAGCAGCCCTGTTCCCCAGGATGCAGTTTTCTTTCATCAGCACTCCAGATTGCAACAGGGCCATATTATCTACGCAGAACTGCAACCTGACAAACCTCAAAACCTATGATGTGGACGATGGCATGCCAAACGGCAATCACGAGACAATAGCCCACCAAGACGAAGCCGGGTTCTTTGCCAGCCTTGTACCAGAAAACATTATACGTGGGGTAGAAGAGGCGGTCAGGGACAAAGACCGGAGGGTCACTAGCCTGATGGCAGACGCCCTACTGTCCTCTGCAGTGGGAAAAATGGCGGAGGAAATGAATGTTCCCTGGGTGGCACTTTGGGTGCCTACGCCCTATAACTTGTCAACTTTCTTGCAATTCGACGTTATTCAACAGCTTTACACTAACGCTAAAGAGGCAGGACAGCCTGCAGAATACCAAACCCTGGAAGCCATTCCGGGTTTGTCCGCAATACGCATAGGGGACTTGTCCGAGGAATTACTCCAGAGGGATAAAAGTTACCCTGGTACACCCGTATTGCCCCTGTTCCGAAAAATGGCTGTGTGGTTACCCAAGGCATCTGCCGTGGTGATGAATTCCTATGAAGAGCTAAATCCAACTCTTCTCACCAATGATCTCAGGTCCAAGCTTCAAAATTTATTCTACGTAGGTTTCTTAACCATTCCGGTGCCCCTCACACCACCCAATGGTCCAGATACGACTGGATGCTTATCATGGCTGCATGGTCAAAAGGCAGCTAACTCTGTTATATACATAGCCTTTGGGACCGTGATGTTGCCGCCTCAAGTAGAGCTGGTGGCATTGGCCGAGGCGCTTGAAGCCACTGGCGTCCCATTCCTTTGGTCGCTCAAGGACAGCCATAAGCAGCATTTGCCAGAAGGGTTTCTTGAGAGAACTAGAATGCAGGGAATGGTGGTTCCGTGGGCACCCCAAAGTCAAGTCTTGGCGCATACAGCGATCGGTGCACATGTGACTCACTGCGGCTTCAATTCAATTGCTGAAAGCATTCTGTGTGGAGTGCCATTGATATGCAGGCCAGTTTGGGCGGACAATCACATTAATGCAAGGATAGTGGACGAGGATTGGGGGATTGGTGTATTACTTGAGGGTGGAATTATCACCAAGACTGGCATGCTCAAGTGCTTGGAACTAGTTTTTCAACATGAAAATGGTAGGAAAATGAGGGCGGCCATCGCTTCCCTCAAAGAGGTCGTGCTGGATGCAGCCGGACCACATGGCATTGCTGCTAAAGACTTGGAATCTTTAGCGCATGTGGTTGCCAACTAATGAACGAAAAGCAGGGAAGGTGGACCGAGTATCTGGACACAGTCATGATGCAGCTGAATAATATATTTATCGAAGTTCCAAACAGAATGTTCTGGCGGTTGAGATAAACATTTTTTATGTTTCATCACTTATAGTCTAGTATTTATGATTTTCCTCCAAAAAACAGAAGGTCGAGTATTTATGATGTAGAAGACTTGCATCCTTCGGAGAATAATAGAAGAAAAACTCCCCTAATCATGCGGTTTAGTCTCGATCCATGTGATGCCTGATCGCTACGCAATATTTTGTTATTCTGAATTAAATAAAGCCCCCTCGGGCAAGCTTCGGTGATTATCAATTTGAGTTTTTCAACATGGATATGCCACTCTCAAACTGGATCAGCATTTTGAAGTAAATTCATGGGAGAACGGATATATTTCCCTTGCCTATATCTAGACAAGTTAAGCAAGAATGGCGTAGGAATTTCTCAGCTATTTTTTTTTTAATTTTTTTGTGAATCTAGACTAGATGAAAAAAGAAACGTTATCTATTGCCATATCAAGACAAAACGAAAAAAGATCAAAGGGAGAATGGATATATTGCCATATCTAGACAATATGAAAAATGGCGAAGGAATTCCTAGATTCACTTTGTGGCGAGTGATCTATCTGTGATGGCGATTTTTCATGTTATAACCACGTCAATACTCGGTTACTAAGCCTGACATGAGGGGAACCATACCAGCAATTAATTGTAGCTGCATCTGTGACTGTAGAACAGCCAAGGTTGGTTTACCTTTTAATTTTCTTAATTATCTTGTTGGTGCTCCTTTGGTCTGCTTTGTGCCTCATAGTTTTGTTGCATATCCTTCATTTGTGGCTTTACGTTTAAGAATGTGATAGTTGGATGGCTACCTTATCAGATAAAATAAAAGTAGACGGACAGAGGGAGATGGATGGGGACCCAGTCCAAGACGCCGATTCGTGTAACGGGATCTCATTTTCTCGACTCCAGAGAGGGGACTCTTTTTTTTTTTTTTTTTTTTTGGTTAAATCGAATTAAGTTTTATTAAGGAAGTAAGAGTGGCAGTGCAAAAACAAAGTTAAATGAAATAAGTACTATAGTTAGACAGTGACATTAGATTACCTAATCTAACCTGTTTCTCTAAATCATCTGTTATAAAATTAAAAATCCTATTAATATACTCAAAACACCGACTATCACTAATACAAAGAAAATTATAAGCTTCAGAAAAAGGAAAAATAAAAACCGATTTGAGGTTTAGTGGACGTTGCTCCTTTCGTTTCCACCGAGTGACTGCCACACTAGATAGTTTAAGATGAATGACAAATTCTTTAGGTTGTCATTAGATGCTGTTAGCGCAACGGCTTTTAAGATGGCCAACATTTCAAGATGGTTTGATTCAACATCACCAATCGAGAGCAAGGAAATGCACAGAAAGTACCCCTCTATCGGGCTGCTACTTTCCGTTGTTCGTTTTCTCTCTCTCTCTCTCTCTCTCTCTCTCTCTCTCTCTCTCTCTATATATATATATATATATATATATATATATCAGGCTCGACGAATGATAACGTTTTGTTTATGTTTTTTTTTTTATAATTATTTTAATTTGTACGAGAAATTGTCAATTTTATCAACCCAAAGCACGTTAACAAATAGAGGTGCTACTCTTGCTAAATCAGTGGGCTATAAGATGACGATGGCAATACAAAGCACGGTGCTACTTGCCATTAGACCGGTAGTTATCTGTGTAACCGTGTAAGTGCGGTGTAGGTGTTAAAAAAATATATAAATTACTTATAGGGACAACTATATGAAAATATCTTTATGTTGGACTCACTATAATACAATTAATAAACAAATCTTTTAGTAATAAACAATGATGCCTAATACTATGTATAAAACGTAGAAAAATATAACTTTTTTTAACTATAAATCTTGATTTGTGTGTGTGTGTTTTTTTTTCCTAGTTGTGTATAATGTCTGACAAAAGGTGTGCCCATCTACCATTTCTCGTTTACTTCACCCCTGATGCAATTAACAAAAATTATTAATTTATATTTTAGACTTACTAAATTAATTAAGGTAAAATCTCTTTTAAACGTGGAAAATCCATAACAATAATTTGATCAATCAAGTAAACGGAATTCCATGAACGAAATGTGTAAAACTTCAACAAAATATCATACAAATGCTTGGTGATCAAAACCTAAATATTAGGGATGACAAGGGGTGGTTCCAACATAAATTCTTTCAAATCCATGCCCGAACTGGAACTTTTATGGTGTGTGTGGATTTAAAGTAAAGTGTCAAAGAATGTCGTGAGAAAGAAATTTGTGAGAAAAAATTGAAGAAAAAGAAAATAGGTTTCTAATTAGTTGTTTGGATATATTAGAAATGAGTAAAAAAGAAAATGAATGAAAAGTAAAATTTTTTATTTTCGTGTGACAAGAAAATAAAGAGGTTAAAAATTAATATTTATAAAAGATAATTATATTTTTATGTTCAAACTAATTATGATTTAATAATTTTTTTTCTCTGAAAGAAAATAAAAAAATAATTTGAAGTATAAAATTACTAAATTATTTATAAAACAAAATACTATATTAGTATAACTCTATAATATATTTTTTAAATTGAATAGATAATTTTTTATATAATAGCCTATTTTCAGTAATATATTTTTATATTTCTTTTTTTGTTATTTCTTTTGAAGAAGGGGCATAAATAATGAAACAAAATCAAAAAGGGAAATGAGGCATTTCTTAACTCTCAAAAATTGGTTAATAGCATTTCAAGAGGGAAAAAAAATTTATAAGTAGTAGCTAGGCCTATTTGATTCTATTAGCTAACATTCTTCATCTTTTATGGATTGGTAGCAATTGATGATGATCTATCTATGGTTCTCGGCAGGGCTGTTTCTGGAGACCGGCAGATAGTCATGACATCAAGCATGGGGAGACTGTTAATTGCAAAGCATACGACAATCGAGTACGAAGAGGCAGTTAATTGCGAAGCGTACGACAATCGAGTAGGAGGAGGCTGTTTTTCGAGACACATGGAGCACGAGGATGCTGTCAAATGCAAAGCATACGATAATCAAATAAAAACGTTATAAGAGGTTGTAGATTTCAATTATGCATGTGTCGGAGTGTATAAATAAAAGCGGAAAAGATGCATGGACAAGGCGAGGCGAACGCCCGGAAAATGGAGTTGGCGCAGGTCTCGCGTGTTTTTTTTTTTTTTTTCAAATATGCAATATGACAAGATAAATATATAATAAAGATGATAAAATGTATCAACAGTTGTCAAAAAATTTAGAAATATTTATTGTATGAAAGTTGTTAAATAATATTGTTGACTTACTTTACACTGTTTTTTTTTATAAAAAAAAAAGAAAAATCAAAATGCAAGTGTAAATTTACGTATAAAATGTATTAAGGTGACATAGTGTTCATATATTACCTTCTTTGGATCAAAATGTCATAAAAGAGGAGAATGATATCTATGTTAATTATCAGTGGAATATTATAATTATCTATTTCAAAATCAAATGTAAATTCTGATTTCGGTGAATTATAACTTTCTTAGTAATCTCTATTCATTTGTTTAGGAGATGTTGATACTGGTTTAGATAAAATACAGTCCCCTGGACAAAAAGTAAAAATTGCAATTGCAGTCTCTGATGCACTGATGGCCGGTGGGAGATGGCGCACGGAGGTGGGTGAGACGTAGAGTTCTCCACTCCTATCTATATATGTGTAGCCAATCTTTGGGACTTCACAAATCACATGTATTACACTTGCAGTACATGTTTCTTTTGAAATCGGAGAAGATTCCCCTGATTTCTTGTCTTGCTCTTTGCTAAATTTTATAAGGGTCCTCAATTTGAATTTTCAATGGCAGGCATCGAAAGCTCAGGCGAGGGACACGTGGCCATCTTCCCATGGCCATTCTCCAGCCATCCATTTGCTCTATTTAATCTCACAGGAAAATTAGCAGCCCTTTTCCCCAGGATGCAGTTTTCTTCCATCAGCACTCCAGATTGCAACAGGGCCATGTTATCTACGCATAACTGCAACCTGACAAACCTCAAAACCTATGATGTGGACGATGGCATGCCAAACTGCGATCATGAGACAATAGCCCACCTAGAGGAAGCCGGGTTCTTTGCCAGCCTTGTACCAGAAAACATTATACGTGGGGTAGAAGAGGCGATCAGGGACAAAGACCGGAGGGTCACTAGCCTGATGGCAGACGCCGTACTGTCCTCTGCAGTGGGAAAAATGGCGGAGGAGATGAATTTTCCCTGGGTGGCACTTTGGGTGCCTACGCCCTATAACTTGTCAACTTTCTTGCAATTTGATGTTATTCAACGGCTTTACACCAACGCTAAAGAGGCAGGACAGCCTGCAAAATACCAAACCCTGGAAGCCATTCAGGGTTTGTCCGCAATACGCATGGGGGACATGCCCGAGGAAGTACTCCAGAAGCATCTCTGTTACACCCGTATTGCCCCTGTTCCGAAAAATGGATGTGTGGTTACCCAAGGCATCTGCTGTGGCGCTGAATTTCTATGAAGAGCTAAATCCAGCCCTTCTCACTAATGATCTCAAGTCCAAGCTTCAAAATTTGTTCTACGTAGGTTTCTTAACCATTCCGGTGCCATTTACGCCGCCCAGTGGTCCAGATACGACTGGATGCTTACCATGGCTGCATCTTCAAAAGACGGCTAACTCTGATGTATACCTAGCCTCAGGGACCGTGATGTTGCCGACTCAAGTAGAGCTGGTGGCATTGGCCGAGGCGCTTGAAGCCACTGGTGTCCGATTCCTTTGGTCGCTCAAGGACAGCTATAAGCAGCATTTGCCAGAAGGGTTTCTTGAGAGAACTAGAATGCAGGGAATGGTGGTTGCGTGGGCACCCCAAAGTCAAGTCTCGGCTCATACAGCCATCGGTGCTCATGTAACTCACTGCGGCTTCAATTCAATTGCTGAAAGTATTCTGTGTGGAGTGCCATTGATATGCAGGCCAGTTTGGGCGGATAATCACATTAATGCAAGGATAGTGGAGGAGGATTGGGGGCTTGGTTTGGTGCTTGAGGGTGGAATCATCACCAAGACTGGCATGCTCAAGTGCTTGGAACTAGTTTTCCACCATGAAAATTGGTAGGAAAATGAGGGCGGCTGTCGCTTCCCTCAAAGAGGTCGTGCTGGCTGCAGCCGGACCACATGGCATTGCTGCTAAAGACTTGGAATCTTTAGCGCATGTGGTTGCCAACTAATGAACGGAAAGGAAGGAAGGTGGACCGAGTATCGGGACACAGTCATGATGCAGCTGAATAACATATTTATCGAAGTACCTAAAGAATTTTTCCGGCGGTTGAGATAAATATTTTATATGTTTCATCACTTATAGTCTAGTATTTATGATTTTCCTCAAAAAAAAAAAAAAAACAGAAGGTCGAGTATTTATGATGTAGAAGACATGCATCTTTCGGCGAATAATAGAAGAAAAACTCCCCTAATCATGCGGTTTAGTCTCCGTCCATGTGGACACCTGCCTGATCGCTACGCAATATTTTATTATACTGAATTAAATATAGCCCGCTTGGGCAAGCTTTGGTGATTATCAATTTGAGTTTTTCAATACGGATATCCCACTCTCAAACTGGATCAGCATTTTGAAGTTCATTGGAAAACGGATATATTTCCCTTGCGTATATCTAGAAAAGTTGAGAAAAAATAACGTAGGAATTTCCCAGCCTTTTTTTTTTTTTTCGTGAATCTAGACATGATGAAAAAAATGAAAAAAGAAACGTTTCCCAATTTCATTTCATATCATTTCCATCTTTCTAACGGGATGAAATCAAGCCGTAATAATTAGTTTAAATTTAATTTTGTATAACTTGAATTAGTAAAATATGATTCTATAAATCTAGTAGTCGAACACGTTAGATATTGTGAGAGTATAAATATCTCACCTTATTATATAGATTTTTAGATAATATAATTAAAATTAAAAAATAAATAAATAGCATGAATTACATTGGTGTTGAATTATAATTTAATAATCAATTTAATTTTTAAATTTGTCTACACTTTAGCAAGACACTTCGTGTGAATTTCGTTTACTTAAAGAGTAATTATTAAATTCTTCATTTAAAATATAAAAAATTAAATAACTTATATACTTAATTTGTAATTAACTAAACTTTCTTTATATTATATATTAAAAAAATTGATAGATATAAGGAATAGAGATAATTATGAATAAAAGAAAAAAATATTAAATATAATGTAATTGCTATTTATACATCTTATAATTTTATTTTATTTTAATTTTTTTATTATTATATATTTTTTCATATGTAAATATATATATACCAGAATTCTGAGTACGTACAATGCAGCAATTTTTGCGGACAGTTATAGTCTCGTACAAGGTCGGGGATGATGGCCAGCCACGAACCTTTTTTACTCGTGTTCAACATTGAAGGGGACAACTCAAAAGAATTCATAGGTTATGGCCCCCTGCTAACAACATAAGATATATATATATATATATATATATATATATATATTTAGCCACCATAGTATATGACTAGTGACTCCATCGTTACACAACTGGAGAAGTGGGAGCCATGGAGGACACGTGATCAGAAACAATGACCATTTTTCTAAACTTTTTTGGTTAAGTTTAAAACATTCGGTATATTTTACAACAAAAAATAAATTGAGTATGATTTGTTTCAAATTCAAAATTTTCAGAAACGGAATCATCTCAGGAATTTCAGAAATGTATTTTGAAGCTTCAAAAAGGTTTTTGTTATAAATTTTGGAGACCTTGACTCATAGTTTTTAAAATTCAATTAATGAGTATGTTAATTATTATTTTTTTTAAATTAATGTATACAATTTTTAAAAATAGTATTAAAAAATTTAAGTATTATATATATAAGTATGTTGAATAAAATAATATAATTATATATAATTTTTAAAAAAAATAAAAAATAAAATTTTTTTAATCAAAACCTAATCAAATTATCAATTTAACTATTTATTTAAATTATACATGTCGACTGAGTGCAATAATATTTTTAATATTTAATTTTATTTGATTTTTTTATGCAAATTAGGCCGAACTCATGATCAAGTCACTAATTTTTCGGTGCAACCATCAGTATAGACTAATTTTTCTTTACAATTATAAAATAAAAAAATATATATCTCACAATATTATCAAGAATTCAAACCGATTCTTAAAACAATGCTTTGAGGTCTGGAAGTCTTTGAAAAGCCAAAAATCTGTCTAAATAAGCGAGTGAAAGTATTACTAGCCTCATTGAGTTTTGTTTTTTTTTTTTTTCTTAAATTTATTTAGGTTTCAACTCAAAGAAAAATTAAATAACGATCATTTTGGGCAGGCTCACGCCCCTAATGTCCTCCAGCCTGATCCGATAAAGCCCAACAAGGGTTGGGTTTGGGAAAATTAACCTTGGAGTCTGGTTGAGGGCAAAAGTTGCCAAACAATCAGCTGATCTGTTAGTCGCTCCGTCGACATGAGTTAATTTGCCCCTCCCATCTACGCAGGAGAAGGCTTTGCACTCGTAAATAAAATTGACTAGGGCATGAGGTTGTTAAACTCCTTTGGTAACATGACCCAAAGCCACCTGAGAGTCAGATTCAAGAGTCCAAGCATAGCTTAGTATCACCGTATTATTACTTTTTCTTTAAAAGTTAATCTATTAGATTATGCAATAACTTCATTTATATAATTTATATCATAAAGACTTTTTCATTAAAAACAATAATAATATATATACAATCATAATAAAACAAAAAATATATAATATATATCAAAATCATATAAGTGAGTTTTGGGGGTCATTGCATTATATATCATAAATTATCATTAGTATTATTAAGACCATTTTGAATATATATTTTTTACATAATATTAGATATAAATTTTTATATTAATTTACTATCATGAGATCAATCAGTATTTTATAAATATTATTTATTTTTAAACTTACTCTTTAATGACAAAATACTTTAATTTTCATTAAATTTAGTACCATTTAAATATTTGTCATCATTATAAAGTAATACTTATATGAAATTATTACATAAATTTTCAATTGTTTAATAATCACGTTGACAGTCATAATGCACAGTCATAGTGGCATTAACAATCTATGGATTTGAAACAAAATTTTATAGTTATAATATATGGATTATAACTTTTAAATTATACTACAAACTCTTTTTTTTTATAATAGATGAAATAATAACAAATAATTTTTCATTATTTTACAGAATTATTCTTTCTCTTAATAGGAACAGATAAGTAAAAGTGAATTTTTTACCATCAATATATTTAATAAAATCTAAATTTGAATATTCAATTACATCTAAATAGTTAAATTTTTTGTATATGAACATTTAATTCTGAGTTTCTTTGCAACTTTTTAGTAACTCATTCTAATATTATTTTAATACTTATCTAACATCTCGACTACAAAACGAATATCTGGTATAGTACAAATTAATAAATATATTAAATTACCAATAATAATGGTATATGAAATTTATTCTAATTTTTTTTATGTCTCGTATCATTTTTGGAATATTGGATGAGACTAAATTTGTTATTTCCTTTTGTATGAAAATAACCTCAGGTGAATACTTATATAAAATTTTTCTAGAATTTTTTCAATATAACTATTATGAAATAATTATTATTCATTGTAATTTGTTACCAAATATTTTATTCCTATTATATAAATTATTTCTCTCATATTTTTTATTATTAAATTCCTTTAGAGAAAATTTTTAATTTCACATAATGTATATAAAACATTAACAACAAGTAACAAATATAACTAAAAACTAAATTTACTTTTACTAAACTTTTAGTACATAATACCAATCAATAATGTTCTTTCTTGAATCCAAAAGATATCATGATACTATTAAACTTAATATATTATTGTAAGAGAAATTGTTTAAATTCACATTTATTCTTTAGTCTACACACTATGTAATTCCAAATTATACAAAGTAACTAATACCATAATTAAATTTAATACTTTTAAATTGATGAAAATAAAATTAGATTTTTATTGATTTTAATATTAAAATTTAACTCTTGCAAACAAACTACATAATCATTCAAAATAACTAATTTCCTTTTTCCTTGAGATCTTCTTAAAACTATCTCTTATAATTTATTTACATAATCAGTTATAAGTTAATTTCTTCAAAAAGTGTTTTTTCATATAAATGTTCTTCAATTTTTAGACAATATTTGATATTTATTACCCTAACTAATTTCATAATTTCTAAGAAATCTTACATTACTAGTCTTTACAATTTTCAAAATATGGTTATACCTTTAAATTTCTCTAAGTAACTAACAATTTAGTTATTAATCATTTGAGAGTCTAATTTTTTTTTCCTGTGGATTATTGCTTTCGCTAAGTAACTCAAATATTCAAATGTCTTAAATTAGATTTCTTTCACATCTATAGTTTAATAGGAGTACTTTAAACTGCCTTATAAGGAATCTTATTCAAAAAATAATGCATACATCCACAAAATTTTGGATAAAGAGAAATTACCTATTATACTCTTCACCATATTTCTTAATATTTAATTATACCTTTCCAACACATTTTGTGCATGACATATTTTACCATATATACATGTCATGATTTTTAAAAAATTTCATAAATAGACATAAACACTACCCAAAATCATTATATTTTGTATAATATTTATCACTGCAATAAGATCTTGCGATTTTTACTTTATATCTAATTACTTCTAATTTCTTTTATATATACTTTAAGGGTATCTAATTATTAAATTTTTATGAAACAAATAGACATAACTATAATGTAAAAAATATATATAAAGGTGACGAAATACAATTCTTTGTTAAAAGCTATAACATAAAAAAGTTTACAAATATTAGTGTATATAATTTTAAAAAGTTGAGTGCTTATTATGGCCTTTTTCATACTATATTAATTTTGCTTACACTTAATGCAATTTATGCATATTCTAAGATTAGTAAAATCTAAATTCAAAAGAATCTAATTACCACTCTCCTTAATTTTTCTTTAAATATATGATCCAAACATATATGTCATAAGTAAGCAAAATTTTCATTTATTTTGTTACGGTTAATTTCAATATTATGACGTATGAAAATAAAGATTCTTTTAAATTTTATTATATTTTAGTTAGTATTAAATATCAATAAGAATACATTAGAAAAATATATGTATTCTTATATCAACTAAAATAATCAAATCATAATGAATCGTTGTGTAATTATAGATACACGAATAGTAGTACTAAAATCAAACTACCAAGATTATTAAGAATTTTAATTAAATTTGATTCAAAAAATTAAGATATTTAATTTTTCTTTCTTTTTCAAACCAAATCTTACATTTCAAGTATCTTTTTTTTTATAATATCTAACCTTTTTTATTAAAGTAAAGGTTATCACCTTTTTTTGTTCCTTCTTTTCTACCTAAGAACTATAGGCAGACTTTTTTCTTTCTTAACTAGTTGACTTTCACTTTTATTCCTTTACTAATTATCCTATTTATAAGCTTAATGAAGTAACTTACTAGTTGTTCTATATCATTTCTCCTAAATAAGCATACTAGCTAAGTCATTAATTTTTCACTTTTACTTTATAATGTTATAATGAATTTGAAATGATACATATTCCAAAAATAATAAGTTCAAAATGAATTATATTTAAAAAAAGAGTTATTTACTATTAATTTTAAGATTTTATAAAAAATTTTAATTAAATTTGATTCAAAAAATTAAGGTATTTAATTTTTCTTTCTTTTTCAAATCAAATCTTATATTTAAAGTAATTTTTTTTTATAATATCTAACCTTTTTTATAAAAGTAAAGGCTATCACCTTTTTTTGTTTATTCTTTTCTACCTAAGAACTATAAGTAGACTTTTTTCTTTCTTAATTAGTTGACTTTGACTTTTATTCCTTTACTAATTATCCTATTTATAAGCTTAATGAAGTAACTTACTAGTTGTTCTATATCATTTCTCCTAAATAAGCATACTAGCTAAGTCATTAATTTTTCACTTTTACTTTATAATGTTATAATGAATTTGAAATGATACATATTCCAAAAATAATAAGTTCAAAATGAATTATATTTAAAAAAAGAGTTATTTACTATTAATTTTAAGATTTTATAAAAAATTTTAATTAAATTTGATTCAAAAAATTAAGGTATTTAATTTTTCTTTCTTTTTCAAATCAAATCTTATATTTAAAGTAATTTTTTTTTATAATATCTAACCTTTTTTATAAAAGTAAAGGCTATCACCTTTTTTTGTTTATTCTTTTCTACCTAAGAACTATAAGTAGACTTTTTTCTTTCTTAATTAGTTGACTTTGACTTTTATTCCTTTACTAACTTTTTTGTTTATAAGATTAATGAAATGACTTATTTAGTTTTTTTTTGTCTCATTTCTCCTAAATATACATATTAGCTAAGTCATTAATTTTTCATTTTTACTTTATAGTGTTATAATGAATCTAAAATGATACATACTTAAGAAATAATAAGTTCAAAATGAACTATACTTAAAAAAGAGTTATTTATTATTAATTTTAAGATTTTAAATTTTACTACAAAATTAATTATTTCAATAACTTGCTCTTGTATAGTTCATGACCCAATAAATTTAATAGTCATGAGTTCTGTCATAAGAGTGTCAGCGAGTAATTTGTCCGTAACATGAAATTATCTTTTCACAAACTATAAATATTTTTTGCACCTTCTATTTGTGAAATACTTTTCTTCATTTGATTGACAACAATCACTATTATAAATATAAAACTGAATTTATTGTTTGGTTCTTACATTTATGATATCATTTTTCTTTTTCACTAATTAAATTTGTAATAATATCAAGTTTATATACTAATAATACAAGTTAATATTCATAACAAATAAGTAAATATTGACTTTTTCATATTATTATGAGAAATTTAATCCATTGAATAAAACAACAATATATACAAGTGAATTGTAAAAATTGTATAATCATAAATACTCATAATCAATTATAAATTGAATTAAATAATCAAAGTATATTGTAGTTCTTATTTGAAAAATCTACAATACATTATCATAAATAATACCATTAACTTAAATAGGTAATTAAATATTTTCAATCAAATATATTTGATATATTTGGATAAATAAATATATTTAATCAAAATATTAATATACCTTAATTAGATTATTAATAATAGACTAATCATTTAACTTTAGATAAATTTGAAAGTTTCAATAATTAATAATATCAATTTATTTAATTATTTTTTATTTACAGATATTTCATTAAAATTATAGAAAAATGACTTATGCATACATATTGTTAAATATGCAAGTTGATCACTTTAGTGACTAACAAATTATAATAATAATATATGTATATCAATTTAAACATTCTAATTTAGTTACTTTAATGACAATTAAATTATAATCATAATATATGCATGACAATAAGTATACTAATTTGATAACTTTGGTGATTAACAAATTATAATAATGATATATGCATATTAAAGTAATACATTATACATTATCAACAAAGACCTTAATATTTAGGTCATTAGATTATTATAACAAACAATTTTTAAATTTAACTAATATGTGTCATAGATGTTTGTAAATTGCTATCATTTTTCTTTAAACACAATTGAAAAATAATAAATTATAAGTTTGAAATAACAATTAACAAATTTTATCAATTAAATATTCATAAATTTATCAATATAATGCATCAGTAACTTAATTGTTTTACAAAAAATTTTGATCACCATAAAGAGCAAAGTAATTAGCCTCATCTTTTTAAAGAATTTGCAATTCTCATAATATGTTCTACCATCACTTTTAATAGTTTGAGTCAAAATTTTTATTTTTTTATATTTAATTTTTTAAAACATTATAAAGATACAAGATCCATAAAATTCCCTTCATCAAGCACCATTTTTCACTTTGATGGAAATAACAATTCCATAATAACACATTTTCAGCCACTTTATTCCTTTTACAAGCAATTAATTAATTCCTTTATTTTTGTTTCATAATAGATAAAATGACTCTAACCTACAAATACAACCTAATCATAACAATGAAAGATTTTTTTTTTCTCATATAAAAGTTGAATAAAACCAACCTTAATTTTAAAGGATAAAATGTAAAATTCAATATTTTCTTTTGATAAAAGAATAATCACAAATCAGGTATATGTTCTTTATCATATACAACACATATTCAATTTTAAAACACATATTATGATACTAATTGTTAGATTTCTTAATAAATATATTATTGTAAATGTTAATTTTTTTGATCTTAAAACTTAATATATTTTTATAAATAATAATATAAATGACATACTTGAATTTGTAAATATTAAAAATATTAATGAATTTGTCTTAATTTAATAATTAATTTTTCTCTTTTAACTTTTATTATAATTACATATTTTTAAATCGAGTTTTCATATGTGTTAGGAAGATAACGAACTAATTATATATATATATATATGTAATTATATAAATTAAATTAAATATATTTATTAATATCTAAATTATATTTGAAATTATTATCTTTAATAACGCAAGAATATATACAATTATTTTCTATTAATCGAATTATATTATAATTGAGTGAATATTGTTTAAAAATATTATAATATTATTAATTAAAAAATTATAACAGAAAAATCAAACTTGTAGAAGCACCTTCATGTGCATTGGCCATTAGAAAAGTTTCCCTCAGATTTCACTGAATTTTCAGTCCCACTCCCTAAATCCCGCTCGGGGTCCATGGATGAAGAAAGTTTTCTAAACCATCTTCCATTTTGTTGCCTGTGTCACCATCTGCGGTGTTAGTATCCGCCATTTTAACTTTTGGATTTAGCAGACGATCCAAAGCCACATAGACCCAAGCTGAGCTCAAGGTCATTCTCATCCACCATATTTATCAGGTATTGAGCCTCTTCCAGTACTCTCTTCTGTCTAGTTTATCTTTGACATTGATCCACAGATGAAACAGGTACCAGAAGGCTGTTTCTCGAGACTGGTAGATAGTCATGACATCACGTGCGAGGAGGCTGTTAATTGCAAAGCATGCGACAATCAAGTACGAGAAGGCTGTGACTGGTAGCAGTCATTATACGAAGCAGGAGAAGGCTGTCAATTGCGAAGCATACGACAATCAATGATAAAGTTGTAAGGGCTTGTAGCTGAAATTATTCGTGGGTCCCGAGTGTATAAATCAAAACGGAAAAAATACTAGGACAAGACGAGGGAGACTCACGGAAAACGGAGTTTGATATAACGGGTAGGTACATAGCCCATTCAGGTTTTGTGTGATTTTCATTTGTTAAAAGAAATTATATAACAAGACAAGTATTTATCAAGAATAATAGAGTTGAAAAACATCTGTCAAACAGTTTATAGGTGCACCTAATATTAAATTTATTACACGTTATTGTTGATTTATAGTGCATTGTAAATGGTTTTTTTTTTCTTAAGAAATCAAAATACATGTGGGGTTTTGTAGACCCATACTTACCACGCGAGTTCATTTCTCTGCTTCAATTTTGTCCCATCAAGATAATTGGACTGCAGCTAATATAATGTGATACCGTTTAGATTCAGATTATAATTTTTTTTTTTTGTTGTTAATTCTAATACCATGAATAGTCATTTTAAATTTAAGATAAAGTCATAAAGAAGCGTTAATTTGACATGTTCCATATGGGGCCACACGTATTCTACTGTTATAACCGAAGCATTATGACAGCCAATGATAAAGACCATAAATTTAACAATTATGATAATGTAAATATAAATTTGTGAGTAAAACGCATTAAGATGATTGTACCCATAGCGTTCATATTTTACCATCATTATATCAAAATATCATAAAGGAGGAGAATAATACCCATGTTAATTATCAGTGAAACATTATAATTATCTATTTCAAAGTCAGATGTGAATAATAACTAACTTATGATTTCGGTGGGTATTAACTTACCAGTAATTCATTTGTTTAGGAGATATTGATACTGGTTTAGAGAAAATACAGTCCCTTGGTCCAAAAACAAAAGAAACGCCCCCCCGGGGGGGGGGGGATTGCTGTCTCAAACAAGCAAACTCCATTAAGTTCTCTGGTCCCCTGAAGGGCGATGGGAGAGTAGAGCCGACCATTTCTCTTTGTATGGTCGATACGCAATATTCTTCCACTGTGATTACTATATGCTTATCAGGCTCGACAAATCATGACGTTTTGTTTATGGTTTTTATTTTTTTACAATTTTACTAGAAATTGGAATTTTATCAACCCAATATTAACAAATAGATAGGTGATGTTTTGGAGCTAATCATTAATGTCGGTAAAGCCGAGGGTTAGGAGATGATGATAGCAAAACAAAGGACTGTGCTACATGCTATTAGAACGGTAGTTATGTGTAACTGTCTAAGTGCGGTGTAGGTATCAAGAATATATATATATATATATATATATATATATATTACTTATAGGGACAACTATATGAAAATATCTTTATGTTGGACTCACTATAGCACAATTAATAAACAAATCTTTCAGTAATAAGCAATGATGCTTACCACTACGCATAATACACAGTGAAATACCACTTTTTTAACTATAAATCTTGATTTGTGTCCTTATTTCACCACTTGTATATAATGTCGAATAAAGATGTGTCTATCTAACATTTCTCGTTACTTATTTTACCTATGATGCAATTAACAAAAATTACTAATTTCTACTTTAGACTTGCTAAATTTATTAAGGTATAAAACTCTTTAGACAAGTAAAATCGATAACAATAATTTGACAGATCAAGTGAAAAGAATTCCATGAACGAAAAGTGGTAAACTTCAACAAAATATCATACAAATGCTTGGTGATAGAAACCTAAATATTAGGGATGACAGGGGTTGGTTCCAAAATGAATTTTGCCAAATCCATGCCTGAACTGGAACTTGTAGAGTTCAAACGCAAACTCGATCCGAATTTGACAGGTTTGGGCAATCGGGCGCACGGTGAGTACTTGAAGCCGTACCCTTAACCCCCTAATTTTTATACATAAACGTATATAATATTTTTGGGTTACCCGTTTAGGTTGGGTTTGGGTTCGAATACCATCACTTCCATTTGCGCTAAAAAAAAAAAAAAAAGAGTTTTTAACTTAAAACTAACCTTAAAAACTTAATTCAAAACAAAAAAGTTTCCATATATACATCACTTTAATGAAGAACAGATCATTCATGTGAAGGCTACAGGAAATTTGCCAAAAAGTTACAAGCAGATGAATTTTCACCCCACACTGTTTACTAAAAGGTCATGACTAGCCACCTTGGACATGTGCAAAAAGCTACCCTAACAGCAAAAAGATTAATTGTTGAATCCCTTACACAGACAGTTTTTTATCAATTTTTTAAAATTTTAAATATAAATCGTATAATTAAAAAAATTTATATTAAAATAAGAAATATATAATATAAATAATATATATATATATATATTTATTTATTTATTACCTAAAATGTTTCCTTGGTTGTTAATTTTATTTTCTGCAGAGCAGATATATTTTCATGGTTGCGGCTCTACTGCTATTTCTGTCGCGTACTGGTTCAAAAGATTTTTGACAACTAGTGGGCGCCCAGCTTTTCGCATGACATGTCTGACGGCACTTACACCAATTGAATTTTCAGGGGTCACTGCGGAGCAGCGGCCCCCGCTCCAATGTCAAAATTTGTGAAAGGTAACAGCAGTTGAATACAATTATAGACCTCAATCGTTGCAGGAGGGACCAGCAGGCCCTTGGCTTTGCCTATCCGTACCAAAAAAAAATTATTTTACTTGTAACATATACACGAACTGTACGACTTTTGTCTGAAAAAGGAATAACTAAGTTCAATCGGAAATATTATGCAATTGGAAAAAAAAAAAACTTGATTATTAAGTAGGGTAATAAACGTCATGATAATTTACTTTCGTGGATTACAGATTGATTGGAAGCATAAAAAAAAAAAGTTAATTTTTGCGTGTCTGATTGGTAGATGTCCAAAAATAACATCACCGTGGAAAGAAAATTCTCGACGAGGACACAAACCAGCCTGGTAGATTTGCAAAAGATGGGTACGCACTAGGCAGCAACACGCCGAGGAGAATGAAGCCTTTCGCAATCGTAGGAATATGTAGATTTATTGATTGGTAGCAATCGATGATGATCTCTCTACCGTTCGCGGCAGGGCTGTTTTCCAAGACCGGTATGTAGCCATCACATCAAGTCCGAAAGACTGATAATGGCAAAGTGTACGAAAATCAATAATAAAGTTACAAGGGGTTGTAGCTTCCAATTTATAATGTTGTGCTGCGTATGAGATTCATATTGTAAATTTTTTTAATTCTAATGCCCTGAATTTTAAATTTAAGATAACTTTGTATAGATGCGTTCATTTGATGAGTTTCATACGGGGCGGCCACTCAAATTCTATCATTATGACCAATGCATGATGCGGCCAATGATGAAGACCATAAATTTAAAAATCATGATAATGTAAATGTAAATTTACAACGCAATGGAATTCATATGTTATCATTATCAGATCAAAATGTCATAAATGAGGAGAATGATATCCATATTAATTATCAGTGAAATATTATAATTATCTATTTCAAAATTTCTGTGGGTTATACTTTAGTAGTCTCTATTCATTCGTTTAGGAGATGTTGATACTGGTTTAGAGAAAATACAGTCTCTTGGACAAAACAAAAAAAAAAAAATTTAGTAATATCTATTCATTTGTTTAGGAGATGTTGAGACTGGTTTAGAGAAAATACAGTCCCTTGGACTAAAAAAAAAAGAAAAAGAGATAATTACAGTCTCAAACAAGCAAACTCCATCATGTTCTCTGTTCCCATGATGGCCGGTGGGAGAGGGCGCACGGGGGTAGGTGAGAAGTAGAGTTTCCCAGTCCTATCTATATATGTCTAGCCAATGTTTGGGACTTCACAAATCAGAAGTACTACACATGAAGTACGACACATAGAAATAATCGAAAGAAATTCCCCAGATTTCTTGCCTTGCTCTTTGCTAAATTTAATAAGGCTCCTCAATTTGAATTTTCAATGGCAGGCATCGAAAGCTCAGGTGAGGGACATGTGGTCATCGTCTCATGGCCATTCTCCAGCCACCCATTTGCTCTATTTAATCTCACAGGAAAATTAGCAGCCCTGTTCCCCAGGATGCAGTTTTCTTTCATCAGCACTCCAGATTGCAACAGGGCCATATTATCTACGCAGAACTGCAATCTGACAAACATCAAAACCTATGATGTGGAAGATGGCATGCCAAACGGCAATCATGAGACAATAGCCCACCAAGACGAAGCCGGGTTCTTTGCCAGCCTTGTACCAGAAAACATTATACGTGGGGTAGAAGAGGCGGTCAGGGACAAAGACCGGAGGGTCACTAGCCTGATGGCAGACGCCGTACTGTCCTCTGCAGTGGGAAAAATGGCGGAGGAAATGAATGTTCCCTGGGTGGCACTTTGGGTGCCTACGCCCTATAACTTGTCAACTTTCTTGCAATTTGACGTTATTCAACAGCTTTACACCAACGCTAAAGAGGCAGGACAGCCTGCAGAATACCAAACCCTGGAAGCCATTCCGGGTTTGTCCGCAATACGCATAGGGGACTTGTCCGAGGAATTACTCCAGAGGGATGAAAGTTACCCTGGTACACCCGTATTGCCCCTGTTCCGAAAAATGGCTGTGTGGTTACCCAAGGCATCTGCCGTGGTGATGAATTCCTATGAAGAGCTAAATCCAACTCTTCTCACCAATGATCTCAAGTCCAAGCTTCAAAATTTATTCTACGTAGGTTTCTTAACCATTCCGGTGCCACTTACACCACCCAATGGTCCAGATACGACTGGATGCTTATCATGGCTGCATGGTCAACAGGCAGTTAACTCTGTTGTATACATAGCCTTTGGGACCGTGATGTTGCCGCCTCGAGTAGAGCTGGTGGCATTGGCCGAGGCGCTTGAAGACACTGGCGTCCCATTCCTTTGGTCGCTCAAGGACAGCTATAAGCAGCATTTGCCAGAAGGGTTTCTTGAGAGAACTAGAAAGCAGGGGATGGTGGTTCCGTGGGCACCCCAAAGTCAAGTCTTGGCGCATACAGCGATCGGTGCACATGTGACTCACTGCGGCTTCAATTCAATTGCTGAAAGCATTCTGTGTGAAGTGCCATTGATATGCAGGCCAGTTTGGGCGGACAATCACATTAATGCAAGGATAGTGGAGGAGGATTGGGGGATTGGTGTGTTACTTGAGGGTGGAATTATCACCAAGTCTGGCATGCTCAAGTGCTTGGAGCTAGTTTTTCACCATGAAAATGGTAGGAAAATGGGGGCGGCCATCGCTTCCCTCAAAGAGGTCGTGCTGGATGCAGCCGCATCACATGGCATTGCCGCTAAAGATTTCGAATCTTTAGCGCAGTTAGTTGCCAATTAAAGGCAAAAGAGGCAGGTGGACGGAATATCTTGATAGAGTCAAGACGCAGCTGAATAATATGTTTATCGGATTGCTGTGTAATATTTTATCATATGCTAATCGTGCAGTTAGTGTGCATCCACGTGGTCGGTCGGCATGTCTGATCACTACGCAATATTATATTATGAATAACATAAAGCCCCTTTGGGCAAGCATTGGTAATTATCAATTTGAGTTTTGCAATATGGATATGCCACTCTCGAACTGGACTAGTATTTCGAAGTAAATTCATGGGAGAACGAATATATTTCCCTTATATCTAGAAAAGTTAATTTCCCAGTTCTTTTTGTTTTTTTTTGTTTTTTTGTGAGTCTAAGCATGATGAAAAAAAGAAAAAAAAAAGGGTTTCCCAGCTTCACTTCATATTATTTCCATCTTACTAATGGTTGCATGTTATCAAGCCGTAATAATTAGATTGCTATCAATTTTGTGTAACCTGAATTAGTAAAATATGATTCGATAAATTTAGTAGTCGAACAATTTAGATGTAGTGAAAGTATAAATATGTCACCTCAGTGCATAGATTTTTTAATAATACGGTTAAAAATAATAAAGAAAAAATATCAATTACACTGATCTTTGAATTATAATTTAATAATCAATTTAATTATTAAATTAGTCTTTTTTAGTACGATATTTTATATAAATTGTGTTAACTTGAAGATTAATTATTAAATATTTCATTTAAAAAGTATAAAATTGGATAACTTATATGTTCCGTTTGCAATTAGCTAAAGTTTATTTTTATCATGCATGAAAAAAAAAAAGTTTGACACATATAAAATGTAGAGACAATTATGAACAAAAGAAATAAAGAATATTAAATATGATTTAATTGCTATCTGATTTCAGATGTAGATCTTATAATTGATGATGGCCAGCCATTTTGGTGGCCGGCCCTGAACCATTCTCCTCGTATTAACGATTGGAGGGTACAACTCAAAAGAATTCGTAGGTTACATGTAGCCTGCCAGTATCAGCATAGGATTGCGGCCATCATAGGACACGCAGTTACAGAACTGCAAAAGTGGAACCATGGAAGGCAGCCTATCAGAAACAGTGACCCCTTTTTCTAGACTTTTTTTCTTTTTGTGAACTGTAAAGCATTCGGTATATTTTTCAAAATAAAAAAAATAAGTATACAAATCAGAAAAATACATAGGTTATGGGGGGCCACCAGTACCGACATAAGATATTTTCTCTTTATTTTTTTAGCCACCACAGAACATGACTAGTGACTACCTGAGGACACTCCTGCGGAAGTGGAGTCATGGATGGCACGCGATCAGAAACAGTGACCCCTTTTTCTAGACTATTTTTGTTAACCGTAGACATTCAGATTATTTTTTTAAAAAAAAATCATTATAATTTGTTTCGAATTCAATTTTTTTTCAGAAACGGAATCAGTATAAGTCGAGTTATTTTACTAATTTTCAACCTTATCTCATTTTTTAAAGCAAATTAGATAGAACATGTAATCAAGTCACTAATTTTTTTAATCTAAATAATAGTTCGGATCGATTTTTTTATAAAATAAAAAAAAATATCTCACAAATTTATCAAGAGTTCAAATCGATTCTTAAAACTACGCTTTGAGGTCTGGTAGTTTTTGAAAAGTCGAAATTCTATGTCTAAAATAGCCATAGTTAAAATGAAGAAAATTGAAGAAAGCAATGACTTAGTTTTAGTTAATGCGAAAGCAGTTTGCAGAGGCTTTTACCGTGAAGATCAAAAAGCAACCGGATTGTCCCTGTCGTGTGGGCAAGGAGAATGTGAATAGTGTTCAATGTACCATATTTTTTGACGTTGCTAAAAAAATCCATATTAGTTTTTTTGTTTTTTTATCGTCTTCCAATTTTAGAAGTATAGAAGATACGACCTTCATAAACATTTTTTTCTTTTGAACTTTATTTTTCTCTCTCGTGGTCATCATCTTTTATATCTTTTTTTTTTTTTAAATTTTAAGGAAATCGTTCATCGTCTTACTCCTAAGTAATGTATGAGAAACTAGTTGGTGTTCCCTGGAAAACATGATGCACCAAAAAATAAAAAATAAAAAATAATGGTGCCAGTTTGGCTGGCCCCTTGTTTTTCTGCAGTTGGCCTTTTGTATACAAGTTGAAATTGTCAAGTCCGCATTGCAACTTGCCAGGGCACAATCAACGGATGTGTACTCATAATATATTAATAAGTTATTGTCGTATTATATTGCAAGTCTATCCAACATAATGTATTTTTATCATGTTTTATCACAACTCTACCCTTTGAAATTGAATTTGGATTACAAATCAGTTGATGATCAAAGTGGTGCTTCTGTAATTTGCAATCAAAGCGACCTGAATATTATAGACTTTGTTGAAATTAGTATTATTATCCACTTAGGTCGTCGGTGACGTGCAACTTTGTGTAATTTTCCATCGAAGGGGACGGATACTTCCGAGCACGCAACCATGAAACAATCTCCAAATTCCACGCCTTCATATATGCTTAGGGCAATCGTGCGTGAGACCAATTTTCTTTGATTCGTGAGGTTGACATTAGAAGTAGGTAGTTTTACTACAAAAAATGCGATTAATTTAAAGCGTTTCAGAGAAAAATTAGTATTAGGGCAAAGAAAATTATGACATTCGCTCCTGGTCGTTGGAAGATCAAGTACACATTCCTAGCCACCAAAGCAACCTGATGGGTGGTTCTAGCTTCTCCCAAAAAGGGATAGGACGATCTTCTACATCGAGTGGATCGAAATGTTCCATCGATGACGTCTCATGGACGTTCATTTTCATTTTCTGGGCCACTTTAATCAGATGTCAGCCCCAGCTTTGCAAAAGTCAAAACGAGAAATTTTTATTGAAACATGCTGAATACTATAGTGAAATGTGATTTTGAGTTCCCGCTACGACTTTCTCGTAGCAAATGTAAGACTTTCGTTTTTTGACGTCTTCTGCTTTTATATGCCGGCAATTGTATGTTACACTGACCAGAGCATATCAGGCAGCGATAATAATTTATATGTTTGACGATGACATTAATTGATGGGATCTTACTTGATTTATATGTTTGATGAATTCTAATCAACTTTTCTCGTACAGTTGGAAAGCTTCGTAAAATAAGTTAAACTGGCAGCCTAACCATAGTTACTCGACAGCAATAGCTAATTAAATCTAGCAATATGCGAGTTCTATTGAGTGAATCAAATTCATTATATATATACTCTTTAACAAAATTTTGAATGTATAATTTTTAATATGATCATAAATAACTTTTGAATTATTATACTACAACATTTGGTAATAATGAATAAAATTCTATGATGCGGCTGTGAGGAAATGTAATGCTAGTAAACGAATAAATTATTAAACATGATCATATGATGTACCAATGCATGCAACGGTCTCTTAAGTTATAACATAACCTGAAAATAAGATTCGCTAATACTGTTTGAAAGAGCCAAGGAGCTACGCTTACAGTTCTGCTCTGAACTGCGCAAATCCTTTTATTGGGAATTTAGTATATGTCATCGGCTCATTTCTCTTCGAGAAGAAAATTAGGTGTCAATCAACCATCGAACAAAGAGTATCAATGTATCAGATGCTCACGTCTTTAGACGTGATGAATAATTAAATTTATCTTGGGAGGACAAATCAAGAAAGAAAAATTTTAAGTGAATACAAATTTATTGGACTCAAACATAAATAAACATTTTTTATTATATTTTTATATTTTTATACTATATTAATTTATATTAGTATAATATAAAATTTAAAAATATAGTATAAAATTATTTTGGGTCCTACTTCCAGTTGATGTGACTTTAGCAATGAAATCTAACCCATTAAGGAAAGCCCACTGGCCCAACCCCTTGAAACAATGGCCCTCTGATCAGAGCCAGCTTGTGCAATGTAGATTCTTATTAGAAGGCAATTCCTTTTTGTCTCCCATTTAAAGAATTTCCGAAGGCAATCAGTTTCGTGTTTTAAGTTCCTTTCCAAAGGACTAAAAGAAGAAGAAGCAAATATCGATGACGTTTCACGAAGATGGCACTTTGGTACCGAAGATGGCATTGGCATGGCCAGATTGCACTTTTAAAGGTGAAGAATTTATAAGAATCTTTGGGATAAGAGATCGGGCCTTTATCCACCCGCCAATCACTCTCTATAGTAATCAAAATTCATTAATTATCGGATGCATCAACAAACATCGTGGGTTGTAAATTTATGTAACAGAAAAGTTAGGTAGCATACTTAAAAGAGTAATAAAAGTATAGATAAAATTATAATTTATTTGATCTCACAAATAAATAAAATTAAATAAAAAGAACTTATTTAACTATTTTTCGCGCCTATTATACTACCTAATAAATATTATTACATTAATAATGGTGCTCTTTGTTAAAATAGGTTAATAGACCCAAAAGGCGTTGCCAATATTTATCATCCTTCTTATTAAGACTCTAAGTTGCAACATTACATCATAGTTGCCATATCGATTTGCCATTGATTTTATCAAAAAAATCAGATTATTAAGCCATTGATTCAATTAGTGAAATACACATTAAACTACATATTTAATATTTTATTATTAAATATATTTATAATTAATAAATTACTTAATACATTAATTAATATAAATAAAATGTAGATAAACATAAAATTAGATATGATACACCATTTAATGTGTAACTTCCCCAAAACAGCTCCTTCCCGATTTGGGTGTTTATTTCGGCGGTGATGCAAAGGTGGAGAAAATTATATGTTGTCTGTTAATTATGACTCGGTTGGCAATTTTCTCACTATATTTTAAAGGGTTAATATAAAAGAAAAAAAAATCACTATTTTTATCCAAACTAATAAATATAACATGATTATGAAAAATTAATAATTTAGACATAGTAAAATTAAAATTTTTGAATAACAAATCTTTTACAACGTGAAACTAAGGAAATGTAAGCCGTTAGAAATTGCGAAATGACATACTGATGGGACAAGATTGATGTTGTGTCCTAAAAACAATTGACTTAATGAGATTTAGGTTGATAAAAAGTTGATTGGACAATTCAGACTTTTTAAGTCCATTCCGCTTAATATCATTTAATTAAAATTACAATCAGTTAATCTCGGAAATTTAAAAAAAAAATTAATTTAACGAAAAAAATGAAATTTGGGTTATTTGTGCATCCAATCGCAATTTCATAAGGCTCCCTTTCTTTTTCCCTCTTCTTCACTGCTTCCTACTCACCTTCTGCAAGCCTATTAATCGTGTTGGGCTTCTTGAGTATGTGGTTGATACTCTGGGACTTCCTTCTATTTCTATACCCATAAGCTTCTTCTTCTTCTTCCACCATCACCTCCTCGCCGCTGTAATTACCACCTCCAATGGACACATTGTTTTTGTTATTATTCTTGTTGACAGATAGCATCAAGGCTAAAGGTAGAACAGGGATGGTCAAGGGCTCTCATTCCAAAGAGTCCATGAGGTTAACGGGGCGTCGGAGACATCCCTCTACTGGCTGGCCTTGCGCTATTCGCACCTTAACAGTATCATTTTTCTTGGTAGGCACGGATTAGGTGCGCTGTTTCTTAGCGGGTCCAAGGGAAGGGTTGGGATTTCTTGGTGCTTTGGGTCTCATAGTTAGGCGCCGACGAGAGTGGTAGCCAATGGTGGCGGCGGACGGTAGCCAATGCTAGTGGTGGCATCTGATTTTTGGAATAAAGAAATTAAGATTATGTTTTAGTTTATTTAGTTAAACTAAAATTAATGTATTTATTGTTGAAATTACTTTATTATAATTTTACTCTAATGATATTAAGTGGATTAAATTTGAAAAATTCAAATAACTTAATTATTTATTTGTTTAATTTAAATTTTATTAAATAATTTATACATTATATGTATTATTAAATTCGTCTCATTATTATATCATTTAAAAATTTTTTAACAAATATTATTTATTTGATTTGATTTAAATTTATTATTAAAAAATTTTATAGAGTTTAAATTATTAATTTTTTAAAATTATGATTTATTTATTAATTCACACAAAAATGATATATATATATATATATATATTAACCCTGTTTTAAAACACGAAAAAGCTACGGCTGCCCAGCCCTCGGACGGGAGAGACGCACCGGCGTAAAAATGAGAGAAGGGGCCCTCATCACCCTGCCCCCTATTTCGAAGGGCACCCGGTCACTTCCCCCACTGCCCCTGGGGGACCGTCTGGCGGTGTGGCCGGGCATTAAGGCCCTTTAAAAAACTAATATAAACACTACAAAACTGTCCGTTCTGGAAGACCGTGACCCGCCCAATAGTTAATTGTTATCGTTAGACTCAGAATATAAAATTTTGTACGGCTCACAAATACTGACCTACTTGAGGGTGGAATTATCACCAAGACTGGCATGCTCAAGTGCTTGGAACTAGTTTTTCACCATGAAAATGGTAGGAAAATGAGGGCGGCCATCGCTTCCCTCAAAGAGGTCGTGCTGGATGCAGCCGGACCACATGGCATTGCTGCTAAAGACTTGGAATCTTTCGCGCATGTGGTTGCCAACTAATGAACCAAAAGGAAGGAAGGTGGACCGAGTATCTGGACACAGTCATGATGCAGCTGAATAACATATTTATCGAAGTACCTAACGGAATGTTCCGGCGGTTGAGATAAATATTTTATATGTTTCAAAGTCTAGTATTTATGATTTTCTTCAAAAGAAATAAAAAAAAAAAAAGAAGAAGGTCGAGTATTTATGATGTAGAAGACATGCATCCTTCGGGGAATAATAGAAGAAAAACTCCCCTAATCATGCAGTTTAGTCTCCATCCATCTGGTCACATGCCTGATCGCTACCCAACATTTTATTATACTGAATTAAATAAAGCCCCCTTGGGCAAGCTTGGGTGATTATCAATTTGAGTTTTTCAATATGGATATGCCACTCTCGAACTGGATCAGCATTTTGAAGTAAATTCATGGGAGAACGGACATATTTCCCTTTCGTATATTTGGACAAGTTAAGAAAGAATGGCGTAGGAATTTCCCGGCTTTTTTCTTTTTTCGTAAACCTAGTCTAGATGATAAAAAAAAAAAAATGAACAAGAAACGTTATCTATTGCCATATCTGGACAAAATGAAAAAAATCAAAGGGAGAATGGATATATTGCCATATCTAGACAATATGAAAAATGGCGAAGGAATTCCTAGATTCACTTTGTGGCGAGTGATCTATCTGTGATGGCGACTTTTCATGTTATAACCACGGTTACTAAGCCTGACATGAGCGGAGCCATACCAGCAATTAAATTGTAGCTGCATCTGTGACTGTAGAACTGCCAAGGTTGGCTTACCGTTTAATTTTCTTAATTATCTTGTTGGTGCTCCTTTGGTCTGCTTTGTGCCTCATAGTTTTGTTGCATATCCTTCATTGGTGGCTTTACGTTTAAGAATGTGATAGTTGGATGGCCACCTTATCAGATAAAATAAAAGGAGACGGACAGAGGGAGATGGATGGGGACCCAGTCCAAGACGCCGATTCGTGTAACGGGATCTTATTTTCCTGACTCCAGAGAGGAGACTCTTTTTTCTTTTAAATCGAATTAAGTTTTATTAAGGAAGTAAGAGTGACGGTGCAAAAACAAAGTTAAACGAAATAAGTACTAAAGTTAGACAGTGACATTAGATTACCTAATATAACCTGTTTCTCTAAATCATCTGTTATAAAATTAAAAATCCTATTAATATACTCAAAACACCAACTATCACTAATACAAAGAGAATTATAAGCTTCAGAAAAAGGAAAAATAAAAACCGATTTGAGATTTAGTGGACGTTTCTCCTTTCGTTTCCACCGAGTGAGTGCCATACTAGATAGTCTAAGATGAATGACAAATTCTTTAGGTTGTCATTAGATGCTGTTAGCGCAACGGCTTTTAAGATGGCCAACATTTCAAGATGGTTTGATTCAACATCACCAATCGAGAGTGAAGAAATGCACAGAAAGTACCCCTCTATCGGGCTGCTGCTTTCAGTTGTTCGTTATTCACATGCAAGCTCATTCTCTCTTGCTTGGCTTCTCTTCTAATTTTTTGGGATATCTGATGGCATAGAGAGTAGCTCATATCTATACCCAATATATATGCCGACCTTTTCTCGCAGTATACTCGATAAGCAATATTCTTCTACTGTGATTACCATGCTTATCTGGCTCGACCAATGATAACGTTTTGTTTATGGTTTTTCTTTTTTTTTTTTTAATTTGTGCGAGAAAGTGTCAATTTTATCAACCCAAAGCACATTAACGAATAGAGGTGATGTTGTGGAGCTAATCATTAATCTCGGTATAGCAGAGGGCTCAAAGATGATGATAGCAAAACAAAGCACGGTGCTACTTGCCATTCGACCGGTAGTTATCTGTGTGACTGTTTCTGGAGACCGGCAGATAGTCATGACATCAAGTATGGGGAGACAGTTAATTACAAAGCATAAGACAATCAAATAATAAAGTTATAAGGGGTTGTAGCATTGAATTATACATGTGTTAGAGTGCATCAATAAAAACGGAAAAGATGCATGTACCAGGCGAGGCGAACGCCCGGAAAATGGAGTTGGGGCAGTTCTCGCGTGTTTTTCTTTTTGAAATATGCAATACGAAAAGATAAATATATAATAAAGATGATAAAATATACAAACATTAATCAAAAAATTTATAAATATATATTGTATGAAACTTGTTAATTATTATTGTTGGCCCATTTTGCATTGTACGTTTTTAAAAAAAAAAAAAAGAAAAATCAAAAGGCAAGCATTTACGTGTAAAATGTATTAAGGTGATCATACACAGTGTTCATACATTACCATCTTTAGATCAAAATGTCATAACAGAGCAGAAATGATATCTATGTTAATTATCTGTGAAACATTATAATTATCTATTTCAAAGTTAAATGTGAATAATAATTAACTTCTGATATCGGTGGATGATAACAATCTTAGTAATCTCAATTCATTCGTTTAAGAGATATTGTTACTGGTTTAGAGAAAATACAGTCCCTTGCACAAAAAAAAAAAACGCAATTAGAGTCTCTGATCCACTGATGACCGGTGGGAGATGGCGCACGGGGGTAGGTGAGAAGTAGAGTTCCCAAGTCCTCCTATCTATATATGTCTAGCCAATGTTTGGGACTTCACAAATCAGAAGTACTACACTTGACATAACGACAGAGAGAAATAATCGGAGGAAATTCCCCAGATTTCTTCTCTTGCTTTTTGCTAATTTTAATAAGTGTTGGGTTTATTGTTTCATTTTTATGTGGATTAATAATTTAAAATTATTATAGTGGGTATAAATAATATTTTAGATAAAAAAAATAAAATATAAAAATATAAAAAGAAAAATGAGAGTGGTTGGCCGTGTGAGTGAGTGAGAAAGAAAAAGAGAAAAAAACAAAAAGGAAAACCTAAGCGGGAGAGTGCTGTCGCTCGGGCCGAGAGAGAGAAAAAAAAAAGAAAGGGAGAGAGAAGGTAGAGCCGTCGCCGCGCGAGAGAAAGAAAAAAAGAAAATAAAAGAAAATTTTTGATCTTATATTTGAAAGAGATGTCGGTGTCCGATTAACTTCAAATTTGGCTAGTTGATAGAGAGTGTTTGGTTCTTATTTCTGAACGGTGGAGATTGAATTTCGAGTACTGTAAGTCCTACTTCTTTTTAATTTTCGTAGGTCTATACTTTGGTTAATTTTCTGTGTGCAGTTTTGATTAACCATAAAATTGAAAAATTATTTGTAATCTGATCGAGTTGATTTTTGGTCAGTAATTAAAGGACATATAGATCTTGATTGTGAACGGTTGGATCTGATTTCTGTGAACTGCAAGGGTAGATTTTCCATTCGAATCGAAACCTCTCGATTCTGTTAACTTTCTGTTCTCTTATCTGTGGCAGTTTTGATCAACCGTATAATTGAAAGATTGTTTGTGGTCCGATCGAGCTGATTTTTGGTCAGTAGTTGGAGGACACATAAATCTTGTTTGTGAACGGTTGGATTGGGTTTTTGTGAACTGTAAGGTCAGGTTTTCCATTTGAACCGAAATCTTTCAATTCTGGTAACTCTCTATTCTCTTATATGTGGCAGAATTGGTAAATCGTATTGATGATTATTGATCTGTAGTCTGATTGAGTTAAAATTTGGACAGCGGGTAGGAGACATCTGGAGGTTCATTTTGAACGGTTGGATTACTGCCTTGAGGTCTACTTGTTGAGTTGTAGTTGACAGAACGTGGTTAGTTTATCTTACTTAACTCACAAGTCTCTTGTTTAATTCAAATTAAATTGTGTTCAATTTGTTTGATGTAATTGAGGTTGTGTATTTCTATTATACTCACTTAATTATAGTGGAGCTGACTTCTGATTCAGAATATTTGTGATTTTTTCCTTCTTTTGATTTGAAAGGATTTTCTATATAAAATTGGTGTGTTCTCTTACGTAATTTATTTGTATTGCTAATTTTTGTTATTCAATCATCTTTTCACAGGTTCAAACAAGTAGGAGAAATTTTTTTTGGGGCTATTTATACTCCGCTGTGCCTCCTTTCTCCCATCAATAAGGCTCCTCAACTTCAATGGCAATGGCAGGCATCGAAAGCTCTGGTGAGGGACATGTGGCCATCGTCTCATGGCCATTCGCCAGCCACCCATTTGCTCTATTTACTCTCACAGGAAAATTAGCAGCCCTGTTCCCCAGGGTGCAGTTTTCTTTCATCAGCACTCCAGATTGCAACAGGACCATGTTATCTACGCAGAACTGCAACCGGACAAACATCAAAACCTATGATGTGGACGATGGCATGCCAAACGGCAATAATGAGACACTAGCCATACAAAAGAAAGCCGGGTTTTTTGCCAGCCTTGTACCAGAAAACATTATACGTGGGGTAGAAGAGGCGGTCAGGGACAAAGACCGGAGGGTCACTAGCCTGATGGGAGACGCCATACTGTCCTCTGCAGTGGGAAAAATGGCGGAGGAGATGAATGTTCCCTGGGTGGCACTTTGGGTGCCTACGCCCTATAACTTGTCAGCTTTCTTGCAATTTGATGTTATTCGACAGCTTTACACCAACGCTAAAGAGGCAGGACAGCCTGCAAAATACCAAACCCTGGAAGCCATTCCGGGTTTGTCTGCAATACGCATAGGGGACTTGTCCGAGGAATTACTCCAGAGGGATAAAAGTTACCCTGGTACACCCGTATTGCCCCTGTTCCGAAAAATGGCTGTGTGGTTACCCAAGGCATCTGCCGTGGTGATGAATTCCTATGAAGAGCTAAATCCAACTCTTCTCACCAATGATCTCAAGTCCAAGCTTCAAAATTTATTCTACGTAGGTTTCTTAACCATTCCGGTGCCACTTACACCACCCAATGGTCCAGATACGACTGGATGCTTATCATGGCTGCATGGTCAAAAGGCAGCTAACTCTGTTGTATACATAGCCTTTGGGACCGTGATGTTGCCGCCTCAAGTAGAGCTGGTGGCATTGGCCGAGGCGCTTGAAGCCACTGGAGTCCCATTCCTTTGGTCTCTCAAGGACAGCTATAAGCAGCATTTGCCAGAAGGGTTTCTTGAGAGAACTAGAATGCAAGGAATGGTGGTTCCGTGGGCACCCCAAAGTCAAGTCTTGGCGCATACAGCCACCGGTGCACATGTGACTCACTGCGGCTTCAATTCAATTGCTGAAAGCATTCTGTGTGCAGTGCCATTGATATGCAGGCCAATTTGGGCGGACAATCACGTTAATGCAAGGATAGTGGAGGAGGAATGGGGGATTGGTGTGTTACTTGAGGGTGGAATTATCACCAAGACTGGCATGCTCAAGTGCTTGGAACTAGTTTTCCACCATGAAAATGGTAGGAGAATGAGGGCGGCTGTCGCTTCCCTCAAAGAGGTCGTGCTGGATGCAGCCGGACCACATGGCACTGCCGATAAAGATTTCGAATCTTTGGCGCAGTTAGTCGCCAATTAACGACAAAGGAGACAGGTGCACGACATATCTTGATGTCAAGACGCAGCAGAATAATATCTTTATCTGATTGCTGTGTAATATTTCATCATATCTTAATCATCTAGTGCATCCACGTGGTCGGTCGGCATGTCTGATCACTACGCAATATTATATTATGAATTAAGTTTTGCAATATGGATATGCCACTCTCGAACTGGTTTAGCATTTCGAAGTAAATTCCTGGGAGAATGGCTATATTTCCCTTATAGCTAGAAAAGTTAATTTCCCAGTTCCTTTTTTGTTTTTTTTGTGAGTCTAGTTATGATGAAAAAAAAGGAAAAAAAAAAAAACAGGGTTTCCCAGCTTCATTTCATATTATTTCTACCTTACTAATGGGTTGCATGTTATCAAGCCGTAATAATTAGATTAATATCAATTTTGTCTATCCTGAATTAGTAAAATATGATTCGATAAATCTAATAATCGAACAACTTAAATACAATAACAGTATAAATATGTTACCTTATTGCATAAATTTTTTAATATAATTAAAAATAGAAGAAATTAAATGACATCAATTATATTAATTACTAAGTTATAATTTAATAATTAATTTAATTCTTAAATTAGCATATTCTTTAACAAGATATTTTGTGTAAATCTTGTTAATATAAAGATTAATTATTAAATTTTTTATTTAAAAAATGAAAATTAGATAATTTATATGTTCGGTTTGCGATTAGTTAAAATTGATTTTTATCATGGGCCAAAAAAAAAAAAGTTTGACACATATAAAATGTAGAGACAATTATGAACAAAAGAAAAAAGAATATTAAATATGATTTAATTGCTATCTAATTTCAGATAGATTACTCGAGTACGTGAAGATTGTTGGGTCATCAGCGCTGACCTCGCTTCTGCAAAGAGGGCAGCTTGAGTGTTTCTCAAGCCACTGATCCACGCAGTTAATGTGAAAGGCATGTTTGCATTTAAGCAGCAACCTGAGAATTTCTGTCTTCGAATTTTGATAAGCATATTGCGCACTCAAGCCTTTCCCTTTACCCTCTTAGAGAAGAGAATCTGAAGAAAGGGAGTTGTTCTATCAGTGTCCTATCAATAATCTTGATGCCGATCTAACTAGTCCAGGACGACTAAGTGGGTCTCCAAGAGCAGAAGATCCCCTGTAGCAGAATTTTGCATAGATTAAGATGATACAAGTTGCTGAAAACCCCTATAACCACAGCAAAACTTCCCTGAAAATTCGAGACAGCATCCTGGGAATTTGCATTACTTTGGGCTAAGTTAGACTGCGCCGAAGGATGGAAGAACACGAAAAGGGGATGTATAACGAGCAATCTTAACGGATTCATGGGAAACCCCAACAACACAGAAAAATTTGCCCTGAATTTCTAGTAGCCCAAAAAAATGAAATTTGGGTTATTTGTGCATCCAATCGCAATTTCATAAGGTTCCCTTTCTTTTTCCCTCTTCTTCACTGCTTCCTACTCACTCCTGCAAACCTATTAATCGTGTTGGGCTTCTTGAGTATGTGGTTGATACTCTGGGACTTCCTTCTATTTCTATACCCATAATCTTCTTCTTCTTCTTCTTCTTCTTCTTCTTCTTCTTCTTCTTCTTCTTCTTCTTCTTCTTCTTCTTCTTCTTCCTCCATCACCTCCTCGCCGCTGTAATGGTGGTAGCGGACGGTAGCCAATGATAGTGGTGGCGTCTGATTTTTGGAATAAAGAAATTAAGATTATGTTTTCGTTTATTTAGTTAAACTAAAATTAATTTATTTATTGTTGAAATTACTTTATTATAATTTTACTCTAATGACATTAAGTGGATTAAGTTTAAAAAATTCAAATAACACAATTATTTATTTATTTGATTTAAATTTTATTAAATAATTTATATATTATATGTATTATCAAATTTGTTTCATTGTTATGTCATTTAAAAATTTTTTAACAAAATATCATTTACTTGATTTGATTTAAATTTATTATTAAAAAATTTTATAGAGTTTAAATTATTAATTTTTTAAAATTATGATATATATATATATATATATAATTTATTTTTTGATATTAACCCTGTTTTAAAACACGAAAAAGCTAAGGCTGCCCAGCCCTCAGACGGGAGAGCCGCGCCCGCGTAAAAATGAGAGAAGGGGCCCTCATCACCCTGCCCCCTATTTTGAGGGGCACCCGGTCACTTCCCCTCGGGGGACCGTCTGGCGGCGTGGCCGGGCATTAAGGCCGTTTAAAAAACTAATATAAACACTACAAAACTGTCCGTTCTGGAAGACCGTGACCCGCCCAATAGTTAATTGTTATCGTTAGACTCAGAATATAAAATTTTGTACGGCTCACAAATACTGACCTACTTTGTTCTTCTGAACTTTTTTTTTTTTTTTCCTCTATCATTTACGGTAAATCTTTCATGGGATGCTGATATCTTCATGGTTTTGAAGATAATTTGCGAGATTATCGAGGTTATGCCATGGTTACTGCAACAAAGTCAATGTTAGTTACAAAAGAAAGCCAAGAAAATCGAGGTAGAGTGATGCAGATCTGTAATCGAGGTTATCTCATTGGACTTTCCCCTCTTTTTTTTTTTTATTCGGTTTTTTGGAAAAATTTTGAAGGCATGTGATTGTCCTACGTTCACTCGACTATGATCTCTGAACTTTTTTTTTTTTTTATACAAATAATATTAAGTAACTAAGCCAAAAGCTAACCAAAATGTTACCCATCAGAAGTTCCCAGCCAACTCAGGCTACAGGCATTACGCTATACTCAAGAAGGGTCATGCATGACCCCAGGATACAAAACATTTCTCGGTTTTTTATTTTTGTTCCAAAACAGAAAGAGGGGAGACCCTAAAAGATTGGGGAGAATGATAAAACGTCTGGAAATGATAATGTCTTTTGTAAATTGAAACAAGCAATGTTGGCTTTACCTTGGAAACTAAAAAACAATAATAATAGTAAGGCAAAATGACACCATGGCTAAAAGTGTTGTGATAACGCATCAAAAGCCATGACTCATCAAGAAACCAATAAGTAAAGAATGAACACACACACACGCACCCAAATTCCGGCAGGACGGGTTTCACGAGGATGCACGTGGAGGAGGCTGGCAAGACTCTCTCTCAAGTCGACGACACCACACATGTATTGAGAAAGTAATGGAAAACCGTAGCAGATACGAATGTCTGGTCGTTGTTGCACGTTTTGCGGAACATCTTGATCTTCTCCTTGTTTATTTAGCCGCCTGAAGAAAGTAAAAAACTTCCCAACTGCTCCATTACAGCAAAGGACAACAAAAGTACAGATCCTCGTTGATAAGCCTTTTAAGGAGAACTTTTCAAACGAGTCTAGTTCCTTTTTTGGTGGTTTTCTTCGCGTGGTATGACCAAAAAAAATTTGAGTTCAAATCCCACCTAATGGGGTTTTCTTGATGCTTGGAAAATAGATTTTGGTAAGGCTGAAATAAGACCGTATCTTTTAGGGCAGACGACTTACGATATCTCTAGCACGGTCATATGGGTGAAACTTTTAAGCCAACAAAGTTCCTCCGAAGGGTTGATTTTCCTGTTGCCCCACTTCGTTTGTCAATTCTATTTTTCTCTTGAAATGGGTCCGTTTTGTTTTTCTCAGTACGAGTAATCATACGCAAACATTAGCTTACTGCGGAGAAAGAAAGAGACCTCGAGACAAATGAAGAGATATAATTTCTAGCGTCAAATGATTAACATAAATTCCAACATGTGCTTGATCTAGTGTCATTACCAAAAGAAGCAAACGTAGGTCATGATGACGAGGAAAATCAAACTTGTCGAAGCACCTTCATCTGCATTGGCCTTAGAAAGGTCATTAAAAAAGGTTTCCCTCAGGTTTCACTGAATTCTCAGACCCCCTCCCTAAATCCCGCTTTTGGGTACATAGATAAATAAAGTTTTTAAAACCATCTTCCATTTTGCTGCCTCTGTCACCATCTTCGGTCTTGGTATCCAAAGAGCTACCATTTTACTTTTGGATTTAGCAGACGATCCTCCGCAACACAGACCCAAGCTAAGCTCAAGGCCATTCTCATCCTCCATAATTATTAGGTATTGAAACAGTCCGTTAAGTTAAGTAGAGCTTCTTCCAGTACTCTCTTCTGTCTGGTTTATCCTTTGCATCGATCCCCAAATGAAACAGGTACCGCCCGTATATCAAACCTGCCGGAGAAAAGTTCATATCGTTAAACGGAAAAAAGAAGGAAAGACAGAATAAGGAAACAAGATTAACAAATGAATCACAGGACATTGACTAGTCATTTGAAACAGAGCTACAATAACATCCGACCTAATTCACAGAAGTGAACTGCACATTTCCGAGAAAGCCAACAAAACTACAAACCAAGTCATCCTCAACCAACTATAAACTTAGAAAAATCTACAACCAAAAAAACCAAAACAAAGGGGCTTCTGATTGCTAGGGAAGAGTTGGACCAATCAAAAGAGATCATTTAAGTTCTCATGATCTGTCATATATGTATAAAACCAAGTCCCAAAAGCAACTGTCCAGAACATAGCTCGATGGCTTACTTGAACTAAATTGCCAATTTTGGGAAGAGAAAAGAGGTTATAAAGAAAAGGGATGCAAAATTCATTCTACTTCGTGTGCAGCCTCCGTTTTTCTCAACAACCAAACAGGAACACTGAGATCCACACATCATTAAGAAACCGCAGGCAAGCCCCATATTTGAGGACATTAGAAGTACTCATTAAAGCCGTAGTCCACGAACGGAAAAATTCAGACTTCCAAAAAAGGAAGACAGAGAAAAAAATGGCTCATAAATCAAATCAAAGCATCCACCAAAATTCCATAGATCCAATCAACAAACAGACAGGAAAAGGAATTCACAGGGCTATCTGTTTCCAAAGAAACAAAACACGAGAGTAAGAGAGAGAGAGAGTACCTGGACAAAGAAACTCAGGATTTAAACCATCCGGAGGCCGTAGGGATTGTATTGTTGAAAAACAAGGTGGAGTTACCACATGGGGTTGGAACTTAGAAAGGTAGTAGTTCTGAGTGAGATTCTCCATATAAACCTTATTTTCTCGTTGCTTATGATTCTCGTGTAGATTCTCTTTAACCACTTTCACATTATTTTACTTTTTATGCTTTTGTAAATTTCATCCAAATAAACCATTTTCAGTTTATCCCTAATAATAAATAAGAACAAAAATTAGAGGTACCGTGTCTACTGCATTGCGGCCAATATTGCTTTGCAAGCACGGCTTCTATACCTCCCTCCTGTGATCGGACAACCTAAAGCGGCCGCTACCCTTCTGCAACCAACTAGAGTTTTGATCCAATTTCAAAGATATTCTTGCTCGATTCATGGCGGCAATCAGTTCATTAAGCAGACATTTTGAAACGAACTAAATAGACATATCTACAATTAAAAGACAATTACATAGATACTAACAATTACAATAATACTTCTAATTTTCAGATGCATCTATCATGGGACTGCAGGCACCGACAAGTCCCACGGGGTTAACCATTTGTCTCTTCTTCCTGGCTCAATAGGAGCTCTTGGTGACCTCTCTGGTTCCAAGCGATGGAGATCCTCGATCATTCTTATGGGGACTAACAATTCTTTTGGCCATCAACCATTTGGGAATTCATTCATTCAACCAAATAATTTACATCAGGTAAAGCCCAATCTGACTTTCAGGCCACACAACCGGACGAACCAGCACCAGTTTAAGCCTAAGCAAGAACCCCCTGCACCAACTAAAAAACAACAGAAATGGGACTAACAATTCTCTTTTGAATTTCACTTAAGTTGAAATGAACTAATTTTCTAAGAGGACACAAACACAGTTTTGCTTGTTACTGAGTCTGTACTCGGAGGTAAGTCTTCTGCAAAGGCTGCATGGCTCCCCTAAGCTGAAGAGGAAAGCTACAACAGACTAGGTAGTACACAACACTTGAATACAGCAAGATAAGACAGATGCAGTGCAAAATGGAAACCAAGGCATGGATGACTTCGATGGTATTAAAATGACCTGTCAAGCAATGGTTAGGACAAGAGAATATGCAATTCCTATGCAAAAAGTTTAGCAAGTTTATCTACTCCTAAGCTTCCCTGTGGCATTGCATCTATGATATGTTCATCTAATTCTTCTGTTTTTCTATGTTCAGAGCCCTTCCTTTGACCATCCCCTTTCTCGAAAACATTCATGACCTTTGTAATTTCCAGATCCCCACTTTCTTGCTGCTCATGCTTTTGAACAATCGCTGGTTTGGGTTGATGCCTGAAAACAGGTCCAGGTGGAGCAGACTGATCAAAGGCAATGGCCTTTTGGTATACATTGTCAGCATCCAAATCTGCATCGGCTAAGACAACTGCAATCCCTTCCTTGACTGCTTGTTTCCACAATTGTAAAACTTCATCTGTTTGAGGTGCGCACAATTTTGCTGTTTCATTGAGATCTTCAGAGCCTTCGGAAACATCTTGTAGCTCTTCTGTTGTCCCAACATTTCTGGAAGTGGTGTAGGGTTTCACCAATGTAGTTGCCAGCATTTCAACATTATCCCCATCAATTGATATAGTCCCATTGATAGATACTCTATCAATGCCTTCACACTTATTAACAGCAGAACCAGCATTATTCAATGCAGTTTTGATTTCACAAATCTTTTCTGGAGTTGGAAAAGCATCCACAGATGCATATAGCTCTTCTGTTTCCACAAAAGACAAATCCTTTCCTTGTTTTTCAGCGCCCAAAGATGATGAATCCAGATTCAGTGTGCTTAGCCTTGTGTCCCCAACTAAATGCATCTCATCTTGTCTCTCTAGAGTTGGTTCAGTGGAAGTCAAACCAAAAGTGGAAGACCCCTTAGCTTCTTCCAATTTATTTGCTGATTTTAGAGAATGTGCATCAATAGCCACATATGAATCATCTGTTGCTTCTGGTGAGAGATCCTTTGCTCGCTCTTCAGAGTGCAGTGATTGGGTATTCACATCCAGTGCACTGATACTTAAACTCTTAGCAGAAAGCATTTCAATTTCTTGGTTTTCCAGAAGGGGTCCAGTGGAAGTTGCACCATAAATGCCAAGCTCATTATCTTTCCTGCATTCATTTACAGATTTTGAAAATGAAGGCTTCCAATTCCTTCCTCTCCACATAAGTATATGTTCATGTTCAAATGAGATTAGCACACATGGGACAAGTTCCTGCCATTTCACAAATCAAGATAATTTTGTCTCAGAAATTTTGTATGTGACTTTAACAAGTTGCAGGCCAACAAGCAGTAATAACAAGATACAAGCATACAAGACCTTGAGTTTGGCTCCAATCTTGTGGTAGTCACTTCCATTTAGCCCTTGACAGTTTATCCGTACCAAATCACACTCTTCAAATGCCTCTCTAACATGCTCTAATAGGTTATTGTACACACCATTCTTTGCTGTAATACAATGGAAAACACAAACTTCATTAGTTTGCTCATGGACCACGTTGGTCAATTGTCTACATCAACTTGGGGAAATGACTCAATGCATGCTACCTAATTTGCATATTGGTAAGAGTTTACGGCCCTTCCTGCGCATTTCAGTCGCTTCTTCCAGTGTTAATCCCTCTGGAGCCCATTGAATCAACCTTGGATAAACAGGCATGATAGGTCTCCACCACATAAGAGGAAAGTGGGGGCAAAATCTGTAGTTGTAATTTCTTCCTCGAAAAAGGTACAGCACCCCACCTTTTCTGTAGATGATTTTACCCCCAGTTTTCTCCTGTCAAATAGTGAATAAAAAGGAAAAAAGATGTAAAACATGAAGATGAAGGACAATGCAATAGTGCAAAACAGGATACCGAGTTGCATGATTAATAATAACCACCAATAGCCGAACATTGTTGAGAATGCAACTAATTGTAACTCAGGAAGCTTTGATTGTTGATACCCTGATTAAACCTAGACGGAAGCCACAACCAACAATGTAAAGCATGGCCTTGTGCCTGTGCATATGAAGAAAGTATCATTACATTATTTTAGAGTTAGCAACAAAGTCACCTCTAATTGCTGACAGACACTGTGCATGTCAACTGTGCATACTCCTCTGCATTTAATCTTGCAAACTCTCTGCCGCTTCCAATGAGCATGTATATTATCCAACATGTTGTGTGTGAAACCATCTCTACCTACAAAAACCAAGGATAACAATTAAAATCCAGCCAGATTCGTCACCAAAAACTACAAGCTGATCAGTGTAATAGACCTCACCACACTTTGTACTGAACTACACAATGCTTCACCAATGTCACAAACGAACGAACCTAGTTTATAGAAGCAAAGCTCACATAACATCCAATTGCTTATACAACTTCATTTTTAATACTTATGAGAAACAACCTAAATAGCTTTTTATATTTCAATATCAAAACCTGATCGAATCACAACCTCCCACGTCCTCTCAAGTTCAAACGCCCAAGAAAAAAGAAAATGAAAAATCCCAATAAGCAAAATTGATAGAAATGAAACGTACCCATATTCAACTGCCGCGTTGACTTCAAGCAACCATTGATTAACTCCTCGATCTCTTCCACCGTTAACGGCTCTCCGAGAATCTCCTCCCTCGTTTTCACATACCTAGGACCCGACCCAGGAGGAAACGGACCCGGAGACACAAAGGAATCAAAGTCTCTTAACTTGTTCTTGCCTGCCGGATGCGGAACCCGCCCAGTCCACGGCCGGCGCATCGTTGCGGGCCCAAACGGCGCGAACGGAGCCTCCCGCAATTTCAGGGGCTTCACCTTCGGCGTCTCGGTGTAGCTGTACTTGAACTCGAACGGCGCGCCGTCGACAACGTAGCTGAGGCCGTCCTCGCTGATCTTGATCTCCGCCTTTCTGTCGATGATTGCCCTCTCCTTAACTTTCGGCCGGGGTAGTTTAGCAATCCGGGTTTCGGGTTTGGAGTATTTGGATTTCCGGCCCGGGATTGAGGGTTTCGAAGGATCGGAGGGCGTGCCAATGGATTTGAAAGTTTCCGCGCTTGCGGTCTCGGCGTAAGAATCGAACTTATCGACAATGTTAGTGATGGCGTCAAAGCGGCGGCGGCGTCTGATATCGGCTTCAATTTCCTCCTGGGCGCGTCGGCGCAGTTCGAATTTCTCGGCGTTCGCGTTGTACCACCGCGAGAAGTGGACCTCCGTGGTCGGACGCCGATGGGGCGAGGAAGCGCCCTGACTGGGCCTTGGGTCTGGTGGTGGCGCTAGGATTGGAAATGGTATCGGAAACAACTTCAGCGCCATGGCTGAAGATGTGTTCCGCCGTCCTCACTCTCTTCCAACCATTACAGCGGAAATGCATTCGAGTAAGCAAACGGCGCCGCTTGGTTGTCAAAAATCCTGAGGGTTCTGCATGTAATATTTGTTGAAAATGGGGAATAAAATGGTCCAAATGTAATGGAGGAGGCAGTGGAAGACCGTCAGTTTGTCTCGAAGTGGGATCGCTGGAACCTTCGGATTTGGGAAATGCTTTCTCCGGTCAAGGTCAAATCACTTTTAAGTTCAATCTTGTTACGATTTAATTATTTACAAAAAAACAAAAAAAGGGTAAAAAGTCAGCCATAAAAAATACATTATATACTAAAATTATTTAATTTATTTTAAATTATGTAATGTAGTAACAATAATGGTAAGTTAAAAAAAATTAAAAAAATCATAATTTCATCCATTATTAATAAAAAATTTACCTTTATTTCAAATTTTAAAAATTTAAAAATTAATTATTTTTAATTATTATTATTTTATTATGTAATTTAAAAAATTTAAATAATTTTAACATATTAAGATGTTAATTGAGAAAAAAAATGATAGACTTAGTTGAATAAAAGGAGGTAAATTATATAATTTTTAAGATAATAAAAAGTCAGATTGGTTGAATTTATACAAAATCTAAACTAAACGAATTAATTATAATAAATTAAAATTAAAAAATAAAAATAAAAATAAACTGTAGACGAGCGGATGCTTGAGTATTTTCCTTTTGCAATGCAATTAAGAGTCAAGGTGGTCTTACAAATATTTTCTTTGACACAAAAGGCTTTCGTACGATCCTCTTTACTTTATATTGTACAACACCGAAAATTATTAAATAAAACTTATTTTTTTACTAATTAATATAAATAATTTTGTTTATTATAATTTATAATTTAAAGAATAACCTAGCATACACATTTGTATCGATAATCTTATTATTGCATTAAATCTCAGTTATCACCTAAATGTTACTTATAATGTCAATAAATTATATTTTAAAATAAATAAAAAGAAAATTTATATCTTAAATATTGTTCCGATTAAAATTTTTTAAAAAATTATTAGTTATAATTTAGTAATTACTAAATTTTAACTTAAGCCTAAGATATGATGTTAGGATCTCAAACTTTATTTATGGATAAATCTTTTTAAAAAAATATTAATTAGACAAAAAATAATAATTTAATTTTTTTTTTAAAAAAAGTTGTATTCATTCCAAGATCTAACAACGACGGTACACCAGACATTGTCGATTTGGACAAAGCCAATGCCAACAAGAACAGTGTAACGAATAACAAAAGGAAATCCCTTCCCTCGCTTTCACTGCCACGCGGTAAGACGTCATCTCATTGAGAAAACTAAAATTAACCTTCGTTCTGAAAATTACCTGCCACCCGACGGAAAGTAGCCGTGTACGGTAAATGTTAGGGAGTTCAAGCCTGACCCAGCTGGAACCTTGGCTGCCTCTACAGTTTCAAAGTCAAACAGAGGCTGTGCTGCCACTTCGATGGTAAAGGAAGAAGGAAGCAACCCCACTTGAGAAGATGAGAACAGAAACATCTAGGTCAGCAATCTGCAAAACCTTTTCCCCTTTCTCTTGTCACGATATCATATGTTTGTGTTTACATGCACGCTTGCTTGGTTTGATTGTCTCTCTTTGCATTTGTTTGGTTCCATCTGAAAGTTTGGCTGTTTTGTCAACTTCGGTTTTGGCCAATTTGGTCAATTTTCCAGCTTTCAGGCAAGGGATCGAAGTTAAGTTCCTTTGGCTAGTGTATTAATGGCTGGTTAACTTGAGAGAATATTGTTGCTGCATGCATTTCAAGTGGGTCTTTGTGGTATGGATTTGGGCTTTCAACTTCAGAAGAAAACCTCAAGATGGCTTCTTGTGGTGGGGCTTGTGGCTCTAACTCACATATCGTTCCAAGTTCTATTCCTTCCATATGGAAATGCTCTTCGATATCTGTTGCCCCATAGCCTCAATTCCACGTATGATAAAAGCAGCTCCCCAATTGGACCATCTTTGACCAAGTCTGCAATGGTTCGCAACCCACTTGCAGTTGACTTATCAGGATTGAAAAATTATTCTATCCTTGCTGGGGTAGCAAGGAAAAAAGATGCTGATGATTCCACTGGCAATGGAGATATTGGAGAAGATCGAGGACAAAGGGAAAGTGTGGAAGCCACAGAGAATGGCGTTGCATCCAAGGGAAGGGACCTGGACAAGTCTGTCGAGGTTGTGTTGGATAGAGATATAGATAACGAGTTCCCATCTGATGATCTAATAATAGATGAAGATGAGACTCAGGCAATAGACGAGGAAGAGAGACTGGCATTGGAAAGTGTCAAAACTCAACAAAGTGATGTTGGCTTGGCACTGGTGAGTGAAGCCCAGCATGATCTACCCTTTGAGCAGAATTTGAGAACAAACCATGAAATTCCAATGGATGGCATTTTAGGAGAAAATTTGACCCTAGCACATCAAGAGTTTGAGCACGCAAATATTGCACTTAAATCCCCTTCAGAAGGATCTGAAGCAGTAGGTTCAGTGAAAAATGTCATGTATCTGAACCTAAATGGAAATTCTACTGTTGCTTCTGCTGTCTCAGAGAGTCATATAACAAATTTGAAAAACAAATCCTCAATTAAGAGCAACCCTGGAAGGAAAAAGATGAGATGTGAGATGCCACCAAACTCAATAACATCTATTGAGGAGATGGACAGCATACTTTGGCGACACCGTCGGTCTTCGAGATCAATGGTGTGTTCTTCGGTGAATATAACCAACATCTTTCATTTAGTACTTTATCTCATGAAGAGAATTCTAAGTTTTATCATATTTGCTCGTAGAGACCAAGATGGTCCTCTGCTCGTGACCAGGAGATTTTGGCTGCAAGGTCAGAGATTGAAAATGCTCCTATTGTAATGAATGATCAAGATCTTTATGCTCCTCTCTTTCGAAATGTTTCCAAGTTTAAGAGGTATCCCTAATTTAGTGCACGGTTAATTGACAATTTGAAGGTTTTTTACATGAATATCCTGTCCTCGATTTCAATGCCTGCTCCAATGTGTGTTTGCCATCAGATAACATTGTTTAGTCCTTTTCCCATGCATGAATTGCATTTGTATCTAACCTCTGTAAAGCTTTGATAATGAACTTATGGGCCTCAGAATAATGTAAAGTCAGTTCTTGCTTTGAATCAAAGGTTTTAAGGGTACTATTTAAATGTTGGTATAAAATGACTGTTGGAGTTCAGAGTATGAAGTGGTCGTGAATTAGGTTGGTTGAATTAGTTCCAACCCAAGAGGCAAAGTTTGGGCTAATAATTCTAAAGATTAGGTTGTGGTAGTTGACAATTGGAGTTGGACAGGTGTAGCTTTTACTTTTTTTCTATGCCTATAACTTGATATTTAATGGTCTGGTGTGGTCTAGAACCTGTTTCTAGTGCAGCTCTGACATTAGACTCCCTGTTGACCAGTGCAATCTATCCAGGGTATTTCCCTTTCATCCAGATGCTCTAATATTTGTCCTAACAATCTGGTGATGAAATAAAACTGCTGATATACTTTTCTGACAAGGGGTAACCTCAAACTTATATTTTGTTGCATTTTCAGGAGTTATGAGCTCATGGAACATGTTCTCAAAATCTATGTATATAAAGAAGGGAAAAAACCAGTTTTTCATGTACCAATATTGAAAGGACTCTACGCTTCAGAGGGATGGTTTATGAAGCTGATGCAGGGAAACAAAAAATTTGTTGTAAAGGACCCACGAAGGGCTCACCTCTTCTATATGCCATTCAGTTCGCGAATGCTAGAGTACACTATTTATGTGCGCAATTCTCATAATAGGACAAATCTGCGGCTATACTTGAAGGATTATGCAGAAAAAATTGCAGCTAAATATCGTTACTGGAACAGGACTGGTGGAGCAGATCATTTTCTCGTAGCCTGCCACGACTGGGTATGATTTGCTGTACATTCCATTTTGTGCTGTACTTAGAATGCTTTGAAACATGTAGCCTTGCTGAGAGATTGACACAAATGTAAGAGGTGGCTGGATGTAGACGGCAAGGACCCTCTCCAACTAAAGGGACCTACTATGATGGAATTTAGCTAGTTGCCAGTAGCTAGCACCCTCTATGCAATAAGACAATCATAATATGCCATGGGAATGAGATGTCATGATCTTTTGCTAGCATTGATATGTGCAAAAAAATGAAGGGGAATGGGCTGATCTGATCCCTTGCACCTTGTTTGTTTAAAAAACCAAAGCATCAATATGATTTGGAATGATCCTTGTTGCTGATTCCAGCCCACTCAGAGCTTTTTATTTTCTGTGCAAACTGAAAAAAGAACAGCATTCAATTGCATATCTATGCACACGTGCATGTGTTTGGGTCATTCTTGCTTTGTTTTCCTCTAACTGTCATGTGCCGTATGATCATTGACCGCTTAACAGGCTCCATATGAAACCAGGCATCATATGGAACACTGCATCAAAGCCCTCTGCAATGCTGATGTCACTGTGGGCTTCAAAATAGGCAGGGATGTTTCTCTTCCTGAAACATATGTCCGGTCAGCTAGGAATCCTCTCAGAGATCTTGGAGGAAAACCAGCTTCTCAGAGACACATTCTTGCATTCTTTGCTGGTGGTATGCATGGCTATCTGCGTCCAGTCTTGTTGGAGCACTGGAAAGACAAAGACCCCAATATGAAGATATTTGGTCCGATGCCTCCTGGGGTTGCAAGCAAAATGAATTACATACAGCACATGAAGAGCAGCAAGTACTGTATCTGCCCCAGGGGTTACGAGGTCAACAGCCCACGGGTTGTTGAATCCATCTTCTATGAGTGTGTACCAGTAATAATATCTGATAATTTTGTCCCACCATTTTTCGAGGTCTTGGACTGGCGGGCATTTTCAGTGATTCTTCCAGAGAAAGACATCCCCAAGCTGAGAGAGATATTGCTTTCAATTCCAGAAGAGAAATATCTGGATTTGCAACTGGGCGTCAAAAAGGTTCAACGGCATTTCCTTTGGCATGTTAAGCCAATGAAGTACGATCTTTTTAACATGATACTTCATTCAATTTGGTACAATAGAGTATATCAAATAAAACCCCGATGAACCATGTCATTGAGCTAGCAATGCGGGAGTAAGCCACAGAGTTGGGAGTGAAAATGGACTGTGTGTTTATGAAGAAGCGACTGTCTACCTTTCTTTGTCGAGTTGTAAAGGCACGTGTGTATGTCTTGTATCATCTCTATGAGTTATCCTGTACATGTCTTCTTGTGCAATTGCTTTGGTGTAGAACTTGGGCCTCCTTTGGGGCATTGTTCTATGTTGAGCTGTATCATTCGCCAGGGACTCTTTTTGGTTCTCTTTGCAGGGTTAACCATGTTTGAAAGAAAGATAAATTTTGTTTATTGCAGTTTTATATCTCTGATGCATTGTAGCACAAGAATTATTGGCAGGAAACAATTGTGTGTTTTTCTTATATTTTTTGACAAAAATATGTATATATATATCACTAAAAATCAGAGCACCTAACTTGCACGATTTGTTAGTGACTTGCATATTGGCAAAGCTTTTTGCTTGCTGTTGTTGTCCATGTCATCGGATATACACGAATCAATTTCTAAATGAAACTTTTCACAAAAAGGCCATTGGATTCTCTCAATAGCTGACAATTTGAGGCTAAACCAACAATTAACCTAACACAGAGGGAAAAAGAAAACTCTGACAAATAGTTGCTGGTCCTCTTTATATTAAAAATAATATACAATAAAAAAAATTTTAAAAAGGGGAAAAATGCGATTAAAGACAAACACTTGTTGCTTCGTCAGCTTTTAACTCTGCACAACCGGAACCAAACGCACTGGAAGATGTTACACGTAGGATAAGCGTAGGGAGCTCATCATGAGGCACACGCTCCCAAAACCACCATCTTCTCGTCTCTTATTCCGAAGCAAGCATTGTGGCCAACTCTCTTTTTTGTTCTACAGGGAGGGTCGTAGCCCAAAAGGGAGGGGGAGGGTGAGGGTGGGGGCGCTGGCACTGTGGCCAACTCTGATCACTCCCAGAGCGAAAATTACTTTGAAGATTCTCCCCCGGCCACTATCAAATGCAGCAGCCACACTTACTACTGCCCTGGCTTCATTACTTACCACAACCTCTTCAGCTCCTCAGCATCGAGTCCACCGCAGGTGCTCCATCACTCAGGCCATTGCAGATGGAAGAGTCCATGGGCCACAATGGCCCACCTTCATAGATTACATTCTTTGACCCAAACCTTATCATCAACTTAAAACTTTTATAAATGAAAAGATTGAAAAAAAAAAAGAAAAAAGAAAAAAAAAGGCATATTTTCATTGTTGATTGACTTGAAAGAACTGCCATCAATGAGATCATTAAAGCATCAAGTCCTTGAAGGCACGTATCTGCATCCTACACAATCAAGTGTCTGCAGTCCATCCATCCGGGTAGTACATGGTCCCTTCCAAACCAAAGTTTCGGTAAAAAATTTGTAAATGAGGACAAGGCTTGCAGGCCAGTCTTGCAACGCCAGATCTTGTGGGCGAAGACTCCTTTTATGCACAATCTTTTGGGCGCCCATGGCCACCGTTGCGTATCAAGCCCATGAAATGTCACTTAAGAACTCTGAGCACAATAAATTTTAGTAGTCCCAAAGTGACCCCAGTGACCAATTAATGCCTTGAAATTTTCTATCCAGCCAACTACTAAGACATCTCCTTTACTCGCATCAGACCAAATAAACCCGGGGCAGCATAAGCAAGGCAATTTTCTATTGCGCCCCAACTGCTCTGCAGTTTCTTGGCGATTCAGTTTGTTCTCTATCCCTTCTGCAATCGTGAAAATTTTGTCTCTGTTTGGTTTAGGTGAAATCATTAATGTCCAATGAGTGGAAAAAGGCCCAACGAGAAAAAAAACAAAAAACAAAAAACAAATAGAGGAAATAGTTAAATATTTTGGCTGTGACTCATAGAAAATTGGACACTTTTGCGTTCGAGTGTCGATTATGGTGAATTAATTGCAAAAAAATCAAGAATGTGTCATATCACACATCTATAACCTGCAGAACTGAAAATTAGTTCTTTATCTCTCAAATATGTAATGGGGTCCATGGCATGAACCGAGGTAGCTGGAAACAATTTGGAGCAAGCTTGAAGAAATATGGCGTCCACTTCACACTAACAAATGAAGACACTCCTCATCAGTGGCATGTGAACGAACCACAGTTATTTACATTTCCAAATACGTCAAAATGTCTCCGCGGCTCCACCCCATTAATGAATCCAAGGTCAGGTCATGTTTGTGGTCTGTTACTTTCCCAAATTTTTTTCGTTTGCCGGGGAAACCGACTTGCGTCTTAAAAATCCAGCCCCTGGAAAAGAAAAGAAAAAATTTTGACAACGCCTGCTTTGGTTTTCCATATGTTTTTTGAAGGCTTAGAAAGCAAATCTTCGAGTGACGATATAAATTCCCATTGCTCGTTATCCATTCATCAAATCCTCTTTAACATTACATAAGCATAACGATGCTGGTACCATCAAAGCAATTAATTAACCAAATGAGCTTGGTACGAAAACTTTTTTTAAAGAATACATGAATGTATCAAATCGCCAAGCAAGCTAGGAATTCTACTTTTAACGATGAATAATATCACAGTTAATGTGCAGATGCAGATGAAACTTTTTTTTTTTAAAAAAGGCAAACAAATATGACCGTACATTTCAATAGGAATCATTTTCACGCGTTGCAGGCAATTGAACAGTGGTTCAAAGTCAGTTATGGTTTCTTACGATTCAAATGCGGGATACGGATTTCGATTTGTTGCTTTCGGGTATTGCAGGGTGCAGTAAATAATTTTGGTGGCAAATATCAAAATTTCTCAAAAGGCATATATGAACGGCAAGTAAATTGGAATTTTTTGGTTGGCCGCCAGCGTATTCTCGTACAATTTAATGGTCCATTCCTAAGAATTTGTCACCTTTTTTTCTCCTTTATATAAATAAACTCTTTCTCGCTAAATGGAAATTACGAATTAAGGAAAAAAAAAATTGCCTAAATTGTGCAACCTTGTAGTGCACATCGGTGGAGGACGACCAGTAGAAAGCGAAATAGCACATTAGAGGCTTGAAATTGATTTAACTCGGTTAGTTTCAAGAGCAAAGTTCTTTAGGTAAGTTTGAAAGTTCAAACTTCATCTCTCGAATCATTTGATCGTAACCCATTATCTCTCCCTAGTTAGGTTACTTTCTTTTTAGCTATACCTGCATTAAAAATTTCAGAAATATATATCATAACATTAATTAATCGATCTTGTTGCCAGAAGCTCTAGATTAAAAGTTTAACTATAAAGAAACGAAATTTTCTTCTTCTTCTTCTTCTTCTTGTTTTTTCTTTTTCTTTTTCTTTTTTTTTGCATTTCCGGTCAATTATGTTAGGATGCAATGCATAAAGTAACGTGCATGATATCCCTCTAAAGACTAGTACTTTCATATGGTAACGAATAGGTAATAGGCACAAATAAAGAAATGAACACTTTATTTATATATGATGAATGCAGGGGAAATATTAAGAAGGTAATAATCAAATTGCATTAAATAAACAAAATTTTTCATGTGATGTTAGGCTGAGTTTTGGTATATGCATTTCAGATCTCATATTTTATCTATTATTTCAATATATGATGCAGATGTCATGCTTGTTTTAATTAATTTAATTTATAACATTATATATATATATATACCCCATCTCCAAAATGCACGGTAACTCTTTTGACTTTAATCTCACAATTCCAGTACCACGGCCACATATTCATAGTTTTACCGGTCCGTTGTATGAGATTGGTCAAAAGGACAAAACTACAACTTTTTTTGTTTTTTTTGTTTTTTTATTTGAACAAAGACAAAACCGCACTTTGTTTCTCCATGTATACTAATAGTTAATGGACGACCCGAAGCTGGTCAAATGTAATCTGGCACAAATTAACATGCAAGAAAGCAGTTGTTAATTTTGCTTGATATTTGCTTGCAATAGCAGCATAATTGGGCTATTAATAGCGGCATATTGTTGGTATGCTCTACATATCTATATAGCAAGTAAAAGGAAAGATGAACATTTACTAGGTAGACTAGAGGTGAAGTCTTAGCCCATCCTACAATGGAAAGGAAGAAACACACCCCACTTCCACAGTCGGCTGTGCCAACAATGAGTGTGACCCTCTCTCGTCCTAGGGCGACTCCTGTAACCAAACGCCTACCTTCTGCCTCCGCCACCTCTTCTCTCTCCTCTTGAATAAAAGGGCAAATAATTTATCATTCATATGCTTACTTGCTATGTATTATCTTTTAGGATTTTGTGATGAGAACGGCATGTAATCTGAAAAAAAAAAACAAGAAGAAGAAAGAAAGAAAGAAAACAGAGCCGACAAATAAACTGTATATGTAAAGGGTGAGTTTATCTTAACTAAAAAGTTACGTGAATGCAAAAACAGATCATTTAATTTTAATTATTAAATATAATTAATATATTTATTAATAATTAAAATTAAATAATAAAAACTTTATTTAATTTCTGTGTTCAATTATTTAGTCCATATATACCAGAACTCTTAGCTTTAAAACCCCAAAGCATTTTAACTTCCACGTTTTCCTTCACATTTTGGCAGTCTGGCCCCCTGCTCCTCTCTCTCTCTCTCTCTCTCTCTCTCCGTGCCTTCTACTTAGCCCACACGTACCGTCCGTTCCCCAGCTCTCTCTCAGCCGTTCGTGTTGTTCCCACTCTAGTCTCTCTCTGTCTATATATATATATATATATATCCCCATATACCAGTATTTCTTATGTATGTTCTGAGAGAAAGAAATGGAAAACGACATCACCATGACTGACCCACCGAGCTTAAAAGCCGACTCGGTCTCGGAGGCGGATTCCAGTGTTAACTCCTCACTAACTCCGGCTTCGCCTTTCTCGTCCGGGTTGTTCCCAAACCCGAGTGCGAGCACCGAGCCTGAGCCGCAGAACCCGAGGAAACCCAAGAGGGGTAGAGACGACAGCAAGCATCCGGTGTATAGAGGGGTCCGAATGCGGACGTGGGGCAAATGGGTTTCGGAGATCCGGGAGCCCCGAAAGAAGAACCGGATCTGGCTAGGCACTTTCTCCTCCGCCGAAATGGCGGCACGTGCCCATGATGTGGCGGCCATGAGCATTAAAGGCGTCTCCGCCATCCTTAACTTCCCTGAGTTCGCCGGGCTTCTGCCCCGGCCTGCCTCCAACTCTCCCCGAGACGTACAAGCCGCCGCCGCTAAAGCCGCTTCAGCCGACTTCAACATTAGCCGCAGCAGCAGCAGCGACAAAGAGACAAACAACAATAATAGTACCAATAATGCGCCATCAACGTCAACGTTGACGCAATCATCGTCTTTCTCGTCATCAACTGCGGAGGTGACGTCATCTCCTGGTGGTGACGCGCCGACGCCCGAAGAGCTGAGCGAGATAGTTGAGTTGCCGAGTCTCGGAACGTGTTTCGAGGAGTCTCCGGAGTTTAGGGACGAGTTCCTGTTCGGCGACTCGTGGCTGTATAGTCCGCCTTGGTACGATGAATACGGCGGTGGCAGAGGTGACCCGCTATCACTAGTGCTGCCAGAAAGTGTTAGCAGCGGTGGTTTCGAGACTTTATGGGGACATTATTAGCTTTTGGTGTGACTTTTAAGCCCTCTCTCTCGTCTCTCGTCTCTCTCCCTCTATTTTTTTTTCTTTTTTTCCCCTTCTCTTGGGGTCTAAATCCTTTTTTTCTTTTTTCTTTTTTTCTTTTTTGGTGTGTGTTTTAATCTTCAGGTAAAGAGAATGTTTCGACTTGTTGGGATCATATAAGTACATTTCGTTGCACACTGGGAATATAGAAGTTAAATTACGCCTCTCTTCTTCTCAAAATCTAGAAATTAATGACCAACCTACTGTATGTTGTTTTTAGCAATTTTGGCGCTTCTAGTTTGTTTCTTTTTCTGTGGTTCAGAAAGGTACAATATTTCTGCTGCTATGCTCCTCACTGTCTTGCAACCTTCCCTTATTTTATAATCTGTTGGAAGTCAGCTTTGCTTCAGCTTGGAAACTGTTTTGTTTTGTCTCTTCTGGTGTGTGTACAGAGTGTATAGATGGGGTTGGCGTAGCAGTGCCATAGCCATTAATTCCAGTTTGGCAATGACTAATACTGGTTCACAGCGGTACAGTTGAAGAAGGCTTATTCATGCTGTCCCCCCCCCCCAAAAAAAATAAAAATTAAATAAATAAATAATTGAAAGAAAGAAGACCCTCCATTTCACTAGTTTTCTGTCATTTACTCTAAAGGCTTCTCATTCATCTGATAATTGATTCTCAACCACCATAGTCCTTCCTCCCTTTGATTGTGTCCTTCCATACGTGTATTTATACATCTTTGTGTTTATTCCATGAGGATTAGCATAAAAATCCTTTTCTTATGCATGCAAAGGATTGCATCAGTGTTTCAATTTACAGATATTACACAGTAAAAAATATCCAACTCAACTCAATAGCAGAACACAAAAATCAATTTTTTACATGGGATTATGTGGGACAATGATGTATACGACCCGAACAGGGTTGTTCATGTGTCGTGTTCTCTATCTCTCTCTCTCTCTCTCTCTTTCCCCCCCCCTCCCGTCTTTTATTTCACCAAATTGTTAAGATGTCTTTAGTCCCTCCAGGTCGTTCTCTGCTTAGAATGAAGACCCGCTAAAGAAGACTTCCAGTGAAGACGGCCATAGAAAATGGAATATTTACATGCATTAATATGTGATTTTTCTTTTTCTTTTCTTTTTTTTAAAATATATATATATATATAATATCTCACAATTTCACTAAAAAAAAATTGTGTACTGATAAAAGAAAAGTAAACTCTATAAATGTATATTTAGTGCTACTAAATATTTAGACCAAATTTTAAATTTATGATCTCTGGCAGAAGAAGGAATAAATTTTTTTTTTTTTTTTTGCGGCCGTATATACATACCAAATTAAACTGAGCAAAGCTTCATGATGTGCAATTAGGTCAAAAGAAATTCGACAAAACATTTTTCAAATATGGCCCGGCGGGTGATCCTGTTGTCCTCCCAGGGTAAACTTTTTACTTCATCCACTTTCAGAAAGGAAAATTCAAAATGAAATTAGGCATACATTTGTAACCAATAATCCTACCAAAAAATCCAACATATTTTCCGCATTAATTCAATTTCTGCTCGTTCTTACTCTCTGGATTCTATTTCTAGGGCTATGCTCGCTACAGCTTATGGTTGCGTTAAACAGGAACTGTGTTCTAAATTAACCGAGAGCCAGGTGTCATTCAACATCGGCTCACCCAATAATGCCAATACATTTATTTATGTAAATGAATGAACCTTAAATTTGTTTAATTTCACAGTTCTTCAGTGCTAGCTGGCAGCCCACTGGAAGAATTGATGGTTTAATATTTAAGATGGTATTTGTTATTCCATTTTCTAATAAGCTCATATGCGAAACTCCAAATAAAAATTGACACCATCCAATATCGCATTTAGTGCCTCGAAATTTCTTTGACCATTTGCAGATCAATACAAACCCCAGGTTACCCCACCCATCTACTTCACTACTTGTATTAGTTCTCATCGTTTGGCCATTCCTACTTGCTCAAACTCCAGCGCAGGTGATTTTGGATGATCCTGATCAGTTTCTGTATATTTCTTACTCCTAACCTCCTTGTCATACACATATGACTGCGGTTTGTAGGTTCGGGTACAACACAGAACCAACACGACCAAGTCCAAAACCCACTTTCTTTTATGGAACAATGGAATCATAAAAGAAAAAAATAACAATAATAATAATAATAATAATAAATCCTGCCCTGTCAACGCAAGCCATTTTACATTTCCAATTCTTCCTTTTGCATACTTTCATTTAAACTATATTTGTGAAATATTTGATGCAAGAATGAGCTAAATGTATCATAAACTGTCGGAGCGGCCCCGATAGGACATGTGGCCCCCCCGTACACAAATTTTTTTTAAACTAAATGCAAGATATTCAACAAGTAAGATAGAATATTTAATAAATATTATATATTATGTAACAATTATTATTTAATATAAACTGTGTAATAATTATCATAAAAATTGCAATTACACCTATTATACATTTGAATATAGAGTTGCACATTTTACTTAATTTTATTATATATTATATATTTTTATTAAAAAAATAATTCTTTAAAGGCAAAACTCATAAGACCCATTTATGGTCCGTCACCCTCTATCGGTCCATGTAATTGGACCTCCCCGTTTTTGGTCTTACGATTTAGACTATTTTGCTAGAACAGAGCTACGTGAAGGCAAGCCTTGGGATGTGTGACCCCATTGCATAGCTGTGACGATGTGAGGGCCAAGAAAATCGAGGACCCCAGTTCTTTGCGTTAATGGTGCCTTTGTCTTCTTGTTAAAGATATTTTAGTCTACAATCATTGTTCTTTTGTATACAGAAAATACTATTCATGTGGCTGGAAATTGAGACGACTTAAATCTATATTAGCTTCATGCAGTTTAAATTAACTCAGTGCAATACTAAGGTGGGGGGAAATGTCTGGTGGAACAATTATCAATAACCTCTCACTTTTGTTGGTGAAAATTTAGGTTCTTTATTAATTGGGTCTGATTAACCTACCCCGAGGAATGAAGCATTTTGACCCACATTCACAACAGCGTTATAAATTGTTCCTTGCAACTTGCCTTGTAATCAGTCACACGTGCGCCTTTAATTCTAAATCCAATTTACTCGAAATTCTCAATCTTAAAATATGTGACATTTTTAAACAGTAACACTTTCCATGTTTTCCGAATAAAGACCTAAGAACCCCCTAATTAACGTAGTCGATCACTCGTCATCACGACTCAACTTCTCAAAATCCCAAAAGGGCTCAGGTGAGAATTACTCCACATTTCACATTACCTATTCAGCCTGCCTGCGATTCACCGCACGACAGCTGTGGGAAAAATTCATGACATTTTGAGTTACAACCTACAAGCCATGAAATAGCTAGTCATGGACTATATGATACATTGTAACAATGATTTTTCTTTCTGAAAAAAGCTCATCATAGACCATACAAAAATGCAAATCCGACAGAGAACTCTACTTTCTATACAATAATAAAGTAATCCAGGGGTCACCTAATTATGATAATGCAAATCCAACAGAGAATTCTATTTTTCTATACCGTAATGAAGTAATACGACAAAAATACAAGAATGCAAATCGATCTCCTACTCATTCCTTCTTGTTGATTTGATTATTTTATCACCAATATGTGTAGCGATCCAATAAGTGCACCTTCATTTAAGCGTTCATCATGAGTCATGGGCAACACCAAGCCTTTAATTAGCGGAACTACAAATTAATGAGAGGGGGATTTCATTGCAACGTGCAGCTCTATAATCGCAGCAACCTGCACGCAGACCATGTCCGGTAACTTGCTATAGTAGAATAATTGAAGATATGTTATTTGTGAAAAGCGAAGAAAAAACAGACAGGGCGAAAGGAGGTAAAAGAACCACTGAAAGAAGGGAAAACAGTAAGAATTGAGAACCCACATGCTCTCCATCTTGGACAATGACGAGCCAACAAGGTCTACCCCGCAGCCATTAATTTAAAGCTGCCCGACTTGGCTAGAAGGCCTCTCAGGAGCAGTTTATATGTCACATATAGCGAGTTTGATGGCTACGGAGGGATTAAGCGTGCGTAAGAATTATTCCTCGACATTTCATTTAGAAGGACGTTGTCCCCCACCACCCCCCCAAGCCAAAAAAAAAAGCAAAAAAAAATTGAGATCCAATAATTGATAAAATTTAGGATGCGGTCGAAAAATTGACATTTACTTGAAATCTCTGCCTACTTTATTATCTGAGGAATTGGGAGTCCTTTTCTCAGTTGAAGTTCCAACACTTTAGTCGGCTTTCAGCATGAGCAGCCATTTTCAGTAATATTGCTTGGGGTCGACTAATGGTTGTATTCATTCAAAATTAATGCCCCCGTCTAGGTCAAATCGCTAATGGCCTAACGTGTCATAACTGCGTTTTTCGCAAGAGAAATGCTAGTTATGGGGTTTATTTATATGGCCGGGCGGGTGGGTGGGTCGCCCCGAGCCCCAACTTGAAAATGAATAGCATCGCGAGCTAAAATTTGGGCTCAGAATCGGCCCAGCCCAAGCCCATTTCTAAAAGATGAAGGGGACGGGACCTACTCGTCAGGTAGGGCCAGGCTTAAAGTTTCAGGTCGGCAAGAATATAAGACCAGTTAGGCTACTCAATTTGATACTTCACTTATTCTGGCACATGCTTTGCACACGTAGATATTTTATAGCTAAACGTGTAAGTATCAAATTAAAATTATTACCAGTATGACTAACCTTTTAGTACAAAAACAATTTTTTTTTTTAATGTTTTACCAATATATAGGTAGGATTTGGAGAGAATATACTACTTCATTTATATTTGAACATAAACAAATAATAAAAAAAAAAAACTACTAAATTTCTATTTCTCTTTCCGCTCCTCTATTCTACTAGACACTTCTCCCAGTTTTTGTGTTTTCAATTTCTGCTCAAAGAAATTCGCGTTTGTGCTTTACATGCATCAAACCATTTATACGCGTTCAGGTGATGATGATGGAGAATGAATTTCGCTTTTTCCCTTACAAAGCACACTATTACTCTTACTGTAATGCACTTTTCTTTTTTCTTTTTTTTTTTTAACGTTATTAATATGATGCCTCCAAGCCCTGAACATTTGTGGATTACCAGCTGTAAGATTAATTTGCACGACCGAGTGTGATTTTCAGTTTCAATTAAGCGGTTGTTGTCTCCCTTTTGTGTGAAGCACTAGATATAACTTTTGCAACCATGATTAATCTTCCGTGTATGATGTCAAGGTTGCAATATTCCAAGTTGAATTCTATAGAGGGGACTCGAGTCAACTGAGGTCATCATGCATGCATGCATGCATGCATGATAGACTTCAGACAGCACATACAGCTAGAGACTAACATTATTGAGAATTCCACAAGTTTTACCGGTTGCCACAGAGGCTGAGATTCTGTAGAAAACTATGCTAAAATCATGGAAGTTTGAAAGAAGAAAAAGATAGCTTGGATAATGCTCTTGCCTTTCTGGCACATTAGCTAAAGGAAATTCGGAGGAACCAGCGAAAGTACATAGAAAGCAACACAATCTCGCAATTGAAATCTTTATTCGTTTGGCCAGTCCTCCAAAATCTTTCTAATTTCGGCAAGAGCGTCCTTGAGCCTGCTAAATTGATAACTTGAAGAGAATAACCAAAAAAAGGTTAACGACTAATGTATTCGGTATGTCTTATATGATCCGTTGGATCGATTTTATTGATTGGTCGTAAATCGATGCTGATCCCATTTTATTGATTGGCTTGATTTTTTTCTTATTTTTTTATTATTTATCTAACAGAAATATACACTACTGTGTTGAAATTTTTAGATCTTCTGTTAAGGCCATGATAACGATGCTATTAGAATTGCCCCATTTGGACAAAGGAGTCATTATAACACGTCAATTTCAAAGCAAAAGTACCGCCATGATGAATTAATGTCCTTTTGCTTTATTATTTTCATGATGCCATGCAATTTGTCCCACGCAATATTAGTTTTAAAAACATTAAGTTCAAGAACATCAATGATTTTGCTAACCCTTCTCAGGAACAAATTATTTCTTTCATGTCCACTTTGTGGCCCTGCCTGATTTTCGTCGTTTCCCCGTCTTGGCATTTCAAGAAGGTATAGTAACAATCTAATAAAATTAAAATCGAATCCTGCCTCACCTTGTAATAGAGGAGGCTTTTTCTTTTTTTTCTTTTTTACAAATTAAGTTAGCTCAAGAGAACAATTTATGAAAATGAGAATGTTTCTCTTGCATATAGCACACGGTCTATGTTTTTAATATACCCAAAAAAAAGTTTCTGCGTTTTTAATAGAAATATGCTCAAAAAATTCTGTATTTTTAGTGGAAAAAAATCTGTAAGTGTCAGTAAGAATGAGTAGTCGATTAAAAATGAAAATTCGAGATACCAGTAAGAATGAGTAATTGAGTGAATAATAAAAAGCAAATTTCCTTAGGTTTTGTAAGGGGTAAAGTGAGCTTGTGCACGTGAGAGGGGTTTTAGAAAAACTGCACTAAAAAAATTAGTTATTGAGATAAAATAGTTAAAATTTATATAAATTTTATGCTCAAATATTATTATTTTAACGCGAATTTAAGTTTTATATTTTATATTTAAGATACTAAAAATCTATAACACCTCACTCTCCGTATGCTATGCAAGTAATTGGGAGAGTCTTGTATAACTCTGATACTAATTAATATATATATATATATATATATATTTAAAAAAAAAAGAAAACTGCATTCTAAAAATTTATTATTAAAATAAAAAAAATTGAATTTATATAAATATCCCCTAAAATTCTGTACTGGTAACACGGAGAGGCAAATCTTATATTTTACAATTAGCATCCCAACACGGCGACTGTCGGTATGCTCGGGTCACTGCACGTGCCGGTTGCGTTGAAGCCGCGTCAACACCACTCCGCGTTTTCCAAGTTTTCTGGATGAAAAAGTGGCCAGTGAGCGGGAGCGAACGAGCATGGCCAGAGGCAAAAGATGATCTGGGCCCACGTATGACTTCCGGGCCCGCCTTCATCTTTGCCCCGGTGATTCGCAAGCTTTTTAGATTGGATTGGCTGTGCTGTGTCAGCCAGAATCTGAATAATACAAAAGCCTCACTAATACTTGTCTACTTTGATTAGCACTTTCCAATATTGAACTTGCGTGTGAAGGCCACCTGGATCACGAATTGCCGATTTTTTTTTTCTTTTTCAGTAAATAAATAAAAAAAGTATAAATAATATCACAATCTCGTTAAAAATAAAAAAAATTACCCTAAACTAAACAAATCGCTAATTCTATAGCTAGTAAATCAAGTATATTATGCAGAGATGGATGTGGGGTCTTATTTTTTTGTTTGATTAAGGCGCCATGATACTAAATTTTACAATGAGGAGCAAACTTGCTAAACCTTTAAGGTCAATAAAAGTACACTTGATAAAAGAAAACATGAAAGAGAATATAGATTTTGAGATGAAAAAATATATACATATTTTAGAGTAAAAATAAGAACATTAAATATGTAAGAGATTATTTAATGTAATAAAAAAAAAATTGGCGAGGAACATTTACTGCAGTGACAACTTGATCTCAGAACATTCGATTTCTTTTTCTTTTATTTCTTTTTTCTCTTTCTTTTTCTTTTTAAGTAATACATGACTTTGGCCACACGAACTCCAATTTGAAAAAGTAAGTATGCGGCAGTGTGGCGAAGAAAGCCCAGTATATGTTGTAGACTTGTGGAGGTTTTTTTTTTTTTTAAACAAAAAAAATTGGTACATCGGAAAAGGAAGATGTAGAGGGTACCTTCGCCACGTCTAAATGTTAGCTTTGGTAGGCTAATATTCCATATCATTTTCAATGTCGATTTGCTTTGAGGAAGAAGATTGTCAAAAGAATACTGTGCCCCAGTTTTCAACGTCCAGCGCAACTGTGGAAATGCATGGTTTTTGACTTTTGATGGTCCTGTCGAATGTTGATAGAAGATGCATCAAAATTGTCGTAGATTGAGTTTCAAACAGGATTAGATTGTTTCCCGACTTCATAATCGATCTGGTCTGTGCTCCTTTTCCTTCTGTTTTTTTTTTCTTTTTTGCCTCTCTCTCTCTCTCTCATTTCTTTTATTTTTTCTATTTTTTTTATTTTGCGTGAGTGTAATGTGCCAACTGCCAACCATGGAGCCGTGGCCATGAAGGTGACCCAACCAGACAATTCTTCGTGCAAATTGAAACGATCTACAGTAACTGGCGACGCAAAAAGGCAAAACCACACATACTCAATTGACATAAATCTGCCACCAACCCTGAAGGCTGGGACGAGGTCGGGGAACCCTGATCTCCCAAAAAAAAAAAAAATTATAAATATGAAATTTCGGGGTTGCTTCCTTGTAGTGCTGTGTACTTCTTGGAGCTCATTTTTTCTTCTTCTTTTTTTTTTCCTAACACTTAATAAATTAATCATTGACTATTACGGTGATTATAAAAAATAAAAAATAAATTTAAAAAAAAAAAAAAACAACACATAACTCTAGAGATGATATCAAACTGACGCGTCGGTAAGTTCCCAGATGCACCTCTCGCAATGTGCCGACAAGAATCATATCTATCTCAGAATCCAAAGCACTATGTGGAGGATCATGAAATCGACGAATCAAAGAACAAAACGAAAACGGGGGCGTGGACCGACACACCGATTGTTGGTGACATATGTGGACAACGTCGACTGTACAAGAGAGGAAGGAGTGTGAGGCAGCGGAAAGTGGGGCGGTGTCTACACGGGGCCAGCTGGGGGCGGCGGGGAGGGGGGGGGACCTCTTCGGGTTTGCGGCTTCTGTAGGATTTCCGACATATGCTCTCAGCGGAATGTGATGGCTGTTTGCACGTGTGTAATGCCCAGCAACACGCGCGGAGCTTTTTTGGGAGCCCTTTTTTTTTTTATCTCCTTCCATTTTTGGCCGGTGGCGAATCTGTTCGTTTGTCCCCATTAGATCGTGCGAATGAAAAAGAAAAGCAAACGAAAAAATGTAGGAAAAAAGAAAAAAAGAAAAAAAAAAGAAGCGATCTTCATGTTCAATGCGGGTGGAGCCGAGCTTGGAAAAGAATATTGAGTGAGCATCACTTATTGGTTGGATGTTACGCTCGAAGTTTTGATTTTCACAATAATAATGATGCAATGATGTGCTTTGGCTTTTTTTCCCCCCGTTAGGTTCCTAAGTGGGGATGGGTTACTTTACGCTTAAAAATATATATATATATAAACTATAAATTATAAGTATATTAATTATTATATACGTGAATTGATGCATAATTATTGTTGATATTTTTTCAATTTTTTTATAAAAAATTTATTATTTAAATATTATATAATATAAATAATTTTTTTACAGTTTAATTTTAATATTAAAAATTTAAAATTAAATATCATACTTATAATATAAATTTTCATTCATCTTAGATTAAGTGATAGTAAAAGGATTATATTCTATACATTATTATATATGCACATAAAAATGGATATATGCATTTTGTACATATAGGCACTAAATAAATTCTCGCATCAAACTGTTAAAAATTACCCGTTTAGGTTTACGCTAATTATGTGATCTAAATAATAGAAGTTGTTCGCTTTTAGGTTAATCCTGTCAAGACGTTTGGTAGAGATAAATTTATATTCATAAAATTTATTTTTTATACTAGAGGTAATGCTCTTTAATAAAATTGTGAAGTATGATTTATATTTTTCTATTTTTTTATACCAAATTAAAAAAATACCGAGGCCCATAATCTATGAAATGGACTTCGTTTAAATTTTTTTTTATTCGTAAAAATTATGGATTGAATTTTAAACTCAAAATTAAAAATTTATAATAATTTATATTATAGTTGCAGCCAATACCCCATATTATTATGGTTTAATTATGGCCCAACCAATTAAATTATATTGTGAAATCCATTTTAATTCAGATTAAAGTTTATCATTAAGTGACATCCGGCAAGTTGTCTAGGACTCGACCATGTCCGTCTACATTTGTCACCCGGAGGATTTAAAGGAACAGAAAGCTTACCCTTAGCTTGTTTGGGTTTAGGGCAGGTTTGCAGCCCAAAGCCCAAAACATTTGTATGCCCAAAACAGCGGCCCAAAGAACACTTTCTTGGAAGATAAAGCACAATTTTGGCGTCTTGAGGGGAATACTTTAATAATTATAAATTTAGACTTTTATATTAACATTTTGAATTTAATCTTAAAAAGGTAGTACAAAATTTATGATAATAAGAAGAATTACTTTTATTATATAATTTCCAATCTAATAGACTTCTTAATAAACTAAAATAAAAAACACACACTCACACACACACACACACAAGCTAGTTGAGTACATTGTTTCATCAAATTGGGAATTCAGTCCATTCTCAGGCAAAAAGGGCCTTACAAAGCAGATCCATACCAAGAATCTTGCTTGAGAAAGGATTAAATGTAAGCAATTTTTATTTATTATTATTTTCTTTTTTTTTTGGTAAACAGCAATCTTTATCTTTCTTCCCACAGATAAATTGTTTCCAACACTCCAATCTAAGATTTACAAATTAGAATGAGCACCCCATCTGTGGAAGTCATCACAATTCCAAAAAGGAGAAAGATTGTAGCAGAATATCAGCCCAAAGAAAAACATTTAAGTATCTATCAACGAAGCCCATGTTCAAAGTACAAGAAACAATTTATCCCCATGAGCCTGCAACTACTTAGTCACAATTTATGAACCAACCATGAAGTCTAAGTCTGCATAACGTCTTTTTGGCGAGATCATCAGCGTATTCCATAAATTAGTGGCGTCTTCCTAAACATGGAGGCTGATTTATTGGGGTGGGCATTAAAAATCCTTACATATGGTTTACGGCTACAGCTGTTTCACCAGTGCCTAATCAGTAATCGACATGCATATGGTATAGTTTGTTCAGGGAAATAAAAAGGATCATCCATACACCCAAATAGGGAATTAAATATCACAACACAGAAGCAATTATACACGACCTAGAAATAAATACCGTGGCATATGAGAATGAGGTTTTTTTTTTCCTTTTTCTATTAAAAAATCCGTTAGATCGTGGTTATATGATAGATCTAGTTTTCTCCATCACTATAAAACTCAAAGCCTCTTTTCTTAAAATTAGAACTTAAAATTTTAAAAATATAAATATAAATTTGTAATTATTAAAATATTTTTTTAACAGGTGTTTTTGTTACTTCAAAGTCCTAAGCAATTCATATTTTCAAACAGAAAGAGCCCAACCCAAGCCACGTTTGGGCTCTAGAAATACTCGGTGCTGGATGAACACCACTCAACGTTTGACTTTCCTTCTTGGATCATCCCAGGGCTATGACACTGAGAACATGTCCTACAACAAGGATCCAAAAGATGACATGTTCAGGGTGCCGTACTTGCTGAATCAAGAGACACAACTATTCGTATAATCACCAAGAAAAAACAACATTTTGTAGCTCTAACCTATCGACATTCAGGGGCCGCTCTGATCATAATCTGGAGCTCCGAATTGAAAACTAAGCTTTCAGCTTCTCACATTCATCCCCATGATTAGGATTTTCTTGTTTCTGTTTCAGGATCGCTAGCACTTCTGTACAAATAATTGCTTACCTGCACAAGTTCTAAATTGAATCTTGCTGCTGCAACAATGCCTTTGTGGCTTCCAAGACCTAAATGAAGCGTATTTCCATTCTTCCCCATAAAAGGTTACCGGGAAGGTTCTGCTGTTCCTTGAATATAAGAAGACTCCCTCCCAACTTCTAGATACTAAAGAAAGTAGCAAAAGACTCTCCCTGGCTCATGATTTTACATTACCAGTAGTCATTGCAGGAGCACTGACCCCCAACAAAATGATGAAACCTATTTGAATCCCTCAAGATGACAGTCCTTCCAATCATTTTGGAAACGAGTTTCATAAACATATGACAGTCTTTACAAACACGAATGTTTTTTATAATCCTTATAGGTGTTGCTTGATGAGGCTTTTTGGTCAATGCAAATGCAAGAGCAAGCTTTTCACTGTGGTAACAGATAGATTCAAGTTTCTCCTCCTCCCCAACATCATGTAGAACTAAATTCGTGTTAGGACTAAAGCCAGCTTCCTGCAGTTTTCTTATCAAGTCGTGAAGTTCTTCATAAATTATTTTGATATCAGGATGAGTTCGATCATCTGCTACAAATTTGTGGACCTCATTATCGATCTCAATCCAACTGTAAGCAGCAAACTTTTTAACATTCTTAGTCTTCATTAGAGATCTTATAGATGCCACGTCATTCCATCTTCCACATGCTGCATACATGTTGGATAACATGATGTAAGGCCCTGCATTGAGTGGATCCAAGGCAAATAGATGCTTAGCTGCAATCTCCCCATGTATGAGGTCACCCTTCATTGCACAAACGGACAGAACGGTAGACCATATCATGGTATTTGGCCTCTGAGACATTCTAGTAATTAGGCCAATTGCTTCACCCATACATCCTGACCGTCCAAGAAGATTGATCATGCATGCGTAGTGATCCAAAGTAGGTGTCAATCCATGCTGTTTGGTTATTGATTCAAAATACCTCTTCCCTTCTTCAACCAAGCCTGAATGTGCACAAGCAGATAGCACAGCCATGAAGGTAACATCATCTGGTTTCAGATCTTCTTGCAACATCTTTTCAAAAAGGGACAAGGCTGCAGAATCCTGTCCATTTTGTGCATAACCCCCAATCATGGCATTCCAAGAAACAACATTCTGACTAGCCATCGTGTTGAATAAAGTCGCAGCATCACCAGTGACTCCACATTTGCAATACATATGAACAAGAGCACTGGACACAAGCAAATCATCGTCAACTCCCATTAAAAGAGCTTTCCCATGAACTGCCTGACCATGATACAGAGAAGCTAATTTAGCACAGGAACTAACCACACTTGAGATGGTATAACTGTCTGGTCTGACATTCTCTGACAACATCTTGTGAAACAACATCAAAGCATCTTCTTCCATCTCATTCTGTGCACAACCTACAATCATCATAGTCCAACAAACCTTATCCTTTCCTCTTATCTCAACAAAGAGCTTTCTTGCTTCATCAATATATCCAATTTGAAAATATGCACCGAGTACATTTGCAACCGTCACCTGATCAGTCTTCAAACCAGACACCTTCATCTCTTGAAACAGGTCAATGCATTTCTCAGGCTGTCCATTTTTCAAGTACCCAGAAATCATTGAATTCCAGGATACCACACTCTTATTTGACATTCTGTCAAATAACCACCTAGCCTGATCGATTTCACCGCACTTTGCATACATATCAATTAAAGCATTCCAAATAAACACATTTATTCCCAAACTTCCAGCAACAATCCTGCCATGAATCTGCTTTCCTCTCCTTATGTCCAACAACTGTGTACAAGCATTTAAAACACTCACAAGTGTATACTCTGTAGGCTCAAGCCCTTCGTTTTGCATTCCCAAAAAGGCCCGCAACGCCTTGCTCGCACATCCATTCCCCGCATAACCAGAAATGACCGTATTATACGAAACCGAATCCCGAAAAGGCATGTCTTCAAAAACAGACCCCAAATCTTCAATTAACCTAGATTTCACGTACAGAGAGAGCATGGCGTTCCAGGAGAAAATGTCTCTTAGGGGCATTTTGTCGAACAAGTCGCGAGCAAGGGAAACTTTCCCAGATTTTGCGTACAGATGAAGGAGACGATTTTGAAGGAAAGTGTCATTGGGTTGATACAAGTAATGCTCCATGTGGGACTGTAATCTCTTGGCCTGATCGAGGTCGTTGGCTCGAAAGCACTCGAGCACGAGGCGAGTGTAGGATTCATGAGTTGCGGGGCCGTGCGCGTACAGCGAGTCGATGGCTTGGCGAAGCTTGAGTTTGGGTCTCATTGCTCGGTGGGACTTCTTGGTTTTAAATGTCCGTTTGTTCTGTTATGTGGGTCGGGCGACATGGACCCATTCTTGGCACGAGGAGTACGAGGGTCTTTCCGTAGGTTGTTTTTGACGATACGACACAAACGAAAATCTAGCCGTTTGCTTCAAAGTATCATCAGACAAAAATAAAAGTAAGGAAGTTACCCGGTAGATTCGAACTTGTCTCACGTGCAGTCGGACAAATTGTTATATTGCATATTGTTTTTCTCTTTTGGCCGCAATTAACTATAAAAGTCATGTACTTATATTTAATAATTACAATAATATAACATAAGATTGAATCTAAAACACATCAAATTTCTCACAAATTGGAAAAAAATTTTTCGATGAAGCCAAATAGATACGTATAATTCTCTAGTTGAAGCCGACAACAATTGCTCAAATCTGAAAAACACACTTAAAGCGTAGATTCGAGAGTAAGTTGGATGGTAATAGCTAAGCTAATTAACGACACCCCACCTTACAAAGCCTAATATGTATTTTGAAGTGTTGGGCAGCATTTACCAGTCTCTGTCTTATTAAAACAAAAAACAAAAAAAAAAAAAAAGGGTTTGCTGTTCTCTCAACTTCCACCACCGTACTCCTTTCTCAATCAATTGTCTTGTCTTCTTGAGGCATATCACTTGTTGAAAACTTCACCATTGAACCAGGCCCACTCAGCAATTAGGTGCTTTGTGCAAGAATTCTATTATAAGACTAATGCCATGGACGGACACTAAGAACCGACTCTTACATTATATATTATATATAAAAAGAGAAATTTTAATTTATATAAATATAATTTTTTATATTTTAATAAATTATTTTTTATAAAAAAATAATAATTTTATAATATATAATATTTAATTTAATTTAATTTTAATTTTAATATTTTTTACTAAATATTTTATGTAAAAAAATAAATAAAAAATATTTTTAATTTTTAACGAAAATATTAATAAATTCGATAAAAAAATATTACTAATGGATAAGTAAATGTGAATATATATTTTAATAAATTATTTTAAAAAAAATAATGAAATCATAATACTAAATTATGAAAAGACAATTTGTTATAATATTTTTACGGTCAAAATTATTACCAATGTAAAAATACCCTGTCGTACTTCAATTTGCTAAAATGCCAAAACCACATCATATATGTGATATGAATTAATAATTAATAAAATAAAAATTACACGAATTGTCACATGGTAATTTCTTCAATACTAAATTATCATATTAAAATCCTTCGTCATCAATAAAAATAAGAGTTGAGTGGTATAGTTGTCAAAAATTAAAGTTAATTAAAGGTATATTTAGTTACGTTATAAAATTTTTACTGTTATTAAAAATTCGAACTAAATTGAATAAATTATAAAAAAAAATGAAATTATGATCGTGTCACGATATTTTTATCCAAAATTTATCATATCAATAAAGCATTGACGAAGGGTGGCGTTGTTGGGTCCCTCGTCTTTTAGTTGAATGAAATACTTTATCCTTTTTTTTTTTTTTGCAACAGGAATATTAATGGGTTTTTTTTTTCTTCTTCTTCTTTTGCTTTTAAATAATATTTTAAATAACTTTAATAAAATAGCTAACAATTCTAACCAACAAATTGGAAACGAGATGGTGCATTTGTACATTTAATGGTAAGTTCGATGAGACCACGGTTCGGGGTGGAACCCGTTGTTACTGTAATAATCCAAAATGGCAAAACAAAATGGATTGAAAGGTTCAGGTTTGACGATTTCCCATTGTCGTGTCGTATCAGCAAGTCTATCGCTAATTAATCTGGTTCTTAGTGTGGGCTCCGTTTTCAACGCCAAATGTCAACTGAGCGGTGGTGCTATTACAATTTCCGCGCGGTTTACCAACCGCACCTCGCCTGCTTCGTCATAACAGTTCAATAACTAGTAACCTTTTTTTTTCATATTTATTTATTTATTTAAATATAATAAATTCATCATATTAAATTACATAATTTTTTATAATTAAATTGTATTTTATTTATTTTATATAATATCAAATTAATTTAATTCACCTTTTAAAAAAAATAAATTAAAATTTTTTTTTCTCTCTCTCTCTCTGTTTTTTTTTCTTCCATAACTAGTAACCTTTTGATTTATACGACTCTTGCATTCCCGGGATACATCCGTGAGCGTGCAATTACACAACAATTTTTGTATTTTTTGTTTTTTTTTTAAGAAATGACAAAACACATTTCTTAATATTTAGATTTACACGTCAGTGACTCGACAGTTGAAAATAAAATAAAATAAACTATCATTTTTTTTGTGACAAAAGAAGAAGAAAAAAAAACACAAACTTCGTAGGGCAATATTTAAAATTTAAAACCATGTTTTATCGTACACCGAAGTTGGGATAGACAGAATAAATAAATGCAAATAGAGAGCTATGACTCGTGAAATTGAGACCTTATGCTTTTGGTATTTAGCCAAACGGTTAATGCACTTCCGTTTTGTTTCCGTAAAGTCTTTCCATCTTAAATAGGAATATTATGTGCAGAGGTCGATTTCAAAGAGGAAAAAAAAAACAGAGAGAGAGAGAGAGAGAGCAAGTCGAGGTGATAGAAGTGGGATGAGTACGAGGACCCCAACACCACAAAATGATATGATCATAGAGAGAGAGAGAGAGAGAGAGAGAGAGAGAGAGAGGCTCTCTTTATGCCAATGCAAAACACGCTTTGTCTCATTCTTTCTTTCTTTCTCTCTCCTTCAACTCCTTCTACAGTTAACACGCATATGCCCAAATCGTAAGCAATCTCTCTCTCTCTCTCTCTCTGTGTATCTGTCTGTCTATCTGCGGTGCAGCCTCACTGTTGGCCGTGCTGCCTTAAAGTTCAAGCAAGAATATAACTAGACAGAAGTGATTAACATAGAAATTAGGAAGGGACCACCGCCCCCATCTGACCGAGAAACCCCCCCCCCCAAAAAAAAGAGAAAAGAAAAGAAAGAAAGAAAAAAAAAAAGGAATAAAGAGCCTTCTTCTATAGCCTACACACTCAACCCAGCTTTTTGTTTTTCTTTTTTCGGACACTCAATTCAATAGCATTATTATTATTGTTGTTGTTGTTACAGTAATTAAATAGCATAAGAAGAAGGACAAGAAGAAGAAGAAGAAGAAGAAGAACAACGTTGTTATATATCTACTATGTCTTACATCTTCAGAGACAAATCGCTGGGAAGCTCCAGGCGACACGCTCCTATTCAGACTGCTGTTAACGTTACGGCCATGCCTCTTTACCCATTTCCCGATCTCCGGTCTCCTTTCGCCGACGCCGCGCCGCGATTGTCGGACTCGGATGTCCGGGCGTCCGCCTACGAGATCCTCATCGCGGCGTGCCGCAGCTCCGGGACCAGGCCGTTGACCTACATCCCGCAGTCAGAGAGGACAACGGCTCCGGCGCCGGCGCCGGCGGCTTCGCTTCAGCGGTCTCTGACGTCGTCTGCTGCGAGTAAGGTGAAGAAGGCTCTGGGAATGAGGTCGGGTTCCACGAAGAGGAGAGTCAGCGGTGGCGGCGACAATTCAGTGAGTGAAGGCGGAACCCAAAAAGCGTTGACGGTAGGGGAGTTGGTGAGAGTCCAGATGAGAGTGTCTGAGCAGACAGATTCGAGAATTAGGCGGGCTCTGTTGAGGGTAGCCGCTGGTCAGGTTTGTCCAGAATATACTCTGTTTGATTGCCGAGAAAGTTTTTTTTTCTTTTTTCGTGGCTTTTCGTGGACTATAGCAATTTTGAATTTTTGTAATTGCCGAGATTATCATTTGAATTGTGAGGTTTGTATGGTCGCTGGAATTTTTTTAATAGGTTTTTTTTTTTTAATCTTAATCAAAATTCTTTATTTTGCGTGATTTTATTGGCAGGCAAAGGGAGTCTTCATTTTTTTTTTTTTAATTTTTTTATCAGTACAAATGAAGCCTCTATTGATTCATGGATTTCTTGATCGCTGTTTACTATTTAAAACTGACAAATGAGTCAAATGGGTGTGAGTTGTGTGTGTGATATAATCTTAGGTTCTTGCTTTCTTGTTTTCGTTTTTTTTCATTTTTTGGGTGGAATCCTAAGGTTCATAGATAAATCAATTGAAGCAAGATCAGGTAATTTCCTGTGGATGATTCCGTCGTTGACTCTTTAAAGTGAGTGTGAGGTTAAAATCGATTATCTGTGCTTTCAGTCTATGATTTATTCTAATTGCAATTCTCTGATCCGGTATGTTGAATTATTGAGCTCCAATTTGTTCACTTGTAACAGCTTGGAAGGCGCATAGAGTCAATGGTTCTACCTCTTGAGCTATTGCAGCAAATTAAGAGTTCTGATTTTCCAGATCAACAAGAATATCAGTCTTGGCGGAGGAGAAATTTAAAGCTTCTAGAAGCTGGGCTTCTTTTGCACCCTCACTTGCCACTCGATAAGGCAGGCACTGCTCCACGACGTCTTCACCAGATTATTCGTGAGGCATTGGAGAAACCCATTGAGACTGGAAAGAACAGTGAATCAATGCAAGTTCTCCGGAGTGTTGTCACATCTCTTGCTTGCAGATCATTCGATGGTTCTGTTTCTGAAACATGTCACTGGGCAGATGGATTCCCGTTGAATCTGAGATTGTACCAAATGTTGTTAGATGCATGTTTTGATGTCAACGATGAAGCAACTGTTATTGAAGAGATTGATGAGGTTTTAGAACTCATAAAGAAGACTTGGGGAATACTTGGAATGAACCAGATGTTGCATAACATCTGCTTCCTGTGGGTTTTGTTTCATCATTATATTGCAACTGGCCAAGTTGAGGAAGACCTATTGATTGCTGCTAATAATCTGTTGATGGAAATTGAAAAAGATGCAAAGGAAGCTAAAGATTCAGATTATTTCAAGTTTTTAAGTTCCATATTGAGTTCAATATTGGGTTGGGCAGAAAAAAGGCTTATTGCTTATCGTGGTAGTTTCCATAGTGATAATATTGAGTCGATGCAGTGTATCATTTCTCTGGCTGTTGTAGCAGCAAAAATACTGGTAGAAGATATATCTCAAGAATACCGAAGAAAAAGGAAAGAAGTTAATATTGCTTGTGACAGAATAGACAGTTACATCAGATCATCACTGCAAACTGCCTTTTCTCAGGCAAGTATTATCATTTCATATTTCAGCATGATGCATCTACCTCTAGCTAAAAAATTCGATGTTTCTTTTATTCTTATAATTAAAATGATTTTGACACAGCATGTAGCTTTCACTAGAAATAGATCCAATACAAATTCTTTTGTGTAGGATATCTTTTAGAATGTCTTCTTCTTTGGATCAGTTTGTACATCTTCAATTCTATATACATCTTGCATGTTATTTTCTATTGATTATGGTAGCTTAAGGCTATTTGATCTTCATAAGACAGAAAATGGAGGCGATCAACTCGAGTAAGCGCCTGTCTAAACAGCAGCAAAATCATACTCCAGTCCTGTCCATTCTCGCAGAAAGCACGAGTGAGTTGGCTTTCAATGAGAAGGCAATATTTAGTCCAATACTCAAGAGATGGCACCCTCATGCAGCAGGTGTGGCAGTAGCCACCCTCCATTCTTGCTATGGCAATGAACTGAAGCAGTTTGTTTTGGGTGTTAGTGAGTTGTCACCTGATGCTATAAAAGTGCTCAGGGCAGCAGACAAATTGGAGAAAGATCTTGTGCAGATTGCCGTTGAAGATTCAGTGGACAGTGATGATGGTGGGAAGTCAATAATCCATGAGATGCCACCTTATGAAGCTGAAGCTGTAATTTCCAATCTGGTAAAGTCATGGATAAAGACACGAGTTGACAGGCTGAAGGAATGGGTTGATAGGAATCTGTTACAAGAGGTATGTGTCAGACTGTGCGTCTCGTTTTTTCTTGAGAATTACTGGGTTAATTGCCATTAGCCCTCCCCCCCAGCCCAACCCCACTCTGCTTTTTGTCCTACGTTTATTTTATACAAATTACTGACCGAAAGAATGGAAATGGTGAGTAGTTAATGCACTTTATGGAAAAGGGAAAGATTTTTACATTCATCTATATCATAGATAGACTGTGACATATTATGGGGATTCACAGAAGCAGTAGAAAGTTGCTATTATAATTGTTGCAGGTATTACTATTACCTCTAACCGCACCTTTTGTCTATTTTTGATATAGGTGTGGAATCCACAGGCAAATAAGGAGCAATTTGCTCCTTCTGCTGTTGAAGTTCTGCGAACTGTTGATGAAACTTTGGAAGCATTCTTCTTGTTGCCAATACCCATGCATGCAGTCTTGATTCCCAACTTGGTCAATGGGCTTGACAGATGCCTCCAAAATTACATAATGAAGGCCAAATCTGGCTGCGGTATGCAATGCACATTTTTTTCCTGATACTTTAATTTGAGTGTCCGATCATAGCTGAAAGTTCTCTCCTGATCTGCAGGGACCCGAAGCACTTTCATTCCTGCTTTGCCCACATTGACTCGGTGTACCATGGGATCAAAGTTTCATGTATTTAAAAAGGATAAGTCACGCATAACTCAGAGAAGGAGATCTCAGGTTGGGACCACAAATGGGGACAACTCCTTTGGGATACCACAGCTATGTGTACGTATCAACACTTTGCAGTATGTTCGTGCACAATTGGAAGTTCTAGAGAAGAGAACCCTCATCCAACTTAGGCATTCAGAGTCTGCCCTTGTGGATGATTTTGCCAATGGCATGTGTAAAAAGTTTGAGCTAACTGCAGCTGCTTGTTTGGAAGGGATCCAACAACTCTGTGAGGCAACAGCTTACAAGGTTGTCTTCCAGGATCTGAGTCATGTTCTGTGGGATGGCCTATATGTTGGAGAAGTTTCAGCTTCCAGGATTGAGCCTTTTCTTCAGGAGCTGGAGCAATATTTGGAAATTATAGCATCTACGGTGCATGATAGAGTCAGAACACGTCTAATCACTGATGTGATGAAAGCTTCGTTTGAAGGGTTCCTACTTGTTCTGCTTGCCGGAGGCCCTTCTCGTGCCTTCACTTTGCGGGATTCTGAAATCATTGAGGAGGATTTCAAGTTTCTGACTGATCTGTTCTGGTCTAACGGAGATGGACTGCCAACTGATTTAATAGATAAGTTTTCAACTACAGTTAAAGGCATTATCCCTTTGTTTTGCACTGACACTGAGAGCCTAGTTCAACAATTCAAAAGTCTGATTCTGGAAACTTACGGATCTTCAGCTAAATCAAGGTTTCCATTGCCTCCAACTTCAGGACAGTGGAATCCGACTGAACCAAACACTCTGTTGCGTGTTTTGTGTTACCGGAGTGACATGACAGCTTCCAAGTTCCTTAAAAAGACTTATGACTTGCCTAAGAAGCTGTAACCTTGGAGTATGGGACAAAAAGATTGTTCAATTACTTGGGGAATAACTTTATTGAGATGATTAACTGTGGCTTTCATATTAAATCCCACAGCCATCAAAAGCTCCAAAAGAGCATCAAAAGTGCACTGACAGGCACTGGCACTGGTTAAATGGGGAGGGGAAAAAGAAGACGGGGAACCTAGGAAGGGAATGGCAGCTGAGGAGATGTCAGCAGAGGGAATGTCAGAGGAGCATTTAGCAGAGGGAATGGTACTGCATCGGTTTCCTGAGTTGGTTAATAGAGAAAGTCCCAAGAATTTACAAGTGATTTGCTGTTTTTAACTCTATAAGCGGATTTGGATTTGGAGGAGGATTTGAGGGATTCTGGGGACAGATGTCGTTGTTTAGTGGATTTCAGGTTTATTTTGTTTGTTATTGGGTTGATTATTTATTTCTGGAGAAATTTTTTCGTTAATCAACTTTGTCTGATTGGGTTGTTAAGTTGGATTCAATGGTGTATCCTGCTAATCAGTGGGTTAGTTGTTAAATTTTAAAGTCAGCTTAACAATCCTCTGTTAAGATTAACAACTAACCTGTTGATTAACAAAAATAAACCCTGAAATACAGTGGATAAACCCAATCAGAAAGGCAGCTGAACATAAGTTTCTTCAAAATTAAAATTATCTACACCCCGTTAAAAAAAATTGAAACAAAATTATGGTTGTTTTATTCATAAATATAAATTAAAGTTAGTACTAGTTAACTTGACCTTTGATCCAAAGGCAGCAAATATTGCATTTTGGTTGGTAGAATTTGTAATCTTTTACTGTGTTAAATGGATTAAGATCAAGATTCTTAACCACCCTTGTAAAATTTATTGCTGTTCATTTGTAAGCGTAATTGGCGTAGAATCTCTATGGTCGTATTAGGAGGAAACAACTTATCGCTATGAAGGAAACATACTTCAAGGCTTGTGTGGATATGGAACGTATACGAAAATAGGAAAAACTTTTTTAAGATACAATGCAAAAACTTATGATGACTTTGGGTAGGCCTATGGATGATATAACAGCTCCCTCTCATCTCGGGGTGGTCTCTCTATGGTCTTATTGTAACATAACAACATCTTGGAGTTTGGATGCCTCTCCACAGGCGGAATGTCGATGGGCCGAATCTTCGTAGAATGGGATCAGAAGAGATAATTTCTTTTGTTTTTATTTCGCAAAATTAGTATGGCTTTCCATATTCGAATGGGAGCCACAGTTGAATTTACACCGACTGTATTGCTCAATCTTTGAGGCCTTCAGGATCACAAGGAGTCCATTTCTTCTCTCTCTCTCTCTCTCTCTCTTTGGTGGGGGACTGGAATTTCAGATTTGACAAGTATATTCATTGGTTTTATGATCTCAAGCAAACCAATTAAGACCTATATATTTAATTAAAGCACGAAACGGCACATAAAATCACACACATTAATGCGGGAGATTGTAAAATGTGGTTGGTTGATAGACACGTTACTACAGAAAGACTGTGTCCGGCTTCTATAATCTTTAGAGAAGATGGTGTATTTATAATGTTTAACTTTTCTTGGTTGTTATGCCCAACAACGATCAACTAAATAAAAATAAAAATAAGGATGCTATCGAGGAGTACTTTATATGTGATTAGTTAGAAATTATTAAAGAATAAAAAGGAAAACCAGCTGATTTCCCTTCCCTAACAAAGAAAATTTAACAGCGATCGAAAAGAAAGAATTCAACGTATCACAGAAAATCGGGGGTAGGTGGGAGAGAAAGACACATGAATTAATGACACGTCCTACACCCACGTCCTACACCGGCTAGCTTCATTTGTTTTATGGCATTCTTTTTCAACTCCTCATTAGCAGTAACTACAAAGAGTTGTAAATCTCCTTATCCCGTGTGAACAACCTATTTTCATTGAACCAGGAAGGTGACCATAGGTTTTAATTCAAAATATGATTCCTTTTTGTTAACTGTTAAAATATCCGAACAGAATACAACATCGCCAGAAAGAGTGCAAAATTTTTTAACTTGCTAGCTTGCAGTCTCCGGCAATCTAATAATCAACTATGCCTACCATAACTCTCTCCGAAGGCCTTTTTAGGTAAACTGTGCGAAATACAGACGGCTAGAACATTAGCCTACCAAATTTCATCTAGTTCCACGGATTCCTCTTTCCTGCTACACTTCTCTTTGAGCTGCCTTTCTGAAATGGCAAAGGAAAACCAGTTAAATTGGGTGATAAAAGCTGAATCACAAGTTACACGCCAGACACTGAACCTCAATACATACAGATTTGGGCTTTTTGGTCTTTCCCCGTATCCGGTTCTTTGGCGGTTTGAGTTTGTATATGCGAACCATCCAGTGGTGAGTTGTGAATACCTAAATTGGCAACAATGCAAATTCTAATCAGATGAAGCTTACTATCTAACAGCAAATCCTTAAGCCAAGCTATAAGCGTTTGTTCATTTCTATACGTTAACAACCGCGAACACTAAGTTGTCAGATTGCAGCATTCTACAGTAATCTGACACCGCAACTCTAAAACTTCTGGACCCAAATTGTGTAAGTGTAAAATATTAAGACCATCTAACCTCTTCAAAATGGCTAAGTTTAAAATATTTCTTCCCAATTTCTGTCCGTCTGACTCTGTCAAAGCCTTTACCATCTGTCTCCACAAACCTGTAGCAAACACAATAAAAAATAGCCGTCCTATAAGGGAAAGGATATTTTTTGACGTATCATTTAGGGTAAACTACAATGGAATTCTGAAGGATGCTCATGGTTGTACCTAAGAGCAATGCTAAATTACACCCCAATCACTTTGTTGCTTTGTGATACTTCCAAGTCCAAAAAATAGTGAAAAATTACTATAAAATTTTCTTATCCTAACACATCCCCATATTTATTATATATAAAATCTTTTTGTCTAAAAAGGGAAGGAGTATTATGGCTTAAATAGTGACATATATAATAATTATTAGGATTAAAAATTTTGAAGTGGAGCGCAATTTTGAAAAGAGTCAGTCCTCAAGGGTAATTATGGCAGCAGCTCAAGGAAGTAGCACGTGAATTAAATACATTTGGGGGAATCACACCTGTAATAGGAAAGTTTGTACATGAGACAATTCAACATGGTTGGAGTAGCCTCAGAATCAATACGATATTGACCGTCTCTCTGTGGGCAGAAAGAGAGGGTAAAAAATAGTTAAAAATTCCTTAAGTCTTAGCACAAAGCATAATATCAGTCAAATACTAAATGCTGGGTGTAGATAAGTTAATAGCAGTTTGGAACACTGGAACCGAGTCTGAGACAGCAGAATTTAAATCAAACTCAGCTAGTGAAAATGACTTACCAGGTAATTGGGTTCTTTGATATGAGGGAACACTCCCCCTCCAATACGAACCATCCACAAGAACTTATTAATGTCGTCACTAGGGTAGCCAACAAGACCTAATCAGTTATTGATCCATCAGAAAATTTGACTTTTGCCCACGAAATTACTGATCTGTGCAAAAAGAAGGAAACAAACCTCCAAACACCACTAAAACGTATTTTACATCCAAGGAGTTAAAAATCTCCCAGGCTGCTTTTTCAGGAGAAGACATGGCAGTGCCAACAGTTGCAATATGGGTGTTATTCCATGTATTGTTGTCAACAATGACAGTGCGGTTAGCCATAGCAGTCGTTTGATAGCCATAGTCCCACCAGGATGCAACCTGCAAGCATCAAAATAACCTTTATGTTCATCTGGAGGAAGCAGGCAAGTTGACTACTTAAAAATAGCAGCAAAGTAACCGTGGGAATACAAAATCATGTTTCAAGATAATCAGTACATTCCACTAATATGGGGGACCAAGTCCATTTTCTGTTAACCAAGAAGCTGCCTGATCAGTGGGATTGGGATTGAGAAAGCATGTGCAAGTGTGTTTTAGTTATAACATTCTAATTGACCAGAAACAAAGCATCATCTCTATAATCAGGACACCTACATACACAGCATAACCAACATAATTTATCTAAGTAAGAATTTCAGTATAAACTAAAAAATGCCTGTGATAACAAATGTGCTGACAATAGAGGATGAAAATAATCCTTCTTAAAAGATGGACAAAATATTTTACTATAGAGAGCTTTATTCACACAATATGGTAAACAACGTCATAGCATAAAACACCAGACACATATCAACAAGAGGATATATCAATGCCAAATCAAATTAATAGAACTAGAGTGTCACATGCATGAGTGAATTTACTTTATCATCGACATCAGTGTTGTGGCGTAACCATGCATAAGCTTCTCTGAAATCATCAAAAACATGCAGACCACCATCATGCGACTGAGATGTCAAAACAATGGAAGGTGCTGAATAAGCTTCTGCTGCTGCCCAGACACAGTGAATCTTCAAGGAGACAGATCAGTTGTAATCAGAGGGGGAAATAATTGCTAAAATAATCAAATAATTAAAAATTTGATGGCTTCTACATCACAAAGATCTATCACTTGTTGAAGACTACTAGGGTCGGCAAGATCAAACAGAAAGATAGCACAAATCTGAATAGTGGAATACACATCGAGGTAGCATAAATCATTCCTGGGATGTGACCATGCATCTTGAGGACTGAGGGATACAGAAAGGGGTGTCTCCATACCACATAGAAGGCACCAAGCAACACAAGTAAGAAAATAGAAACCACAGATGCCTCCATTGGTAATAGAAGTAGCCTCTTGTCAGAACGAGGAGTAACTGATTCCTTCTCCACAATATCCTTTTCCTTTTTCTTGTTCTTTTTTGAAGGTCGTGTTTTTGATGCTTCTTCAGCTTTCTCAGCTTTTGCTGCATCATTTCGTGTTACTGCAGTACTTGAATTTTGTGCCACAGCAACACTTGAAGTAACATCTCCTGACTTATGGTCAAAAGAAATTGTTAAACCCAAACCTTTAAGTTAGATGAACTCATGACAAGTATCAGCCAGAATGCAGAGATAATGGAGTAACCTTACCTCAACTTGGGAACCCAATGACAGTCCGGGTGACTGAAACTTGATTGATCGTGTGAAAACAGTAAAAGCCTCAGAAAGGGCAATCCCAGATGTGATGCATGCTGCTGGGGCAAGTACAAGCATCAGACGCACCTGCAATAAGCAAAACGTAAAGACCACTTGAATTTAAGTGTGCAGAGGAAAGAACAGATACAAAGGGAAACTAGCCATCCCAACATTCTCCTCACCATGACTCCAGAGAAATACACAGATGTCACAATATAAAGCACAACAAAGGAGCTTGCATCAGACAAAGGCAGAAAGCATGCCTGTGAACAAATAAAACCACAACACGTAACAAGTGTTTAGTACAATGTTATCACTAAGAAGCATATGTGCATAAAGATTTAACTTACAATTATTCCAGCTGGAACTAAGAAAGCCAGAATATTGATGTCCATGAAGTAAGACGGCCAAGTAGGTGGCTGGTGTTCGCTAACACTAGCAATAATTGGTATATACTTGCTTGCATAGGTTCTGTCATAATGCAATAATCATGAGAAAGGAATTCACACAACTTAAATCATAATGGAAATACATTATTCCTTGGAAGACAGACATATTGACTCATTGAACCATTGAACAAAGTATTTGCATTTGAGGGTTCCTTATGGAGTAACCAACAAACAGAAAGACAAACATGTCAAAAGGTTTCCTGAAATGTAAATAAACATGTCATGAGATTTCCTGAAATGGCAAACAAAGAGACATGTAGGCATGATAATTTGAGTTTTGGCCAGTAGAGCCAATCCAAGAACATTAGTGACATGGACTGAAGAGTCAAACATAAGTGTCATGAGATTTCCTGAAATGGCAAACAAGGAAACATGTAGGCTCAATAATCTGACTTTTGACCAGTAAAGACAACCCAAGTACCTAAGTCACATGGTCTAAAGAGTCAAGTTACCCTATGTGGGTAGCATAAGATAAATTAAATCATTACCTATAACATCTTGCTGCCTTTGCACAACATTAATTCAGGATGTCTACAGTAAAAACAGGAACTTGAAGAAACAAAGCACTTACGGATCAAGCAAACTCAAACTTCTACCACTCCAACCCTTAGTTGGGCTGGAAGCTACCAATGCTACCAGAACTGCTACCACAGCACAGCACACAACCCTGAACAATAAAGAGACCAAAGCATGGATACCAGTTTCATCCTCTGTTAAAACAATGAATCAAACTCTGACAATTATAGGTTCAATATATATTCGTCATGTGATTATGATATAGCACTTGATATCAACTTAAAAATGGCCAAAATATAAATGAAAGCTGATTACAGAAGCTTACAGGCCAACAGATACAACAAGTGTAACAGCTGCTTTAAACATTCTTGGGGTGAGAATCCCCTTGATATAATATACAAGAGCCACTACATGGATGATAATGAAGACCTGTCAAGTAAAATCCTTAGCAAGAAGACAAGAGTAGGTTGAAACAAATATATAATCACAATCCAAACACTAAAGGGTCGACTCTGGTCCTATAATGACATTGAAGTGAGATGACAACTTGCAGGGCAGCATGACATGAATGTGCAGGAAACTTGCTGCTTATGACGAGGAGAACAATGAAAGTTTAACTCATGCAAGGTACTGTAGAAAGGGCCATCATATGCTCAGCTAGCAGGAACAAGCAGAGTATGTTGAGAAGTTGAACAAAATAGACAGAGATGATACCAAATCTAAGGTACAACTCAATGCATGTTTGGCTTCTTTCCAAAAGCTTCTTTATCTGAGGCAAGTGAAGGGACTACAAAAAATTTTACCATAGATATGCTAACAGTTGGAGTTGACTACGCTATAGAGAAGCTCACCAGAAATGATGCAAAATGCTCTGATGTCATGACTGCGTTAAAGCCAACAACAGGCACCAAAGCAGCTAACAGTGTTCCAAGGACCACCTGAATTAAGAAGTCATATTTAAAAAGGCTAAGGAACTTCAAGTCCAGTAGAGATATCCCATACAGATTTTGGATATCTAGCCCATGCAAATTACCATGTATAAATTCATGAAATATAGTCTTGAATGCTATTACTCAATATGAACTTATTGGGACTTGGACTCCTTCCAATAACTCAACACAAGGCACATATAAGTGTTGTGTAAAATATAAAGGGGTAGTGAAAACCAACTCCAACCACAAGACATATGAATGATACACAAAATGCAGTTATGATAATGTCAACCGCATAAATAACAAAATAAATCCACTGCCTTATAGGATGAAACCTATAAAATGATCCAGATTCATCTATGCTTGTTTAACAGGATATCTTAAATAGTAAATTCTCACAGTTCTTTTATGCTTACAAGAAAGAGTAATTTGGATGATTTTTGGAACTCTAGAAGAATTACTGAAGAAATGACAGGGTCTTGGGCCCGGTTGTAAGGTAACAACCATAGGCATACATGGTACAAAATAAAGAGGCCTGCTTATATGTCGAAATACTAAATATGCTTAAACACAAAACAAAGTGTTTTAGCAACACAATTTCTATGACTAAGCTCTATGTATAATAAGAGAAACTGTCAAAACATTAGCCTTCCTTAACATTCCTTTAAACAGCCTGGGATAATTACTGATCTTCCTCATTAGAATCACCCAATAACACTCTGTTATGATGACCGCATAGTGCCAGCTTAAGGACTCATGCCACTCATCTGTTTTGATTTTTCAGGCCCAGGAGGAACAGGGACAGAAGAAAAAGTAGAGTGCAAAGAACAAAAGAGATAGAGCTTAACTTGGTCATAATAGGTTTCTCCTCCTTGATTATTCCAAAAGCAAAAAGAACAAAAAAAAACCATTTCTATTTTCATTTTGTTCAGAGAAATTTCCTTATATGTGGTATAGCCCACAACGATATATTGCAAGTGCAAACATGAATCTCCCAAAAGAATATAAGACGACCCTTCTTAGCATTGCATGCCTGAGCTAAAAGCACACATTGATAAAGACATTTATCCTTTAGCCTAGGTACACCTTTAACAACTATGAATGGCTAGCAATATTGACATGCATTACTAACATCAACAATTTCATTTCTCCACTATGATCAAACTCAAATGGTAATATAAATACTTACAAGGGGAGCATAGGCAATATACAGCCGAGATGAGTAACGACCGGTTAAAATGCACAGAAGGACATGCATTGGAATAAGATTAATTATAAAGGTGTACCCTCCCCACGAGCAAACCTGAAAGACAAAACAAATATATCAATAAACATAAGTATAGTGAAGAACAAGATGAAGCCAAGTAAAATTAGGACAAAGCTTACCATGTAAAAGTATGCTAAAGCATTCAAAGTGGCGTAAAAGAGAGATCCTGTATTCAGAGTCTGCAAACAGCACAAAATTAAAACTGGCAAAGAATCAAACAACAAATATAGATTACCATGATAACATACAAATCCATAAAAGTTCAGTTGTGACACTAAACTTCATTGGACTTGACTAATCACTCAACAAATAGTTGTTGCACAAAAGAGATGAATTTGCTTTAGTTTATCACAATCTAACCTTTATATAAAGATAAAAAGTGAAGATCAAAGCAAATATAGCGACAGCTTCATTATCATAGCTGCCTGCCACAGACCGAGATATATATGAGGGAACCTGCAATGAAAGATACATAAGCAAGCAGTTTGACTCTCATTTTTTACATTGTAAAGGCACTAGAACAGCACATATCATATCTACAGACACATATCTCATATCAAAGATCATACTGGCCATTATTTCTGCAGCATATTTTGAAATATTAATTGGAATAGGGAAAAGGGAAATTTGTACTGTTAGCACATAAAACATATCAACAAGTGCAGCTTTATGGGGCAGTATTGTAGTTTACTCTAGGTAAGATTAACCCAGTCAAATACTTCACATTGGCTTACAGTCCTTTTACCCTTGGTGAAAAACTTTTTAGCTTCCCTCTCAACAAACAAGACATGCATGCCTTTCTGAATCATGTAGCTTGCCTCCTTGGATATGATTGCATGGGAATTCATCTTTGATAACACTGACTTTCATCTATGATGAATGCTGACAAGTCACGGAATCATAATGATGGCAGATGGACAAACTGTAGTCTGGTTGTGAAATTTTGATGAAATACCTTTACAATATGCATAACTACATTGGTTTACAGTAGAATGCTGAAAGCATGAATTAAAGAAGCACAAAAAAAAAAAAAAAGGCAAGAAGACCTAGATAAGAATAAAATGGGGGTGGTACTACATGATACTGCCACAAATGATTAGTGGCAGGAAATTATATGCTGCTGTTTTGAAAGATGAACATTATCACATTCAAAGAATTCAATTCATCAATTCACATATCTCTATTGCATGATTTACCATGGCCAAAAGAGCTGCTGCTGTCAGTCCAGCCCCCACACCCTTGGCTTCCTACCAAAAAGCAATCAAATATCATCAGCAAAACTAATATCAATATAAAAGGAGGAGAGCATCCATTAGGACACAATACAAACCTTAGTCAAAAGGTAAGTTGCCCATGAAGCAAATGCAGAGAAAATTGGTGCCGTAAATACACAAACTGTCTCAACAGACAGAGGAATGTTTAAAGAATTTAAAATCCTGACATCAAAGAGTTAAGAATCATGAAATTAGCCCAATATCAGACTGACTAATACACAGTAATTTAGATGTTTTTAAATGGTGGAAACTACATATAAGCGTAAGCATATAAAACTAAGGAACCAATTCCCCACAAGAAAATCATGGAGACTTTATCTAACCGTTATCTTTAAGATACTCACCACCACATTGTGCCTGCTGTCAAGGTCAACCCAGGATAAACAGTTCCACCAATCACACGGCCAAGAGGATACCTTAGATGAGGTAGAATAAAACTTTGAACTTAGAAGATTCATGTAGGCATTATAAGAAGCCAAGAACTCTGGAGTTAGCATTTACCATGTTCGATCGTCAAACCAATTCCAAAAGTCATATATTCCTTTTTTTGTCAAAAACTGAAACAAGACAAAAAAATTAAACCTGTCAACCTTACATATTGATATAAACTCGGAGTTGGATCAGGCACTGGTTTACATTTCAAGGTAAAATAAATTAATCTTCATACAACATTTTAAGTGAGGCAATGTCAGTAAACCTGGGTGACTCTGTAATTGAAATAAGGATCGAACTCATGAATAACACTCTCATACTTTATAACCTGCGAATCAATTTTCAAGATCAAAAAATAGAGAGACTAATAGTACGCACAAATAAACACCAACACGGGCAAAACGAGAATTCAAATTGCCAAAAGAAACTACAAAAATAAAGCTTAACTAATAGTAACCGCAAATCAACACCAAGACAGGCAATCAAGACTCAAGATTAATTCAAATGGCCAAAAGAAACTGCAAAAATAAAACTTAACTAATAGTACCCGCAAATCAACACCAAGACAGGCAATCAAGACTCAAGATTAATTCAAATAGCCAAAAGAAACTGCAAAAATAAAACTTAACTAATAGTACCCGCAAATCAACACCGAGACAGGCAATCAAGACTCAAGATTAATTCAAATTGCCAAAAGAAACTGCAAAAAATAAAGATTACTAGTAGTACACATAAACCAACACCAACACAGGCAAACAAGATTCAAGATTATTCAAATTTCCAAAAGAAACTGTAAAAATAAAGCTTAAAACACACATATACCACAAGACCGAGCCAACCAAGTCAAGTGAAGTCAACATTTTTATTCAAGAACATTCTTAACTTAAAAATTGAAAAAAAAAAACAAAAAAAGAAAGAAGGAAAAAGGAGGAGGAGGAGGCAAACAAAAGCCGCCACAGAAAGTTGAAACTTCGTTCACTTGTCATCCATTTAAGCCAGAGAATGCATCGGTTGCAACATTCCGATTCTTTTCCACGGCAAACAGAAAATGAAAATTTGGAATGTAAAAAGCGTTTTGACGGTCGGATCTAGAAATGCAAGGAAAATTACAGAGAAGAGTCGGATCGAGAAAGCGAGAACTCCGATCAGGAGAAGGGTAAAGAAGGACAGAACACCACCGAAGGCGTTTCGCAAGGTTGTTGCGCCATTAGCGCCATCTGGACCCGCCGTTGACGGACCCGCCGTTGCCATAATCGCGGAGAGACGGAACGAGGGAGACGGCCGAGGGGAGACTGACAGAGAAAGACTGGCTTGTTTGTGCAATAAAATGGTTCGTTTATAGGTCGCCGATAATTTAAGGAGGATTTTTTCTTTTTTCTTTTTTTTTTTGGCAGTTTTGCGAAGTCCCACGGGAGAAGGAGTGAGGACCAAAAGATAAAATTACGTAAATGGTCCTCAAAACCCTCATTGGATTTGACAATCATGTCCTTTAGTTTTAAACGTGGCAGATTTTCACTTGATATTATTGACATTGGCCGACTGACTGGATAGTTGGGCCCGGGAAGGACAGCCACGTGGCTAGATCTTATTTGTTAATGCGGGTGTCCGACCTTCTGTCCATCTTCCACCTCTTCTCACTCTGTACTCTTATTCGTTCTCCAGTTGCCTTAAAAATCGATTCAGTTCAGCGATTTGAGAGCCGATTCAACTCCTCCCTGGACATTTCGTGATTAGGCAACCGAGTCAGCATTGAGTTTCAAGTCAAAATTCTAACTAGATTTGGTGGTGTTTGGGACTTAAGTTGGTAGAACAAATATTTAGGATGGCAGGTCTGATGTATCTCTTGCCTCCGGCAAAGTCAACTGCTGCGTCTTATTACGATCATTCTAATGATCCATGGTTCAAGCAGAGATTCGCCACGTCTGAGGCGGGGCAATCTATTGTGATAAAGCATAATCCTGTGCCTCCCTACATGAAGCGTGCTGGTTTCGTTCCCTGGAAAATGGAGGATTTCGGGGATGGGGTTGCTTTGCCTGAGATTCATGTCGCTCAGCACCCTCTTGGTATGGGCAGGGATAAAGCTGTAAAACCCGGACCAAAGATTCTGACGGTTGATGCCCGTGGCAACGTAGCCTATGATGCTATTGTTAAGCAAAATGAGAGTGCGAAGAAGATTGTTTATTCCCAGCACAAAGACCTTATTCCAAAGACCTTGAAGAATGAGGAAGAGGCAGGTGAAGACGAGGATCTGCAGAAGGAGATTTGAGGGATCGACAAAGGAAACAAAAGCTGCACTTGAATAGATTGTGAACGTTAGATTGTGTGCAGCATAGCCAAAGAAGGTGGTGCCTAAACAGTCTTCAGATTCAAAGTATATTAAATATAAGCCATCGCAGCGGTCAGCGGCATTCAACTCAGGAGCAAAAGAAAGGACTATCAGAATGGTGGATATGCCAGTGGACCCGCTTGAGCCACCTAAATTCAAGCACAAAAAAGGTTCCCAAGGCTTCTGGATCGCCACCTGTACCAGTCATGCACTCCCCACCCCGTCCAGTGACTGTGAAAGATCAGCAGGATTGGAAAATCCCTCCTTGTATCTCGAATTGGAAAAACCCTCAAGGTTCCACCATAGCTCTTGATAAGCGTTTAGCAGCTGATGGAAGAGGTCTGCAGGATGTTCAGATTAATGATAATTTTGCTAAGCTGTCCGAAGCGCTTTACGTTACTGAAAAAAATGCCAGAGAGGCTGTTGGGCTGAGGTCTGAACTTCTAAAGGAAAAGATGATGAAGGAGAAAGACAAAAAAGAGGAGCATCTTCGTGCATTAGCTCAGGAAGCTGGATCTGAGAGCACAGGTGTGGCGCCTCCCGCTTCTGTTCCAATCCCATCTGAGCAGATGGCAACAGATGATGTTGATGTGAGAGGACATTGTGAGCGGGTGAGAGAGAGGGAGACAAAGGAGGAAAGGGAGGAGCGGCTGCGGCGGGATAAAATTCGCGAGGGGCGACGCCTGGAGAGGGAGAGGGAGAGAAGTTTGGAAGCAAAGGATGCTGCAATGGGTGAGAAGAGCAAGACTACAAGAGATAGTGATCATGACATTAGTGAGAAAATTGCTCTTAATATGGCTTCTACCGGAGCTGCAAGAGGAGGAGAGATTATGTATGACCAAGGGCTGTTCAATCAGGACAAAGGGATCGATTCGGGTTTTGCAACTCATGACCAATATAACATATACGACAAGGGCCTGTTTACAGCTCGGAACACGCTCGCAACAATTTACCGTCTCAAGAAAGATGCTGATGCTGATATGTATGGAGGCTCGGATGAGAAGTTGGTAAAAAATCATGAAGACAGATCGGTTCAAACCTGACAAGGCTTTTGTTGGCACTCCTGAGAGGGCTGGGCCACTGGACAGGCCAGTTGAGTTCGACAAGCTTCCAGACGAAGCCGATCCATTTGGTCTGGATCGGTTTTTGACCGAGGTGAAGGAGGGCCGGAAAGCCACGGACAAGATTGGCACCGGTGGAACAATGAAAGCTAGTGCTGGATCATCAATGCACGGGGGAGGATTTGGCAGAACTCGCATTAAATTCGAGAGAGGGCGTTAGATACCCTTGCTAAAAGAAAAAAAATTTGGGCTGATTACCACTACGGTTTATTTCATCTGCATCTTGTTGAGCTTTGGTAAGTATATAGTTATTTTATAGTTAAGCTAACTCATGGTTTGTTTTAATCGAATCATTTTTCATCTTGTAATGTCATAATCTGTTGCGGCTAGCGCGAAAGGAGGATCTCTTCATCTCCTCGTACCAGATGGAACCAACCCCGGGAGCGGCAAAAGTGCTGACCCATCAAAAATCCTGTTCCGGATTTGAGGTATAAATCTTTATTATGTAGTTGTCACTCCAAATTGTTCACATCCCACGTACAATTTTTCCATGAATCAAATTAACCTTATCTTGCAACGATTTTTTTATGGTCGACAATTTCTATTTCAGATAACCATATGTTTCTGTTCTTTTTTCAGTAACCTCATTTGACACAAACGGGTGGCAGATGAACGTAGTGTTGGCGACAACGCGGTTAGTGATAACGAGCCAAATTTATAGCCAATAATGTGATCAATGGTGATTATCCACGAAAAAGACACCATATTATCGGTTATTAGTTGGCAAATGAGAAAAAGAAAAGTAGAAGCTTTACCTTTAGTATCAAAGAAAAATTAGTTGCAACAAAAAGAAATAACACCTAGGTCAAAGATTTCTAAGTTATGCATAATTATTTTCAGACAATTATTTTTACACAATCAAACTATGTAGAATCAATCCAGGATTTTCTAATTAAAAAGTCAATTTAGTTTCTGACTTTACAAAAAACAAAGATCCCAAGAGCAAGACTCATTAGACCAGAAAGAGAATAAACAGTGAAGCAACGGAAACTTGAGTTCAAATGAGAGATTATCCAAACAAAGCAGAGGCTGGGGAAAATTGGGGTTGCAAGCAAAATGGACAATAAAACAGCAAAGCAGAGGCCAGTTTGAAAATTTCGCCTAGTTACAATTGTCTATGCTACAGCAATTCAGAGCTCTTTGTATAAATTCTATTCTCCACAAAGCAATCATCGTCTGTTGATTACATTCTGGTACCACCACGTTTGACCTGCAAACAATTCATGTTCGGATATCAGGGCCATAACCCCATGACTGCAAGAGATAAGAATAGGTTGCGCGAGTGAGCAGTATTACCTGCAAAAATGTTCTGATTCCTGGACAAAACAGAACAGCCACAGAGGAATTATAAATGGTGGAAAATTTCTAAGCAAACACATTGGAATCAATCTGCTGAATGTTGGGAAAAATCTGCCGCAAGGTGGCAGAATAACTGGGAGACTTTGCCTGCAATGTAAGAAGCATAATCATATACGGAAAACTCGACATTGGGGAAAATGCCACGAGTGCAGAAAGAAGCATAGCAACTGTCAAAATTTTTTAGCATCAGCTGAAATGGATAATCAGCATTGATTCGCAGACATGGTTTCCATTCTAGTCCCTTGATCAAACATTCTGAGTGATAATTGCAAACAAACCAAGATTAAACATCCTGATTCTTGGGTGCTATACCCTTCCACTCTCCCTTAAACGAAGATTAACCTAAGCCATAAATGCTATCTATTGCTTTCTTTTAGACTGCCTTTCACAACAGTGGAATAACCTGATTCCCTTCAACGCAAGAAAAGCTCTAGAATTACTAAAACAATTTGAAACTAAAGGGCCACAAGCAGGCTTCATTATCACCAAACACTCGCATTCATCATTGATGCTGGCATTTCTAAAGTGGTAACACAGCTCAAACTCTGCCCATGATTACATAACAGCACTGTCTTTCAAGCTTTTGCGGCTACAAGAACTATAAGAACAATTATACAGAGGCAACAGCAACAGATTAAATCAAACCGTGACTGGAAGAATAACAACCAAAGCTTGCATTATGTGGCCAAAAGAGCATAACTCAATGCTATCCAAATTGAAATTTAACTGCCAAATGGGTGTCAGGATCTATGCTCCTCATAGGCAATAAGAGTTTCTGTCCTCTTGGAGCTGAGAATGTCAGTTAGGAGTTCACACACATATATAACCTAAAGGATAGGCCTTGCTACCATTGATAAATCCATAAAACAAGGAATCCCATCATTCAGAAATTAAGACAAGTTTCAGCATCTAATCAAAATGTGAGAACTAATGAAATAGTTCAGAGAGCATAATCCAGTCAATACAAGTTTTTTAATCAGTAACTCTATTTCACAGATTCATGATCTCTTCCAATTTTGTTGAAAGCTCATATGGTTAATCGAGGATCTGGGAAACAAATCTTTAGGCAATAGATCAGATTCTGTTAGTCAAAAACAAATTACATGACATGCAGAGATCATGCTGACCCAAGATCTCACTGTAAAGCAGTTTGCCATCAAAAGGATCAACATGCTACCCTAGATAGAGTATCACAGCAAAAAGGTCAGAGTATTAGGACTTTCTCTTTTATGTATGACCACTATTAAATTCCCACCATATCTATGCACCAAACAACAAAGAAATGTTACCAATCAGCTATAGCTTAGACCATTCACATAATGAAACAGTGAAGCCCAGGATAAGTTAGGCTCTGAGTTTGAAGAATTTCATACACATGGATTGTTTTCGAAGTAGATTGTGGTTAACTTCTGTCTTGAACCAGCAATGGCCTCGGCAATGCCCTCAAGTGATTCTATTTGGTTGTCATTGAGCCATAGATCTTCCAACCTGCAGGTAGAACTTGAGTCAAGCAGTGTAATCAATGGGCATCAGACTGCACAATATCCCCGGGTGAGAAGAGGCCTATACATACTGGGTCAGGTTCTGAATGCTGTTAATTGAGGTAAGCTTGTTAGATGATATGTCCAATACACGGAGGTTGACCAAGGTCAACAAACCTTCCATTTGTGCAATACCATTATGGCTCAAGTATAGCTCCTCTAAAGCAACACATTCCTAAAGTTGAAAAAATTTAGACAAGTAAAGACAAAGGGAAAAGCACAGTTAAACTGTGAACATACACGTAACAAAATGCCACATTAGAGTTTTCACCAGTCCAATAGGAACAAAATTATTTTCAATACCTCTAAACCTTTGGTAGAAGTTAAACGATTGCTTTGCAAACTAAGCTTCTTGATGCATTTCAGCCCACAGAGATTAACTACTTTGATTCTATTCCGTCCCAACCACAGCTCCTGCAAATTCATTAAATTCTGCAAATTCTCCATCACCTACAACAAAAAGGCCGGTGCTTTAGGATCAATTACATCTGCTAACACTACTCACAGATAAGCATGGCATAAAAACCCCATCATCTAAAGACACAGAGAATAGTAATAAACCCTTAATTTTGAGACAGAATAGTGCCAACCTTTAATCTGTTGGACCCAAGTTCAAGAATTTGCAAGTGATGAAAGTGGTCAATCTCTTCCATCCTAGGAACCTCGTTCTTAGACACATAGAGTTCCTTGAGCGTATTGGAGACATTTGACATTCCACGTAAGGAAGAGATTTCATTGAACGAAACATCGAACACTAAGAGGCTCTTGAATATGCCAACATCCGGTATTTTCGTTAGCTTATTATCCCTCAGCACCAGCTCCTGCCCGATAACCAAAAAGAAGAAAAAAAGTTAACAGAAAAAAAAAAAAAAAAACACACACACACACACACACACACACACACACACAAAAACACAAAAACAAAGCTTAACAACAATGACAAGGCCATCGAAAAGAAAAATAATAATTTTTTTTTTATGACGAGTAATTTCTTTCAGGAAAATTCCGAAATTGCTAGCACGACGTCCTACCGCGCCCTCCCCACTTGAAACGTAAAAGAAAACAAAAATATAAAATTTTGTGCGGACACAATTGTCAGTGTTATAGGAAAGGACCTCGAGAGCGGATAATTCGTGCCAGTGGGAGAGAGGCTCCATGGCGACATCGTCGATGAGGTTCTGACGAAGAGAGACCTTCTTGAGGCTCGAGAGATGAGCGATTCTGGGATCCAACGTCGATAACCGATTGGCCGTCAGGTCCAACTCGGTGAGACTCCGGGATAACTCGACCGAGTCGAGATTATGGAGCTGAAAGCTGGTGAGATCGAGGATCGTGCTCGCTGGATCCAGTTCGAAAGTTTCATTATCGTCGGCCTCCGGAGTGTCTGATCCCCGGGGTTCTTTTGCTTCCTCGGCCATTTCGACAGATGCTTACGCAGCTATGCTGTGTCCTTTCTTTCTTTCTGCCGTCTGCTCTCGGGAGGTTAAAGGGAAACCAAAAATTTTCTAACTTCGATAGGAGCTCTCAGCCTTTGTGGAGGACTTTGGATCTTAAAATTTAATCAGCCTTGCAGAAAATACATTTTGTTCCAGTAAGAACTGAAATTTTGCTAAAAGGCAGTATAAAGGTAAATACATAAAAATAAAAAATTCTTAATTTTAATGCATATAATCTTAATACTCTGTCTTAAACCCACAACTTGTACGTCTTTATTTTCTTAGTCCGGCCCACTACTGTATGGTTGGATTTCCTTTTAGCCCATTCATTGAACCTAAAACAGTGGAACAGAGCCCCGATTTCTTCAATTTCACTGCTTGCCGGTGAACGGAGTCAAGAACGGTGATACACATATTCTTAATTACCATCCTTCGTACACATTCTAAAGAAAAACAAGTCAAGCTAGGCATTATATCGGAGGGATTTGTTTCAAGAAATTCAGACTCATTTGTGTATGTATGGAAGCTCCGTCGATCCGATTTTAGTTCCTCTCTTGATAATCAATGGATACGTGGCTCAAAGCCGCAGAAGGTGACGAACGAATCTTAGTATACAGGCATCCGCATTGTTAATTTTACTTTCTTCGATTTATCCGATTTTATTCATTAATTTTTGATTCCGATGTGATATTTTTTGTTGTTGTTGTTGTTGTTTTTTTTTTTTTTATAAAAAAAAAAGTGACGGTTCTTGAGATTTCTTGGATAAAGTAGCGTACCTGTTTTGAGTTTTCAACACTGGTTTGTTTGGTTCTTTTTCTGTTTATCAATATATGTGTGGATTCTTGCCTGTTTCTTCCCTGACTTCTTCACCTTTTGCTTGAAGAAGCTTAATGTTCGTTACTTTTCTGGATCAGGTTTACTTGAAGTTGTGGATCGGAAGGCAAAGCAGGTTGCTGGTGAAAAGCCAGATGAATATTCTGATTCCCCGGCACCCGGTATCTTTTAGGTTTTCGTTATGTTGGGTTGTTTCTGATGTCAGATGCCATTTGATCCTACGTTTGTGACTTTGTCAATTAGTTGTCCATCTGCTTAGAATTAAAATATGGTATCACCGGCCTACGGTCTTTCCGTAGCCCAGCCACGGTCAGAATGACTAGCTTTATAGATGGTTGGTTGCTCGGTTCTAAATTTTTCATGACCTGGAAAATCTCGAAACATTGATGGCATGTAATTCAAACATTCAAACTAGTTGTTACTTTCAACAGAATTTCTGCTAACAAAAGAAACTCGTTGTAGCAAAGTAATGTTCTATTTTCTCGTTCATTTCAAATTTCATTCGCCAATCATGCTGATTTTTTATTTTTTTGGGGGAGGGGGAATGACTGAATTAGTCTGGTAATTTTGAGTTCTTATTTACAAAGCAGATTAACTGAGCAGCTGCAACTTAAATTAGCATCCTTGTTTCTTTGAGTGACAGTACAATTTCCTAATCCTTGTAACTATGTTTTGTTTCTGTCAATTTAAGCTTCTAATGGAGAAGGATCTCAACCTAAGAGGACAAAGCCAAGGAAAAAGGTAAATGATGGCATCCCTCCAGCCTTAGTGTAGTGCTCAGATATGTCCAATTTTTTTATAAGATATGTTGATGTTATTCCATGCGGTTGAACAATGTAGTGTACTGGTTATTTACTCAAAAAAGGCTCACTCAAAATGAATCTCTTAAAGTGGTTGATGCTGCTTAGGTGCAAACTTCTACACGAACAGCAAAGTTGGAGGCTTCATCTGATAAAGATGAGTCTGCTGCTTCAATTGAAAATGATGGGAATCATTCTAGTAAGCCCTTTGGCCAAATAAGTGGTCAGCAGCAACAGAATGCTGATAAGGATCCCTCTAGTACTGCATCATCAGAGACACCGGCAAATGAAATTGCTAAACATGATGCTGATCACGTAGAAGTTCCTTTAATTGTTGGTGATTCTGGTCCTGAAAGATTGACTAAAAATGGTGAGGCTCTGAATGAGAATGCTTCAGATGCTTCTGTAGATCATGCTTTGTTCATGTTACCTGCCAAAGAAATAGAGACCATGAATGAAGAGAATGGTGGTGAAAATGACAAGTTAAAAGATGCTGATGCTCCGCATGAGGTTGATCAAGAGAGATCCCAATTATCAAATAATGGATCCCCCACTAGTATAGAAACTGCTTTGAAAGATGGTGACTATAGGGCTGAATCTCTTGTCAATCAAAAGAAGCCACAGGAGCATAACGCTGATAATTCTCCCGTCAAATTACAGTACCAGCTTGATGAGGTAAATTAATTTTACCGAATAGGCAAATTTTGGTTACAGCTAATGCAGCAGTTTCATTCTTCTCTTCATTCTCCTATGTCCATTTTACTGATTGGCTCATTTAGTTGATCTGCAGGCTCAGAGGCTGCTTAAGACTGCAATTTCGACTGGTCAATCAAAAGAGGCAAGACTAGCACGGGTATGTTTGGGTTGCCATGCCATTCATACTTGTAGAAAATTCTTGTGTACATTTGGTAGAGCTCATTTATAAGAGGATCATTAAAAAAATTGGAAGTGATTATGAATGCAGATTTAAATAAATCCCTCTATGTTAAATTTCTTCTCTGGATGCATTACTTATCTTTGAAATGCTACCGTTCAGGTCTGTACTGGACTCCACACCCGCATTCAAGAATACAAATATGAAAATGCACAGTTGGAGGAACTTCTCAGTGCAGAGGTGAATAAAATGTTACTTTCTATGACAATGTCCTCTTGAATTTACTGTTATAAACATATGATATAGTGTTATTGTTCCAGTTGTATTGACCATTTTAGATGCTGCCTTAACAGAGAGAAATAACTAAATCGTACGAGGCTCACATAAAGCAGCTGCAGCAAGATTTATCCATGTCCAAAAGTGAAGTAACACGAGTAGAGTCAAATATGGCTGCGGCTTTGGCAATGAAAAACTCAGAAATTGAGGCACTTGTTAGCTCTATGGAGGCACTTAAGAAACAGGCTGCTTTATCTGAAGGAAACCTGGCTTCTTTGCAGGTTACTTATGCTTACATGCAAAGACTTACATAAAAATGTAAAGAATGCTAGAAAAATTCTGTGAAAATTGTAGATGAGTTGTCATAAAAGTACAAAGATCAAACAAGACTTGATAATGAGCTATGGCCTCCTCCTCTCACTTCCAATGAGACATATAACAATCTCTCTTATGGACTTGTATAATCTGCTGCCAGCATTTTATCCTTGCTTCTGAATTATTGTCTCTTTACCCTTTTCTCCCTCTAAATTTATCTACTTTTATTTTTATTTGAGATGATAATAGTTATTCAAGCTATTTTTCTTTGTTTTCCTGTGGCATTTTATGGGTTTGCTTCTCTGGTTTGGGGTTATATTGAACACCTTAATCTTTCATTTTTTCTGGAAATTGGTACATGGTCTTAAAAAGTTGGTGATCATCTGAGATTGTAACATTTGAATCATTTTCCAGGCAAACATGGAATCTATAATGAGAAGTAGGGAGCTAACAGAGACAAGGATGATTCAGGTACATTTGTTTGTCCTTCTCTGCTTCTAAGTCCTAGTCTCTTTCTTTTTCTCGACATTATCCTTGGAGTACATTTTTAACATGAGAGTCTGAGATCATTAAATGTACTTCTTGACCAGGCTCTGCGAGAGGAGCTGGCCTCTGCAGAGCGGAGAGTGGAAGAAGAACATGCAGCACACAATTCTTCCAAAATGGTTTGTGTCTGGAGTTATTCAAGCATTTAATGTTATGTTCTTCTCGTTGTTACTGGTAATGCACTAATCTTTGTTCCTATAATAGGCAGCCATGGAAAGACAGGCAGAGCTGGAACATAGAGCTGTTGAGGCATCCACAGCCCTTGCTAGGGCTCAGGTAAGAAAGGCTTTCTTTTTTTTTTTAACTGCTTAAGCATAAATTTCCCCATGTAAACTCAGAGAAATACATAATCAAAGGACTAAAATGTTTGTTGGTAACTTCTTTGCAGTTGAATATACTAAATTGCGATGGACACTTAATTTGCCAAGGCAATTATGTTATCTGTGATATTGTAATTCTGGTTTGTGTTCCTTGTCAGGAAAATGACATAAATATGGATGTTATTGTATCCAGGTTCAGGATTTTAAAGATATAATGATAAATCTAAAGTATGCATAATTTTCCACTTTAAAGCTTATGGTCTTCATTTTCATTGGATTTTTTTTTTTTATTTTTTGCCTCCCTCTTCAGAGAATTGCTGATGAGAGGACAACCAAGGCATCGGAACTTGAGCAGAAATTGGCACTGCTTGAGGTGCAAGAAACAGACCAACATTGTTTTCTCTGTCCTAAAAACACCCTGTTTTTAGGTCAGAACATCATTTAAAAGTGTTTTAATTTAGTGTCACATATCAGGTTGAATATGCATCACTAAATCAAGAGCTACAGGACATGGAAGCCCACGCTCGCCGTGGACAAAAGAAGTCCTCAGAAGAGGCCAATCAAGTAATTCAGGTACCAAAATGGGGCTGCACTGGCTCATTTAGTGCTGCAATGCATTTTGCATCATGAAAAAGCATGTTCTTCCTTGAAAACTGGTATAGTCAGAGTGTAGCAAACCTTTTTGCAGTTATTTTGAAAGGTTGTTTCAGAGTTCTATAAATTAAACATTTTCATATCCTTCTACTCACAAAAGAAGAATAATTATGGCTATAATTCAATGCTTAGATGCAGGCATTGCAGGAAGAAGTGGAACGTGCACGCCAAGGTCAGAGAGATGCTGAGAGCAAGGTTTCTTCTGTGGAGGCAAGCGTCCCTTGCTTATATCAAGTAGTTTTGAATGGCCATTTACTACACAATCTGAAATTCTGTCAAAAATATGTGTTGATACTGGGTGGATTTCATGGGCTGGCTTGTCTCCTTGTTATGGATATAGAATTCAGTTTTAAGACTTTGTGGGCCAGTTAGTTTGTGTGTTAGTTTGAATTTATCTATTTGTTTTATGCAGGCTGAAGTACAAAAAATGAGAGTTGAAATGGCTGGTATGAAGAGGGATGCTGAGCATTATTCACGTCAGGTAATGTGATCTTGGATTAACTGCAGACTTGAAGCTTTGGGGCCATTTAAGGCATGCAAACACTGAATGTTATGTTGTTTTGGACCAAATTCCTGTCTCCATTAGCATTTTTTTTTCCCTTTTCTTTTTATCTATTCATTGAGCATGTGAATAAGGGTTTCCAGTGTGATTACTTCCTGAAATTATATATTCTCTCTAAGTTGTGTATCCCTTTGTGCTTTTTAGATGTATCTGATTCCATGGGTCTATGTTTTCCTGCACACCTTTTAGGGCTAACAGCTAGTATTAGCTAGTTGCAGTACACTGTACTACATAAAAGTTGAATATTATTAGGATATTGAAAGCGAAATGATAGAGGAGCTGTATGAGTGGGAAATTCTTTTTCCCCACTCCCAAGATATATTCTGCTTTGAATATAGCACTGAGTTTTGTGTCATGGTATGCTGCTGCGAACCATCAGTGTTGTGTGATATTTGATTAGTCTAAGAAATCAAATTCATGTACATGCTTTTTATACGAATAAATACAAAGTGTAATTAGTTTTTTGTGCAGGATCTACTCAAGCTTTGTCTTACTGGTTATAGTTGTCTTTTACAGGAACATATGGAGCTAGAAAAACGTTATCGTGAACTAACTGATCTATTGGTAATATAAGTACAAACTAGTTGTTAGATTTAGTTAGTTGTCTTCAATTATTTTGGGTAGCTTCCTGCATCTGCAACTATTATCTATGGCCATGCAGTACTACAAGCAAACACAGTTAGAGGCCATGGCTAGTGAAAAAGCTGCTGCAGAGTTCCAGTTGGAAAAGGAACTACAGCGTCTTCAAGAAGCACAGGTTCGTCAGTAGGCCCCATAACACTGCTTGAATGATAGAAGCTATCAATGTTGATATAGTCAATATGTCTCTTTGGTTGCTTAACATGTTATCACTTTTAATCAGGTTGATGCAGAAAGAAGTAGAATTTCCCGACGGTCATCCTCAACTTGGGAAGAGGACACTGAAATGAAGGCACTGGAGTATGTATTTTCATTTCTGGTTAAATAGATATCTTCCTTTGCTTTTTCTAATGATTTGGCATTTTATTTACCACATTGAAATTTGTTTCCATAGGTGCAGCCACATAGAGTAAGATTTAGGTGTTATTGTTATGTGAGTTTTTATTTTGATTTTCATGAGAAAGTTACGAATTTTCCTGTGGGATTGTATCATAGGATCAATAGATTTATTACTTATCCGTAGAGGGAAGTAGTCTTACCTCTAATTTTTTTTCTTAAGTCAATTGACAATTAATTTTGGTTCTCTTAAATAGGAACACTTGTTTTAAAAGAACAACTTCTGTTTGAATTAGCAATTGGAAGCAGATGACAGGTGGTGAATAGCATATTGTAGATGGCACATGGAAAATAAAACTAATGGTGTTTGTTAAAACTAATAGGTAGCTGCTGTGACTAAAAATGTAAAAGAACAAGTTGAAGTCCTTCTCAAGTTTTCAATTCTTTTTAGAAATAAGCATCTGTTGTACTTTGATGAGATATCACAATGTAAAGTAGCAAATATTTGGTTCAGTTACTTTCCATGGTGAGGAATCAACGAGGAAAAGAAAAAGGAAAGTTGTCTGCTTATGGTAAAAAGACGAGAAAGCTAGATAAATATTGAGGGCATAATTGGAAATAGCCAAATTAGCATGGGCAAGTTTATCACAAATGCACAAACAGTTTATATCAGCATTTAGTGGGACTCTTGGCACTTGCTTCCAGCATCAACCACAGCAATTTACTACACACTGAAATAACATTTGGGAGAGGATGGGCTTTAAATCAAATGGGACCGAAGTCTTTATAAAAGGCAGGTGATGAGCAATGATTCTTAAAGCCAGTCCAATTATGTTTCAAATTGGATTGTGTTTCCCTTTTTCGGTTTGGGGGTAGGAGGACAGCACACAGAATGGAGTCATGCGGGACCTCAGGAAGCCATGCCTCCCACAGCTACCTACTTGTTTATTAGGCTGTTAATCTACAAATGCCAATCTCTATACTTGGTCAGAGTTCCTTACAATAAGACTAATTCATTTACTTTGGCAGATCTGCCCTCATTCCTTATTCCTACCCTTCATTATTCTCTGGTTCCTTCTATTAGATGGTATATCGTTGTTATTTCTGGTCATGGTTATAATTAATAGATTGAAAAAAGCTGTGTATCTAAGTGAGTGTAGAATAGTACAATCACCACTCATCTATAAAAACATGATGTGTGTGCAGTTCTCTATGTATTTGTGTTTTGCATTTAATGAATACTTTTATCTAGACAAGTTTTCTTATAAAGCAACAATTGCAGGCCTCTCCCATTGCATCACCGTCATATGGTGGCAGCAAGCATAGAGGTATCTACTTGCATTTAAAGTAACTTCATGTCTTTGATGTTTAATTGTGTTGACATTGTGTTCTCACTTGGATTATCTAGTTGGAAAAGGCAGCAAAACTATTGGATTCAGGGGCTGCCAGGGCCACAAGGTTTCTTTGGCGATATCCAACAGCTCGACTTATCCTGCTTTTCTATCTGGTAAAACAGTTCATGTTGTATTTGACTTTCCTGTTAGGCGTGAAATAACATGGAAGTATGAAGCAGTTTGACAACCATGAGAGATCATTTGCAGGTTTTTGTACATCTTTTCTTGATGTATTTGTTGCATCGCCTTCAGGTATTTATGCTTTCGTATCCACTAATTATTTTAGGTTACTATGCTACATTCTGCCCCAAGGATTATAATTTGTTTGAAACTGTGAGCTGATGGTTTTCGGTGCATTTGTCATTATTTATTTTGTTAAAAGCTCGTTTTGGCAATTCGTAGGAGCAAGCAGACAATTTTTCTGATCGAGAAGTTGCACAATCTATGGGATTGGGCACCAATAATTTACCATGAGAAGATGTCATGGACTCGTCTTATGCCTGGTTTTCAAGATTGCCAAGGCATGTCTGCTTACATTCTCGATCAGGATCTAAAAGGTAAGTCATGACTGCTAAAGCAAAAGGACTGACCAATCACATACAAAAGGGAATTGAACCCCCAGAATCTGACTTTTGCACATAATTTATATGTACACTTTGAGGAAATGGTCATGCTGAAGAAGGGCCGCAGGTACATGGCAAATCACTTAGTGTGAAGTCACTTGGTTAAAATGAGCGTGCCTGCCTTCGGGCATGGGCCTCATGTTTCTAATTCTAAGTTCAACTTGGTCTGCCATTTGGGATACTGGAAGGGTAATTAACGTTTGTAACCGCCGCAATACGGCTTTGATAAAAATGGATTATATATATATATATATATATATATATATATATATATATATATATATTTTTTTTTTTTCATTTGTTGTGTCTAAGGCTAATTAGATCACATTCTGGATTTGTTTGTAACTGGTAAGTTCACGTTACGATTGGTTGTACTTGTGAACCTGAGCAAATGTGTAAATTGGACGGATAGGTATTTTAATTTTAATCTAATACATGCAGTTTTTACTTTGGCATTTAAGAGAGAACTGCTGGTTTCAGAACTTTTGCTGGATCCTAAGGCCGTTCGTCTGTCCTATGGGAATGATGGGTTCTGCTTCTGGTCGCTAATTACACCGTCGAAATTTGTACACAACTTTATAATTAGATTTTTAAGTTTTTATATTTTTATTTGAATTATATATTTTTTAAAGTTATTTTAAATCTTTTAGTTTTAGACAAAAATTAGTTAAATTAATAATGATTTTTATTTAATCAATGTAGTATTTTTAACAATTTTAATTGTTTTTATTTAAAAATATTAATTTAAAAATATAGAATTTAAATAAAAATATAAAAAAATTAAGATATAATCATTAAAATTCATAAAATTGTAAGATATATATATTTTTTTTTTGGGTTTTGGTATAACCCACTTAATAAAATAGGAAATGGAAGCAGGAAGCACAACTCTACTCGTGAAAGATTGTGGAATTGTTAAAGCGAACTATGATAGGCGTGATCTATCAAGAAAGCGGTAAAAAGGAAAAAAAAAAAAAAGAAAGAAAGGCTTTTTAAATTATATTCTTCCCATTTCATAATGTTCAAATTTCAAACAAGAAAAGGGAAAGCTGCATTTTCGGCTTTTTTTCTTTCCACCTAATCAATTTCCATCCCACGTTGATTTCTTTCTTTGGGCTAATAAGTGAAATTAATGCCTGGACCAACAGTGGACTGGGCAGGGACCAAACCCAACTAAATAAAATTTATTCTGAATTGGCCATGGGATGAGCCTGGTCCGAATAGTAATCAAGAAGTAACACGTTTTGATATGGTCCAGTTGGGTACGAAGATGAATTCTCTTTTCTCGTCAACTAGGATTCCATCGTTATGGAGAGTAATCTGAAAAATGATATCTTGAAGGCAATTGGGCCCTTACAGAAAAAAATGTGTCTTTTAAGATCGCGCGGAAAAGGATTGGGTCGCGTATTTCAGTCATTTCGGTTGATTATGAATTTAAATTATTATTATTTTTAGATCTTAAATTTTAATTTTAAGACGAAATATAGAATTTACATAAAAAAGAACTGTTTCAAAAGGAGTAGTATATATATCCTTGCAATATTCCTCCAGGGAAAAAAGAGATTTCTCAGGAATGGAGGGGGCCAGCCAAAACAGTATTGGCGACAATGGTTAGGACTTGTCAGAATGATGTAGAAATTGACAGCTGGCGGGGACCCATCTTTGACATTTGGCCTCTGGATACAGCGAGTTCTATATCCCACGCACTCGATTGAATTGTTCCATCATATAATTGACTCTCTCTCTCTCTCTCTCTCTCTCTCTCTCTCTCTACTCCCGCCAACCTTCCTCTCCACGCCGAACAGGGACAAAAGTCTCCCGCCATCAATTTACAAGAAGTCCATGGATTGAAGTGGCTCGAATTCTCTACATCACTCTAATCATCCTCATGGTACTGGCTTTCACCCATCCTTACTCTCGGCCATTTGAGCATCTCGCCGTCTACCTCTATCTAAAGTAAAAAAGAGAAAAAAAAAAAATGAAAGAAAGAAGAAGAGATGGTTTAACTTTAAAGAAGGAAGAAAGAGAAATACGATGGTAATGCTTGATCTTTATTCTTTTTTTTATCCTCATAATTATCCAAGTTCGTGGCCGCAAATGGTTCCACTTTTCAAACTGAAAGAGACGTAAAAGATAATATAGAGATATATATATATATCTTTTTGTCTGTTTCCTTTAATAATTGTAGATGGGCAAGAATGCCAGTCTCTTTATGAGCTATTTCTGCGCTCGGTTTGAGTCGTGTGCTGATACTTAAACTCGTAAGAGAGAAGACTTACCAGTTAGTAGAATCGAGAATGGAGAGCACGTTGAAGGAGACGATGGATGGTGCGTCGGTGCTGGACCTGGACCCTAAATCCACCGTCGGTGGAGGCGTTGAGGACGTCTACGGCGAGGACAGCGCCACCGAGGACCAGCTCGTCACTCCCTGGACTATCTCCGTCGCCAGGTCTCTCTCTCTCTCTCTCTCTCTCTCTCTCTCTCTCTCTCTATCTCCGTCCTTTTGCTATGAATAACTTACTAATGACCAACAGTGATCTTGCTAGTAATAGTATCCATGATCCTCTGATTCACCTGAATTCTCATGTTGAACTGAGCAGTGGATACTCTTTGTTGAGGGACCCACACCATAACAAAGGCCTTGCTTTCACCGAGAAAGAGAGGGATGCCCACTATCTACGTGGTCTTCTGCCTCCAATTTGTATCACTCAGCAGCTTCAGGAGAAGAAACTGATGGACAGTATCAGACAGTATCAAGTTCCCCTTCAAAAATACACTGCCATGATGGAACTTCAGGGGCACTCATTCAATATTTCATCCATGGGCATCAATACATGTACGCGGATTTTTTATGCCAGAAAAGACGCAGGCCCACATTGCTCAATCTGACCCTTAGTTGGACATTTGTGGTCTTGATTTTTAATTGTGATTATACATCGAGAGATTGAACATGTGTAATCAATTATCGTAATTGCGCAATGTGTAGATATGCGTCTATTGTGCATCCATTCATGCGCGTCCATTTATCTTCTCCCTTCATCCTTGGTTTCGGGCTGATTGGGCTCCTTCGGAAGCACTTTTCGCCTGAAAGTTTGAGCTACATATTGGACCCGTTAAATTTCTTACATGGTGTTAAAAAGCAGCCTGCTCTATTAAGCAGGGAATATGAGGAATGTTGTAATCTGTGTCTTCTTGGGGTCAACAGGAGAGGAATGAAAGACTCTTCTACAAGCTTCTTATTGACAATGTTGAAGAATTGCTTCCAGTTGTTTACACTCCAACAGTCGGAGAAGCTTGCCAGAAATATGGAAGTATCTTTAGGCGTCCTCAGGGTGTATACATAAGCCTGAAAGAGAAGTATGCATGAATACATGCCCTTTTTGGTGGACGTATCTATTCATATATAAGACTTTGATGTATTTACGTTCATGAGCTTTAGTTCACCGTCTAAAGCGACTGGTTTTGTAGAGGAAAAGTTATCGATGTGCTGAAAAACTGGCCTGAAAGGAATATTCAAGCTATTGTCGTGACTGATGGCGAGCGAATTTTAGGACTTGGTGATCTCGGCTGTCAGGTAAGAACTGCATCTGTGTAGATAGAAAAGAAGATACAAAGAAATGAGTATTGTCCTTTCTTTTGTACTGTCTGATACAGTATGGTGAGAAGTACTATTGATAGATGATTATAACTCAAGCTAGCATTTACACAGTCATATTGACAATGCTACAGGGGATGGGTATTCCTGTTGGGAAACTGTCTCTCTACACAGCACTTGGAGGGATTCGGCCTTCAGCAGTAAGCATTTGCAGAATCTTAATTATACTCTTCCCTATTAATTTTTCTTCTTGGTTGCTGTGATGCCCTCACACATTCTGGTCGTTATATTTCTCACTTGCTATTTTAGTGTTTGCCTATAACCATTGACGTGGGTACAAACAATGAGCAATTACTAAAGGACGAGTTCTATATTGGACTCAGACAACGGAGGGCAACTGGCCAGGTTTCATAATTATTTTATTACCTGTATCAATTTGGTGTGTAGATGTCGATTTGCTGTGGGATATATTAATGGTTTTATTATTTGTACAATTTCAGGAATACTCAGAACTTCTACATGAGTTCATGACTGCTGTGAAGCAGAACTATGGGGAAAAAGTTCTCATACAGGTTAGATGTTAAAACTTAAAAGTACAGATCTTGACTTTTAGGACTTCGGAACTCAAAGATTTCATACAGGTTTTGTTGGATTCTGCAGTTTGAGGATTTTGCGAACCACAATGCTTTTGAGCTTCTTGCAAAGTATCGTACGACTCATCTTGTTTTCAATGATGACATACAGGTATAAGGTTGCCTAATTGTGAGCCATTACTTTATTGAAAGGCATGTTCTTCAATTTGCTTCATATTGGTTGTTGCAGGGGACAGCATCTGTTGTCCTTGCTGGAGTTATTGCAGCACTGAAGTTGCTTGGAGGTTCCCTGTCTGAGCACACTTTCTTGTTCCTTGGTGCTGGGGAAGTAAGATTTCATTTTTTTTGCTTTCTCTTTCTCACTTCTGTTGTTTCTTGGAAATTGATATTGAAGGGTCTGCCACAAATTCCTACAGTCAGATGTGCATTTCACCAGTTGACTTTTTGTTAGTGTTTGCTTTAGTTTCCATTTTCCTAGTCAGTGTTTATTTGAAAGATCTTTTTCCAATTCTGTCCCAGCGTTAAAATTTTGGTACTTATATATTGTTCTTTTTTTCCAATATGACCATTTTATAACTGTTGTTGAACCATGTGATTTTGCAGGCTGGAACTGGTATAGCTGAGCTTATAGCTCTTGAGATGTCAAAACAGGTATTGCTGAGCAATCTCATTGTTGAATGCTCCACAATGTGCATCTAATGTTTTCCCCACCTGTAATTGCTCAACTAACTGTAATTTCTTTTTCCTGTTTAGACAGAGGCTCCTTTGGAAGAGACACGCAAGAAGATATGGCTGGTGGATTCAAAGGTATCATTGAAATAGAGTTCTTATGCAAAATCTCTCTCCAAATTACTGGCATCAAGATCCCTTATTTCCTATATTTAAATGGCGCATGATTTTTTTTGACAGGGTTTGATTATCAGCTCCCGTAAGGACTCGCTTCAACACTTCAAGAAGCCCTGGGCTCACGAACATGAACCTGTCAGAGATCTCTTAAATGCTGTGAAGGTGGGAAGATTGTATTTAATTTTTAATTTCTCCTTTTCAAGTTTCCCTTGGTTCCTCATTGTATTTACTCACTTCCTCAGGCAATCAAACCAACATTTTTGATTGGTTCATCTGGAGTGGGGAAGACATTTACAAAAGAAGTGATTGAGGCTGTGGCTTCCTTCAATGAGGTTTCGTTCTATCTCTTTTTCTTTTGATGGAGCTTGCACGTTCATATGTATGGGTACAAAAATCATCAACCAGAAAACTGCTTACTAGTATCTTCAAATGGTGTGCAGAAACCTGTAATCATGGCTCTCTCCAACCCAACCTCACAATCTGAGTGTACAGCTGAAGAAGCTTACACTTGGACTAAGGTAAATCTGGTGGCTATGTGATATATATACTAGGGGAAATAACTCTTCTGATGCAGCTAAGGCCAACTCTAAACTTATGTTCTTGATTTCTTTCTAATTGAAGGGCCGAGCAATTTTTGCTAGCGGAAGTCCTTTTGATCCTGTTGAATACGAGGGCAAAGTTTTTATTCCTGGACAGGTTATATAGCTCCACGATTTAGTATTTGGTTTTTGTGATGAAAATCAAGGACTCAGGTGGCATTTTCCGTGTCAATTCAGGCCAACAATGCTTACATTTTCCCTGGGTTTGGCTTGGGTCTGGTAATCTCTGGTGCAATCCGTGTGCATGATGATATGCTTCTGGCAGCCTGTGAGTATATATCTTTTTCTTTTTCTTGGTATGTGTAAGTATACATCATATTGAGAAGGATGTGGTCTGGCTATATTTTTGTATTAGTTACCCCAATTATTCATTTGAAGGGATGCTATGCAATTAGCTATATCAAATGACAATGCATACTTTTTTCATTCATTTGTGAAAGGACAATCCAAGCAGAAGAAGAAACTCATGATTTAATTCCATTTTTGAATAGTTTATTTTCTGTAACTCAAAGTTAAACATATGGAACGTGGATTGTTATAATTCTCACAATTACATTGTCTATTATATCTCCCTTACTCTAGCGGGAGCATTGGCTGCTCAAGTTACGAAGGAGAACTTCAGTAAGGGGCTTATTTACCCGCCGTTCTCCATCATCAGAAAAATTTCAGCCCATATTGCTGCTAATGTGGCTGCTAAGGCTTACGAACTCGGTGAGTGACCTTTTTTGGGAGTTGTAACATATCCCTGCAGTACTGGCTACTTATCTTCATGTTATGCTTTTGTAGGCTTGGCTACACGTCTTCCACGTCCGGAGAACCTAGTGAAGTATGCAGAAAGTTGCATGTATAGTCCTCTCTATAGAATGTATCGGTAAACGGGCTCTACTTGTCTGTGAGTCTCTGCTTTCTTTTGTCTGAAGCTACTTGCTGCCTGAAGGATGCGTTTGAAGTTAGTCGCTTTTAAGTAAAAGAAGATTTGCGATATGGTATTGAATTTGGAATGTCTCGCAATGTTGTATTTCCCAAGAGCTATACCGTGCGCTTGTAATTTCAACGGGGAGAAATGAAGACACAAATGGCCCGAACATAAACGTTGTCCAGCGTCGAAACTGGAAATAACCTATGGATATGAGAATGATCGGTAGTCTGCCATGCTTTTAACTAAGGAACAGTATTCAAGAATGCTACCAGACTTACCTTGTAGCGGTAGAGCTGTTGGATTCTTAGTTTCAGTAAGCAAGGTTGAAAATCCTGACACCCGATTAACAAATAAAGAAAACGGTATGAAAGAATTAATCAATTCACCCGATGCCGCATTAGTTAGATAACTGGTTTTGTGCTGTAGATATCTTATCATCGTCTCAGACGTGAATTAGACTCTTTCCTTGTACACAACGAAAAGGGTGTCAAAATAATAATAATAAAAAACAAGTTTATGCGCGTCGATTCAATTAAATTTAATAATCAACTATATAAAATCAGAAGTTTGGCCGTTGAGACTTGTGATTAAGGACACTTTTCTTCCTTCCATTGTTATTGATTTAATAAAATTATATAATTTATGCGCCGCTTGCAAGGAAATGTAGTTTTTTCTTTTTTTTTTTTGGCTTCCATTTGAATTTTACATAGAATTTCTTTTTCGCTATTTTGATTGCCATGCTAAGAAGCTAGAACAATTTGGACTCCACTGGTATTTTTTGCAAGATTGAAATGATAATAACAACTTAACGAAAAAAAATATTGAGATAAATAAATTTATTATTATTTAATGTAGATATTATTGATTCGCATAACATATTTCACCATTTAATAAAAAGTGTTAATTTGTAGAACTATTAATATCCTGGGGCATTTCATCTTCTGGAGGAAAAGGGACAAATAGTGTTCAACTGTATATATGTTATGCGGCAACTCTGGGCCTAGGCCGGCCTGATGCCACGTATGTAGCTTGGACCAGAATCATAACTCAACTCTTTATTCTCACAGCAATTGTCTGTGGCCACCTACTCCAAAAACAAAAAAACAAAAAGAAAAAAAAGGACTATAGTAAGCAATTATGCGAATACAAAAGAAAGAAAAACACAATTCAATATAATTAATAAAATAATAATTTTTTCTTAACTCACATTTTATATAATGATATCTATATTATTTTATTAATTAAAACACCTAAATTAAAAAGTTACAAAAATTATAATATATATTTTTCTTTTTTTAAGAGATAATTTAAAATTAAAGAGAAATCTCATAAATTTAAGATTATATTTTTACTCAAAATTTTAAAATATTAAGTTTATAAATTATTTTTTTTTATTTAAAATAGATAAATTTTTGGTTTTATAATTTATATTTAAAATCTCTAACATTTTTTTTTTTTTAAATTAAGAAAGATGGAAGGAAGAAATTTGTCACGCATTGCGTAGTTTGTAGAATAGGGAAACTGCTACGCATCGGAAGTTTAATTTTAACAAATGCAAGCGCACCATAGTCAATTCGACCTTTTCTTTATTTTTATTTTTAGAGTTGTGAGCCAGTCGCGTCTCTTTCGAACTTTCCAATGCGGCTTGTGTCCCGTCCAAGTAGACTCGTGGAGAAGCCCGTCTCTCATACCGTGTCCACTGTTCGTCGGTCCTTTATTCCCACGTGTCGATTCCTAATGGGCTATTGACGGGTGCTTTTTGCTTGGTCATAATGATCATTTTATTCGAATTGTTGTGGAAATTGACAGGTTAAAACGGCTTTAAATATTACCGGGGTCCTCCCACATAAGAAAGAGACTGTAATTTTCGCTTTTACTAGGGTCACCCGACAGTTACTTAGCCAATGTCCAATGTCCAATGCCCAATGCTCACCCACCACCACCCAATGTTCCTTTCAGAGTGTGCCCTGGCGGGGCTTTGAATTCAGTCACCACACTCAATTTATTTATTCACAGAATTCGAAAATGCAAAATTTATAATACAGAAACTGCACGAATAAAGATTTTTAAAAAAAATTACAATTAAATTATATTCGAATGTATACATTTAAATACAATTAATAAAATAATAAGATTTTTAAATTTTGATTAACTCGTTTTTGTATTATTATAATGATATATATATATTATTTTATTAAATTATATTTGACTGTTGCGTGTTTATCATGTGTTTAAATGTGATTGATGTATTATTATATTGAAAAAAAAAAAAAAAAGAGGGGGATAGCTCACGGAGCAGAAGACGATAGATTACACTTTAAACTCGTGTGATTAATCAATCAAAGCCATACCATTCAACGTTGCAATTCATCGACTAAGACACGAGTTTGTCTTGCAGCAAATTACCTGCGTATTTTAGCATCGATGTTACTTTATAAAAAAGTCAAACTTTACCTTGGACTTGCATCCTCCAATGCGGCGCATATGACGGTTTTGTATTGTGTATATATATATATTTTTTTTCTAATAAGTCAGATTGTGGGTATTATTTTTTCTCTTTTTTTGTCAAAAAAAAAAAAGAATATGTATTTCGCATCGTTACCAAGGAAAAAAATCTTTAGAGGTCATAAAAAAAATAAAATAAAAATTAAAAAGACTAGTTTGGTGGGAGAGTGCCTTCAATGGAGCTCGAGGAGGAACTTTGCTTGTCCAAAAATACCCTTAACGCAAAACAAAAACGGACCAAAAATAAAATAGCAAAGCTGAAGAAAAAACCATGGACAGCTCCCAATGTTAGGGATTTTAATTTTCTTTTTCTTTTTCCGATAGGTTTCAGTAAGGATCTCGGTTTGGTAAAACAATTTTTATAATTTTAACTATTTTTTGTTTAATACACCAATTTAAACAAATTATTCATAAACAACTCGTAAACTCGTCTTATTACAATTCATATATTAAACGAGGTGTAATTATTTTATTAAGTCTCTGTTTGTTTTGTTAGAAAATGGCGACAAAGAAAAACACGAGAAAACGAAAAAGGTAATGAGAAAGTAAATTTTCTAGTGTTTGGGTAAGCCATAAGAAAGAAGAATTCTTAGAAAACTAAACAAAAAATTCCCATATAATCTATGTTCACAATCTCATCAATTTGATGAGAAAATGAAAGACAGAAGAGTTTTTTTTTTTTTTTTTTAAGTCTTTGCTGCTAATTTATGTAAATACTTCTTTCAAATCAAATAAAAGAAAAGCATACAATTTATTTTCTCAGCTAAGCAAAAATCACAAAGTCAAATTCTCTCTTCCTCTCCTCCCCTTTTCAAAGCACCCCACAACATATCAATAAACACCAAGAAAATTTTCGATCTTAAAACATGGAAAATTCAGACTTTTCTAGAGACACATTTAACGGTGCGTTTGTTGGTTTTGGGTTTAGGGAGGAGTACGCAGAAGTGATGAGAAATATTGGGATTTGGCCGACGATGAGTGGGTTTTTTTCTTCATAATTTTCTCGCTAACTCCAATTCAAATCCAAACGGGGCGTAAATGAATCAACCGAGTACACGTAACGTCAACATTGAAGTGACACGAGGCTTTATAATTTTCGTACCATGAGGCCAAAAAGCCCATGTAGGCGTGTTTAGTGTGTGCCAAATGCCGAACCGTTGCTTGCTTGCGTCCGCGTGGATCATTCTAACGCGGGCCCATTGCAATTATCAAGCCAAACTCCTCAAAGTGATCCGATAATGACATGCCACATCATGCCTTGGTTGAAGGTGCAGGTGATTTTGGATAAACCGTCACGTAGAGAAGTCCTTTCTCGTCCAATAATAGCAGAGGTGGTAGGCTGTACTATACTTGACCCGAAAGTCTACCCGCACAGATCAAAAAAGGACGCGTGGCCATGCCAGTACTATTATCTAAAGTTTTTTTCTCAAAAAAAAAAAAAAAGAAAGAAAAAGCAAAAAAAGAAAAAATTGAAAGATGCGTGTGCAATCGACCCATCGTCCTCTCCCACGTATCACTCTGCCATCTGTCTGTTCCGCTCCATTTATCACCTTTCACTCTCTCCTGCTTTTTCTTCTTCTTTCTAATCTCACTCATTGTCAAGCTGCATGGATGAGCCTCCAGAGGAAGAGCAACTCGAGCGAGTCGGCTCGCTCCCGGACACGGACCTTCCGTCAACGAGCTCAGCTGCATCGTCAGTGCCGACCACGGAAGATTCTCGGAGCACCACTGGCTCCGGAGACATCTCCACCCCAAGAGGGAGCTCCGGCGAGATTCCCGCCGTGATTCTCCTGGATGCTTCCGCGGCGTTGCCAAGAGACGCCGACCTCCCCGGAGTGGATGAGCCGTCCGCAGCCGTTCCTACGACAGCGAGACATAAGTGTGTTGGGAAGAATGCCACAGTGAGCTGGGGATCCACGTCGATGATTGGCAGGCGGAAGGAGATGGAGGATGCCGTCGCCGTTGTCCCGGCCTTCATGTCTCGCACGTGCTATCACGTGGGCGGTTGTACGGCCTCCGGTTCTAGTTCTTCGGCGGAGATATCGCCAATCCATTTCTTCGGCGTCTACGACGGTCACGGAGGCTCTCAGGTATTCTGCAAATCCCAAATAAATTTTAATGGTCCGTTCGGTATCTTAATTATTTCCTCTTGTATTGGAAATTTTGAGAGAGAAAAGTTACGTCAAAACAACAATTAAGTGAACTAGATCAACACAGATAATATATGCTTTTTATATATAAACAAACAAAATTAAAAATTTAAAAAAATATATATATATATATATATTTATTTATTTATTTAAACAATATTATGATATATCTTAATAAACGCGATTCCGTAGTAATATTTAATTTAAAAACGAACATTACAACGAGGCTAAAATCAAATATGACGAACCGCACGATAGATTCAATGATAGAGAAGTTGCGTATGAGATTACGACAGTGAGGCGGGCCGAGAGCGGCATTTTGTTCTCGTTTACGTTTCACAGGTTATATGGACACGCGTCATTTGAGACTCTAAGCCAAATTTCTGCTCTTTAAATGTAAAGCCGACTGTCTAGAGTCACGGGGGTTTGCCGTGATCGTTGTCACAGCCGAGTCTTCGTACATTTGTCCCGTCGCGATGCCTCTATTAATTAATTAATTAATTTTGAATTTCTAGAAGTATGCTTTATTTTCTATTATTCATTGGAATAAGATAGACACACTTTTTATTAGATGCATTATATATGATTAGTAAATATATATATATATATATATATATATATATATATATATATATAAATTAAATTTTATAGTTAAAAAATTGTTATGACATTAGATGCTTTTTTTGAATCAAATATTATTTTATTTTATTAATTATGTATGGTGAGTATTACAAAATATATTTAATAAATTTTTTTATAAAAAATATATTTTTACTTAGGACTTTAATTATTAGTTGGGATTAGTCTCTAAATTTTTTTTTTAAATTTTTGTGTGTCCATTGATTTGTGAGCTAAATTTTGTATTTTTTTTCTATGATGATTAGAATATGAAATTTTTAAAATAAAAATTTAAATATTAAATTACAGAGATGTTCTGAGGAAAAAAAAATAAAGGGAGGATTGATTATTTGGTCCGGTAACTTGCAAAAGGGAAAAGTAATTGCAGGGGATCTCGTTGGCTGTCAAGGTAAACATGAAACAGTGCGATCCACGAGAATCTGGGGCTTCCTTGTTTGCTGGAAGCAACAAAGGTAGGTGGGGCCATGTGTTGTCTGTGTATATGGCGACGTGGTTGTTTCAGGGAGGGTGGGTGGCTCGTTGGTCCCACTCATTATTCCGCCTCGGAACTATGATATTGATTGCCCGCTGATTGTCGGAGTCACCCAACTCAGGCTCTCTTTACGAGTGGTTCTAGGCATGCCACCTGTCTTTCAACCCTTTCACAGTTTGCAAAAAATTCCCAAGGATCTGGGGAATCTGGCATATCGTTGGCCTCTTGATCTGATATGTATCTGATTGGTGGCTCATTTGCCATAAAACTACAAGAGCTGGGTCTGTACTTCATAATCATGGGATGGCCTCTAGAGGTCCTTCCTTCTCTAAGTATTGCTTTTTATGAACTCTTGGAATTGCCAAGCTAGAGGTCCTGCCTCTAGAGCTATAGTTCATCTCCTAAGATGGAGCCTTCGGATTCGACCGTTGGTACTATTCAGCGGAAATAACATATTTTAATGCCATGTTTGTGCTTTCTTAATTAGAGAACTAATGGGTAAAAAAAAAACAATTATTGACGTTGGCCAACTGTCCAGGAAGCATTAATATATTGAGAGGTAGCATGATTGAAATCCTTCCATCGAATTGTTTTTTTGGATGTGGGTAGGTGGCCGAGTTCTGTAAAGAAAGAATGCATAAAATTATAGCAGAAGAGTGGGATCGTGAAGCAGTTGACGGCTTTGAATGGCAGAAAAGATGGGAAGCGGCACTTTCTAGTGGTTTTGAGAGGGTTGACCGTGAAGTCTCCACAGCTGCAGTTGCTCCAGAAATGGTGGGATCAACAGCTGTTGTTGTAGTTCTGTCCGGTTGTCAAATCATTGCTTCCAATTGTGGCGACTCAAGGGCGGTGCTTTGCCGGGGCTCTCAAACCATTCCTCTAACAGTCGACCAGAAGGTCATATCTGAAGCTGCTTTATCACTTTATAGTTCATTCATCTCTAAAGATGTTTCTTGGCTAATTTTTGATAACATATTCACAAACCTAGGTCCCATCTGATTGTGTGACATTGTTATATATTTATATGATTAAGGAGATCATAATTCATAAGTATAGTTTTATTGTTTATTTTACAGCCGGATAGACCTGATGAACTCATGAGAATTGAAGGAGGGGGAGGGAAAGTCATAAACTGGAATGGTGCTAGGGTATTTGGAGTCCTCGCTATGTCCAGAGCTATAGGTTTTCTTCTTAACCCCATATTACTCTTCCATCCCCTTTTTCAGTAATTCTCAAAAGATTTGAGTCCATCAGCTTATTGATCATAACATCTTATTGATGATACAACAAGAGGACTCTCTACAGGGCATATAATTATTTATTTTTGTCTGGATATTTCTTGCTGCCTTTATTTGATCTAAGTTTTATTCTGCAAATAAAATTATCACCCCGGTCAGAGATTACATGTTGTGTCTCTACCGGTTAACCTATTAACATTGGTCTATACCACCATCATTAGTTTCAATTAGGTTTCCCAGTTTAACCCATCTAATCAATCATGCAGAAGTCCAAATGCATTGTTTTGATGTTTGTTTTTACTCGGTTCTCAGGATAGTTTAGTAACCAATAGTATTCTGTAACAGAGAGTTAACATGAGCAATATAGAATGTGTTCAGTTAAGTCTATGAGGATCAACTTTTCCACAACATTGGGGGAATTCACTAATCCCAATTTTCATTCCAGCTTATGTTACTTGTGTTTTAGGTGATCGGTATCTGAGGCCCTGGATAATTCCAGTGCCTGAGATCACCTTCAAGACGCGGACTGATGAGGACCAGTGTTTGATTTTGGCTAGCGATGGCCTTTGGGATGTTATGACAACCGAAGAGGTTGGGAAGGTGGCTCGCTGCTTGCTAAGAAGGTGGCGCAGGTCAATGCTATCTGAACCTGAAATTTCTCCGGCACAAGCTGTGGCTGAAAATCTCATGGAAATAGCATATGGGAAAAATTGTTCAGATAACATCTCTATCGTTGTTGTTGATCTAAAATCCAGGAGAAGGCATCAGGCGGCGACGAGGCAGTAAAAGTTCGTTTTGCAGAATTTACTACACATCCCCATCATACAAGCTTGGGAAAAGAGAGGCAGGTATGATCTTGCCTTGTGTCTCCATGGAAAGCCGTATGGTCATCAGCTGTTACCACTTTTACTACTTGAAACAGAGTTGCCGGGCAATTCAATTGCTGGCCCTCTGCGTTGTATAAAGGTAGAGTGGTTCTGTTTCAGCATAATGGTTAGATCAATCCCTACTCTTTGTTTGGTTTTGGGGGAAGAAACAAAAAAAATCTCTGTAAAGGCTAACATATCTGATGATGCTGGTAACAGTGTATAAACAAGGGAGGAGGGCGGGAAGCAAGGAAAAAAAATGCAAGAAATTTTTACTTATTATTTTCAATCTGAGCTATTATTCGAAATTTCGAATGTTCTTTTGAGAATGCCTCTTGTTTTCTATCTACGGAGGTGGTGTGAGAATTGGGAGTGGAAAACTTGTAAATTCTGGGCGTTGATTTTGTTACCAACGCGTAGACAAAAAATCTTTCGTAGAACTCTTGGCAGTTTTGTTTTCTAGGGGCATTCTTGTTTTCCTACAGAGCCGATGTATCGGGCACAATCAAACATAAAGAAAGGAAAGGAGAAATGGCGGCCGTGGTCCTCTCGAGAACGTTCTATTTATTGGCCAAAATGTAAACAATATTGTCAAATTCGTGAACGATCATTCGGGTGAGATCCAATTGTACTCGTGGGCTCGGAATCCGAAAAGCCATTCGAAACTTGGAGAACGGGCGGGCAACGCACATCAGCCTTCACCATTCCGTTAACATTTATAATCACACGCCTCTTACACAGCATTAAATGTACGCTTGCACACACCTAATTATTATTAGTTGGGTTGACATCTTACGGGTCCTTTCCAGAAACAGTGGAGCTTGTTTATTATCCAAAGTTAGGACTTGGGGTTTAGGCTTGGTGGCCCGCCAAGTGAAAGAAGGCACCTCGTTTGCTCTTGAGCTGGACATAAGTACCTCGTTCCACTACTTCGCCATCTTCGACGAAGGCGATGGAATCGAGCTTTTTGATGGTGTTGAGCCGATGTGCCACCACAATGGTACTTCTGCCAACCATGATTCCGTCCAGTGCTTCCTGTACAACTTGCTCTGACTGCACGTCCAGCGCGCTTGTTGCCTCATCTAACAATAGTATTGTTGGGTTCCGAATTATTGCTCTCGCGATTGCTACTCTTTGCTTTTGCCCTCCAGATAGCTGCAGCCCTCTCTCTCCGCATTCCGTTTCATACCCATCCTTTAATGACCTACATACAGCACATCAAGCCCTTCCATTACTAAGACTTAGTATTGGTTATGTGAGTTAGAACAGGGCGTTTTTACTACACAAGGCTCCCACACCACATTTATGGGATCTCGGGAAGCTCCCACATTGGTTGCGAGTTGGAAAAACTAGTTAAGAACAGGCCTACTTACGAGATAAATCCGTGGGCATTGGCGGCTTTGGCAGCCTCCACCACCTCGCTCTCAGTCGCATCGAGCTTCCCAAACACAATGTTATCGCGGATGGTGCCGGAATATATCACTGGTTCTTGGCTAACAACCGCGGTGTGCTTTCTATACCATTGGACATCTAACATCCTTATGTCCATTCCATCAACCTTAACCGATCCCGTCTCCACATCGTAAAATCTTTGAATCAATCCGACAACAGTTGATTTTCCGCATCCACTTTTTCCTGCTAGTCCAATACTCGTGCCCGCCTTGACTACCAAGCTGAATTGTCGCAGTACTAAGGTGTTCGGCCGGCTTGGATATGCAAAATCAACCTTCTTCAGCTCTATCTTGCCAGTTATTTTTTCCAGCTTGCTCCCATTTGCATCAGTGCCATCACCAGCCTAACGGAAAATTGCTTAAGTTACTAGCAAAGAATAAACTTCAAATGTTTAGGATATTGCAAGGAATGTTAATGTGATTGACTTACATGGTTAGAAGATGGGATCATGGAATGCCGGTCAAGAATCTGGAACACAGATGCTACAGCGGTGCCGCCTTTGGCTAAATCAGAAGTCATGCTTCCTGCCTCGGCTATAACCTTTCCTGTGCTCACCAAAATGAAGAAAGTTTTGAACACATCCCCAGCGGATATCTGTCCCTTTTCCACTAGAGTGCCTCCGTACCAAAAATCTAGAGCCCATGACATGAAAGTTAGGCAATTAGCAGACCCCATACCTATTCCTGCTAGCCATGCCTTTCTCCTTGCTTCCTTCCTGGGTCCATCTTGAGCCTCATCAAAAAGCTGAAGTACTTTCCCTAGACTTCCAAATGAAGTCACAATCTTATGATTATAAACTGCTTCCACTGCAATTTGGGTACTTTGATTTTGTGCCTCGATAAATTTCGTTGAAAGACTAGAAAGCAGAACCTTTCGTGTGTAGAAGCAGAGAATGGTGAGTGGCTGAACTGCTATCATCACGAGTGCAAGCTTCCAAGCCACCACCAGCCCCATAATCATTGCTATGGTGACTGCAGAAGTAGTTTGAACTAATAAAGAAACTCTGTCTGCAACAAGGGTTTTGGCCATGGAGGCCTCATTGCTCAATCTCGAACATAAGGCCCCACTAGAGTTTTGTTCTTCATCGAACCAGGCAGCCTCGAAAGTCAAAATCTTCGCTAGCATCCTCTTTCGGATTCTCTTGGTAAGCCTCTCCCCCATATAAGCAAAATTGTAGTGTTGCGCAAGATTCAAAATGACAGAAATCAAGGAAAGTGAGAAAAATATTAAAGAGTAAGTACGTATTCGAGCTTGCATTTCATCATGGCTTGGTGCAAAGAAAGCTGCAATCATGCCACCGATGGTTAATGCATAGACAGGCTGTACAGCACCGAATGCTATAGCTGAAATGCTGCCTACCAGGCCCTGTTTCCATTCAGGTCTGTTTAGAGAGAGAAGCCGATAGAAAGAAGGTGAGGTGTGAGAAACAGGCTTTGGACTATCAATACTTGGTAATGGTGAAGCAAATATGGCTGGACTCGATTTGCCTGTGCTTGGCTGGCCAGCACTGCTTCTTGCTACCGAAGAAATACCTATTTCAGTTTTTTGTTCTTGGTCATCGAAGGTGAATTGTCTCTGTAGCTTCGCGAGTTTCGCATAATGGCCATTGGTTCTGTTGACGAGATCATTGTGAGAACCTATTTCGACTATGCGGCCATTGTTTATAACTGCAATGAGGTCTGCATTCCGCACTGTAGAGAGCTTATGTGCCACCACCTGATGTTTGTTCAGAGCATGTCAAATGATGGACAAACGGTACCAAAATTTTGGATGGTCATATAAATTGGTTGCAGTTTGAGAGAAATGTGATTAGGACTGATAAATTACCAGTGTGGTTCTTCCCATTGAGGCCTGATCAAGAGCATTTTGAACCAATGTCTCTGACTCGGAGTCCAGAGCACTTGTTGCTTCATCGAGAAGGAGAATGACAGGATTCTTGATGATGGCCCTAGCAATGGCAATTCGCTGCTTTTGTCCACCTGATAAAAATGCTCCTCGTTCACCAACCTGTAATATCCATGAATTTTAAAACTTTTTGTAGAACTGATATCAATCTGAAATCACGGGGTATAGCTATTAGCGAATTGGCAGATCAACAGCCGAAAAAAAACAAGTTGCACTTAGATATCTACCTTTGTTTCATACCCCTCGGGGAGCTGTCTAATGAAGTTGTGAGCATTTGCAGCCGTAGCCGCAACCATGACTTCGTCCATGGTGGCCCCAAGCTTCCCAAAGATGATATTATCCTTTATTGATGTCCCAAACAAAGCATGTTCTTGACTAACAAGACCCATTTTTCCTCTTATCCATTTCAGATTCAGCGTTCTTACATCAACATTGTCAATCTTCACAATTCCACCATCTGCATCATAAAATCTTTGTACCAATGCAATTGCAGTGGACTTTCCACTTCCGCTTGCACCAACAAGAGCAACAGTCTTTCCTGCTTCGACTCTCAGGTTGAAGTCCTTCAGAACGGTTAAATCCGAACGAGAAGCGTATGCGAATTGGACACGCTCAAATTCTATTTCTCCTCTGATTTTATCTAATATGAGTCCTTTTGTGTCTTCACCATCGATTTGTGGAATTCGATCAATCCGATTGAATATTCGGTCAGCAGCAACAGAAGCTTCTGTGAAATACTTCACATCAGGAAGAGCCATTCCAAGGGATCTGCGTGCCATAAGCCTTACATTGCTTAATTTGATAGTTTATAATACACCTGCCGCTTGTTTGGAAAGGATCAGTTCTTAACCAAACATTTAATGGGAAATCTTGATGATTAGAAGCAGCCTGCGGATCGTACTCGAATTCCAATTTTTCTGTTTTAGTATGATGCAATTTCCTAAAATTTTTGATTACTTCACCACCATCCTTCAATTCCGTGTTAACACTTGGTGAAGAAGGGCTCAGTGCTATCAAATGAAATGATTTTTTATATTATGAGACGTGTAACAGAAGACATAATTTTTCTTTGTCACAACTGAGCCAGAAACAGAAGACAACAAGAACCTTATAGTATCCTAGAAGCATTTTCCCCCAAAAAAGAAAAAAAAACCTTTGAGTTGCAGATGTACGATTAATAATTATAACTAAACAATTTAACTCTGATTCATTTATCTTGTTCATAAATCTCGCCTCTTCCTATCTTTTATGAAAAAAAAATTATTATATGGTTGAAACTTGATGATAGAAAGTAAACTGATAAAGCAAAAGGAAGTCACGTACAGTCCACCCAAGACAAAGGAAATGCCAGCAGCATAGATCCTCCCTCCACTTTCACCTTTGTGCATCACCAAATGGCTTCCATACCAAGCAAGGAAAGCCCATATTGCAAAAGAAAGCCCCGTGCTTCCCACTGCAAGTCCCTTAGCTATGCCTTGTGTGATTCCCAATTTTGTTGTGCTCTCCAATACTGCTGCATACCTATCAACAATTGTCTTCTCGGCAGTGAATGAGTAAACAGTTTTAATGGAGCTCAGAGCCTGCTCAACAATGGAGTTTGCTTTACCATACTCCTTGTGAGACTTTCTGGACAAATAGAGAAGGTATTTTCCATAAATCATTCCTGGAATGATAAGGAGAAGTAGAGTTGGGAATGCTACTAAAGCCAGCCTCCAGGAAAAGTAAGTGGAAAATCCAAGTCCTGAGATAAACACAGACATGTGCATAAAAAATATGGGCACCTGCAAAGATTGGTGGCAAATACTGATTAGTCAAGTTCAAGAAAGGCCTTGATCATACCGAATGAATATATTTTTGAAATTGCATGCTTTGGAGAATACACACGTCAGGGATGAAATATGAAACCAAGGGGCACAAACTAGTTACAAGAGTGAGCATTTACTTCGTAGTAACGAAGGAGGTTGTCAGGAAATTATTCAATACAAAAACTTAAGTTGTCGGGTGAGACACATGAAAAGTAGAGTTCAAAAATTTAGCTCTAAATGCAAGTGTTCGATCATCCAACAAATCAACCATTATCTCTTTTGGAGCGCACTGCTTGTAAGCAGGACCTTAACCAAGTAGACGTTGCCGGATTACTAAGAGAGAGGAGCGTAAAATGTCGCACATAAACTATCTTTACCTTTTCACTGAGCACTTCTTGTATGAGAGACGTATCTTTTGATATGCTGTTGATGATCTCAGAAGTAGTTGCTTCTTGCGAATCGAAAAACCCAACTTCCTGTCGAAGAATCGCTTCCAAATACTTGTAACGAATCTTTAAAACTTGTCTCTCGCTGGTTTTGCTCCAACAATAACCTTCTGTGAGCACACATAGAGATTTTTTGTTTAGTTTTTTTTTCCCTCCCAAGTCTCCAATAAATAACCTTTGTCCAAGAGCTTAATTCGCTTTTTTTTCATAATTTCTCTTAATTTGAGAATGCTAAGTTCAAACTGGTAAAGTGTTTTACCAAAACATCGATGGCAATTAGTTCTCAAAATGATAAGATTGAATTCTCGCAATTGGGAGCATTGTAGGGTTCTGTAAAATGACCTCGTTTTTCTCGGTTATTGGTCCTTTTTCAAATTAAAAAGCATGTCTGCTTGTTACCCTTCCACCTTCTACCTTTCATTCTAGCTATTTGAGAGTTGCATCATAATGGGTAGATCCATTTTGCACTACATGTCCACTAACATCCTTAATGATAATAAATCAAATCAGAACATACACATATAGAGAAAAATGAGTTTTTGAAAATATACCCATGAAAGCTACCACCATGACCGCTAACCCCAAGTATACAAAGTATAGACTGCACTGTTGACAAAACCAGAAAAAGTTAAAAAAGAGAGAGGGGGGAGGGGAGAGTATGCGTTAGCTAGAAAAAGAGAGCAGCAATTGCGAAGGATATATGTTCAGATAGAGCGAAGGATTCAGGTGTTTTGGCTGCTAACCTTTTCAACATCACTCATGAAATTTTCATGATTTTGTTGGGTCTTACCATAACCCAAGCTGTTCATTATGTGGCTGGCAAACACCAGTAAGCAGTTAGTAGACATGCCATCTCCAATAGCTCCAACGGTGCCCATCAACATAAGAAATTTATCAACCCTATCTGCATATCTGAATATTATGGCTATAGACTTGCCATTTTTCCATCTCATCTCTTTCTTCTCTGAGGAATTCAGCATTTTACTTTCAAATCCAAACCTAAAATGTGGAGAAAAACTTAGAAGACTGGCTAGCTTTAGTAGGTGCTAGCACAGAGAGTCAGAAAAAAAAAAAAAAAAAGGACAAGGTTTGTGCCTATAAAGAGTTTAGGTCATTAATTGGCTCAAAGGAAATGTTGTACATAACAATATATATACAATTTGTACGGGCAGTGAAACTACGTTCCAGTTTCCATGAAGCAACACTCAAGTCGTCATAAGCTTTATGTGGGTTTGGTTAAAGGTATATTGTTTTAATATTTTAGTGGCGGGTACTTTCTGTATATTTCCATGAAGCAACAACCTATAGGATGACTGTTCTTTTTTGAGAAAGATGACCAAGACCACCGTCCGATTAGCCTTTCTGTTGTATTTTTCCATCCCTTCCTAAATATTCTTTCTGTTAATTTTTTGGTCTGTCTTTTAACTTTATCTTGGCTAGTCTCATTCGTGTGATTTAAGATTTCTTCTGAAACATGCCTCTCATTGTACTTCTAAACAGGCGTAATTTGCGCTCAATTTGGTCAATAGTTGGCAAACTGTTGATAATCATTTTATCTTCCAAGAACAGCCCACAATTCCAGGATCCGTCCAACTGGACAATACTACGCCTTTCAAAAGCATAGCTTAAGTTATTAATACTAGTCACAATAATCGGCTTTTGTCGTGAAACTATTCATAAAATGACAAATAATTCTGGTTAATCCTTCTTAAAAGTTTTCCAGAGTTTACGCTATCATCATGCTTTGTTTTTCACCTTGTCATTCAGACTGAAAAATGTCTTATTCAAGAGGGTTCTTATAGTTTGTGAAATTATTACCAAATTTCAGGGAAATAAGGAAAATTATTATTGTCTATCCATTCGTCTTTTGGTCTCAAAATATTAGGATGGAGACATATGGTCTTATATATCAATGCGTCAATGACTGTGATCGTCGTGTCAATGAAATATTATTATTAATAAACACAAAGGGGGATGCCATTGTATTGTATTTTTGGCGCATATTCTCTTCTATACAAATGTGCTCCAGCTTTATATGGATGGATCTGTTGGATTCCAAATTTAATCAATAACAAACACGTTCGAGATATCTCTCCTTGCTCCTTTCCTGGTTAAGGGGTGGTTTTTTTTTTTTTTTCCTTAAATGTCTTTTCTGCTCTTCTTTTCTTTGTTGGTTCGTTCTTTATCCAATAATTGATTCCTCCCCAACAGTGATACACAGTACAAAGAAGAGTCAAGGGTCTTCCCTAAAGTCTTCCCTATAAAGCGTGATAAATAAATAAAAAAAAGTATAAATCCAGAGCTAAATGAATGATTAAAGAGGCCAAACAACAAAAATGAATAAACAAAGAATTAAAAAAAAAAAAACCACAGCAGATCTTATTGTGATGCGATGGACAAGCAAAAACCTTGCAAATGTATTGGATCACCTCCTAGACCTCTTATCTTTCGTATCCTTCTCATACGAAAAAATCTTCCACACATTATAGGAATATTGCTTTAGGTGGGTCACCAAGTATCTCATCAGATTAATTAAGTCTTTAACCAATCGTCACTAATAATGTCCACTTTGAATTTAGGAGACATACAAGATTATTTCTATGTCTGAGAGATATAAATGAGATATCCTTTGCAGGCGTAGGATGACTGATATATTAAATGACTACCACACCCAGAATGAAAAAGATTTGGTGCAAATTAAAATGCTCACATATGAACGAGCACTTGAACCGTTCGATCGAGCCACATGTAATATACAAACCCTCGATTTCGCGTTCATTTGAATGTCTGTGCACAATCATGTCGAATGAGAATCCCCTACCTTAGTATTACAAGCCAACTGTACTGTACTTATTACAAGCAGTTAAAATTAATCGTTGGTTATGTAGAATCGGATTGAAAAACCAGGATAAAATTAACAAAATCCAAGAGGGGGACGTCCTCAGTCCCACATGTGTCATGTGCAATATTTGGAAGAATAAAGGCATATAAATCAATTTGAGGGAATGGAAAGACAGCATCGATTAGACCTTTTCACATCATGGGAATTGTCTCAGGCCTTTCCAAATTAGTCAATAACAATATACTCTTTTAAGCATCAAAAAACATTAATAGACCTTTTGAATTGTTAATCCCCCGTGATCATTATTCTGTATGGGGGGAGAATCTCGGAAGAATTGGTTTTCTACAGCTTTTTTTTCTTTTTTTCAATCCAACTGTTTTCTTTTTCCTGTATAGTCATATAATTGTTGACTAGTTTATCTCCAACAGTTCACAGTGCAAGCCTTTAGACTTCCAGAAAATCATTTATTTAGCCAGGCACTTATGGCCAGCCCAATTCATCAGTGGGGAATTAATCACTTCGGGTCATTGAAAGAGACTTATCAGATATGAACAACGAGTCAAAGTCACTTTAATTCACAGTATCTCGCTCCATTGTCTTCCAATAAGCTCATAATGCATCACTTTAATCAGATAATGAATTTTTAAGGATAATAAAACCCTTGTTAGGATAGAGGACGATTTGCTCGATAGTCCATTAATTAATTGCACAACGTGAACAAATATTTTGACTTTGAATAGTGAGATGAGAGTATACAGAATAAACTGTAGTTAATTGGTGTCCTGCGCTTGTAACTCTATCAAAGGGGACACCAAATCGCTATTTATTTATTTTTGTAGCCTTAGTTCTAGCGTGCAAAATAAATAAAATAAAAAATAGAAAGAGAAAATCCATTAAAAGGAAAAGGAGGTCTGGGCTGGATCTTTAGGCAATATGCACCGGTGAACACCTTTGTAGTCTCTGAAGCAATCGAAACGTTGTGGGCTTTCTATATATATATATATATATATATATTAAACAATCAGGGCTTGAACGTTACTATATTAAGCATAGGGTATGAATCATGTGCCATATTATGTAATGGCTGTCCGCCTAAACCAGCGTGCATGCAAGTGCTCGGCGGCCGGCTTGAAATCCTTATTTAAGAAGATGTGCTAACGTACGATTCCGACATGAAGTGTCACTACTTAACTAAAGCTTTTGGTTATAAGTTGGTTAGTTAAAAGCCCATTTGAAACGATGCTTAAAGAAGAATGTGCTTCGTCAATGACATGTGGGTTTAATAGTTTGATAAACCTCCGATACCAATATCATTATATTAATTCCAGACCTCTTGTCTTCTCCATCACGATTCATTGCTCTCTGACGCGGCCGCAGCATATACGGATTTGATGATTTGTTGTTCGGCTTCGATTTGCTAACACACGTGATACAAAAAAACACGACTGCTCGGCAATTGTTTTGACCCTCGAGACAACAATTCGAAAAATAATTCAAAGTTGTAACTTTCTGGGGGGAAAAAAAAAGGAAAAAAGATAAAATTTTCACTCACATGATATAACTTTTTCGAATACCATATTTTTTAAAAGTAGTTGTTCGCGTGGTGGATTCACGACTTTTATCCATAAAATTATATCTTTTGTTAACATAGTCGCATTCAAATCAACATATAAAGGGATTTGGGTGTCAGCCTAGTGGTTAAAGTCATGGACAATACTCGCAATTATTCGGGAGAACATTTGAATATTATTATGACCAATTCTCATGAAAACAACAGTCACTAACCCGAAACCTAATTGCATTCGAATTCAGTAGTGGATTAAAGTTGACGTAAATGTAACTATCAATTAGCTTTAGTGCAAAAATAATTGCATTTTGTTAGGTAAACACAACTTAACGTGTTGTATTTGCATGCGAAGAAAATTGTTTCCTAAACCATTGAAAAAAGTTGAGTTTTGTTAGGTAAACACAACTTAAAATGTTAATAAATATATATATTTATAATTTTGATCATTTATTATGATTATATATCAATAAATTTTTTTTAAAAAAAAAAAATAATCGGAGATTCCAATGACACGAGGCGATCAAAGCATGGAATAGCTGTGGTCAAATGTGGTTTTCCATCTCCACCCTCTCTCTGGTCAACAAAAACGAGAATAAAGAATAAAGTATGTATGTTGATAATTTAACTAAATGATAAAGGAAAAGTACAATGGGACAGGTCGAACACCCTTGGGCAATGTGTACTCGAGGGGTCCATCCCTACATTTAGATGGCTATTATATTCATCATAGGCTTCCTGTTTACGACTGATGCAAAGGGTTCAACGAAAATTTTGTGATACGGCCACCACATATGGACCGGTCCACCGTACGGCTAAACATGGAGGAATATATACAGCACCACGGCACTGACTGACCGTCCCCGTCAACTGAGTTAAATGGGTCTAGAGCTGTCCTACCGACTCACTTTGCTGGGGCTCAACCAATTCATTGACATATTTTTTAATTTGAATCTAATCGATAGCTTTCTTCCCGATTGCCTTTTTGTTTAGATTGTGTAATACAAACGCGAGAATTTGATTGCCACTTTCACGCAATAATTACTCTCCACAATTAAATTATTTTTTTCATCCTTGGGCCAATACACGAATGCCGATTTTAATGCTAAAGTGATGCAGATCACCGAAAAAAAGTAATGATATAATAATAAATAAAAATTATTAATTATAACGAGATCACACGCACACACACATATATATATATATATATATAACTAAATAATAAAAATTAGAGTTTTTCTATGTTTGTATCATTGTCACGCTAAAATCTGTGTCCACTTAATGTTTCTCATCATTCATTTGAAAGCTGAAAACCCTCTCGCGTACACGAATAAGCAAAAACTCAGTGTACGAAGGTTGGCAGAAGCACTTTCTAATGGAATAGCTTTACAAAAGCATTACCTTTTTTTTTTTCTTGAATTAGAGTTCGCATGGCTACGTTTAGATTTGAAAACTTAATTAGTTTATGTAGAAAACAGGTTAAACGACAATTTTGAATGACAACGTGTGCGATTTGTGACAACTCTGTGGGCCACTTGTTCTAGTTAAAGGTAACCCTTAATTTAATTTAATTGTACGTTACACCGTGTGTTGTATTGGTACATTTTTTCTTTGTTAAAATTAATAAAAATTAGAAAAAAAAAAGTTCTAATAATGCAAAAGGTAAATGTTGATTGGGAGGGACAAATGAAAACGGAACAATTGGACTAGAAATTCTCTGCCATATTATATTAGAAATAATTTTTTTAAAATAAATTATGCTGTTAATCTTTTTGTTTTTTTTTTCATTTTTTAATAGAACTCTTTTCAACCGCATAATTAAATGTATATTAAATTGTCTAAAACTGTGGGTAGGTTAAAATTTAACAGCATACTGTCTGGGGTGAGTGCGGGTTTATGTAAAATTTAATTTTTATATTAGATAAAGATAAAGAGAGATATTGAGTTATATAATTATAAATATTATATATTTTAGTTATTTTTTTTTTTAAAAAATAATACCGTAATTAATAATATTAAAGTTAATCTATCTCGAGATAAAAAAGTTCTTTTTTTGAGAAGAAAGTAATTATCCGTTACAATAGGACTCAAACTTAAGTTATTCACTGGTTTCGAAAGGAATGATCCAATGATCTCAACAATTTTAAGGGTTCTCTTTTTGTTTATTAGGAAAAATAAAGCCCGGGAGGAACTTATCTCTCACAAGTCTCCAAGTAATAATCGAAACAGTAACATTGTAAATAAATATCATGCGGTTCGAATGGTATCACAATATTGAATATCACCCAATTTTTACAGCTTAAGAGTCCCCCAGTTTTGAGAATCAATGAAAAATATGCATTTGTTGTCTCAGAAAAAAAAAAAAAAACATTCTGCATTTTCTGCCAAATGCGTACATTTATATGTTTTTTTGTAATTTGTTTTCTTTTATACAGACTCGAGGCGCGGGATTTTTTTTTTTTTTCATTGGGTTGGTTCAGTCCATTATAGGGTCGACTTGACATATAAACCGACAATTTATTCAAAAGTTAATTTTCAAGGTGATTGATGAGGCATGTGTCTGTTAAGTTGAAAATCAAATTGCAACTTGTAGCACAATTGGATAGATTGGACCAAAGTAACAAATTCAACTTCCAAATCGAACTTGGAATCAGCATACATTTTTGTTCAAATCTTTTGCTTGTCCATATGCTTCACGGTTCCGCTGAAGATGTGTAATTTTACGACAGTTGGAAGTAATTTTCTAATTTTCTATTGTTATTTGTATCCGTTCTTGCCGGCATTCTTCAGTACCCCTTCCCTGTGGAGAGTGGAGAGTCTGGAGACGGATGATGCCGGGTTGATGGCCTTTCTTATTTTGGTGATATTCCAAGCAGTGTTGGCACAATGCCCTGTAGTGCCAAGCACATCCCCTGCAGCCTCCCCTGCACTTTCACCAAATCTGACATTCGTGCAGACAAATAAATAGGTAAGCCTAACTTGACAGTATTTCTGGAATTACACAATTCTCTTAGATAGATCAAAACATCATTTTGAGTAGTTGAGACACTGATCGTGTATTACCTAGTAGTTACCATTCTGGTTGTGGCACTTGTGGTCGCAGATAGAGCTTGTTTTTCGGCAACTTCAGTCGCATCCAGAATCTTATCTGCAGTTTTGAGATTGAAAAATGGTTGGAAGCTTTAATTTTTCTAAAAATGCGTGCGGTTAAGCAAACTTATATCTGAAGCTAGGAAATATTCCACGTGGGAATTTCACATACTGACAGCATCAAGCGAGGCCAAGAGTACTTCTCCTGGACCGGTGGATAGAATAGCCTTTCCTGCTTGAGACTTAACCAGGGGTGCCATCACTGATTCAGTTGCCAAGCCAACACCATCAAGCAAGGCTTTGCTCATATTTTCCGTCAGCTTAGACAGGTTCCTCGCTCTGTGTGGAAGAAAAAGGAACAAGGGAAAAAGAAAGAAGAAAAATAACCATCAATAGAGTTGCTAAAGGGCAAACTTGTAGACGTTCTATATTCCTGTATTGCATTGAGTAGACCGTTTTAAGCTTCTGTTAATTCCGCTCTTGTTTGTGTTGCTGCCGTCAGTTTTGTTGCTGCTAACATCGCTTGATGTTACGGCGTTGTTTTTCTCCTCTGTAGCACGAGCCAAGATCATTTCTCCACCGCCGTGAATCTGCTTAATTTCAATTCTCGTTCAGTAAATTAATTTAAGATGTGAAACTCATGAGCATCCAATTTTTCAAAATAGAGTAATTCTTTTTTCCTTTGATGTAGACAATGTTCTTGCACGGGCACAGCCATTTGGGGCAAAGATTTCACGGAAATATCAGCTAAGAAAAAAATAACAAAAAAAAGAAAAGGAAGACAGTCCCAGTGTATTTAGGTTTCCATGTTGTGGAATCTTCTGTCATCATTTGATCCTGTTTTCTTCTTTTCTTCTAGTTCAAGGACGACTTTTAGCCGATAAATAGGAAAACTAACCTGGCTGCTGTAAGCGTTGCTAATTATAAAGATACCCTTGACAATCTGACCACTTCCCCCGGCGATAGCCCTGGCCAGTAAGTTGTTGTAATCTTCAATCCTCGGAGCGAACTTCTTCCAATCGACAATTTTGCCCCTAGTTGATGTAGTGATTGAAAAGCAAGAGTGTTCACTCAGAAATGAGTCGAGTGAGGGCAAGATGTTGTTGCACTGCTCCGAGAAAGTTACCCCATAGCTCAAAGGATGACCATCTTTGGTGGGCAAAGAAAATAAGTAGTGAAGAGAATCAAGCTTCACTACAGGCTCATCTTTTGTCAGGGGCCACAAAAGACCATCACCAACTTTTATTGTGGTGGCAACAGGAACAGACTTCTCCAGGACATGAACGAGAGTGAACTCGCCCTTGGCAAGCTCTAGAGCTTCCCCTTCATCTATCAGATGAACTGTGCATCCTGGAATTCGTAGTATAGGTTCTCGGCGAGAATTTTTGGCTTTTTGGTTCTTCTGTTTTGAGTGAAGTGTTGGTTCAGAGTTACTACGGCTGGAACGACCCATATCCGCTATACCTGCCCACTTCGCCTCCAGGAGGGCTGTTTTCAAATTAATAGGAACGGAACAAAGAAAGAGAGGAAAGATGAGATGACACGGAATTTATGCTGCGATGGAATTTTATCTGCAACTTTATTCTATTCCCGGTGAATAATTTTAAAGCAAGAATCAAATCCGAGAGACTTTCCATGTCGTTTGAGAAGGCGCGCATGCTGTGGAAGCAAGTAGGCCATAGGGGTTTCCAATGGCGGCACAACAACTGCTCGAATATTTGCATGGCATAATGCAATGCTAGTGGAAATAGCAAACAAAATCAAGGGCAGTTTTTTGCGATCTTTGACGTTAGCATTGCAAATTCACCGCACGGCTTGAGACGTCCTATGTCTATTGTTGGCTGCATTAGCAAGTTCTTCCATTCTGCTTTTTTGGGCGTTTGAGGTTCCAACATCGAGATTTAAAATTGTTATTACATTACCCTGAAAGACGACTCGACAAAGGTCGAACTCGAAATAATCCAATTCGATCACACCCGGCTCAAACCGTTTGGACTTCGCACCCAAAACACATCATGATCAGGAGGCCCATGATTGGGAAGCCCAGTTTTCAAGGGATTGAAACTTGACCCACTTGGACTTATAGTGGACTAATAATGAAGAAAATTGATAAACGCCAGTCAGACGGTCACGGGCCTCGGTCGGCCAGTGGCGTGAAAATGTGGAAACTGCAGAAGATTCTCCTGGTCGAGATTCGGACGTAGTTAGCGAGGCAGGCAAAGCAAGTTAGAAACGGCTATGGAATTGTTTTTAGCTCGTCCTTGTGTTTCTAGTTGCTAGCAAATTTTAAAACTCACCTTTTCAATTTCCTCCGGTTTCTCGGCAACCAAACAGAGGAATTTTGTAGAGAATGAAAGAGATGAGTCGATAGTGGTGCTTCCTGTTGAAGAAGAGGAGTTTGGTACTACCCGTTGTTGCCGACTCGTCGGCTAGTAGCGAGAAGTCTCTTTGTACCGACGAGTCGGCACATGATATTCATCAAATCTAGGATTAAGATATGCCATTATCCTTTAATAATCTTTCTAATTTTTTTTATTTTTATTTTTTGCAGGTCTGAGAGATGGTTGTAATTGTGTTGGCACTGTTCTTGGGCATGCTATTGGGGGGTCTTATTTTGATTCCTCGGATCCGTAAATCTGGTAAAATTTCCACCTTTTTCTTGTTTCTTTCCCAAGCATCTTCAGATCAGGCTTAAGTTGATGAGAATGTTTGGAAAATTCATGAGGAAGAAAAGGGATTATTTTGCTATCTCTGATGGGTAACAATTTGTTCAATGCAGCTGGAGTAGAAAAGAATCATTTGAATGCTAGTGACAATAAGGTGCGTGTAATAATTAAAACTTTAAAGCATCCTAACAATTGCTTTGATTTGCTGAGCAGAAGAAAAAAAAAAAATTAGTTTAATTTTCTGACAAGGGTTAATTTTCCTGTTGTGATTGGTCTCATTTATGCCTGTGACCATGTCCAAGTGTAAAGTGATCTCAATGAAGTTGCTACTGTATTGTTGTTGCTATCAGGCATCAAAAAGATACACCAAAGCTCAAGTCTCATTGCATAATAAGAGAACCGATTGTTGGATCATCGTCAAGGATAAGGTATCCTGTTAATTTCAGACTTTAGTTGATACTTTATGGCTTATAACTCTCTCCAATGTTGATGCACGGTATGGTTCTTAATTTTTCTTTTCCCATTTCTGTTTTGTTCAACTACAGGTGTATGATGTTACCTCGTATGTTGAAGAACACCCGGGCGGGGACGCCATCCTAGCACATGCTGGGGATGATTCGACTGAGGGGTTCTATGGGTATGCATTTGTTAGCTGAAAACACTTCCCTTCTTGCTTTTGACGTAGCAGAACAAATGTTCTTTATTTAGACTTATTCATTCCAGTTTCAAAAGAAATGGTAAAAGTTGGCTCGGAGTTACAGTAGCAATAACATCATGGCTTTGTTTGCATTGTTCTAGCTGAGTAGCATCAAGTTTTAAATATTTACAAAGCTTTTAGGTTGAGTTCCTTTGGCTATACTTCAATTTGCCTAAAAAGTAAACTTACCATATATGTATGTATGTATGTATGTATGTATGTATGGTAATTTCATAGATATTTTTCCTCACTAATTAGCACTTGGTGCTCTCGTTTAGGCCTGTGATATCTGAATTCTGAATCTTCTTTTCTCCGTTCTTTTTCTTTTTTTCTTATTCTGATGGTTTCAACTAGTGAAGTGTCGATGCCTTAACTATTTTTGTTAAGCTAATTTAATCATACTTCATGCTGTTCGTGGAGTATTGCCCCACCTTTCTCATATTTTGTTCTGCACGGCAGGCCACAGCATGCTACACGAGTCTTTGACATGGTTGATGACTTCTACATAGGAGATCTACAGTAACAGCTGATGACAGCCATTGGTTCATCATCCAAGTTTACTTCAAGAATCCGGCACGTTACTTGTTTTCTGCCACTAATCTACCAACATTGTTTCTTAATGATGTATCTTATTATCAACTCTTCTTTAGGAATTGTTCGGTAGACCTTAATCAAGTAGGTAAAAAGGGAACCGTGGACCTTAATCAACCCTTCTTCTTCGTTTCTCTAATCATTCCCTATTTTATCTTGTGGATCTCACTTTTATCCCCCCTTCCTCTACATGCATGCTATAAATAATATTCAAACATACTGTGATAATATTATTATGAGTACATTGAATATATATTATTACAAAAATGCATAAATATTAAATGTATGAATAAAATGCATACTATATATGATTATTTATAGAAATAATAAGTAAACTGAAAATAAATAAATTGATAAAACACATTTTGATTTTACTACACAATATATTATAAAAAAGGTTATAGCACAATCTATATATCTCAAACACAAATAATATTGTAATGGGCATATAAGTATATAGACTCTGTGCATATTATACCGTTCAACATTTTAGAAAACATATTTTGTGCTAATATTTTTGGATTCCTGCATTTGGAAAATGCCGAAGTGATTCTAATGGTAGTTACAGTCCAACTCAATATGGAGTTGTTTGTGTTTTTTTTTTTTTTTGGGGGGGGTGTTGATCGAGGGATTGAGATGGAGGTATACTGCTTGGAAGTATTTGAAGAGAGTCCATAGAAGACTCGGACGTCTCCCCAAAGATTGCCTTTTTGGGCCCTGGGTGGCCACCCGGTCTGTCCGATATATTTTAGGTTCATTGTTTTCCCGATTCCCTTTTTCTAGTTTATAAAAACCAATAATCGAGTTTTTAATTTAAGATTAAAAACTTAAATAACTCGACCATTAAATCTTATAACTATCAGCGGATTATTTTCTCAATTTTCTTTTCCTAATTTCTAACAACTCTAATTCATGGATGTTTTTCCAAACAGAACCCAACAATCTGGTTTCCAGCCCAACCGAACTAGTGTGGGAATCCGGACAGCCTTTTCCGCTTATTGCCCAGCTGCCCATCTAGTCGGCTCGATGCCTCATCAACTCGGCCTGGACCGCACGGAGCATCCAGTTTTGCTGATTGGAAAAGAGAGACCATTAACATATGTTAATGAGAACATGAAGTATTTCCGTCGCTTTTCTAGGGCCTGAAAGGAGAGTCGCAGTCTTGCTCCAAAAACTGCCGAGTTTATACGCCACTCGGGTATACAGAACTGTAGACATCAGACGGCAGAGAATTTGAATATTTGCCTATGAGATTTAGCTCATAGGATCATCTCTGAAATTGAAAGTCTTGAAACCAATCATAATCATAACCAATAAACTAAAACAGAGAAATTTTTTTTTTTTTTTTTTCGTTTCACTGCTCTGGAAACAACATATCATTGGCGACTTCTCACAAGCAGACTTTTAACGATTATAAAAGTTACATAGATTACAGAACAAATCGGAGGTTACAAAATCAACCAGACACAAGGTGGGTGTAATTGAAAAATCAAATTGATTGAATGGGGCCTTAAAAAATGGGACTAAAACGCCTAATTCACTGAAATCAACAAATAGGGGGCTAGCAAACCTATCCAAGAGCATCATACTATCCAACAAGAATTGTTGTTTCCCAAACCCTATCTGCCCACTGAGTCTTAAAAAGCTAAGCTAAACAATCACAGGATTTTGGTTGTTGACGGTCATTTTTATACGTCATATTTTTTTGGCTGTCTCCACTGCACCAAACTTCTTGCCAGGGAACCAAGGAATGAGGCTTTTGGTGGAGCTCCTTTCTTCCCTAGATGCTTCCCTCCCAAGTCAGTGTAAATTGGTCCCATATCCTTTCCTCTCTCGATCTGCATGATTATTAATCCCAACCAAAAATAAGTACTTCTAATATCAGAAGAATTACAAACAGATAGAAGATTCCAACCAACCACTTAAAGAAAAAGCTTTTCAGGCTTCCTCCATCAGAACTTGGGAGATATCAAAATTTTGAGGCAAAAAGAATTAACAGAGAAATAGTTTGTCGAATGACGCGATTGATTCAAAGTATGGGCACCAAAGGATTGGTTTAGTTTTTCTCTTGGCCTTTCAAAGGAGAAAGATTGCTTCGATTCATATTCAAAGCAATATGATGTTCCAGACTTCAACTTAAAAATCAAAGCTAGCTTCCTATTGCAACATGCTGATTGGAAAGAAGAGACCCATATTACAATAAGATTTAGTTTTATTTAAAGAAACTTGAGATAAAGAACTAAAAGAAAAGTTCACAAAAACATTAGATCTATGCTGGCATACCTTGCTTATCTTCCCATTCTTCAAATGGTATCTTATACCAGACCAATTGATCGACTGAGAAAAATGTGAACGGAATGCTGATATGGGATATAAAAAGTTATCCACCACCATTGCAATAAATACCTGTTCCATGGCAAACCATACTCTCCTTAGTGACAAGTCATCATTCAGCATCATTATATCTCAGCACCAAATCAAAAGATGCTTGAGCTTCTATTTGAAATTTCGCCTTTTAAACAATTGCTAGTGCTAGCTTCTTTTCTGTTTCTAAAGAACCATTGACTTCATTTATGTAACAGGCCAGCTCTCGTTTCTTTTCTAGTTTCACCCAGAGTTATCTTACTAATCTAATTGTCACGCCAGACAAGGCTAAAGCCAGCCATTCAGATGTTTGAGGCTAAGAGTTAACTCACAGAAAATCCAGGTGCAGGGGATGACTAATTCTATTATTTCTGGAAATAAATATGCTACATGGACAATTGATGAAAAGCAACTAAATGTTAATGACAAGTAGAACTGCCTAAAAGAATGCAGCTTACAAATTCTTTTGCAGCAGTATAAAGTACTATTAGAAACAATGCGAAAATACTTACAAGGACCCAGTTATAAGTGGCAAGAGACAGTCGAGGAGCCTCGGGGGATAGCATGTTGCATAGCTGAACCTCTATCCTTGTCAAATTCCACATTGACAAAAGTTCTACAGAGGTGCACATGGCTAAGCAGATGACCAGCAACAACCCTGTGCCACAATATTTTGCTAAGCTCTAAGAATGAATATCTTGATGATCCAAAATGATGCTAACTCCTGAAACTAATAGTGAGCTTTAGCTCTATTTTCCCATTTCAAATATGTGTGACATTGCTGAATGAATTCTGATCTGTGCACGAAAGTGAACAGCAAATCCTTAATTCTTGAATATATCAACCACATAAAAAAACACGAGTATTTGCTAGACATGTTATCATCATGTGAGAACAGGAATATCTATATTGGAGAAAGTTTGCGATATTTCATGTTTCCATGTTACCATGACCAACCTATCATGGGGTAATTGTGTCTACTTTACTGAAATATGTAAGATAGAGAGGGGTGCACGAGGTGATCATAATGGCACATAACTTTGCTTGCTCAAAATTATCACAACCATAATTATACATTCAAATGTGATGGGAGAGACCAAATTCCACTACCAATCTATCACAGATTGATAGTTTTCCACATTAGCCTCATAGGATTCTTTTTGATTGCACAAAAATATTGTAATACCTCTTCATGTGCCTGTAAAAGAGAAACAAAGGGTTCCATCCAATCACAACTAAAACTCTGAATAAGAAAAGGTAGCAGGCTCACCGTTAGAAATAAAGGTTGTCTCCTCACTTGCATATCCTCGTATATATATACGTAATGCTGCTGCAATATGAATCATACCCATAAAGTATGGTGCTACAAATCCCCATGACAAGTAGCAGTGTGAAGAGAATAACGCGCGATTCATCATCCAATTAACCTTTGATATGTATGATTCCAAAACAAAGGTTTGCTTCCTCAAGTAATTCCAGTATCTGGAAAAGAGGTAAACAAGTTGGTATGGGAAAATTTGTATCATACCCAGTCTAAACAAGTATGGACCACAAACCTTGAAAAACTAAGGTCACTAGCAAGGGGATGGGGAAAAACAGCAACTGGAGGTGATGTAATAAGTCTCTTATAATCCCCTGGATAACATGATAGAGTTTAAAAATTAAAAAATTGATAGCTTATGGCCAGAAAGTTGCCATACATGGACATAAAGAAAGAAAATTCTTAAAAGTCTACTAAAATCAACTCAGAAATCATCTACTGATGAGCTCAGTTACCAGCTATGGCAGCAAGAGTCATATCATCAGAGTATCCACCATCTTGAAGTCCTGAGACCACACCATGCCGGTCATATCTAAAATCATCGGCATGCATCTGGAGAAAAAAAAGGGGGTAGAACAATTCAGTTTGTGATTCAATCTGTCATGCTATATCAAAGGTATAGGAAAGAATACTTGCCATCATGCACCCTCCCCACAGAAAGACTGTTTTCCCGCCAGTAGCAAAACCCATCGAACAAGGCTGTTGATAGAACATATTTAGCATGTTTACTTGTTAGAGATATGCTAACTGAGTGAAGCAAGCTTAAATGCAGTACCTGCAACCTAGCAATTTAAATGTCAGCACACAAATCCACAGTTCCACAAAGACTCAGAAAGGTTTTCTTCAGAAACATAACTCCATGTAGTACTATATAAATCTTCATTTCAATTTTTCTGATTACAAACATCCCACAACCAGTTCAAGTCAACTGAATAATTAACAGCAAAAAAAAAAAAGAACTGAAAACGAATATGGTGAACCCTACTGTTACAAAGGGAATTTAGCATCCACAGTATTATTGCAACTCAACAATTTAAACATGATGTCTGCACTGCTTGAATTGTCAGTACTTTGAAATTTCAATAAAGTCAAAAAAAAATATTACTGTTTTCTCAAAGACCCTTTAGACACAACTGTTGCAGCAACCATCAACCATGTCACCTCTCAAGCAAAGTGAAGAAATTCAAGGTCACAATTTAATATACTGCATCATTGTTACATATACCAGCAGAAAGAAACCACCACTTTGATAACAGTACATACCAAAATGAGCAGCCACATATGCACAGATTTTGTAAACTTGGAATATGAGAGAGGAAAATAAGATACAGGAAAGGGTGTAAAGATATAGGAAAGGTCATTGAGTGTGCCATACCATATGATATTCATAGATACAGTAACTTCCTAAGCTTCCAGAAGGCAGATCGAGAGGATATCCAGTTTGAATAAATATCTGCATACATTATTGGAAACTTAAGATCATGAAATTGAATCAAAAGTTTTGACCATTATAACCATTAGGACCAACAACCCTAAGATAGCCTGACCTCAGGATTTTTTTCCATCTCGGCAGTGAGGGCTCCAATTGACCCGGGATGCAGCCTAACATCATCATCCAAAAACAATATGTACTTGCTGTCTTTATGAATTTGCTCCACCCCAATCTTGACAAAACCACCAGAATGCAAATGTTATTGTCTTACTGAATCATGCTTCTAACAAAACAAGAGAAGATACAGCATATGCAATGAATAATGGGGAGCCCAACAATTCATTTAAGTTTACTTTCATACTTTCTATTGTGCATTCCTTATAGAAAATTCATGGAAAGGGCAGTTGCATCCAACATCTAGTCTAAAGTACCAAATCCTACCTGACAAGGAGTATAAAATATTCATATAGTTGATTACTAAAAGCATAACCGATGCATCACATGGCTCCATGACCATCATAATGAAAGAATCAGACTAAACTTGATAACACTGTTAGAGAAAAGGTACTTTAATGGAAAGCAATCGACAGAAGAGCAACTCAGTTGCATACCAACTGATTATGGATTTTCTGACTACAAGTTGTTGAAAAACCAGCTATGATAATTCTAGCTTCAATATGATCCTGCAAAGTAAACGGTACTGATATGTCAACAAAAGGCAAAACAAAAAAAAAAAAAACCCCTCAAACAGCCCAAGACATTTCAAGGATGGTACATGAAGATGATCTGCTTGCAGTATTACTAGATTGCACAAATGCCCAGAGACTTGGGCACGTATCCAAATTCGTTTGTCAAAGCAGAAACAAATAGTACAATGGCAGCAAAGCAATTGATATTGCTCCATTTAAAAGATGAAGCTTCCATGAGAAGAAAACTTAAATATTTTGTCTTGTTTCTCACAATTCAATATTCATGACCTACTATGTTGATGTCTCCTGTTAATAATATCAAAGAATCAGTGATTTAAGCAAAAACTAGGTCAGGGACAAAAGATGTACCATAAAATCTGACAACAAGCGAGATACAGCATGATATGCAGGGTCTTCTTTACTTTCCACCACAAAAAGAAATTCTAGAGGACCGCCATAGAGAGATGTGATCTGCATACATATGAACCAAGAATATAGTTGACAACACCAAAACAATATCAACCAAAAGGAATAGGCCAGAAAGAATATAGATAATCAAGTTAGACATAGTAAGATGATTGATAACCATATCACATCAACAAAAGAAAAGAAAAGATAAAAGTTCAACAAATCAGATGACAGAAAACTCGTCAAGATGCATAACAGCTTGAACACAAGAATGAGCCCATTGTCCAAGTGAGTACAGATCCAGGAAACAAATAAAATTCATGAGACTTTCTTCACCAATGGCTAGAAGATGAGGTCAAAATTTGAAAATTGAAAGTCATTGAAGACAGATAGCATATACTGATCCAACTCTCCTCTTTGCCCAAAGCAGAGGCAGCCAAAAGAGATAGCAATAATAAATGCTGCAAATAACCTCGGGCATATAGAAAAGGCTTGGTTACATGTAGAAAAAAAAGGAGAGAAAAGGTAACTCAGAAGCAACTTACCTGACTCCTCCAATTGTGCAGATTGTGTTCCCCAAACCCCTTTAAAGGCATAACAACAGACACTCTGGGCAGATTGACCTGATGAGAGTGCTCCAGTTCATTAATGTCACGATAAAGAAATGCAAAGCTATTGCCAGCTCTCATACTATTCTTCATCCTTTTTATCTCTCTATTCCTGTGAAAGAGAACAATAACAGTGGAAATAACTCAACAAGCAAGTGGAGTTGTATGAAAAATCAAAATGATGGCCAAGGAGAAAAAAAAAAAAAGCAAATAACTTTTAAAGGACAGTGACTAGATCTTGATACCTTACAAAAGCAGCACAAGCCCACCCAGTAGCAAGACATAAGCAAATTATATATCCCTGCAGCACAAACATAATATTCCAAGTTACAACATCACCTTCCTCATAAAGTGTCAGAAAAGGGTAAAGAACATGAAAGAATGCAAATAACAGATGAAAATATTTAAACAGTAATATTCAAAGAAATAGTTAAAATAAGCATCTTCACATGGAAAACACACCAACTACTAACAATATAAAATAAAATGGACTGCTACAATTGAGATCATGATCTCTCAGAAGAAATTCAAGGATCATGATGCATAAACATATGGGGAAAAAAAAAAAAAGAAGATTTGTTAGATACCTTTCTTCATAAAAAAGCTGCATAACCTGAATTGAGATAGCAGAAAACTATGCTAGCCATGTTAATTTTAGATGCAGACACATTTGGGGAAAAACTAATTTCTTTAAACACTATTCAAACTTCATTAGATTAGTCCCTTCACCTGGCATAGCATAAAATTCGTTATCCTCTAGACTTCCAATTAGAAATTGCTATCTACCACCCAGAGAGAAACTTGTCACTATGATTAGAAGTGAAGCAGGTAAAAGGTTTCATGGAGAAAGCACACTCAGTGTACAGCCAACAAAAGACGCATCAGGTGCCAGTAGATGGAAGCAGAACCACAAACTGGCCCCTACCACGGGGCCACCGAAGAGAGATAAGAATAAGCCATTGAAGCAACAAGTAGTCATCGTAGTTTATGAGTTGTCTCTCGACAAATCATACCTGAGCTTTCAAGAGATTGTCCAAACAACGTCGGGACAACAAACATAGGAATGCCGCTAAACTTTGGTAAAGCAACATCGGAGTCCAAGATTTCAAGACAACTGACTAAATCCTAAGGTTTTGGAGTAAACTGTCGTCCAAGATTCAGATATGTAGGCCCAAGATGTTCCGATATAAATTCTTTACAACAAATGACATCTACGAGGCACCAAAGCCTACACAAATCATCGATAGAAATCAAAAACATCATAGTAAAAGAAGACAAGAAAAGGAAATCCAACCGAGTGGGGGACATTCTCGGAAAACCAAACAGACATGGATCTGAAACAGCGTGGGCAAGAACAACAAAAGAAACCCGGGGGGGTGGGGGGGAAGAGAGAGAACATTAACCTGGATCTGAACAAAAACGGCGAGAGGACTACAAAAGGCTCTGCTCAAAGAGAAGAGAAACCAATCAATGGACTCCAATGCCGACATTGTTCCCCCCCCAACTTCTGTCTCTCCCTCTCCTCCTTTCTTTCTTTCTTTCTTTCTTCCTTTTTTTAACAACCTCTGCGTCCCTCTTCTTGTCTGTAATAAAACGCGGAGAACAACAACTCCAAACAAAGCCCTAGAAATTGCGATCTTCGTCTCGAAATCAAATCCGAAAATCAATTGTGTTTGCGCTACGTGAAATGTGACTCTGCCGAATCACCGTGTAAACAAGAAACTGGAGGAGAGAGAGACTTGATAATAATTATAGTAATCACAATAATAATGCCAATAACGAGAGAGAAGAGAGAAAGAAAAAAAAAAAAACCGGGGGAAGAAGAGAGAAAAAAAGAAAAAGAAAAAGAAAATATAGCGAGACCGCGTAATAATGCTTATATTTTGAAAATTAATAAATTCAATTTTAAATAATAATAATAATAAATAATAATATCAATCTCTTCCTTTTTTGGCATTTATCCCGTGCTCCGCCTTTTTTTTTCTTTTTTTTGTTTAAGGCCTTTTGAGGGGAGATGTGGGAGTCCAAATGGGAGAAGAGGGAGAGACCGTTAGTTATGGAGTGGTTATTTATAGTAGGTATTATACGCCCCGTGTGCTCCCGGTCTGGACATCAGCAGCCGAGCGGCGAATCCAAAACAATTTTTTTTTTTTTTAGGAGAATAAAATTTATGGGTGAGATTAAAAAAATAAAAAAAATATATATATATATATTTATTTTGAATTCAAAATTTTCAAAAATAGGAAAAACTCCTTATATTATTAAATTAAGTTATAATTTTAATAAGTTACCCCCCACTAAACCCGCGCTTGACTGGCTATTGCGTGGCGTAATCGTTATTGCATCTTACTAACGTCATTTTTATCCCGTCCCCATCAATTTCCGAGGTGGCCTCAGCAGGAACGCAAGTGATTCCAAATTGGTGCGGGGCATCGGCACAGGAGATTCGCGTACGCAAGCCCATGATTCCAAATCGAATACTCTCATCGACTCTGATTTTATTAGTTGTGTGTGTCAGTCTTGGAAGAAAAGGGATTGCTGAATCGACGCTCATCTCTTTAACGAATCGAGGTTGTGATCCAAGTATATATTTGATTATTACGAGTGAATTAATACGATTTAAACGCACGGTCATGTGGGGTGCTCAGTTTGAATGTTACGTTAAAGAAAAAAGAAAAACACATGTACTAATGATTGTTCACGTTGCACATGTAGGAAAGTTGGTTGCAAGCGATGCGAGTAATGTGTTGCAATGGCGTTATTCTGTGTTGCAGTCATGTAATAATCTTTATACCATTTTTTATATACAATAAAATAAATAAATGTTATATTTTTCAAAAAAATTAAAATTCAAAAAGTTAAAAATAAAATATTTAAAATTTTAACCATGAAACTGTCTCAAAGCAAATTCATTTAGAGTTGGGCGGTGCTGACATGCTGCGATGACCCGTAATTCACTTCCCGCGAAGGCCAGTTGTTTTGACCATTATCAGGCCTAAATTCCAGGGAAAGACGCCGGTGTCAACTCTGGGGGAGTCAACTTGTTAGTTGTTTTAATAAGAAAGACCTGTACGTGACAGGACAACATGCCCCAGGGGGCTCCATTGTCACATGGTCTGCCAGCTTTTGCTTGCCAGGACAGCTTCGAAATAGCAAAGATAGATTAACCGTATTATGCAGCTTGCAGAGGAAGATATGCTGCGACCCACCTCTTCATTCAAACCTACTTTTGGTTTTTTCGAACAATATAAAAAAATATTTACCGAAAAAATTTATAGAAAAAAATTTATTATTTAAATAAGAATTACTTTTTTATATTCGATTATATTTTATTAAATTAAAAATTAATAATATATTTTAACTCATGTTTACCTACATTTTACCCAAAAAAAAAAAACAAATAAGAAAAAATTCAAACCTAAATTCGTTATATAAATACACGTAAAATTCCTGACAAACATCAGATGTACCTCCCAACTCTCACCTCAACGAAACATTTCGTTTTTATTTTAGAATTTAAAATATTCATGTGCGTCCATGTGCGTCCCATGGGCCATTGGACACAAGACACGCCCCAAGTCACGGATCATTAGACTCGGAGAATTCTTGAAATTTCAATTAACTCAACATGCATTGATTGAAAAAAACCGATGACTGGTAACACTGAAAATTTAAAATAATCTCAAACTCAATTAATTTAAAATTTAAATAATTTGAAAGATCCAAAATAAAAAAAAATTAATATATCTAAAATTCAAATTTAATAATTATGAGATCAAGTAAATTCAAAATACTTAAAATTTAAATGACTGGATAGTCAAAATAATTTGACTTAAATGGTTTCAACCTACTCATTTATCTCCTCTATCACAGGTTAATGGGATCATGGTTACCAGTTCCGAGTCAACGAATTTACAACTTGATTACTCCATTGGGTCGATGGGTCACGGATAATAACGGGCCGCAGTTCAAAAAAGGCACAAAAGATGCTGCCTGGAAACATATCAAGCTTCATATAGGGAATAAGCTAGCTATGGTTTGAGCTCTGAAGCCATAAAAGTTTCTCTTCCCGAGGTTCTCAAAAGCGCAGTACAACACCAAGATCCTAACAGAACCATAAATGTTTTCTCAAAGCATAGAACAAACACCATTGCTAGCAAAATTACTGTTGCTTTCTTTCGGTCCACCTAAGTCGACGAACCAACGAAATCTAAAAGAATTAGACGCCAATCCTTTAAGGAGGCTGCCTCTCACATCTTGGTTATTGGTTTGAACTCTGTAACTCGAAAGCACAAACCAACAATTATTTACCGACTCATTTAAGGATTGTCCCGCCTCCCTGCCCCCCACCCCAACTCCTACCAGCTAAACAACCCAACTGCTCCCTTCCCCTCACCCCCAAAGACTTTTATATGTCCATATACATATACTTCCACAATGCACAAGTTCCATATACGCAGGCGTCAAAGAATGTTTGATGTAAATTGGCGACCCTAGAACACTCTGATGCAAAACTTAAAGCAGCCAAGACCAACCAGCTGATCATGCCAAAGTATTGTGTAGTACAAGCACATATTGGAAAAACAACTTGACGAAAAAAGAAGTGGACTCCAGGGCCATAAAATCTCTAGCTAGTGTGTCTGTACTTGGATAATTCAGACCATACGCGTTTCCATGGAGACCCAAAAGGGATCCACAAATTGGGAATAAAGAGAAATGCCTATGAATGCTTATGAAGTTTATACAAGTGATAGGTGAAAGAAAACAAATTAGCATTTTGTATCATCAAAACTAGTAGGAAGTTGATGATGCCTCATATAGGTACATCAGTTGACATATAACCTGTGTGGCCTCTGTGGTTGTTTCCAATTAAGTGATGTAGAAGCACACCTGCTGCAACACTGACATTCAAGCTCTCCACAGCCATAAAGGATCGGAAATCTTCACTCAACCGCACAGAACTTTTCTCTTGAGCATCAAAATCATCAGCTTCTCCTACGGTTATGTCAAACGGAATATTTCCAGGTATCCGAATTAATTGAGTACACGATCTTTCCACCAATGGCCTCAACCCAGTCCCCTCACTGCCCAAAACAAGAATTGTGGGTTCACCAGGCAAGACCTCGTTCAAGGGAACAGCTTTTGAAGAAGCAGAACCGCCAATAACTCTCCAACCATTTTCAGCAGATGATACCAAGAACTGCATCATATTCTTGCAATATCTAAGCTCCATTACTTCAAGAGATCCAGCGCTTGCTTTGCTCACAACTGCACTTAATGGAGCTGAATTTTTTGCACATAGCACAATCCCTAAAGCTCCAAAGAAGTAAGCAGACCTAATGATTGCCCCCAAATTCTGAGGATCTGTTACCTCATCCAATGCTACCCAAAGAGAGCCTTTCTCTTCCTCAGGTAAAATAGCATCCAGTTCTCCTATTTTCAACATCTCCAGTGGAGAAGCATCGAGCACAAGGCCTTGATGAGGACGGCTATCAACGACCATATTGAGATCATGCTTTGAAACTTCCTTTATGCTTAACCCAATCTTTTGAGCAATCTTCAATGCTTTCTCAAATCCTTTCTTGTCCTTCTTCTTTCTATTATTACTACTCAAATCTAAACCTTCTTGAACATACAATGAATAGAATTCTCGTCTTCCAGCTGATAATGCAGCCAAAACAGGACCTACCCCATAAACTCCTTCACCAACTATCTTAGGTATGGTCGATTCAGTGACTTCTTTCCAAATCTTTCGACCCCAACTCTCCCGCTTATTCCACCTTTGAGACTCAGGTCTCTGATTCCTGTCCTTCACATCCGCCATTCCTTCAACCCTACGCTTGATCTTATCCCACCTTGGATCATCAACTTCTAATTCTCCTTCTTCCACCTCTGCTTCTTGAATAGTATCCTCTTGCACATTGTAATCATAACAATTTTCCCGGTCTTTCGCCTCAGCTACCATTCTAGTTTCACTTTCTTTATTCCCCACTCTGTATTTACCATTTTTACCTCGTTCTGCCAACTCCTCCCAAGAAGATCCAGCAACATTAACTTTACCTTTTTCTAAGGTCTTTGCAGACTTCTCCCAAGACGAGGAGCCAGTCCTTGGCACCATCCCTTTCTCTAACTTTTTCCATGTTTGTTCCCAGGACGAGCCACGATTGATGTTCTCCGACCTTTTTGCTGATTCATCCTGAGAAGAAAATCTACCCTTTGCACCCCGCTCTTTCTCCAACCCTTTTGATTCCTTGACCTTATTAGAACTTAACCAAGGAAGAGGTTTTCCAGCTCTCACCACAGGTTTCCCTCTACCAACTCTCCCTAAAGATGAACTGGAGAAATGCCTAGCTCTTAAAATACAACAACAACATGCAGCACTTGTAAGCCTAAACCCACTTGAAAAACTCATAGCCTTAGCTACATAATCCATTTCCACCAACAATTTTACCGGTCCAGCAAAGCTGAAACCTTTGGCAGACCTTTCATTAAACCCAAGCGAGGGTCTTGTCAGACGGGCACAAATAGGGTTTAGCGGGGGTTTTGAAACGGACCCTGTTGACAGAGACTGAAGTTTTGGAGTGTTAAATTGTTTGGAGCAGCTGGGTTTTGAATAAACCCTAACGGTAGCAAAAGGAATTGCCTGAGTTTTTGCTATGTTAGAATACATTGCGCTAACCACGCACGGTAGCTAAGAAAACTGAATTATAAAGAAAGAAGAGGCAATTCATTCAAAGAAGGCAACGAGCAACCACCTGGATTCAAAACACAAGCTTTCGGATTGAGGCAATCATCTTGCCCTTCCAATTCCACGTCCAATTGAGTTCCAACGCCAACGCCCCCTTCAGAATGAAAGCATAGGACGAAAATACTCTTACGCTAACATTAATTGAGAAAAAAAAAAAAAAGAAAAGGATACAAACATTACGGATTAAAAAAAAAAAAAGAAGAAGAAGTAATTTTTTTATTTATTAAAACAATTCAAAAACAAAAAAAAAGTGTTAGTCTGTGTTTATGGATTTATTAGGACTTGTTTAATTTTTTATAAATATTTTTATTTTGTTTGATGAGAGTGCGCTTGCTCTTTTTTCATGGTCCAACAATTTTAATCTCAATCCTAATTTCAGAATAATGCTTTATTTTTTAGGAGTTGGATTTCATTTAACACTTATTAGATAGATACGTCAATACTATCTAAAGCGGGGTGACCATTTATTTTTAAATGATATAAATATTGTTATAATAATATAAAAAAATAAATTGATGAAAAAAAAAGAAAATATATTATCTATTATTTGTGTTTACGCGATTGCTGGCTCTCTCACCCAGAGACAAAAATCTGCCCAAACGAAGCAGCAAGGTTATAAATGTCATTCCAGCTGGCCAATCAGGGGCACAGACGCCGACCTTATGTCACGTGAGTGCGGTGGTGTGTCCATCAAAAGAAAAGAAAAGGAAAAAAGAAAAAGTAGAGATAATCGAATTTGTAGGAGGACATTCTTGTAAATGTCTCTACCCTAGAAAACCTAGACGGGCACACCCGAAAATAATATCCCACGAAAAATCCCAAGAAAAAACAAAAATCGCAGAGAAAGAGTTAGAGAGAGAGAGAGAGAGAGAGAGATAGGTTGTCTCGCTCATGGGCACGCCGGAGACGTCCAGGGAGCCTTGCCCTGATCGTATTCTCGACGACATCGGCGGCGCGTTCGGGATGGGAGCAGTGGGTGGCTCGGCCTTCCACTTCATAAAAGGAATTTACAATTCTCCCAGCGGCACGCGGCTCGTCGGCGGAACGCAGGCCGTACGGATGAACGCGCCGCGTGTGGGCGGAAGCTTTGCCGTATGGGGCGGCCTCTTCTCGGCCTTCGACTGCTCCATGGTGTACCTGCGGCAGAAAGAGGACCCTTGGAATTCGATCATCGCCGGTGCCGCCACCGGTGGCTTCCTCTCTATGCGTCAAGGTCCTGTTGCGTCTTCTCGCGCAGCTATTTTCGGCGGAGTCCTGCTGGCTTTAATAGAAGGAGCTGGGATCATGCTGAATAAGGTCATGAGTGCTCAACAGAACATGCCTGTCATGATCGAAGACTCTGTTCCGGCCATGGCCGGTGGGCCTACGCCTGGGTTCCCCACGGGGATGCCAGGTCACGCCCAGGCCCAGTCTGCTCAAGAGTCGGCTTCGACGAGTGGATCTGAATCGGGTTCGTGGTTTGGTGGGTGGTTCGGTGGAGGAAAGAAGGAGCAATCTGCAGCGAGCACCGGTGGCAAGACGGAGATTTTGGAGAGCTTTGATGCGCCACCGGTGCCAAATTTTGAATACAAATGACTTATTAAAAGGTGTCTTTTAAAAGTCTAGTTAAAATTTTCGTTAATTTATTTTTTGGAGATATATTGAAGTGCGGACCTTTTGAAGCTCCAAACTTTGTGACGCTATGTATGTGTGTATGGTTGCTGCCTTACATATTTTTGCCTTCTTAATTATTTTTCTATCTTAATTTTTGTCGCTGTATTAAAATGAAATACATGAAATGGTTGTTTGATGTGTTTGCAATTTTGTGTTTTTGCATTCCAGTGGCTGAAATCAGGAATTGCTAGATAGCAGTATTCTGGTCTTATCGTGGTGTCTGCTTTCTTTTTTTCTTTTTGCCCGTCTTTGTGTCATCTCATGGTCATTAGTTGCAGGAGTATTCTGTGTTTTTTTACGTTGTATGTGGTGTAATTGGTGCTTCTGTGTTCAATTCAATGTCAATGAATGCATCCATCATATATTTAGTTCTTCTATTTTACAGGCCAGTTTTCTGGTCTTTGCTTCTGTAAAATACCAAACAAGGCCAAGGGGATGGTCCACACCTCGGAAATACTTCTCTTATGCATCCCTCTCTGTGATTAAAATTAAAGATTCTCAGCCTGATATTGATCATTGATGACTCCTGATATTGATTATTCACACTGTATTGCCACTTAACTGTTGCCGGAATGCCAGCCAGCGTAAAACTAGCCAAACCTTTATGACATGAATTTTTTAAGCAATTTTTGTGTTGTTGTTGTTGTTGCTGCTCAACTGTTATTAGTTGCATTTTTTGCTTTACTGTCAGGCTTTTGTTAATCTTCTAATCTTGCTGTCATCATTCAGAAAAGACCATTGATTTGCTGATGCAAGCCAACTAATGATTTTCGTTATTAGAAGTTAGAAGTTCTTTATCTAATGGAAAGTTGTGCGGAAAAACAGTTGTTCCTACTAGTTTTTTTGGTGGTTGTTACTACAGCAGCAATCCTAGACAACAAAAGGTATTGAAGGATATTGCTTTGATGAACACCGGTTAAATCTTACTTTCTGACGAATTTTTTTAGAGGAACATAAATAAATCAAACAGAAATGATGCATGCATTTAACCTTATATATTCATAATCCGTAGCAATATCAGGGAAACTCTGTTAGTTTGTGGCCTTTAACAGATCTCATATGAATTGTGCCATTGCATGGCTGCATTCCCTTGTTGCTCATTTACATGGCTGACATCATTACTCTGTTCATTTTTTGTTTTTATTTTTGTTGCTTTGAGATGTAAGGCCGACATGGTTGCCTTAACTTGCATTTTTGTTTGGTCACTACATTTGTTTCTTTTACATGATGGTTCTGATGGCTTCTGGATTCTTCTTAAGTAGAAGCTAAGCATGTTGGTTCAGAAGAATATTGAAGCTTCTGACACTATTTTACATGTTAATTAACTTTGCAGAATGATGTTATATTCCTAATGTTGAGGTCGAGGAGATATTAGACAAGGAAGCTTGTAAACAATGTCATTCCTGTTAATTTGGTGGCATTGGCATGGTTGGATGATTATTTGATTTGTGACCGCTTTGTTACTCTTGTCAGTGTTGGACCAATATTTGCATTCTGCAGTTTATCTGTTTCCAGTGGTTGAAGTTGACAACTTTGGAGATTGATGATTGGACTGGCTAATCAATTTTTAGATCTTCCCATCATATGCTTAGTTCATAACTAGGAATGCCAAATTTGAGGGAGGAGCTTGTGTTCAGAAAAGTCAGATTTAGTGGTTCTTTCAGAGTTCAAGACAGGTAATTTTATGTTTGCGAGAAATTGACCTGAGGATTCTCTTGCTTAAGGCCTTTGGAAATGAAGCAATTACCGGTGAGATGGTTACTAGGACTTTCTTTTTCTATCATACGTTTCTTTTTTAAGTTGTGTTCACGATGCTGTTGTGCAGTTTGCACTCCAGAAACTCTAGCTGTAGCTGGGGACAAGTATATTGCAGAAACTGGCCTCATATGATCGTCAATCTATTTACCGCTATTTCTGTGATTGACCTTATCATTTTCAAATGCAGTACGCACTCAGCTGACTGTCCCACAGAGCACATGGGCATGCCATACGTAGCTATACTTCAATTATTAAGTAAAAAGTCGTTGCTAGCTTTGTGGCAGCCGGCTGGTATTGCTGCGGCAGTCTGCTGGTATCGCTGCGGAGGTTAGCGGCATTGTTCCATAGCGCGCCACTAGTCTGCTGCCAGTTTTGTGGCAGCCCGCTAGAGAGACTAGCGGTCCTACCCCGTTGCACGCAACCAAGCCCACTGCTGCCTTTGCGGCAGCTCGTGGGAGAAGTTAGCGGCGCTGCTCTGTAGTACATTGCCATCGTTGCGGCAGCCTGCTAAGAAGGTTAGTGGCGTTGCTCTGTAGCGCGCTGCCAGTCCGCTGCCCCCTTTGTGGTAGTTCGCGGCAGTTTACCGGGAAAGATAACGCCGTCAACTCAAACATTATTATAAATTATGTCAGTTTTTTTATATTTTAACGATATAAAATTTTATGTTCTTAACACCTCTTAAAATATGTTAAGTAGTGTGATTAACATGGGATACAATGAAATTAAATTAAACGAGACAATCTTCATACTTGATTTCAGTTTTAATATTATATTAAAAAATTATTCAATTTATAAATTTAAGTCGATAAATTGAAAATTACATTGACTCTATAAATTATACTAAATATTTATATTTTAATAATAAAAAATTTTATACTCTTATTAAGAAAAAAACTATTGTGACAGCAGTTAAACAGTAGCTTACATGGAGATTAGCGTATGGTGTATATTTCGATCTTTGTATACCTGCGTAGCAGAGGTAGTCTATTTAATTTAGATGAGGCCATCGAAGTTGGCGCGGGCGCGAGAAACCACTCATCCACGGAAATACACGTGGCCATGAGCGAAACAAATGATTGCAACGGGATACAGGTCAATTGGCACATCACGTGGGTTGTGAAAAATGGCTTATTGTTGACTGAAAACAGAAAGATGCTTTAATGGGGATTGCGTTCTCAAGTACGATTTGAATAGACTTGGAATTTGGAAGGTAGAAGGAAACTGCCCATTGGATGGTAAGACTCATATGGATTTTTGAAAGGTTATCATTTTTGTCACAATAAAATATTTGTTAGTTTAATATTATTTTGCTTTAAATTAAAAATAAAAATAATTTAAATGTTATCTCTATTTTTTAACGCGTCCACTTTAGTTTCTAACTTTTTAATCTATTTAAACATTTTTTATAAGCATTAAAAATTCTTTTTTAAAAAAAAAATCACATTTCAATAGCTTCGCTCTATAGGTAATTTTATACTTAAATAACCCAAATTAAATTTCTTTTTTTTTAATAATTAATTTTTTTTTTTTTTAAAAAGGGGTAGTGGAGCGGGTCAAAGTCTTCCACTTCTGTCGTTCAAAAAGGGCGTGCCTACCCTTTAAGAGAAGCTTCCTTTGAAAAGTTGAACGCAATTTTCCACGTCTTGTGGGCACACGCAACATGCGCTTGTCCAACTGGCGTGTACAAGTATCTGTCTTCAATTTCTTTAAAATTTTAAAATTTATAGTATAAATTATATAATTAAAAATTTTTATATTGAAAAATAAATAATATATAATTTTAATAATTTAAATTTTTTAATTAAGATAATATGTCAAATTTATAAATTTATTATTTACTTAAATTTTAGTTTATTTTTTTAATTTTAAATTTTCATATTTTTTTAATAAATAATATTAAAATTCATAATTTAAAAATAAGCAAATTCAGATAATACATATTTTCAATAATTACTAACCCATAAAGAAGAGCTTGTGTCGACGGGGCTCGTTGACAGTATCCATGGATAAAGTGATGGGGCCGCGTGGATTCCGTATCGACCTGTATACACTTTTTCTTGAAAAAATATAATATATGTGTAATTAATTTTTTTTAAATATATATATATATATATATATATATATAAAGCCATCGTAAGGACCAATGAATGACAAACTGCAAACAGAAAATGTAAGAAATATAGGTGTAACCTAGCTGAAAATTAAGGGTTATTTCCTATTGTGAATTATTTTTTTTTTCTCGTGATAAAATGAATTTAATTTTGCCCTTTCCAATTACATTTATTTTTATTGTTATTATTCGCTGTCGTACAAATAACAGCTGCCGATTTTCTGGTAAATCGCGAGGGGCAAACATGAGAAATCAAGCGTGTGGTTCTGGTATTAGTCCTTGTCTGCTAGAAGGCTTGGAAAGTTGTAACCAGTTTACCTTGACCAAATCAACGTATACTTTGACTTCATACGAAGACGTATCCATAACGAGATCCGCAAATTGCAATGGTTGCATATTTTTTCTTGATTAAAATTAGTTATAAATACCATATATATATATATATATATATATATATGTATAGGCCAAGAAGTTTACTACGTCTATCTAACAAAATTACCCTCAATTCTTAAAACAAGAAAAGTAGATGGACATAGGGAAATTGATGGGGCTCTGGACTCAGTGTGGTGGTGTGGTCCTACATATAATCAGAATGTACAAATAAATAAAATAGTTAGATGCTGATGTTTATTTTTATATATATTTTTTATTTTAATTACATATATATTATATTTTTTCAAGAAAAAAAAAAGTATATAGATCGACGCTGTCACACCACTTTATCCATGGCTCCTGTCTAAGAGCCCCCGGGGGTCTACGCAGGCTCTTCTTAAAATAATTCCACGGGGCTGAAGACAGTTTGCTATTTTTCCTGTGTTCTCACCACACGCTATTTTAAGTAAACCAAGAAGGGGTCTTTCTTGGCAGCTCACCCTCGAAGTCCAAAACCAGAGTCCTAAAACTCAAGTCTAGACTCAGAGCAGCGAGCTGAGACCTCGAAAAAAGGAAAAGAAAATGTGGAGATCGCCTCAGGAATTACGGCTTACAATCCACTTTCTCATCCTTGTATTCTTCCAAATCACCCATGTAAATTCTCAAACACAAGGCCAAGAACAAGCAACCTTGCTCAGACTAAAGCAACACTGGCAAAACCCAGAGTCTCTCAGCCACTGGTCTTCGTCAGACTCCAATTACTGCTCTTGGCCGGAAGTCAACTGCATCGATGGCTCCGTCACCGGACTATCTCTCGGCGAGAAGAACATCACCGGAACAATCCCGCCCTTTATCACTGACCTCAAGAACCTCACAGTTCTTTATTTTTTTAACAACAGCATCATGGGGACGTTCCCCAAGTTTCTCTACAATCTCTCCAAGCTGGAGTTTCTCGACCTCTCTGAGAACTACTTTGTGGGTGTCGTTCCTGATGATATTGATCACATGGCTAAGCTTTCTGACCTTAACCTCCGTGGCAACAACTTCACTGGAAACATTCCGGCAGCTATAGGGCGGTTGCGGGGGCTGAGAAATCTCCAGCTTCATCAGAATCTGTTTAATGGCACTTTCCCGGCAGGAATTGGCAACTTGTCCAATCTTGAGATACTGTGTTTGGCTCAAAATCAGTTCTTGCCATCAAGGCTACCTTCCAGCTTCACCCGGATGAAGAAACTGAAGGAATTGTGGGTTTCTGATGCGAACTTGATTGGAGAGATCCCGGAAACGATTGGAGAAATGGAAGCACTGGAGAGATTGGATTTGTCAGGAAATAAATTAGCTGGGAATATTTCTGGAGGTCTGTTCAGGTTGAAGAATTTGACTTGGTTGTATCTCTACAAGAACATGCTCTCTGGGGAGATTCCCCAGGTTGTGGAGGCTTTGAACTTGGCTGTCATCGATCTTTCTCAGAATAATTTGAATGGGAAAATACCTGATGATTTTGGAAAGCTTAAGAAATTGTCAGGCTTAGCTTTGTCCTTCAATCAACTCTCTGGCCAAATCCCAGGGAGCATTGGCCGTCTTCCAGCTTTGATTGATTTTTCCGTGTTTAGCAACAATTTATCGGGTCCTATCCCTTCAGATTTTGGGCGATACTCAATGCTTGAAACGTTCCAGGTCCCATCCAATAGGCTTACCGGCAGGCTGCCGGAATACTTATGCAGCAACGGCAAGTTAGTGGGCGTGGTAGCTTTTGATAACAATCTGAGTGGAGAATTGCCGGAATCGCTGAGGAACTGCAGCAGTTTGCAAATGGTCAGGGTTGAAAATAATGCATTTTCCGGCGATGTTCCTGCTGGTCTGTGGAAAGCTTTCAATTTGTCAAACCTGATGTTAAACGACAACGTGTTCACCGGTGAGCTGCCTACCGAATTGTCAGAGAATCTTCTCCGACTTGAGATCAGTAACAACAGGTTTTCTGGTACAATCCCCAATGACTTGAGTTCTTGGCAGAATCTGGAGGTTTTTAATGCTAGCAACAACCTATTATCTGGTACAATTCCTCGAGAGTTAACTGCTCTTCCCCGTCTGTCTACTCTTATGCTTGATAGGAACCAGCTTGTTGGGGCCCTTCCATCTGATATAATCTCTTGGAAATCTTTAACCACTCTGAATCTCAGTCAAAATCAACTTTCTGGACATATTCCGGATGCAATGGGTAATCTGCCAGTCCTGACTGAACTGGACTTTTCAGGTAACCAGTTTTCTGGTCAAATTCCATCTGAAATAGGCTTCCTTAAGTTCAATTATCTCAATCTCTCTTCCAATCAGCTCACAGGGGCAATCCCAAGTGAGCTTGAAAATGGTGCTTATGTCGATAGCTTCTTGAACAATCCTGGTCTTTGCACAAGTAGCTCGTCCGTACGCCTTAACATCTGCAATGCCACGCCCCTTAAACCGAGCAACACTTCAACTCGTTTCCTAGCCCTGATGTTGAGTGCTTCGGCAGTCATCTTTGTCTTGGCTTTATTACTCTCATGGTTCACCATCCGAATTTGCCAGAGGAGAAAAAACATGTTGGATTCAACACGGACACTCGTCCCATTCCACAAGTTAAATTTCACTGAGTTAGACATTTTGTCAAAATTGATAGAAAGCAATGTGATTGGCAGCGGAGGATCAGGAAAAGTGTACCGTATAGCTATAAATCATTCTGGTGTTGTTGCTGTGAAGAAGATCTGTAATACCGGAGAGATTGACGAAAAACTCGAGAAGCAGTTCCTAGCCGAAGTTGAGATCCTGAGTACAATAAGGCATTTGAACGTAGTGAAGTTGCTTTGTTGTATCTCTGATGGTGACTCAAAACTTCTTGTATACGAGTATCTGGAGAACCATAGTCTAGATCGGTGGCTGCATACGAGTAAGAGATCAACTGCCGTCTCAGGTTCAGTCCATCCTGTTGCCTTGGACTGGCCCAAAAGGTTGCAGATTGCAGCGGGAGCTGCACAGGGTCTCTGCTATATGCATCATGACTGCATACCTTCTGTTATTCATCGTGATGTAAAATCAAGCAATATCCTACTGGATTCTGAGTTCAACGCCAAGATTGCTGATTTTGGTTTAGCCAAGATGTTGGCTAAGCCTGCTGAACTTGCTACTGTATCAGCTGTCACAGGCTCTTTTGGCTACATAGCTCCAGGTGAGTGAGAGTTCAGAGTTCTTCGTGTTATTTCTGTCAGTATGGTGATCCCTCCATTTCTCTTTCGTTCTTCCATTAAGAAAAACCTACATGTACCTTTGCTTTTATGACTTGAATTGCAGAGTATGCTCACACAGCAAGGGTGAATGAAAAGATTGATGTTTATAGCTTTGGGGTTGTCCTTCTAGAACTAACAACGGGGAAAGAACCTCAAAATGGCGACGAGCATTCCAACCTGGCTGATTGGGCATGGCGTCACATGCAAGAAGGAAAACCAATATCAGATGCCTTGGATGATGAAATTAAGGAAGCTTGTTACCTGGAAGAAATGAGCAATGTTTTCAAACTTGGAATCATGTGCACCAGCAAATTGCCGTCTGCCAGGCCTCGCATGAAGGATGTTCTGCAAATTTTGCTTCAAAGCACGCATCCACTCGTGTGCAAAGAGAATAACTTGGGGAGCGAGTATCAAGCCACTCCCCTCCTCAAGAATTCAAGTCTTAGTTCAACAACCAACCAATAGGTGTTATCTCTAATTGATTTGTAAATAATAAAAATAATAATAACAAAAAAATAATAAATAAATTTGTTAGTATTAAAATTATACAAATAATATTTTATTATTCAAATATATAAAATACATAATTAAGTAAAAAAATAATTAACTCACACTTATAATGATAATGAAATTATTAATAATTTTATTCATATTATCATAAATTTATTTTTTTAAAAAAAGGTTATACTTTATATTATTTATTATATTTAATTTATTAAATATACTAAAATATTTAATAAAATATAAATATTAAAAAATTAATATAAAATAATTATTTGACTACGTATATTCATGCAATTTAAGTAATTTAAAATTTATTATAATTAATTACAATATAATTGCAACATTCCTAACAATATTTAAAACCAATCTTTAACATCAAGACATGAGAGGGTATGTGAAAGTGATTTCAATTACAATATGTGATTTCTTCCTTGAATGCCCATGCCGAGAGGTGATGTACAAAGCTTGTGGCTTCAGCCAAAATAACATCGTCGTGAAATATAGTTCAAACTGCGCAGCAGCTACGGCCAAGCCCATGGCGAACCACAGAACTGCTGAATAATTGAACGAGAAGAAAGGCACACTGACCAATAGAGAACTACTCAAGTTTCAAACAGTGGCATCCGGTATTGGCCTAAACTACCAGCAACCATTAGGATCATCAAATGCAACAAGTTAGCTTAAGCCAGTTAGTACCCAAGGGAGTGTAGTTCAAAGGCAAGCAAAATTAGATACAAACAGGCTTGATACTCAATCAAGTTAACTGTAATAACGCTATTTTTTATGGTTTATCAAGGCAACTGGTCATACCACGAAGGAAGACCTCCTTTGCATTATGGCAACTGATAGACACTCCTATCTAAACTGCTATCATAGCAAGTGCTTACTAGTGCCAATATACATACAAATTCCCATTTTATTTCCACTTGCACAGAGATAAAAACGTTCTGCCGAATGTAGCAATTCAAATACAAATAACATTATATGCCCCTAGTTTTATTCTCTAATCACGTAAAAGAAAAACAGCCGGCACTAATGGCCTATGGCCATTAGCAGGCACTTGGTCCACTGTTCGCTTTTAAAAGCTCCGTGGGACAGTACATTCTCATCAACTGGGTGCTGTAAACAGATTTGGATGAGCCGAAGAAAGGCAAAAACAGAAGGGAGATGGATAATATACAAAAGAGGAAAAGTCACACAACTTTTATCTGCCTACAAATTTTCAAGATTCCTCAGCCTCCAGGTACTGGGAGTGGGAAGCTGCCAAAAGAGCCGCTCCAATGCCTGAGCCATCATTTGAATGAGTGATCAAAACATTTTCGGAAACTTCATCTCCCAGCAACTCCTTGAGTGTGCTTTTCAAGCACGCACTAAATTTGATGTAGTGCTCAAATAAACCGCCATCTAATGCTATCACTGATTTCTGCTTCTCCCCATCCCTTATTGCATCTCTTCCTAATTTCTTTAAAATGCCCACAATACCAGCAGCAGATAGGCGGGCACCACGAATGGCTACAACATCACAGAGCTGAACAATAAGTTTTCTTGTCTTCAGAGATGTATTGGGTATCTGTACAAAAATGACATGGTTAGGCTTCACCACAATCAATTTTCCCTTCCCACATAATAAGAAATAATGCTCTACAATACAGTAAATATGCTGGTCCTTCCAAAAAAAAAAAAGAAGAAGAAAAAGGGTTCTCAGAAAGTGCAAATATGCAAAGTTATGATCTTTGTTTTTTTCTTACTATGAAGCACAATACACAAATAGTACATATACAGCACCAAACCTCTAATATATCCTTTAATTTGTTTCCAACAACTCTCAAATCTGAAGATGAATCGTGATGCATTGCAGACATGTCTGGAGTCCTGCTCATTTAGTTAACAACATTGCAGCAACATGGTGAGCTCAAGATGAACAAAATCTTCAGTGTTGAAATGTGGAAGAGATCTTATACTCAACAACTAAAACATTAAGACGCTGCTGCATGATAAAACGAGGGATGATTAGCAACACAAATGTAAATAGCACAAAGCAGACCTCAAGATGAATGGAATCTTTAGTTTCGGTGGAATGGTATCACCAAAAAGGGCAGCTTCTTCAGCCATTTTCAATAAAACTCTTCGTACAACTTCTCCCAAATACATACCAGAAATAATCTTTTCAAAGATCTGCGAAAAATAATCACAAAAAATCTTAAACACTCCACTAAATCGCAATAAGATAAAATCAGATAACTAAATATGTGACAGATTCACCTGTTCTCCAGGGTTTAGAGACTCAGCATCCAGAGCTTGATCATATTCTGTCAGTGGAAGGTGTGATGACCGAAAGTTACCCCACTCCATATTGATCACCTACAGTAACAAAAATGGCTTTAATGTTATGATAACATTGAAACGGCAAGATAGGCTGGGGTAGGTTGCATTTCCTTAACAAAATAACAACACTAAAGGATAGGGCAGATTGTATTTCCTTAACAAAAATAACAACACTAACAATAAAAAAGAAGCACACCATTTCCCCGGATTTAGGTAGAAGACCAGGCCACTTAGGAATTGCATGTGCTCGCTCCACATAAGCCGCATTTGTTCCAGTACCCAAGATAACTGCTGCAATTGCATCCTGGTTGTAGTATCTACCTCCAGCTAGTGTTCCAATTGTATCATTTACCTAGGCCAGCACACTATTGTGAGATATCATTTCATTACTTTGTCAAGCGATTGCAATAAGCAAACAACTCACTCAATAACAAATTGTACAGGCAGTTGATAGGCATAGGAAAACAGCTCTCCTTTGTATTAAAAAATAAATCCGGCATACCAAGGCTGCCACACGCATGTCAAGACCAATTCTTTCAATGGCCTTTGTCAATTCTCCCACCACATCTTGTCCAACCTACACCAGGGCAGAAAATGAAATAAATCAGAAAAAGGCTAAGATAATCAACAGTCTGGAAATTGAACTTATTTAGTAAAGCCACTGCAACAATGTCCAAAGTATAAGTAGTACAGAGAGCAACTTCTAGTAACATCTGGGATCTAACTTTAAGAAGATATTTGCAACAAAACTACCAGCTTATTATCATAAATATCAAATGTCTAGTTACTGAAGCAGAATCAACAGGATTTCAAACAAAATTTAGCATATATGTGACCAGATATGTACTGCTTTGTGCAGGTGTGGGCTCATGATGTACCCAGCAACAATTATACATCAATTTTCCAATTAAAATGTCAATGCTCAATCAGGAGAAGGTGCTGATATCAAAAGCAATATTACTAACAGCAAACAAAGCTGCAGGACAAGATAAAATAAAGCAGAACAAGAGTCCAAGTAGTAGGACTAACTGCATCTTCTATAGAGAAGCCTTTCGTCCATTTTATAAGCGTTCCTGATGCTATTGATGCTTGCCTCACTGGAAATGAAAATGTAAATCCCAGCTCCCTTTGTTTACCAGGTGAAGTATGCAGATCTTCACTTTCAGTGGCAACAAACTTAGCAAGTGCCGAAGCAATAAAATCGAATAATTCCTGCAATTAACATCAACCACGAAGATTCAGATTAAGAACTAATTTAAGCAAAGACAAGTTTATCAGGATAGGATGAATAATACTCACATGTGAAGATCCTCTCATCAAGTGTGGTGGGATAGCAACTTCCTCAAACTCTCGTTTGACAATACCGCCTTCTTTCCCACCCAATAGTACCCGAAGTACACGGAAGTTTGTACCACCAAGGTCCAATGCATAAAATAACCCTTTCTCATCCCTGGTAAAATAAGGACAGAAACAGCTGGCATTGTCAGTTGCAATTTTTCTGGTAGAAAAAGGACCCAGAGTCATAAAGTTGCTCCTAATCAGATACATGCCCCTTCACAAAAGATTTTCCTTTGTTTTCTCAGTTTCCTGGAGTTTGTTCCCTTTGTAAAGACACTCCTTATCTTTCCTTCTTCCCCATTTTCACTCTTTGTTTCCTTTTTTTTTTCCTTCAGTTTTCCAACTTCAATTTTTCAAATACCTTATCAACAATGTCAATGTAGAAGGCAGTAATCAAAGCTCCCAAACAAGCAAGACTCCATAACCAATTGCTCAAAGTAATTAAGTTGATCGTGACCAGGTAGCTTTAGCATATTCAGGATGACGAGGAAATACATATTACTGAAGCTTCTGTCCATTGAACTGTGTTTGATCAGTACAAAGTCATCCACAACGTCAGAACCTAAAATAAGCAAATATTACCCACTGAAGATGCCCTGATATTCATCAATGACCTGTAGATCTCCAGATGGATTCATCTTTTTTGGTGTATATAAATGTAAAGAATATGGGAAGCTAGTCTTAATATGTAGTACAGTACTGATCATAAACCAGCCATATTCCACAAAATGGCATCAAAGATGAAGGAATTTTTAAGAAGCAACTAAACAAATTGTCCACTCAATATGAAATGAACTGTATTTACTCGTTCACTAAAAGGCTGAATTTGGCTTCCAACATGAAACCTCGAGTCCAAATACAACAATTCATCATGACGCGCATAAGTAACATAGGTTGCTGCCTACATTGCGGAATGCTTCTTTATTGCAAGGTTTGGAGGCTCGTCCCGTATAACAGATATCACTGCCACAAATTTTCATTTGAAAAAAGGCATCCAACGCACGAGGCTCCTATATTGTGGTTTTCGGAAAGGTTAGATTTACGCAGCCTTAATCCCAAACGCGTGATCTTTAGGTCACCAAGTTCATGAAGGCTAGCCTTTCATTATCAAGATTTAAAACCTATATGATAACAGGAGTTTAAAAAAAAAAAAAAAAAAGATTGAAAATTTGGGGACTGGACATCAGCTTTGAAAAGAAAAATTAGAAAGATCTAGCTTGTAAGCCTGAAAATAAACAATTGAAAAGAGCAATTCCAAAGGAAAAAAAAAAAAAAGGTAAAAAGGAAAAAAGATCTTTTAATAAAAAGGAAGGACACAGATAATGATGTTAATCATGAAAAGGTGACTGCAAGTCAACAACAGATCGGCGAAAAAGCCAGCAGTAGAAAGAATTTAAAGGAGAAACCAGAAGAGAATTATGTAAACAAAAAAAAAAAAGTGTAAGAAGCAGTAAGAAGTAAAAGAGGGATCGTGAAAATAGAACAAGAAACAAGGTGCAATTTTTTTTTTTATAAAAAAATAATTATAATAATAATCATTTACCCGGTGGGAAGATTATCGACGTAGCTGATGAGCATCTTGAGTTTGCTGCCACCTTCCGATGCGAGGCCCGCGTGCATCTCGACGGTCATCGCATCCACCACCTGGCGGAGCTTCCCCGTCGGGGTCCCACACTTCTCCTCGAACTCCTTCAGTATCGCAACCGCCCTGGCCCACTTCCCCGAGCTCCTCGTCCTCTGCCGCACCACCAGCGCCGCCGCCGCCGCCGCCGCACACACGGCAGCCGCGCACACCACCGCCGCCCTGACCGCCATTCTCCCCATGGCTATCACCGCCGATAGGCTCTACAACGCCGCTTTATTTCTCACTTCCGAGTTCCGACGCAGCTTCGGTTTTCGCTATTCACGGCCGCTGATGACTCCGAAGCAATTAATAAACCGTTAATCGATAGCTCAATTCCAGAGCAATACTCTTTTGACCAGACAGATATTTGAGAAGATCTATATAAATATATATATGTGTGTGTGTGTGGTTATTTATTTGTTTGTTTATTTATTTATATTCTAATTCTGTCTTTCTTTTTTATTCATTTTGGCGTTTTGTACTGCTCGACAGAGCTTACTGCTATCTCTCTCTCCCTCTCTTTTTTTTTCTTTTCTTTTCTTTTCTTTCTTTGTTAGCTTAAAAAAATTAAATTTGTCGGACACAGCTTGACGCAATGATGTATTTGGGTCGCTTCCTATATGGCCGGATATTTGAGTTGCTGTAAATGAATTGTTTTTGAGCTGCGGTTTTAGCTGCCTTCTGTCCATTTATTATTATTATCATTATTATTATTATTATTATTATTATTGGGTAGATGAATTAAAGCTTAAGCACCTAATACGAGCTGTAAAACGAGAAATAAGAACGTTATTGAAGTTTTTAACGAAAAATGCATGCGAATGAGTGATTTTGACTAGTTCAAGGAAATGTTTCGGTTGGCTAGTTCGAGCAATTCTTTTAAGCCGAGAGTTGTAAATGTGAAAGCCGTTTGATGACTTTTAGATCACGTATTAATTATGGCAAAGTCTCGTGTTTGAATGCTTAATATGTTATTATTATTATTATATATAATAAATAATTATTTAATTATTTAAAATATAACAATATTTTTTATTAATATAAAAGTAATGGCCTAAAATAGCAACAAGGCCACCGCGGCAGCCACTGGACCGGCGGCTACGTAACCAGGGAAAAATTACAACGCGGGGATGACCAAAAGTATGGATTAACTAATATTTTAGTACATCGATTTTAAGAGATTCTAACATTCCTCCATGGTTATAATATTTAATTTGGAATATTGCATTTCATTTCAACTAATTTATTCTATTTATTGCATAAAATACGGATTTAATCTTTTTAGGATTTTTTTCTTTTTTAAATGTCAATGAGGTGGCAGCCATAACCCAAAACCTGGTGCCCTACGAGCGTGGCTTTCCTTTTCAAGGTGCATATGCATTCACCATAGTTTCGTAAGTGGCTAGACCTTCGCACGTGGTCCCATACGGAACCTTGGTTTTAAGTTTCAAAATACACCCCATAAATGTAATCAGATTCAAAAAGAATCAGTAATAGAATGTCAAGTTCTTGTGTTCATCCTAATAGAGAATCAAAATTCAATTTTTTCTTTTCTTGGACAACCACGCCGTGAGTTTCAAATCTTTCCATTACCTGTATCCCTCATTTCTTTTTGCCCATATTTGCACTATTGTCCTTGTCCTCTTTTATTTGTTTATTTTTTTCCCTCTCTATGCTAGTTTGTATCGTTTTTATTTTATTTTGGGTGCATTGGAAAATTTCGGCTTTGTAAGATTTGCTAATGATGCCTTTCACTGTTTTGGTAAAGGAAAATGAAGAAGGAAAAAGGAAAGACTGGTAAACCTTAGTGGAAATGAGAGTGATTGATGTACGAGGGGCAAAATGGCAACTAAAGTGACACTTACATGTTGTGGGTTTTTTTTTTCTTGTAACATATTGTGGCGATATTATTACATTATTGAGTATAGAACATAAGCCATGATCATAGCTAAAAATTGTAAGTTTAGATCTTGTAAAAGGAAAGAAAGTGGGCGCAACAAGAGCTAAATTATATTTTTCCTTTCAAAGGAGTCAATCTTCGACAGCTTCTCATTTGTGATATTGGCAACCAGAGCGGCAGGCTTATCCTTTAGTTCCTTAGTGATTTAACTTCAGGGTCATTACTTTTTTTCTATAAAATAACAATTATATAATTCAAAATTTTACTCTTTTTATTCAAAATGCCTATTCATAACATTTTCTCTCGTTAAAAATTAAAATTTTTTCTTCTTTCACGTTAAATGTTTAATGAAAGATATTAGAGTTAGAATTATATCGACTCTAATATTATTTATCATATAATTATTATTTTTTTAATTTCTAATAAAAATGTCAATAAATTCAGTGAAAAAAAATATTATACACAGATAAATATAACTTCACTCTTATATCAAATAAAAAATAAAAAGATAATTTTGAGTAATATAAAAATAGATACTGTATAATCTTAATAGGTTATAAAGCTCTTACAAAATTGCCCAGAGGTCATGATATTGATGCACAAGCTGGACTCTAATTTGTCTTGTAAACGGTTTCAAGGGTAAGGCAACAAGAACAAATGATTTTCAAGCTAATTCCGAGCGAGTTGGAATTGCGGGAATAAGAAAAGTTCCCAAATGAGAAATCACAAATTCTAAACTTTCCCATCCTTCCCTCCAGGGCTACTACAAAACTTATTGCCTGTTGAATTCTGAAATCCACTCCACCAGATTGGGCCACCGTGACCTGCACATCCAACCAAATAAGCACGCTGCATGACCCGAGAAAGGGAAAAAGCATAAATAATTCACAGGAGAAACTTAAACTTACTACCGGACGACTCATGGAGGCTTCATCTCTGGTTTTCTCTTCTGGATCCTAGAGATGCAGTCAGACGCTGAGCACAGACTGCGCAGCACAGATTTGCATTTTAATAACGCATATGCGCCATCGAATCACTCATTTGCGTTGCATCTCTGGCCTTCTCTGCTGCAGGCGAGGGGGCAATCTTGCTCCAAAGACAGCAGTGTAATGAACATAACGCCAAAAAAAAAGAAGGAAAAAAAAGTTATTGCTTTGAGATGCACTATTTCCATACAAATTGGCTGAAAGGAAAATAGTTTTGGTCCATCTGTCACAATTTGAATTATAGTTAGTAGAATTAAGAGTTTAGTCAAGTCTATTAATCAAACAGGCTAAGTCTAATTATTCAAAAATATAAGCCCTCATCTAACATCTATAATAAAAAAAAAATCTTTTCTGATTTTTATCTATAAATATGGAAAAACATAAATGGTTTTTAAAGTTTCTGCAGAGAGAATTGTGTTGGATTCATAGTAAAGTGGATTGCTACATTAAAACGAAAAACATATTCTGTAATATGCAACAAAGATGACCGCTACTCTAAAACTGTGCTAGACCCAAGGCAGATTTAGAAAAACTCTCTTCTATTTGACGCGTAAAATGTGGAGTTTGAATTTACTCTTTCTTTGGGTCAGGATTTATATTTAGCTAATCCGGTTACTCCACTCGGCCCTGAAATTTCTCCTACTTAATGATACAAGAACTGGGTCCGGCCCAAACATGGACGCTAGTGTTCCTCCCACTCGTCCCCCCCCAAGTTTCTTCAACTTAATGCTACATCTAACCCTCCCTGGCCTCGTAGAATGGGACGCCCGTTTATTAAGACTTTGGTTCAAACGTTGCGTGTTCAATTTTTGTCACTGGGCCTCGAGAAAGCTACTTTAGTGAAAACCTCTTCTGTTGGGCCATGGGGTAAACAAGAATTTATACGTGTTCTCAGGCCCATTGATATGAGCGTAGCGCGTGAGCTCTTTTTTCAAGGCCCTACAAAATACCGCCGGAGATGAAGATCAAAGCTAGAATTGTGGCTACCGTGGACTGAGGAGTTTCCAGCGCATGCAATTGCCATTATGGAGGAATTGTGGGCTAGTCTCCAGGGTCTCAGCTGTAGTTGGACTCTTAGCTTTCGAAAGATAATTTTTAAAATTGATTCTCAAGTAGTGTTGACCATGGTGGAAAGGGGAGTGCCTCCAGCACACCATCATGTGATTATTGTTAGTGAGTGTAGAGAGCCGATGAGTCGTCAGTGAGAAGTGCAGGTGAATCATGTGAACAGAGAGGCAAATAGGGTTGCTGATTGCCTTTCGAATTACTCTCTTGCCAGCCATACGAATTACTCTCTTGCCAGCCATATGGCCTGCTGTTTCTTAATTGCCCACCCCTGGCAATTTTCCAGTTTGAAAGACGACATAGCTAGTGTTAGTTTGCCTAGAATGACAGCTTACTAGTCTGGGTTGATAACACTCCCTTTTGACGAAAAAAAAGAAAAAGAAAAGCCGGCAGTGTCACCAAGAGAAAAACATATGTGAGCTTGATTTCTTTCATTGAATTTCAATTTACACAATGTTTCAATTGTAAAATCTGGAAATACTAGATCATTCTCTAATTTCGTAGCCTTGCACTATAACGTCATGGTATGAGCTTATAAAAATATGGTTCCTTTCTTTAAGGGCATTAGATTCAATCATAGGCCTTTTTATTTTTTTTCTGGCACTTAAAAAGGAATTGGTAAAATTAAGGACAGTGCGTTATATATTTCTTTTCTTCTGAGGTTAGGCAGAACCCGAAAAAGAGAGAGAGAGAGAGAGAAAATTGTGGCACATACCTCGTGTTAACGGGAGCTTCAGGGAGAATATACATGTATGGCCGGAAATCAATCATAAAAGTTAAAGCAGGATATTTTCGCCTTGACATGGTATGGTTGTCGTTGTTTAGGTGTGGAGATGGCAGTGAGTCATGGTGGATCTATAGAGATTCAACGAAAATGATGTTGTGGGGAGGACTCTTTCAATCTCAATGTCCCAAGAAATGATCTTTTTTGTTTTGTTTTGTTTTGTTTTTCTTTTTCTTTCGTCTTTCCAAGTTCAAGCGACAATTCCTTTGCAACATTATTGTTGGTCCAAGCAAATCAGACCCCTTCCTGTCCTGTCATATCCGATTTTCATCCTTTCACAATCCTTTGTGGATCCATGGTACTTGGATGCTCTACAAATCAATTTTTCTGTTATGTATATCATTGAATTGTCCCGCAAATGTAATCGTGGCTGCTTTTGATGTCTCAAATAAATTGAAACACGTACAGCAATCTTAGTTGGCTTCTAAGTTGGGAAAACCTGAGCTTAATTGAGGAACAAGTGTGACAAAATTTAATTTGATATTCAGGAATCACATTTTCACCCTTGCATTGATTAAGGAATCACAGCATAAAATATGCTTGCTTAATTTGTGAAAAGAGCCCTATTTTGACTAGTGTCCAAGGTCTAAATCTTGCCCAAGAATGACATGGTTAGCAAAGTGGATATTCACTAATGCTTTTCACATCAGCTTCTTCATCACATGTCTTCATCACATCAGCTGTTGGCTAAATTCGACCTCAAGACATGTCTTTTTGTTTTTTGTTTTGTTTACTTTCATCTCATCTGCTTATCAATTGTTTGCAGCCTGACAATTTGCATGTTCACGGCTGGGACACACGAAATGTCTATAATTTAAGCCAAGGCCTTCAGAGTACGTATATAATCGGTAAAACTTAATTAGATTTGTTTAAAATTTATTAAAAATTTTATTGGATTATAAGTTAGATAATAAAATAATTTTTTTTTATTTTGATAAATTTTATACTTTGTATTCAAGATTAAAATTTAAAATAAAAATTTAAATTATTAAATACTAAATTGCCTTAAAAAAAATAACTTAATTGGACATTGATAGAGAGTCGTAAGGGAGGGGGATGGCCGTAAATGGGGCGCACTTGGACAAGAATGTCTTGCAAAACCATGTGCAGCAATGCGCCCCACATGGCATGGGATATGGCATGCGTGTGGGTCTCTCTCACCCCCTTATTCCCAGTTGGTTCTTTCCAATCCGATCGATTACCATTCCAGGCAAGTACAGCTCGAACTTACAAATGCTACTGCACGCTAACCAGTACAAGTACAACCGAAAAGTGACCATATCTCTATAGGACCTAGCAAATGAAATTCCACACACACAATGGATATCCATCCACTCAATATTTAACAGATTTCGGGTACTCGATAGGCAAAAAGCTTTTGTAAAAGCAAGGAAGCCGTACCCTCTTGCTCTTTCTAGCAAACTATGTATGCATTGAATCTTTTTGTACGTCCATGTTTTAATTAATTGCGTGGTTGAGGACAACATTACGATGAATTGCAGTTGTAAGGACTAGTTCAGTTATAATTACGAATAATGCAGCAACCCGACGATTGGTTTTACCATAATATTATCGATCAATTAAGTTTTGGATTGCAGTAGTTTAAAACGGTGCTTTGTGTTAATCCCCCCCCCACCCTTTTCTTAATTTGTTTCACAAACATAAAAAAGAACAAATGAAAGTTGCCCTTTACTGTTCTGGTTATAATTACAGCTTTGGTTTTTGCAGAGGATGCACAATTGTGAGGCCTTCTCGACAATTCTAATCCTTATTCTGAGCTTATTCAGTTAGTTTGCTTGATTTTTGTTCGAGCCACAACTGTTGTCAGACCTGCTTAGGTGTCGAATCATGGGGATGAGCTGTGGGTGTGAGGCAAGTGGCTGGCTTTTATATAGATCCCCTTCAACACCTTCTCATATGTCATGTACCCATATTTCTTCTTTATTCTCTCCTCCTTTGTTTTCTTTTTCCTTGGCCAATTCTTAATTTTGAAGGTATCCTGACACCAGTTGTAGACTCTTTTGAGAACTCATTAACTTTTTTTTTTTTTAACCAGTTGTTCACTCTTTTGAAAATCAATAACTGTTCTTTTTTTTTTGTTTAGGTAAAATGTAACTAAATAGATAATTTTTTTCTATTAAAAATTTTATTGGATAATGAATTTTAGAATAAGAGTAATCCCCTCATTTTTTTATGAATCTCATGCACTCACTAAAGAACTTGAAAATTGTGAGAGAATATAAAGTTTTAACATCTTGGAAAACATAATTGTTTACAAAGTCGCATCCCTACTTGCCGCAGTGGATCAATATCTAGATGTTGATTGCAGTTTCTTCAATAACTTGCTCAGTATGTAGCATTGGAACTTGTCCCGTGTATTTCGGTCAAGATAATATTGATCAATTGAATATAGGCCACTGCTTTAGCACCGTCAAAGACTTTCGAGTTCCAGTTGGGCCATACAGCTTACGTTTAGCCCCTTTCAGGCCATTATTAGGCGTAAAGGGGAAAAAGAAAGGTGACAAGGAAACAAAATGAAGCTAGAGTGGGTGAATCTATTAACTCTACGCATGCCTTTTTGATTATCCAAAAGGCAAATAAAGCAACCATTTAAATCCCACTCAAGCTAGCTAGCGCAGCTGCCTTTCTATAGTTCTATTGAAGAATGTGTAGGCAAAAGCCACCCTGCCCCCCAGCACAACCATTAAAGTTTGCCAACAAAGAAATAATAAAGCTCAGTGGCTTGTGTTTGTGATTCGGTGTGAGAGATTGTGCTCCTATACCTTTTTGCTACTTCGCTGAGCTTTTTGGCAAGAGTAGCCTTCTGTATGTCTCAAAAGAGATGTGTTATGAAAAAGTATCTGATTATCCTTCTTGCTACGTATCTGGGGTGCTGCCACATGTTCCAATGGTAATATTGGAATGCTCGCCATCAGTTTTAACAGTGAGAAAAGCCAAATACCAATATTCCACCTGCATACTTGCGATGGTTGTGGGGGAAATGTTGAAATGTTGATGAAGTACGTAAAGTCATTGCACACCCACAAAATGCCAATTGTTGTTGGCGCTTTAGATGAAAAAAATTATATTGTTGATTTAAAATTAAAATCATCAGGAATAATTTTTTATATTATCTAGTAGGCAAATAATTCATGATGGACCCTTTGCACAACAGTTGGGAGCTAGAAGAAATTACGTGGTATGGTTCAATAATGAGGAAGCTACATATTGGAAAGACTAGCGGCGCTAAATGAAGTCAGCATTGGAGACCAACCATGTTTCCAATCAAAGTAGCAACTAAGTAGTTGCTTGAAGTTGACTGAGATAATACTCCAATTATACACAATCCTAAAATTAGTTGACCTTGAAACTAAACCAAAAAATTTATTTGTCAGAAATTTATAATTCACTCAGAAATTTGCAATCCTATCAGTATTTATTGGTCTACGCCCATATCTCCGATTATTAGAAAATTTTCATGAGCCGTGACATGTTTAGCTGCTTGCTGTTGATTTCTCGACAACCATTGTGATCCTAAAATGCTCAAACTATTCCATTTATGGGCCACTAAATATAAAACTCCGATTTTCAATTGTGTGGGATTGAGATAAATTCATTGAAACTCTATCCTTGTAAGGAACATGTGTAGGTGGACTTCACCTTGAAGACCACTAAACTTTTCAAACAACGAAATTACTCTGTTGTGAGAGCAGCTGTTATGATCCGTGGCATTATTTATGAAGCAATCGAAATCTAAGGTGGAAGTCCATTCCATACTTGCAATAGCCAAAATAATGTCCCAAACAGATATTTTGCCCATTTTTTGCGGACAGCTGCTGTAATTTGTAAAATATTTACAGCCCTAGAATTTCAATCGTTGAGATGCATATTCTAAGCCCTCGAGCTCATTCCTTTGGCATTTGGGTTAAACAAAGCGATTTCATATATCATAATATTTAATTCCAATCAAACTAACCTTTTGTTTAATAGATATATATATATATAGATCTTACATTAGAGTTTAAGTAACCCTTTGCTGCAATCTTACTTACTCTCATGAGACCATTTTTTTCTGCATGTAATTCGGTAAAATTTAAATCTGACCCGTCTGCGTTAAATTATTAAAAAAATGCATATAATTCTTTAAAAAGTTATAAAGAGTTTTTTATTAGTATCCCATCATTTTTCGTAAAGAATTAAAATTCTTGAAAATTGGCTCTTCCTTTCACTTCTTGCGTTGCGCTCCCTTTTTGAGAAGATAACTTTAGTTTTAACTTTGTGGAGATGAATTTCCAGGCAGAGATCTAGTAATTAACCTTTGAGACAATTGTAGGAATATGGCTCCAAACTACTATAGGGAAAGCTACTCAAACCAGACATGACCTCCTCGATCATTACCAGTTGGAGGGGAAGCGAAAACGCAGAAAACAAGGAAAACATAACTATATTTTTTGAGACAGCATCGACATGCGCAAACGAATCCTAGACAAAGACTAGTAGTGATCACATACTGCATATAGGAGGGCCCCATGAATTACCAATTCAGGTAAAGCAGAGGTCTTCCAACTAATCATGTGACCTCCATCAAATGGCGCCTATAGCTGCCCATAATCTTCGAAATATTTGTAGTAAGATACCTTAACTATGTTTTGACATGGAACCCACCCTATAATTTCAAGCTATAAAGTACACAGATAGAGGGCGGTGGAAGGGATACATGTTTGCACATTCTATCTTACTTGTCTGCATATTATATACTTAAAAAGAAAGAAAAACAAACAGGGCCACGCCGCCACGTCAGCACGTCCAACCAAGACCCAATTGAAATGCAAATATATTCCTTCCTTATGTCAAGCACATTAATTCCAGAGCTACAGTCTTCCTTTCCGTCCGGCAGATTAAATTGAAACCCCACCTGAAATTAAGCAGGTGAAATTGTTAATGTACAGTCAGGCTTTTTATCCAAAAATGTGATAAAAGTATCAGGCTGTCCCAGCCCCATTTCTACGTTGCAACTTTGTGTGTTCTGGTAATGGTGGCAGTATTGATCTGGAGGAGGCTTTTTCGATTATGGAACAGTGACAATGGCAGGCACAATTTCTGTTTTTTAATCAAAGTTCCCAAGAGAGGGCAGAGAAAGAACTTAAAGATCTGGAGAGTGTATAAAGGCAGATTAAACTAAATCAATTTCTTCCTGTTTATTTTTTCTTATTAATTACATATAACCCTTTATCTTCAACAGATTTACTAAAATTTAGGTATTTGGTGTTGTCTGAATTAACAGAGGCAGCACTGGGAATTTCATTGCAAAAAAAAAAAAAAAAAAAAAACCTTAAAAGCTTGATTGCAGACTAGAATAAACATAAAAGAGCGTATTAAACATTTAGCCTAAAATTGTTAACATGGTTTGCACATTCTTGTAAGAAAAGGGCAGGAAATAACTGTTCTTCAAAACAATTCTTTAATTATGAATTATGATGAAAACATATGTAACATATGTACATAAGTTGGTCAGAATATCACCTAGTGATACCTCATAATTATGTTTACCTTAACATAATAGTCAATACAATTCACTTGAGAATGAAATTATCTTTCACGCTTAGATCAAAATTAATGTCAAGGAGTTTCCATTATTTTTTTTTTCAAAATTTGTTAATTTCGTATCTGAGTCTTAATAATTTTGTTTTTCTTTCGTCTTTTGTAATATAAAAGGTAAAAAAAAAAAAAAAGTCGATAATGACAAGGAAAAATCCTTTATAGAGGGTGTGGTCCATAAAAGGGCACGGAATATGAGACAGACAGCGCGCTCCCGTAATAGAAACACAAAAAAGAGGTGGTGCCGGTGGGGGGCACCGAGGGGAGTTCAGTGTCAGCGTGCATAATGTTTGTGTGTGGGAGGGGGGAGGGGTCATATTCATTCACAAAATTGAAAGATAACCAGCCAGCCAGCTGCAGCGGCGCATTGTATAACACTGTTTCCTCACCTATCTTTGGAAACGACAGCAACAGTCAGTTACACCCAACTGAACAAGAAAGAGAAAGATGCGAGCGGAGGGTGTGGGGTGTTGAAAAACTGTTGACAGTGATATATGTCTCCTTTCTTCCCGTCTGTTTAGGAAAATAATACACACTAGCCATCTCTTGGCTCGTGCCCCTCCCCCCCCCAGTCCTCCATTTTGATTACATACTCCATCTATCTTGATTTTCATTGTTGCCAACTGTGTGCGTGTCTTATTTGTGGAGGGTGATTCTTAAGTGGAACCGTCAGTGTTGATATCAGACAATCCAATATAATTTAAACGCGAGGAGAAGCATTCATATCAACAATACTGGAAACTAATTGTGACACAAAAAAAACAGTTAATTTCTACAAACTTTTCCTTTACAATTACTACTTTGCTGATGTAGTTAATTTTTACTAAGACTCTTCCGCCCAAGAAAAATTGTGCTTATACTTTCTACTGGGGCATTCTTTATTTTATTTTATTTTTTATTTTATGTTTTGACCCTCTATCTCGTGACTGTCCCCGTCTGCCACTGTCTTTCTCAACTGTGTCTGGGTCATCGGCCCCTTTACATTTTCCCACTAGGGGGAGGGGAGGCTCATTCAATTTCAAAGATCAAAATTCAAAAAGATCGAGCCTGAAGTGTCCCCATTTCTAGTTGATATTATTTCAGTACTGACGGTACATGTTAGCACTTGGACATTCCGTGAAAAGATGACCATGGCCGATTGGCCGCAGCTCATTCCTCTTAAAAAAAAAATATGTAATACAATGACATTTAATTTTAATTGCATTTTTTTCCAAGTCTTCGTATACATTTTGTTACATTAATTGTACGTTTTGTTAATGATATTGAATATTAAGTAATTCTTAATAAAAAAATTTCAAATTAAAAAAACAAAATATGTATGTATGTATGTATGTATTGAAGCTGGCGTCGAGCCGACATTAGTGGCATCGGCCGAAGCAACCCGTCCACCTACATTTTTTTGTCTTATATTACTGAGCCAAGTCACATATCATCGAAAACTGCCACTGCCCTCACCACCGCCTCTTCCTCCTCCTCCTCCTCCTTCTCCTCCCAAAGCCCGTCATTTTCTTGAGACTATCGGACCTAAAATCTCCAATTGCACGTCTAAACCCCTTCACGCGTACTTACTTCACAATTTCCCGTCAACAGCGGCTTGCTCTCTGTCTCTTTATTATTATTAGTTTCCACAATTTTCAAAAGTATCAAAACATATTAGCTTGGAGATCATTTGGCCTGGACACGCCCTGATTAATTGGCATAAAGAAACGCACACAGAAGACACGTTCTTTATTTTCTAACGACATTTTAATATACTGGGGACCTAACTATACTAATTGTATTAGAGATTAAAAAAAAAAAAAAAAGGAAAAAGCAAGAACATGTCCAATGTTAACAATTGCATCAAATATATTATCGCAGTATCTGTAAAGTAGGGGGATCCTCATACTTCTCGTCGATAGAAAATGGTATAACCACTTCCAATTGTAGAGGCAAGATATAGGAAAAGATCATTGCTGTAATAATCAATTCGTACAAAATTGAACATCATTATCAGAACAATTATTCACGGAACCCCAAAATGTCGCATTTCTGATAAATGGATTTTGACATGCATCTTTGAAAACTGAAGCATAAGAAAAGACGGATTAGTTACTTCTTCACTCCATCTGCTAATTTGAATCGCCTCCTTCTCCGGTTTTTACACATTCATTTCACAATTCGACCATTAAGTATATGTAAGAAAACATCGATGTACCACATAGGCCAAGACTATTACGAGAAAAGTTCTCTGATGTGTGTTCCATGTTCCATGTTTTTTCCATTATTACGAGACAACTTGTTTGTTCCATGTTTGAGCATTAGCTGCAATGACTTTTAGCCTATACCGTGCCAAAAAAAAAAAAATAAATACACGTACTTAAAAAAAAAAAAAACAAAAGACAGGCCTCTATTATACGAAAAAAAATGATTTAATTATAAAAAAACACAAAAGGGAACCATCACCCTGAATATATTTTGGGTGACTGTAGTTTGGTTTCCAATTTGTCTACTCTACTTACAATGTATCAATTTAAACAAAGGCATTTTACATGATATATAACCCTTTCCACTTTGGCGTTATGTTATCATTTGCAATATCTGTGGGAGTTTACTTACTTTTGGTGGTTTTGGGTCACTGACACAATTTCAATTCTCGAAAAACAGTTCATACTTTTTTTTATATATAAGGGAAAAGGATTTACAATATTAGGTAGAGTAGAGACAAATGAGCGAAATGAGATTTGAATCTGGATTGTGAATTGCAATCAATGATTTTTTGTATCTGTAACCAAAATCAAGGGTACAAATATTGTCTCATTCAGTTATCCATATCCACCTAATAATGGAAAACAATAAAAAAAGTATCTTCTCCTGTCTAATTTCACTTCATACGTCATTTTTGTAATAGAATTTAGTATTATTTGAATGAAAACAACAAAAAAAAAGGGGGGGAAGAAATGAAAATTAGGAAGGGAAGCCCCCACATTGGCTCCTCTATTAATATCCATATCGCCTCAGTCCTCATCTAAGGCGAAAAGAACTCCCCTGTATAGCCTTACCATCCACAATTTCTCATACATACATACATACATACATTCTTTGGGAGAGAGAGAAGTCTTGGGAAAGAGAAGCGAAGAGTGCTCTTCATGAGAGTATCTGTGGAGAGTGTGGAACTGAAAAAGAGGAGACCAACAGTACAAACACCATCATCATCAGCATCATTATGTGTAATCCAAAGCCAAACAGCAGCCTTCCTCTCTTGCCAGCAAGCGAGAAACCAGCGCAAGAGGCGCAACGTTTCCAAGTCGTACCGCAACCACCCAGTACCGCCATAAAAGGCCCAGAGAATCCCAATGCAAATCCATCGCCATCCCCATCCCCAGATATATTGAACGTAATATATTGCGAGACCCAGTCGCTCTTCAAACTCGCCTTTCCGATAGCCCTAACAGCCCTCGTTTTCTACTTTCGCTCCATCACTTCCATGCTCTTCCTCGGACGTCTGGGCGAACTCGAGCTGGCCGCCGGCTCTCTCGCTATTGCCTTTGCCAACATCACCGGTTACTCTGTCCTCTCGGGCCTTGCTCTGGGAATGGAGCCGCTCTGCTCTCAGGCTTTCGGGGCTCAACGTCCAAGGCTCCTCTCTCTGACCCTTCACCGCTGCGTGATCTTCCTCTTATTCTCTTCAATACCAATTTCGTTCCTTTGGCTTAACGTGTCTAAAATCCTTGTGCGCCTTCACCAAGATCCCGACATTATACGCCTCTCTCATACTTACTTGCTCTTCTCTCTCCCTGACCTTTTAGTCAACTCTTTTGTCCACCCAATCCGCATTTACCTTCGGGCTCAAGGCATCACCCTTCCTTTGACATTGGCATCCCTCAACAGCGCCATTCTTCACTTGCCTGTCAATTTCTTACTCGTCAATCACTTCAAGCTCGGCGTCGCTGGTGTCGCCGCCGCGGCCGCCACTTCCAACCTGTTTCTGCTTTTGTTTCTGGTTTCATACTTGTGGGCTTGTGGCTTGCACGAGCCTACATGGAGTAAGCCGAGCCGAGAATGCATTTCCGGCTGGAAGCCTCTCGTCCGGCTCGCGGCGCCCAGCTGCGTATCGGTTTGTTTGGAGTGGTGGTGGTACGAGATCATGATCGTTTTTTGCGGGCTTTTGGCGAACCCCAAAGCAACAGTCGCTTCCATGGGGATATTGATTCAAACGACGTCGTTGCTTTACATTTTCCCCAGTTCGCTCGGGTTCGCGGTTTCCACCCGGGTGGGCAACGAGCTCGGAGCAAATTGTCCTGACAGGGCCAAATTATCGGCTGCGGTGGCTCTGTTCCTTTCAGGCATTATGGGCCTATCAGCTTCGATTTTCGCGACGGGGATCAAGGATCGGTGGGGCCGAATGTTCACGGGCGACGCTGAGATCCTAAGCCTGACGTCGGCTGCTCTGCCGATCCTAGGACTGTGCGAGCTAGGTAACTGCCCGCAAACGGTGGGGTGTGGGGTCCTCAGAGGGAGTGCCCGGCCAACGAACGCAGCTAACATTAACCTCGGGGCTTTCTATCTGGTGGGCATGCCCGTGGCAGTTGGGCTTGGATTTTGGGCTGGAGTTGGGTTTTGTGGGCTTTGGTTGGGCCTCTTGTCGGCCCAGATATGCTGTGCTGTGCTTATGCTGCATGCAGTGGGGACCACCGATTGGCAGTTCCAAGCCACGAGGTCCCAGATGCTGACGTGCGTTGGACATGGGGATGGAGGGAGTGGGCTACCTCGTGAACGTAAGAACGGCGAGGAAGAAGTGCTGACCACACTTATTGTGGTATCTTGATTTCTCTCTCTCTCTCTCTCTGTTTTACTTTTTTTTTTTTTTGTGGGGATTTCCTTTTTGCCCTTATTGGGTTAAGTTTGTGAATTATTGATTTTTGTTGGGGCTGTCACATATGGGACTTGCTTAAAGAACATAAATGAGAAACAGCTCTTTTCTAATTTCTGATTCCTCTCAATTATAACCAGACAGGGCAGTTCTAAGATAACCTTCTTTTTTCTAATTATTGGATGGACCAAAGCCCATTTTAAAACCTTGTTGAAAGGAATGAAAAAAGGAAAAAGATTAAGAAAAAGGAGTGGATCCTATGTTTGGGACCTAATCACTGAGGAACGATCCATGAGGCATGAGGAAGTCGACCTTGAAAAAGACCAATGGGAGATTTTAGACGTAAAAGAGGTACAATTATAATGATGCAGCATGCAAGGATTTTCTTACAGTGGCTAACATAATCCTGGTGACAAACAGTCTTCCATTCACTACGGCATTGACTGTTCGGAGCAAGCGAAGTGTCTCAGAGATTCAGACATGTCTTAGTTTCTGACCCTTCTCTTCAGTTTTCGTCGTGGGTGTGCAAGAAAAGTAGAGAACTCTCTCAAAGTATCGATCTACGCCCAATCAGCATCTGAAACTTGGCACCTTCCACGAACTGTCCCTGTTGTTACTGCTGGCCTCACTAGCGAACAACTTGCTCCTCGGGTATTACAGTCCTTTTCAAGTTGCATAAAAATCGTGCAACAAGTTTACGAATTAATATATCTTTTAATAAATTAAAGTCTAAAAATAAAAAAATAAATAAAAATCAGGCAAGTACTCTTTGTGGGGACCGTGTAACTTGGCAAGGTGGTAAAGTAGGGGTCCTGGCCACGCATAAAAATCTAGCATTACATGGTCCCGGGTATGTGGTTGCACAATCGCAAATGTGGTCACGTAATTCTCAAAGGGGGACAGTTGGGATCATTGATCCCTCGTTTGGGCACATATGATAAAAGTTCAACTCTCTGCGTTGGATAAATGCTCATGGCCCATTATCAAGTGTTGGCACCATCATACATACATATACTCACACAGATATCTATATCTCTCTCTCTCTCTATATATATATATATATATAGACGCCCGCGCGTACCCCCACACGTATACATGCATGTGCAACTCTTAATTGGAATATGCATTTATTGGTATATCTTTTGAAAGGTTAGCTTTCTTGATTACATGGAGTAATGATTTGAAGGGTAGAGATAAAAATTGCCTCCACGGCTCCATCTAGTCGCGTATGCTTCACAGTAAAAGAATAATTTTAACGATGCTAAAATTATTATTAAAAATAATCTATTGAGTAGCATTTTTTGTTTTATAGTCATCAATTATTATACTAAGAACTCATGGATAAATGAGTTTAGGTGCGTAAAACCTGCACATAGAAAATCAAAAATTTTCAGGTCACATCACTTAGAAAAAAAAACCTAAGGGGGTCAAGTAGTTCGCACATCATGCTTGAACTAAAAATTCGAGTAGGACATCTTTCTTTTCTTTTAGAACCCTTCCAAAAGAGTGCTTGTTGGCTGCAAGCTTCCCATAATTCAATCCCAATTGAAAATTTTTCCAAAATTCCAATTCATTTCCCACTCCTTTCCGCCCCCTCTGGGTTGTCTGCGTCATGCTCTGGACCAACAATACTGAAGTTCATGGAAATGATGTAAACTTTCATTTATCAATTGATTTAATCCTGAACGGATATTATACCAAGTAATCAATCCACGCGTTGTAATTAAAGCCGGACAACTCCATCATTACATGGCATACGACAGGCCGAATATCATTTCCCGGAAAGTACATCCCCGCTTTTCCTTTTCCCCTTAAAAATTATTGGCATTGCAATGCATATACCTAGCCAAATTAAATGCTGGACCCCAGGTTCTGCTTTGTGGGTTCCATTCCATGCCATCAATTCATCAGAGATATCCATCGACTTTTGATCCAAAACCGAGCCACATGCCATTGCCGCATGCCATTAATTTTCAATATATAAGAGAATTCCCTGTTTATTTGCCAAGAAGTAGACTCATATACCATCATATATAGTAGTAGCTATGGGGAGACTGTGCGAAAGTCAACTTGACCATTGGAATTTTGCACAGTAAAACACGAGGAAGCCACCAAATTTGAATATAAAATGTGCACCAGCGCATTATTATGGCAAGAGGGTGAAAAAAAAATAAGTTTCATATATTTTGTATGTTACTTGCATATGTAATATTACATGTCGTATTGTGTGCAAAGAAAATGTTAAACGCCATATTTTAGCTAGCTTTGTTTGTCACTTATGTTATAAACTCAACATTATGATTTTTCCTTGCACGTAACCCCAAGCCCACAATTATGGCTCTACAGAGCACTTTGAATGTGATTGATTTGGAGTTTGGGAATTAATAAAAAAGCAAGTGGGACGAAGATAAGAGTATGGATGTGCTCATTGTATGGGTATGTTCGTACGCGTGTTTGACAGTTGATGGGTGAGGAATTAAATTCTATGGAGGTCAGAAAACTTGTCATCAAATAACATTATTCCTACAGTTTTTCTTTGTTTTTTTTTTTCTTCCCCTGTTTTTTCTACAAGGATAGAGACGGCGGTTCTTAGCCATTAAGGGGCTCCCTGGGAAAGATCGCTAGTTAATATGGTTCACCTGAAAAAATGGCATCCTAATATGTTGTCTGCTTTAGATTTCATAATCATGTGACCTTTTAAAAAAGATATATTAATGTTTTTGTAAGTTCAATGTTTCAACTCAAAAGCATGCACGATATATGTTGGCAGCAGAATGTACAACTCGGGTCAAGTTTAGATAGGATCTTGTCATACGATCCCCGCAATAGCCTCATCGAAGAAACGAGGGGTCATGGCTGCCATTCCTTAATTAGCTATAGTTAAATAGAATAAGAGAAACCGTGTAGAAAGAAATAGATCGAAGAGAACATCGTTTTACAGCATAATGTTTCTCACATGGCTACCCTATAGTTCAACCACCCCATTCCTTCAATTCATCTCTCTTTCCCTTGTCCCCTCATCTCAAATATTTTTTTCTTCTTTCCAAACACTTCTTCCCACTGTTTTAGATCCCCAACCACATGCCATCATTTCCTAAACGACTCCCTCATGCCTGTCTTTGCACAACCAAGTAATTAATCCCCTTGTCACTCTTGCTATATTTAACAAATCGAAGGGGTGTATACTATAGACATGTTAGAGGGCGTAGGGAGTTAGACTTTAGAGCCTTGTGTCCACCATACAAGCAGCAACTTTGCACAATATGTAACCTTTTAATATTCTTCTCGTCAATCACCTCGTGGAGACTAAAGATAAAAAAACATTCATAGATGCCAGTGTTCTCCTTCTTATCTGCCTAGTATATTTCTATGCATTTTGTAGTCATTAATGATCATATGGAATATATTTTTTGTTAATTCATTGATATCCTTAGTTGGCACATAACCATTGGAGCTAAAAGTGTAATAACCCTACCACTAGACCATTCAACTAATGACCTAATGTGAAATATATTAATCATTAACCCAAAGTTTGCGGCTGTGCATGGCCCAAAGACCACGGAGCAAATGGGCTTGTAATTTCCAACTTGGATGCTTTAGAGCAGATCGATCTCCCACGATAACTTTTTCAGGATCGTATTCAATCATTACACGGTAATTGGGCCTTTAACATCATCCTGGCCCAACTTTGAGTTGGTGTCGTGGGAACTGCCCACCTCCTGGCCCGGTGTGCAAAAGTCCCCATGAAAACAAATCATGAGCTTGCCTCGTGGTTGTCATTGACTAATTCGGGATAAGTCAAGTCAGACATGACTCATCAAACAACTTTTCTCGTTTAAATCAGTTGAATTCATTCATATTAACTTTAATCATATTTTACTAAAATAAATGATCGTATTACTTACTAAAAATATCATCGTAAATGCATTATCGTGTAGTACATTCAAAATACTTCCCGAAGTGTACAACCGGCAGTGATGGTCTCGAACATACGTATGCTCACAAAAGTATACAATATTCACATTTTCGGACCAACAAAATAAGAAATTGTCGAATATAAAATGTACAACTATCACACGAATAAACACGTCGGAGTGAAAAAGACATACATCTATCGATCGAATAGCATCTCACTTGTATTGACACACAAAGACACACCTCCCTTTCGGCTGCATTCAGCCGTAGCGGCCCAATCTACAATGCGAGAAAATAGAACTCGCGCAAGCAAAATGTAGAGGGGGGGGCACACAAAGGGCCGGGGGACGATGGAAACATTTATTATTGGCTTAATGGCTCTTCATCCTTCCTTACCAGATATGAGAAAGGCTTACATAAAGACTGAACCCTACACGCTTTACCATTACGTGGGGATGGGGACGAACATGGGCACATAGCGCTATTATTCGTTAGGTTACCGTCGTGCCATAACTCCTCAGTCCATCATGAGCCCTCCTATTGTGCAATGGTCGTTGATGACCAAAGCCTACTTGGGAAATTTCCCAATCGCATGAGTGGCCCAACTTCGTTTTAAGTCGCCATCAAATAAAAATCCTCTTTTAACCTCTTGCCAAGTTTTGCTCTTTCTTTTTTCTTCGCCCTTTGCTTGCAAAGATAAAAGGACAAGTTTGTTGATTTGATCCTCCGAGGGCCATTATTGCTTGTTATGTTAAAAATTATAAGTTTCAATTTTTATCAAAATATTAAATAAAACTAAATATTTTGCTCTTCCTGTGGTGAGATTTTGAGTGCTACCATTTTTTATTATTTTTTTATTTTTAATCAAAAGAGAAAAAACAGAAAAAAAAAAAAATTGTCGGGAGTTTAATGTAGTGAGGAAATGAACCAGGGCTCCAAAATAGACAGATCACAAAATCCAGATACAGCCGCAGCCCAACAGTTGAAGAAGTAGCTGTGCTAGGTCTTACCCATTTGGGAAGTTGCATCTGACAGGCAGTCTAATTCTTATTCTCAATACAAAGTGCGACGTCGAACTACAAATAGCAGCTTTGCTTTTTTTTTTTTCTTCAGTACATATATGCCCCGGCCCTTACTTTTTTTTTTTTTTTTATCTTGCTGTGTGTGTGTGTGTGTGTGTGTGTGTGTGTGTGTGTGTGTGTGTGTGGTAGGTTTGCTTCAACAACACACGTACGGAGGGGGTCCCGATTCACCTATATTTCATAGGAATCTGATTAAGTAGTCGCAAGCAGTTACAAAAAAAAAAAAAAAATATATATATATATATATATATATATATATATAATTTGTAATATAAAATATTTTATATTAAATATACAAACCCTTTGTGATAATTTGTGGTCATCACAATACTTAAATTATCCAATTTTGTAAATATGACAGAGTTTAAAAATTTAGTAAATTAAAATATGTCGTTTTGTACCCAGAAAGGGTAACTTGAACATTTATTTGTATTCAAATTTATAACAATGAATTTTATATTTCAAATATGAGAATTCGAGGTAATTTTCAAACAAGGTCGAAGTGACGCAAGCGCCACCCTTTTTGGTCAAATCCCTTCCACTGCCCATCTTCCTCCGAATCCTATCCTTTCGTAGCCTCAGTCTTTGGATTTGTGCCTTCCCAAGTGTTACGGACGTACGAGATGGGGCAGTCGGTTGCAACATTTCTTTCTTTTTTTTTTTTTTTGGAAAAAAATTAAAATATATTGGATTTAAAATAAATTGCACTGATTTTTTAAAGACATATATTGCATTATATTTTCTTAAATAAAATACTAATAACGGACGGCGTTTTTGTTGGTTATCATCTAGTATTTTACGATTTTGCCCCATTCTCATTCTGTCAAGTGCCAATGTCTTTTTTTTTTTTTGGTTACAGTTCCAATGGTTTTGTGGTCAGGTTGGAGGCTTGCTTTTTTGTTTCCCTCTCTCTCTCTCTCTCGCTCTACTTTTTCATGGCGGCCAGCAGTGGAATTAATGAAACCATTTTGATGTTTAGTAAAAGGGGTCTGAGGTGTGGTTTAGAAGGGACATGGAAGGTGGAGGAAACTTTGCTTTCACTCTTTAAACTGTGTAACACAGATTGCAGACAAAGTGAGCAGAGCAAAAAATAGACAAGAGAGGGAAGTTATTGTACAAATAATTGAAAATAATTGGAAGAGAGGGCAGAAAAAAAGGAATTCTGATCCAAAGGTCAGCAATTTGCATTTGCTGCAACCTAATTAATACAATCTTTTCAAACCCAAGAGGAGGGAAGAAAAGTCTTGCTGGATTTTTTTTGTCAAAAAAATATATTTTAAATATACTAATTATTTTATTTATAAATTTAATTGTAAATTTATTCATTAATATTTTTATTTAATTTTTAATAAAATAATGTAATATTCAAATATCATTAAATCTTTAATATCAAAATTTAAAACTCAACAGTATATTTTTAATATAAATTTCCATTTATTAAAAAGGATAATAATAAAAATATTTAAACTTAAAGTAATATTAAAAAATATATCAAATCACTAGCTTAAACTATTATCCCGCATAATCTACAGAATTCAGTGCATGCAGTTTTTTTTTTTTATTATTAATGTAAATCGTTTTGAGGCAAACCGACTAGGTAGATAAAGAGTTTACAAAATAAGATAAAAGGAAGACTATGAATTAGTTTTGAGTAAATAGGTATATTAAATTACTCTGAATAATCTATAAAATTCAATGCATTCAGTTCTCCTTATCAATATAAATTGTTTTTGAGGCAAACTGGCTAGGCAGAGGAAGAGTCAATTGGACGTGTGCTTTAATTGCCTAAAGAGAAAAATTCACAGCCATTATTAACATACTTTAACTCGGGACTTGTTCCTTTCTCCTGTCATGGCTCATTACATTCTTCCGATCACTAATGAGTACACTTATATAATATAAATTTTCTTTTTTATTTTATGTAAGAGGCTTATTTGTACTTAGTTCATTCATATAATATAATTTATTATTATTTATAATATAATATATTTATGATTTTTTTATTAATTTTATTAATATCTTTATTTAGAACCAAAATTCTTTCTATCTATTTTTTTTTTATTTTCTATGTAAATTGCTTAACAATATCGAGCTCAAATCAACTCTGATTTTATCTATCACAGGCTACACTACCACCTCTTGATCTATGTTACATGAACACGTGGCGGGTAAATGTACTTATGCATGAAATCACTTGACATTATACCTGATTCCATTTCAATCTAGTTATGTTCTTTAAGAATATAAATTAGAACATTAGGAATTTTTTAGGTTTTTTTTTTCTAATTTTTGGAAAATGGGTATGATTCTTCTCCCAGTTTGGTTCCCCAAATTTTTCTTTTTTCTTTTTTAATTATTGTCAATTAAGACTTGAACTCAACATAAAATAAATTAATTCCAATCCAGTTTTGACTCGAACTCGATAATCAGAATGAGGTTATCACTCCAAACGCAAGAAAATGTGAACATTTGAACCATCGACTTCCTCCTCCCCATTTGAAAAGTCCACTATTTGAATAAAACCTCTCAGCTCATTTTAGTGAGTGAATAATGAAAGGAAAAAAATTCCAATGTTGATTTTTTTTTCTTTCTATTTTTCGCCAATTAAGTCCAACTAAACTTCAAACTTGAAATTTTAAGGCTAAAAGAGAGTTTAAAGCATTGATCGCCTCAAGTTTGTTCTTAGAAGTCAGAATTGCGCGCCAAAGGGGGTTGGAATAGTTAATTTCAAGCAAATGCAGCAAACAATTGAAAAGAGTTTGGTTTTGTGGCAAGAAGATTATATTAAATTTTATTAAATGATAAAAATATATTTTTTTTTGAAATCTTATTTTTTCACATAAAGTTATTAGATTTTTAACCATAAAATCAAAATGTGTAATATATAAGAAAATTTTTTAATAAATTACGAAAAAATTAAAATATATTGATTATATATTTGTTTATTTTAATTATATATTGTATTACTCTAATTACACGCATATTATTTTTTTTTTGACAAAAATTAATTTTTCATTCAATAATAGGCACATTTTGAATTTTTTTTGGATTAAATGTTTTAATCATAATTTTATTTTAATTTTTTTTTTAAGTTGAGGTGAGAGGGAAAACCTTAAAAGTCACGAGGAATCTTTTTCTAAGAGGGCACACAGCTCCACAAAGGAGCGAGAGAGGGCGAGATATCATTGGCTGTTGACTTGATTCTTATTCGATTCCAAGAAAGAACGCACCTCAGTTACTCATTGAATAAAGGTTAAAAAAGGTAAAAACTGGAGCGTTTTCACTTTCGCCTTGCCTTCCCTTTTTAACCGATCTTTGTCTTTCTTATCGTACCCTTCTGTCTCCTTCAGTATTAGATTCCACTTTTCTCCTTTTGAGAGTCTGCTTCCAGCGCGGTAACTTCTTCTCTCTCTCTCGCCGTGATTATTTTTTACCGCCTTCTTGTCACTGAATCATAAGCCCACTTGTTTGTCCAATCAGGAACTCCCTACAAACAGTGCCCGACCCAGCTTAGCTCCACCAATAAATAATCTGATTTCCTTATCATCGCCTGCAATCTTACAGCGCGAAGTTTCTGTCTTGTAATGCACTGTTTTCACGAGGTGGACTTGGCAGTGTTTTCCTGCGCTTTCTGTCTTCCTTTGCTCTTCTTTTTCAGGTTTTCAAATATTGCCGCTTTCTGTGAAAAGTGTGTACGTATATATATATATATTATTTTATTTTCGTTGTTCTGTGTTAAGTACCTCCACCACTTTCTGCAACAAAGAAAGCCCCTAAGATTGTGGTCCAATATGCTGTGCTTTCAGGTTTAGATTTAACTTTCTTGAACCCTTTTTTTTTTGGTTTTTCTTTTTTTTTTGTGTTTTGGCTTTGTTTAACAAGGTTTCTTGATTTCTCTCAAATCTCACTCTCAACTGACTCGTGGGAAGAGAAAAAAACCAAGAAATGGGTATGGCTACGAGGTGGCTTAAGAGCCTGTTTGGGATAAAGAACAGAAATAAGAAAGACAAGGGTGACCGGAGAGATAAGAAAAGCGGCGATCTTGGCCGCCCGGAGAGGGATTCCGTTGGGTTATGTCACAATCCGGCAACTATCCCACCTAACATATCTGCGGCAGAGGCTGCTTGGCTAAAATCGTACTACACTGAGACAGAGAAGGAGCAGAACAAGCACGCCATAGCTGTGGCAGCAGCCACGACGGCCGCGGCTGATGCGGCTGTTGCTGCTGCCCAGGCAGCTGTGGCGGTGGTTAGGCTGACTAGCCATGGGAGGGACACCATGTTTTGTGGTGGAAGAGAAAGGTGGGCAGCCGTCAAGGTTCAGACAGTTTTTAGGGGTTACTTGGTAAGTGAATTTTAGCAGTCAATGGCCTCTCGTTCGCTATTTTTCTTTGAAAGAAATAGAGGTGCCAGTTTGTGTTTTGCTTCTCTTCTCTCTTGAAAGAACAAATTTGCCGACAAGGTAAGGGAAATGGTTACTAGGCTTGTGCTTGATTGGAGCATATAATGTACTTGGGGATTCTACAAATTCTATTTTTCTGTTTCAAATCCTTGGAATTATTTTTATTTAATAATTTGTTTTCTTCCTTGAATAAAGGACTCTAGGACTTGCTGTCCTGTTTGCTTGCAGAATCTTGCATAAAAATGTCGTTGAATATGGTAGCTGGCAGACTGATACATTAGTCTTTCTTTTTTGCTTTTGGTTATGAAGCTTTGGGTTGTTGGATTTAAAACAGGCCAGAAAAGCACTTCGAGCCCTGAAAGGATTGGTGAAATTACAAGCACATGTTAGAGGATATTTGGTGCGAAGACAAGCAGCTGCTACACTTCACTGTATGCAGGCTCTTATTAGAGCACAAGCTACCGTACAGTCCCACAGAGCTCGGAACCGCATTCAAGATGATCGCCATTTCGAAATTGGAGCACGAAAATCAATGGTGAAGGCCCAAATTTCAGTCTTTCGTGACAAGAAATTAAACATCTGCCTGGCATTAATTGTTATGCTCACACTCACTCTAATTGACTTCTTGCAGGAGAGATTTGATGAAACAAGAAGTGAACACACGGCTTCAATTCACAGCAAAAGGCTATCTGCCTCTCTGGACACCTCAGTAATTAACCCCATTGATGAAAGTCCAAAGATTGTGGAGGTAGATACTGGCTGCAGGCCTAAATCAAGGTCTCGCAGATCCAACAACTCAGTTTCGGATTTCGGTGACGACCCATTTTACCAAACACTCTCCTCTCCTCTCCCATCAAGAATTCCTACCCGCTTATCGATGCCCACTAGCCGCAATCTTCAGGACTCAGACTGGGGCTTAACGGGTGATGAATGTAGATTCTCTACAGCACAAAGCACCCCTCGCTTTGTCAACCCTGCAGGGTGTAATAAGGCTCCTGCTACTCCTGCTAAAAGCGTTTGTGTTGATAACTTCTTCGGGTATTATGGGAATTTTCCAAATTATATGGCTAATACGCAATCTTTCAAGGCTAAATTGAGGTCGCATAGTGCCCCAAAGCAAAGGCCTGAACCTGGACCAAAGAAGAGGCAGTCACTTAATGAATTGATGGAGTCAAGAAACAGTTTGAGTGGTTTTAGGATGCAGAGGTCATGCTCTCAAGTTCAAGAAGCCATTAGTTTCAAGAATGCCGTGATGGGTAGGCTTGACAGGTCTGCAGACTTCAGCAGAGAACCAGACAGAAATTGCCTGTATCAGAGGAGATGATGAAGTTCATTGTGCAGAACTTCATACCTTATTGGTAGCAGCCCTTAATGTATGCCATTCGAACGGTCAGATAGAATTCAATTGCCCTTTTGTCAATGAATGAATTCAATTGCCCTTTTGTCAATGAATGAATTCAATTGCCCTTTGTCAATGAATGCAAGTGTATCTGTGCAATCAAAGGTTTACAACTCTTTATCTCAATAACCATGATGTCCTCTTTAGTTTGGTTTGCGGCCAATTTGATAAATCAAGGCGATGGGAATAGTTCTTTTTTTTGGTCTTATATTGTTGGAGTAAATGACATCTGTAAGGATGAAAAAAGAAACTTAAAGCACAAACTTATCAGCGTAAAACAGAATTAAAGTATAAAACGGAACAACACTGGCCCTGTAAGTGACCCCATTACATCTAACTTGTACGCAAACTCACGTGCCTGCTAGATGGAGACGACGTGAACTGGAAGAAGATTGACATATATTACTGACATTAAATAGGGGGTAAAAGAACGCCCAACGATAGAAATTAGATTTAAGCAAAGCATAACTTAGTAAATGGTAGGTTCAAGACAGCCAAGGAAAATAAAGATACTTTTCTTCTTCTTCTTCTTCTTCTTCGTTTTTTTTGTTTTTGATTGATAAGGACATCATATTATGAACCCAACGCCCACTCCCCATCTAAGCCTGGTTTTGCATCGTCAATCCACCAAACCGGAGCCCTCTGAGCTCCAAAAACCCTGTCATGTCACTTAATGATAGAACCAGATAAGTTTCACACCTCATCCACTACACTCTAGGCCGAGTGATACGCATTGTCACCAACATCATTCTGATGCCCATACAACCTGATGAAAGCCTCCAGCCTTTGCGGGTGCGCCCTACAGGGGCGTCACGCCACTATGCTCATTGTTATCAGTGTTTGTCTGTAGACCACGCCACACTATCCTCCAAAGGGTATTGGCTTGACACACCAATCTGCTTAGTCCTTGCACATACCTGTCAATAAGAATACTCTATGACACTTATAAATACTTCATACTTTTATAACTTTTTAAGTAATCTCTTCTTCTTTTAAGTAATCAACCTCTTTTTAACTATTCTGAATTCTCTCTTATTTAAATACGAGAGCGCTAATATTAGACTGCAATCTAGCATTTGGTAACCCTTTTATTTTAGTTTTGTTTTGCAGGTGCTCACCACCCCCCCCCCCCAACAGGAGAACTCTCCATCATTGCTCACTGGATTACACAACAGCTTTTCATTTCTTTCCAGTTGCAGGTCTAAGTAGAATTAGAATTTAGGTCACAATAAGCCGGAAAAAAAAAAAATCTAGGTCTCATGTAATGACACAAAATACTTGACACCTTCGTATCTTCCTCCAATTGAATGGACCACGATGTGATAAATCTGTAATCCAATTCGCAAGAGAATCTAACCCCCTGTAAATTTTATGACAGTTGCTAGCCTCGGTCAGTAGTTTGGCCTTGTTCTGTTAGCGTCAACACGTAGTATTACTACTTTTTCGAATGCAGCAAGCTATAACTGCCAATTGGTGACTATTTTCAATGTATGGTTTCTTTTTTGTTTTTTTTTTGGTGGTCCGATCAATGTATAGTTTCAAAGTCATTGACAGGCATTTGTTGCTATCAGGTTGAGCCAAAAAATTGCACTTCTTCGATCGCAGTGCAAGGACTAAGACAACAGATTGCTTTGGCGTCTTTCTCTCCTTTTCCTTTGGCTTTAATTTCTGTAAAGAAAAAGGGGGAAAAAATGACAATTCTTGAATTCAAAATGAAATAATTGCAGCAACCCAAGCAAGTACCATGTGCGATTCTGCGTAATTTTTTCCATCTCTCGTTTAAATTCGGGTGTTTTGGCTTTTTAGGCACTACAATTTTGTCATTATATATAGTGGATATTTTGTAGGCGTACGCACGAATACTGTAGCATGGTTTGGATTTAGCGATTGGTTCGATTTGGCTGTTTCAACATTCCCTTCTTTGCTTGTAGAAAGAGAGGATGTTGTTTTGTGTGGTAATATGAAGACTGAGAACATGGTTTAATAACTTTTCATTTTAAATAAAGGTAAAGCTTTCATCACATATCCGTTTTGCATTTTTTTTTTTCCTCAACGAAGAAGAACAAAAATTAGAATCTTGAAAGTGCCTTGTATAGAGCTTGTGTGCATGCCTGTATTTTTAGATTAAGAACAATAATATTATAACTCAATCTCTCGACTTTTATTGATTATCTTACGTAAATAAATAAATAAATAAATACCCAATTTGGAGAGTTTTTCTCCATCAAAATTTGTAAACTCCCACCCCCTAAAAGTGTTTTTCATGTACGTAACTGGAAAAAAGTGGAGAAATTAAATCGTGATAGATTGCATTATTACGAAAAGCGACGGGAAACTTGCTGGCTGCTGTCCAAGCCCAACAAGAATGCACAGCTCTATACCTGATGGTTTCTGTTAGATGGATACCATCCGAGCAAATCCATGAAGCCCTGAAAGAGGCAACGAATGCAGGTCCAGGCCTAGACCATATTCAACAAAGTTCCATCTCCTGCCCCGCAACCCTTTTCTCTTTTTTTTGGTCTAAAAAGTCAAAATGTTCATCTCGTATTTTTAATTCGACTAGTTAAAACACTTTTATTAAAATTATTTTCTTCCATATTTGAGTATTGGTAATCATGGGTTTTTTTTTTTTTCCTGCCTTTCGGCCTTCCTCGTAAGTTGTAACTGAAAAATGCGAAAAGCTCTTCTCTATGCCTTTACTGGGTGATTTTCCCTGCTTCCGACGTCTGAATTTTCATTTTCATTTTTATTAAACGTCACTTAAAGTTATATTTTGTGAGCATGTTTATGTGACTAAAATAATCGTATAAAAGTGGCACAATTACAAATTTTTTGTAGCATGGTAAAACTTACTCGAGACCACCCATCATGTGTTACATGTAATCCACAATAAAAAAAAATAACTATAGGTGGAACGCTCTTATAGTTATATTTTCTTAATATCTTTTGAAGGTGTTCAGGGAAATAATTATTACCTATTACTAATTTGCTACATAGGTGTCAATTGTTTTTAATACTCACTAATGCAAAAAGAAAAATCGAAGTATGAAGTACAAATCAATACTAACCCTGCCGATTACTTATATTTATTAGCATATATTACTATTTTATCACCACATTATAAAATGCAAAAGAAAAAAAAAAGCAGAAGTTGGACATCAATATTGAAGAAAAACAATTTTGACAGTCAGAGAAATCAATTACAGGGTGATATGATGGCTGAGCCAGCATTTACAGATAGAGACGGACTCAAAGGGAGGGCAATGGTACGTTTGGTAAGTCTAGGTAATTTGATACTTTCCAGTTTCTTTCAACAAGAATTGTGATGCTTTCCTTTCCTAGGAGTAATTCCTATTGTTTGAAGCTAGTAGTTTCAAAATACAATGACAATGATGCTGATTATATGCAATATATTTGGTTCACATTATTGTATTCTCCCATATCATCAAACTGAAATTTCGGGTCTTGAGCCCTACCTCCTCAACTTCTCAAACTGTAACAAATGCCGAGAGTTTCTCCTTCTTGCAGTTTCATCAATGTAGAAGACCAAGCCAAAATCAACAAAGTTCACTTGCAAATTGGGTCATTCTGGAAAAATTCCAGAAATTCCATACAATCTTCTAATTCAAGGTCTTGAAGATTTTAGAATAATTAGAAATAATAAACCAAAGCAAAACATCAACAGTGAAAGCCAATTACCTGAGATTAGAAGCTTCATTTATGCAGCAATAATGCTTCTCACCCATATGCAGCAAGAAAATTGGATACCAAAAGAACAGAGCAGAGAGAGATGGCCACATTCAGAAAAAATGGTAATGGCACTCTTACTTACCCAGAAGACCAAATTAAGGGAGGAATGTCGCGTTCAAATAAAAAAATAAAATAAAATAAAATAAGGTAAAATAAAGGCCAGCAGAATTGAGGACAACTGAAAATCCAGTACATCCACAAATAGTAAACTACTTAAAACCAACTGCCTGTGTATGGTAAAGCTTAACCAGAAATAGTAATTTAGAATAAGTAAAAATTAAGACCCAAAATCTGAAAAATAACATCATGTGTGAAATTAATCTTACTTCTGGGAATGCTTCTGAAGTCTGCATAGCTTTATGATATTGAGTTGACAGTATCCTCGACACCCACCCATTCAAATGCAAACCACCAATGTGGCACCCCCCCTAAAAAGAGCAAAACTGAAAAAAGGCATTTGAAAATGTGCAAGAACCCCAGCTCCACAGACACTCGGCCCAACATAACCATTGAATATTGCAAAAAAAAGAAAAAAAAATGCTTCCATATAACTTTTGCATAAGCTTAAATGCTTTACAAGAGAGAAGCGTAAAAGCAAAGGGATTAGGGTAGAACTCATCATTAGAACTGCAATTCCACTTTCATCCTCTTAAGATAACAATTTACAATTTCAACTATATCATCATCATATGTACAATAGACCACTTATATGCAGAAGTTATTTTATTTACTTCCAAACTTTGATAGCACCATCTCTACTGCTTGAAATCAGAAGTCTCTGGTTCAATTTGACTGAAGCCAGTGAGAGGATGGAATCTCGGTGGCAGCCAGCAGGGTCAGTAGCTGCAGATGCAAAAACTGTCTTTGCTGTTAACTTAGTAGTCGGATGCTGTTTTTTCACCTCCTGTTTGCATTAGAAGAAAAGAAAAAGGAACCAATTTCAGCCTGCCAATACTAATATGATAAGCTTTGGCACATTAACAAGAATTTCACTCTCAAAAAGAAAAAAAAGTCAAGGACTGAGCAGCAACCAATCCAAGTGGGTCAACACAGTTGTGATTCATACGTCAACCAAGACAAAAATATTTTGTTGAGTTACAGTAGAAAGCCGACAGATGATCCAATTAAGGAACTAGGCAACTTTACTTTTAAAAGACAAAGCAACAAACCTGAATCAGGTGGGGGTTAAAATAAGTTGACTGTTGATACACTATGACATGAGCATGCCCAGACACTAGAAAGGTATTAAAAATCTAGTTACTTATTGTACTAGAGTACAACTGCTATCCTACTATTTCAAAAATTAAATTCCTTCTTGCCTCCCCAGCAACACATAAGCTAAAATCATACCACATTAAATAAAGGAGAAAGGATAGACAAAAGCAATGAAAAAAAGGATAAAATCTCAAACATTCATGAAATCTGTAAACTCAGGACAATGATCCACAAGATTCTAGTATACCTGCACAATTTGCACTCCAAAACTTGACATTGTTTGATATAAATCATCGTTCCCAACTCCATTCAAATTTGGCCCACAAATACAGTAACTTCGGTCCGGGCTACAATGATGAAGAACCAGAATTAAGTCATTAAATTCGTTTTCTAACCATCCACCTCTTTTCTCTTATGAAAAGGGGGGAAATAATAAGGAACAAGTAAATAAGACAGAACTGACATGGGACAAAAAGGCGTGAGGAGGAGGAGTGGAAAGAAAAGAAGAAGAAGACAACCTGCAATGATCCCATCGACGTATCTTCAAGTCAGTGCCTCCTGTCAACAGATCACCCCCAGGTAATGGAAACATTGAACGGATGCCAGGAAGATGGCGAGGAGGTTGATTCAGCTCATCAACTCTATAGTTTGGATTAACATTCTGCCTTATATCTGATTTATAATTTAGCTTTCTAGATGGTCTGGCCAATGCCCATGGCACGTCAGAAATTTCGGCTACATTGTCATAATTCAACAGCTTCAATACCTGGAGAAAGCATTTCACCATGATATTATACATAGAGATTAACCAACTGCTACTGACAAAAATATAAGAAAGTACACCAGAGTAGCATTTCAGCTCTTTGCAATACACAACAATTAATCAGAGCAGAAAACAGCCGTCCATGAAAACAAAAAAAAACATGTCGGAAAATAGTCCAATTATTTCTTAACATTCAAAACCCAAACAACTCATCTGTGTTATTTATGATCAATCCCACCTAGTTAATCAATAAATATCTTAGAACAAGAGTTTCCTAGCTTCGGTGATGCATGGAGCATAGGTTGGACAGTTGCTCATCAACAAATTTCAGGTCAAATTTTGCTTTCATCATCCATCATATCTCCAAAATGGTTTGTAAATGTTTGATGTATGGAAAGAATCATTTGTAAGAGATGACACATGAACAACTTCTAAATCAGGCAGCCCCAATTTGCCTTACCATTCTAATTACAGCAGTTATAAGAAGGACCAAGAAAACCAAAGTAAATCCTTTGTGCAATTGACATCTAATCATGTATCCCCACTTTTTACTCTCTCAAGGCATAAGACGGTAATATCAAACATTTTGGGTTTTTTCCTTCCATTTCAATAGGGAAAATTTTTAGTTTTTTTCCTCCCTTTTCAACTTTCATGTTGTGCACTAAGTTTCCCCATTTGTCGATCACTAGCAATAGTACAGGCATACTCAACTTTCTTACATTGCATTACTCAGTTTTTCCACAGCAGTAGAAGAAAGTGATACCTGGTGACAACTCCCATTCTCAGCATTCCAAAGAGAAACTTCATTGCAACCAGCAGCTACATATACAAGGGGTCTTGCATTATTAGATATAGCAACATTTGTAGGAGGAACAAAAAGACACATCTTCTCCACAGGGCATGTACGGGAATATTGCCATGAGTTCACAGGTATCAGAAACCTAAGATCCCATAATGTAAGCACTCCTGCTGAAGACCCTGAGACAAACCAATTCCCACTAGCGTTCATCACTAATGAAGACACGTAGCCTTCCTCAGGAACTGACTTCAGTGTCCAGGAATCTGAATTTGTTCTGGTATCCCAGAGATGGACACCACAGTTTTGGGTACTGTACATAACAATCTGGCTGTCACCATCAACTGCGTGGTTCAAAATGCTAAGTATTGCACCCTCCCTGATATCCTTCCTTTTTATATCAGCAATGCCTGAATACTTCTCAACAACATTGCCAAGGCCTCGTGATAGGTGGTCAACAGAGAATACATGCATCATGCCATCACATGCTCCCACAACAACCTGACCAGAGTTGTGGAGCATTGTAGCACATAGGGCTCGGCTTCCTTCCAGGTGATAAGTTAATCTTGATCTGAATGATATATCCTTTTCCAACTTTCTACAATCCCACACCTTAACTGTTGAATCATCAGATGCACTCACAAAAAGGCTATGATCATTGGAAACTGCAATATCATTGACTGCAGAACGATGCTCCTGCAGATGTGCAACCAACACTCCACGAGGTCTCCAACCTGAATCTGGAATTGATGTTGTACGCACAAAGGATGGCAACCCCATTGGATCAGTCAGAGAAGAAGCATCTTCAACAGGGAAAGAACTTCCTTTTGACGTGCCAGATAATCCTATCTCTTGCAGTTTGCCACTAACATAAGCTCCTTGATCAGTTTCCCTGCTTTCTGGTTCATGGACCACTCTATAGAACTGCTTAGAACCACTGCTGATGCAAAATGAGCCTGAAACCAGTCTAGGTGCAGGAACAGAACTTGCCAAGCTAAATGATTTATTCACTGGAGCCAGAAAAGGCATGTACGATGAACTAATTCCAAGAGAGTTGATTTGCAATGAAGAATCAGAAGCTGCGGGAGGAATTTTTACTGCTCGCCTGTCCATGCTGAAGGAGTACACAGGTATGCCCTCTGAGGATTTATCATGCATAAAGCTATGCGCACTGCCAAAGTATGGAGACGAATATCCAGAGAATTGTAACTTTTCTAAGCTTAAGGCATCACCATCGTTGACTGTGCCTGTAACACTGCTTACAGTGCCCATGGATCTCAATTTGGCCTCATCATCCTCCAGCCGTTCGAATATATCCACATGTTTTCGACCCTCAGGAATAGGTTTCTTGTCAGGCCAACTGTTCATAGAACTTAGTTCTCCATTCTCTTTCTTAAGTAAATCCCCAGAGTCTGTCTGTTTAGATTGTGCTGATGAATTGTACCATATCTTTCGCTGTCTCTCTAACATATCTGAGCTCCTAGCATTTTCCAGGACTTGGTAAAATACATGTCTTTGGACTGGGGGCTTTAAACATAAAAGTAAAGACTTCTCAGAAGCTAGAGAAGCTGGTTGCCTTCGGAGGAAAGGGCGTATAACTGGAGCAAGGAAAACATAAGAATCTACTGCACCCAAGTTCTCACTGCTAGCAGCAATGAAGCTCACAGCTGACCTTCTAACCCACTGACTAGGATAGCATAGCAATGGGAAAGCACGTTCTATCATTTCAAGCAATATCCGCTTCCGCAAGAAGCCCCGTCTACACAGAATTGCCAGACAGTCCAATGCATTTACAATGGCAGCCTCTGTCTGATCACTTAGAGCCTGCTCAATGTAGGGTAAAAGATACTCTTCCACACTTCTTTGACCCACAAAAAAGCAGACATATATAATCTTGCCATAGAATAATGCCCTTAGCTGTTCATCTCGGTCGTTGAGAAATGCAGGAAGGATGGGTAACAGAAAGTCATTACTTTGTCTCTGGCCAAAGAAATAGCAAAGGTTCCCGATGTCCTGAAGTAGTGCTCTCCTGATATTTGGAGTTTGTTTTGGACCCATAACAAGTTCCTGAACAACCTCAGCAATGGACTTCCTAAGCTGTGCAAGCTGTGCATCACTGTTTATCCTTTGCAGCTGTCCAGACGCCTCACTAGATGATGTCATAGACTTCTGTGATGAACTCTTTTCATCAAGCATGCCTGCATCGCTCAAGCTTATAGAATGAATCAAAAACCCATATGCAGTAATTGCCAACTTAGCTATATTGCTAGCATAACATATTCTCACGCTTTCCTCAGGGTCATCAGGAAGCATGGAAAGCATTGGAAGAATATACTCGGGAAAAATCTTTGCATCACTAGGAGGAAATTCTCGGACTAAAGGCAGAATGTCACACAAAGTCTCCAAGGCAGCAGCACGGACTATTGCAGCTGGATCTGAAAGCATTGCAATGATATATGGTACAACACGCTGCAAGCGATCTTCATCATCAATATATAATGAAGAAGCCTTGAGTAAAACTATAGCCCCCCTTCTCAGATGAGGCAACTTGACATTGCGTATGCAGGAACAAAGCAGAGAGGCAATCAGAACCATACCTTCGCATTTCATACTAGCTTCAGGTAATGGCAAAAAGGGCATGCCAAAGGTGTCTGATTGACTGTCGTACTCAGACATCAATGAACTCAAGTCATCCATTGTGATCTTTCTCAAAAAGGGGTGATCATTCCTCCTAAACACATTGGAAATAGTCTGCAGGAGCTCGCCAGGAGATTGCATGCCATGTTGCTCAGGATCCTGTGAAAACCCAATATTGGCTACATCCTTAGGCATTGACTCTGCGTCATTATAATCATTGCCATGTTTTATGTCACCAAGCAGGTTACTGATATCACCAAGAAGTTTGCAACGACTATTAGTTAAACCCTTATCCATCCTTTCTTTCTTTCTTGAGTCCCCAGTTGGGTCCAAATGCTGCTTATCAACGGTTTCTTCTGACAGTTTACCACTCAAGCCATGGGCAGATATATCCAGTCCAATGCTTGTCTCCTCACTTGTCCCACTGCTCATTATTTGCTTAAGTATCTCATGGAAAACACTTTGGCACATTACAACCTATAGAAGAAATGAAAAACCAGTAAGGTATGTGTGAGTTGAAAGAAGTACAAGAGCATGTGCAGAGCAAAAAAAAATTGTGTACCCTCATATCAGAATGGATAGGATTCCAGCAACAGTATAAATTATGGAGAAATGGTGAGAAGTAGCTAGGAAAAACAACTGCTGCATAGTTTTGCAGGTAGCCTTCAGCTGAAAATCGTGCCTCTGGTTCCAGCTGGATCATATGAAGTATCATCTTGCGGATTCCAGAATCAGGGATCTATGAAAGAGCATGTGGATTAAAAAGTTTAATACCTTAGGAGTTGAGATTAATGTGGTTTGAGAAGACAGTCAAAAGAAGATACTTAACCTTTTCAAGATGGTGGCAGGGATCATATTGTCCTCTGCGATAAGCAAGTAGCTGAGAGAGCTCAAACAGTTGCTGACCCTCGAGAAAAAGCTCTGCAATTACACACCTAAATGGAAACATAGCAAATCCAAATGATTATTATATAAGTAAACAATGCAAAATAGAACAAAGGCAACCATATGTTGGCCTAAACAGGGCAGTTGCCGTATATCCCCCTCCCAAAAAAAAAAAAAGAAGGAATCAGCTAAAGGTGGGATCTTAGATCTCTGTAGTCGCCGAGAAATTTACAGCATGACAGATAATACTGTCCACTACAGAAATAAACAATATATGTTATCCAGGAGAACAAAGTGTCATGTGAAATCAGCAGGGCCCAATTTACATATTCCAGGAGAACAACCTACATTTTCAACCACAATCATACTGCATGACAGCTCTCCACCAACGAAAAATTTATGCATACTTGTCTCAATGCTAGATTATATCATGGAATTTCTCATCAATAACTTAAATGCCATGATGGGTTGCAAACAGAAAAAAAGAATCTTGAAAATTATACTTTTGAAAACCCAAGAAGCTCACCCGACAGCAAAAATGTCCATGGAAGGCTTTAATGGTGCATCATGAGCAACTTGCATTTCACCTCCATGCTCATAAAATCTCTGAAAATTTGAGGGTGTACTGTCATATATTGAGAAACCATTACATTGCGAAAAACAGAGGATACAGGAAAGTCACAATTGAGAAGAACTAAAGAAAATGCTCTCTGAAAGCAGCATGTATTCTTAGAAATTTAGTAAATACTCCTACTCCAAAAGCTTGAAACCTGATGAATTCTTCATATTCACAATCTTTGCTAGTTCAAATGTTTTCTTAGTAGGAGCATTTTGCATTTGAATGTGAATACTCACTTGAAGGGTGAGCCTTGGTATAACAGTAAACTTACTCCATTTTGACAGGAAGTCACAGGTTCTAGTTGCAAAAACAATCTCTCTACAAAGACAGAGATAAGGCTGTGTACAGAGATAAAGTTGTATGCATCTGACCCCACTTCTCTCTAAACCCTTCCAGACCCCACTGTGTGGAAATCTCATGCACTAGGCATGCCCTTTTTTTAATCTAAGTACCGAATGCTAAATAGAATCAGTCAAGAAAATTCCAATGACTCAATGCAACAGACAATGAAGGAACTACAGTTGAAGTTAATTAGCATTTGGCAGAAAAGAGAAGGATAAAACACAACCTCAGGTGCAAGGTAACAAAGCCTTCTTCCACCCGTGTCAAAGAAGAATGAGAAGTCTGAAGGATCATCATAAGGAATATAAGTTGGTTTGAATGATGCAAAGTCAGCAAGATAAAGCCAATTCCAGGAAGTGACCAGCACATTCTCACACTTAATATCACCTAAGCCAGGGGAAAGAACACAATAAAACTGGTCACATAAATTAACATCCCAAGAATAAAAAAAAATTCTGTACTCACTTCACTCACCGTGGCAAATACCCTTCTCATGGCATTGTTTCACGGCAATGAGCAACTGCACAAGCACCAAATTATAATAAGTCAAAAGAAACTTTACTCATCAAAATTGTATTACTCAAACGAAGAAGCAAAAAGATAAAAAAGATACCTGAAAAGCCAACCATTTTTTCTCCACGAGGCTAAGAAAGGGACGAGTACTCAATCGATCATGAAGATTGTTGAAGAAGTACTGTCTTAAAAGATAAGCCGCTTTATCAGTTTCTTGCCAAAACTGCAACAGATTACTACCCTGTTAGGAATCCTAACAATAAGTAGCATTATGATCAAACTACATACTGTTTTTTACCCAGATTGACTGCTTATTAGACAGACAATTTTAACTAAATGGACGCAATTTTCCCAATTCCCTTTTGCCATACAGCCAAACCACACTCAAATCCTCCCTGATGTCATCTTCCCAGTTTGCTTCAATTAAACATCTACCCAATCCCGACTGATCTCCAATGTGTTTTTCACAGAAACTGAACATGGCAACGAATGGGCTAGTTTATAAGTAAAACACAACCCATTGTTTAACAGCATTCTACCCTAGACAGCAAGGCACGGAGCAAGATACTTGGGATCAAATTCCCAACATTTCGGCACTTCAAATCACAATTCCTTTCCAGCAGTGTTACCGAATTATACTGAACTCAATCTAAAAAACAAAAAAATAAAAAGGCGTTTTTGTTTTCTCAAAAATCGAACAAGAAAAACCAGAAAACTGATAAAAAAAATAAAAAAAAAGATCCATAGGAGAAGAGTTTAGGACCTGAAAGGGCCAGACATGGCGGTGGTCTAGGGCAAGAAAGGTGTCCTTTAAGAGCTGGAGGCGGCGCTCGTGTTCCCGGAGGTCGATAGGGTCGCCACGCTTGAAATAGACCTTGACGAGGACCAAACCCTCGTCGTGCTTGCAGAGAATCGACTTAAAGAATCGGCCTCGTCCAAGGACCTCCTTCAGAACCAAATTGTACGACGACGGCAAGTCGTGCAGGTAGTACTCCGACGCCGATACCTGAGTCGTCCGCGCGATCTTGTTGCCCATTCTTTAAACGCCTCTTTTCCTTATTGTTTGTTTCTTCAGTTGTTATTCATGTGCCCACCGGAATTCACCTCTCCTTCCGCCCCGAGAGAAGCGTCCCGGCGAAGCCACGGCCGAATGGGAGACGGAGGACGGAAAGTAAGGACTGTGGCGTTGCGTGAGAGCTGCAAATTTCTGCTCGATGGAAAATTACGCTTGGAATTTAGCTAGCACCTTTTCTGTTATTTTATTTTATTTTATTTAACGGAAAATTAAAACGAAAATCTCAACTTTTCGGAGTATAATTTGAATTGAATTTCGTCGACTATATAAATAAACCAATTATCAAGTAATTGAAATCTCAAATACCACATCCTGCTTTAATAATTATTACTAAAGTAAATGTTCTCCTTTTACCCCCTCCGGCAGAGTTTGAATTTTTTTATCATAAAATAAAAATATCATAAAAATATTAATTCTTATATTTATAAATTTAAATTAAAAAATTTTATTTTCAGAAAAACACATCAAACAATTTAAATTTAAACTAAATACATGAAAATATATTAAATTATTATTAAATGCTTATTTTAAATGATAACAAATTCCGGAGGGGGTGGGAGGCATGCACATGAGTTTTTTGTCTTTTCGTTTCTACTCATAATTGTACATAAGATATCATTTGTTTTGTTTGACATATCTTGTGTTAAAAATTTTGACATATATTTTAGAAATTAAAAATTTAAATTTTATAAAATTAAAATTAAATTAAATTAAGAATACAAAAATTAATTTTTTAATGTAATTCACAAATCTATAAACTCTTTAATGAACTAAGAAAAAAAATTAAAATACTATTATGTGTCTTATAATTATGACGATGTTCTATTAGTACCCTCATAATTATTAATTTAACGTTTTTAAAAAGTTATAAATTATTAATACACTCACGTGTTACATTAATTTATGAAAAGAAAAGGATCTTAAGCTACTATGGCTAATTAGCTATGGTTATGCTAATTAGGAATTTCTTAATTCGGAATATGCTTCATTATTCTAAAGGGTAAAATACAAAATAAATAAATATATATATATATATATATATATATTTGTGAACCGATCGTAGTTACAACTTTGATTCATCAAATATTTATTTACACCACTTTGATCATTTTACTGACGTCGTTAACTTAAAAAATGAGAATAAAAAATAAAAAAACCTAAGATGCCTTAAATGTTCTTATGGTCATAAAAGGTGGATGGAAAAGGGAGCGATGACTGTCGGAACTGGACATCGGACGATGATGTAACGACATTTCAGCCATCGTCTTTTTGGTCTGAAGCAATTTTAAGTCATTCTATTATTCAATTCGACAGGTACTTACACGATCAGCGAACAGAAGCGAACATCGTAAGACACGACAAGAGCCCATAAAATTTAAAATAAAAGAAAGAAAGAAAGAAAGAAAAAGTAAAGAGGAAAATCCATTTTATTAGCGTAAAACCGAAGACAGGACATCGGATAAATATTTACAGAGAACTTCAATTAACCGACTGACTCTTTGGATTGCAGCATCAGGCGATCTGCTTCTCTTCTTCCGGATCTTCGAAATTGGGATCCTTAACATCCACGGCTTCCTTTTGGAACCCGATCTCCGCCTGGGAGTAGCCATCGCCGGCCCAGGTAAACTTGCCTCCGTGGCCTCCCTTCTTGGGCGATCCGTTCATCCCGGTCCCCGATTTCCTGTCTCTCTTCACATCGGACTTGGCGCTGTTGCCTTTGTTGCTCTTCCCCGCGTTCTTCATCCTCACGCTCTTCACTTGCTCCCGGCTGTTGCTGTGTTACTTACTAGCTTGGGGAAGAGTGAGTGGCCATTCGGTGGGATTTTATTGAGTGGAAATATTTTTCTTTTTTTAATTTCTATTTTGTTTTTTTTTTACTATTTTTGTATTGTTTTAAGGGGGTATGCTGTGGGCCTGTGACCGTGTACTCGTGTCGTTTTGTGATTTGTGGATGACAATCGGATAAGAACAGCGGGGCGAAAACGGTATTTTACGCAGTTTGGACTTCGAGAGTACCGTCGGTGCTCCTCACGCGCCAGGGGCGAGCTTGGAGATATTTTGTTCCTGATAACCTATGAACCGTGCATGCGGCTCATAGGACTGCTCACTGCTGGACCATGGGAATCCAAGTAACCGCTAAAAATTTCATTCCCATGTTTCGATCTCATTTTAATACCATCGGATTGCTGTAATTTTAATGTATATTATTTATATATTTTCCGATTTTTGGCACCAACAAAAATTGATGGTCACAAGAAAAAAAAAGTCTTTAAAAATAAGGGCTGCATAATTATTCTGTTATATCTACCTAATAGAACCTTTTCTTTTTTTTTGATAAAAAATGTGTATAATACTTGCACAGTAATATAAATTGCACCTACAAAAAGGAAAGAAAGAAAGCACTTCTAGATAAACTTTAGGAGCAATTTTGAGATATTCAAATATTTGTTGAAATTTGAGTTAAATGGGCTCATCGTTCAATGGCAAGCCAAGCCAAGCCAAGCCTATTTGGGATCAAAGTATGACTCGGGATTAGGAGAATTCCTGCATTAAAACGTAATATTTGCACGTTCATAGACTCTTCGCTTCTTTTTCAGCCAAACCCTGATTTTGTATCATGAGAAGTTGGAATGTAGCTGGAACAGAAACATTTTGTGGGCTATGCGAATGGCAACAGTAATAACTTAGGTTCTTTCGTGCTGCTCGAAAAAGGAACACACCAGATTCTGAGCAGCTCGTAAACAAGCTGCGCAGGAAGAAGGAAAAAACTTGCTAAGTATGTGTTCCTTTAAACTTAAATTGAAATGTCCGTAACTCTCATTTTCAAAAATTCTAAAGAGGGTAATAGCAATTCAAAGTGCCATGCCCTTGAATGTCAGGAGTTGTGGGTTCTGCTCTCCTTACAGAAACATCCATGACCAAAAGTTTACATGCTCTCTGTCCACCAACACCACCCCCTTGCTTGTGATGGGAGAAGGAGAGGCGCAGCTGAGTATAAATAGCCCCAAAAAAAACTTCTCTCGCTTGCTTGAAACAGTGAGGAGATGATTGAATAACAAAAATGATAATGCAGATAAATCACACAAGAAAACACATTAATTTTACGTGAAAAATTCCTTCAAATTAAAAAAAAAGAAAAAAAACGAATACTCTGAATTAGAGGTCAGCTTCACTATAATCAAGTGAGTACAATAGAGGTACACAACCTCAATTACATCAAACAAATTGAATACAATTCAATTTAAATTAAACAAGAAACTTGTGAAACTTGTGAGTTAAGTAAGACAAACTAATTACGTTCTATCAACTACAACTCAACAAGTAAACCTCAAGGCAGTAATCCAACCGTTAAGATGAACCTCTAGATGTTCCCTACCAGCTGTCCAAATTTCAACTCAATCGGACCACGGATCAATAATCATCAACACGGTTTACCAATTCTGCCACAGATGAGAGAGCAGACAGTTACCAGAATTGAGAGGTTTCGGTTCAAATGGAAAATCTAACCTTTCAGTTCATAGAAACCCAATCCAACCGTTCACAACCAAGATCTATGTGTCCTCAAACTATTGACCAAAAATCAGCTCAATCGGACTACAAACAATCTTTCAATTATACGGTTGATCAAAACTGTCACAGATAAGAGAACAAAGTTACCAGAATCGAGAGGTTTCGATTCGAATAGAAAACCTGACCTTGCAATTCACAAAAATAGATCCAACCGTTCACAATCAATATCTATGTGTCCTTCAACTACTGATCAAAAATCAGCTAGATCGGACTACAAACAGTCATTCAATTATACGGTTAATAAAAACTGCATACAGAAAATTGTTCAGAGAATAGACCTACGAAAACTGAAAAGAAGTAGGATTTACAGTACTTAAAATCCAATTTTCACCATTTAGAAACAAAAACTAAATGTCCTCTGTTAACCAGCCAAATTTGAAGTTGATCGGATACCAATATCTCTCAATATCTCTTTCAAACGTAATATCAAAGTGACTGCTTCTTTCCTCTTTCTTTCTTTTCTTTCTCTCGGGCAGCGACGGCTCTCCTTCTCTATCCCTTTCTTTTTTTTTTTTCTTTTCTCTCTCACTCGGCCGAGCGACCGCTCTCCACTTAGTTTTCTTTTTGTTTTTCTCTTTCTCTCTCCCACTCACTCACACGTCAGCCAATTACTCTCCTCTTTTTATATTTATTATGTTCCACGTAGGAAGGGAACCCAACAGCTTGTCCATCTCTTACCCTCCAAGATTTCCAAGCAGGGAAACACTGCTGTATGTTTGCTGTATGCGCATGCTCGGATCTGTTCAATCATCGGGAGGTCTGGTAGAGACGAAGTGGAATTAATAAGAGTGAGTTGTCTTCCTAACTGCATTAGCTACCATTTACATGTACTGGATGAAATTTTGCATTTTGTGACAGATAAATATCTGTGAATTAAACTGCTTCTATGTTAACTATGGCCAGACTACGAGAATCTCTACCTTCATGGTCCTAATTGGTCAAGCAATAACCCCATGACAATGAGAAATCATTTTGATTGTCACGATGCCCGGTATTTTTTTTCCTGCTCTTCCTCCATTTATCTCCCCGTCACGATTTCGTGGTCCATTTCTTATAATCAAAATCTCCACCGCAAATCACAATAGTAACAGAACTGTTTTATGTGTCAAGTACCTTCATCTAGGATAGGCTTCTGAACATGTGCTTTGGTGTCGACATTATTCCGGATGATTGAGCGCACGCAATGATCAGTTAGTTTGTCTTTTTCTTTTTGAGACAATGGTGGAGATTGCAGTCGGTGATCTCCTACCACAGGAACAGCGGCAGTTAGAAATCTCGAAAAGTTCGATGCTTATACGTCTTTTCTTATATCTGTCAGTAGCGTTGCATCGTTCACGAAATTCTAATTCTATTTGCCAGGTATTGTCCAGTTGCGTTGCTCATTCATGTGACAAATATTCGTTGCTCAGGCTCACGACTTGGTTGGAAAGCAGTTGACTGGCTCACCCCTGATGTTGGATCGGATGGGGTGAGATTAGCTAGCCAAGCCCGTATCTGCATCCATACATTAGTCCGGGTTTGAACACCAACGTGTCATGAATTATGCCTTACTATCTTCTAATAATGAAACGCAATTCCTACTAGAGGTAGTAAAATTTATCTAGACGTACCAGAAGATGCACATGAATTGCAGTTCATCTTTGTGTAAGATTGCTTCTGCATTGCCGCTCCTAAAAAATCTACTCATATTTCATAGGAATTTGATAAGGGAAGTGAGGTCCGAACTTTTAACATCCCCTTCTCTCCCTAGATACTCTTATAGCTGAGCTAAACATGGTTTTAAAAAGGAAAATTGGTTCTTTTGCCCGTCTTCATGGCTCGTTTGGTTTAGTTGATAGTGATCAGCAACTTGTAACTGACAATCGGCGACTCTTTTACAAGGCTAATAGACATGATATCTGGCAAGTTAATGGCATTTAATACAGATGGTTAATAACGTTGAACGGGCATGGTATTTGTTAAGACTGATGTTTATTTAATAAAAATAGGAAATAACGGTGGAACGATGACTTGTGATTCTTTAAACCACACTTAAAACGGTAAGATAAAGAAGAATTTGACGTTAAAATCAGCTGCTTCAACTCAAAAAAATCAATAACCAGTTTGGTTTTTGTCCGATTATGCTTGAAAACTGTCGATTGATCCAACAGGGAAAAATCAACATTAGAAAGTAGCGGCATAAGGCTTCCAGCCCAGGAGCGCTGGGAGACCCACCGGGACGTTGCCACGGAGCCAAATCCACTTTTGCAATAACTATGACCCCTACATATATTTATTCCATATGTATTTGTCGTTTTTTTGTTTTTTTTTTTTGGGTAAGTAACTTTTATCTTGTATATTAATTTACATTTATATTTATTCCTCCAATATAGACTATATTTTTATATTATAACATAAAAATATATAAATTAAAATTTATTTTATATTTAATTTATTTGTTTTAAATTTCACGTATTTATTAATATAAGATGTTAATTAATTTTTTAATATCATTATATATTAAATTATAAAATATATATATAATTAACCCTTTTAAATATAATATTATAATATATATCTTACACATTATATATCAATTTTATTAATTCAATTTTAGTTTAATTATTGAACAAATTAACCTTTAATTTTTTTGGTTCGAGGATCGCTTCGATTGTGAAAACTTGGGATGTAACACAAGATGGCTGCCCATCCCGAGAGGCAGATAAAACCAAGCAAGAAAAAGGAAGTTTGCAATCCTGCGCATGGACTATGGGGACGCTTCACGGCTCGGGCTGTTTTACCCGAATATTGGCAAGGGGGTTTGGGGGTTGGGGGCAAAGGTGTGGGAATTTCAGGCCACATCATGTTTGGAGGCCTTGTATGGATTCGTTCATTCAATCGACAACATGATGATAGAAATTTCAAAATGTGAAAAGACAAAAGGGTTGTAAATTGTGTCAAGCAGTCTTCTTTCCCCCTCAATCCTCTGATTTCCTTTTGTCCTCCAGTCGATATTGTTCCGAGTTCCTACAAAATTTAAACAGGTCTTTTTACATAGATTTTGTGCTAGAATTGGAAATCACGGAAACGTTTTATTTTTGGAGAACAATTTTAGGCTTAATGTGGCGTCTGAGTTGCAAAGAAATCTAGTGATTACAGGATGAAAGGTCGGAACTTGCATTGTTAGGACATCCTATGATCCTAGCCGATTGCACTTATTGCCTCGCCAGTGGGCAGACAACAAACATTAATTCCCTTTGCTTCCGGTGGATATCACCCTATGTGTATTGACAATCCTTCTTTCAAATATTGCGCTTTTCGGTTTACTTTTAATCTTTCCAATTGATTGGTGAAAAAGATGGCAGATTGATCAGAAGTTAACAAATTCAGGAATCTGAGCTGATAATCCTTTGCATCAGAGTCATTGACTACAATATTGAATTTCACAACAGGCGTCTGTCTGGAAGACTTGGAAGACAAGGGTGAGGAATCCCAAAAACTGCCTAAGCCCCCTTAAAATGGAACCAACCCATGACATCAGATAACCAGAGCGTGTTCCATGTGGTGGATCTACGACTAGCAACTAGGCTTTGTAAAGCCAAGCTGAAAACCTTAAAAATAGGCCTGTGGAAAGATGGTGATCCTTCCTCAAAATGAAAAACCAAATCAAAGCTGTGAGTCTTCGACACACCAAGAGTTACCTTGTACTGGGACAGAAGGCCTGCAGCTACCCACTAAGGTGCCCTTCTTGCCTAAACAAGACAATAAGGACCCTCTCGAGGCCTTCTTTGATATGGTAGCTTTAGGACTGTACGTCCTGTTGCGGCCATCCAAACCCCCAGCATAGCTTTTGCAGGACTTCACTTTAGATCTATATGGAGTCCCTTTCTTTGGAAGATCTTCTATGCTGTTCACACTTGCTAGACATGCATAGGACTGGGACTTGCCTTGATAAAACTTTGAAAGACCCCTCCTGATATCAAAACAAAAACAACTGTTTTAGCCTCTATAATCTTTGGGGCTGTTTTTGTTTTTTTTTTCCTTGATTAAATATTAGCAACAGAAAGTGAAAAATGTTTGCTATACTCACTTTATGGGAAGTTGGGTCACAAGCTCAGACAAATCATACAGAGGTCCATTTGCATGTGATGCCAAAGTTGATGATGAAGAGGATGTGGAAGAGGATGCATCTTCCACTAAATCCGATGAAGAGGAAGATACGATAGAGTTTGTTGAATCTTCCATGGAGGTCTCAACAGATGTCGACTCATAAACATAAACACCATCACCTTCCATGTCTACCCAATTATAATGCTGTGCTCCTTCAGGATGTTTCTTCTCCACGGTCGGATCCAAAAAGATCTGATCTTTTGCGTCTCCACCCATTTTTAGTATCAGCGAGTTGTTTTAACTATGTGGTTTTCTGGGAGGAAGCATATGTATACATACACCAGAGTATCATATAGGAAGACCCATATCTTAGAACAAGAAGAGGCCAATGTAGAAAGGAAGAATTGGTCACTAGCTTTCTAGAATTTATGTTGTTAAAGAGATGTTTCTCTTATCCAGCGTTTTGTCTTCAACATGTTTTTCGGTTTTATATTTTATCAGATAAGCTTTCCCATACTACTAGGAAAGTGGATAAGGCCCAATTTTGAAGACATCCAATCTGAGTCACCAGCCTCCTACAGGAGAGAGACCTGAGGTCGCTATCTTGCAGCTTTGCCTCACAAAGCAATGACATCCTTGCACGTTTCCATGTTTCTAGGCAACCTCATAGTGTACAAGAATCTCCAGATTTGGCAGAATTTCAACGATAAGTTTCGGACATTGAGCTGTTCCCCAACAATCGTTGTTTACCTGAAATGGGAACATGTCAGTAAATACAGCTTGATTAATTATGTATAACCCGCCATTTCCCTCCCTTAATTAATTATGCTGAGTTGCAAACCGTTAAAATAGTAACGACATTAGATATTGAGCCATAGATTCCATTTTTATCTTGCCGTAACAATACCATAATTTTGTCAATGAGACCTGAATTTAATGTTTAGCTTGTATTACAGTTTTGATAGAGTAGTGTATTCATAAAACATGTTACTTGCGTTTTTTTTCTTTTTTTTTAATTTTATTTTTGAGGAGAATGTTTTGCTCCCTGTGAATCCAAAATTATTTGATATTTTCGTAAATTTCTAAATTTATAAATTAAAGGTATTAGAATATTTTATAATTATAAAATTTTGATTACAATTAAAATAATATTATGTAATTTAATTAATATAGATTTCATTATAATTAAATAAAAATTTTATGAAATTCTACTTTAATTGTAATTAAATTTTTATAATTATAAAATCTTCTAACAAAGGAAATAAAAGACTAAAAAGAAAGAAAAAAATTATTCTCAAATCCTTCTTTTTAAGAAAAAAAAATCTTTCAAATTCACTTTTTTTTAAATAAAAAAAATAGCTACTCTTAAATTTTCTCAAAAATAAAAAGAAAAAAATTAGTTACTCTCAGATTCTCTTTTGTTGTTTTCTTAAAAGGAAAATAAATTTTTTGATGTTCTTAAAAAAATTCTCTTAAAATAAATTAATTTAAATAATTAGTTTTTCAAATATAATTTATATCTAAATCTATCTATATATATTTATATACTATTAAAATTAAGAGAAAATTAATAAAATATTTATTTAGAGAAAAAAATACACAATATAAATTTTTTTATTTCTTTTGTTTAAATCCTTCATTTTATTTTTTGTTTAAAGAGGAAATAAATGTTTCAAAATTTATCTTCTTTTTTCTTTAAAAAATAATTATAATTTAATTTGTTTTTCTCTTTTTATTTTTTTAAAAAAAATTCTCAAATTAATTAATTAATTAAAAAAACTCATAATTTAAGTATTTTGTTATTTTTTATTTAAATAAAATATAAATAAAAAATATTTTTAATAAATATAATACATTTGCATATTATTATGTAAATCTAATATAATTTATTTATAAGCAATTGAATTGAATAATTTCATTCCATTTTTATATTTAAATAGGTAAATTACAAATTCCTTGCAAAATGGTCTATAAAATAATCAGTTTAATTTCTTAAGTCAATTAGTAGGCCCCTCAAATCTCACTTATGTAGTCCGTTGTGGTAATTTGTCTTGTGTAGGTTGATTGCTTAATTCCAAAGAGTAATATGATTTAAAAGATGTTACGGGTAGATCTTCTGGTAGTAACTCTGGTATCCTATAGATTGTCTTCTTGTCATTCGTTGCTTAATCGTTGTAAATTTCCACTCAGCTAGATTAGGGACGGAAGAAATCTTGTTAATCCCTCTCAGCTATATTGGTAATCCTCTTTCAATTAATAACTTTTTTTCTCTTCAAATTGATAAATTTATCATGTGGGTGTTTCTCTTCCTTCTCATTGAGTTCACTATATGGTTTAGTTGTTCCCTGTCTCAAACATTTTAAATCTCTTTTTCAAGATTTGAACTAAGATCAAGGAGTGTTTCTATACCATACAAGTTGAATTATCGCGTATTAGCTGAAAGGTAATTAGCAGAGCGAAACCATTGTCCTAGCTTTGGAATCCAATGACGTGATCATATATGGATTTATTCCATACCTTTTTTTTTTTTAAATCGGAGCAAAGGATTTATTCCATACATGATGGCAATTTATCAACAGTGTCCAATAGAGAAAGGGTGGGTTAAGATAGAGAATGAGGATAAGGTTGACGTGAAAGCCATTTTGACAGGCAAGGGCCAGTTGGTGACCAGGAAACTGCCCCAACATGCTCTTGCTGGTAGGTCTCGCCTATTTTAGACCATTCTTATCCAATGCCCACAGATTGTATTACTTCCTTTGACTTTCTTTGATGATTATTAAATGGTTTTGTACCCACAGGAACTCTTGGGACCCATCCATCCACCCATCTGCCCAACGGGGTCATATCTTTTGGCACATGAATTCCGCAATCAGTGTGGAACAACATAGCCATGCCTTAACTCTGAAATGAAAATGTTTTGGTGCCTTAACGTCTTGGGAATTACTAAAATTTAACCTAAAGCTCCATGTGAATGTCCATTTCAGCAGGGACAGGGCAATGAATGGGCAGCCATTTACGGCCAAGATTTGCATTGGACTACAAAATGATACAATACAAGTCACAAGACAAGGGCACTTCTCGATCGATCTCCCTAGCTGGAGTATAATTCACTGTTCCACATAAAGTTCAGAAACAAAGCTTCCCACCTTTCGTCAGTGCATTCTTTTGTTGAGGTGCAACACCTAACGGTTGCGTTGAGAAAGAAATGATGAAATTGACTATATACTGGCCTTAAAAAGACTGGCTAAACCATGACTTGCTGGCTTCAAGACAGCTTGAGGTCCAGGTTTTCAATCATGTCAACTAAAATAGTAATTTTATTATTATTATTAGTTTTTTAAACAATAGAGATGCGTCCCAGTTCTTGGTTGGGGTCATCCAAACTCCTGACCCCCACCCCCCGCCCAATTGGACAGTGGTCACTCACAAACAACATGATTTCTAAATTCTTTCGTAGGACAATTTTAATCAATTTCCACAGCTCATAAATTTTGATGATGCTTTTCGCAATCATAAAAAAAGAATTGAAATGGTCGGTGTTTTCTGGCTGCGATATTGAAAACTATCTTCTTTTTTTTTTTTTTTTTTTTGATAGAAGACTTTGAAAACTATTGGCTTCGGCTGTTTCCTCTAAGGTCCTCGTTCAGCAAATGAAACCGCAGCCTAACCATGGTAGGCTGGAGTCCAAACCCTAAATGGAAGGTCCCTGGATAGGCGAACTCACCGCCAATGCACAGACAAAATTGAGGACATTGAAATGTCAACGGGTGCGTTTTAAGGTCCTCGTCATGGGCCCCACGAGGGTTCGTCCTGTACGCTAGACCTACTAAAGCCATACCGTGCTGGAATTGACGTCTTCCCAACTTTGAGAATCGCACGTAATATCTTAAATATTTTAATGATTAAAAATTTAAATTTTTTTTTAAAATTTTAATATTAATTATATTTATAAAACATAAAATTTATATAAATAAATAAATTATTTTTTATTATATAACCCATAATTTAATAAACTTATTAATAAATAAAATAATAATAATAAAAAATAAACAAAATAAGATGACAGATTATATGAAGTTATACATATTTCACCACTGATGTAAATACGCAACTCCCCAAATCTCATCGCCCCCGGGGAGGGGGGGGGTTAGACATAGCAAGATTTGGTTGATTTCAGATAAGATATGCCCTCTGGGGAAGTAAATTTCCATTTTTTAAAACCAGCTTTAGACGGAACGTTCGCCTTGCCCAGAGCCAACAGCAAGATAATGTAGAATTGTAGCCCAAACTTATAACTCACATCTTTCAATGGTGGAGAAAATTTCTGTAAAGAGCTTTCTTTAACACGGTGTAAACTTTTTAAGTAAAATATGAGCAAGGTCAGAGCTGATACAGGAGGTGAAAACTTTTTACCCGGTACACATTACGAGATAAAAGCCTAATTTTGCGCAACTTCGAAGAACAAAAGCGAAGGTGTGAGGCCCAAGGCGTCCTTACAAGACACATATTATCTTGGGCAATTTACCGGGGGTTCCAAACTGCCTACCAGAATTCCAAGATCAATGTCTTTGTCTTCGAACTTTTTGATGAAAGGGTGATTCTGAAGGCAAGGAAAAAGAACTTGCAATTAGAATTTGGCTTCACCCTCTTTGTTTTTATTGATGCAAAGCATTGAGAACATAAATCCTACAGACGGAACAACCGGTTACTAACCAAAAGGTCCAAGGATGACGACCTGTCCCGAGGATCCTTCCGTACGCTGCAAACACCATAAAGACAAGCCTGTTCAGAAACATTAAAGGTAGCTCTACCATGAACTTGGTTAATGCTTCTATTAATGCCAAAACTTTTATCAGGTTATTACCAGGATGATACAAATGAACAAAACTCGGGGGAGAACTGATCTGGCGGAGCAAATGGTGGTGGGCTCTCCACAATGGCTTCCAAAAGCTCATAAAAGCTTGGCCAGCTTTGTTGATCTTCAGATTGCATATAAGGAAAACGTCCTATAGCACACTCAAGCACTACCAAGCCCAAACTCCAAATATCGCTGCTATAATCATAGGCACTCCCACTAATTCTCTCTGGCTGAAAACAGATTATAAGATAACCATCACTTAAAGGTCATGCATCATAAAAGCCTGAAAGACTGGAAGAAATCATTTCAGATCATGTAGAAAAAATCACAATAATCTAAGACTCTCTGCTCTCTAGAGAGAGAGAGAGAGAGAAATAAAAAAAATCCTTGATTTAAAATGACAAAGAAATAGCATCTGCACATACCGACATATAATTGTAAGTTCCAACGAATGTATCCCTTTGACCCATAGAGCTAGCCAGTGTTGCACTTACACCAAAGTCAGTGATCTTCACCTCGCCCTTGTGGTTTACCAACAGATTGGATGGTTTAATGTCCCTATGTATAACATGTCTTTCATGGTGCAGGTACACTAAACCCTGTAAAACCTGGAATAGATATAATTGTTTAGTTGAAAAAGCACAAACTGAAAAAGAATGAAGGTGTCTCAGTTGGATATCTGAAATCCTGCAAAGATTCTAACAAACCTGCTTACACACAACTGCCAGGTAAGGTTCAAGAATTGTTTTGACTTGTCTGATTACATCTGCCAGAGACCCACGGTCCATGTATTCTAACACGAGAGAGATTGCACCATTGTGATAGAAAGAGTGGTAGCAAACGACAACATGAGGACATTGTGAGGCCTGGTTTATTTTCAACTCCTGTACAATTTGTTTACGAATTTCCTCTTGTATATTCATCTGGATTACCTGCTACATAAAATTTCCTACTTATACACAAAAATGAGTAACAAAGTTAAAGAGGCAATGCCCTAATTATTGAAGTGATTTCTACTTCTTACAGAAGTCAACTCAAATAGGTGGAATCCATTTTGTACATGTCAAGAGGCAAGATGGCAAGGATAACAATGGGATGCATCTTCCACACTGTACTCAACAGGTCATATTACCCTTATGCTTCAAGGGAATTTGAAGCAAAGGTTTCATCAATCTATCTCACAGCTTTAGTCATATTACCCTTATGCTTCAAAGGAATTTGAAGCAAAGGTTTCATCAATCTATCTCACACCTTTAGTATTTTGTCCTTTTTCCTCCAAGAAGAAAATTACATGCAAACATTAACAATAGAGTTGAGCAATATATAAAGAGAGCTTGAGAAAGTAATCTTCTATGCAAATCCAAACATAATGAAGTAATAAAAAGGTTCCCTATGTAATTATCATCACCTTCAAGGCAAATGATTTTCCAACCCATTTATGATGAACAAGTTGCACAACACCTCCACTCCCCTTTCCAATGACCTTGATTGTCTCCAGGTCTTCGAGTGAAAATTCAAAATCAAGCTCCTTGCCATCTGAAGGCTGTCCAAAACATGTAAGATGGATATAATATTGTTTTTGTGACAATTTCTTGCAAAGAGAATAAACAGAACATGTAAATACATGCATGTCCAAAAAAGAATAGGTCAAAAAATGACAAGTAACAAAGTTGAATATTTAGGACAGCAGGATGAGAAAATCAGTCATCAGACCCCGGCAACTTATAAATGCCAGTTCTATGCATCTGTTAGTGTATGCATTGAGCAGAACTGAAGTTGGGAGCTTGAAAGCATCCATTGAGATAGTCAACAATAAGAAACCATTGAATTTGCAATTAGCTGCAAATTGAAAGGGGATATGGACTAGCTAGACCACAAAATGGAAAACACAAATCAAGCAGAAAGACAAGATGAAGCCCTTAATTAAGAACTACTACATTTTCGATGGCAATCCAAATGAAAAGAACCAAACTACCAAGCAGAGATATTTGCTACAAATATATAAATCTGAGAGTTAGCAGTATAAGTGCATTTGAATGCTTTGGCAAGTCACAAGTTAATAATAAAAAAGATCACATTGGGTTTTTTCCACGGAACCAATTCGACCCTTGATCTATAAGTCACAATTGGCTAGAGAAGATGTAAAATATGCAACAAGCACAAGACCACTAGTTGTAAAAAGGCTGCTAGAATCAGAGTGTCTAATTAACTGATACACATTTTAGGCACAAGCCATGATCAGTTTACAAAAGGATATATAAGCCTAACATAATATAAGCGCATACATTACAATCAAAATATCGAACAGTGGGTACTTACTCGGGATTCCTTTTCATCGGAAATGAGCCGCATTCCTTTCTGATTCAAGAGCAAATCTCCATCATGGAATGTCCCACTCGCTGTCCTGCGAACTCAGACCCGACCACATCAACTGAATACATAAATTCTTTTTTTTTTCTTTTTCTAAAAAGGGAATAAAGAAACTAAGCCTGAATTCAGCTTCTAAAAGGATCAAAGGAAAAAAGCGAAAATGATCGGTACTAAGTTGTCTACTGCAACCGCAGTTTCCAAAACAAGATCAAACAGATCATATGTGTAAGAAAAAGACACCGGATTACAACTACGAAATGTGCAGTTCTTCAGAAAGTGAGACAAAAGTGAGAAACTATTATCCAACTTAAAATTAGAATAAAATTAAATTGAATAAAAACAAATCTAGAGATAAACGAGGACCGTCAATAAACTATCCATACAGATATCTAAGGAAAGCAACTGTGAATATTGTAGGTAGAGCCAGGAATGGAATAAGTAAGAAACTTACAGGAAGGAGGAGATCGGGGTTTCCTGAGCTGGAACGGCGACCTTCAGTTGCTCCAATGGCTTCTTGCTCTTCATGCTTTCTTTCCTTTTTTGTTTAAATTATTTAATTTAATTTTTATCCTCTAATTTAGGGTTTTAAGCTCTTTTTTTAGGGTTTTACAGTTCGGATTTTGATGTGAAAGACAGCGAGACAGTGGGTGGGTGCTTTTCTGTTCGTCGTTTTAGGAGAGAAGACCGGAAGAAAGGTGCATATAAATTCAAACGAGGACCGGACCGCGCATTGAAATTCGAAACGGAATCGTGGTACGTGGCGGCCAACCGTTCGTTTCGTCTCCCAACAACATTATAATTACAAATAATTAACATCGATAAACATACATGCATACATATATATGGTTGATAGAAAAATATACTTTTACTTTTTAAAATGCATGGATTAAATAATTTTATTAAATTCCTAGACCGTGCTGGAGTTTTCGCAATGGTTAAATATAAAATAAATTAGTGTGAGATAAAATATGATAATTAATTAACTTATTTTATGTTTGAAATTATCTTGAATATTATAGTTAAAATAAATTTAAATGCTAATCATATTTTTATAATTATTGGACAAAATTTTTTCTTGAGAAAAATGGTGGCGGCGTTGGCCAAAGATGGTGGTAGCCAGAAGGCTTGCAGAGTAAACAAACGTGACGGCGGCAATGGCAGTAGTGATAGCGGTGGCGACAATGATCGGAGAGAAGAGGAAAATAAATGAGTTTTGAGATAATATTGTAGGTTTTATGTAAAAAAAAATATTTTATATGGGACAGTTTAGTCTAAGATTGATAACAAGGCTTAAGATATATATATATATATATATATTTATATTTATATGTATTTTAATTGATAACTTACATATGCTTTTCTTTAATTTGATGTGTTTTTGTTATGATTAATATCGCAGTTAAACACGGACCATTCCCATTCCCATTTTCCAATAACTCCAACTCCAGCTTCCTGGTTGGAGACTTGTCTGGATCACCTGTATCTAATAAATTTTGTTAACCTTCTCATGACAAACTGCAAACAACATTAGTAAATAACTGTCTAATTTGGTAACTTAGAGAAGGGCAAGCAAGAAACATAAAATGCTCGTGGAAGACAGAGGAGCTACTGTCTCTCTCGAGGCATAGACAAGGCAATCCGCAATTCCAGGGACAACTTAATTTTCAACCCTTTTAGAAACTTGTGTATCATTTTCAGCCTGCATTTAAGATAAAAGAAAACTGAATCAGAGTTATGGGTGAAGAAATTGAATTAGGATTACGGCCCGACAATAAATTGATATCTCATCTAAACTCAATGAAAAGTAAAAGATTTCCATTGCTTGCAAGGAAGCAAATCCTCGTGAGTAAGGGGCTTTGTACTGCAAGTTCCAAGGATGAAATTGTAGATCCATGTAGCAACACACAGAACAAAGATCCTTAGAACTGCATTATTCCAATTGTATAATGTTGGTAGCATCTGCATGAAAGAAAACAGTCAGGATCTCAAATTGGCAAATCTCATTGCAATGATTGTTGCGGCATTAACAATTAGGATCTCAAATAGGCAAATATTATCACAATGGTCATTGTGGCAATATGTTTTTCCTCCTCTAACATGTTGACGCAGATACACTCGAAATCTAGACTGTTTATGGCACGTGTAATGGAATTGAGAGATAAATAAAAAGAAAATCATTTTGCTAAAGGTCCCACAAACTTCATCAATGAGTAGGTGAGGCTAGAGATATGACCACAAAAGAAATGGACATACAGGAAAATTAAGGGCCCATGCTGCAAGAAAGAAACATAAGTATTATCACTAATGGTCTTGACCAAGAGATTGAGGACAGTTCAACTTCCACTGATACACACTGAACAGACAAATTTTACTTGATCTATGTAATTTTCAAAAAGGACACACTGATTTCCAGACAAACCCCATTTGATCGTCGCAACATACCAAGGCATTTTCCCAAGGCGGAAAGAACAAGCAATTGCCAACTACAGGACCCGATCAACATTCAAAACTTTATTTGGGTGGTTTCCTGGAATCACAACTGCATCATGATGGACCAGATCTAAAGCAGCCAAGGCTATCAGTACCAAAAATACAGTAGTTATTAACCACATAAAAGACGATGATTCTAAGGATGCATCACATTATTTTCCAATGTACCAATAATAGAACGCATAGCAATGACAATGACAAGATACATGCAATTTAGTAGCCTGTCCATTTTGAAACGTCTCCCTCTGAAAGAGCAAGCCTTCATCTACAAGACTCAACTGCTACTGGACCTTTTCTGCTCTAAAACAACCATCACTGTTTAGATGCATCATATAAGCAAGCATGAGATATACATATGCTTACAAGTATACATTAATGGAGACTTGAAAGTTTCTACAAACTATACCTATTGTATCTACAACATAAATTGCAAGTTCCAAGGACTTACCACTCTATTTGAATGAGAAAATATCATATAAGGCACAGAGAGCATTTAAGAAGTTCATACTTTTAATATGCTGTTTCATATTTGATTTGAAACCTTACTGAGGTTGAAGCATGAAAACAATAAACAGGGTACTACACAATTTCGAAGAACTCATGTCTTCATTGTGAAGAACTTCATCCTTGATGATGCTCTCAAAAGAGTAAGTCTTCCAAAACTGTAGCGAGAAGGGATAATTTTTTTTAAACTGCAAGAAAACAGACAATACTTGTTACTTGACAGGCTTAACAATTAAATGTACGATCATGAGTTTGCGAGAAATGCCAGACCTTACAACATATTCTCCCCAAAGGCATGCATGCAATCCTTTAAATCCATCTTTGCATTTTATATGCTTTTAAAACAGAACAATTAAGCACTGAAGATTCTGCTTCAGGGACAAAATTAACCTAAGTATTTCCAGCATATTACTGCTTGCTCGGGCAGAAATTTGCCCCAGTGGGTACATTTATAATGTTTGAATTTGAAAAACCTGGGCTTGTCAAAAACAGATAACTTACCTACTTTAAGTTTTTACCTTAAGAGAGAAGAGCACCTTTTTCATCTCCAAGCATTCTTTGTCGGTTGCTGTTTAACCCTTGCAAAAACATTTGTCTCCGCATCTTGACCTAAAAGGCAACAAGCAGTGAGTAGTAGTAAGCTCAAAGAACAATTAAAAACCTCAAAATCCAGTAGTGCAGGGGAAATAAATCTCAGTGTATGAGGCTCTGTGGCTGAAAAACATGGGTTAACCAGAATTTTGGAGGACTCAAAACAAAGAGTCCTGTAGCAGCCATAAATATGGATAACTTTCATTAGGGGCTGAGAGAAACAAACTAATGAAAACAAAAACACATGATTATCAGAGTTATATCTTGCAATTGTTACGCTATAAATCATCAGTCAATATGTTCCATGTACAATTATTACATTACCTTTTATTAGGCAGTATGAGAATTTTAGCTTGACAGTGTCTCAAACTTCTTTCAATTGCTCAGAAACAACTTTAGAGAAAGTTAAGAAGAACAGATCCCCTTGACCTCAAGAGGTGGAAGGAATGCTATAAGAATAACACACACAAAATTGGACTATGAATGATAACTATTATTCTAGACCATTATAAATGACTTGTATAAAGGGCAGGAAAAACAAAAAGGGCATATGCTTACATCTTTACTTGGTGATGTTAAGGTAAACAGCTTGATGAGATACAGGATAAGCACCCAATCTTTCTTCCAAACCAACAAAAGTCACCCTGCTATATTCTCCAGAAATTATCATGAAAATGATTCTACAAACTTCCCATTGTTTCTATTTTTATTGCAAGAAACTGAGAAGAAGGAACAATTGCAAACCATTGGCTGCTGGGTCCTAATATATGCTTCTTTTCTTCCTTCTATCTAATACAATGTAGCATAGTCAAAAAGGAAAAGACACAAATACTCCAACAGAAACAAACCACCAAGGGACTGATTGTACCCTGGAACTAAAACAGAGGACTTAATACTCACCATATCTCTCACAAGTCCGTCCAGAAAGGAGAAAGAGTTTAATCGAATGACATCCTGAATAAAAATAAACAGAGGACACTTTTATGATTTAGAAGCAAAAATGATAATCACTGAAAAGCCAGGTCTGTGAAACTATATCCAAGCATAAGTGACCATCTTAGGTATATTATTTTATCCTATTTTAAGAATAGAAAATAAAGAATAGTTTGATATCCAGGTGAAACTCCTGAAGGATAAGCAGCAAGAGGTGTAACATATCCAAGAAAAACATGCTGTTCAGACTGCAGATAGACGGCACAAAACACTGCATCCATTTTTTGGGATCATCAGCCAGAACAATTACAACCCTCACAATTTCTAGCAGTCAGCAACATATCAAATCTAAAACCAAGGGAGGAAAAACCAAGAAGTTAAAGTCTTAACATAGGAAGGAAGAGCAAAGATCTTCCTCGCCAAAAGAGATTTGGAATCAATCTTGGTAAAGTGCTATTGTATAGAGATTTAAAGACATACATATGGATAGAATTAAGTGAAAGATGTAAAGTTTTTTATTCCTCCTTCTGAACTGCTGGCAAGTTCACCTATATAAACTGTTATTGTGAACACCAAAAAAGTTGTCTATTAATGCCAATTTAGATGCTCAACAATTCACGGCAAATAAGTTCACCACTGTGGCAGCTATTAAACTCCGGTGTTCAATATCTAAGATCAAGATACTCTACCATTTCATTCAGCTTCCTCTCAACAATAACATCAAATGCATCATTCAGCGCATAGAATGGAAGCAAACAATCCAGAAGATTGTATCATCTTTTGGCAAAACATGATTAAAGCAGAAACTTTTGACATAGTCAATAAAAATTAGGCATCTGTACCAAAAAAGAGAAAAGATTAGGCATACTTATCATTAGAAAGGGGCATTACAGTATCAACTTTTCAGCAGTTCATTTCTTTGTCAAGACGTGTACATCAGCTGCAACCCTCCATAGTTCTCCATCAGATCATACAACAGCATCTACAACTGCACCCTTGTCATCTCAGTGCTCCAACAAAAAAGTAAAGTTATTTTTACAGGACAACAAGATAAATTAAGTGAAAGAAACTAATTAAAAAACCCAGCGCTTGCAACAACCTGCACTTTTGTGATATCAATTTGATTTTGAAGACCTTGACAAAACCTTTTCAACTCACATCCTACAGATTGGATTGTTTCTGGAGATAAGGTCAACCTGACAAGAATGATGCAGGCAAAGAGATCAATAACTGTGCAGGCGATGAAGTATAAAACAATACAACCATCAGCTAGCAATATCCATCACCCTATTTTGTGGCCTTCAAGGGAAAATATTATAGGATGCATGCAGAACTAAGAAATTTGGTTTCCCAAAGAAACAAGCAGAACTATACATATCTTGAATGATCTGGGAACAAAATTGAGTGAAATAAACCATATAATTGTAATAACTGATAGGGAAAGAGGTGCAAGGACTACAATGACCTGGTCAACTTCATCAAGTTGCTTGACAGTGGCGCCTTGGCATTTTTCCCCCATTTATTACATCCCACTTCCTTTTATTTTCTTTCTTTCAAAGAAAAGTCCTTAGAAATGCACAAAGGAAATGGTCTAAGAGAACTTGTTCATCACTGAAATTAATAAATATTGAAAAGTGGAGTTCAAATTGCAAATAACTGACCAGAATTGATGGTTAACTGTGGACGGGAAGGCCAACCAGTCTGTAAACAAATTATACACTAACTTCATGTCACACTTACCATTAACCAGATGGGATTTTCCATAACAGATTGCTAATCAAAGAAGCCCACGAAAACAGAAACACAGAGCACCAATCAATAGATGTCGTTCCAGAATTATCATACATAGCTTATCTATCGGCACGGCACATAGAGAGAATGGGCAAGAAGGGTTCATGCAGCAAAATCCAATAATATCAACATTAAGGCCAAATATCGTTATTACAGAATACTCAATTGAAGAAAGAAGGAAAGAAGAATTATTTAACAATTTAAAATTCTTTCACACTGACTATAGGCAAGGCAAGTAGAATGATTGTATATCTAAAAAAAAAACTAATTTTCTCAATAAATTCATGTTCTTGGAATAAATAACTGGAAATTCAATAAGCAAGCAAGCGTTGACAGCTGGCAATAAAGAAATACAAACTAATAATTTTTCACAGGCCAAACCTTAAACTCCAAGAATTGAACTCAGCATCGCCTTTCGAGTCACTGTCAACGCTGAAAAAGGAAATTTTCTCAGGCTTAACAGATGTACTTTTGTTTTTAAAAGAGAAGGAAATAAAACAGATAGAAAAGTAAAAGAAGATTACTAATCAAGATTGAATAGAACTTTTGGATAATTCTTGAATAGAAAATAAGAAATCTTGACATAAAATACGTTCTTCGACTTAATTTAAAAATTGAAACTACAAAGGATATTTTAGCCCAAGATTTCGTCTCTTGTTTTCATTTCTTGGGGGGGGGGAAAAGACTTAAAAAACAAGATATGAAATTACCAAAAAGATAGCGAGAACGACGCGGCGACCCTCAATGAGAATCCACGAAGAGATCGCCGCCATTCTCCTTCTTCAGCATGAGAGAGGCATGAAGTCGGGCCGATATCATCTCCGCCTCCGCCTCCGCCGCCGCCGCCACCGGATGTTGTACTACTCTCCTCTCTCTCTCTCTCTCTTTCTCCTGCCCCGTTTTTTTCTTGCTCTAAGAGCGCGAAGAAAATAACGTTCGATTGCCTTAATAAATGAATTATATATATATATATATATATATATATATATATATATACTGATCCTTCGTCGAGTTTATTGGAGACTTGAAATTTAAGATCTGAAACTTTACCGTTGGAAATCAGTATTGTTTTGGCGTAGCCACGGTGGCTCTCAATTTACTACTTTGGCCTTATCCTTTGTATCTTTCCCCTTACGCGCCCACTATAATGTAATCTAATAAAAATATTGTTAAATTAAAAACATAAAATAACTTATAAATTATTAAATAAATTACACATTTGTTGATTTTCTGGGTCAGAGTGCCAGATTTTCTCTAGTATTTTAATTAAAAAAATTAAATATACATCTTACTGTAAGAATCCACTTAAATTATTTTTTTTAAATAATAATAATAATGATAATAACCCACATCCCTTGTCCTCTAAGAATTTCAAATTATTCATTATTTTTGGGGGAAAAAAAAGTCTTAAACAATAGTTATATGTCAATCACTTACTCTTGCGGGGCATATCATCATCAGATAACAAAACATAAAAATAAAAATAAAAATAAAAATAAAATCTCTGAAATATTTTGTCGGTTCCAAGGACAAAAAGAAAAAAAATTCATCAATTATTAATTACTGTTCTTTTGTTTATTATATTATATTATATTTTATTTGAAACAAATCAATTATATTATTGGAGAAAAAATAAAAAATATAAAAAAAAAACAAGGAAGGGGGGGGGGGAACATGAAAGCCAGAACGGGCATGCCGATTAACGGAATCGAGACGCTTCTCTAAACTGTATTTGATAAAATAATTCTGAAATCCGGTCCGACCGGTGTCCGCACCCTGACACGAACATCGAGGCTGACTGTACTCCCAAAAAGCCTATCCTAGCAAGCAAGTCGGTAGATAAGTGGTCTAGTGAGTACTCTCTGTCTCTCAGTCTCCGAGCAACGCGTTGCGGAGAGAGTGGTGAGGGGGACACTGCGCTCTGTCTCCGTGCTCCAAAGATTCCCAGAACAAAGAAGAAGGTTACAGTATCAGAAATTAAAAAGAAGAAGAGTAAAGTGTGGCTGATTGCTCAAAAGAAAAGAAAGGGCTTACTTACTACAGAGAAATGGCCAGAGGATTCGAGCTTGTTTTGACCATGTTGCTGTTGCTTAGACTACTTGGTATTGTCACTTTCATTCTCTTCTTCTTGTTCTACTCTGTAATGCATTTTCCTTACCTCTCTCTTTTCACTACTTTTTGTTGCATCTCACATGTCAGTTGATCAAATGTGGCCTTCCTTTTCAGTGTTTTGAGTGTTTCAATTGAAACCTTGCCTCTTTGTGCAGGCATTCATATTTTTATTCTTCGACTTTAAAAGTGTGAATTTTTAATATTTGGCCTAGTTTTAATTTTTAAAGCTGCTGCCTTGAAAGGGTTTCGGAACTGGCAGCTTCAAAGATGCTTCTGTTAACTAGTTCGGCAAAGCACTTGTTGGATCACTTGCCTGTCATGGTTGTCTTCTTTGCTAGTTTGGTTTAAATGTTACCCATTTGACCATTCCTTACACTAAATATTGTCTTTAAGATAAAAAGAACACTAGTTGGTTTGCAAACTTATGCTAATGGACAAGAATCCATTGGTAATTTTTAACCGCCGTTAGTTGCATTCAAAGATTTCCCCACTAATTCTCGCTGGGAGAATGCAGTGTCCATTTCGTGGAGTGGACCCTTTATTATTTTCCTTTATGAGCTTCAATGATTGGATTGAAGGCTGATCATAGATTAGCTTGTGTTTGTGATTCCATAATCACAAGGCGCTGTATAGCATCAAATATATCCGCATCATAACTCTGAAATTATTTTTTGATTCTTTCAAAATGTAATGTAGATCAAAGGGATTTCAACTTAATATTCAGCAAGCAATTTAACTGGACTGACTGGGTCTATTGTCTGAAGATATTGAATTACTAATGGTGTCTTTTTCCTTGTAATAGCCTGCTTGTTTGGCATCCATGAATAGGCCCTTCATTCCTAAAATTAGGAATAGTGGGCCAAGAGAGAGTCGGTATAGCGGGCCAAGAGAGAAAAAACTTCCCCATAGTTGTGATAGCAAATGTATGTCGAAAAGAAAAAATGATAGCAAATTAATAATGGTCTTAATGAGAGAACAGGGTCAAAAGAGCAATGATTGGCCTTTTCAATTTGGTGTCATTAGCTTTCTGCATTGTCAAGTGTGGTCACATTGAAGGATGAATCTAAATCACTTAAAAGGTTGATCCACCTGGATCACTTCCAAGCATTTTTATTTTTTTGTTGGTACATCCGAGTAAAAAGCCCATATTTTGTGGGAATTTGAGTGAGATGGGTTTTGAACCACACTCCAAGAGCTTTACTCTTATGGTTAACCAAACTAAGCCTTGTTGGTCTACTCCCATGCAATTAACTGAGGCAAAGTATTGCTTGGCAGCCTTGTTCTTTTGCCAAAATCAATGAGCCATATATAGAGATCTTGATGTAAAAAATTGGTGAAAAGGACTAAAAACTCATGCTAGTGACTGTCACAGTTTTCTGCAGGGGAAGCACAATTGGAGTTTGCTATGGGAGAAATGCAGATGACCTTCCAACACCTGATAAGGCTGCACAGCTGGTTCGACAACATAAAATTAAATACGTGAGGATTTATGATTCTAATGTCCAGGTCCTCAAGGCCTTTGCAAACACTAAAGTTGAACTCATGGTTGGGGTAGCTAATTCAGACTTGTTACCATTATCCCAATTCCAATCCAATGCAGACACATGGTTAAAGAATAGCATCCTTCCTTACTATCCAGCCACAAAGATTGCTTATGTCACTGTTGGTGCTGAAGTGACAGAAAGCCCCAATAATGCCTCTGCTATGGTTGTACCTGCAATGAAAAATGTCCTCACAGCCCTGAAAAAGGCAGGTCTGCATAAAAAGATTAAGGTTTCAAGCACCCATTCCCTTGGGGTCCTGTCCCGCTCTTTTCCACCTTCTGCAGGGGCTTTTAACAGCAGCCATGCTTCTTTCCTGAGGCCTATGTTGGAATTCCTTGCTGAAAACCAATCCCCTTTTATGATTGACATATATCCTTACTATGCCTATAGAGATTCCCCAAACAATGTGTCTTTGGATTATGCTTTATTTGAGTCATCTTCAGAAGTGATAGATCCAAACACCGGATTGATTTACACAAATATGTTTGATGCTCAGATTGATTCCCTTTATTTTGCCCTTATGGCGCTGAACTTTAGAACAATTAAGATTATGGTCACTGAGACGGGCTGGCCATCAAAAGGATCCTCCAAAGAGAAAGCTGCAACTCCCGATAATGCCCAGACTTATAACACCAACTTGATTCGTCATGTCATCAATAATGCAGGTACTCCTGCAAAGCCTGGAGAGGAGCTAGATGTGTACATCTTCTCATTGTTCAATGAGAACCGGAAGCCTGGTCTTGAATCTGAGAGGAACTGGGGTTTATTTTATCCTGACCAGACGAGTGTTTATAATCTGGATTTCACAGGAAAAGGTGTTGTTGAGGTGCCGACAAACTCAAGTTCCACCAGTTTTAATGGAACTTCTTGGTGCATTGCTTCAAATAATGCTTCTCAGCTTGACTTACAGAATGCCTTAGATTGGGCATGCGGTCCAGGGAATGTGGACTGTTCTGCCGTTCAGCCTAGCCAGCCTTGTTTTGAGCCAGATACTCTACTTTCTCACGCTTCTTTTGTATTCAACAGTTACTACCAGCAGAATGGGGCCACTGATGTTGCTTGCAGTTTTGGAGGGACAGGAGTTAAAGTTGACAAAGATCCAAGTATGTATATGCCAACACTTCTGTTTGAAGTCTTTTTCTTGGTTTGACTGTCGTCATTCCATTTACATGCATTATTAGTGCTGCCCCTTCTGCTGGGAAATAGCATTTCTCGGTCTATGAAGTAGTCTGAAATCTGAATTAAGAGACCACCACATCAATACCAAAGCTCTTAAAATTTGGCCACCGTGTTAGATTCCTGGATTTACCACTATCATGAACTGCTAAATTATATTTGCTGTTGCTAGGATTGACTAAGCATCTACATAGGATTATTAGAGTCATTAGCTGGCAGACATCAATTGAGAGCTGCCTTTAGCTTGCATTTTACCTGAACAAGTTTTAAGAATATCAAAGGGCAGGGATATGCATAATCCCCTGCCGAAAGTTCTTTTCTGCTGCACAAAACTAACATTTGTTTTTTGCAGGTTATGATAACTGCTTGTATGCGACTGCCGGGCAAGTTTTTACTTGAGACAACCATATCCATTTAAATAGGTTAAATTTTAATATTTAGCACTAAAGGTACTTTTACAATTATGCCACAGGACCAATAAAACGGCAGCAAGGAACACGACAGCAATCGCTTCAACTTCTTCCTCCCCTCAAAATGAAGCTTTCATGTGGATCGCTATTTTCCTTCACATGGTTTTCATCTCATTTGTTTTGATCATTGCATAAGCAAGCTTGATCAAGGAACAGGGTAAAATCCACCAAGAACAAAGAAAAAAGCAAGAATGGTAGTTTTCCCTGGTTCAGGGAGAGAGCTATCTACTCCCGCAGTTTTTGTATGATATTTTTAGGTGTTGAGAGCTGGCATGCAAGACGGATCCATCTACCTAATGCAACCAACCATTTGTATCTTTGCAAATACGAGAGTCCAGATTCCTGTTGGGCAGCGATGTTGTATTATTTTGTGTCAGTAAGTGTTGCCATTACCGTTTTGTTAAACATCGACTGTGCTCAGATCAAGTTCAAATCTTAAGCTTCCGACAAATTTTGTAGCGAATTGAGCGAGTTATCTGATTTACTTGTAAATTCAACAGAGGGTGTGATTCCATTTTCCTCTCCCTCATTGACTGGTCCAATGCCTTGCTCTTTTCCATTTGTCAACCATGTGGCTGGTGATTTTCTGTTAAAATTGTCTGCGTAGAAGCCTATACACGATCAAAATACTTAGCTAACCGAAATGAGAACCCGAAGGGGTGGGGTAACAAAAATTGGCCGACCAATTTAAATCCATGGCGATCAAATTACAAGATCCATCATCTGAGATTCGGGGTAATTAAAGATAAAGCCACTCGCTTGACAATATCAAACTATACCAACCAGTAGTACAAAAGAAAACAGAGACCATATCCATCAGTTCGACAAGCACCAAACCTTTTCCTCCTACACACTGTTCTCAATGACTTTCAATACTCCATAAAATTATTTCACTGCATTCAGCCATTCCAACAGGAGGTAGACAAAGACACTACATGGTATAGAAGCCAAGAAAATTGCAAGATCATAACTAGACATACATAGCGATTAAAGACCCTGATCAATGAGATAATCACCAAGCCTTTCCACAATCATGTTGCACTGGCCTCCGGTCATTGGCTCACCATAAATTCCAATGATTAAGGCCTGACTGGTCTTCTTGACAGTAACACCACCCGGACCCTGAAAATATAGGTGATGGGAAAAGCTCAGAAGCCAACAAAGAGAAAGATCCACCCAATACAAGAAGTTGATCGGTTAAAGAACACATGGGGGGTCATCACCTTCTTCCCACGAATAACGGCTCCCGGTTCCCCTTGGATTACCATATACTTAGTGCCACCAAGGTACAATCCGGTAGGTGCAAGTGACCCGGGTTCATTAAAGTCATTTCCAATGGCACCAACTTCCTCAGGCTTCAACTGAAAAACAGAAAATGACCAATCGCAGATCCTACAAGGTTAGTACCAGATACGTCGATCCGAGGCCTAAATATCCAGTTCAGACAACAAACAAAAAAACACAATGCAAGATTGCAATTGCAAAAGAATACTTTTCTTCCGTTCTTCCCAGTTTGGGGGGGGGGGGTGGGGGGACTGTAGTGTCCAACTATGCCATTCCCAGATTCACGGGTAAAGCCCAAACAAACATATTAAAAAGGCCCCAATCCACTCAACAAGGGCAGTTAATAAATCAATAATTCACATAAACAACAACTTTAATAACATCTATTAAGCAATCAATCAGATCAAAAGAAGTAAAGCAGCTAATGAATCAAACTAAGAATCAAAAGCAAAAGCAAAAGGGCGAAAGAAAAAAAAAAAAAAGAATAGAGCAAAGAGTGATCTGAAAGAAGAAAAGCAAACAAGAAGATGTCAGATCATACAGGTAAAAAGAAAGAAAACGACGTAAAAAGAGAAAATGAAAGACAGAGACCTGAGGGAAGGTTGAACTCTGGGCCCAGACGCTGCCATCTTGGCCGATGATGGCGGCGGCGGAGAGATGGTTGCCCTCGACTTCGCACATAAGATGCTCGTCCACATAGGTTTGCCACGACATCTTTCCTTCTCCTTCGCCTTCTTCTTCTCACCCCCCCTGTTACAGCTCTGCTCTCTGTCTTTGCTTTCTTAATTACCTTTTTTCGTGTGTGCGCTCTTTGGGAAAAGTAAACGCGTAAATTTAAATTATTAAATTATTAAATTTTAATTATAATATTTATTAAAAATATATAAATTAATCACTTATGTACTGTTAAATTTTAAAAAATATAAAATTATATTTAATATATTTTTTATTCAATATAATTAATTCAAATTAATATAAAATTAATTATATTTATTTAAATTTATTATTTTTGAGTTAACTTAATCCTATCATAGTTTTAATCGTACCGTAGTTATAATGGCCAATGTGGAAAAAAAGAAAACAAAAAAGGTAAAAAGTAATAATATTTTCTAATATATATATATATATTTTTTCGATATTCCGTTGCAGTACTGCAGATACACAAAAGCTTTTAAAACCTTAAAAAGAATAACGAACCATCTTAAAAGCACCTGTTGTCCAGTGGAGACAGATACTGGCACCGTTGCCCCCTGCACCCTTCAGACAATATTATTACCAATGCAAGAATTCCCTCCTCCAGAGTAGTGGCAATTCGCATCATACTACGAGTCGTCCCAAAACATGCCTGTCCAGTTTCGGTTCATCCACAAACTCAATGGAACAATTGACTAGTCTCCACTACCAGTGGACGTCTGCCACAGAAGAGGATATGCTAGTATTATTCTCCTTACTAAACTCGGATGATACGGTGAAGTGAACTGCTGCCTGAGACGAGAAGCCCGGAATAAAAAGTTGAAAAGTCTTCAAAAAGGAGTTCCCATCCATTGCCCCAAGAATAGATGACAACGTAACTGCAGGAATAAAGGCGACATCAAGGCGACGCAAGCCAAACTGCCAGGAACCTAGCAGCCAATTTAATTCTCACATGGATGTCGTATAGTTATTGTTCTGCAGCGTCTTGGCAGCAGTTCGGGGTGTTCGGCAGATGGTATAAACCTAAAACCAGAAAACTGGGGGGAAAAACAAACAGAGAGAAGCGAAAACAGTACTTGTACTCTCAAAAATGAAAATATTGTTATTTTTTTGGTAGAGCAAGGCCTACAGCCCCTGATCAACAAGGTAATCTCCCAACCTCTCGACAACCATGTTGCATTGCCCAGGTGCCACAGGTTCATCATATATACAGAAAACAAGAGCTTGGCCGGTCTTCTTTATGGTGACACCTCCAGATCCCTGCCAAAACAAAACATTCAAAGTTTTTCCACCGAATACATGTGGTAAATGCTCTAATTCCAGCACATTCAAGAACGGCCAAGAGTTGAAATTGCCCACAACGATGCACTGAAAAATGTTATGCATCTAATATTAGCAAATAAAAGGTGTTAGACCTATCAAAACCTTTCAATCCAAAAGTTAATCACAAAGTCTACAAGACAACCCCAAAGGCGGGCAAAGCATCCCAGCCATGCACTATCATATAATATAACACAGCATAGTCGTGAATAGCTTTATTGATAAGTTGAGCATATATGGGCACTAGCCCATCACCTTCTTTCCGCGAATTACAGCTCCTGGCTCTCCCTCAATGACCATGTACTTTGTTCCCCCAAGGTGCAAGCCCGTCGGAGCCAGGTGACCCGGTTCGTCAAAATCTTTCATGATCCCAGTGATCTCCTCGGATTTCAACTACAAACGAAGAGACGATCTTGAAAAGTTCCTCGGGATCAGTAAACAGGCGTATTATAAGAAAGCACACAGATACGGACAATAACCAGCTTGCTTATTACTTAAACAGAAAGGGCCACGTTATAGCCACAAATCAACATGCAATCGATGAATCAAACAGCATTCCTGCGGATTCAAATAGAAACGGCCACATTCTAGCAAATCTGCGAGAGGTCGAACAGAAAAAGAACCGCATTGTTAAAAGAGACGATGCCGATTTGTTCACATTACAACCAGATCAATCCGGCAACGAAGGAATCACCTTGGGGAAGGAGCAACTTTGGGCCCAGAAACTGCCGTCGTGGCCGACAATGGCAGCGGCGGCTGGATGGTGGCCCTGGCCTTCAATGTCGCACATCAAGTGCTCGTCTACGTAAGTTTGCCACGACATTTTTTAATATTTTTATTTTTAGCTTCTCTTATAGTGACGTCACTATCACCAATAGCCAGTGCCTAGTGTTCCCTCCTTGTTTGGGAGGATGAGTACTTTCCTCAAAATTGTCACACGCCAACGTCACACGTGTCATATCCCCAGCCTTCTTCGGGGGACCTCGCTTGCTATACGGCGTCGTTCTTTTCCTCTTGTTACCATTAGCCACGATAGCCTATGGATTCCTCAAATTATTAATTCCCTGAAACCTCTTGGCTATTATTTTTTTTCAGTTCAATAAATATTTTATCGAATTATATTACATCGCCGCGTACCCATTACTGCATTGTTTTCACCACCTACGAAGAACCAAGTTAGTAATTCTATTATACGCAGGCACAGCTATGGAAACAAAATCAGGTAAAACACACACACACACACACACAAGGAAATAGACTATTTCAAAGGAACCAAAAGTTGATGCGGTATCAGGTTACCAGTCTCATCTTCCGCAAAGAAAACAAATATACGGATGTATGACTCCGATGGCAAATATGTCTAACTTCAACTACTTATCTGGATCATTCCTTTTCTGTTTGGATTTACAAGAAACTCAACCATCCTTGTGAATAAAACCTCAAGAAAAGCGTTCGTGTGCTGAAGAAAGAAAACCAGTCAGTTCAAACATCAGGACCCTTAACAACCTCCATCCCGAGTGCATTGTTGCTGCTAGTGTCCTTATCTTGGCAAATGAAGAAGATATAAAGTTGATTAGTCACTCAGTCGGTATGATCTCCCTCGGAAAGCCGCACCAGTATTCCTCTCAGGCTGATCACGAATATTTGTTCGGGTTGGGGTCAGAACTCCTATTCTGCACCTTGCAACCAGTTTATGTCTATAATATTAAGGAAATGTAACAAAAGCAAACCGAAAAGAAGCATAAAAAAATTGATCGCAGATAAAACATGGAAATATCAGCTAATTACATGCGTGTTTGGATTACTGCAATGCAATGCTTGTTTCAACACTTGCTCATTAGAAGCCAGAAAGTAGAAAAAAAAAATAATGCCTGCAGATAACTAACTGATGTTTTCACACAGATTAACCACGTATTACACAATACGCAACCCAAGTTCTCCTGACAGCAAAGTTAAACGAGAAAGAGATCATTCTGTTTATTCCTTGCAGTGAATTACTCTATCTATTGATGATGTGGTAATCCGTCTGATGACATATCAGTAAAGTGAGTGTGACAATTATTTAAATTACTCATAATGATGTTTTCACATTAAGCATACAAGTTGCTAGATTTAAAAATTGCTAAACATGCTTGTAAGGATACACCCATCTTGGAGTTGTCAGTAAGGTCCTTCCTGTTGCAAGTGGGTGCAACACCGTCAGGAAGTAATATAAATGTCCTGCAATTATGCCCAACAGATCGGGAAAAATAGGGGAACCAAAAATAACATCCAATGCAAGCATTGCCCATGGAAGATAAAATGCCTGACAGAAGAAGGGAGAAGTAAACATCCCCATCAAATATGAAACCATAATATCTGCAAATTAGATGCAAGACACAACCCAAATATAAAATTTTCCAGCTACATACCTTTAGAGTCACAAGGCCATAAATGTTGATTTGAGCATTTGGAAATTCTCTACTCCAGACATAGACAAGCATGAATACGAGTGATATCCCCAAGAAGGGAGTGTAGAAAATGGGGATAGCTGCCAGTGCCTAATGACGGAGAAAAGAACACTCTAAATCAATAGGCACTGATAATATTTAAGCATATAATCAATAAAAACACACCTTATAAGGAGAAGCACGGTCCAGGCAAAAACTTATATTTTATGAAATCGAGTCTTGGAGTTGGGTTCATAACAAGAACCAAAAAGGTTGAGTAGGAAAGTTCAACAAGAAGAAACAAAAAGAGCCATTCTCAACCAGTTTACTTTGTAAAATGTTCCCAACTCACATGAGCTTGGGCATGTCCAATTTTTAATCCAATGAACTTTTTTGGCCAACAAATTGTCAAGATGTTCAAAATGGTAATTTCATCCATCAGACATCCCATAACAGAGACAATGACCACACACCAATAATGATAAGGCTCCAAAGATCATCATCCACAAGAAATCTGCTGTACGCCGATCAAAGGGTCCCCTCTCCAGTTGAACTCCATATCTCGCTCTGTGCAATCACAGAAATTAACCGAAAGAATTGGCACTTGGAAAAACAATTTTGTGGTACAAATACAGTTTGACTCCTTGTTTCTTGAAATAAAAATGCAGGAGTCTTGCCATAGGTAAACCACATCTACCAGCACCAGTTGCCTTGACAGCAATGCACCAGTTGATGCTTGCTAAGATCAAGGGTTTGAGGGCCAGTAGTAGCAACAGCAAAGTAAAACCAAACCTATCCATCTAATGTTAATTAAACAAAAACTTACATCATTAAGAGGCGAATTCCAAAGTTGATAGAAAATTTTCCAAGGAAAAAGAAGTTTGTAATAAGCCTCCACACCTATAAACAAAGCATGCATAAAGTCATAAAAGTATTATGGGGGCAAGTCTCACTAGAAAAGAGAAGGTTCAACTGCATTCAAAATTGAAATCAAAGAATCAAACATCAAAATAGAAAAATACAGGCAACTCATACCAATGTGGTTGCATATGTCCTTTGTGTGAGGTTACATTTGTGTGTGTGTGAGTACAAGGGAGAGCTAATGGGATAACTTGGGGTTATCCGGGAGCACATAGAACTCTGGTCCAGTGGCAGAATTCCATTGGTAAAATGATCACTAGCTTCTTGTGTTATAGCGACAGGATTTAGACCTCAACTATATTTGATCATATTTGTTTCGAAACCATTAAAAACTGTTAGTCGTGGAGCAGCACAACAATGTACGCAAGCACCAAAAAGATCAAAGATAATGTTGGGCTAACTGCTTTTGGGCCATTCTTACTACAATCGTGCTTATGCTATTCAACCAACCCTAAAACATAAACATGCTTGCTGTTCAAAGATATTTTAACTGGCTTAGACACGTACTTGGGAGAGAACAACGACAACAACAATAACAACAAAACCTTAATCCCGAACTTAATTGGATTTAGAAACTTTTCTCACCATTCCGTTCTACTATGAAGTAAGTTTGGGATTATATCTAATTGTACTATCTGCACATCATATCAAACATAGCAAAAAAAATGCAATGTAAATCATAATCAATAATAATCCGCAGGAGGAGCTGGTTCAAACAGACATGAATAACAAGCCCACTGAACCATAAGGCAATAAATTCCAAACCTATTTCATAACGAATTAACCGGATTGGGATAGTCAATTATAACATAGAACTACCACTACTACCTACACGAAAATTAAATTATACCTGAAACCGTGAGAAAGCAAGTTTATAGCTAAGCGCGATAAGCATCCAATCAAGGAGCCCGAGTTGAACGGCCGTGGTGAAAATCAGGCACGTGGTCCCATAAGCCTTACTTAACGGTGGCAGAGAATGGTAGAATCTGCGATGCAATTAAAAAAATAGAAATAAACAACAACAACAACAAAATTAGCGTAACCGCACAACTAAAATCAAAAGCCTTCATACGCAGACAACATCTGGACTGCTATGTCCAAGCATTGTGAGCACCAAGTCCGATTGAGATATTCAAGCATCTGAGCGAAGGATGAAGAATTTACTTACTCCGCAGGAGAAGACATGGCAGAACCGAAAGAGCCTTAACTCGGAACGATTTTTTTATGGGTTTTTCTTCTTATTCTTCCTCTGTTTTACATATATATATATATAATTTATATAATTTTATGTACAGCTTTCGTTTTCAACACGATTATGCCGAAACGATTTAAACGACGGCCAGTGTCACGATCCAGAAGGTTCCTTCTTGCGAATTTGCGGCAAGCTTCTTGGTTGGGTTGGGTAGGGTACTGTCTAAACTCTCGTGTGAGGCCCATGAGCAGTTTCTATGGGCCTTTAGCCTGACATTTGCACTTTATAAATTTAGATTTCTATCTTAAATATATCAATTTTTAATTTTATAAAAAATATATAATTTATAAAAAAATAAAAAATATATTTTTATACATATAAATTATAATTTAATAAAAATAAAATCATTTTTTTTATTTTTGAGAAAATTCACAGGTAAAATTATAGCAAGATGTCTTATAAAAAAATTAAATGAGAATAAAATAATAGATTTTTTTTTTTTGGTCTCAATTTGCATATTTACATATGCAATAATTAATTTGATTGTGATGATTTTTTTTATTAAAAAAGAAAAATTAAAGAAGAAGATAATAGCATGGCGTGGTTCTGGTGGTCCTAAATCACAATTGTATTCCTGCTTTAACAGCTCATAATAATCTCTGTTTGCTTGCAACGACAGTCATGGGCAAAGTGAGGTCACATTCACTGGCAAGGCCCGTGGCGTGGCGTGGCTCGCAACGTGGGGCCACATCCACAAGTTGTGCGGGTGCACAGGCTGGCCGCCAATCAGCAATCGGATCAACACCCGACACCCCAAGTCCCCGTTGAGATCATGCTGATGTATGCTCATGCTTAGTCAATTCTATGAACAGTGCCTCTTCGACGATGAGAAAGCTTCAGAGTTAGTTGACTGAATAGGGCTCGAATACTTACGGAGGGGTACCAAAAGTACAGTTAAAATTATTAATTACATAAATATGAGATTCTAAATATGTATTTTAATAATCGTTATTTTTTCTGAATTGGGGTCACTTTCTCGTGTCAAAAAACTCACTTTCTAGGAGTTTTTTGTTTTCTCCCCCTAAAAAAATAGGAGTTTGTTTTTTTTTAACTAAATGTTTTCGTCTAGAACGATCCCAGCATGTTGACCTAAAAGCAGAACTCAAGTGATGTAGCAGCGCGGTGAATGTGCATAGCTTTGAGTAGGGAAATTAACCCCATTGAAAAAAAAGAATATATATAATTTAGGTAAATTTTATATTTTTATTCCATCAAATTTGTTTTTTTTTTCTCAAAGTCAAATTTTATTTTATATGTATATATAAAATTAGCCTCCACTAACAAAAATTTCTAAATCTTTCAATCTGTACGCTGCAGTCGTTAATAGCTACAGCAGTCTGTGTCACGGAGAAGGATCGAATTCTGAGCATCGGTTCGTTCGCGACTCGTGAGGATTATCTGTCCATTTCTTTGTGTACCCACTACAGGCCTGTTTTTTAAGTACTTTGCAAGCCTGCGACTTGAACATATGATATAACAACTATGGTAGCAAACAAGAGTTGTTGGAGAAAAAGAAGGGCAACTTCAATCGTGGTAGTGAAGGGGATCAAATTGCAATCGACTTCCATCATTATTTTATCTTGAAACCAAAAGGGCAATCCATTAACTTTACTGATTCCCATTTTTACGAAGGGAAGGGTTTTTGAGATATCGGGGAGCCCTTTTAGTGTTTGTTTCTGATTTCTCTTTTGCATAAAGTCCTTTGCAGAGACATGGCAGGCCCCCACCAATCTCCTTTCCAGCCATGTGAGTTCACCTCGCACTATAATAAACAGAAAAGTTTGCATATGATGTGCAGGGTTTTGAAAAAAATAATAACAATAATAATGAAAATTCTTCCAACTTAAATCATTAGAGCCTAAAATCAAACCAAATCTAGAGGTATTTTTACGATTCCGATTTATGGTTTGCTGTTATATAAATGAAAAGAAAACAGAACACGCTCAAAGTATCTCAAGTAAACTAATTATAAGAAAAAAAAAATTTAATTTTGATTCCCAAAATTTAGATCGCAAAATATGACCACGCACTCTCAAAGAACAGAATGTTTATTTATTTATTTATTTTTAAGGTTGGAAAAAGCTCGCAAAGTAACAACTAATTGACAGGCCAATTCACGGGGCACGAGGACAAACTGAGTACATCTCGTGCTCCAGATGGGCCATCCAGGCGAAGATTCTCGAGCGCACTTTTTTGGTATATTTATTATACATAATTTTTAAAAAATAATTATTTGATTAATAAACAATGATAAGTATTATAATATATACTATAAAATATTATATATTATTCTATTTGTGTGCTTTATTTTATAAATATGCATAATAAATCTACCAAAAGTGCATCCTCTGGTGGTTACCAAACATTGAATTTTGGGGTCAATCAGCCAGGGGTTGGCCTGGCTGCGTTCAAAAAGTCGAGCAATAATTACCCACTTGTTATATATATGTGTGTGTGAGATAAATGAAATATTTGAGAAAAAATAAAAATATAAAAAATTTATGTAAATTAAAATTAAAATATTTTAATATTTACTCTTATATAATATTAATCGGTCTCTATATCTATAACACCATGTCCACAGATTGGCAGAAGTTCGACCCTTTTATTATGGAGTTGGAATCAATATGTGCCACTGTGCACGAACAATTTCTGGGTCGCAGCGGTATAGAAACTAACAAACATCGTGACTTGATTTGGAAAACAAGATATCGAGGTTCGGTCAACGACCGAGGGGCTGGGAAAAGGTGATGCCGTGAAGCCTATTTGCGGTCAACTATATCAGAGTCTAGAAGTTGACTGCAATTTGTTAAAATCTCTCTGCCATTGGATCCTACTCGAAGAATTTGTTTCCAATAATCGAATGGTTGCTTCAGTTTTTATTAGTAACCATTAACTGATGTTTAAAAATATAATTAACATAAGAAGGGGATCTAATTAATTTTGTGAGTTTCAATTTTTCATAAAGTTTGACAATTTGTTTAATGAATTGATAATTTGTTAATTGAACTAAATTTTGGATAGAATCAAATTAAAGTAAATTTGCGTTTAAATTTCGAATTGAGATAGAGAGGATCTAGGTTTAGATATCTAGGAAGGCATTAAATTCAATCCAATCCAATCCAATCAGCGCCATCGAGGAAAGAAACTGCCGCCCGAAACGGCGATTAGCAACGAGGATAGCCGCCAGCAATGCCCCGTCAACGACTCCGACTCCTGGTATTATACTCCCAATTAAATAAATAAAAGAATAGACGCCATGATTAAAGCAGTTCGTTTCAATTTTGTTTTCATCTTTTTCTTCTGTATATATATATGAGTTATAATTTATTTTAGATAATAAAAAATATATATAAATGAAGAAATAAATAAATAAATAAGAAAATTCTGACCGGACCAAATTACAGCTCGAAACGCCAACTTCCATTTTACGCCAGCGACAACGTGGTGACAGCCTAAATCCAGCTGTGCTGTCCCTACAGCCGTGGACTCTATTCCATTATTCCCCCAACGAGATGAAAACCCTTCCTGGCCATTTTCTCCCCAATTTCTCACATCACATTAATCGAACTACTTTTGTTTTTTTTTTTTTTTTTGCTATCTAATTTTTTTCATTCATTCGTTGATGGGGCACTACAGAAATCATCCACGAACGTTAAATTGTGAAATATATTTATTACGAAAATCTTAGTAACTTAGTATTTATTATTCTTATGAAAACTGTCAGTTTACAAAAACAGGACATTCCTCCGTCACAATATCTCGCTGGCACAGCGCGGGCAACGACTTTGAGGAAGCTGGGAGAGTGGTATTCGATATCGTGCCATTGTTATATTTAAAAAACGTGGGACATAATTTCTCCGGGTTTTTCTTCTTATTACTGCCCCCGGCGCAGGAAAAAAAAAAGAGACAAAAAACAGCACAGAAACAGCTTAGTACCCCAGAGGAGCGAGAGCGAGAGAGAGAGAGAGAATAAAACCGTTCAGCCGACATCCGTCCTTCTCGACGAGCATTTGGGCGTAGGTGTTCTCGAAGCTCTCTATTCATCGTCGGACGTACAAATCGAGTTAGCGGCCTTGAAGATCAAAGACCCCTCCGGTCCAACAGATCCCAAGGCAAAAAAAGATATGGATCCCTGTCCATTTGTTCGTTTAATAGTCGAATCGCTAGCGCTAAAGCTGCCGTTGGCCACCAAACCTGCCGGCTCAGGCGTCCACCCATCCACTACACCGTGTTTCTGCAAATTAAGAATCAAGAACTTCCCTTCCCAAACCGCCCTCCTGCCTCTCTGCTCAACCGCCACTGACCACCCGCCAGACACTACAACCTCTGCCGCCGGCTTCCACCTCGATGCACCCGCTCTCCGCCGCTTTTCCGGTAAGCCCATCACGCTCCATGTCTCTGTGCTCACCGGAAGGATGGGCAGCACCTGTGGTGTCAGCGGCGGCAAGTTGCTTGGCCATGTTGGGGTCGTTGTTAATATGGGGAATGCTGAGCCCAGGACCATTGTATTTCAGAACGGGTGGGTAAACGTAGGAAACCAACCGGATAAGCCAGCAGCGCGGCTTCACATTGTGGTCAGGGCTGAGCCGGACCCGCGGTTCGTTTTCCAGTTCGGTGGTGAACCAGAGTGTAGCCCAGTGGTGTTCCAGATTCAAGGGAGCATACGACAGCCCGTTTTCAGTTGCAAGTTTAGTGCAGACCGGAACTCAAGATCACGGTAAGTGTTATTTTTCTTTCTCTGGCTTTTTTTTATTTTTTTTATTTTTAACCCCGCTATGTCTTTTTCTTCGGCACATCTTAGTAGCGAAAACGTGGTAGTGCTAATGTACGCTGCTGGTGAGGTCCACGTCTTCATGACCAGTATGGTAATTAATGGGTTGGTGCGTTATTTTCAGGTGAATAATTGTTTGCTTCCCTAATTGGGGGCCTGTAGGGCAAAGTCACCATGATTTGTGGGTTTCTAATAAACGTTTCATGCCTGTGGGTTGTCTGTCTCTTAGTTGGCAAACGACACCACATGCCTAACAATGTGACCTGCGTACGGTTAAACTGTCGATTAATTAAAGCCCACGTTGATATTTGATAAATCATTCCCTCCCTCAAGCACAGTGAATATTCTTTTTGTGCTCTTTTTGGGGGGCAAAAATTACAGAACCAAGGAATAACCTTGCACATTGTCAGTAAGATTAATAGCTGCTCTTACGGGAGGACCTCTGTGTACCGACCACGAACTGCTTGTAGCCTACCATTATAGAAAACGTCTTCGCATTAGACAATTGTCTTTATTCCAACTCGTAGCTATAGTTGTATTTGCATTCCTTTTTCGGTCTCACCGGACGATGCCTATTCTATTCTCTCAACTGTCAAACTCGACTACCTTGGATGCTCTCCCATGTGCAGATAAATCGGCTGGGAGTTTTAAATTGTGCTTTTTTTTTCACATTTACCGTTATTTGTACGGTTTTCTCTTTTGGGTTGGCTGGCTGAGTCATTAGGAAAACCAGCCAGATTGATTGATAAGGTTCTAACTTCTATTCTTGTGTACAATCAATCAGATCTCTCCCGCTGGATTTCACGAGCAATAGCAAGAAAGGATGGATGATGAGGACCTTTTCCAATGAGAAAGAACGAGCAGGAAGGGAGCGGAAGGGATGGATGATAATGATATATGACCTCTCTGGCTCTCCAGTTGCTGCTGCCTCCATGGTCACACCATTTGTCCCCTCTCCAGGATCAGACCGCGTCTCTCGATCAAATCCTGGTTCATGGCTAATCCTCCGTCCCCATGGATTCTCTGTCAGCAGCTGGAAACCATGGGGACGCCTGGAGGCATGGCGAGAGAGAGGTCCTATCGATGGCTTGGGTTATAGATTCGAGCTTGTCACTGATGATGGCCCTAATAGCGGAATCCCAATTGCTGAAGGTACAATGAGTGTCAAAAAAGGGGGCCAATTTTGCATTGACAGCAGGATAATGAGAGATTCTCCGTTGAGTTCAAGGTCACCTGTGAAAGGTTTTGTAATGGGCGCAACGGTCGAAGGTGAACGAAAAGTTAGCAAGCCTGTTGTACAAATTGGCGTGCAGCATGTAACTTGCACGGCTGATGCTGCTCTGTTTGTGGCTCTTTCAGCTGCTATTGATCTTAGCATGGACGCTTGCCAACTTTTCTCGCACAAACTCAGGAAGGAGCTCTGCCATGATGAGCAGGATTTCTCCTGAACTGTTTCCTTTCTCGTGCCGTGACAACCAATTAGTTCTATCTCATTGTAGAGAAAATAACTATTGGTTTGAGCCATGCTTTCTGCTTTGCTAAATTCGTCCTGATTTCCACCCTCCCAATTAAAAGTCCTTTGATTTTCCCTCTGCTAGGAGCGTGATGCCTGATTTGCTTTGGGAGGTTCTCCTTGGTCGATTTTCCTTGATTTTTGTCGCTGAAATGTCAATTTCTTGGTGGGTTTTTTGATTGGTTTTTAACACCATATACTAGAAATTTGCACTCGTTAGAAAAATGCTTTGTTTAAATTTATAAACCTACAGAAGAACAATGTACAGACAAGGGGAAAGCAATTGCCTGTTGAAACTTAATTCTCTTCCTGTCTTCTCCCACCGGGGAAATGATGGTAAGTTAGCTCTGTATATTTGCAACTATTACGAGAAAGTGCAATAAATTAATAGGAGGTGTTCTTATCATCGGAAATGACTTGCCTGTAGATCTGCCTGCACTGCACCTACGAGAATTTATGTGTGTTTGCAACTGGGGCTTTCAAATCGGGTTCGTATATCGTGATGACAATCACAATATTTTTTTAAGATTATAAATACACAACTAAGCCGTCATAATATTATATCGTGAACCTGCATTAATCCATATTCAAAATTTTTTCTAAATTGTTTTACCCAATTTTATACTTCGTTCCTGATAGAATTTGACTGTCAAATTTGGCAAGTTATTAATGAAAAAAAAAAAATGAAAGGAAAAGGGCTCCGTCAACCGTCGTCTAGATTACACGGAAGTCACAAACGGAGTACATCGCCGTTATATACTGACGAAGCATTTCGTTTCATAAAGATGCCCTGCTGTCCGGAAAGGACAGAGACAGACCTATCCAGTCTGTCCAACGGTCAGTCAAACATCAGAGACGGAGAGAGGCCAGAGTCAGAGCTCCGTTAATAGTAGGCAACACCGTCCTCCTCTGCGAGCCTTTCGCTTCATCAATGGCCGCTCCTCAATCTCTCCTCTCAGTCCTAATACTCTCTAGCCTGGTTTCCGCCGCCGTTTCTCGTCAACCAGCCATCATCCGGATCCCAAGCGACCGCGATGGCCGCAGCAGAGACGACGGTGTCTACTGTGATAGCTGGAGGTTCTCCGTAGAGACCAACGACGCCGGTTACTGGCCGAAGATTCCTTCCAGATGCGTGAGCTTCGTGCGGGACTACATGACTGGGGACCAGTACCGTTCCGACTCCGAGGTTGTTGCTCTGAACTCGCTTACCTTCGCTAAGACCGTGGACGTTGCTGCCGACGGGAAGGACGCCTGGGTCTTCGATATTGATGAAACGCTGCTCTCCAATCTGCCTTACTACGAGTTGCACGGATTCGGGTACGTCAAGAGTATTCTAACCGTTAGATTGTATGCAGATTGATCGAATAGCGTTGTATCCGTTTGGAATTTGTCTGCTCTCCAATCTTTGCGCTCACAATAGTTCTGGCTGGTCAAACCAATTGCAGTACGCCACGTAGGAGCATTTCATAGGATATGATGCGCTAGACCACGTAGTGATAGGCTGGAAGTTAAAAAACTCTTACATTTTTGGTCCAGGCCAGGTGAGATTATTTTGTGGAACAAGGACAAGCTTTATGGCATACAACTAATAGCGCATAGATTATGCCAAATTCACAAGATAAATATCTTATATAAAATGGAAGTTTAACTTTAATGTGATAGGCAAAAATAGAAATCTAAATCTAAATTGATATGCAAACAAACAAATTGTTTGGGGTTTGCAAATACATGATAAGTCTACCTGAAAATTTCTTCTTTACTAATAATGCTTTGATATGAAAAAAAAAAAAAATCCAAAAAGGGAAATTCGAAAAGAATTTTGCTTTGGGTATTACTTTATTAAACCGGGGTATGGTAATTCTTTAGTTTTCTCTGGTAGCTGTTTGGTGCAATAAGGAAGAAATCTGGGTGGATGAAAATATTTACTGTCTTTTTATTATATATTGGAATTAAAAATCAAATTTTGTGGTAATGTCAAAGATTTTAGAGTTTGAATTCACAGTCTCTTCGCAAGAATTTTATCCTTATGGTCGGCCAAGTTAAGTCTAGTTGATTAAAAAATTCATAGTCATCGTGATCTAGTAGATATCAAAATTTGGCTTGGGCTAGTTGCTTTGTTAATTTTATAGTTTTCAGTTTTCACTAAATCGCTGAGATGGCTAAAGGGCTATGTCCGTTGGGGAGGTGGGAGTCCCAGCCTCCCTCCAATTCTCACAAAATGTGGGTTGTGGTGTTTTGCACTTCTGCGGTGTCTTCGTGAATTTTACTCTCCTTCCCCTCTAACATCTAATCCAACTAATGGCTGACTATTACTGTATTTTTTGAAAAAAAAAAAAGGGTTTTCACTATGTTTTCCTGCAGCACCTATCTACCACCAAAATATCTCCCACCAAAATATGCTATAGAAATGAAACTGTATTAGAAGGGACTGTTTACGGACTTCTTGTCCTAATAACATATTCGGAAAATGGCACTCCCAAGATGCTTTATCACCAACTTAAGGTTTCGCAAAAGCATCCTAAGAATACCTGACGGGGACTTACCTCTTAACTGCTAGTACTTTTTTAGATTTCTTTTTCCCTTTTCCCACCTTTAAACCCATGTTATAAGTATAATCCAGAAGTGAATTTTTTTTTTTCTTTTTTCAATGCTCCTGTGCCATATAGCTATTGTGGACATTATGCATGTGAAAATACTCCTATTCTGACTCATATCCTGCAACAGAAGTTTCTTCTTTATTTCCCCGGTTTTTGTCAAGGTGTAACCTCTATTGATTAATTAAAGTAAGCATCTTTGTCTTCCTTTGGATGTAGATCAGAACATTTTGATGAATTATCTTTCGATCAGTGGGTGGATCTAGCGGAGGCACCTGCTTTACCAGCAAGTCTGAATTTGTACAGGGAGCTGAAGCAGATGGGATTCACTTTATTTTTCTTAACTGGGAGGAGCGAATATCAGAGGAATGCCACTGCAGAGAATCTTATCTTGGCAGGATACAACGATTGGAAGAGGCTAATTTTGAGGTATGTGATTATATAGATGAGTCCTTTTATTCTGTCTGTGATTGATAGATTTAAACTTGCTTCGGTCTATTGTGTTACTATGCATGGCCATCTACTTAAATCGGGAGTTGAATCTTGAACCAAATGATTGATTTATAGTTTACATGATACATAGGGGAATTTCTGATCAAGGCAAGCCGGCAACTCTCTACAAGTCCCAGAAGAGATCAGAGTTAGTAAGTGAAGGCTACAGGATTCGTGGATCCTCTGGAGATCAGTGGAGTGACTTGCTTGGTTTTGCAGGAGCACAAAGGTCCTTCAAACTCCCAAATCCTATGTACTACATTGCATAGGCAAAGGTACGAGGCTCTGGGCAATAATTGCAAGACTGCCTTGTAAATCTTATTTGAAATCGAACCACAGTACGTTGACTCATGTGATAACATTTGAGTGTTTCTGCTTGTGCTGTGCCCCTTCATTTAGACTGGGAAACCACAGGAAGTTTCCAACAACGGGACAAATCAACTAAGCTTCTAAATCCAATGTATATATAAATTCTATCCATTAATAGTACACAATAAATTTCAGCAACACTGGGATTTCCAAACGAGAAGATACGAGAAAATTACTAAGAAACTCATTAGCGACGCTCTATAGTCTATATATGTGCCTAAATTGGCGCATAATCTCGGTAGCATTGAGGAGCCGTGAAGGAAGAGGATTTTTTGTTATCTTTAGCATCGATGAATGTGCCACTGTTAAAAAAAAAAAAAGCAAGGTAGGTGGAATTCAGTCATACCAAGAATCCAATTAGAAACAAACAAAAAATTTCCACTTGTTTGCCCGATTGATGGGTGGTATGGACGTTCCATGATTTTTCTCGCCGAGCGAATATCTCCCAAGATTATCAAAAAATCTCGCCAATTCCATTACAGATGGAGCAACCAGACAAATGATTCCTGCTGCAGTGCCCTTCACTTAGTCAAATTTCACAGTGAATACTTTACTAGTCCGCCTTTCTTAACCCTTTTGTGCAAACTTTAATAAATTCTAGCAATTAATATTTTACCATCCTTTTGCCCGCTCTTTAACCGCTGACCAGAATTCTGGGCGTGACTTATCCTTTCAGAGACAGACGATACAATACTCAGAAGGGTACTGAATCCTTGAAGAAATAAATAAGGAAGTTCACGACCATAATTGATATTAATTCACGACACAGTCATCACCAACCTATTGTACATTTTATATCTTCAACACGCACTCCATCTCCAACTCATTCATGGAGACGATGGGCCTAGCTCATTTAAGGTCTCCACCAAAGTCCCGCAAATAAGAGGCTGTGCAGCAGGGATCCTTAGACAACTCAACCCCACTCCGGGAACCACAGAGCACTGAGGTTGCGGTCTCTGCATGTCTTTCCCGGGAATGCAATTTACTGAGAAATCAAAACCCACATTTCTAAAGAACAACCTCGCACACTCTTGACTGAACCCAGAAAAGAAGTTATAAGCAACAGTCAAATTAGCAAGGCTTTTTAGAGAACAAACTAGGTCTGGCAGCATCCCAGAGAGCTCGTTGTGTGCCAAATTGAGAACTTCAATCTCACCCAGACAAGATATTGTGTCGGGTAAATGACCCATCAGTGAATTATAGCTCACATCCAAGACTTGCATCTCTGTGAAGAGCCCAACTCCTTCCGGAATGCAGCCTGATAACTGATTATTAAGGAGCAATATCTCCTTCAACTTGGAATTCATGAAGCCAAAGCTAGCCGGAATGCTTCCACTCAGCTTGTTATTAGCCAAATTTATCACGGAAGCTGGAGAGCTACCCAAATTTGGAGGAATTTCTCCACCAAATTGGTTGTTGTTGAGAATAATTGCATCAAGTTTCTTGTCAAAGAGATCTTCAGGGATGGATCCCGAGAAGCCATTGAACCTAATGTCTAAGTAAATGAGATTAGGCATGTATAAAGTAACTACAGGGAAAGGACCAGAAAGTTGGTTGTTACTCAAGTCTAACTCTTGGAGAGAAATGAGGTCTTTAAAAGTATCAGGAATAGTGCCTGAAAACCTGTTGCTGTTGAGGTGAAGTATAGACATATCTGTGAGAACAGAAAGTTCCTCAACAAGCGTGCCCTGGAGATTTGCATGGTTGAGATCTATGGCTGCAACGACTGGACCAGTGGAAGTACCTAACCCACCATTTTGAACATCGGCACAAAAGATTCCTTTGTAAGAGCACACATCAGTGCCAACCCATGTGCCCAAAACTCTCAATGGGTCACCCGTGATTGCTGATTTCCAAGCTTGGAGAGCAGCGTAAGCGCTGTTGATGCTAGACACTGGAGATCCAGATGGAGTTGGAGTGTTGATTCCACCGCCTATCCACACGCCTCCGCCGCCTCCACTGCCTATACCGACACCGACTCCACCACCAATGCTAAAAGCTGCTTCTCTCGGGAGTAGTTGGAAGATGAAGAGAACAGTCAGAAGACAGCTTTTCTCCATCATTTTCGGTTGGAATACCGAGCTGTGGTTATTGTGGGATGTGCTCATTTGCTTGTAATGTAATTGGCAAAAGAAGGTCACATGCATTAAAGCAAGAAAGAGCTGGATCTTGGCGTCTTCAATGTCCAATCTTTGGTTTGGTTGAAGGGGTTTTTCAAGCTTTTGAAAATTTTATTTTTACTTTCTTTTTCAGTAAATTAAATTAATTTAATAATAATAAATAATATTTTTATAATAAATTATTTTAACACACTTTAAAAAATGAACCAAGATAATAAATACCTTTAAATTTTAAGCGTGTAGAGTGAGATATCATTAAACAATACCTGATTGGCTGGCCACTTCGCCTTTTTATGCCTAATGCTCTTCAATTTTTCAATGTTTACAGACATGGACTGGTCCATGCTACGCACATGTTTGACTTGGGGATTTTTGAAATGATTGGAAATGATAGGCGAACTTACAGATATTTATTCAAAGCTCATGTTTATTTCAAATAAATTGGTCTTAGTTCTTAAATTTGCTAATGAAGAGAGTACAATACGCACGGCATCAATTCTCATGATTTAGTTCCTATTAAAATAGATAGAAAGGTCTTTTATGACGAGGACAAGCCGGGAAATCCCACTGCCTTAACGACTCTTCCCAATGAAAATCCCCTTATTGATAGTAACAAATCGGCGTGACAATGATGCGTTTTTTTGTTAGATAATTTGCATTTTCAGGTCAGGTCTCTAATGATTATCTGAATCTCGTGTTATTAAGGGCTTCATTAATTCACCGAAAATCAGTCAGTAAAGCTCGTTGATTTTAGATCTAAGCACATTAATTCTGCTCAAACTGGGCCATCGCAACAGCATGCGTAGTAAGTATGCTGAATAGAGTTGTTGATTTAACATCAGATAAAGTGGCTCAGCGCCTTGGAGGATCTAAAGATTATGTTAGAAGTTTTAGGTTTTATTTTTTAAGGATAATGCCGTTGTTCTTCCCCCACATTTTTCATTTTTCTGATTTTGCATCTTATTTCTTTAAGAAATTACAAATACCCCTTCTTACACTTTTCCTTCTATAATTTTATTTTCGCCTTCCATTGACAAATTATCCATTCCTGCTCATTAATGACCCTCGTAGAGCTTTCTGCCTCTTTACGCTAGCAAGTAACATGGAGTGTCCCTATACGTGAATGGTCGGATGTGGTACAAGGTTCATCATTCATTGTGGAAAATTGGAATCTTAATATGAAGGAAGTGCGTGCAACAGTGAAGTCGGAGATTGGATGGCAGCTAGCTTCCATGACCACTCTTTACTGTCCTACGCCAACTAGGAGACGAAAAGGGCGAAAGAGAGAAAGACAGAAGCACATTCTCATGTCTCACTTCTGCAATGCAAACCCGCGGAAGATGCACGTTAGTTTGCAGTTTTGGGCCAGAAGAGGCCTTCCAAACGTGGCTTACCTGAACTCAAGTGAATTTTTGAGTTTTATTGACCGTATTTGGGTCGATGGGCTGGGATGGGAATGTGTCATATTGGCCTGCAGGTTCGAAGACTTCAGGTTACCATGATTTTTTTTTTTAATTCAGTAAAAAGTTCATTAAATTATAAATTATATATTCTATATTCATAAATCTCACGTTCCATTAAGTCAAACATCGAAGTTTAAGTTTATAACAGTTTAAATATTCCCTGAAACACCCATGACTTTTTTTGTTAAGTGATTGCAACATTCCTTCACAGAGCCAAAATAAATAAATAAATAACGCAACAGTGGTGACTATCATCATTAAGAATTAACAATGATGGCTTCAAGGCTGGCTATTTTTTTGGGGGGGGGGCACATCGATTATTTTTCCAAATTTAATAATAATTACACCATAACATGCGACTTAGTGACATATTTTGTGATTTTAATTTTGTACTAGAAATCTTCACTCAATAAAAATTTAGAACTAGAAAATTCTGTACTTTTTAATGAATTCACAAAATTTTTTGTCATAAATTAATTTATTTTAATAAAATATAACATTTTTTAATTTTAGAGCGATTGGAACAAAAATTTTAACTCTTTTATTGCATAAAAAAAAAAGGATAAGTAATCTTCTTGAAATTAAAAATTGTCAAGAAATTTTGCCTACGGGCTTCCAAGCTTAGAACCCGCTGGACTCGAGTTTCGATGTCGGAAGCAGCGGTTGCCGACAACAATTGGACTACCTGGTAGCCCATTTACACCCGAAAAATTCCCCCATTTATTATTACGGGGCTATTTTGATTTTTTTTAAGAGGAAATTTTTAATTTAATTTTTTTTAAAAATAAATTAATTTCATTTTATATTAAATAAAAAAGAACATAAAAAATTTAATTGAAATCTTTAAAAAAATATTTTTTAAAATAATAAATTTATTATATTTTAAAAAATAAATAAATGTAATAAGAGCATATTTTTTAAAAACATAAATAAAATAAAAAATTAGAAAATTTTTCTGGTTTCATATGATCTCTAAAGTCGAAACGATGATCAACTTGGATGTTCATTTTTCCCCAATTTTAACAGCAAAAAACAGTCCTTTCTTCTTCCACTTTTTGGATAATTTATAAATCCTGATTGCAGTGACATTCTCCACTCATATGTAAAATAAAGCAACATTTTCAAAATGTTTTTTTTTTTTACTATTTCTAATTGCAAGATTCTGCAACCTAATCCTTTCAACTTGGTTTTGAGCTTAACGATCCATTGCTTGTGTCTACTTGACCCGGAAGGTTGAATGGGTTTTCATTTTCTTTGTCTACCTAGCCACAGAGAAGGCATCCTGCGGTAGAACTTCTTTGTCCATTGCAAACGAGAAGGAGCACAACTTTTGTGCTTTCAAGAATACAGTAAGTGCCTTTCCGGTACTATTGCATGCTCTGCCTCAGCGGATGCAGCTTTGATGAAGAACAAATAAAAAAAAAAAGGGAAAAAGCAAACTTGAAGAATATAATAGCACATCTAATGATGGTGCTGCTGGTAAGGTGCTGGCAGTTGTTCCAAGAATTTAGGTCGAGCCACCCATATACGATGGCCTGGTTGTCCTGCATCCTTGCATGATTGAATGTTTCTGGCATCCGTGGACCTGTTATTGGCTGGCTGCCCGAGGCACGTGCCTGCTATTCTTCGGAATTCTTCCTGAAACGTTGTCTAGTGGTTCAAATAATTATGAAATAAGTTTCAGATATTTGATGAAAATACCATGTTCCTGTGAGCCACAGTTTATGACAGAAACTGTTCAGGTTGGACATAACTTTTGCATCATTCTCGACTTTTTTCAGTCATTTGCAAATAATTCTCTTGCTCTTGTAGTTGGTCTTGCTTGAAGCCCTTTATTTTTGAGTCCCAATTGGCTGCATATTGTCAGCTCTTCGATACTGTTAAACTACCAAAGCAGCTGGACATTGATTGCGCATCAATTTGAAGGGTATCTTCCACAAAGCAAACACCTACCAGTTTAGTAACTGTATGGAGTAGTCAATGCAAAGTTCTGGAACCAACTTTTTATGTCAGATAGGCAGTCTTCATCCTAGATGGAGTTCCTCGAGCTTCTTTTGAATTCAATCATTCGATGTAATCAAGCAAGAATAAGAGTTTGTATCAAGGTAAGCCAAAATCTGTGTTGTATTGCTAGCAATCAGTTTGAAATTGTCAAGTGGGTTATTTTCTCTAGGTTTTGGCTATACTAATTTGTACTTGATCTTTGTTTCTCCTTGAATCACACAGCTGTTACAAGACTAGCTTCCAGTTCCAGCCACCTGCCCTGCATCCTGAAGCCTAAACTGAACTGCCTTTGGCTTTTCTTTTTCGGTATGGGTGGTTGGAACTTTAGTTCAACTATCCACTTTATAATGGAACTATCACACTTTGTAAGGAAAACTATTTTTGGCCATTCTACTTTGATTAAATTTTTTTTATGCCCTCTAATGGAAATGAGCACTTATTCGGTTACATCATGTTTATACTAATCACGATTGCCCTGTCCTAATGCAAAACGCGGAGCATGCTAGGCTTATCTTCATTAGATACATTACAGACTAACTCTTCCCTTATGATAAATCTCACACTCCCTTTTTTAAGATTTAAACTTGAAATCTCCAACATAGATATTGAAACTTTAAATCACTGGTATGTTCCACGGAGGCATAATAGGCTTTATTTCATAATAGGGAAATGCAGTTTTCTTGGCCTGTTGGGCTGCCAGCTTCGAGGATTGGTCCTTGAAATGCAATAGTAGAAGTGCGCATATAAAGCTATAAACAGAACTGAAGGCCCCATGCAAGGCTTCAAATTGAATCAAGCAGAGCAGAATTAGAAAAGCCAGTGGGCCGTTCAAGTACTGTCTGGAAAGTACCTGACCCCTGGTTGAGGAATCCCAAAAAGTTGGGTTCGCCCATGTTGTGATATTCCCCCTTGCACTAACAATTCTTGCTGCGACTTCTTTATGTGACCAGCACACCCAGAAACCCTCCGCAATTTCGCTACTGCAAAAGGTATCCTAAATCTTTCATAAAGCGAAAGAATTGAATGGCACCTTTTCAGGATGAACTTGACATTTCATCTCTTTTTTGTGTGTGTGTGTGTGTGTGTGTGTGTGTGTTTCATTATATTATTGTATTGGAGCTGGAGAGAGAGACACACAATTCTGTTCCCAATCTGTACGCGAGATACTTCCCTTTTTGGTGATTTCAGACAACCACCAGCTAGCTGCAAATAGAGCATCGCCACTGTGCTTTCCAGTGGCATTTGGAATGGATTCTCTACCACCTTTTTCTGAAGTTACCCAAAACCTTCTGATCTCAGTTACTCTTATAATGCGGTCTTCATTTTAGTTTTCTATGGAGTTTACAAGGTGTGCATCAAATGCAACGTTACTCTAAAGTCTCTGGCGTCTAAACCTGTTGCGTTATTGTAGTTCATACGGCAAAAAGTGTATCCCTGATTTTGTTCTTCGTTTTATTAATGGAAAATGCCATATGATCAAATGTACAATCTTAAGCCAGTGTTGCACTCGTCTCATTTTTTATTTTTTATTTTTCCCCAAAACTCTTTCTGACCTACTTTTGTTAAACCCAATGATTTGGTGTATTAACACCGCTAATACATTTATTAACTGATAAATGGCGGGCTCCTCTCCGTCAAAATATTTGATTGTGGTGATTTAAGAAGGCATTGCACGAGTTAGTAATTAAAAAGAAATTGGTAGAAGTATTAGTACGAAGAACTTGGACTAAAACTTTAATCCAATAGTTAAAGTTGAGACCTCAGAAGCAAGAAGTTTTAGAGCCAAATTCCACTAAGATACAATTTCAGAACTCCAAAGATTGACTTAATTAAGTGATTGAATCATTTAAATGACCATGATACGATTTTCTGGATTAATTCACAAGAGAAAAAGAAAATACATTTTATATTTCTTAGTCTTGATATGTGTAAGTTTATCTCGAATCTAGTTAATTAGAGAGAGATTTAATATTGTACACGATAGTTAACCTAAGAAAACAAATAAATTTTTTGGTCATGATATAAGATTTTTATGTATTTTTTAATAATCTGGCGATGGTTTTCTCCAACAATCATCAGCTTTGCACGTATCTTTTTTCCCTGTCAATCAAACAATAAGTGAAAATTTTTACTAAAGTTAGGAATGCACTGGCAACGAACTAAAGTTATGAGCTTCTTTTCAGATTTTCGAATTCTACGGAATCTCTTCCTCCCCACCCCTAACCTTTTCTTTCTTTTTTCTTTTTTTTTTTTTTAAATTTATCCAGCTTCACAAAAATATATTCTAGGAATGCTGATAAGCAATGTTTCATCAAAAAGCTCGGCTTTGGTGTGAAGTGTCGCATTCAACGAAGTGGGAAAAAAAATGAAAATAAAAGAAAAGAAAGTCTCGAGGGAATTACATTTTCCATAAAAGTAAATTAGAAAGGGTCATGTCAGAGTTAAAGCTAATTCTTGTCTCAGCTCATTCTTTGTTCCCTATTTATTCCCCTCAGAAACTACGACGAAGGTGCCTGGCCTCCATGTTCTTTTAACTTTTATCTCATGCACGTACCGTGAATGAAAAAGATTACGTGCACATCACTCTCTCTCTCTCTCTCTCTCTCTCTCTCTCTCTGCCTCTAAGTGGATAAGCACATTTTCTACTCTATAATGATGCAAGAAAGCTCGAATATGGAATAGAATAAAGCTGCAAAGAAGTTTCCCAGCTAACCAAAAACAAAAGACGGTGACAGACTCAAAATGTGATTTCTTTCACTTGCTACGCTACAAAGGTTCCGGATTTTCAAGCCAACCCCACATCCACAACTCCTCCTTTCTAATTAGCCAGACCCGTTTAAACTGTAAAGAGTATAACGACAAGCCAATTCACTTATAAGATCATGCACGTGACATTTGAGGGGGAAAAAACAGAAGTTCAGTAGTAGTATAACAACACCGTCTTGTATCGTTAATAACTTAATTTTTTATTTTTAAAATTTTAAATTTTAATCTTGAGAAAAGATATATGATTTATAAAAATAAAAAAACAAATACTTTAATTATATAATTTACACTTTAATGAATCTTCTAATAAGAAAAAAAAAACTTTCTTGCATCATGAAAAATAAGTGAGACATGTGAAAAAAAAAAGATATTCTGTCTTATTATATAATTTACAATTTAATAGAATTAATAGATAAAAACAACATAATAAACAAATAAAATGAAATCATATAATAAGCTACGAGGGGAAAAAAAAATGAAAAACCAAACTTTAAATGCCATGCCATAAAGTCTCACAGAAGAAAAAAAATTATACACAATATATATAGGTATGGTCATTCTATTATATCGATGTGAAATTTGAGTTCTTTGTAGTGGTCAAATTGGTGCTAGGTAAGTTCATAAATCCATTGCTAATATAAGGTTGCCAAAGCCTTGGTCAACGCTAAAGCCACCAAGTTGATGAGAAACTGCAATGACGTCTCTTGTTTTGGGGAGGCGTCAAATCAAAAGGAAGGAATTCTTCTCTCGCCATATAATTAATGGTAAATCATTTCCGTTCATACTGCTTAAATATCAAAATCGTCCTCTTATATTTCAACACTCGATTTCATCTCTTACATTTATGATTTAATTCAATTGAACGTAAAATTAGACAGAAACCATTAATGCTTGGCATAATGTTATAAATTTGGATTTCAGCCTTAACCCAACGGCTAAAATTGAGATGTATAACTAAAGAGCTGCAATGTTCAAGTCCTATCCTTCACATATCATTTTACCCAAAAAATTAAAAAGAGAGAGAGAGAGAGAGAGATAGTGCGAAAAACATACCCTTCCTATTTGCCAACTCGAATAAAAACTAGGATTGTTGGCTAAAAAAAAAAATGAATAACCACTAGGAATAAGGTAATATTTGATCCCACTTATTATCTTTTATGTGGGTAACCCACGGCGGATGATTTCAGCCACATCAAAACAATATTATTATTTTTTTTTAATTTTACATATTTCGTTAAAAATCATATGATGTACAAGGAGACCAACAAAAACATGTAACAAGAACAACTAAAATATGTAACAAAGTTTGTAAAAAAAATGCAAAATTCAATCCTCGTTGCACTTTTTTCCAAAATTTAAAACTTCGTTAGACCTGTATCGAGAACGGGCTTATTTTCTATGTAAACCTAAAGATAGTTGGTATAAGATCTTTGCTAATCAAACAGTCTCCTTCAAATTACCTATTAAAAAAAAAAAGGAGGGTAAAAAGTGAGGTACCAACCAAATAAAGTGATTACCGTTTCCGCCAACACTTTCCATTGCTGAATAGAGATATCATACAAGTTTCTTTTCGTATTTCACCTAAAAGTGAGTAAGCACAACAAATTAACAAAGGTTATCCTGCAATTTGTACCAAATACCTGGTATAATTTTTGTCCCAAAAAGAACGAAGAAAAATAACTTATACATATGCTCAATCTAATAAAAAAGTTTAACAAGGATAGTGATACAAGGAAGATACTTTAATCATAATGGTGATTATTTTCATGCGCGGAGATCTTGCTTTGGGTCTCTTGTTCCCCTTCTAGTGTGAGTAGAGAGCGGCCTTTCTTGTGTTTCTTTTCTTTTACATTGATTTTCTTTCTTTTCCTTCTTTTTCCTTTTGTTCTTTCTTTCTTTCCAACATGGACTGTTGTACAGGTAGTTCAGTTGGGAGGCATTGGACCTCAGGCTGTACCCCCCAAGAGGAAAGAAAGAAAGAGAAAAAGTGGTACATATATGTGGGTTCTTGGCCCCTTCTTGATGAAAAGAAAGTTCCGAGGGAGGGCCGCAAGTACATGTGAGGATGATAATGATGGTGTCCACATACAAGGTTTTCCTGTTTATTCTGTTGTATAATTTTTCACTCCTAACCATGATGATCCTGGTTCTCAGGTTCTGGCCAAAAAGAAGAGTACTTCAACCATTCTGCCTCTTGTGTGTTTGCGATGGATGACTCCTGTTCCAGGCATGTGAAAAATGGGGGTTAGGGTTTGAATATAAGATTTTCACATAAGAACAACAAAGTGAATGAAGCTGCCTTTTTTTTCCTTTTTAATCTCCTCTACAATCATTTTGTTTGTGTGTTAAGAGGACAAGAACTATAAGTTTTCATATCGCTATCAATATATCATCCACCTTTAAGTAATTAGTAGAAAATGTGCATTTTTGGAAAAAAGTTGCTTTCTATTTCTATGAATAATCTTCATTAATTTATAAATGTCAATTCTTTATTTGGGAGAACACGATTTTTTCTATCTTTTTTTCTTTGGAAAATAAGAATTTAAAATCACATCCAACCAACAATTCTAACTGTAGTCAGCTCTAACTAACTAATTATATACGTCTATATTCATGTTTAAGTTCTAAATTTCTGTGTTCAACTTAAGATTTATCAACACCCAGATGGGAAAAAAAATGCTTTCTATACATCTCTTTCTAGGCTAAAGAAAAAAAATTAATGAAAAAGAAACAAAGATGGATACGTGTCAAACTAGCCAATGTTAAAATTTGTGTCGTATTCTCAATTTACTGAATGTTAATTAATAAAATCTCAGAGACATGGATGGAAATGAAATGAAAAGCAAAAGAGATAAAGAGAAAAAGAAAAGGTTTCGGGTTTCCATCTTTCATTTAAACACTAGATTAGAAGGAATAAATTTTCTTTCTTTTTCTTCTTTTTAATCCTTCTTTTCCGTCATCTTTACTTGCTCCTCTTCTTCAGTTGGAATAATGAGAAACACAATGCTCATTGATTTCAGGGTCAGAAAGTTCATACTCACTTCTTTGTTATCATTTGGAGTGCAACCCATTATAACTTCCTCCAATCCTGATGCAGATCTTCCTCCTAGTTTATGATGTTGCTGTTGCTGTTGGTGCTGTTGCTGCATTCATTCATCAAAAGAAAAAATTTCAACATTAAAGAGATACTCTTCTTGATCATGGCTCAAAATGTTAATCAAATGCAGCATGAATTATTGAGAGAGAAAGAGAGAGAGAGAGAGAGAGAGAGAGAGAGAGAGAGAGGTCTTCATCAAGAAATTTAGCGGGAATGTAAATGGGAAATTTAGCCTCGAGTCGAGAAACTACCTGGATTTCGTTTTGAAGCATTATTCGGGAGACATGGTAGGGGTCTTCATCAAGAATGATGGAGGTGAGGTGGAGGGAAGGTGGAGAGATGAGGGTGGAGATGGGATGCGAAGGCGTGTTGATATGGATGGCTGCAGAAGCAATCTGATGTTGTATTTGATGGTGGTGAGGATGGTGTTGCTGTTGTTGCTGCTGCTGATGATGATCATGTGGCCTCGGCTGTTGCTGCTCCCGGATCTCATCGCACGTGCCCGATGATGTTGGGGGACCTTCCCTTACTGTCGACGCTTCTCCCATCCCAACCTGAAACGGATACAATTAATTTAATCACCATGAAGCAGTTTGCTAGGGTGTCCCTTTTAAATGTACCTTCATTTCACTTTTTAGTCCTCTTTCCTCTTCATATATAAACACACACCCACGCGTCTTTGTTAGTCCTTAAGACAACAGTGGTTTCATTTTTATGTTACTTGCATATTTGGTGAGAGTAAGCATTGTTAGCTGACAAGTGAGTAATCAAGTGAGGTCCATAGGGTTCTTTCATGCTGAACTTGCAAGCAACGGATTTGAGAAAAGTAACCCCAGAGCTTTCTGAATGGAAACTTTACTTTTATCCTATGTGATATTTTGACTCATATGACGTTGAAAGTAGCATGAAAAACCTGAGTGATATTGAGCAAAAACAAGCCAAAAGAAAAAGAAAAAAAAATTATGTCGCAACCTCACAAATATTTCATAAGATTTACAAGATGCTAATTGCAAAAATATATTGCCCAATGAATGACATGTACCTCATCAAAACATTTCCTGAATGGGGGGAATCCGAAATGATCAGGTTTCAATTGTTGAATATCAATGCCACTGTAACTGGATAGTGCAGCAGCAACGGCATCTCCAGATATTTCATCTCTTTGCGTTATTATCTCCTTAGAAGAACAACTGCCACTGCCACTGTCTCTTCTGCTACTGGGATCACTGCTTCCTTCGCCGGTGGTTGCACTCTTATCATTCCAATTACACTGCCTGGGCTGCGTCTGATAGAATATCTTGGAAACCACCAGCTCTCCTTCTTTCTCTTCCTCGTACTGTCCCAGATGGTATTGGTGCATGACCCAATTTGTCTTTTCGGGCTTTCGATTTTTCCCGAAATTAGTGTAGAGAACTAGGATCTTCTTGCAACCTTTTTGCTTGCCATTCAACATGACAGGCCTTGTCTTTCCCGTCTTGTGCCACCTTGTTTCTCCACTTTGCAAATCGCATTCGTTTTGAATTTTTCTTCGCTTTCTGGTTCCGGTTGTGTAAGCCTTGGAAGGCCTATGGAAGAAGTGCCTGCTCAGGCCATCTCTAGTCACTCCTGCAAGAAAATGATGAACTTGAAGCAATGTCTCCAAAATCAAAGTTAGGTTGGCTTAGGTGTAACAAACAAAACATGAGTGTCTGTCATACCATAAAACTCTCCCAAGTCAGACCAAACAAGACTTAAACAACATAGAACGATAATAGCTAACGATCAAAATACCCACATGCAAATAAAGTGAGAGACGAAAGATACTATCGTAAGAGTTGAAATATTCTGACCTGGAAGTTTCTCTGGATGAGTATAGCAAATCCCATCTTCTCCTTCAATGGTGGGGATGAACTCATCTATGAGAGGGTGAGACTTGTTGTCTTCTGCTTCTACCTTTGCTCCAAGGTGTTCTATTAGTTCTTGGTCTGTTGGATCAAACTTAACGCCTGCTGGTAGACCAACCCAATCCTGCAAACAAACTCCGTTCAAATCCAACCTTAAGAAAAATAAATGCACAAAAACGTAAAAGAAGCCTAAATATTACTTGAAAAGAATTTTTTTTATGCACAGTACAAGCATATGCATTTACGCACTGGCTTTCCTTCAAGTTTGTGTCCGCAGCTGGGACACTGCTTGGATCCACACATCTGATGCTCTTCGAGTTTTGCATCGATGAGATCGGAGCTGCTGATGGAGCCCAAATTGGTTCTACTCATTGCTCTTTTTCAACACAAAGCACAGCTCTAGTGCTCTATCTTCTTTTCCTCAGCAACTTAAAATTTTCGATGAAATAATCAGCTTTATATAACAGCCCGCTACTCATATCACCGTTAGCTATCTATACCGCAAAAATCATGATTTTGGCGATCTGATTATTCATAAACCAATAAGAAATGAAAACTACCATAAACAGATGTTAAAAGCTAGCAGGCTTTAATCGATTGAAAATCAAACTAATTAATATGCACAGAGAAAAAAAAAACAAAAAAGGATTTCAGCTGGTTTTGGTTCCGGGATTTGCAGGTACAATAAAAAAAAAAATGACGAAACAGCTTCAAACACTTATAGCTGATGTGGACAACAGCAGGAAAAGAAAAAAAAATCTCAAGTATGCAGACTGTGCACTTAAATATGCAGTTATGGAATACCCAGATGACAAAAACCCTTCCAGAAAAAGGAAATATAATTTTTTTTTTATTATATCAAGGAAGAAAGTCTAAGCCGTGTAAGCGAGAGAAGAGAGGGTAGAGCAAGGGAGGAGTAAAAGGGGAAACTGTCACGGTGGGATCGAGATATAAACCTGCTGCTTTAACCATTGAAAGCACCAGAAATCCCTCTCTCTACTCTCTTAACTTTAGCCGAAGCCAGTAAGAAAAAGGAAAAAGTAGCCCTCAAGGCCAAGGCACACCCAACTTTAAGGCCGTGCTAATTTAAGCAGCGCATGTAGGCGGTTTATGAGATAGAAAGAATGCAAGAAAGAGAAAGAGACCTAAAACAGGAGACGGAGAAAGAAATACCCAAAATTAAAAAAAAAAAAGGAAAGAAAATCAATTGTTTTTCTAAAGCATAAGGCCTCTCTTTCATGTGCACCTCTGCTCTGAGGGCCTTAGAATAGTAAAGCTAAAAGGCAAGGAACGGCTTTCACACAGCTGTTAGCAATTCCTCCAACCCCATCTGAATTGCGGTGTTTGTATTATAACCAAAAATCAATAAAATAACATATTTGGTCCGTTTTCTTAATGGTAAAGAGCGTATCAAGTATAACAACCATCAATAAAGCTAAGGACTTAATTCATGAGGAGGAAGAAGAAAAAGCTTTGAAATTTAAGTACGGATACGTGGAAATAAACTTTGAGTAACAAATACGGTATCAAATATATGTGGTTGCTACAACCCAAAAATATATATATATATATATATATATATATATTTATATAGTTCCAATCGAAAAAAAAAATGGTCACTTTGGATAGAAATATAGAGGAAAAAGGAATGTTAAGAACTCACAAGGGTTTTTGTGCTGGAGTGTAGGTCATGATTCTTTTGCCATGAATGTCGGGGAGAGAGAGGGAGAGAGAGAGGAATTGCAGGTTGCTTGATATACAAGTCAAATGAGCAGTGTACTCGATGGACCACCACCACACTTTCTCATTAGATGTATTATAAGATGATGTAAAAAAAAAATAAGAAAAAAAATCTCTGAGTCTTCAAGAAGAAGCAGACATTAACATTAACAAATATTATAAACTTATCCTGTACAAAACACTGTTCTGTAGTTTGTATTTTTCTAGCTCTTGCTTTTTGGTCTCTTGTTTTTTTATAATCAGGGGAATTATTGAGTGCAAAATGCCTCTACAATATAATGCAGCGGCCCCATTAATTCGTGGGCCCATGTTGGAAGACTTCTGTGTGTGCGTAAAGTATGGTAGGTCAAGTGATGGTGCTTCAGGTTTATGACATTCTTTTGTTTTGGGGGCAGTCAGGAGTAAATGATGATGGGGCCAGAGAGCAGATTATAATTAGCCAACAAATGGATGGGCATGATTGCTCCTTTGTCAGATTTCTTCTTCTTCTTCTTCTTTTCAATGGCGCTTCAAACTATGCGTCATTTATAAAGACTCCAAAACAAAGGAAGAGAAAAAAGAAAAAAGAAAGTAAAATAAACGTAGAATATCAATGTGCCGAAGGGTGACCGTTGGGCACAGAAAAAAGAAGGGCCTAAAATTTCAACGTGTGAACAACCCTTGATTAGGCTTACCTTTTTGTCCAAGGGAAAGAGAGATTCAGATAGGTGAGATTACCAATAAGTTGACCTTTGATTAAGGGCGCATCGGAGCCGGCCGGTGCCTTATTTTCCGTTCTCTTTGACTCCACGCCTTCTCTTTGCTTTTCTCTTTAATTTTTTAAGTAAAGGAAAATAATAATAATAATAATAATCTTTTTATGCATTAATTTCAGGGGAAGGCTTCATCGTATATAATATACTCTAGTAAATTAATTGTTCATCTTCTAGTATCAATTGATATATTCTTATCCTAATATATATTGGATATATTCCATGCATGTTCTATAACCATCATTGGCATCATCCAATCCCTCTGTTTGGTCACAATTAAATTGGTCCCAGAAACAACAAAAGAGTGAAATCCTGGGGAGAAGAAGAGATATTCCTAGAAATAACTCTCAAGTTGCAAATCGGATCATCTTTGTCCACGACTTCATATTATTACGCGGGAGAATATTACTTACAAGGTGAACAACAAGTGCAATGGTTGCTAGAAATTCTATACATAATTAAGTTGCGAAATGGAGAGGAAGCAATAATCCTTGCGAATGGAAGCCGACCGGTCCTCTTTTCATTTTGTAGATGTATTTATCTTTTCTAATGTAGGATCTCGATTCAGTGTACTAAGCTTCTGATCGCTTACCTGTTTTCCTGGGAAGGAGTAGAAGTAAAAGAATGAGTATGGGGTGTGCATCTTATGCGTGTACGGATGCCATGGTTAAATCATGACTTCTATATATTGTGGGATTAAGAAAAAAAAAAAAATGAAAACATTCTTATGCGTTTGTACCTTTATTTATACAGTTCGTGAATTGAACCTGTTGCTTCCATGAATAAGGGCGAATTTGGAAAATTCGAGCTAAAATATCTCCACGTTAAGAACTACTCTCCCTGTTATTTTATGAGCGCGGCGGAAGAGAGTTAGAGATGAACTGATATGTGGATTCTACACATTAAAAAATATTTTTTTTAAAAGAAATTTTGAACTTCTCCGCCAAAAAAAAACACATTGATTTTTAAGAGAAGAATAATTTTCTTAAAAATTCACGAGAACAGTAACGACAAGGCTACTAATTAAGACTTCTATCTCTTAAACTTTTGCTTGGATAACAAAGCATGAATTGTAAAAAAAAAATAATAATAAATAAATAAAAATAAAAATAAAAAACATAGAGGAGAAGGAAAATAAAAGAGAGGAAAATTTTTGCTTTGAAAAAAGTTAATAGGAGAAAGAAAAAGTTATTTATCTTTGCTACTCTATAATCTGGGACTTAAATGTTAACGTGGGTTCTGCACTCCGGGCCCATGGGTATTAGACCGAAGGGCTGAAACACCTCCGAAGGAGACGCATCGCTTCCCCCAAGTTTTTTTTCTTCGCTTAAATTATTGCAGGAGATCAGTTGTTAATGATGTCATTAATTACAAAGGAAACAACAAAAACTGAGGAATCCCTGTCCTTAGCGCCTTTCAGCCCAACTCCCCTGCCTCCCAGTCCACCGACGTAGGGCAGGAGACGCCATGGGCGATCAATTAATGGTTTCTTCCTACATTTCCCGTCCGACGATCCCATCATATAATTTCCCCTTCGGGAATCGAGACTGACTCGGTGGACCTAGGCTGCCCAGGTTTCACGTGCTTTCTTTTTCTTTTCATTGTTAAAATATGATGCGTGTGTAATCGAGTAAATTGTAAAATGTGCATGAGAACTTAAAAAACATAAATGCGAATTAACAAAAATGTGTTGATTACGTGATAAAAAGGAGTTTTCTTCTGATATCTATACGCTTTTTGTTTTTTTTTTCAGTTCAAAATACTTATTCTGATGTTACTGTTATAACCGAAATAAATTTAATAATAATATATACGATTTTTGTATTTATTTTATCTATCAGTACATCGCATTGTTGACAAAATACAAAATAAAAAGTACGCGTGACTCACGCAGATCCCTATTTCCTACCTTGTTCACACGGTGAGGTCCAATAATTTAATATATCCTCCACTGATGTCCCACGAACCCGCGTGCCCAACAGCGCATTTCTTCAACTTCCCAAAAACAATGCCACCTCCTCGCTCTCTCCCCTCCCACCTTGCCTCCACGAGGTCCAAAACTACCGTGGGTGGAGGTGTAGGTAAATGGCCAGCTTTTTTTTAATATATAATAATTAATAAATATAATTAAGTAATGTAGGCTAATATCTAATCGTATTTATTTATTGGTGTCACTGTAACAGAATCCTACTTACAATTGTTTTTGTAATAAATAATATTACGAAGACTATGTTATTAATCGTCGAGTGGTAAGAAAACCAAGCTAGAAGTAGCAAAGGAAGTTCCTGCCACCTGTTTTGTTTGGCTTATGTGCATTTTGACTTCCAAGCGCATCGGCAATCTGAGAAGCCAAAGCCAAACAGGAACCTAAGACACAAAAAAAAATAAAATAAAATAAAATATATATATATATATATTGTTTACGTAGCGGCGTAATTTGGTCAACGTTGTCTCCTATAAGTATGGGTCTCTCTTGACCGCCAGTTCAAAAGCTCGCGCGTTTGCATGGATTCGGCGTTGGCTCCTAATTACGCTCTGGTCGCATGCTTTTCAAATTCACGATTTCTGGAATCTCCCTGTCCGCTGATATCTAACTTGAGGAAATTCTCGTCGTTCAGTCTTGATAATCCGGCGGGTCTGCGTTCGTCCGCGGGCGGTCTCACCGCAATCGGATCCTCGAAAGGCCCCATGGCTTCCCAGAAAGAAGGCAACTCCAAGCCCAAGATCCTTACCGGCGATCACGGTTACGTTCTTGAAGATGTTCCTCATTTTACCGATTACATTCCTGATCTCCCCGTATGTCGTCCTTTTTCTTCTGTCTACGTTAATCTTGTTTTTTTCTTTTTTTGTTTCTGGCTACGGTGAACATTTGTGTCTGTTTAATATGTTGTCTTGCAGACATATTCCAATCCCCTGCAAAACAATCCTGCTTACTCGGTTGTCAAGTAAGCCTATTTTGCCTTCTCATTTTGTCTCTCTTGTCGTTAATGCAACTTCTTTCTGGAACATCCTTTTTAAGGATTTGATGTTGTTTGTGAGTATTGGGTTAATTTCCTGTCTTTTTTTTTTTTTTTTTAAAGACAGTATTTTGTTCATGTGGACGACACTGTTCCACAAAAGGTTAGCCTTCCCTTGTTGATGTATAGCCTCTTTTTTTTTTTTTTTCTTTTTCTCTCTCTCTTTTTCTTAAATCTCCTAAATATTTCTGGGGACTGTAAAATAATAAATATCTGCATATCATCGTGTGTTGGTTCCTTAAATCGAAAGGAAGTGCATTGCTTAAGGAATTGACCAACGAATGAGTTCTTACTATTATTGTTCATGACGCCATCTGGAATTCGGGGTTGCGGTTGATTTGTGTCCAATTGTGGTCTCCTAGGTGATGAATTACCAAAAAAACGAAAAAAAAAACCTGTAATTTTGCCTAATTATGTGTCTGATTTGCATCCCTTTACTGGTTAGATCGTGGTTCACAAGAGCAGTCCGAAAGGGGTGCATTTTCGACGCGCTGGACCTCGCCAAAAGGTGTGTTGTAATTATTCATGCACATAAGATATGTGTGGAATATTATGATGAAACTCTTGTAAGTTTTGTCTGGTTATCCGCCACTCATTTATTATTTCGGTGTTTCTCAGGTCTATTTTCATTCAGATGAAGTTCGTGCTTGTATTGTGACGTGTGGGGGTCTCTGCCCTGGGCTCAACACCGTAATTAGAGAAATAGTATGCGGCTTGTACGATATGTATGGGGTGAGGAGGGTTCTGGGGATAGATGTAAGTGGTTATTGTCACTTGATCTACTTGTACATTCCTGAAGTCTGCTGTTGTTTGTGTGTTGCAATTAATACAATCCCTTCGTTTAGAGAAAATGCAAAAGTATTATATTTTCCAGTTCAAGTGTAGGTTCTAAAACTCTGGGTTTTACATCTTTAATTTCCCACTTGTTTGAATTCTTCATGCTTGCAAGGAGTAGTGTTGCAATGCTCTCAAGCATATATGCATGACCGACTGGGATTGCCAATTGACAGTGCAAGGGAATTTGCAGGGGGGATACAGGGGTTTTTATGCTCGAAATACTACTTCTTTGACACCCAAGGTCGTGAATGATATCCATAAACGTGGTGGAACTATTCTTGGGACTTCAAGGGGTGGTCATGACACTGCAAAAATAGTTGACAGCATTCAGGATAGAGGAATCAATCAGGTTTGTGGAAGATACTGTTTAGTATTCATATTCTTCGTAATGCAGGGTTTGTTTACCTGTCAACCAATGGTGTTCATTTCTGGCCTGCAAAGTCAGGTTTATATAATTGGAGGGGATGGAACTCAGAAAGGGGCATCGCTGATATTTGAGGTAATTGCACTTTTGGAATGCATATAAGCTGTTTAGAGCTTTTATAGTAATCTTAAATGCATTAGAAGAAAAAACAACTTGTGGTGAAATTGATGTACAGAGGATATTTATAACTACCAAAGCATGTGCCCGGTAGGGCGCATACTATGCCTTTTGTTCAATCACCAAATAGTTAATTCTGCAATCTCCCAGGAAATTAGAAGGAGAGGTCTCAAAGTCGCAGTTGCTGGAATCCCCAAAACCATCGATAATGACATTCTGGTACTTTTGTTGGCTTGGGCACCTTATGTAGCAAAGATGTTAGACATTGTGAGTGACGCCACCTTTTGAATGTTTTTCAAAATGATTGTGCATTACAGGTTATTGACAAATCTTTCGGGTTTGACACTGCTGTTGAGGAAGCTCAACGGGCTATTAATGCTGCGCATGTTGAAGCTGAAAGCATTGAGAACGGCATTGGTCTCGTGAAGCTAATGGGGCGCTACAGCGGTAAGCACAACTTCATATTTTCATTTTACCTATGGTCTTGATAAAACCTTTTCACATTTTCAAATTGCAACCACATATTTGTGGTTTTATTTATTAGTTTGTTGCAAATACGTTGCCTTTCTGTCTTACGGGCAGCTTTCCCTGTTTTCTTATCCGGTCAATGCGCCTGCTCTGATGTTGCTGTTTTTCTATTTCATTTTTCGTTGATGCAAACTGGGTTGGTATGATGCTTCCTCCACTGTAGAAATCTGATTGAAGGTTTGATGCAGGATTTATTGCAATGTACGCTACTCTTGCAAGTCGAGATGTTGACTGTTGCTTGATTCCTGAGTCACCCTTCTATCTGGAAGGGGAAGGTGGACTTTTGGAATTCATCGAGAGGCGTCTTAAAGAAAATGGGCATATGGTTATTGTCATAGCTGAAGGTGCTGGGCAAGAGCTTCTTTCTGAAAGCATGGTGATCCAGCAGGATGCTTCAGGAAACAAGCTTCTCCAAGATGTTGGTCTCTGGCTGTCACAGAAAATTAAGGTAAGTCTAAATCAGTTGCTTCTGCTTTGTATTGTACGAGGAAGAGGATATGTCACATTATGGTACTTCCTGGCAAATTGATTGATTTGTGCCCTTTTGTAGGACCATTTTTCCAAACGGAAGAAGACCATAAACCTCAAATATATAGGTTAGCTCACATCATATACAACCAATGAATTCACTTGCGGAAGCTCCTTTTTAGCAAGATCTAACCAAGTCTCGATGTTTTATCTTTCGTTGGCAGATCCCACTTATATGATTCGCGCTGTTCCAAGCAATGCATCTGACAATGTCTACTGTACACTTCTTGCTCAAAGTGCTGTGCATGGAGCAATGGCTGGTTACACTGGCTTTACGAGTGGTTTCGTAAATGGGAGACATACTTACATCCCCTTCTACGTGAGTTGATTCCCTACATATCATAGAACTGTTTGTTGCCTAGAAATGACACCAATGGTTTTCTTTCTATTTTCCTGTATATGATAACAATTTCTGTTTCTGCCAAAAATTTGCGAAGGATTGTGGAGCAATACCAACATTAGGATCTTACATTGCCTGCTCTAAGTAAGTGAAAGATGAAGTTTCATGTCTAGATTTGATGGTTGTTAGATGGCTTGGTCTGCAGCGAATTATTGAGAAACAGCACAAGGTGGTCATAACAGACAGGATGTGGGCTAGGCTGCTGTCTTCGACAAACCAGCCTAGTTTCTTGAGTCCTAAAGACGCCGTCGAGGACAAGAAAGAGGATACTATTGAAGAGAACAAAGAGGCAGAGCCAGCTTCCCAGCTGTTGGGCGACAGAAATTGCGAAGACGAAGTTTCACAGAACAGAGACAGCTGAAAAAATGAGTGGGAATGAAGCCACGAGGCCCTAAAAGCACACTTTTGACTTACAGTTTTACAGGATATATATTCATAATTTCCCGCATACAATGATGGAAGGTGCTGATTTGTAAGATTTAGTGATTGAAATCCTAAACCTGAAACTAAGAGTCTAAGAAATCTATAATTAAACATTTTGCAAATTTTGTTTGCTGCAAATTTGTCGCGTAGGTTTCACATAAATCGCCGCAAGGCTTTTTATTCTATTTTTTACAATTTTTGATTTTACAGAGTGGTGCCCATGTATTAGAGAAATGTGCCGTACTTTTCCGGCACGTTAGTCAGCGTCCTAAAAACCAGAAGAGCCTGGCTCGTGAAACTTTAACCGAAGGGCAAAAGGTCCAAAACATTACCAGAAGCATTTAAACTCTTCTATGCAAACGAGTCTCAGACCATTATGGCAATTGAGAACTCTGATCTCTGGTACCAAAAGAAAGACACGTTGAAAAATGCCCACGGCTTGTGAGACCCATTCTTCGATGGATGTTATTGAGTTCTGTGATTTTTACAATGATCAACTGTGCAAAGATTACATTTAATAAAATATTACCATTGCAATATTTCATCGTCGTTTCCAACCTCGTACTAAAAGGGCACCCTATACACATGCTGGCCTTCCATCCTTTCTTGGATCGCTTACTGCGGTTAGTCTGCCATGCAATACTCGGGCATCGTTAGTATCTCTTCCATATTTGCGGCCCATCTCTACAGGAATGTGGAAATCCTGAACAACGAGCTGCACAATAGCCCCGCTTGCCTTAGCTTGCAGTTGATGACCCCTTTCTTTCAAGAAAGTCTTTCTTTCATCTGCAAGCTCTATATGATCCCCATCTATCACGGTCCAGTTTTCATACTGAACAACATTCGGTATCAACTGCATGGAATCAAGAATAAATCAGATGTAACCAAATAATGGAGATTTAGAAAGGAAGAAAAGAAAAAAGAAACAAAAAAGAAAGAAAAACTGAGCAACAAAACTGTTTATTGTTGCTCTCTAGGTTGGGAACCTTGTGGTACACCCTTGGGCTCTGAACTGCAGTTAGAGGGTCCATGCCCAAGATAAAATGGTTGACAAAAACTTGTATTACTGCAGGAATGATGTGCAATCCACCACTTCCGCCTAGGACCCCAACCAGCTGATTATCCTGCAAGGTTTATAAAGTGAGAAAAGATCAAATATTAGGTTTTAGAATAACTCAATTGTTGATAATTCATCCGCAGTTTAAAAGTATCTAGGCCAATGTGGCCAAGACTATTGTCTATGAGTTGCAAGAATTGCAGCAGAAATTGACAACTCAATAATTTATACCTTGGTAATGATAAGTGGGGTCATTGATGATAATGGTCTCTTGTTGGGTGCAATAAAATTGGCCGGAGCTGGAGGAAGCTTATCAGGAGATACCTCTGTGGGTGCTGCAAAGTCACCCATTTCATTGTTGAGCACAATACCAGTAGAAGGAGAGAGCACTCCAGCTCCAAAAGGATAATTTATGGTAGTTGTCATTGACACAGCATTCCGTTCTCCGTCAACAACACAGAAATGGCTTGTTCCATGATCTCTAAGCTGACTCCACCTAAAATTTATGACTAGAAGAGTCACAATCATGGCTTGGCACAATTGATACTAGTTGAAACATGCCATGGACGGGATGTTTCTCTTTGGATGTCAAGTGCCTCATACCTGTTCATATAGTATTCTGAAGGGAAAGTTGCACTGTCTAGTATCCTTTTGCGAATTTTGTTGGCATATGATGGAGAAAGCATATCAGATATAGATGTTGTTATGTTCACAAAATCAGGATCACCTAAGTTCATTCTGATGGCAAACATGTGTTTGAGTGCTTCAATTAAGCGATGTAGACCAAGATCCCCCTTCGCAGAATCAGAACTTCCATAGCTATCAAGGATGTTCAGGACCTGTTAACACCATTGTTGGATGAACTTTATTCAAAATTTCATATTCTAACTCAGCAATCAGTACATTGCATCATTTTTTAGGCTTTTCATCTCATCAGAAAACCATAACCTAGTTGATGGATGTTATTAGGGTAAAAGCACCATAGGAATAGTCAAAACTCCTTTGATTCTATTGCAAATCCAACCTAACATCTGTCGCAGAATATCTCTAAATTAAAGGAGAAGAGAAAGAATCGCTCACCAGAGACAGCCCTACAGTCCCGCTTGAAGGAGGTGACATTCCATATACAGTGTAGCCCATTGCAGTTGCAACAATTGCATCTTTTATATCCACGTTGTAATTCTTTAAGTCCTCCATTGTTAGTATTCCACCAGCCTCCCTTATGTCCTTCACCAACTTCTCGCCAATAGTGCCATTATAAAACACTTGTGGGCCCTGTTCTGCCACCGCCTCCAGAGTTCGGGCTAGCTCCACATTGGAGCATGTATCACCAGCTTGTAGCAGCTTCCCATTTGGTGCAAAAACTCCCCACAATCCAGTGTTATTCATGATCTTTTCTGCATTACTAGCTATGTGTAGTCCAAGATAAGGGGCAACTACAAAACCTTCTCTTGCAAGCTTTATGGCAGGTTGGAATAAGGTCTTCCACGCCAAACGGCCATGTTGCAACCAAGCTTCATGAAGGCCAGCAATCTCACCAGGAACTCCAATTGATAGTGCACCCAAGTACTTGTCATTTATGTTGTTTGCATACATATTCTGCTTGTCGACAATTACATTTCAAAAAGCCATGAAAGCAGCATAATTATCGAAGCCATTGAATCCTATAGGGGCTCCTAGTGCAACCAGAAAAATGTCAAATTCTACTACTTTATATGATAAGAGAGAACTGCAAACCTGTGAAGCAGCTAATGGAGCAGTTTCCCTCATATCAAAAGCTTGAGTTTTTGAAGTCGAAGAGGACCTTACAACCATAAAAGCACCACCTCCCATACCACTTGCCATTGGATTGACAACACCAACACACAAGGCGGTTGCAACAGCAGCATCAACAGCGTGCCCGCCTTGTCTGAGCATCGATACGCCAATTTCAGAACATCGACCATCATCGGCAGCAACAACACCTTGCTCTGACTCAACAACGTCAGCATTATTAACTTCAAGCCCCGCTTTGTCCACATTTCGTCCTCTTAGTACCCAGCAAATTAAGTTACCTCTGCATATTAGGCCTGCAACTGAAATATACACAGTGAGCTTAAAATCGAGCACTTTTTGCCCGACATCAATACAATCCAAATTAGAAACGAGATCAAGAAAGAAAGGAAGATGGTTAGTGTTTGTGCGAAATCATTACACCAAGAACCCTTTTCCGGCTTTCCCCTTATTGGACCTGTACTAGAACAAATCAATTTTCAGAACAATTTCAAGATACTTCCGTATTCATGTTAAGTATATTCCCTTGCGATCATATAAATGGAAATTTACAACTGACCCGTAATCCTGCATATAATTTATTCCAAGAACAGCAACTTTTTATTTTTTGGTAATCCTTAAAATCACAGAACACAAAAGTGAATTATGGGCATGTTTTCGTGCACTTCAACGTGGTCAACGACCAAAAAGCATATCGAGATTCCCGTAGACCCGAACTCGAGAACTTAAAAAAAAAAAACACACAAAAGAAAATGAAATTAAAGGAGAAACTGACTGACCTGAAAAGCTAATGAAAGCAAGAAAGACGAGGAAGAGGGCTATGATCTTCCCATTCTTCTTCTTCTTCTTCTCATTACAATAAAGGGAGACACTAGGAGTGCCCAGAAGTGGATCTTCTATGCTTTGCTGCCCCATGATCGATCCTCGTTAAAACCTTCGACGGCAGAGACAGACGCAGAGAGACAGAGAGAGATGCCCGAGAGTTAGGTACTTATAAGAGTAGACCGGTTGGTTAGCTCGAAAAGATTTGTCTTTGTTCATCAACGAACGTTTCGTTTACCTAACAAAAAGTCAAGGAAATTTTAAGACGAAGATGGAAGGATTCCCACATTGGCTTGGGCTGGAAATGGAATCTTTCGCTTGGCAGAGGGTGACAAAAACAAGATGATGACGTCATTGGTCCCCCCTGCCGCCACCGCGACCCCGGGGGATTCCCGAACTTGCTGGCCACACAGAAAACTTGTTCATCACAATGCTTCGCCGTCGAGAGATTTTTCATTTAAATTATTTTTACATCGAATTAATTTAATATTACACGTTAAAATAATAATAATAATTTTAATAAAAAATATATATAGATACCGAAAAGACATTTAAAATACGAAATGGACAAGGAAGTATATACACTTTTAAAAGATTAAGTCATAAATATGAATGAATGTATTATTTAATGAGATTAGTACCTTTGGATTACGTAGGATAGATTTATAAAAAAAAAAAAAAAAGGCACAACCTTTTAATTCTTTATCAACATTTTAACATCAAATCTTATTTTTATTAGATGGGGCATTTTAACAACAAAATTTAAAGGTTGTTTAGATAGAAATATTCATAGCGTTGGGTTCATCATTTTTCTACTAGATAATAGGAATGAAAATAAATAATTCTTATTTTTAATACCTACTTAGTAACACTTTTATTCTTATTTCTTTTTTAAAAAATCACTTTTCAACTACTTTTTTTAGTTAATTAAATTCTCATTTTCTCGTGTCCTCTTCCCTCTGCATCTACACACGCCCCCCCCCCAACACACACACACACACACATATATCCCAATAAATTTTATAAATAAAATCAATTTTAATGCGTCCGAAGCATCTCTCCTACATCATTGTCAATTCACAATATCCTGCACTTTTGATCATAAGAAAAAAAAAAAAAAAACAGTTCCTACAATCTAGGTTTTGTTTTTGGTCATGCATATTAATAATAAGTCGTCGAAGTGAAATAAAGGCAAACGAAAACCCAGTACCGCAAATGCTGACGCAGAACCAAATTGGCATCTTGATTTTTTATTATTATAGTCAAACGATCACCTCGAAGTGAAATAAAGGCAGACGAACCGACCATCGCAAGTGCTGACGCAGAACCAAATTGACTTTACCTTGATTTTTTGATCATTATGGTCACGAATTTGAAAAGGCCCACTTCCTGTTAAAATTAAAAATTAAAAAAGGACAAAAGTAGAGATATTTTCAAAACGGGACGTTTCGTGCTCGAACGTCCAACTTGGGTGTTTTCCCCTTTGGAAATTACTCGATGATGGCTCAAAAAAAATTTGTGCATTTTGTTCCTTCAAAAAATTCTTAAATGATGGGATGGACGTTTTATACAATAATAACTATATAAATTTGACCACTTCAGAGCATCGTGCAATTAAAAATAAAATTTTGGGTGAACTAAGAAGAATTCCTTTGTTTTTTTTTTTTGAGCGGCTACTGTGGGCATTGCACGTGTCAATAGATGGGCAACTCTGTCTCCTTGACAAATTAATGTCAAGGTGATCTGTCGTACACGCTTTGTCGTTTTTTGACTAAAAAAAAAAGATTCGTCGTATGGAAAGTAGCACATTTTAGAATCTTCAGCGCAAAACCACCCTTGAATATTGCAATTCCTCTTTGAAGTTCCAAGGGGAAGTCGAATTGAATAATCACTCCACCAAAAGAAAAAGAAAAAGAAATTCACGACGCCCAGTTATCGGGATACTGACATAAGCTATACGCATCACAGCTTTTCTTCTTCTCTTTTTTTTTCAATTGAGTTTGATCGAAATTAAAATTCGAGATTCTTTGTCTTGGGTACTAATTGAACAATAGTTCAATGATAATTTCATGGTTTTCTAACAAACAATCAAAATTCATGGGTTTTTTTTTTTATATGCTAAAAATTTTATCAATAAAAAATTTATACTAAATATATTAAAAATAAAAATTTAAATTTTTAATGATGAAAAGTCTCGAGGATTTATGATATTTAAAATAAAAAATTTAATTTTTCGAAAATTTAGACAACACATGGCCCATTAAACTAGGAGATGGAAGGCCCCAGCTTCGGCGAGTGAGTCATTTTTCTAATCCGAGGCCCAACCTATTTATCCAGCCTAAAATTTAGGCCTGTGATTTTAATGACACAATTGCTTCAACCCCATTTGTTTGTTGACCCAATACCAAAATCTTAACTCAACGAGGATTTAAACTGGAAAGTATCCATTTCAAATCAGGCCCACTTGCCTAAATTTTCAACCAATTGCTTCGATTAAAAAGTAAAAAGACGGCCAGCAAATAGAATCACAGGAATTACTAGTTTTAGGTTTAGAATTCAATATTTAGTTCTTAGAAACAGAAAAAAAAAAAAAGTGAAAAGACGTTTAAAAAGGAATGGAAAATGAGGCAAGATGCAGGGGAGGACTTAAAATGGACAACCACGTAACTACTGCAAGTCCCCATCAATCAAAAGAGAATGTAGTGCAAGAGGAAAATGAAAGAGTAATTTCAGGGTTGGGCAGGATTTAAATTTATTTCATATTCAGCATTGGCGTCAGTAACTCAATTGTGAATGCTCATCTGTCCACAATATTTTTTATTGCAAAATTAAGAAATGACGAACAACTCGCAACAACTTGATCATTGACAAGCAACAAACAACTGGCGAAGGAAAAACAGGATTCCACACGCAAAGCAAATAGATCAATTTTTCAAAAAATAATTAAATACATTGAGGAACTTCGACAATGACACAGTACAACTACAGGACATCACATCAATCATAAAATGGCCTCAGAAGGTTAAGCAATGGCCCTAGGCTCCGACCCAATATGCTGTCGTCTTCAATTCTGATTCACGCATTATACTTCCATAGTCTCAGAGTCTTACCACCTGAGCTTCTCTGGGAAGTACTGCAACAAAAGAAATCAAAATTTCAGCTAATGGTGAAACGTGAATAAAAGTGAAAATGTAGCCATCCCGAGAATGCAACACTTACACACCTTGTCAATTAGGGACTGATAGTATGGCCTGACTTTCTCTACATCAACATGAACATTGCTCTTGCTGTAGAGGTCATATTTGCTGCACATTATTTATAATGTATCAAACATCACATTTAGTTCATGCCATCTCCGGAAAAAGATAAAACAGCTAAAAGCGGGGGGGGGAAGGCAGAAATTGAGGAAAATGAAGCTTACTTGAATATGTGCAGCCACCTCAAATTGTGCTCGTCCTGATTGTTCATTAGGTGCTTATACGCTCCTCCAGTGTGTAAAGCTGCACGAAGAGAGGAATTAAAATCAACAATTCCTCTGATCTCAACCATTTCAACATTGTTCGCTATTGTTCAATTATATGTGAAATTGCAGTGATGGTACATACGATAGAAGGAGTGATATCGAATGATAAACAATGCAGCAGATGGTAGAGTTGTTCCATTTTCCTTGGCCACCTGCAGGTTTCGCACACAATTAATTGACACTATAATATATCGCAGTCCAATTTCATAGATTTCACGAAAAATGCAGAAGCAGATAGTGCCATACTTACCAAGTACATGTAGTCATCATGTCCCCATGACATTGTCACGTTTTCCAGCCCACACCCTTCAGAATAAATTCCATTTTTAGTGTTGTAGGCAGGATTTTGATGGTCCGGATTTTCCTCGAAGTACTGCAGTAGAAATTATAACTTTTATATATATATTTTTCATTTGTTTAGGTCGCACACTATACATACCAACACAACCAAGGAATTACATACCTTGTGATGAACGTTGGCTTCAACAAAAGCACAACCCAGAGGAAAGGTATCCCCTGCAAGATACAAGGAAATTTAATAATTCGAGGACTTTATTTAATTGAATTAGAGTGACAAAAAAAAGGTATAATCACAATTCCATATTTGAAATGCAGTGCTCACCAACAACAGCCCACTGTGGAAGGCCGCCAAATTGAGGAAGATGAAGTACCTTTCCAAGATCTGGCATCACGAAACAGAGAGACAAATGAGTTGGTTTAGATACCTCCATCAAAAAACATGGTTCAGATCTCATTGTCGATTAATTCATAATCCTGACTTATACAAGCGTATCACCTAGAAGATTTAGTGGGCTAAAGGGACAAAGTCAACCGTAACTAATGAATATCAAATTTAACCACAGGGGAGGGCATCGAGGAATTTTGAGTGGGGGATATACCATGGATAAGGGCAGTCAAATGCAACCAATCTTCATCAGGATAGTCTTTTCTGATTGCTTCAGCTGATTGCAGCAAATGTTGGATTTGGGGTTCTTCCAGATCAGGATCACTGTCGTCCACAACACTATTCAGGAGCTCGCAACATTCCCATACGCTCATAACAGCCCTGTCCAATTTCCCGTACTCCTTTCTCATCTTTAACACCTATGTTTGCACGAGACAATAAATAAGTATTGTAACAGGACAGCTCATATCCACGTCTTAAAATAATAAGAATAGTATATATATATATATCCTTTTGGGTGCATAGCTTTAAGTTTGCTTACGAAATCATATGTTTGGTTGATGTGCTGCTGTCTATAGAATTCCTCGACAGACTTTCGCCTGTCACTTTCTGCATTATAATCCCTGTAGAGCACATATTCTGACCGTATTAATATTCGATAATAGGTTTCTTCCAATAAGCAAAGCCCATCTGTGAAAAATGGAAAAGAGATGGAAATTTTATGTAAAACCTGAATGAGTTGCCAAATGAATTGATTTCCGGTGCCTCAAATCCATCACTTGAATTACGCCTTGGTAACATAAATCCACCATCCAGCGCGAGCTCCTTGGAATCATCACTGAATTTTTGGTCCTCCGATTGTGAGTCTACAAATACATGGCAACCCGCGATTAGAGAAATGATCACACAAACACGATAACATGATCTGTTTTTTATAAGAGAGAGAGAGAGAGAGAGAGAGAGAGAGAGAGAGAGAGAGAGAGGAAAATAGATCGTCATTAGAATGACATTGCTCAATGGAAAAGAAAGAGAGAAAGAGCGAGAAACGCAGTACCAATCTTGGGCTGCTCCACGAGAACCGTCATTTTCCTAACAAAGCCAAAAGTAGCGAGCAACAAGCAAACGGAAGAAATGAAAACCCTTGATGCAATGTATAATGGTCCTATGGTGTCATTGGAGCGTGGATTTTATAGTTGACGTGAAAGGTCCTTCCTTGATAATTGGAATGTTCTGACTCCTCAAACGAAAATCCAAGTTTTCTCTTTCAAGCCATTTTGAAACGATCCAAACGTGTGATAAACGACATTTCCTCATAATTCACTCTCCTTGGGGTGCGTGCACAAAACCACCCGACTTCTAATTCCAAAATATCTAATTCATACTGATTTATTTATCAATTAACAATTGATTTGGAAGTGTTTATTCCCCCCCCCCCCGGAAGCGTTTTAACGGCCAGTGCACAACACTCGCGTACAATGTTCTTTTATGCTGCTGTTCGAATATCTAACATTTCTGCTTTTGCATCCGAGGATACATTTCTCACAAAATTTCCTTTCCTGCATGGATTGACTTTTGCAGCTCCGGACGCGACTTTGAAGTAAATGCAGACAAAGGAGTTAGATCTGAGAGGCCTCGAGCTGGATCGTTCCTGACTCAGCTTTACGTGGATAACATCAGCATTATCTGCAGCTAGGATAGCGACACCGTGTTTTATTTGGAGCTACTGACGCAGCATCTAGTCATATGCCCATTTTAAATTATTTATTTGAGTTGAAATGCTGATCTGCAAGCATCCATCGTAAACCAATCCATCAATCCCTTCACGCATCTACACAAGTATGTCGGAGGGAAAGGATTGACGGCCTAGATGGCGCCACATCACAGTCGACAAACCCCTTTTTGGTGACTTCCCTGTAATTGCTCCGTTTGGCTTCGACATGCAGCTTAGATCCTTGTTAACACGTACAGCAGTAGCAGCCACCCATTGGGCTATATATATATTATTTATTTAAAAAAGTCTAGATAGAGCCGACACCATGCTTTGCTATATTGAGAATCATAAGCCAAGACTAGCTAGAAACTATGTAACACGCTTTTCGTGAAGGACAAGGTCATAACCTATCACTGTCAAAATAAAATTATAAGAAAAAACTACAAAAACTCAATTTTACGTATAAAAAAAACACTTGTTGAACATATAAATAATAAAGAGTTGGACACAATTACTAAAATAATGAAGATATCATTAATAGTAAAGAAAAGTAAGTTAATGAAGATATAGAAAAAGAAAAAATTTTTTTGTAATATTTTATTAATTATATATGGTTATATCTATCACCCATGTGTTTAGTTTGTTAATTCTTTCTATATATTATGAAATAAGCATTTATTTATTTGTAAAACTAAAAATTATTTGTATCGAGTCGATCACTTTTTTCTTATCCACAAAGATAATGCCGGTAGAACGGGCTGTCAAACAAGGACTTAGTCAAGGCCGGAAAGTGACTGAAAATATATCGTTTAACGAGATTAGAACGTGGGAAAAGGGAGCAAGTTTCGTAGGCGTAATTACCTTTCTATTTGGATTTGGCAAGGCCGTCTCTAGTATTATTTGCCATATAGGATGCAATCCATCGCAATCGTGGTAGACTTTTATGATGATTAAACTAGGCTTATTCCGAAACTAGGTGGGAATAAGCATGAGTAAGAAAACTTATCTCAAAAAAAAAAAAAAAAGAAAAAAGAAAAAAGGGCATAACTAAGGAAACCAGTGTCCAGCAACTTATGTTTGAATCCTTGTATCAAGTAGCAAATATTTGATTGATTGTGAAATTCTTAATTTTGACATTGATGGCATGCTTTAACCAGAGATCAACTTATCAACTTGTATGTATATATATATATATATATATAAACCCACCTGAAAACAATGTTTTTTTTTCTCAAAAAAAGAATCCTTCCTCATATCAACCTCAAGCTTCCGTACGGTGGGTGAGGAGCGTCGGACGACTGTGATACCGTAACACTCAGATCAGCACCCGGCGACAACGAGATAATTGGGCGAACAAAAGTATCCAGGGGGGAAAACCGGACGAGGCAAATGAGAAATGGGAGAGATAGGCCCAAATGTTTTTTCCAGTCCCACAATCCATGTTGAGCCATGATGGACCGCAAACATCCATCGTCAACTAAGAAATCTTCTTGAGCTGCGGCCTGCCCAATTACGCGACTCTCTCGGCCCACTTTCCAGTAAACTTTGGTAAAGAATGAAATTTTGACACCGTGTGTCACATTATGTTCCGTTACGGTTTTGTTTAATTAGTCCCCCCAAGCGGGCTTGAAACTCACTATTCTATGCATTCACTAACATCTGGCTAACAAAGCAAGCCTTATATTGATCCCAGCCCTTTAAATATGGATTGTCCAAATTACAGCGAGATTATTCCTTCACGCTACAAGCGAACAAATAGGGTGAAAATGGACTCATGTTCAGGTGGTCGGATTGGATGGATTCAGACCTTTCGAAGATGATGGTGGGTAAGGTCTGAATCCGACCTCACCCACGTATAGCCATCGGGCCAGACTAAAAAAAAATTTGATTTTTGTCCAAATCCACATATTGTCTAGGTTAGGTCGGTTGGACAGTGAGGCAAATGAGCTTTCAAAAGCAAACACAAGTGCAGGTATAACCATTGGGTGGTTCATTTTATTTGCTTTCCTACCATTGTCATTGCTATACCCAATAAGCAACTGTTTGGCGCCTTTCCCTTATCATGGAGAATAGCGTCCAATTTCCATTAATTATTGCAATCATGCATAGTAAATAGCAAGTCACTTAGAAATGAACAGCGAACGGTTAGTTATAGTTCACAAACTTCCAAGCCCGAGTGTTTGTTTTCTCAGGGGATGCTGGGTTTTACACTGGATTTTCTTGACATTCTTTCAACTACTACGTATCGGTGTGTGTTGTTTGATTGCTCTCGGAATCCCCTTTTGCTTAATTGATGGGACACATGTTATGGACCTTACGGTAAAAGAGGTCAATTTAAGCACAAGCACACTTGTGCACGTATAGAGAGAAAAAAAGAAAAGAAAACAAAAGAAAAAAATTGCTACCGCATATTCTCGGAACATGTTCTCTGGCCATTGGGCCCGTCCTGCAGTCCAGTTGAAAGCATGACCCACGGGCTCTGCAATTTTACCCACTTCACCGGGAAACGTGTACTTGCTTGTTTTGACTTTTGCGTCTCTCCATGAATGCTGGATAACGTGAACGATAATGCTGGAAGATTTCAAACTATCCTGCGTCTGCACGATATTTACAGTAAAATATAATATCCCATCACGTGGAAATTGTCTTGCTAAATCGTCTTTTATTGAAGAGTAATGTTCGGGAATGGCTAGAATTTTTTTAATAATTTTTTGCTAAATGATGTGTCACATTTTACACTTGACACGAGGGTCATATCTTGACCTTATTTAAGCGTGAAGTCATGTAGGAAACCAAAAATTGTTAGTGCACATTATATGTCAAGACATTTAGTAAAAGAATTTGATTATAGCTCTAAGTACCGTTAATAATTACTCTTTTTTTTTTCTTTAATGATATGCATAGCCATATCGTGTAAATTGTCCCGGTGGAATACAGGTGGTGCATATTTCATAAAGGGATATTCTATTGTAACATAAATTAATCAAAATGAACTAATCTTTAAAAAATAATTTAATCGAAATGATTTTAAATTCTCTTATTTAATGTACGAACTCTACTTAATTCATGTTGCCATGCATATGAATTTAGAGAGTGAAGCTTTGTTAAGATGGAAGTTGGCACGTTGAAAAAGTTAGTAAGTTCGTATTAGTAAATGAATTAACTTCCAAGCAAATATACTTATTTTGATATGATTTAATCGTCTTTGTAGTTTTTTTTTTTTTAAGAATAATAAAATTAAGTTCATCAATTAGAGCGATGCAAATGAAATAAGGGACAAAGAGAATTCAGCTAAATCAGATTCAACTGAGTTGCCAAGAAAAATGTTAGTGATATTTGTAGCACTATGCAATCAGCTAAGATTATGCCATCATTTAAACCAATAGGGCTCCTGTGGTGGAAGATCTTAATGCTTTCTTCATTCGTTTGGTCAATATTATACGTTGATCCACCATATATTTATATTTTCATACGCTGTTTCCAACTTACAATTAAGTTTTCGGATCATTATTTCTCCTTCCTTTTCCCTAAGATCGATATTCCTCAGACAATCTGACAGAGCTAAATAATTGTGCAAGATTTCTTCAACAGGGCTAATTTTTCTGAGATTTGAACACATAAAGACCAAATTTTGTTTATATTTAATTAAGAAGTTTCATAAAATTGAAAATTTTTAAAACTTAAATTCAAAATTTTTAAGATATAAATTTAAATTTTTAATTATTAAAATATATAATAAAAAACATATAGACCAATTTTGTTTAGGGCAACATAAACTGCTGTAATTATTTAAGATATGCCTTATCCAGACGCGCCCCCCATGCTAGGGTGCCGTGAATCCATCGTTATCCAATGGATCGATGTTTGCCAAAGTGCACCACTATCTTGGGGCTCGTGTCTCTGGAGACAAAGCTAGTCAAGCTGGAGAAAATAAATAAATAAATAAATAATATATATATATATATATATATATATATATATATATATATTATCTTTACTCTGTTTCTCCTTCGCTGTCTAAATCTCAACAATGTTGACAATCTGCTTAATAAAATATGAATTAATGCCCTATCTGTTCGAGTTGCTGCCGGGGCTCAACGTCGTTTGGGCGATGATTTGGCATGTTTTGTAGTTTAAATTTGAGTTCTTAGCGTGATGTTTATTTTCGACAAAAGTAAGTTTTAAACCTACAATAATAAATTTTTAAAGATATTAATATTAAGACTAAATATAAAAAAATTTATTTAAATTTAATTATATTTACATAATAATAATTTTTGTAAAAAATTAAATAATAAATAACTTAAAATTTAATTTATAAATACAATAATTAATATATTTGTTATCTAAAAAATTTTGATTTAGCAATTATCATGGGGACAAAAATTGTTCTTTCATGGTAGTAAAATATAGGGCATTCCACAACCTCAGGTAGAGTTATTCATCTTCTCAAGTTTCTTTTTCCTTTTTTTAAAAAAAAAAAAAAAATTAAAGTCCAAGTTCCTTTTAAGGCCTAAAGAGGTTTTGAAAAGGGTAGCATGAATTATCAGACAGCACCCTCCACCTATGTAAAAGTCTTCTTGAAACCTTTGATGGCCATATGTGGTGATGACCTAGAAGCGTTCGTTGTCTTTTTCAGTAAATGCAAGTGGTCACCATGAGCCCAAGAAGACCGTGTTTTTTTGGTAAGCATCGACCAGACAATGGTTATGAATTCCAGTTATGACCACTACCTGCCACCTATAATATTTAAAAAAAAAAAATTAACCCGTTACTTCAGTAGACAATAAGATTGAATATTTTACGTTCATGAGCAAACCATTTTCCCGCATGTCGCATGTTCATCTTCCTTTCATTGTATCTGTTATGCCGATGTTTTAATTGTCAACTTTGTATAAGGTTTCAGTACACCCTCTGATGTCATAAATTGTATTGTGCAAAACATATTTTTCTTATCACAATTAAAAACTTAAATCAAAATCTAATATCAAATTATATTTTTAAAGATCAAACACATATATATATATATATAGCCCATAACAAAAAGTTGTTACATGACTACCTTATTATGATTTTTTTTTTCAATTTTTACACATAATATTTAATTTTTTTCTTTAAAATAATTAATTTATTAGTTATATTATATTATTTAAATTAATATTATTTAAAATTATATCATAATTATAAATATTATTTTTTTAAAAATAAAATTTTAGTTAACAATTATAATGTAACTAATTATTTATTTAATTAATATTATATAAAATTATATATTATAATTATAAATATTATAAAAAATTAAAAAATTTTGTAGTCATTATGATTGAAGTTCTTTATATGTCGATATGCTTTTATTTTGTCGTTTTATGCTGTCACTTCTATTTATAGCGATGTCTCTTAATTCCTTTCATCATAATTGTCTTGAATTTTTTTTAATAAATATTTAATTTATTTTTACTTTAATATGATAAAATAATTTTTAAATAAATATTTATTATAATTTTATTTATTTTTGCTTTATTTTATTTAATAATCATTTATCCATTAATTTATATTTTAATAATTAAATCATTAAATAAAAAAGACTCGATGCATTATCTTTTAATTTAATTATCTATATGTTATTGTGAATCAATTGCTCATCTCTTTGTCTCAAGGTTGAATTTAAAATTTTGATTATTATAATATTTACTAATATCATTTTAACGTTCTCTGTTTTTTTTTTTTTTATATTGCTTATGCTTGGACTTCTCTGTGCATTGTAGGGGAAACAAAAAACAGAAAGTAATTTTTGTTTATTTGACATAAGACACTTGAAAAGATAAGAAGAGTTTGACATTAGCAACAATATCGAAAGTAAATTTAATGAATAATCAATTTCAGGCAGATACAATTAAATTTTTTATTTTAGGAAAATTTATTAATGTGTCAAATTATAAAATAAAATAAAATAAAAAAAACTACACACGGTACGGCTAAGAGAACTAGTCTTGATGAATAAGTGTTACCAGTCGTTTGCTAATTTCAATGTAGGGTGAAATCTTCAAAAGATTCATGAATAGATTATTTATGCTAGTGAGGGAGAGGCAGCGTCAAAATCACGGGAATCTCGAAACCCAGGAACGTGCAGATTTCGCCACGTTTATAATCTAAGGTCCGTTGATAATCACTCAGGACAGTGTCGTGTCGCTGTTGCGGAAAAGGACAAAGCCACGTGTAGAATATCAAGAGATCTTCGGTACATTATATTTAATTTCTTTCCCATCGTACGGGAGCTCGATCTGTTTTGTCGGTTTGCTTGGACGCGCGGCGTCCGTCCATCGGGCCCTGTTACTGTTACCGCACGTTGGCTCCACCATGCACGTGAGACGAATCGCTTTATATGCTGAAGGCAACTTCATAAGGATATCACAAAAATGCGCGTGTATGCATGTGCACCAGATTTACAAATAATAAAAATTTATTTCTTACCAGTACATTTTCGACATCCACTGTCACAAAAGGTCATACTGTTATATTTATAGGAGAGGGATCTGCCGTTAGCAAACGGCATCTGCGTCGTGCTATGGCGGATCTACTTCGTGTAAGGTATCTCCTGGTCGTAGGCGTTGGATTAGGTTAGACGTCTCATCGGCTTGAGAAGGAAAGTCGTTGATCATGCTGAAAAGCGAGAGAACCCATTGACAGTCAGTCCATATCCAAGAGCACTCTACGCCGTTCACTAATATTTTCACCTCGTCGGTTAACTTGGTTGTTGTCCTTCCGAGTCAAAGTTTAATATACATAAAAAATTATTTTTTATTTATTTTTTTTTTAATTTCCTCTTACTTTTATCACTCACGAAGGTCCGTCTCTACACATATTGCATATTTTAACCATCTTGCTTTTGCACAATTGAAATTAGGAACGCATTTTTATTGCCAGATATAAATAATGGATAATAGTTTTTGTAAAGTCCATTTTAAAATAGGCACGAAAAAAGGCAGCTAAGGAATCCCGAATGTTTAATGATATGGGAATCAAGCCAATTTTCCAATTTCTTAGGCTCTAAGAGTCAAATCCTAAAACCAAAAGAAAAAGAAAAGAAAGGGAAGACTGGAAGTTGTAAATTTGAAAGAATAAAATTGTTAGGTCTACTGGTTAAAATTTAAAACGATCCATTTTTCTTAAGTCCCCATCAGAAAAGTAAACAATCGATTTAATAACTAGGAGCGAGCGCCACCCCCTACATTCTTATCCAGCCTAAACCGTAAACCCGATAGTTGACATTTCTTCCTAACTAATAATGACCACTAAAGGAAGCGTTGCCTGCTTTAAAAAAAAAAAAAAAGAACGACGTCGCACCAGGGAGCGAAGTGCTCAGCAGCAGATTTAATTCTCGCTAAATTAAATGGAATAAAATAGTACAAGATTTTCGCTGCCCAAGTTGGCAGTCCTCGATGCCCTTCTCACTGCACATGGCGCATTCCTTGGCCCTACAAAACACTAAACCTCCACGTGTAGCATGATGCTCTTACATGCCTTCTAAGTGCACATTATCATTTCATCCGAACACATCATGAACGGCTAGAATCCTGCCCAACTATTTATATTAATGAGCCGGAGCTGAAAGCTGTGGATGAGCATGGAGCTGGGGAACAATTGTAAAGGACCACCTACTCTTCGCGTCCTTTTTTAGTTTGGGTTTTCATTATCATGGTTCCATTATTTATCAAGAGACGTCAGTCACCTTTTGGGCGGCGTTTATTATTTTTTCTATCTCCATAAAAATAACTAATTTTCTCCATCATTTTTATTCGCTAGTGGGAATAAAGGGCTCGTACTCAGTTATTAAAAAAAAAAAAAAGCACTAGATTCTCCATTAAATATAATCCATCGATTATATACAGTTGACGGATAATGTCATGATACAATGGGACATATTTACCTGAAAGTTTTTTCATTTATTTAAAAAAAAATACGATATATTATTAGAATCACAAATATTGATGCTCACGTCATTCTTTTATGGGAAATTAGATGTTCGCATCGGCTAGTTTGCAACTTAAGCGGTTCCCCCCACTAAGCGTGGCTGGCCGGTTCCTATCAAACAGCTGTTATTGGAAGCGTTGAGGATTGCTGATTGGCTTAATATGGAAAACGAACATTTCTTTTCACAGTTATAAATTTTAATTTTTTTTTTCTGGAAAAAAATAAAATAAAAATTTGTGAAAGAATGAAAAAAAAAAAAAAAGGTGAAAAGTAAGGAGGTATTTTTTTAATCTCTAATCTTGCGTGTCCCACCGTTCACCGCCTTCGAAACGCTAGGGCGTAGCCTCAATAAAAATTCTAAAGTCATATTTCAACGATCAGCTTTCCTGATCATTATTCGCTCACCATAATTCAGAAGCAGCCACGTGGTCGCTAGAATCCGAAACTCTGAACACGTTTAACGCCCTCATTCGGCCTTGCGATGCGCTGTATGAACAATCCGTAGCTCAAAATTTTCGAATAAATTAACCGCGGTGGAAAATATTTCTGAGAGACTTTAACCTAACCAGGGTTACCCAACAGAACCAGAGTTAAAGCCCCACTTTTTAGAGCAGTTTATATGCAAACCAAGCCAAGCAATTGCCTGATTCAGTATAAAAACAGTAAAGCCAACGCCATACCGTCCCGTAAAAGGAAACAATGATGCTCGGCGAACGACACCGTCTTAGTCCAACATCTCCCGTTCCGCCGTGGACTATAGAAGACGAACCAAATGCAGAGATTTACCACCCCCACTCCGGCGATACCCCCTCCGCCTCCGATTACAGTCCTAACTATCTCCAAGAAGCGTTGGCGGCTCTGCAGCGTTATCTCCCGTCGAACGACCTGGATTTGGATTCGGATGGGGAGATATCTGACTCTCCGGTGGACGCTTACTCCTGCGACCACTTCCGTATGTACGAGTTCAAGGTGAGGCAGTGCGCACGTGGAAGGTCACATGACTGGACCGAGTGTCCGTACGCTCACCCCGGGGAGAAAGCTAGAAGGAGAGACCCGAGGAAGTACCATTACTCGGGTACTGCTTGTCCCGATTTTCGCAAAGGGAATTGCAAGAAAGGAGATGCTTGTGAGTTCGCACACGGCGTGTTCGAGTGCTGGCTGCACCCTTCGCGATACCGTACTCAGCCGTGTAAAGATGGCCTTAACTGCAGGAGGAGAGTTTGTTTTTTTGCTCACTCGCCGGAGCAGCTCAGGGTCTTGACTCACCAGAGTCCGAGGAGCCTTTGTTCGGCTGAGTCCTCCGATGCATTGCCGTTGAGGCAGGCGTTTGAGACTTCGTGCTCTAAATCGCTATCATTTTCGTCGTCTCCGGTCTCCGTATCCCCTCCTGCTACTCCGTTGGGGGACTCGCCGCCGATAACTCCCTCATTAAGTCATTCTCCTGGTTCCAGGTCGATCAATGAAATGATGACTTCTCTGAGGAAATTTCAGATAGGCAAGGTAAAGTCCCTGCCTATGTCTTGGAATGTGCAGGTTGGTGGATCCGGGTTCGGGTCCCTAAGAGGATCCGTGATTGGACCCGGCTTCTGTAGCTTACCATCAACCCCGACGATCATCCGCGCGCCAACTCGATCTGGACTTGGGTACGTGGATTTATGGGATAAGAGTCTAGAAGAGGAGCCTGCGATGGAGAGGGTTGAGTCGGGGAGAGACTTGCGTGCAAAGATGCTAGAGAAGCTGAGCAAGGAGAATTCGTTGTATCGGGCCGGCCAAGATCCGGGCCAGTCTATCGGTGCGCCGGATGTCGAATGGGTGTCAGACCTCCTGGGGTGAATGCGAGCCACGCGGCGATTACAGATTTGTCTACTATTTCTACTCTTCTAAGTAAAAGCCTTTTTTTGGTTTGACTCTTTAACTTGTGTACATGGTCTCCGAAGATAGTGGACGAACAAGCCATCGGAAGCAATTTCATTTTCTTGTGTGTATATATAGTGCAAATTGCTGGCGTAGAATCTCTTTTGTTTTATTCTTTTTTTTTTAATTTTCCGAGTATTTTCATCTGAATATGGAAAGTGATTAAAACTTGGGAAGCAGGGAATTTGCTCCTTTCGTTAATTTGTTGTTTAATGGCTGATCCATGTTTTTATTTCCATATATATATATATATATATGTACATAATCAGGTGGTCTTATAATTGTAAAAGACGTTTCCGGAGCTCTGTGTGATGCTCCCGTGCCTCCCGCAATCAAATTAATGCCCATATAAAATATTAAACTTCAGTATGTCTCCTTTCTTGTATTTTTTGTTCCTCTTTTATGCTTGTTTTCGTTTCGTTTCTGACGTGACGTGTTGTGTCCGGGCGTTCTTTGTTTAATTTCGATCCGATTTGTTTGTTCGTGTCCTCTAATTGTGTTTTTCCGCCTTTCACAGACGTATATTTTAAGTGGTTTATAAGCATTATACGGGAGTGCAAACATCAGACACTGTCCAAGCCTAAAAAAAAACTCACAAGTAAAACTCGGCGTGGTCAAAGTGTCTGCATCGGAGGGAACAGAAATCGGGAGAATAATTTCGTGCCTCTGTGTTTTTTTCCTTTATCTGGTCTCGGCCCCTTTTTTTTGGGGTTCCTCCTATGTTTGTATTTTTGGTCATTAACTCAAAAATGTTTTAACTCGCTTTTTACCTCGTCCTCGCTTGCCATCTTGTTTGACACGATATCTGCTAGACAGAATTGATGTTTGCCAGGAGCGGGCATTACTTCTCACCGACTTTATTTTTGTTGGACACTTGTTTTCACTTGTTCTACTTCTGTATCGTCGTTGGTTTCCAGGTTTACTTGTTCTTCATTTAACCCCGTCCAACACGCAAAAAATAATGAGCCCACTGGCCCCACCCTAAAGTCTCTTAAAGGCTACGTTACCCTGTCTTACTTTCCTTAATGCCCTCTCTTATTGACCCTTTGACCGTTGGATCGCTACCCTGTAGGTATTGATTATACAATGTTTGAGGACCATGTTACGGTGTGCAGGTGCTCAAAACGTAATCCTGATAGATACGGGCGCGCTGGTTGATTTAGACATTGAAATTTTACCGATTTAGATTGCTCGGATAATTATTTTGTGCGCCGGCTTGTCGGCTGTATGTATCTGGAAAAATGGGTGGCTGGCAACACACAGAAAGGGAGTATTTAAATTGAAAAAAAAAAAAGAAAAAGAAAAGAAGAAGCAGAAAACGAGTATTTAACTACAACTTTAAGTACATTTTTTATCTTTTCACTTTTCGTCACGTCAGTTGTAACCACCATTTTTTATTAAAAAATTTAAGTAGACACATATTTTATAAACTCAAATAAACACAAAAGAATTTTATATTACATAATTACATTTTTATATTATAAATATCATATATATTTTTTTAATGTCTACGTAAATTCATTAAATTTGTGTTTGTTTAGTCAAATCTTTTATTATAATAAATCTAAATAGGTGTGCGCGACACTCAATGCATGTCATGTCAGGCCCATTGAAATGAAAAGATTTGATCTAAAGAGTCATGTTTGCAGTGCTTGTTTTCAATTCCAGTTTTACAACTGGGTGCAAATTATACATCCACCAATGAAATCGCATCCACGGTACAGTGAAAGTATTTTCCAAGTCAGAGAGCAATCTTTTACAGTTTCTTCGGTGCAAATTATTGAATGAAAGAAATGTGTGAAAATAAAATTAAAAAAAAAATGAAGAGAAAAGGAAATTTATCTTCTCTTTGTTAGGATAAATTCTAACTGGAAGGAAGAGAGTTGAAAAAGGTAGGAAGAAAAGAAAATTTCTATTTGTAAAACTAATATCTGGAAATGTCTTATTAAAGCATTTCTTAATTGTGTGATGGGAAACAATAAGGGTAGTTTGGTAATAATATGAAAAATTTTAATTTTAACAAATGCAATCCAACCATTGTGACACAATCAAAATACTCACAAATTAAGAATTACCAGCATAACAACACTAATACTCGGCTCAAAATTACGAAAAAGAAATGGTTGAGCTCCTGCGGCCTTTTTTCTTTCTTTTTTTTTTATTCTTAACAGGGTTCCTGTGACTCGTACCAGGCATATAAGAAATTATCATATGGAGACCATTGCAGTTGACCAGCATAAAAAGTTCTAAGCAAAAGACTTAATCTGTTTATTCCCATTGGTTTGTCTTAAATCTTTCACTTTCTTGTATAGAAGAAAAGGCTTAAATCTGGCTTAGGGTTTTTTTTTTTTTTTGGTATATTTGTTGAGATTAGCTGATATTTGAAATTCATAATTGATGACTAAAAGCTGATGGCATAAAAACTAAACGGTGATATAATGTTTGGTAAAAGTGAGATGTTTATTGTTATCAAGTATAAAATGATATTTAATGTTGCTAGACTAATAATTTATATGTACAAATTGATCGTATATTTTGATATTTGTAAATGGCATACTTATGCTTGTAATAAATACGTGGATATAACCTAAATTATAAAATACTTTAAAAAATTAGAAGCATGAAAGTTGTGTTGGTTGAAAAATATAAGCAAAAGGATCAGAACACCCACAACCTGCCTCAAAACCCCGGCCATGCTCCGTTAGTCACCAGATAGGAAGATTCATAGGCAAGTTATCATATCTTCTAAATTTTCACATTGCTAGCAAACTTAGTCTGGTTCATCACAAGAACAAAATTCATAGAGGGAGGCTGGGAGTTTAAATGTTAAATACACTAAATTTCTCCTAAACATTGCTGGTTTTAATCTGAACAGACCAAAAAAAAGAAAAAAGACCGTATTATTAAAAAATATTAGATAGAGATAAAAATAGATACTAATGTAAATACAGAGCAATAAATATTTAATAATTATTATTATTATTAATTATAATTAATATGTTTTTTTATATTTAATAATTTAATCTTAAAGATTTCTGATCGATGGGCCGCGTGGCACTCGCAGGTCTTAAGCCCCAACAGTGCCCGAGCTTTGCACGCATGCCATTTGTGTGCGCAAATTACATCCAGGGTCCTCAGATCTTTCTGTTTTTTTTGGTTAAATGGTCCTCAGTTATTTAAAGTTTCCGAATTGGTGCAATTTCTAAGATATATTCCTAGCCACAACGTGTAAGGCAATGCCCGTCAATGCAAAAATTATTATTATTGATGTTTATGAGGTCCTGGAGGGAGGCGCCCAGCCCAGCCCGTGAATTAAATTAACACATACCGTCTCAACCAACGAGACTGCCAAAGTTGTAGCAGGGCATGTGCGTGGTTTGTCTAAAATACACTTGGATTCATTGGAAAATTAAAAATTAAAAAAAAAAACATGGACATGGAACCACAATCGGTGTCTGAATTTTAAATTCTTTCATCGAATTGGTAGCTGGCCATATTATAAGCCATCGCCGGCCATTATGCACATCCCTGTTGTACCAGGTGTTGTTGCGAAGAAGAGTCGTGTTGCCTTTTGTTTTTTTTTTTTTTTTGGGAGATAAAGGTAAAAGGGGGGCCACCTTGTTATTCTCTGCTCCTAAAGGGAGTACAAGCTGATTTAGACAAGAATAGCGAAACCCTTCTCTGACAAGATTTGTAGTTAATTATGACATTCGACCCCCATTATTTGAAGGCAACCACTAACTATATATATATATATAAATAGTGTACATAAATAATTATATTTTTTTTTATATTATATATCAAATATTAAAAAATCTATATATATATACATATTATTTCATATATAATATAAAAATTTGTGTGATTATTTGTGTACATCAATTTTATGTACACTTAGATTTTTACTCATCTAAATTATCTTCTAAATTAATGGATCAGAGGTATCTAGTTGGACCAATGCCAACGTCCTTCCAAGATTCAATAATATCCTTAGAAATTCTTTTTTGTTTTTTTTTTTTTCAAAAGAAATTGGAAATAGGAATCATGGACAAAGAAGTCTTGCTTCATTTAAATCTCTCCACTTGAAGTCTGTAAGAGAAATTTTACACGGGCCACGTGTCCGTGGACGTTGAGTGAGAGATGAAGGGGATAGACAGCGGAGCGCATTTTGTCAATGACAATCTAAGCACGCTTGAGAGGGAAATGGGTTTTGATGTGTTGTGATTTGCCGGCGCACTGAGATTACCGTCAACTGAAGTTAACGAAATGCAATTATAAAGTGAGTGTATTAACCACTGGGTCGCTATCATGGTCTCTACAAGCTTTCAACTAGGGGGGGGGTGTTGGAAGTGAAAAACTATGAACGTTGCTATGACGTAGATAAAAATGTGAGATTACGGTTAAATTTAATATATTAAAAAGAAAATAGGGTTACTGTGTTTGGTGTAAAAACAAAATATGTTGGAATCTCAGTTTAATTGTTTTATGTGACGGGAATGTGATTATAATATGATCAGACCAAGAGAGAGAGAGAGGCCACAGTAAAAGCCCATCTTATCAAAAGCCAGAGGCTGGTGGACAGTTTAAACAGCAGCTCAGTTTGATCCTATCCAATTTGAAAATGGCCTGAGGCCCAAAGACGATTACAAGAGCCTGAAGGTAGGCCGTGAACATTCGGCTGATAGCGTTTGATCGAGTTCAACAAACAACGTGGCCTGTATAATCTTCCAACTGTTCCAACTCTTAAGCAGAGTTTCAAAAGTCACGAGTGAATTGATCAGCCAGAGTATGATACTTGAAATGAGCTCAATTCTATTTTTCCTTTCTCCGTTGCAAAGGGACAAAAAAAAAAAAAAAAAACTAAAAGTTAGAAATTTTATAAAGAAAACGAACTGTAACAGTGTAAATCTAAGAGAGATATTTGAAAGCATACAAAATTTCTGTTTCTAAAGCGAGGGAACCTCCGAGGTATAATGAAGAGCGTCGTTACACAGAAAGTAGCAACTTGATTTGGACTTTGGAAGAAAATGTTGTAGGCTATGCTGCCTGTCCAGCTTCAAGTTATTCTTTGTTTTGGGTCCCGAGCAGCTGTAGCTAAATACAGCTCTTGAGGCTATCTCAGAAATCACAGTTAGGTCTTTGTATTTGATTGCAAACTCCCTAGAAAAATTCGAAAAATATTTTTTGAGATTTATTTCCCGTCAACATTTTGGTCCGCAAGCTTTTGTATCGGTCCCAAAACAACACAAGAGACAGATAAAGTAGGCATGCACAAGCAAAAACAATCAAATACAAATAAATAAGCAAGCTTTGTTTTGCGTGTGCATGTGAACAACAATAAAAGGGGCCTAAATGAGAGAAAAAAACGAGATATAATGAATTATCAATGTTCAGTTTTCTTAAATTTACATCCGTCTCTTCAAGTTTACAGTTTTAAAAGTTTCAATTTACTATTAAACTTTCTAAATTGAGAAGAGAATAATAATACGCACAAAAGTCCAATGACATTTCTTACAACACTTTCACAACTTTCTTACACACACACACACACACACACTTCTCGCACACTTAGATCACTTGAGCATTCAAACTCTTACACAAAAATATTTTTCTCCTTTTCTCTCTCAATCTAAACACGCTCGCATTACAATGAGAAAAAGATGTTTGTGATTGCCACATGAAATAAATTTATATAGCCTTGAGACTTTCTACTAATTAGATGTAATACAAAATGCTATCGGGAGATTGGAGGGTTGGCTAGCATTCGGAGATTGACGCAATTAATTGGCTCGACGCATCATTGACCAAAGAATTTTAGATTTGAACTTTGAAAAATATTTTCGAGTCGAAACCAAATTAATTTGCCAGCAAATATCTTCACAACATATGCCAAATCTTCATAAATTTGCTGGTTGTGAAGTTTCCTTGTGGAGAAGATTGATTTTCCAGCGAATATATTTCCCGTACTATACTCAATTTAAGCTTTTGCCAACTGAAATTTCAAAGCTGATTTGCAGAAGTTGAATCTTCAAGTCAAAGATTCCGAGAATCCTTCTTGCAAAGGTTGCAGATTAATTTCTTTTCATACGCGAAGATATTATGAAATTTCTCAGCTTTTTAATTCGGCAACTTCTTCGACAAGAAATATTCCAGCAAAGACTTTCCTTTCGCTGACTGCTCGTTTAAAAACAATTCCTTATCTGAGCAATGATATAGCGGCACAATCTCAATTAAAGGGTTAACGGCACACTAGAAAATCATGTAAAGGGTCCAATGATATTGCACCTTGCCAATGACAATTCAAAAGAGTTAGCTCACATAGCCATACATAGTTATCAAGAATATACACATTTAATCTTTTACCGTAAGCAGGAGTAAATTCAAATGGTCAACACGTATATGGTAAAGATTAATGTAATAACTCAAAAATTATCAGCTGTAAACGGCTATAACAGGATATCAATTCTAATTCGAATGAATAACCAAAAAGAAAAAGAAAAAATTAAAACAATAATCAAAATAATTATGTTGGCATATCAAAACATATGTCATGGGCCCCTGAACTAACATTTTGTTTCCATCCAACTTGTAACCTTAATTTTTTCTTTTTTGAGCTGAACTTTTAACTTTAATTCTTTACCCACTAAAGTGATGGAAATAAAATTATCTTTTTAAACATATAATCATAGCGAATCAATAAGCCTCCCCATAACATATAAACTTTTAGATTGTGATTGAATTGTTAGAAAATCATGAGAAAGAAAATGAATGTTAAGTAGAATTATTATTATTATTATTATTATTATTATTATATTATTTATTTGGGAAGAGACATGGAGAGAAATGTGTGAGAAAGTGGAAGGAAAATTGTGCATGGGATCCACCCAAAGTCTTTTTCTACAATTTGATGAGAAAGCAGGGGAAATTTGCAGTGATAATAAGTCTGATTAGCTAATTACCAAACTACACTCAAGTTCTTAGATCGTTCAGCCATTCACCAGGCAACTTTTCCTGCACGCCTTCATGGTTGCATGAGCCATAAAAATTGGCTTGTTATTTGCGTGAAAAGTTAAAAAGTTCTTTGATTTATATTGCACCTATTTAGACATTCATGACCCACTATTAATTGATTATTTTACACACTGATCACGACTCAGATGGTTAAATTTTTTTTTTTTGGAGAAGCAGATAGTTAATCAGTAACCCCTGAAATGTTGGATCGTAGTTGCTATGCTCTTTATTTTCTGCATAAATTGGAAAATTTTGTTTGCCATGTTACGAGGCACCGTTATTTTGGCTAACATATTTGCAAAAATGATTTGTTTTTTATTTTCATATCACATGTTGTATTCGTCACTGATTATTAACATTATATTTTTTTTTTTTTGTGTTGATTGCAAAATAGATGGATAATAAAAGAAATAGTTATGTTAATTCGGTGGAGAGTTCATGGAGAGATAATAAGGCGTGACTCATTGTTATTTTTCATTTATTGAAAAATATTTTTCCACTATGATGTACCAAATTAAAAATTCATTGAATCATACATTAGTGCATCGATAGTGCAATAAGGATCGATTTATAAATATAATTTTTCTTTCTCTTTACTTTTTCACTACATCTAAATAAAAATTATACTTTTCATTTTTTTTTCTTTACCACTCATTTTTAATCAATTCAAACAATGAATTAGAGAAGTATGGTAAATCGAAACGCGTAGAGAAGGGAATTCCATTCAACTCCCTAGATATTGTTCCGATTTGAATTTCAACTGAAATTCAGTAGGAATTGACAACTGACAACGACAATTAATCCCCATACGTGAGCAAATCAACAGTTTCCAAGATTTTGCGGAAGGTTCTGTTGTGGCAGTCAAGTAGAAAACGCGTTAAAAAATTAAAAAAATTAAAAAAAAAAAAAAAAAAGCCGGGACGTGGGTAGAGCTTTAAAAGCAACATTGTTTTATATCCCATACACGGTGGAAAATCAGCCGTAGTCTTGGGGCTACTGATTGGCACTAGAAGCATGAAATCTCCGTGCTTGGCATTGGTTGATACAATTTCTCAGAAATTCTACAATGGACCACCGAGCTGAAACCTTGGATAGCAGGTAGGACTCATCTTCTGTGAGAGCGACATCAAATCTCTTGACGACAGAAAATGAAAACGAGGCCAATTTATTTTAGCAGTGTCTGTCTGATGGGCCCAGCTTTAGTTAATCAAGTTCCAAACACGACATGGAAATATTACTATTTTTCCCCCCCCCATCTTGATCTAATTTTCTCTTTACGACAAAGAATGGAGATGAGGCATTTTATTCTTTTCAATAGACTTCGTCCCACAGGAATACCTTTTATTTCATCTAGTTCAGACTTTTTTTTTTCTTTTTTAAAAAATAATGTTAGTGAAATGTTTTTCATCTGGATGGACGAAAGACAAAATAAAAAAAAAATGTGTAAATATATATATATAATATAATATAATTTTGGAACCGTTAAGGACCACCTCCAACAAAAAATGTTGGAAATAAGTTAAATAAAGTTAACGGCAATGACAGGGACTTAGGAAATTTACGCGAGCCCGACGTGGGTGACATTGTCCCACTAAATAAATTTTTCTGAAATTTAATTTTTTTAATAAAAATTATTAGATGTATATAAAGATAAAAAAATATGTAAATATGAAAATAAAATGTGTATGAGAATCGATGAAAAAAGAAAAATATTATCCTTTTAGACTTTTTACTAATAAATTACACACATTTTAGACTATTTTTACATTCAGTTAATTCTTACACACATTTAATAATTTTTATCAAAAAAATTTTTTACTTAAAAAAAAATATTAGCTCAATGCGGTAACGCAGGCATCGGGCCTCTTTGATTTCATAAGGCCCAGTAATGGGACTAGTCCTGTTAGACAGTCTTTTTTAACGTTTTTTTGAGTTGACCTGAAAGTCAAGCATTTGTAAAATTCTTCTATATCCAACCTTTAAAAACCACAAAGACTTCTCAGTTCTCTCCATTTCTGTCCCAATACCTTCTGCTCTGGGTGGAACTTGCCGGTGGTACTGCAGCTAAATCTTAGTGTTACTGAGTGGGAAAAGCTATGGGTAGAACTCCATGCTGCGACAAGGCTAAAGTTAAAAAGGGGTCTTGGTCTTCCCAAGAAGATGCCACCCTCAAGGACTATATTCAAAAACATGGCACCGGTGGCAATTGGATTGCTTTACCTCGAAAAGCAGGTCTTCCAATCCTAATTTATTTCATCTTTCTTCTTTATCGTGTTATAAGTTACTGCTGCAATTTAATCTAAATTTGTTGCAATTTAAAAGTTAATATTTAACTAAAAATTAAATAATTAAATTATATTTGGTATATTTTCAAGTTTAAACTTTTCTGATTAACAGAGTTATTAATATATGTTATTCAGTTAATTATTAGGTGATTTTTTAAGATTAATAAAAATTAAAAAGTCTTTATATAATTAATTAATAATATTGTCAAAGCAAATTGAGTTTTGCCCTCTGCTTCAATCCAACAGTTTACCTTGTCGATTTTGTCCCATGTAAATTGCAGGTCTTAACCGATGTGGCAAGAGTTGTCGTTTGAGATGGTTGAATTATCTGAGACCCAACATCAAGCGCGGAGGCTTTACCGAAGAAGAAGACCATATCATATGCAGCCTTTACAGTAGCATGGGCAGCAGGCAAGTCCCTATTCCTTTACGTGTATTGTACACAACTGTTGTTTAAGTTGTCTTGTGCACCTGTTCAATTACTTACACGATCAGTTTCATTCTCTTGGATTAGGTGGTCTCTCATAGCTTCCCGACTTCCAGGAAGAACAGACAATGATGTGAAGAACTACTGGAACACCAAGTTAAAGAAAAAGTTATTGGCTGGAAAGACTGGTGCAAAGGGAAGCAATAATCATTGTCATTGTGATGCCATTGATTTCAACAACAATAATCATATGACCACTGGCACCGCCAATGATCCCAATTTGGCAGAATTCTTTCATTGCTACGAAACTGCATGTTCACCTCACTTGGTTGCAAGTTCTGGTGCCTCGCCGCCACCCCCGACGGAGCTTATCAGTTACCAGCAACATTGGGATCCTCAACGGCTGGTTGGGGACCAAACTAAATTCCCAGTTTCAGATTTTGTGGAGGTTTCAAATTTAGGTGCAAGTGGATGTAACGGCTATGGTTTATCCCCATCCTCTCAAGAAATTCCAGGTCTTCCGGCTTCATCTTCTTTAGCTTTGGAGAACGGACTTGTTTCTTGGCCCAGAAACGGACTCGGGGTCCTGGAGGATGAAATTTCGTTGGACTTTGGATCCGAGTCTTTGTATGAGCTGTTAACTGACTTTGATTCTCAACTAAAAATGCAGTGAAATTGCTTCATATGTAGCTAATCCGGCCTCTAATTCCTCGTTAGTCAGCTCCCTAGCTAGCTTCTGAGCGCATACTAATTATAGCATCAAATCATCATCAGAAGAAGAAAGAGATGGCTACTGGCTTTAGAATTGTCCATGTTTTTATAGGTATTGATTGTGACGGTAATTAGTAGTAGCACTTAGTGTGCAAGTAATGCGAGGTACTATTGTTCTCTATACTGCTAGTCTAGTGGGAACTTCGACATGGCGGAGCCCCATATCGTTCAAAATTTGTTCTATGGTCCCAGTAACGTGAGGGATTCCATCAGCAAAATTTGTTTGCTTCCGACTTAGTCATTGGTCACGAAATTTGCACTGGCTTTGGCTGTCCAATTCAAAGATGCAGAAAACATCTCATCTTCTGACGACAGCCATCAACGACTGTGTGTGTTTATTCTTAGGAACTTTGCTCCACACTTTCTTTTCGGGAGACATCATAACATCAATGCATGTATATGTATATATATATATAGTTCCTACCCACATGCTTGCTTGCTTGAAGGTTCATTGCAATGCAAACCCATTCTTTTAGCGCAACACAAGTCATGAAGTCAATAGTTGAATAAATCCTTGGGCAGCACAGCACAGCACCCTCTTTGCCCAAGTAACATGTTTTTGCCATCCTCATTTGACCTCTTTCGTAAAAGTCCTTCCAGAATAATGGCTCAGCGAATCAGTCCCGCTCAATTGCATCATGCGCTTATCTGCAACCCCATAAAATCGTTATTGAGTAATCTCTAACTACTCTAATTAGATTATCAAATCCTATTGGAATTAAATTTTAAAGTTCAACATAATTCTAAATTTTAAATTAAAAGTATCAGAAACTAACCGCGTGTTGCTCAGTTTATACCTCGTGAATTCAATTTATTATTGTTCAATTTATTGCCTGGAGGATTTATAGCTGTATTGCTATCCATACGCATGCTGGTATTCCAAGAAACATGGATCAAATTATCCTTTCCTCTGTCATCCAACCTAATAAAATTATGAAATCCAATTGCACTTAATTTTGAAGTCCAACTTAAATCCTAATTAATCAATAACTTTACACCACCTCGTAGTCCATTACTTTTCAATTTCAACCTGAATTCTAGCCAACCTCTAAATTTTTTTTTTTTTGGTTATATCCTTATTCCCGTTAATATTCTTGGTTTAGATTTTGCATTATCCCATCCAATCTCATAGTTCAATGGTTGCTTTTATGGCAGCCCTTGAATTAATCAGCCACCACTCTGACATGAAATCAAAGATTATTAAATCAAGAACAATTGAGAAATGGTGGTATCATTGATTATGCCGTCTTATATAACAATTAATTTCTCACGTGTTGGGGCGGCGGCACTAGCACACACCCCCAAAGAGTGGCCAGATAAATGATCACAAAGTTTTATCGGAGTGTTGCCGAGTATCATTATTGCCAAGTGCCAAAAGGATAACTTTTCATTTCCTAAAATTATTTATCCTCTATCGTCCCATCTAATTCAAAGCTAGCTTAGTTCTGTGCTAGTTTGTCGAAGCCACTCTCTTTGAGATTCTGATATTAATTGCCGCCGAGCCACTATATTAGAGCTCGAAGCTTTCTTTGAATGGTCTATTAGGTCTCAAGGTAGAACATGGAGTACCGTGCAATTATAGTATCTGTGCTACTACAGAACATAAAGGAACTCCCATCTCCCCGCCCAAAGCCTAAAGGCCTAACCTTGACATGCTATTAATTATTTGAGCACATCATTCTTTTGGATGATGACAAAAGAGCGGTCGCTTTTTTTTTTTTTTGGTTTTTTGGAAGACTTGAAATTTGATGACAAAAGAGCGGTCGCTTCAGTTGTCTTTTATGGCTAACATATCTGTGCTATGGGGCCTCTATTAATGCTAGTGACAAAAAGTCCCTAATTTCCTGTTTTTAGCTGTTGGTTTATGGGTTGAGTATAGGCTAACTCGACTCAGTAAAGAAAAAAAAATTTAAAAAGAAAACTACATGGGAGCAGTTGTTGGGCAGAGTTGGAGAAACTCCCCACCCCTCACGTCTGTATAAGAAGAAAAAAAAAAAAAAGACCCACAAAAACAAAATAATGCTTATGGCAGAAGAAGTAGGAAGACTCTTCTCTAAGCCAACATATGAAGAGTTCTCTAGTGATTCTCTAGGCTAAACTTGTTACCACCTACTAGATTTAACCCACCTTATCAAATCAAATTTGTAGATTATCTCAAAGGACTCTTTGTAAATTTTTGCTCGTCTTTGCTTTCCCGAACTTTCCTCACTCCCACGAGATTCTTCCTTGCACTACTTTTAAACGTGAGAGGCTTCTAAGCCCTTCATTACGACTGACAATAACGTACACAGAATAGGAAGTTCCTTCCCGTGTTGACTTACTTTACTTGGTATTGAAACTGAGAGATGTCAAAGAATGTACAGCTACAAATGAGTTTAATGAAAATAGAAGGTGTCTGACTTGCTAACAACTCCCATGTTAATTTACGATCGTAATTTTTCGTTAAAGAAGGGAAACATTTTACTTGTCCTTTTTTATATGGTGGTGACTTGGTGGGGCAGTGAAGGGAGATTAGGACTTCTCCTAAAGATAAAATCATTTAATGTTTCACCCATCTGAATATTTGTACCAAGGGAAAATCCAACTTTTTATATGTCTCGGCGTTTTAGCTCTCACCAAGACGCGAAATCATGTTGTTTTGCAGGAGTTTCTCAAATCAAATGTGCATTGGCCGATACGTATCAGCAGCACCGGCCTATTCTTCTAAAAAATAAAATAAAATTTTTGAAGAGCCCGAGTCTTGTGTTGCTCTTTTAAATAAATATAAGTAGGTTGTTGCATGTCTTGTGTTGATAATGATCGAACTTATCTCTTAATCAAACTTTACTAAATCATTTTCTTTTTTTAGAGAAAAAATAAAATAAAATAAAATTCCCATTGTGACCGCCGCGATCCTTCATGCAGCGGCTGCAAGAATCCATTTCCGTGACACCTCGAACACGACCGATTGCGAACTCGACCGCTTTTTAAAGCGACGGGGGAAAATCCAACCTATAAGCTGTTTTGGATCGGCCTGAAATTTTACTTGTAATTCAAGGGACCCAATAACTAAAAATAGCGGAATAGGGTTGCATGCTCTTTTGATCCATTTCGGTCTAGAAATATACCTAGCTACGCAAGTAAAGTAAGTAACAAGCTGTTCGAACTGTCGTCCATGGCTTGGAAGTGAAGGATAGGGGGGCCTTTTTCTTTCCTAATAATTTCAATGGCAGCTTGTGCTTCAGATCTAGTGTAAGCAATTTGTAGATTCGAGTATCAGGAGCTTCAATTTTTGCGAAGAAAAAAGATCAGGGCGTTTGGAAAATGTGTTCTGACTTTCTTTCGGTATTGATTGCTGTTGTAGCCAGAGTCTTGGAGTTGGAGTCACGCTTATTCGCTTAATAAATTTATTGTTACAAATATAATATTTTAAATTTTAATATTAAATATATTTATATAAATAATATATTTAAATTTTGTAAAAAATTAAAATTATTAATGTATTTATAAATTTCATTTTAATATATATATATATAATTATTTTTTATTTTTAAAAAATATATAAAATATTTATTTAAACAAGTGGGATTATAATAAAATTTTTTAAAAAATAATTATTAAATATATATTATATTTAAAATTATTATTTTTGTAATAATATATATAATATTTTTTATTAATAAAATATAATTAAAAAATTTTAATAAAAAAATTATTAAAAATATTTGAATATTACTAATAGAGAAATTTTAACGGTAATTGTTTGGCAGTCTAAGAAACAAAGGCCGGAAGAAAAGCGCGAGAGGATTCTCCAGATATTCTATGTATGATTCACAAGACTTCTTCCTTGTACGTATAGTGATTTTTACATGGGAATGGCTCTGTGCTTACTTAATTTGCAGTCTTTTGCGTGGATGATAGCATCTCATCCTTCATGTCAAAATGTTTTCGCATATGTGAAAGGAAGTTGGCGACTGCCCGTGACTTGATTTGTAGCTTTATAAAGCCGATTGCCAATGATTTCTCTGTTTATTATGCCAACAATCATTTTGAGATTCCTGGTCTAAATGCAAGTGTTTTTCTCTCCTTGCAGTCAAACATTGGTAACTTACAGTGTTTGTGGAAAGACGAGCTTTCCTACCTGGGAAGAAATTATTGTCAGATTGCATCAAGCCTGTTGCACTGATGAAAAGAGACATGTTAGACTTGACAACCTTTTTTGATGGCATAGGGAGTTAAATGTCGGTGCCTCTTCAAGGAGTGCTGATTCCAGTTGTCTAAACAAGTTTAGTCAAGTAAAATGAAAGAACATTATTTAGTGGACAGGGAAAGGGATCTGTTGTGCCTTCTCTGTTCAATCTCTTTGACCATAGTTTTCCTTAAGTTTGCTGTTGAGTTTGTGTGGAAAGAGTCGAAGGATAACTCCTTATGGTCATGTCCTTCTGGCTTAAACCAAAAGTTTTTTTTTTTTTTTTTCCTACCAGAAGTTCATTGGATTTCGACCAACAAATGATAGGTAATTATATAAATGCAGTTCCTTTATGAGTACTGAGTTCTTTTTTTGCTTCTGCATTCTTAATCTCTTAGATAGTTCGACCAGTTTAATTGACAGCTTCATTCTAGAATTTTGAATTTTGAAATGGTTAACTAATAAGTTAATTATTTCAGCTCGAGGAATTGGAGACGTTGGGCCCTAAAAAAGGTGTAATTACTCGGTCTGTGAAAGATGTAGTCCAGAGTTTAGTGGATGATGACCTTGTTTCGAAAGGCAAAATAGGAACTTCTGTGAGTAATTTCTTCCTCTTGGATAATGGTGATTAAATGTCTGCAATGAGATACATAGTGCAACATTCCAGCTTCCTGATATGAAGTCTGCCAGCATCTGTCAACGCTCATATGCTGCTCTTCTCATTTAATGATTTTCTTAAGCGCTTTTGATTTCACAATCTCAGGTATACTTTTGGAGTCTCCCTAGCTGTGCGGGAAATCAGGCATAGTTTTGATGTTTCTCTTTTTCTCTGGAGTTCCGTGAATTTGGTTTGGAATTAATTTACTGAACCATTTGTTTAACAGATGAGAAATGTATATTGCAAACTTGAGTCTGATCTACAAAGTGGTAAAAAGAGGTATGCAGAACTTGTTGAACAGTGTAGTGCATTAGAGAAGGGCCGCGAGGAATTGGTGATTATAAGAAATTCAAGGTCATAACTTGTTGGAATGCATATGCCATTTATTTAACTCAAGCTATTAACAGGACAGACGAGAGGAGGCCTTAGCTGGACTCAAAACCATTGAAATAAAGTATAATGAGCTGAAGGTAAATCCTGGTTCAAATCAGGCAATATGAACATTTTGTTCAAGTTTCCGACAGTATGCAGACAATGATCCTGCTGCCTTCAAAGCAATGAGTTACGGACCACCCAGATCTGCTTTTATGCTTTAGATATTTTATTATGCGGGAAAACACTTTCATTTAAGAAGGGGTATTAATAATGCTTGGTAAGCTTCAGTGGGGTTCGGACATCTTGATAGTCTCATTCAATGTTGCAGAGAAAGCTACCGAAGTTGCCCATGGAGCAGCAAACAGGTGGACAGGTTATTATCCATTTTTCTTTTCACAAATTTTGTGCCCCCTTTCATGAGGATTTGAAACTCCATTTGCTTTTTATAAATTGCCATAATGGTAAAAACCACAGACAACATTTTCGCATTGCGACAATGGTGTTCAAACAACTTTCCTGAGGCCAAAGAGCAGCTTGAAAACATGTATAAGGAGGTATACTTTCAATTTCTTCCATTCTGTGAGTGTTTTTACTTACAATGACTGAAAAGTAATCGAATCGTCATTGGTAGTATACCATAACGGTGTCCGAACTATATGTTTTTGTTCACTCAATTATGTTATCAAGGTCCAATGGGGGCCTAAAATCTTCGTGCCTTTCTCAACATTTTAGGTAACTATCGGTTCCCAGTTTGGAATTCACTTTTTTCTATATGGAGAAAAGTTAGTTAACAACATTTATAAAATTATAAGAAATATAGACTAATCACATTTTTCCTGTTGTTATAAATAAATAAAATTATAAGCAGAAAAACTTACTTTGCTGTCTTTTTTGTGTCTATATATACCTCAATAAGTATTGACATGTAGTGATGTTTTTTTCTCTGTGCTCTGTTCTTGTGTTTACTAGTTCTGTTGGACACCCATTAGTCCAACCAGTGGAAGCCAGCTCATACATTAAGTATTCATTGTGTCAATTTATTCTGTATCTCACATTTTGTGATCATTAGCAGTACGTGCATGTATTTGTTTGACTTGCCATTGAAATTGAATTTCGTTTAGCCGTCATTCATGCTTCGTTAGAGTGTATCGCAAATGAGCCTCATTGTCTACTGAAACGAACACGAGATCCCTCTCGTATATTTTGTGATCTTCTGGTAGTTCTTGTATCAGCGAGCATGCGCGTGTTTTCCTAATAATAACCAAATCACCAAGCCGGTGCCACTCGGAGAAACTTGTTTCTACTTGTTTGCTGGTGTACTGAGACTCAGTATTAATCCAACTGCAGGTGGGAATAGCCGATGACTTCGACTACTTGGAGCTTTTGCCGGTTATTACCTCAGGCCAGGCTGCCGATGAGATGCTCGAAGCCAATGCTAGATGTCACAAGTTAGCTATCGTCTAACTACACATGTCCAATTTTCTCACTTTTTTTTTTTTTCTTTTAATCGGCACAGATCATCCCTCTATTGCACTAGAACCGCGTATATTCAATTACGGCAGTTGTACGAGTAGGTATTAAATAATTGTGGTACAAGACATTGACTTGGAGTATTTTGGGAATCGCCTTATGAAATGATATTGCTATAAAAACAAACCTTAGATAATCATGAGACAAGTCCCAGATTATATTTTTAAGCCGAGAGTCCAATTCCCTCAAGACCGGAAGATATTTTTATATTTTTTTGTACATAATTCTTGATACAGTTTCTTATTTTTTGCTCTTCTTTTAAACTGTCATAATAATTTTTTGAGTATGCAAACCAAAGAGAATGATAACCTTGGGTTGTAACAAGTCTGAAACCCAGTGAATTTAATTCTTGTCCCATAATCCTCCAGTACTATACATATTATGAAATGTTATATCTGCAGACTTCTTTTTCTTTTTCCACCTTGATTTTTTTAAGCTTATGTTCTAGCCTTCACCTTCCTCATAGAATTGATCTAAAGCTATGTTTTTTAATACAATAGTTATATGACTAGTCGGTCTTTTTATAGAGATAATTCCGCCCACGAGTCCGAGGTTTTAATTTTTTCCCATCGTTGACTTGGGCTTTACGGCTTTACTAATGACAAAACTGGGTTCGTTAAAATTCTCATTATGATTAACATTTGTTACTGCAGAATAAATCAGTTTAAAAATGGAATAACAGTCATCAGCTTCGGTTGTCAAACCATTCTTTTGACATGGGTGCATTTCCAGTCAAGGAACACGTTACCCAGTGGCGCTACATTTTGCCCACAAGTAGCAAACTACAAGAAAATTTTACAGAAACCGAGACGTGAACTAGTATTTAAATAAAAGACATTCCGCGAACACACAAGCCATCGCTCAAGGGAAAACCATCATCAGGCCCTGTCGGTCCACTCCAAGGCTGAAACTCAACCATTCAAGAGTATCAGTTCCCTAGTGACACCGAATAAACAATCACAGCCCCCCTCAAATGCTTCAGTTGTTTCGTGCTTAGCTTTTGAAAAGCAAATATCTGTGTTCCCAACATAAGGGTACATGCAACGGCCCAACAATGGCAGCGAGAAATTAGTGTTTTTAATTTATTCACAACATGCCCTGCCAATGATTAAGGCTGCCCAGTTGGTAACAGAGAACAAAAGCCCAAATTGGTTATTAAGATGCCACTGAAGAAGAAGTCATTTTAAATGACAAGAAAATAAGTAGCAACAAATTGCACAAAAGGGTCCAGAGATATGATACAGATTGTAGAGGGGACTTCGCTTAGTTTATGCAATCTTTACATACATACTATGCCCAGTATTCAATGCACACAGGACCCATGTAGCCAGTAGCCCATGCTCCATAATATGATATCGCCAATCCTTAGATAAGCCCTTCTTCATTCTGAATAAACAATAACTGCTACATTTCAACCAATAAAATCACCTTTGGGTGCCCAAACAGCAGGCATAAGAGCTGAATTTGCATATTTGTCACAAGGTATAACATTGTCAAATGGTCCACTAGGTGACTGGAACAAGGAAACCACTTTTTTCGGCAATGTCTCACCAATCGCCAACTTTATCATGCATCAACAGACCAGATGGGAACCATAAACTACAAAGTTCAAAACACAAGAGGCAAAAAATATACCTGCTCAGAGCGCCATCTCGGCCTGTAAGGCAGCAAGTTCATCTTCCTCCTCCGTACGCCTTTGAGGAACAGGACGAGCTGGTTGCCTGCCAGCTGGAACTTGCACAGGAGCTGCTGGAGCTGTTGTTGCAGGTTGAAGAAGTTGTTCCTCCAACTCAGCGCCTTCCAATTCTTCTAATTCTGCTTCCAGTTCATCCTGAAAGTTTCAACAATGTTAAGATGCTCTAGTAAATATATAATTATGCACAACGTGGAGTTTATATTCTTCAGAACTCTAACCTCATCAAAATCTGCAGCAGCACCAATAGGTGCTGATAATGCTTCTTGAATTTGTTTCATGTTCTCAGTCTGTTCATTGATCTCATCCATGGTCTTGTCAACATCATCAATATTCCTGTAATACATTGCCATTTTTACATGCATAAATGTACTTACTTGTATGCTCCTTTCAAATCAGATGAAAAAAGGTTAATTTACATGTATTTCAAAATTCTACATCTGTCATGGGGTGACATCACTAGTAAATTGAAGACAGACTAACAACATATATGGCCTTTCCATGAACAGTCACTCAAAACAAAACCAGGAACAGGCAGAAGGAAAAGAGTTCCAAATAATATTGGAGTTCAAAAACCTCCATAATCGATGTGTAAAATACTAAAATAAAAATGAAACAGCAAGCAATGCAGAAGCTAAATGGAAATAAATAAAAAGTTGATGCGTACGTTGCTTTTTGCATTGCCTTCATAGCAGATGCTCCTGTTCTCAATGCATCTACAGTCTCTGTAGTGGCTTTTGCGCCTTCTAATGTTATCATCTGCCTCATAGACATTCATGGATCAATAACAAATCTTATACATTCAACCAACAAGATTGCAAGAATTAATAATTGTAAAAACAAATGCTCACCTGATCATGGATACGCAACTGAAAATTTCCAAGTTGTTCTATCTGTTGTTCATATAGCCGCTTCCTCTTTAAACATTGAATAGCAGCTATACAATGATAGCTTCAATCAGCATTTAAATAGTTAGAAATCCTTAATTTATGTGAGCAAGATTGAGCCGGATTCAGATTTGAAAGAAACATTAACACAGGAATTAATGGTGCAACTATCCTTGTGGTGGAATTACCATCATGGTATTAAAAGGAACAATCACATCAACCTCACATTTACAAAATGAAAAAAACCATAGAAGATAGCATGGATCTTTTACTATTGCTCATTAGAGTTATGGATATTCAAAGGCAACAATGACAACAAAGAGATCATATTATGCTGCCATAAAGAGGCATTTAAGAATAAGAAATCCATAAAATGTTTAAAGTTCCATAGCGTTTCCATTGCCAGTGCATTATCAGGAAGAATAAACACAAATATTTTGTTTTCCGATCATGAAATTTGGGTGAAATTTACAAAAAAACAGGATCTAGGTAGAGAAAAGAAATGGTAAAGGCGTTATACAAATATACCCCTTTTGTTCTTTCCCCGAGAAAACTCCCTGGCCTTTTCAACTTCTGTAGCTGCCTTTTTCTGGAGTACCCTCTCTTTTTTCTCCAGCATTTCAAGTGTCTAAAAAACCAAACCCAGATAATTAAAGCCTCAGTCAGAACAGAAACGAAACAAGCACAGAAGCAAGGTCATTGGTGACAAGGGCTCGTGTATACACCTTAGCAAAAACACCATACAATCTAATTCAGCAGTTAAACGCTGGCAACTGATACACCATAACCCATATTGTTGCGTACACAAAAAGATGATAAATAGCAACGGAAAATTCACTGCAGCTATCCATATAATCCAATTAATCCCGAAACAAATTACCTTGAGAGATTGAACCAAAAAAAAAAAAAATCAAAACATGAGTACCAGATCATCACCAACTCAACAAATCCCCAAAGGAAAAAAAAAAAAACACACACACACACAAAATGGGTTCCTACTTTTTTTTTTTTTATCTTTTCTAGGATAAAAGGGGAGATCATACCTCATTTAATTTGTCTATGGTGGTTAGAGCGTTGGTTTCCTGCTTGGGTCTGCCAAAAAATCGGCTCAACATGGTTGCTTATTACAGCGGCCTTCGATCTCCTAAATCACAAAAAAGAGTCAAACGTTGTAAGATCGAGTAAAAGCCCTCAACCTCAGACCGATCTAGTAACGACGATGAATCAAATCTTGAACAACCCAAGGATTGGACTCTCAAGACCAGATAATTACAAACACAGACACCTACCTGTGAAATTTTGATTGGATTGGGAAATTGGGGAGAGGAGAGAGACCCCCGATTGATTGATTATTAGGGTTTTCGATGAGAACACGAAGAGAGAGAGAGAGAGAGAGAGCTGAGGTCAATTGGGGATTTCTTAAGCGCGTTGTTGTTTTGTTGGGAAATTTAGAGAAAGAAACAGAAAAAGAGAGAAGGTGCCTCGCTCTTTCTCGGAGGAGTTGAAGCCCTCTCTTCCTATCCACGTGGCATCGATTTCGTCGTCGGTGCCTAGCGGGTCCCACACAGCAGCAACAAATCTGCTCCCTTCGGGGTTTGACTCCAAAACGCCCCGTGTAGATTAATCGATCGACTCTCTCTCTCTCTCTCTCTCTCTTTTTAATACGTTTTGGTTGCCCCGCCTGGCAGTCTTAAACGCGACACTGAGCAAGAGAATTTTATTCTTAGATTAATAAAAATTTAGATTTATATTGCTTTTGAGGGAATTTTCTGCTTTTTTTTATTCTTATAACACACATAGTAAGTTCATTAAATATATATATATATTGATTAGGTTTTTATCTTTTAACATTTTTTTAACTTACAAAATAATAATAGAGAGCATAAAAGAGATTTTAGAAAATTGGATTGTTTAGTTGAGCAAATATTCCAATATCCTACTATCTTAACCAGATGGTTTGATCCCCAAAGTATAATATCTACTCGAGTGGTTGATAGCAAAATACATGTTATATAATTATTGATGCACGGTGACTTTAATTTTCACTAATACAAAATACAAATTTTTTTAGTATAAAAAAAGGGTATCTTAAAAATATTAATTATTACTTATAATTATTAAAAATATATGAATTTAATATTTTAATAAATCAGACTCATCAAATTGAATAATTATAATTAAAATTTATATTTTTAATTATAATAATTATTAAATATTAAATTTAATATCATTTTTAACATATATTTTTATACGAAATAAATTTAAATTTAATTCAAATACATAAAAATTATATAAAATAATTATTAATTTTTTGCATTAAGTAATTACTAATATCAATCTAATTACTTGTACATATTAAAAATGAAATTATATTTTTTTATTCGGTGTATTATAGGAAAATTTATATCAATTTTGATTTGTAATATACCTATAATAAAAATACCCTAAGTTAAGTATAAATGAAATATGTATTGTAGAACGTTTTCAATGGCAATGACATGTAGTAACGATATCTCAAACTTATTTCTAGTACGTGGACCATATTTGACGAGAAAACATCTCTTAAAATTTTTCAAAATGTGCAGACTTTCCTGGTCTCCGTGAATCTGCAAGATGCTTGGGGATCATATTTAATTAAATCCTATACCAAAGGGAGGAAATGAAATAAATGGGAGAAAAAAGAAATTAGTAATAATGATTGATGGGTATAGTATATTATAAAATTGTAATATATTTGAACGAATTATATGTGGATCATCTCCGTTGAATACTTTTGTTCCCTAGTTTCTTCTTGTTGCCTCCAAACTCGAAGCTGGGTCGGCAGCATTTGGATTTGCAATAGTCAAAAAACCTCGGAAAGCCATTTATGGTTGAGAGAAGTCTTCCCTTTCTTCAATGGTGCAGTTGTTTATCAAACTGAACACTTTACTCTATTCGTTCCTTCCTTGGTGCGGTTGTTTATCAAACCGAACACTTTACTTTATTTGTTCCTTCCTTCTTAAACAACAGTGTCATGAAAGCTGTCGTTGAAAATGATTTTACAAAAGACAGAGTTGAGATGATTCAAAACAATAAATAGAAACATGATATGAAAAAGACAAAAAAAAAAAGAAGAAGCAAAATTTAGTGTCAATAGAACTCTCCATTTGTGATTGTAACATCACTTAGAAAGACTGAAAAAGGTTATCAAAATTTTAATAATTAAAGGAGAAAAAGATGACGATGTGGGGTAATTTAAGGGGATAATGAAGAATTGAGTTGTTCTCCAAATTAAATATATTCCCATCCAATTTCACATTAGCAATAAACTCTTGAATATTCATTGATTGTGGTCTCCTTGAATTGTTTAGTCCTTTCAGATTCTTGAATGACTCCTAAAATTTTTCATCCATGCATGCGAAGGGGCAAAAAAAAAAAAAATCTTTTGAAGAAAGATTTTTTCAAAAAAGACAGAAAGTCTAGGAAATAAAGATATTAATAGAAATTATTGATTGAGTGTTAAACATATAATTAAAATATGGTATTTGTCTTCAGTTTTGAAAATAAAAATTAAGGGTCAATTAGCCTTTTTGCTTCCTATAATAAATTATAGAATTTATTATTGAGTATTTAAATTAATTTATATGTAATTGTAAAAGAATTAAATAGTAAAATGAACTTAAAAATGAAATTATAAATTAAAATAGTTCTTAAAATTAAACTTGATTTAAAAAAAAATTAAAATAACGATTAAGGACTCTAATAAAAAAGAATTAAAAATTTGTTTCAATGAGAATATTTAAAATATGGGTACTCTCTGGTTCTTTGATTCACATTTTTTAGATCTTTTTTGGTATTAAAATTGTACTAATCAAAATTTCTTAGTATCCATCATAACTTTTGAAAGTGAAATAATATAATAATTTATTGATTATTTCTATCTAAAGATAGGAAAGTTAAATAATATATATTGCCAATAAGTTTTTACACGTGGATAATGTAGTGGAGTCAGACTTGGGTTGATCACGGGCTCTTTATCGATCCAATCACATTATCATCGTCAGTGCCGCCCATAAAGATCGGCGACAAACGTTCCAACGAATGACACTAAATATGGAAAATAATAATAATAGTAATAATGCACTTGTTACCCTGAAAGGGACGGAAAAGGATCGGTAGTGTAACTTCCTACCGTGAGATTCCCAGCGCCAGTGTTGATTCATCTCAAACTCAAACCCAGAAGTCCTCTGGTGTTGCCTCGAGCACATTTTAATGGCTGTCTCCGGATGGGTCTCTCTGTTTGTAACCATCCACATGCTTATTGTCCCAATCCTCGTTTCCTGCAAAGCCGGCTTGATCCCAGAACAGCCTGCTCAAATCCCGGCGTTTTTTCTCGAAACTGCCAAGAAGTCGGACCTTGTTGATTATATGGTTGGTATCAGGAGAAGGATCCATGAGAATCCAGAGCTTAGTTTTGAAGAGTTTGAGACCAGTAAGCTCATCAGAGCCGAGCTCGATAGTTTGGGTGTCCATTATAAGCACCCAGTTGCTATCACTGGCGTTGTTGGTTATATAGGAACGGGTGGGCCCCCTTTCGTTGCCATCCGAGCAGACATGGATGCTCTGGCTATAGAGGTCCCGTTTGGTTTTTTTCTTTTTTGGTTCAATTATTCACCTTTTCATGTTCTAATTTACTTCTATTTCTTGCTTCTTCTCAACTAATGTCAGAACCTTACGGTTGGAAGAGTGATGATTTTCTTTTGTTGTTACAGGAGGGTGTAGAGTGGGAGCACAAGAGTAAAGTTCCCGGTAAAATGCATGCTTGTGGTCACGACGCCCATGTTGCAATGCTTCTTGGCGCTGCTAAGATGCTTCAAGAGCATCGCCATTATTTACAGGTTCTCCTTCTCTCGTTCAATCTTTAACCTTTCCTGAGATGTATGATGAACCATGTGCATTCGTAAGAAAAAAATCTAGTCTTTTTCTGTTTGTGTGATTTGGTTACCACATTAGCTAAATGATTAAATCTCATGGGCTCATGTACATGTTAGAAACCCATTCTCAAAAGATGGGAATTTTTGCAAATTTTAAATCGGGCATCCTAGACGGTACTAAATTGTGATAGTGCCATTCGAAAGTTATAATGAAAATGAATGATCTCATCTTGAACCATTAGCATTTTTTTGGAGTCTCCTGATTAGTGGGGATCCCAGAGTGTGCACGCCTGCTTGCTTGCTTTTCCTGGAAATTGTTGCCTCAGTAATAGCAAGTTATCTTTGCAATACAGCGTTCTGGAGGAACAGAGTCAAAGTCTCGTGTGTCACTAATTTCTGGCTGGTCAATTTTCTGGTTTTGATAGGGAACGGTTGTTCTTGTATTTCAACCAGCCGAGGAAGGAGGTGGAGGAGCCAAGAAAATGTTAGACGCTGGAATCCTCGAAGACGTTAATGCCATCTTTGGAATGCATGTTTCTTTACACTCTCCCATCGGTACAGTTGCCACCAGACCTGGGCCCATTTTAGCTGGCAGTGGTTTCTTTGAGGCAGTTATAAGTGGAAAGGGGGGGCATGCCGCCATTCCTCATTACACAATAGATCCTATTATAGCAGCTTCCACTATAATAGTCAGTTTACAACATATTGTTTCTCGTGAAGCTGATCCTTTGGATTCACAGGTGATATCTTCCTATCTGTCTCATGAAAATTCTTTGTGTGTGTGACTCAATTTTTTTCCCCTTCCCTGGGTTCTCTGCCATGCGGAACGAATATGTATTTTGAAAAAATTGTCATATTGCCCGAGGCTCTCATACCATATTGCCTAATATATTCTGGCAAAATGAACCAGTAAATTTCATGAAAGGAACTCGAAGAAATGCCTACTAAAGGGACTAGGTTTTATTTTGAATTAGTCTGTCAGCTGCAATTGTGTCTTTTTCATGTCCACATTTTTGTGATTTTGTTGTCTAGAATTTGTCTTTTGAAAAGTCCTCTAGATTATTATGTAAAACTTCTTCCCTTTGATCTGTGCTGTCATGGCACCATCATCTGCTAATTGTGTTATATAGAAAAAAACTTACACCTTGGAGATTTAAAGGTCATGAAGATTCTTGTGTACACAGCCTCTGATGGTCACATGCACTATGACTATCTTAGGATGTTTGATGCCTTATAATTGGTTTTCTTAAATCTATTTTCTTCTTCTTTGTTTATGCATACAAGTATGTGTACAAGGGTTTATATATTTGTAAATGTGAAGAAAACATGCTTCTACTTAATTGTTGGTTAAGGCTATTGATTGATGTTGCTAAGCATAATATGTGGAAACCAAATGACAGTCAGTTCCCTTTTCCATCTGGTGTTCCTCCTCTCAACTCCTTCCCTTTATTTTTCCTAGGTTAGAGTTTTTAGCCCTTTATGGGTTGGAAGTTGCTGGCAGATTTGTTTAGCTTCTCCTGCTTATTTTCGTTCCTCTTTGACTGTTCAACAAACATTTCCAACATGAAGCATTTTCAAGCAGGTAGTAACGGTTGCAAAATTCCAAGGAGGTGGTGCATTCAATGTGATTCCAGATTCAGTTACTATCGGGGGCACATTCAGAGCACTCTCCAATGATAGCTTTGTCCAACTTAAACAACGAATTGAAGAGGTATTCTCGCTATGCTCTGCTCTAAGTGCTCTCTGCATTTTGATTTCATTTACTTCAATCCAGACTGGTCACAACCTATCCGTATAACTAATGATGTATCCAGTTTTAATTCTCTTTTTTTATACAAATAACAGGTGATCACAAAGCAGGCTATCGTACAAAGGTGCAATGCTACTGTTATCTTTAATGCAAATGATAAGCCATTTTACCCTACGACTGTAAACAACAGAGATTTGCACGAGTATTTCCTAAATGTTGCAGCTGACATGCTGGGTGCCCAAAACGTTAAAGAAATGCTGCCTCTGATGGGAGCAGAAGACTTCTCTTTTTTCGCTCATGCGATTCCCGGATATTTCTTCTTTGTTGGGATGAAGGATGAAACTCAAGGACCTCTTGGATCGGGTCATTCACCGTTTTTCGAAGTTAACGAAGAGGTGCTTCCATATGGAGCAGCACTACATGCATCATTGGCCACAAAATATCTTCTGAAATATCAATCAGAATCCGAAACAACCAAGGGAAATCTCCATGACGAGTTTTGAGGTTCTTCAACCGACCAAGGAAGTGCTGCTATGGAATAACATATGGCACCATCAAACTTAAACATGCGAATTGAGCATGAGACGGTGCTAAACCTTCAAAATATGGACCTCTTGTTACCGGCCCAGTTAGATCAAGTTGGAGTGTGCATGATGGTCTTATACTGTTCCTAAGCATTTCGATTAACATTTAAAAGTTTAAGGAGTGAGAGTTGATGCTGAATTGTATTTGTATAATAAGGATAGGTATTGAGAATAAAAAATTATGAAAATAAATTTAATATTTTAATGAGATCAGTTTCTAATAATTGTTATAAAAATATTAATTTTTAATAAATTAAAAAATTTAATATATTTAATTATTTTAATAAAAAATTGCATGACATATATATATATATTGACTTGATAATTTATGTTAATATAAAAATAAATATGTTTATTAATTTTTTAAAAATAAAATATAATTATTAAATTGTATAAATTAAAACAATTGCATTATTATAGTTTACCCTCACTCACTCGATATTGTTGATGTGGCTCCTCTTGGATACGTAAGCTGCATCTTTCTTTCGGTCGGAAAACCAAGCTCTCACTTCAAGTGTGGAAACAAATGAATTGCGTTTAGTCACTATCGACGATTCTAAAAACGCACAAATCATATCCCTGTTATTCATTCAGGGCGCATCCCCATAAAATATATAGAAATAATCAAACAAGATCTCCCAATAAAGTATGCATGTATTATGTGATTACCCATTAAAATTTGACATGGTCACATTCTTGGTATTCAACAAGCACAATCGTGCTTATAATAGATACATGGGATTCAATCTTCTGTCTTGTGTAGTTCCTTGGGAAAAGTTGAATTGGTAATTGGGATTTGTTTCACTCTGGGAATGATAGAGGGAGAGAAGAATAGAGAGAAGAACAGAAAGCTCAATGGTTAGCTCTATTGACAAATGGAAAAGCCATCAGCCCTCGATGGCAGGCCCAAACGTGGGTCCATTGTCCGAACATGGAGCCTTGGGCGAGTCATTTGCTCCTACATTGTCAGTGGCGACCATCAATCGCGTTCCATCACCGAAAATACCTGGCAGGTTATGGAGGTTCTTGTCGCAGTACTTCTCACGTTGCATTCCAAGTCCAGCACATCACAAGAACGGCGTTCATGGCGCTGCACTAAATCGCAGTGGGCAATTGTACTATAGGCCTGCTGATTCTCATGATCACGACGAGAAGATGCAAACAGTCATTCTTTACTGCAAGAGCAATTCAGGACGTTGCGTGTAGATTTTTGGTAGACTACAAATAAATAAAGAACAATTGCATTCTGTTCAAAAATTTTCTTTAGTTTGTTGTATCTGGTAACAATGATATCATGTTTGATAATGGTCTACTAATGCAAACTGAATGGTGCATGTGCCATTTTTCTAGAATACATCACCTTTACAACACAGCGTTCTAATTGTAGTTACAGAAGGATGAATGGATTTACGCAATGGCCGATGAGAGCGGCCATCACTTTCAGAGATGGAAATACGATAGAACACTACCCAGGTGAATACTGCTTAAAAGGGTATGTTTCAGATTCTTGTGCAGATTTGGTGCGTTAAATGGATTGTACACAGTGAAAAGGAATTTTTTAGATTGAGAATGGCCATTGATTTCTTTGTCTGCTTCATCTTGGTATATAATAAATGCTCACTAAATTGGGTTGACGAGCTTAATATGGCTGAGACCTATCAGCCCTAAATTTTAGAAACCACATTCACCGCCTAATAAATGTTTTATGGTGTGTTAAAAATTTACATTTTGAGTCAATTTGATAAATTATAAAATTCATATTTGACAAAAATTAGCACATATTTAATAATATATATATATATATATATATATATATATATATATTCATGATTCTTTAAAATAATAATTTTGATTATTATATTTAAAAAAATACACTAAACAATATTAAAACTCAACTGTGAGATGGAATGGGCAGAGCCAATTTGTGCTCATAACAAGCCGCACTCAATCCACCTTCTTGGGGTCCTCATCGTCCGAAAATCAAAGACAACAAAGTAGAAGACACGATCATACCCAACCTAGCTACTTCTTGCATCTGACCCCAAATGCCCAAGCCTCTTATTACTGTCCTTCCTTTCTCAATGGGATCTTTTGTTTTTTTTTTTCTTTTCAATCTGTCTATGAGGTAACAAAGGTGATTGAAATGAACAGATGACATCGTTCTCAAATTTCATGACGACAGGATGATGAAGGCTCGATCACTATTAGTGGAAAGATAATCGAGCTGACACCCCGGGAATGACAGCATTTTCCATTTTCAGGGACAGGCGATTAAAAGTAAGAATATGCGGACAAAATCACCTCATTCTTATTAAGGAAAAGTGAAAATGCAGGCGTTGAACATAGACTAAGACTTCATACCAGCATAGTAAACCAATGCCACAATCTAAGAAATCCGAGTATTTGGATCAATAAATAAATAACCCGTGGGAAAAAAAAAAAAAGAACTTTCTCCTAAATAACCATCGGCTTCTCATCTTCTCAAGCCTTACTTCTCGGATGAGTTGGGTCCCCTCTTCTTGCCAAATCCCACAACTGTAACAACACATTCAGCAAAACCAGTTATTCAAGGAGAAATTCGTCATTAAATAAAACTTGTCCAGAGAAGGGAAGCAAGGTCAATTCGGAGTCAATGTCAACGAATTTAGAATTCAAACATAACAAAAAAAAATTCATTCAGAATAACAAAAAAAAAAAACCCTCGGGTGGTTGACGAAAACAGTCTTACATTATCGAAATAATTGAAAAAAAAAAAGCTAAAATAAATCAAGAAATTCCTTTCATCAACAATCAAGAGTGAAAAAAAAACTCAACATTACTCCTAAAGATTAAAGAAGGAAAAAAAACAAGCAAAGGACTCGCATGTATGGAACGCAAAAGAGAAAAAAAAAAACAGAGAGAGAGAGAGAGAGAGAGAATACCAGCAGTGACGAAGCGGCGGTTGTATTGCATTCTCTTGTTGGCGCGGCCACGTGGTTTCTTCTTCTTGTCCTGCTTGTCCTTTTTGGGAGTTTGGTGTTTCACCTTCCCAGCACGCGCCAGAGATCCGTGCACCTTACCTGCACAAACAAGTCCACCATCCATTAGCAATGATGAGTTAGCTTTAAACAACCCGACAAATCGCCGTCAAGCAGAAGGGGACTAAGAGGAAGTCGGCTTCACCCATGGCGGTTCGTAGAGTTCTTGTGGCTGCTGCTAGGTGCCGCTGTTCTCGCTCTCTGGTTTCGCTTCGCCGAATCAGCTAAACTGGGGCCTAGGGCTTTGGAGCTTCCCCTTATATATATACGTTGTTATGCCGGGGGGCTGTGAGGTGGGACCGACTGTTATTGGGTTGGGTTTTAGCTTCGGATCTACTTGGGCCTTACGTGCGTATTTTACTACTTCCCAATAAGAAAAGTCATTATATAAGTAAAGTATCCGCCAACTGCCAATTCTACAGAATATTATATTTGGACCCGTAGATTTTTCGGATTTTTGAATATCTAATTAAAAATATTAAAATAATAAAATTTAATGTTTAATTTAAACTAACTTTTATTTTTATTGTTGATTTAGATTTTAAAAATAAATAATTAAATATAATTAATTATAAATTATTTGAAAGTAATTTCTTTTTCCCTTTTATTTCCCTTCAAGGGAGGTTGTTTTTAATAATTATTTGTACAGCTGCCCGCCGCCAGTCATGAGTAATTTGTCTGGGATTTATCGGAGAATCTTGCCGACTGTTCTCTTTTCCTTTTCTTTCCCTTTTCTTTTCTACCAAACACCCTATTTGAAAAGTCCATGATACAAAGTGGATGCCAAATGGCTGGTTCAGCGAAATTTCTACTCTTTGACTTTATTTTTGGTCGGGCAATTGAATATGTTAAAATGCAGAGAACATATATGCAGAAAGAGTCAACGAGGACTAGACAGAGACGACCATATATATCGATCCAAGTATAAATATTGCCCCCAGAAGTCGTCTAGTTTGATGCTATTTCCTGCTTTCTCAAAGGTGGCAACACTTAAGAGTTTGTTAGTATTTTTTCTTTTTTTCTTTTTTGTTGAAAAATTTTATAATTATAAAAATTTAATCATAATCAACGAAAAATAAGATTTTACAAATCAATAAAATTTTATTTTAATTATAATTAAATTACTAAAATTATAAATATTTTATTTATTAGAGTATTATTGTGCAGATATAAATTAAAGAAATAAAAATAAAAATAATTTTTTAAAGTAATTTTAATTATTTATTTTTTAAAAAATAAAAATAAATAAAATTTTGATTGATTAATTTATTTTATTATTTAAGTCAATTAGTTTTTTTAAAATTTGTTATTCTAATTTATGAAATTGATTATATAAATAAAGTTATTTTTTTTTAAATTTTGATAATATTAATATACACTTGCATTATATTTGATACTATAATTTATTATATTTATTTATAAATATATTTTTATTTTTATTTTATTTTGATAAAAATAAATTTAAATTATAAATATTTTTTAAAAAATAATAGAACATAAATTTAATAATTTTTTAATAAAATAAAAAATTAAATTATAAATATTTATACATATAGATTAGTAATTGATGAAAAAACAGCTTATCAAATGAAGTAAATTTCTTTTTGTTTATGTATGTGTGAAAATTTTCTTTCATCCAAACTTGTAATTTTTATTAAGATTAAAATTTAATATCAACAAGTTTTTATAGGCTTATTTTGTTAATAACTTTTAAATTAAATTATTAAAATTAATTTTTAATCAAAATATGACATATATATAATTATTAAATTTTTTAATTTACTAATAAATATTTTATTATTTTTAAACACTAGTTGCACCCCAATTTAGCCCTCTTATTCTGCCTTTTGTTTCTATTTTCGTTTTACTTCTCAGTTCTCACCACTTTTGTTTTTTTTTTTTTAAATTAAATTAATTATTTTTCCTTTTTGAGAAATTCAGTTCTCCCCACATTAGTTGGTAGGCTAAGCTCGATATATATTTATTCGATTGTATTAGGGTTGATCGAAAGGTGTCTCAGCCACAACTTGCCCTCTCATTTGCTTCCACTCCTGTCTCTAACGTCAGCAATGGGAGACAAAACGACGCCGCCGGTGTCCAAACTCGCAGCCGCCACCATCAACGACGCCGCATCCTCCTCCCTAGTCCTTAAGCACCCGTTCTCCGACCGGGTACCCGTCCGATCCATTGTGTCTCGACCCGATGGCGGTGCTGGACTGGCCGGGCAGCGCGTCCGGGTCGGCGGCTGGGTGAAGACCGGAAGAGAGCAAGGAAAAGGCACATTCGCTTTCTTGGAAGTGAACGATGGGTCATGTCCGGCCAATCTCCAGGTTATAGTGGACGCGGCCGTAGCCGACCTGGGCTCGCTGGTGTACGCGGGGACTTGCGTGTCCGTTGAGGGCGTGCTGAAATTGCCACCTGATGGCACCAAGCAGAAAATTGAGCTCCGGGTGGAGCAGGTGATCCATGTGGGTCCCACCGACCCGGTAAAGTACCCAATTCCGAAAACAAAGCTCACGCTGGAGTTCCTGAGGGATCATATTCATCTTCGACCAAGAACTAACACGGTAAATATATATATATATATATATATTTTAAGTTTTTTGAAGTTCTTCCATTTAATGTATATTTGTTTTTGGTTTTATGTCTGAAATTCGATCTTTTTTAGCTTTATTTGATTCTCTTGTCTGAATTTGCTGTTGTAAAGCAAGTGAATCTGTTAAAGATGGCATCTGATACTAGCAAAAATGATGCTGAATTTTGCTTAAAATTTCAGTAAATGTGCCCTGCTATTTCATTTATTTATTTTGATTTGGAAGTAATGAAGTTGTTACTGAACGTTGATAATGGCATGCAAATCCAGATTGCTGCGGTTGCCAGAATCCGAAATGCGCTCGCTTTTGCCACCCATTCCTTTTTTCAGGAGCATGGTTTTCTGTATGTTCACACACCAATTATCACGACAAGTGATTGTGAAGGTGCTGGTGAAATGTTTCAAGTCACAACCTTGATAAGTGAATTTGAAAAGCTGGAGAAGGAGCTCCGTGAAAATCCTCCTCCATCAGAGGCTGACGTAGAAGCTGCTAAACTTGCAGTTAAGGAGAAAGGGGAGGCAGTTGCCCAACTGAAATCTGCCAAAGCAAGTAAGGAGGAGATTAGTGCTTCTGTGGCTGAACTCAACAAAACTAAGGAGAATCTGTCAAGAGTGGAGGAGAGATCTAAGCTTAAACCGGGTATACCTCAAAAGGACGGGAAAACAGACTATGCACAGGATTTCTTTGCCCGTCAAGCATTTTTAACTGTCTCTGGCCAACTACAAGTTGAAACCTATGCCTGTGCTGTTAGTAGTGTGTATACATTTGGACCAACTTTTCGAGCTGAAAATTCTCACACTTCAAGGCATTTGGCAGAATTCTGGATGGTGGAGCCTGAAATTGCATTTGCTGATCTTAAGGTATTGTAGATTCTTACTTGATGCATGGTATTTGTGGAGTCTAACAACCTTGGACTCCTGGGTAGACTTTGTGTGCATATAGTCAGTAAAATTCTTCTCTCTGTACTGTATTAGGATTGTAAACTCTGTTGACTAATGCCATGATAGTCAATGTGAACCTATACAAATCTCTTCCTAGGTGGTTTCATCTAATATATCATATACCTGCTCATGATCATTCTGAAATTATTGTTTGAAAAGACAAAAGGGGATCCAAGATTTCTTTTCCCATAGTATTTGTTGTAGGTAGGCAAGCAGGCATTCCTATCTAAAGGTTTTACAAGATAGAGAGCTTTAATGTCTTGTTTATTTAAAGCATCATTATTAGTAGGACTGAATTCAGCATATATTAATGCTTCTCTTGAAGGAAGTAAATGGTCTCCTTGGCTTCAGTGTTTGATGAAAGATACTTTTACAGGATGACATGAACTGTGCAGAGGCATATGTAAAATATATGTGTCTGTGGCTACTTGATAAGTGCCTTGATGATATGGAACTTATGGCTAAGCTTTATGATAGAAGCTGTATCGATCGTCTAAGGATGGTTGCTTCAACCCCTTTTGAGCGCATTTCTTACACAGAGGCAGTTCGGCTGCTAGAAGAGGCCGTCAAAAAGGGTAAGCAGTTTGAGAACAAAGTGGAATGGGGAATTGATTTGGCATCTGAGCATGAGAGGTATGTGAATGTATGGAAGGTATGCCCTTTCTGCTTGTTATGTGTGTTATCTTTGTTCACTTATGCATTGGTCTTTCCTATCCCTCAGATACTTGACAGAGGATATGTTTAAGAGGCCTGTCATTGTGTATAATTACCCCAAAGGCATTAAAGCATTTTACATGAAGGTCAATGATGATGCTAAGACAGTGGCTGCTATGGATATCCTTGTACCAAAGGTAGGCTTTCGGCTGTTTGAAGATTTTCAGGCTGTGCTTTTTGTGTTAATCTCTGACTTTGGGTTCTTTTTCCTACGTACATCTTTTCTTGTATTGAGATCATCCTTTGTTCTACGTTTTAGGTAGGTGAGTTGATTGGTGGAAGCCAAAGGGAAGAACGCCTTGATGTTATTAAACAAAGGTATGAGATCTGTGATCCAATACTTGGAGTTGTCCTACCAAAAGTCCCATGTATTGTAAGTCTTTGGTTGTTGTCCGGGATTGTAAAATTGTGTAGTAAATAAACATTTTCTTTGAATATGCCCTCTTTCATTTGCAGAATCGGTGAGATGGGGCTGCCTATTGAGCCATATGAGTGGTACCTTGATCTTCGGCGATTTGGGACCGTAAAGCATAGTGGATTTGGCTTAGGCTTCGAGCGTATGATACTTTTCGCCACTGGCATTGACAATATCAGGGATGTCGTGCCCTTCCCCAGATACCCTGGAAGAGCAGATCTCTGATATTACACGAGTGTTGGTATTTTTACTACTTTACCTTCAGAATTTAACAAGATGCCTTTTGTTTAGGTATAATCTCTCAGCTCATTTGTTGGAAGCAATGGAAATTATAGGTATTGAAGATACTTGCTTGTGAAAGTCTTTTATTTAGTTATGATCATGATGCTTCTTGCCTTGGATTTTTGGTGAGCAATGTTTATTCTCTCTTTAGCTTTGGTAAATCGAAATCCATTTGTAAAATAAGAAAATTGACAATTGAACCAGTACTGCACTGATTTTCATTACTCTATTCAAGAGAAAAAAGAAAAACAAAAAAGAAGAAAAAGAATAAATCAGCACTGTGTTTTTCTTCTTGGAGCATTCAATGCCGTCAATGTCTATGTTAAGAGTTGTATGTCTGAGTAGCATGTCTCATATCTGTGAGAATGCGGCAATATTTAACAGGTAAAGTCTTTTAGTGAATGATTTCTTCCATTGCGGCTTTTAAGTGCGAGAAATTTAAGTGGTTCTTGCGTCATTGATTGTGATTGGCCCACGCTAATTACTGTTATAAATTATTTATTTCGGTGCCACATTACTTGTATTAATTTTTTATTCATTAAAAATTTATTAAATTATAAATTATATAATAATTTATTTTTTTGTTTATATATATATATTTTTTCAGAATTAAAATTCTAAACTTTTAAAATAGATTAATTATTGGTTGCTATTGATTACAAGTAAAATGTCACTAAAGTTTGTGATTAAAATTAATTGTTTTTGATATCATTACAGTGGTTCATATAATTCGCTCAAATTAACTCAAGAGTTTCGTCATCGCCCGAAAAAAAAAAAACGAAAAAGGTAAGTTTTACTTTTTGAACGTAACAATCTGGACGTAAATTGAGAAGAGTGCAAGATAAGAGTATATATTAAATGTGACGTTTTGTCTTTTTTTTTTTTCAAATTTAATTTAAATATGTGAAAACACAATAACACTGTGTTCATAATTAACGTAGAACCAACAATTAATTTTTATTTGCTATTCACAAATGGCATGAGACTTGTAGTTATTTTTAAAGATGTGAGTGTTAAATGATATCATTACACACTCTTTTGCAAGACAGAGAGCAACTTCCACATTACGTAGAAATAGAAGATGGGTTCTGAAACTTTTCTGTAGGAGCAATGGAACATATCTACATTTTTTACTAAGTTTTCTTCTGTCTTGTTAGCTTTGTTATTGATTGACCCAGACGTGTATATCAAATTCACAACTCTTTAGTCTAAACTACCTGCAATTTAGAATTTGAAAAAAAAAAAAAAACAGAATTATCATAGACTGTTTAAATGTAAAATACTCCTTTTAAAACTGTCTAATTCAATCATTGGATGTCGCTATGTCAATGGCAACACAAAAGATATTCGTATGGGATGCTAATGCTAAGATGGCATGGCCTATACAGCTTTAATTTTGTTTTTGGTCTTCAGCCTAAATATTTTTGCTGGCTAAACTAATTGGGCCAGCCAAGCTAAAATGGGTCTCTAGGGAAAATTTTTATTTAAAATTTTAAAGACAAAAAAATTTAATTTAACTAATTTATAATTTTTAGTCGTGATATTTTTTTATGTCAAATTTAGTCTCTTATATATATTTTTAATGTTTTTTTTTATTTTTTAAAATTATTTTATCGTTAAACATGTCAATTAGTATGTTACATTAATTATTTAGTATTAATTTAAATATAATGTTATCACGATGACATGTCATTTTATAAATGAAAATTCTAAACATTTAAAAAAATTGAAAAATGTGTAAAAAATAAAAAAAAATGTTACAAAATCTAAAAATTCATAAAAATATAGAAATATGTAAAAAATAATTAGAAAATTATCGGAATCAGCACTGAGGTGACATAGCAGGCTGACATAGCAAATTTAATTAAAAAACTAACGAATTAGACAAAAAAAAAACGTCACGAACAAAAAATAAGAAAACAGCGTGAAGGCGAAGTTAGAAATTGTTGTCAGTTTTAAATGGGAGAATTCAAAAACCAAGAGACGGACCCACCGCCGCCGGGGAGGATTGGAGGAGGGATGAAATGATGATGGCAATGAAGAAGCTAACGAGAAAGTGGCGAAAATCTCGCGACCCTAATTTCTCGCTGCCGACTCGGGATGACCACTGTCTCGACGATTCTCGTCCCATGGACACCCAGGGTCCTATCTCGATCGAAGTCGAAAGTCATATAATTCCAGTATGGTTTCTGAGGAATTGTCGTCTAACTCTTGTTCTTCGTCGTTAAATTACAGAGCAAGAGGAGTTGGTTCGATCGCTGGAGATGTCCCACACACGCCAGTCTCTTCTTTGGAGGGTATTTTGTCATTTCCTTATATCTATATATATATATATATATATATATATATATATATATATATACGCGTGTGTGTGTGTGTGTTTGTGTGGCTACTTTTAATCTCTTTCTTGATTCTTCTGTTTTTTTTTTTCTTTTTGGAATTTCTTCTTCTTATTTTGGTAGAGAGTGTTTGCTGTGCTTATATTGTGCTACGCTGCGTTTATGGTATACTCCATCTACGATCAGGCAACGTCTCCCTGGAAACTGGTATGATTGTGAGAAGTGAATGTTTTGTTTTCGTCATAAGAGCTTTGCATTTTGACTTCTTTTGTTGTTGTTGTTGTTTTCTTTCTGATTTGCCAAATCGTATAGAAAAAGAAAGTTGTGTAACTTGCCGTCTATTGATTAACAGCGGTATCATGCTTACTTCATGGAAGATATTGACTCCTGGGTAGTCATTTCTGCAGGTTCTGTTTCTTTTGCTTGTCCTCATTTCATTCTGCTTCGTGTACTATTCTGCTTTCTATAAGATGTAATTATCTGGTTTTACGTGGGAAATTAGCAATTCAATTATCCCAATGCAGGAGACTCCGCGCCCCAGGGGTTTAAAGAGGATCAGATGTTGGCAGTCTGTCTTCTTATTTATTTGTTTTTCACATTTATGCAATGTTATACGTGTTATATATAACATTCAGAGTTACCAAATCTGCTACCCGTGAATGCCATTATATAAATGGTAGCTATTGTTGCTTAATCGTAGGGTGCATTAGTTTTGGTAATTTTATGAACTTTTTGGCAGATTGGATAGCAGTTTTTGCATGCTCAATGGCCACCGCAGGGCTACTTCGAGATTCGGAGAATCGTCGTAAATGGATTCGGTACTCATTTGCCACTGGCCTGTTACTGGCAGTTTTCTGGTTATATTATATGCTGAGGTAACCATTTACATCTCCTTCTTTATTTACAATCACTATGAAATCTTAAAGTATTAAGTATTGTTACAGATTTCATTTCTTTTATTTGCTTTGATATTCCTTTTGTTTTAAATGCCTCATGTTGTTATTTCCTCCCTAATTTTAACTGAAATGAGTTTAAACTATCTGTCTTTTCCCTTCATCTATACTGATTGTCAGGGCAAAACTATGTAGCCTAGAGTAAAAACTGTAAAATATAGTTTACTTTCCTAGGTGCTATCCATGAATTCATTTGCTTCACACTTATATCATACTTATTTGCAACAATAGGATGCCTAGATTTCGATGGGACATCATCTGGCTTCCATTCGGGCCTCTTAGGTGAGTAATAATTGTCTTTTTGGTTCTTTATCTATGGTCATATAATTGCAATAAGCGTTACCTAGAAGTGCATGTTCTTTTAAAATTGCAGTGGAGCTGGCATTTGTCTCTACATTGACCATATGCTTACTGAGTCATCAGAGGAATTGAGAAAGCTTAGAGGCTATATGTATGCTTTCAAAGGCAGCTAAACTTTTCTTACTTCATCAACCTGATTAGTGTTTAAATGCATTGGATGGGGCTACAAGCTTGGGCAGTTAGCAAAAAAAGATAATTTGTATCTTCTGGGGACTTTGATGTCATATGATCTCTTACCATTTAAAGGGAGCAGGTCGCAGTTGGATTCTTCACCTCTATCTTTTATAGCCACCAATTTTTGTAGACGTTAAAGCATAGTTAGTATCTTTATCTTTTGGGCTTGTGCGTTGGAAAATACTACCCAGAAGTTAGAACACAAATAAACTGCTGCAAATCCTTTCCAAGGGACAGCTTATAGAGCTAGATTCTTGGTTTTGGAATGAAAACAGCACGGAGTAGGGATAGGGAGTGTGCCCTCTGTTCCTTTGCCTTAAGATAATATTCTCTCCCCATCCCTGCCTGACCTTCTAACAGGGATTATCTTCCAGCCCCATCCTGGGGACATGATACCTGCCACTGTCTGGCTCCCCAAGAAGCACATGGCATAAAACGTTAGGATGAACCTGAGATTGAAGATTTTTTGGGGACAAGGCTGAGAACGGGCATGATGAGTCTGCACAATTGTTCGCCTCGGTTTATATCTGGAGAAAGAGGGATGTTAGATGAGCCTTCATTGTGCTTTTCTCACCCAGGTATAGACGACGTATAACGCCTTTGCATGCTTTGGAATTTCCCTTCCTAACATTTTATACGCGGGTCTAATCAGGTGACGGTATAAAATTTAGCAAGGGCAGCCCACGTTGGGCCACTTCTAACGAGGCTTTCTCGAAGTTTGATACTGTGGGAATAATTTGGGAAGGACCATTTCTCCTCACAGCGCACATGTAGATTGGAACACAGGTGCATAATCCAAAGGCACCTCTATTATTTACTGCACGATGGCCTATAGTTTTGAAGGAATACATATCACCTCAACAATGGTGGAAGGCGCATGAAACACAGAATATAGACACAAAAGTTCCAAAGAAGAAAAAAGCCACGTAAAAGGTTAAGTGTTCAATACCACCATATGTAAACCACTGTAAGAGACTCTAAGAAGCAGCAAGAAAAATGACCAAAATTAATCTGGATGAAAACACTCAATTTGATCTTGGCTTATAAATGGCATTCTTTTCAAATCAAACTGAATGATCAATCATCATCTTCAATGACCTTGGTACCGAGCCCCTTCAGCCCTTCTGGTGGGATCTCTGCGACAGTTACCAGACAATAAAGCTCTTCCTTAGCATCTTCATCGTCATTCCTCTTGCGAGCAATGCGGACCCTGATCCTCCTTGGGACACTTCGGATCCCCCTGCTCCAAACATGTTTGTTTAGCTTCACATCCACCCTCACATCCTTAGTTCCCATAGCTTTCTGCGCAAACTTCCTAATCTCCTTTATTGCCTTAGGAGCCTTCTTTTTGAAGGTGCTGTAATACAGAATTTGACAGAAAAAAAAAAAAAAATCAGCCATGAATTGTTGAATCCTAAATTACCTTCGCACAATCAATAAACAACAGACCTTACATCGTGGGATTCTTGTACATCGGGATGACCTTTTTTCTTTAATCAGTAAATAAAAGACTAGAACAAGACACATATCATCAATCGGAAAAGAGGAAAAGATACACACCCTCACTTAAGTGTAGAATTTTCAGCTCATGACAATTAAACAATCGACAGCCACACAAAGACTCAAGTTTGGTAAACTTTCCTAGCACAAGAAACTGTGTTCTCTCGCACTTCACGAGCCCATTGAGCTCCAGTAAAACCACAAACAACAATTACGGGTGCACAAAGCCCATAAAGAAGATATTGGCTAAGGAAATCCTCCAAAATGGCTATGAACAATTAGTGAGCAATTAGTGAGCCATCAGCCTATTATCACTCATGGGCCCTGCAGAAAACAGCAAAAAATTTAGGAATATTTTGTGTGTGCCTACAATTCATCAAAAAAACAAAAAACAGATGGAAATCCAATCGGCCATAAGAATATGGTTCTACCCACCCCCATAAGAAACTCCCCCCCCCCCCCAAACTTGCACCCTCCTACGATGCTGCTATCACTGCAGACCAAACAAAAGATATGTTTTAGAACAAACATCCGGCACCTTTCCACTTCCATTCTGCTAGTAAACAGAATGCAATAAATTCATTTAAGCTAGTATTCTTAAATACACATGAGAAGATTACACCAAAAAAAAAAAAAAAAACCAGTTGAAAACTACAACTTAGTCGCATAATAATTAACTGAAGGTAATGTTATTGATAGAATCCACAGATCCAACCAAAAAAAAAAAAACAGAGGAGAAAAAGCATAGGAAATGCCGTAAAAAGCAGACGAACAAAGATGAAAAATGGAATCACCAGCCATGGAGACGCTTGTGGAGGTTGATTGTGTACTCTCTCGTAACCACCTCCTCCTTTCTTCCCTTTGTCTTCTCCACCATTTTTGGCTCCCTTTCTCTTCAATTTACCTGCATATTTATTTCCAATTTTTCAAATCCAAACCTTTTTACATAGCTGTTTGTGGTAATCCATTAGCATCAAAATATGCAAACAGCCCCAATTACACGAGAATGAAAGAAAGCATGTAGACTTAAAGATTGAAGTCAACCTTGGCGTTTGGGAGAGGCAGCAGGGAGAGAGACTGCTTTAAAACTGGAACTCACAAAACCCTAGCAGGGGCTATAGAATTTACCTCGCGTTTGATGCTGTGCTGATGCTCTGAACCGAAGGCTTTTATTTACTCTACGACAGTTTGGGCTTCAGCATGTTTCTCCAACAGAAAGGACCGCACCCAACTCAGGTTTCGATTCGGCCCACAACCTAACAGTAGAAAACTGGACCGTAAACCGGCTGGCGGTTTCATGGTTGCGCTTGGAAGAAAGGTTTTGGTCTGGTCACGGTTAGAGTTTTTGGTCACTTGGCCCGGTATATTAACTGGGCCGGAACGGACCGAAGAGTAATTTAAAAGAAAGAGTAAAGTAAGTCAGGAACCGCTTCCTGTCTGCAGCTACCAAATTCACCCAATTTACGAGACTGATTTTATAACTACCAGGGATCTCTAAATTATTGCTTACCTTTTTTTTTTTCATAAATTTGTTTCCAAGAATTAGGAGATCTGCTTTTCCCGAATGATAATGATTGTGATTTCTTGCTCCCTCCTTTCTTATGATGCCCTACTTCCGCATGTCAGGGTGTTCCGCACGCGGACTTCTGTTTTATGAACCAAACCCACCTTTTACAACGTTGGAAATTAGAGGTTCGGGACAATTTGGCATGCGGATGGCATTGAATTTGTTTGTCATTCTAGTTGACGAGTGTGAGAGTATTTACTCCCCCCGAGCCAATTGCCTGTAGACCAATTTCTCGAAGAAGTTTGTCTCAGTTTTGTCGAGCACCCATTTCTTAAATACTGATGGCACATGCGAGTCCCTTGGGTAAAATGATCTCCGGAGCTTATAAATCCATCGATACACGCGTTCTGAAAATGTTTCTGCAGTTGAAAAGGCCGCCAACTTGTCTCCTTGGTTCCCAGAGAACCAAAGATCGATTACATACGCCAGACAATCGTCTACAATATGATCCATCAGAAGTTGTTTGGAAGAATGGGCCCATCAAAATGGCCATGACAATCAAGGCTTGGAGTACTTGAACACAATGCAAAACATGGCTTCACGAAATAGTACAAAATAAAACGAGAAGAGCAGTATGATTCCCTCTTACGTGAAAAGGAGAGTTGCTTGCCCCAGTCGATCACAAGGATTCCTAATGGCCTAAAATCACGCCATAATCCAGTAGTCGACCATTTGCAGACCAGAGATAACTAGCACAAATCCTAAGTGTCTCTGCTCTCTAGTATCTGACAAGGCAGAATCATTTGGCATGTACATTAAAAATAAAATCAAAATCTAAAACAGGCAATCCATTAGAAAGCATGGGAGGCAGCTCAAGATCGATGCATCTTCTGCGCAATTAACTTTATCTCTTTGATCCTTTCATCCACCAATTGCTTGAGCTGCTCTTCTTGGGTCGTTTGATTGCCATCTATCTGGACACTATTACTAGCTTCAGCATCCTGTGACCTGAACATCACAAATGACATCTCCGGATCATAATCACTCGGGATTTCAATTACTTGCTTCCCACCACTCCCAGATTCTCTCCCTAAGATATCAGTTCTAACATGATTTGAAATGACTGTCACAAAATCCTCCAAATACTTGTCAACAGGATCAAGGCCCAAATAAATTAAAACCTCCCAACACTGGAAAAACTGCTTCCTGTTGATTTTTAAGGTTTTCCTAACATCCTCAATAGCACTTGAGGGAGGTATGAAGCGAGGCACACTAGTTTTCTTAGATAGTTTCCCATGCTTTAGACATGTAACCGCTAAGTTCACAGCATCCTGGATTGGCTCAAAATTAAGCAGATGCTGTATGTCAACACATGTACGCATGTGTTGGAAGTGGTCTAATGGCTCCTCAACTGTGAGGTCAAAAACATCTTCAGATATTGCAACATTGCTGAGCACCTCAACTAGATGACGACCATAACCCCTGTGTTGGTAAGGAGGCAACACCAAGATCTGCCATAAAAAAATGATCTCATCAGACTGCCATGTATGGCTGTGTAATGTCTGATGTAAAGACAAAGGTATCAAAAAGTTCTTGAACAAGAACTAAAATTAGGTTTCTCAGTTAAACAACTCAATCTCAAAACGGGGGCAAAACAAACCTGACCAAGTCGCAAACGTGTGCAGTCAGGGTAATGATAAAATCGATATATAGCTAGAAAACCCAACAGTCTGTCTTGGATGTCCCCTTGCTTATCATTTTTCTTCTGAATCAAGACATATAACTCCCATTTTGGGTCAGTAACATCGATGGGGTTGCTACCTGATTCAGATAATGATAAAACTCACAAACCATAGTTAAACCCTTACTATTAAGAGAGCAATACAATGCAATGAAAAATTGAGTCATTGAACCAAGAAGGAAAATAAAAAATACCGTCAACAAGAAGAAGAACAAGAGGAACCAGGCGACTGTAAAGATGTCCAGCAGCTTGACTGCCTAGCACCAAACGAACAACCTGACCAATGAAATTCCATTAGCCATTACCATCAAACCATGCCTCAGACTCACAAGTTAATAAGTCCGAGATAAAAGAAAGGGAGAAGTAAGAATGACTAGAAATTTCTTGGTGCCAAAATCACTACACCAAATGGATAACAAACAAGCAGAGCACAAATGAAGGTGTACTGAAAATTTCTTATTTTTCAAATAGAATCTCATGCAATTAAATATACGACAGCTAGAAATGATCACTAGTTGGCATCTTTAATAGCTAAGGACCAATAGTTCTTTGGGAGAACTATGCCCATGTATGGCAGATTTACTACTAAACATATTGGAATAAGACCACCAGTCATCCTCAGAGAGTTGAGGGCTTTGACATTAATCTCTACTGTTTGGAATAGAGTCCCCATGGTAAAACAGCTCTCCTAATTAGACCATTAGAGAGGAAACATCACCGTAAGCTTGCAGTGGAAATACCAGATTTGCAGATTCTACATTCAAATATGTCATCAATTTTACTGACACTCAATGGTAGCTTCTTTCCTTCCAATCAGGTCAGATTAGTTATGCCCTTTTTCTTCTTTCAGCAAAGAATTGAAGTCATTTTAACACAATCTTAGCAGTGTAGCATTGCACTACCATTGAAGCAAATATTCTCAATGCCACTACTGAAGACATGTTTCAATAGTCTTTTTGGCTTCTTAACTAAGTTCACTGCTCAAACATAATGGTAGTTTCACTGCATCTAGTTCCAGGATTAACCCACTTTCAGGGTTTCTGCATTTTGTTTGAGGCATGTTTGCTTGAGTTTTTCTACTTGCCTCATTATTTTGCAACTCATTTTCTCTATTCTTCTTTCCAATAATATATCCTGTGCCAGATAAAAATCAGGACAGACTAGACAGTCAATTGAAGTCTCATTTTCATATCCATTTTCCTACAATCCATTCTGGTTATTCCCAAATCTTATTGACACCAAACCCAAAACTGTCCCAATTACATCTCAAAAAAACAAGCTTGAAGATTTCACCACACCCCTGTAACTCAGAACAATATAGTTGAATATGTAAGAAATACCTCCAAATCTGAAGTGGTTGCCACTGAATGACCATTTGAATCACCAATTTGTCCATTGGAGGTTCTGTGTTGCAATATCTCCCCATTTGCAATGATGGATCTGAGAACATTTATAGCATGAAGAGCACACAAATATTGAAAAATAAAAACCAGCATTGTGCAGACAAACAGAGGTTAGGCTAGAAAACATGGTTGGTATATCCACAAGGTAATACCGAATATAACAGCTGTCTGCTGAAAATGTTTGAAGGAAGTTGTCTTTATTCTCTAAAAGTGTCTCAGCAAAAATTCTCTGCAGGAAAGGGGAAAAAAATAGAAAAAAAAAAAGATGGAAAAAAAAAAAAGCAGCCATTAACTCATCAGTCAGTGCATACCTGAAGAGCAGACTTCAGATCTGTGATCCCTTTTCCTCCCTTAAAACATGAATGATAAAAAGATAGTAGTCACAACCACAACTAAATGGATGTGTCTAAAAATAAACTCAACAGGTTATGCACAACTATGCTATTACTCACATCAGATTGGCTCTGAAATGTAATATCAGCATATGTGTGAAATGATATGATGCTGACCCATATAGTTATCTGCAGGAAAATAATTTGAAATGAGTTAACAAAACTTTTCCCTCTACAAAATTAATCTTCTGATGAAAGTAACATCCTGGTGGAGAAAATGTGCATTAGTAAATACTAATTATTGTGTCACCATGTTTGCTATGCATAGAAGTGATAAATTGCACTTAAACAAAGAGGGGGAAAATGTGTTACCTTCAATTCCTGATAACCATATATTTTCCCATCCTCCTCATCAAAAAAGTTGGTCAGGTCAACAGGAGTCAGACAGAAACTGTCCAAAGCACCCACTTCTTCCTTGCTAGAGACTATGGCTCCAAGACAAACAAACAAGAATAAGGCTCACAAATAAAAGTAATCTAGAACTCCAGGAAGGAACTGGGAGACCCCCAATGCACAAAGAAGCAGCAATTGTATAAGAACCAGTACAATTAAAACTGAGTCAGCCAGCAGAGATATTCTATTCATTAGACATACTGCCCAAGCTACAATATCATATCATTTATGTGTCAAATGAGCAATGAACTTCCCCAAGACTAGCCTCCAGACTCTGGAATGCGCAACATGCGATAACTGACATTAATGCACACAGGCACCGAATAGATGCAGGTTTTAGTTCCTAATAAATTAGGGATATAATGTGAAGAACATCTATCTACGGGCTAACAACATGAAAAGTCAGTCTTATTGATGGCAGACTCTAAATCCTCAAGGCAGTGTAAGGCTGAATGCAGACTGGTACTGTCCAACCCCACCTTAAAACCATTTAACTGTAAACCTGGTCCAATCTCACAGTCAGCATCCACAATTTCTTACACACATACAGAAAGAGATCATTGTGAATACTAATATCAAACCTCTGTAAGCATCTGCAGACTTTCTTTATGGTGAATTCTAACGGGCCGTACAAACAATTATACAAGCAACCAGAGGGTTAGGATTCACAGACGCACACTCAAATTAGTCAAGTAGTGAATATTATTAAAAAGAAAACCCAATTAACGAGTCATACCTAGGTAAATTTTAATGCACTGATTGGGGTCGATTCCAGCATCTGCACGAAAACCGCTCGTTTAAAAAAAAAAAAAACAGAAGGAAAAAGAAAAAGGAAACAGAAAGCACCGAAAAATTATCACAAAAAAGAACCCAAACAGAAGACGTTTCGGAAAAGAAAACGAAGGCGACGGCTGGTTCTAGAGACGGAAGACTGGGGGGTGGACTCACCGACGTTTGGGAAGCCGACGCGTCTCCGTTTCTTGGGCTCGGCGGGAGTGGGATCGGCGGTAGCTTCTTGCTTCTGCCCCATCTTCTTCAGGCGGGTTAGGGTTTTCGGAGCGGGAAATGAGGAGAGAGGCGGGAAATTATATTGTACGAAAGGGAATGATTCAAGGTGTATTGCACCGCGGTGTTGCTGCTACACTGCAATTACTACGAGTGGTGGTCGCTTCCTAGGAGGTTGCAATTTGAGCATGCGAAGACTTGACAAAATGGGCTCAACGATGAAGGCCCAGTGGGCCTGTTGCTGGAAGATTTAGCCCAGCTTTGTTTGAACGCAAACAGCACATACATCGCCACGCACTTCCCCTCTCCATCTTGGCATCATCTACCGCAGACAACATGGTCACATGGACATGAGTTGGTTTCCTGAAAACCTAGAAATAGGCCGAAAGCGAAAATAATGGAAAAGAAAAGTAATGCGGAATTGCTTCTCTCAGACGCATACCCCTAACAAATGAATTTGTATAGTTCCTGTAATTTTAGAAAAGGAGAAAAGAATAACTGAAATAAACTAAACTGAAAATATATAAAAAAGAATAGTTCGTCGGATAGCGAGTAGAGCCCAATGCTTTGAAGTCACTTAGGGATGGAATAGGACAAAGCGAGAGTCGCTTCGACCACAGTCTAATTTGCATATTTTGTGAATTCAAGGTTTGAATTTCTTTCTCGTTGGATGTTGAATTATCTGATATGGTTATACTCCTACAGAATGAGTAACCTCAAAAAGATACAGATTCAATTTGCACTAGAAATTAATCCAGCCCAGTCGTTCCCCAAGTTCGAATCAATATACCATGATTACACTGCATTCCAGTATCTTTCACTTGCTAATACTGCTAATAAAACAATTCTTCATTCAAGATAACCAATTGCATTGAACTCCCCAATTCTTCAGTAAGGGCGAAAATAATGACAATTGCCAGTGAGATGGTAACTCACTGGAGAACATTCATAAGCAAGTATGCAACGTCCGCCTTTCGAACCTGCAAAGAAGACTTACCATGAAATATTAAGTTTTACTTTGAAACTGGGTCCAAGCCAGTCCCAGAATAAAATACACAGGACACAACTGCACATGATACCATTGTAACTTCATTCATTCAATTGATGTCATATAGCATCATTATCATTGACATCCTGCAAGTAAGTGCTGGCAACTTCTCTCTGATTATTCTACTTTTTCTGAAGAAAAACATCACTCCACTGAGGGAAGTGCTAAGAACAACAAACTTCATATCTGTTTCATCTTTGAAATTGAGCACAAACAAATCCCCAAACTAAATGTATATGATAATAATGTACAAGAAACAGTTGTCAGGAATTATGCCCCCTCCGTTTTTCAGTGAGAGAGAGAAGTACAGTGATATACTTGGCACAAGTATGTTCACACAGAATGGAGAAAAACCAAAGTTTCAGCCATGAATATTTATTATCAGAAATGGAACACTCGTGAAGTTTCCATGCACCTTGTTTATTCAAGCTGACAAACAGATTGGTTGGTTTCAGCACAGAGGCCTTTGTTTTTAAAGGAGCTCCTTCATATCATCAGGAGTAGCCAATTATATGCCATGACACACCCAAGTGTCATCTGTGCCTTCTTTACAAATTCCCCATCTCCAGTTAACCCTTGGTCGATAAGCTGTGCACCTTGAGATGAGGTTGCTGACAACATCGGGTTCAACCTCATGATGGATAAGCAACGTGACATCAGATAAATTGGTGCATTTATCCAATATACTGAAAATGAACATCAGCGTAACATTAATGTCATATATAACCAACTGTGCACTAATTTCTTTCAAACTCCTCATCTCAATCTGACTCTGAATACCACTGGTGAGGAAGCACGTCTCTATTTCAGACCACGCCAATTTATGCACTGTGAGGGAGCTCAGACTTGGAAAAGCATCAAACAATGCCTCCAGGCTAAGCCTTGTCATTTCAACTGGTCGAATGAATTTCAATGAGTCTACAGCTAGCATTCTAAGTTTGGTACCAGAAGGGAATGAACGAATGAGGCTACAAAGGTCTGCAGATTCAAGCTTAAGATTTTTCAAATCAAGAAATTCTTTTACTTCTAATTTATTTGCTTTCTCAATCGAAAGATTGAAATCAGCCAATAGTGGACTATCAAGGACAAGGTATTCAGGCCTAATGCATTTTAACTTGAGTTCCACAAGGTTTGGTGCAAATATAGTCAGGGAATGTGGAGCATTAGACACTGTCCATTGACACTTTTTAAGGTGACATAGATGAATCTTTGGTTCTTTGAATCCTCCAACACCTATCAAATTCAACACTTGCAGACAAGGGAAGCCATGATTAACCTTGTTTAGGTCCTCATCATCCAGTCTTATAAACTCAAGTGTTAAACTCGTAAGTTTCGGCATTGGGTTTATGCCATCCACTGACAGCCAAGCATTTTTTAGCTCAAGACTGAGAAGACCATTGCCTGTAAATGCAGATAAAATGGGCAGTGTTATATGATGATATCACTGCAACAAAATCTCCCAAGCAATAGCTTCAACTTCAAAACCATCCCAAAATAGCGCTTGCCATTGCAAATGAAACCAAGAAAAGGGGAAAAAGAAACAAGAAAAATGGGCAGGAAAAACCACTAATTGACAGTTTTTCAATTACGAACACATGGTAAACCTTGATTGATTCTTGACAGACCAAGCAAAACTTGTCAATCTCCTCTGATAAGCAGCTATTGATATTGAAAATCTACTTATTCGTCGCAAAAAACCCAAAAAAACAAAAAAGGGCAAATTTGGTAAACTCACAGCAAGAAGAGATCAAAGCCAAAATATCCGATCTTCTCCAACAGGACTGCACCCAAAAATCTGAAATGGACAACGACCTCAGCTCTCCACAGACCCGCGGCAACCACTCCTTGACAAATCTGACATCCGTCAGGTACAAGTCGTCCGACTCGTCGTCGACGTCGTCGTATGAAATCCCGTTGAGAGACTTGTCCACGCCGATCGCCACGGACTCGAGGACCCGGGAATCGCGGACCAAGTCGTAGAATATGGCCTTCAATGGCTTGATCAGTGCCCTGTCCTCCGGCGACCTCGATCTGATGTATCGGCACAAGGTGCAGTGGAGGTTGATGGACCGCACCTCGCGAGAGAGCGCGTTAAAAGTCCTGCAGACGAGCCGGCACCGAGCGAGATCGGCCGAATCAGCGAGTCGACTCAGGATGTCGACGATTAGAGGTGGAGGTAAATCGTCCATAAGGAAGCGTGAATCATGTTCTTCGAAGTTCTGTTTCTCCTTCCTATTATAGATATTTTCTCGCCTCTTATAGCACAAGGGGCGGGTAATAAGAGCCACTACCCCTCTCGCAACGATTAGCGAGAGGTAAATTACTGATAGGTCCTCCTAGACTTATGCAGTTCTGACACCGTTCCGTCACAGTTGATGCCATTTCTCGTCATTATCGATTATTGTAACCAATCCCAATTGAGGAACGGGGGAAGAGAGGCCAACAGAGAAAAACTGGGTTGACCATCTCGTCGATTCATATACAAAAGCCAAAAAATTAAACATTAAATTAGTTAGAGGGAATCACCAATATGATCGGCACAAAGAAGAAAAAATTATAATAATTTGTTTTATATTTAATATTATTTATTTATAAAATTAAATAAAATATAGTTAATCTAAGCTTTTTATTAATTTCACGTTATTTTTTAAATATTACCACCTATTTTTTTCGAAAAAAAAAACTAAATATACATACCATCTAATAAAAAATAACTTGACACAATATATTTATATTATATAAATAATATTTTGTATCACATAATAAAATTGTATAAAAATAGAACAAACTTTTATATAAAATTAATTAAAGGCTATTTTATATAACATAAATTACATTACATTTATCAAACAACGCATTTATGTAATGGAGCATTGAACTAATACTCCTCGTCTAATTTTAGTATCGAATGAGTACGCTGACAAGGCCCTTGGAAAGTTGCCTCTCTTTTATCTTCTGAGGCTTCTTGCTTCACTGTGTTGATTGGGTGGACTCGGGATATTGCAGGCCAGAAATATGGTATTGACCAACCACAATATGCCATTAAACCTTCACATTACCGTCACCCTTGGAGCCATTCAAGCGATCATGAAAGCACTAAAAACTAAAATTGCGTCGGACCTACACTAGCAACAACGCCCCACCTCAGGCCATTCAAAGTTTGGTTTTCCGGTGAAGCCAACTCGATGAAAAATTGTTTGGCACATTCGATTAACAAAATCATTTGTAGAATACTCCTATCACTAAATGATAGCAGACAAGAATCCACCGCAGTTAAGCACCACAGAAACCAACTTATAATGGCATCTACAAATGGCACGGTATGAGGAAGATCAGTATACCAGTATACCATTATTGACAAGATCAGATTCAGTGTGAGGAAGATCAGATTAACCAACATGCTGCCTTTGACAAAATATCACTTCTGGAAATGTTGAAACATTAGAGGTCCAACAATTAGCGAGAACAATCAGAAGAGTTGGAGTATTATCATCATTCATAGATAGCAGCGACTTTCAACAGAGATAACAATGAAACGACAGAAGTTCCTAAGCTGCTTTGAATGCAAAATTATTGATCCATCACTGTAATCACTGATTCCTCAGCTTAAAAAATTTTGCAGAAAAACAAAATTTGCAGGTAAATTGTTTGCCATTTAATCACACAAATGACAGCAGAAGATTACATGTTCTAAACCCTGAGCTGAAAGGCATACCATGAAGTGGCTGTCTCAGGGATAATAACCAGTGATTGTAAACCCTCTTCCCACAATCTCACCAGCACAAAACCAAGCAAAGCATTCCAACCCAAACAAAGCAGCAATGCCAGCATCCTCAACCTTCACTTCCTGCCTGTTCTTCCATAAATTTTTCACATAATCCAATTCCTTCCAGAATGCTTCAGTACGATTAGGAATACTGTACAAAAGAACCAACAAAAGCAACATCACACATCGACTCCAGAATGAATGAAATTGCAAATTTATGGGTCTGACCTGAATGAATGTCTATGAGAAATAAACAATAACTATATATACAAGGCAAGACATTAACTCATTGCTGTTCCAAAATGCTTCCAGCCAAAAAAGGATGATAACAAACCTAACAATACAAATGCAATCCTGTAATACTGAGAAAGAAATCATGTCGATTGCAAATATGTCTCATGAAGAGCAAGAAAACTATCTTTTCATGTGATCTTATCATTATGAAGCTGAATAACTGAAATTTCAATTCTTTTCACTCTCGAACAAATCCAACCTTCTGCAAGCTATCAGCATCATCCAAAATAAATCCTTCTTTCAACATTAAAGCTACTCAAAGTAGCACATTCTTCTTTCTATCAAAGCAGATCTTGATCATAGGTAAGTATGAGAAGATGACACTACATTTGAAATGACATTAAATCTGACAAAATTCCGATCAACAGTATCCTTCACTGTGGAAATGCTAAACCAACACTCAGTATCCAAATGTGAAACATCCAGTACTTTTGAACAACCTCAAGGATAATAGATTTGGAAAAATTTTATTGTGTGATATAGCAAAATGTGACAAAGAAAGAGCACTGCTAGGGGATACTTAGATTTATTGGACAAACATCATGAAGACATGACATTACTACCAAAATTTTTATTCCTCCGGACTTTATAATTACATCATGCCAAAAAACTTATCTTATTGAGAGCCAATAAGGTTCAGTTTATTTATTAAATTCATTCTAGGTCAGCTAAAAATAATAGTTGTTTAGTGCTGTCACATGAACAAAATGCAAATCAACAATGTAAGAAACCCAAATCTTTGCTGCCTGAGAAAAAAAAAAGAAAGTAGTCCAAAATCCAAAAATCTAAATATTTATAACGTGACCATATTCCAAATCCAATTCAATTGTACCATCGTACACTGCAGTTGTACCATGCAACATCATACATCATTCAGGAAATTGGTCAAACTTCCAATTACGTCTATTTCAACCTGCATTAACTTTAAGGTATATAAGGCATCTGGACGTGGTTGAGGTGATTGAGCTTCCAGTTGCAAGTTAATGCATAAACATCACTCCGCAATGCCAAAACTACTAAATTATAACCAATTAACTAAGCAAGGCAAAAAAAGCAACAGATGGATGCAAATATTTGGAGCCACCATTATCAGAAAAAATGACAATAATTCTTTTCTTAATATGTCTATCAACATGTAAAAAAACTCCCTTCTCTAACTGCACAATAGCAATTGAGAAATTTTGCAGCCATGATAGTCCAAAGTATCATGCCCTAATAATAAGATTTTACACAAATAGCATGCAAAATCAAACATAACAAGGAAGAAAGAAAAACAAGTATATAGTATAATCGTCCCTAGAATTTTATCAACCAGCTTAAAGTACAAAATCTTTGCTTCTTCTGTGCGTAAAGAGGTGGAAAAGGCTTTACACATAGAAATTCTAAAACTAACACATTGGCAGATGCATATGCCTGTGTGGCACAGATATAACTTGTCTCTTGAGCCTTTAGGACCATGAAAATGCAGCTCCATGAAAATCCAAGCGCCAGATATTGCATGCAATGAATTTTCCATTTAATTCATGTGGCAAAAAGTTAAAACTTGTTAGTTCTCAGCGGCATTGCATTAAATAACAACAACCCTTCATTAGCAAAAGTAAACAGCTAGACAACAAGGTTACAGAAAGAAAGACCTGGCAAGACGAGTGTAAAACAATTGCTTGGCCAAGAGGTTGCATTTCTCCACGGTAGGTGGCTCTTGAATGTATTGCTTGTTCTGTTCCAACAACTGCTTGTGGTAGATAGATCCATGCTTGGCTAGAAACCGCGATGCTTGACATGCTTTTGACTGCAACTGCTGCAACTTAGATGCCATTGATCTCGGCAAAACTAAGCCTAAATGAAAATGAGACAAGAAACCAATTCAGCAACTGCACTTCTCGCAACAAAAAATAAAAGCTTTATTCGGCGAATCAAAAATCAAAAGATGAACACATTTAAATTTGACAGGACAGGACAGGACAGGACTCTTCTAAAGAAGAGGAAACGGCGGCCCCAACCAAATTACCTACTTTCCTTAAACCAGAAACACGGAAGCAGGGTCATCAATAGCTACCACTACAAGCATTGGACATCCCATAGAATTCACGCAAGTAAGAAGCAACACATCGATGCAGGAAAGCACGGAGACGAGTCAATCAAAACACTAATCATCATATCACCGAGAAGCATAGACTAGCCACGCGAGATCGGGAAATTTGCGATCTCGAAACGAGGGTAGACCGACTAAATCAAGTGAATCGAGAGCGTAGAAAGCGAACTGGAAGCCTCTTTACCTTCCTCACGAGATGAAATGGTTGAAGAAGAGACGGGGCCGTTCGGTTTCTCGCTTCTCTTGCGTCTCGCCGCTACCTTTTGCTGCGCACTGCGAGGGCTTTTTCTCTTTTGACCAGTAGCGCGAGATATTGGAGACGGGGCAATGCGAGATGGAATTATTGGTGTTTTTGCCTTCGATGGATTTTATTTATTATAAAATTTATTATTTAAAAAAATTAAAATTCGAGATATAAGTTTAAATTTTTAATTATTGAATATTTAAAAAACAAAAAAACACTTTTTGGAGTTTTCTTCTTTTTTTTTTGGGATTTTTTGTGGGTTTTATTTGGGTAAAAAGTACCTGTAGTTCTTCCCATTCGGGTAAATGGGTCGATTGCCCGAGAGTTCAGGGTTTTAGCAAGTTCCCCGAAGGACGGCAAATGGAAAGCAACAGGCCTTTGCAAGGTTAATCTATCCGGTCGGCTCAAGACCAATGTCTGAAAATTCTCATTGTGCGCAGCCCGAGTCGCATAGCCCACCCATTTCATTGATGGGCCAACTTTTTTCTTTTTCTTTTTTTTTGTTGGCTTTATATTTTATTATTTTATAGAATAAATTGGATTTTTTTTTTACTTTATAACAAATAGAAAATCTACTATGGTGTAGTTCATACCCAATGAACCAAAAAATGAATAAAAAATAAAATAATAAAATCTAAAAAAAAGAAAACTCATATGGTAAAAGGTCAATTGATTCGTTCTGCAACCGAGAATACCATTTTTAAATTTCAATGAGTAATCCACACACAAAGGGAAGGAATCAGTGAAATCCATCACTAAAGCTGTGCTCGCGTTTGTCAATCAATCAATCAAAATTCCCATTATACTAGTTAATATAGTCCACCCGATTTTTCCATTCGTCAAAAATTAAAATAAAAGTTCACCAAAAGATTACTATAAAAGATTTCAATTTCACTTTAAGAAGACGATGTGAAACCCTTTTTTTTTGCTTTTAGTGCCGAAAAATTGTTCGCCGAAGCCCTTTAGTGAGCCAACGTGTGTATATGTATATATATAGATATATATATCTTGAGCTGTGAGTCTGATGATAATGTGGGGTGTGGACCAATTGCCGAACATGCATGTGCCTATCAACCCCGTTGGCAGCGGAGATCACGCAAACATAAAAGCTTAGAACTTGGTGACTGAACACTTGCTGGGATTTTTGACCAACCTCAACTTGTAGATGTAGTAGTTACCTGCTCAGTCAGCCCGTGTGCCGCATTCTGCCACCTGCACGGCTATGATTCGTCTGTTTTGGTGACAGAAAATGGGTGTTTATTAAAATCAATGAAGCAAATGGCATGGAACAGTTGACAAATGACTAGAAAATTACAAGACAGGTTTGGTGCGGGCATTAAGAACTTGTCAAATAGATGAAGAGACGCAGAATCCCAACTGCAATTTCTCTTCTCATCTCATTCCGAAGTCATCAAAAGCTTAAAAAGAAAAGCGATTTGCACATTTTTCCTGCTAGAGGAGGCAATTAAGCCAAGTCTTGGCTTCCGATGAGATCTGGCCTCATGATTGCTGCTTCTATTTGCTGGCACTCGTGGAAAGAGAGAAACAACATAACCTTTAAAAGTGAAGCCAAAGCTATCAGTGAGAAAATAGTGAGAATTGTACTAATTTTGCTAGTATATGTCTTATCTTTTGCCACGTGTTAGAATGAATCTTATTCATTGTTTTCTCTTGGCGCCTTATGTACTAGCTTTGTGTAATAGTTTTGCCGGGCCACAACTTTTGGTAATTTTTTGTATTCTTTTTGCCTTTAGCAAAAGAAAACAAATAATAACAATAATAAATAAATAAAAACATAAAAATCAAGGTTTCAGGGAATAATAATCAAAGCCATTGAATCCTCAGTTAATTTCTTTCAGTCCATAGTTATTAGGATGAGTCATAATAATCAAAGTCAAATGATATACGCGTAAAAGTAAATGCTTAAGTATTCATGAATGGGAGTAGGGTCAGAATATTAATGTGTTGTCAAAGACTTTTTTTCTTTTCTTTTCTTTTTCTATGGTTTGTAACCCAAGAGAAGTGACATAGAACAAAAAGAAAAAATATGACAAAAACCAAGAATTAGGTAAAAGATGATGCTGACGGCTAGCCAGGTTGCATCCATCCACATGATGTTTTCTACACTTTATTTATAGGATGGCTTTTGTGTTATATATTTTCACCTTTACATTCTTGTCGTTTCAAAAAACAGAAAAGGTTTATCTGGAGGACGATTTAGTTCTAAATTAACTTAAAAATAGGTTTCACCTAATAAAAATAAAATTTTAAATTCGAAATTTTTGTTGTATGACCAAAAAAAAAAGATGTTGTGTAACTAAAATAACAAAATACACTATGAAAAATAAAAAAATATACAACACGATGTTAATCAATATTTTTAAAACTCGTTATACATTCTATTTAGTCCATTACACATTTTGTTAATTTACTTGTACATTTAAAAATTTTTTATAGAAAAATTAATTTTTTAAAAAATAATTTTTAATTCGAATTTTGTCATACTTTGACCAAATTTTCTAACCATAAAACCTCATCCAAAAAAGCCAAGATGTCAGAGGCCAACTTGGTTTTAAAGGATGGTCATGTTGTGCTCTAGCATTATATCAGCATGAAATAATTATCACATTGAACCATTAGGTGTAACTGAGTAGCCCTCAAAAATAAAATTTAAAATGAGACCGCAAACCTCATTAATAATTAAAAGTCCTCCTCACTCCAACTGGACCATATATATATATATATATATATATATATATATATATATTACATTGCCTTATAGCATATAAAGGCTAGTTTTCATTACATGTGCTATTGGGCATACAATAATGTGATCACAATGTAGTTAGTTTTGGTGCATAAGAATGATTATTTAATATGATTTTTGTACATAGTTTTTTTTTTTTCTGTTTTTTTAGGTGCTTCAGATTTTTTATTCTATCGGGTTGCTTCTGATTTCAAATGTCGTACCACGGTGACGGACCGTCGGTTTGGATTTGAGCCACCCAAGATCACACGCAAGATGCGTAGAAATTAAGCGCAATAAATGTTATCCACTGTTGACATCTGGCCTTCGTTATTACTGTTTTAACATTTTAACTTTCTCATCGAATTACATCTTAATCATTAATTTTGGGTGACTCTTTGCCATTAAATCTTTTATAATATTTATTTATTTATTTTTCCCAAATTTTAATCACGCCAGTGTCATCTTATTAGCCCTTGTTTCGCATGGTGAAGAAAAGGACGAAACTAATGTATCCTGTATTGGTCAAATGGCAAAGCGCTCAAGCTCAACCTTCCAACTTAGTCATTCTGTCTTTGCTCTCAAGCTCACCCTTAAGGATCTTAATCATTCAAACCTTTGTTATTTACCACTAATCATGTCAGAATGCCCTCAACATGATTATTTATATTTTATATGTAGCAATAAATTATAGTAAAACAACCTAAAAAAGTTGACACGCTTTGCCACGTGAAATAGGATTAAGAATCTGCAAAAGCATTCATTATATCAATTGAGCACAAGTGTCTTCGAAATTGCAACCTCATATACCAGGCCTTCTTGAAATTTATCGATTGGGAGCGATTGGTTGAGAAATGCTTAGTTGAAAGGTGATTAATTGAAATGACAACTCCAGATGGGAATAATGTCAAAAGACATGACGTGATATGCACTTCAATTGGACAAAAACTACTTTAATTCTTATAACAGCATTAAAAGTTACAACCAGACAAGCGGAATTTCTTGGTAACTTGCTTAGAAAAGCAAGAAAACAAAAGGAGTCTGAGAGTTTGTTGATCTGACTTAAAGTATGATGAGACAAAATGACAAACATATTTTTTAATTCCCATAAGTGCTTGTCAACAAAAGAATTAAAATGGCCATTGGCCATTAAAAAAGATGGAATGACTGCAGTTATACTGCAATTAGTTCAGCGAGTACTGATTAATTTCCGTTTGTTTTCCTTTGGTTCATGAAATTATGTATCCTCTTCAATGCGACTTTCAGGGTCTGCTCGCTCATGTTGGCAAAACACACTCTAAACCAGCCTGGTTCAGAGCAATGGCAAGAAGAGCCTGGAGATATATTAAGCTTCATGTCACGAAGTATGGATTTCCAAAGCTCCAATTCACCTTCTTTTGTGGATGTCCCCAAAAGAGGGCTCAAGTTCATCCAGCAAAATAGCCCAGCATTCCCTTTCAGGCACTCGATCCCGGCATTTCCCAAGCCTTGGATTATCATCTCATATCTCTTCTTTAGTCTCTCCCTATTTGTCTTAATGTAATTCTCGGTGAAATGCTTGTTGGACAACATGGAGGATAGGAGATGTTGTGTTTGTGAAGAAATCAAGGTGAAGCTAGACATCCTTCTTGCTGTGGTAACAACCTTGTCATTGTAGGAGTAAATTGTTCCCACTCTGAAACCTGGAAGGCCCAGATCCTTGGAAAGGCTATAAACAATGTGAACTCTCTCTGAATCCTTGTAACCCCGTGCTTCCAGAATTTCAGCAATGCTGACGAAATCAGATGAAGAGAAGGCGGATCCTGAGTAGATTTCGTCGGAAACAAAATGGATGTTCTTACGCGTGACAAAATTGAGAATCTCCTCTAGGACTGACCGTGGGATTGTGGCGCCCAATGGGTTTGAAGGATTGGTTATGAGTATCCCTTTCACTTTAATGTTCATGGCTTCTGCTTCTTTGTATGCAGCTTCTAAGGCTTGAGGGGTAACTTGGAAATTATTTGAGCTGTCACAATGTATTGGTTCAATTCTTACACCGGTCCGCCATCTCAAATCTCTGTCGAATCTGCAAAACAGTTTGGAGATGACATTAGATGATGAATGCTGACATGCTCACATATTTATAATAAACTTTCAAAAAAAAAAAAGAAAAAGAAAAAGTTTTCCTGAAGACAAAAAATTACCCAGGATAGTACGGAGTGGGAACTAGCAAAGCATTTCCAGGATCCGCCAAAATGAAGGTTAAGAGCTCGTTAGCTGCTGTTGCGCCAGCGGTTATGACTATTCTATCTGGGTCAAATTTTGCTCTTTTTCCTCTAATTTGTTCCATGAAACTTGCCATCGCCTGTAGAAGGCGCATATAACATGTCGGGATCTTCATTTTACTCGAATGTTCTTGGTGGGTTCGTATATGTACGAAAAAAAAAAAAAATACCTGTCTGAAAGATTTGAGTCCGTGGTAATCTTGAAACAAGGCATTTTCTCTAAAGCTTAGTGCCCCCTTACCCCCGCTAAATGCTTCGGAGTGTTTTGCCAGGAACTCTTCTAACAAATCAAATGAAACCTGTTCAAGAACCAAAAAGAAGGATTAAAATTTAGAAGAGTAGCTTCCTGAGGTGGTCCCTAGTAAGTCTAAATGAAGATCGCATTATTCATCCTACTTCGTTGAGACGGGATGTAATAGTATTTACTTGATTTTCTGCCAATCCCATTTGTATGACTCCTGACGGGTTTTCTGATTCATGGTAAGGATCTTCATCGTATGCTTTCCATCCTGCAAAATATGGAGAGTCCTCTCCATGAGCCTCAGAAACTGCAACTCTTGAAAGCCCAACAACATTGGATGGAGAGTCCTCTCCATGAGCTTCAGAAACTTCAACTCTCGAAAGCCCAACAACATTGGCTTGCTCAATCTCTATGGCCATAATTGGGACTCGTGCGCGGGAACTTTAACTACCTTTATTTCTTGAAAGTAAGCACAGAGAGAGAGAGAGAGAGAGAGAGGGGGGGGGAGAGAGAGAGGGGGGGGAGAGAGAGAGAGAGAGAGAGGAACTGATGAGATTCAAGTAGTTGTTTGAATGAAGCCTTGATAGCAAATAACGCTCTTATATATAGGCAGTCTTAAAGGGTCCGCGCAGCTTGCCTGCTTGCTTCTACAGGATTAAGAAAACATGAAAATATCAATAATTGATACTGTGATGTACTTATGCAAGCATTAATCGAAATCTCTCCCCTTTTACAGACGCCATTTTAATCCCCGTGACAACTGTTCGCTTATGTCACCTTCTTATAGGTTTCTTTATCTCAATCTCCATGAGATTCTGACCAATATAGTACTTGATTTTGTGTTTCTCGTATGGATGCTAGATCGTGAGAGTTCTCTCTCTCTTTTTTTTTTGGACTTAATTAAGGGTTCAAATCTTACTCCTGTTTCCTTGCCATTATTAGAGGGAGAGGATCCTTTCTTCGGTTTTTCCACAATGACTCCCTTTTGGTTGGAGAGCTATGGTCCCCAACCATTATTGTTTCTTCTTATATGAAAAGTTTAAGTTTTTGAATTACTTGCGACTTTTGATATTTTGTGTTTAACTGAAACAAATGTTTTTTTTTTTTTTTTTTTTTTGTGAAGAACATTTTGTGTAGCCTGCACATGCACATGTATTTTGAAGCTCCGAAATTGGTTAATTTCTTATGATCTGACAAAAATAACATTTTACACAAGCTTGCTATTCTAATTTGGGGATAAGGTTTAGACAAAATAGACGCTCTGAGACGATCTTTAAGGGCCCACATATGCATCAGATTTTAACAATGTCATTTTTGGTTGAAAATGCAAGGATCGTAATTGTTCAATCAAATAATCCACTAATTAGTTTGGTTCGTTCAATCAAATGGTTATGAGCCAAAAAAAAAAAATCAAATATACCCAATTTTATTTTTATCTTTTTGAACAATTATTTCTTTAACTCGAATCCATGACTATTATAATGAAATAATTCTTATCATTACATTAAAACTCATTCTTAAAGCAAAACCATAATTATTTCATTAATTTTGAAGAGCATGTTGAAAAGCTTGGACCAACTTTTTATACACATGCATGTCTAGCATTTTCCTTTTTTGTTTTTTTGTTTTTTTTTTTGCTAAATCAAATCGGCTGCAATAGATGCAGTACAGATACAAAACTAAACGAAATGAATATTAAAGCTATATAATGAAATTAAATTGTTTAGTGATACCTAAAAAATCAAAAATTGTACTAAAGTGCTCGGAACACCAATTATAATAGATACAAAGAAAATCAGAAGCTCGGGAAAAAGTCGATCCAAGCCTCACGTTTGCAACATTTACATGCCCGCATGTAAGAGTTGAGATAATTGTCAAGATTGTCTTGTCAATGCAGAATCCAGGGGAATAAACAACATCCAAGGGAATTATTAAAAAAAATCTGAAGAGTAAGCAATAAGAAAAACAGTCGATGAAGGGAATATATGCTTCTCCAAATCATCGACTGGTGTATAGCAGTCCACAGCGATCTGCAATCAAAGATAGATTTCATTCTGACGCAAAAATAAATAACAATAATTGAGAGTAGTTCATTACGTATGTTGGGCGGTTTTGGCTCGTAATAGAGAGACAAAAATCCAGCATTTTCCTTCTCCTGGATACGCATATCAGATTCTACATGTGCTAATTCAAAATTGTATAAATTAGATATACAATCTTAACTTAAATTTTCGTAGGTGCAATTCATGTTTTAACCAAATTATCTTTTATATCTAAATTGCATGTCTTTTTATTCTTTTTGAAATCATGTATACAGATACATACATGTATTTACGTATATACGTTCTAGTCAACTAGTTTCTTTTCGCCTTAAATGCTTTTGTTGTTAATTAACATCTAAATTTGGCTTCTTCTGTGAATATTCAACGTTCATCCTATCTATGTATCGATGCGATCCTCTTGTGGACACCGCTGCAGGAAAGGTAGTCACCATTAATGAAGGATGACGGTGTTTCTAAATCAACATGATAAAATGCACCGACGAAAACTATCTTATCATGTTGGAAATTTCCTGGAGCTTGAACAAACGATACTTAATTATTGATACACACTTGGATTTTTGTGTATGATATTCTTAATCTTGCAAGCCAGTGTTATCTATCAATTTCTTTTTCCCCCTTAATGTTAAATTCCTGTATTTATTCTCCCCAACTTGCACTTGTTTTCTGTTCTGTTTTGCACATATCATAATTAATTAGTCCTTGAACCACTTCTTAGGCTAGTGCCTCTACAACATATCTATGCACAAGAATTTCCTTTCCATCTCTCTCTCTCTCTCTCTTCATAATGTAATTATGTAGATCGGTGTATGGTCTTCACAATACGTTCACTGTATAATTTAATTGCTTGTGCTCTCGGCTAAGACGTGGTCCAAGAGCGCCCACACAAGCTTGGAGATGAGATTGCCATTATAAAAACATAGCAATACTTAATTGCTTTGTTTGCGTTCTCAAAGATCGTCCCTGCCATTTCTTTATTCCACCTCTCAAATTTTGCTTTATTATTGATTGTTCTTTTGAATTATATGCGCATATATAATCCAGCTCCTTGCCAACCAAGCAGCCGCACACGCTTGTCAACACTACAATCATCTCTACACCACAGCTTATGCACATTGAAAATTATCACAGTCTACTTATTCTTAAAATATAAGAAGTTGCTTTAGAGATATGAGGGAGAAAACCTCGTAAACTCCCTTCAGAATTGCCAGTATAACTCCAGTTTTTCTTTTTTTTTTTTTTAAAAAAAAAAAAAAAAAAAGCAAAAACATCTCTATTCATGATTTGTACTCAATTTATTTATAGTCGCAACGCGTTCATTGGTCTCTTAATTAAAAAACAAAACAAAAAGATGCTGTCGGCATATAGTACAAATTTGAGGGCATGCTATAAAGCATAAAATTCTTCATCGACTAAGTATCAGGATCTAATCTGGATGGTTGTAACCATGAGATCCACTACTTGATAAATTGAAAATTTATGTTGATATAGGAGGTTTCATGACACGTGTTTGAATCTACAATGTTTTGCCCCATCTCTAAAGCAACTTTTTATATTTTAAGAATAAGTAAACTGTGCCTTTCAAGAGTTCCAATGTGCATAAGCTATGATGTAGAGATGATTGTAATGTTGCTACGCGTTGTTGCTCGGTGGACGAGGAACTGGAACATTGATATATGCCCATATACTTCAAATACTTCAAACAACAATGGTAAAGCAAAATTGTGTAAACCTTAAGGGAGAGGCGGAATAAAGAAATGTGTTCAAACATGTTAGTGACAGACAAAATGACATTGTTAAAACGCGCAGGTCATTAAGAACGTAACCAAATGGAATTTTAGATCCTCAATTCAAATTGTTAGATAAAAAATGGATTATGGGTATTTATGTTTATGAGAGAATTTAAACGCGTTTATGTTAGGAATATTGAGGTCAAATCATCAGTCCATTACCAATGATGTTTCATAATAGACTAAAAAACTAAGAATCGAAAAAAGTTAAACTCGTATTCTGTTCAAAAACCCTTACACATCCTTCACAAATATCACTGATTGACCACTTCACCGCCAAAGCAATTGCTTCTCTGCCAGGAGCAGCTTAAATAAAGTCCTCTTTGACTTCTTAATCGGAGTTACACCACAAACCTGGACAACTCGCTACATTTTTAGAGATATACGCACGTATCCTTCTTGGAAAAGACACAGAATTTCATCGAATAGTATGATCGCCACTTCATAATCACGGTAAAATAAATTGAAACAACTGACAAAAACCAAACATCTTGACATAATGGCCCAGAATCCATCAAGCCGCCGATAAATACGGTCGTATCCTTTATTCATACCTAACCAATAGAATATTACTTGTTTATTTCTTTTTGGTTACAAGGGGGTCAGAAGATCAAGGAATGAGAACATGATTACTAGGAACTGAATACTGAATCACGTAATTTTAATAAAAATGTTCCAACCAGTTATACTAGAAACACGGGACAACATTACTTGTTTGTTTCTTTCCAGCAATCTTTGGCGAATATTGAACCGAACACAAGGAGACTATAGCTACTAGCCGAACAAGTTGACCATCATTCTCATTTCTCATCAATACCTTCTTGTTATGCCACTTCGAGTTCATCTTCCATTCTCGATCCGTAGCTAACTCGAGTAGGTTCTAATCAATCGTGAAAGGTACTTTCACAGGATATTCAGATAGGTTCAACTTATGAACTTGATGACTAAATTGTTCTGTCAAATTTCGTCCCGAATTTAAAAAAGTCTTTAACAAGTGATGAGAAACCAAACCAGAGAATGTTGGACATGCGATCTCGGGTGTCATATTTTATCTTTAACTTCGATATTTATGATTCTATAAATACATTTCCTTGTCCTTCACCATGAGTTAAGTGGTTGAAAGTTTGAACTTGATTCAAACTAGAAGATGAGAGATGAGAGACTCTAATGGAGAGGAAAAGACTATTTCCCTCTCATGAGCCAGTAAACATGCCAATTGACAAAACCAATGTTCGTTTAATTGATTAAATCTACATAATCACATATGAACCAAACAAATATTTCTACCCAATAATTTATAATCTATTGCTAAATACGCCAACTTTTAGCTACGTACACAAAAACTGTTGAGGTTGTTAGGTATAGGCAACGATCGTTGTCTATATGGGGGAGCTAAAGCTTTTATATATTTAGCAATTTTTAAATTTTTATTATAAATAATATTTTTTTCTAATTTTTATAAGTTTTTATTAACTTTTTTTTTTTAGGACGCATTTCTTTTTCTTTATGCACATAAAACCCAAATGCGAAATCGGCCCATACTTTTCTCAAAGCCCTTTGTTTTTCCTTTTTGCGCGGTTGAACGCAACCCCCAAGCAGCGCCCCCCCCCCCCACCCCTTCAAAACGGTGCGCGTAGGGACATTTTTATTCCCGCTTCAAAAACACAAACGCACGTCGGCAAAACCGAGAAAAAGGAAGCCGTTTCCATGGCTTCCCAACGGTTTTTCAAGTCTTCTTGTTGATGATTCAAGATATATATCTCATATTATCACCATGCTACATCTTCCATTTGCAGGAAGAATGCATGGTTAGCACGGTCTACTACGCAGATGAGATTGTAGAAGCTCTGTGCGACCATGGCAATGGAGTTGAAAAGCCTTTGTTGTTTCTCATGCATGAACTCGACACTGGTAGCAATAACTATTCAAAACCAGCAGAAATTGAGGTTAGTAGATATTATGCTTCCTCTTTTTCCCATATCAATTATTACTTCATCACACATGTCTACATTGTAGTCTTGAATAAAATCTTCTTGTTGAATATCCGATCGGGACACTGTGAACTTTGACACAGGATTTTTTTTTTTGACTACTTTGCATCCTATTTTGATTGAACTTGAATGTCGTGTTTTCAAGTCAGGCTTTGAGCTGGCTCTTATTCATTTTGCCAATCAAATTAGCTCTGAAGCCCAAGTTCAGGTAAAATAGTTTGTGATCTGACTGCATAAGCTTACAAGCCTCGGCACTGATATCATTTGTTTTCTATATTTTTGTTTGTGTTTCGCATAAACAATAGTTATTTGGCATCTGCGTGGTTTGAAATTTCTTCATAAGCAGTTGCCTATGCTTGCACTTTTGGGTTCCTACCCTATGATGACTACTAGGCATGAATGTTACTCTTAGCTTCAAACGTCTAAAAACGTGAAAATATTACACGTAAATTGTGGCATTCTATTTATGATTCCTTTCCATCTTTGAAGTCATTTGCCCTTTTGATTTCTTGACAAAAATGTCAACATGAATATTGCTAGATTTTTCATGGTGACTAATTCATAATCTGACTTGGTTACTTATGAGGAATGCTAAAGTGGGAGCATCAGCTAGAAAGCGCATTTCTCCACCACACTTACGTGTACGGCGGCCGCAGGCACTGCTCATACACGTGTATCTGTGCTGCTGGTGAAAGTTGGTGATGTTTTTGTTTTTACGTTATTATTGGTTATTCTTAGTTGATTATTGGCAAGTAACTAGGATTTTCTCTGAACTACGCGGAGAACTCAATCGGCATTTAGATGAAATGGCTTAAGCAGTGTCAGCTCAATGAGATAAGATAGAAAGCATCCAAAGGGAAGATATAAGTGGAAGGGTTTTTTTTTAGGGGAATGTGTGGGACTAGGGAGTTGAGCCACACTGACAATTTGGCTGCCCAAGCATCATAGTGAGTGAATTGAGTCAAAACGTTCATTAGGCTTTGCTCAAGTGAGAAGCATTGTTTGGGGCAGGTCTCATTGCGGGTGATGAGCTGTTGGATTGAGAAGGATGGACCATTGTGTATTATCGGCATATGTTTTCTCTTCCTGTTTCTTTATTGATGTAAGATAATGTGGCTTTTGTCTTTAAACTGATTATAACTGATTGGTGTGGTGTACTCCAACAATACGATCAACGTGAAATGATATGATTCCCACCTCGTGGTCAGATGAGGCTTAAATATAGTTCATGAATGCCTTTTCCCTGCTAAATAAGTTTAAATTGTGGTTCAATTTTGGTATCAACTTCCTGGCTCTGAATGTCTGAAGGTTCAACTCTTTTATCTTGACAAGCCCGAATTAGCTGTTCGACTTCCCTTTCAGTGTACTGTTCTTTTAGTTGCTGGCTTGTTGCTATTCCTGTCTAATTCTAACCATGTGGGAGAAAAGTAGTTGTTTTGTGGGAGATTTTGACTTCTATTTTCATTGTGAGAATAGTTGCTTGGGAGGACAAGAGACTGCACAACCCTGTAGTTTATCCGCCAGACGCAACGTTAGCCAACGGCTGAATGACGCAGACAATACAGTGCTATCTCCATGATGGGAATGAACATATTAATTCGTCTGCTTTTCTAATGCCAACCCCAATCCACCTATGACAACATCCACGCGCACCAAGTTAGTGCACAAATAAATCATACGTCTTATACGTAAATTTCAAATATTTTCTGTATTACATTTAAAGGACCTTTGAGGTTTGTCAATAGAGACATTTAGATTACGGAAGAGTTGTTGCATACTTGCTTCTCGTTAAAATGAATTCTTAGAAACCAACCCCATCTCTCATTCTTAAACTGATGAAGGTCATCACTTGTTCCGTAAGTGGAAGCAGCTGTTGCTCAATGGTCTGGGCAGCAATTTCTGCCAATAATCACAAATTTTGTGAATGCAACACCCATCTATTATCTCATCTTATAATGCGAAGAATTATAAGCAGCTTATCTATTATCTCGTCTTATAATGCCAATAAGCAGCATTTAAACGTTAACAGTGGCCCTTAACGTGCATCCAAGCCGTAGGTAGATTATGAGCTCGTTGAAAGATCGCTGTGAGCGTGGCCTTTCTGGCTCTAATTGAATGTTTAAATGTTTATGACTTTCAGATAAGCAGCGTCTTTTCTACAGCATCTCCACTATCAATGCCAATACGTAAGGTGGCATATTTTATAAATTGGGCTAAAATTGATCTTTTGAGTCGATCGATGTCTGATCAGAGTGACATCTACAACGAGTTAAACAAAATGGGATCCCGCCTGTAAGCTGACTCTCCTGACATTAAGCTCAGCTAACAATATGAGAACCATAGTTATGGGAATAATCTTTCGATATTATCCAAAAAAAGAAAAAAGGGACTTCCAAAAGATGGTATCTTCTCAGTTCCTACCCATCATCGCTGTAATTTTGTATTCTCGAAACCCCAAAATACCATAATAATACAGTGAACAAAAATGTGGAAGCCAGTACTGAAATTGCACAGTAGTATCATTCAAGGGTGCTAGAGCTCTGCTTTGCCAGCCTTTGGCTTCCCTGCAGCTACTTTCATGCGTTTCCACCATTGCCGTATCCTATTGGAGACCTTGTTTGCATGCCTCTGCAATGTCTGGCGAGTGCTTAGGATTCCATTTGTGATTTTTTGTTTCCAATCATCCTTTTTGCTTTCTTTCCCTCTTAGAATTTTTCCCTGCAATAAGGGAGTTATACATTGGTGGAAACAAAGAGATTACGAAGAAGAAGTTGCATCTGTTGCAAGACTTTTTTGGTACATCAGAAATATAGGGTCATAAGCTTTTGTTATTACCAAATTTGAGGGGAATTTTCCCTTAACGTCTCCTTCTTCTTCTTCTTCATCATCATCATCATCAGCAACTTCATCACCAAAATTTTTCATGTTCATCAAATCTTCCCTTGAATACATTTTCATACCAGGTGCTCCAGGCATACCCTAAAAAATGTGAAAAGCATTAGAAGCCAACACCGCATGCAACACAGAATACAATTTTAAAGAAGGAAACAATGGTTACCTCCATAGATCTCATAATCTTCTCCATTTCAGCCTCCTTGGATGGTTTAGGCACAAATGGTTCCCCAGGAGCCCTATCCTGATTTACACAAAAATAACATTTGACAAGGATTTATCTTGAGCATCTTGCCTTCAAATGACACAAAGAAATATCAATGAATGATTACATGACAATACAAGTTGGTCTACTCCGTACAATTGATAGTTCTGTTGACATGTGCCAAAGTAAAATCAATGAAAAGCAGAATAGCCCAAGCTAACGGAAGCTGACGAGCCATTGCATAAAGAGAGGAAGTGACCATATAACATGCCACATAGGCTACTGCAACTTCCATTCTTTGAGTACAGTTAAAAGAAAAACCATCACATATAAGAACAGGAAAGACAATTTTCAAGAAATCATTTCAAACGATCACATTATTTAGGAATGTAATTAGCACAGACAATAATGGTTCTTAGGACAGCTATATTCAGTGAAGGGATCAGTTTAAATGCCAGATACAAATGCAATTACCTTAGGGACAGGGGGTGGCTTCTTGCTACATGCTTTAGTCAGATCTTTGCAGAAATAGTTCACCAATGCATCAATGTCAGGCTTGGAAGCATAAATATATTCTGCAACATCAGTATCGGAATACCCCATAACCTGCAATGTCATCGGACAGCTAGACAATTATACAGCAAGAAGATGTGGTCTGACTATTAGTCATTAAATCGTGTTGTAATATATACTGAAAAATTGAGCACGGCGATCTCACCTGCTGACAAGCCCTCTCGATTGTCTTGCATTCTGAATTGCACTGACCTTCAGAATCTTGTTCCACCAGCTAAAAAAGGAGATAAGTTTCACAAGTTATGCAGGTAATCGAGATACAGAAGACAATGAAGAACGTCGACAGATAGTCTAAATTGTTCATCAATTATTGACCCTGGAACTTTCCTGGGGTGGTCTACTCACGTCACCCTCATTAGTGATCAATAATTCTCAACAGATGTGCATATAAAAAACTAACAAAATCGAATAATAAGACACAAAAAAGCGGAGATAATTAATCTTACCTCCAACCTATCTCCTTGCTCCACTATGTCAATTTTCATAATCCAATCAGCTTCTTCCTTCTTCAAGTTGCAAACATTCTCCGTAATCTCAATGATTTGGTACTCAGAGATCTAACACACGCCCAAAAAGCGAAAACTTCAAATCAACAAATGGATTCCCAGCCAAATGATAAAAAAAAAAACCCATAAAAATAAAGCAAAACCCAGTTGGGGAAAGTCACCTTCTTGGGAGAGATCTGGGACTGCTTCTTTTGAACTTGGTGGTACAATTGTGACGCAAGCTTTTCACAGACTTGGCATTTGATAAAGGGTATGTCCTCTTTTCTTGCAACTGTAACAGGCTTCTTGGCGCCGCCGTGAGAGGCTGGCAACCATGCTGACACCGCCAACGCTGTCACTAAAACGGCCAGCACTCGCTTCATCTTTCCCTTCAGACACACAAGTACAGAGTCCCTCTCTCTCTCTCGCCGGGACTTTCAGTTTGGTGGTTGTATTTGGATCCTTAAATCCCAAAATATCGTTAATTGACGGACTCGCAATTAGTGAAAAGAAACACCCAAAAAAAAAAAGGACGTGTTTCGATATTTCCGATTGGTTGCTCGTCCGTGGACCCATACGCTATCAACCAATAGGATGAAAGAGTGCAACCCCGCACAAGCATACTTTCTCCATTTCTTCGTCTAATGGAAATTTCAATTTACAAGGTATGATTTTATCGTTGATTTCATCGACGTCGTTAACACGAGGCCTCGGGCCTCGAAAACGCCGCCTGGACATGAACGTTGGACCTAAAATTAGGCATTTTTCTCACTCTCAGTAATTGTTTTGACTTCTCCCCTACTTAAAAATTTAAAATTTCATTCTTCGAAAATACTCAATAATTAACAACTTAAATTTTTAATTTTAATATGTCGATTTTTAATTTTGAAAATAAAAATAAAAATTTATTAAAATATTATTTTAATAATATAATTCACAATTTAATAATTTTCTCTCGATAAACTTAAAAAAAAAAAAATCAAAACTCCTCAAAATTTTCGTAGAATCGCTTAGGCCGTGTCTGTAATTGGGTTAATGAAATAATGTAATGGTCCGGTTAATGTAATCAAAGAATGGGCTTAGAGGTTAATGTATAATATATTTCATTAGAATGAACTGTACTAATATGGAGCCCCTTCTAGAGCTCAATAACCAATCCCACTAGAAGGGTTGGGCAATGTATTCCCATTCTCATTCCGCTGTGGATATTGGATAACTTGAGCCTTACCTTGCCCAAAAAATACACTTGAGTCTTATGCTCCTCTCCTTGCATGAATTGTGTGGGCCATAAAATTACCAATAATCATGGCAAGAGCAAGTGCCTCCATAAAAATGGTGGAACCTTTTGATGTCTCGGACGACTATTTGGCGATTTGTCAAGCCTGATACAAGCTTCATGAAATCATGGCAATCCCCACATATGCGCAGGTTCTTGAAAATCCGAATTGTTTTCAGTGGACTGGCGCTTATAAGGGCAAAAGCTAGAGCCAATTTTTCACTGTGATGATACAGTTGTTCCCTTTTCTCTCCGTTAGCAATATTGTGGAGGACATTATCAGTTTGTGGCATGTAACCCATAGAAGTCAGTTTTTGTCCCAAATCCTCCAATTTTGCATTGATTTCCCTTATTTTTGCGTGCGAATCATCCTGGGAAACGAATACGTGAGCCTGACCGTCAACCTCAACCCAGCTACACCCAGGTTCTTTTTTGACACCCGTAGCGGACATCAATGCCCTGATGTTCTTGACATCGTCCCACTGGCCTTCGGCTGCCAAAATGTTCGACAACAATACATAACTTGAGTCCATCTTGGGTTCAAGTTCAAAGAGTTTCTTAGCTGCTCTTTCACCAAAGTCAACATTTCCATGCAATTTACAAGCGCCAAGGACAGTCTCCCAGATCAAGGGATATGGAGTTAACTTCATTTCATCAATAAAGGATGCAACCTCGCCGAATTTGCCAGCTCGACCCAAAATATCAACCATGCAAGCACAGTGCTCGATTGAAGGAGTAATCCCATATGCTTCACTCATCAATTTGAATAGCTTTTTCCCCTCTTCAATCCAACCCATGCGGCTACATGCAGAAAGAACAGCTATGAAAGTGACCTCATCGGGTAGAATGCCTTCATCTAACATCATCCTAAAGGCTTCAAGAGCTTTTTCTCCTTTCCCATGTTGAGAGTATCCAGTAGTGATCATGTTCCACGAGACTGTATCTCGTGAAACCAAGCCCTGAAAGATTAGTTCAGCATCTTCCATGCACCCACATTTCCCATACATATCCACAAGTGCAGTAGAAACAAACACGTCAGAAAAATGTCCAGTCTTAATTGCCAAAGAATGAAGCTGCTGCCCATTTTCCAGGGTTGCCATACGGGAGCATGCACTTAAACAGCTTGCAAGGGTGAACTCGTTGGGCTTTATACCATCTCTTTGCATTTGACTAAGATACTTGGGAGCCATTTCCACTTCATTACCTTGTGCATAACTGGAAATGATGACAGTCCAAGTGAACAGGTCCCTCTTAGTCAATCTATTAAAAGCTACCTCTGCACCTTCCAAGCATCTACCTTTTGCATACATGTCAATGAGGGCTTTTAAAACAAAATCATCACTGTCAATACTGTTCTTTATGACATGGGCATGTACTTGCTTTCCGAAGCCTACGTCCACAAGGCTTGAACAAGACCTTAAAATACTAATAAATGTGTACGCGTTGGGCTTGAAACCTTCCACAAGCATCTGATAGAAGATTTTCGGTCCTAGATCACAAGTTTCAAAGTCACGGAATCCAGACAAGAGGGCATTCCAAGAAACTAAATCTGGGTCTATCATTGCCTCAAACACTTGAATACCATCTTGCACACATCCACTTTTCATGTACATCATGATCAGTGCATTGCTAACTGATTCATCAAATTCAAACCCACATTTGCTTATACAAGCATGTATGCTGGCACCAAAATGCAGGTCACACATATTAGTGGCAGCACCAACAAGACTAGAAAGGCTGAACTGGTTAGGTCGAACCCCTGCTCTTCTCATTTGATTGAATATCTCAGCTGCTTCTCGGCTGTGGCCCTGATGATCAAGGCCAGTGATCATTGCAGTCCAGGTCACCATGTCGGGGTCTTTTATTCTGTTGAACACCTGTAATGCATCTGATGCCATCCCACACTTACAGTACATATCAACAAGGGTACAACATAAAAATTCATCAAGCTCGAAGCCACTCCTGATTGCCAGAGAATGCAAACTCTTGCCTTGTCTCAAATTCCCAGAGTTTGCACAGCCCTTTAACGTGGCACACAAGGTGAATTCATTAAACATGGTTTCACACTCCATCATATGCAAAAACAACCTGAAAACCTCATCCCCATTACTCCCTTGAGCATACCCATGAAGCAAGGCATTCCATGACAAGCTATTCTTCACCGGCATGCCAAAGAATACTTTACCAGCAAGTTCCAGCTCGCCACACTTAGCATAGTGGTCCACGAGTGCAGACCCAACAAACAAATCTGACAACAGCCCAGCTTTTACTGTTTCCACATGAATCTGCTTCCCAAACTCCATGTCCAAGCCCATGGAGCACGCTTTCAAAGCAGTGGCTAATACAAACTCGTTAGGCCTTATGTTTTCTTCTCTCATTTGACAATACAAGCTAACACCATCACCTCCATTTCCCTGACTTATACATCCAGAAATTAGCGCATTCCAGGAAACAACGTCTCGTTCAGGCATTCCATCAAGCACTTTACGTGCAGAAACTTGGCTTCCACATTTTGCGTAGAGATTAATCAAAGAAACCCACAAATGCGAGTCTAACTCTACGCCAATCTTAATCAACTTCCCGTGAATCGCCCTTCCGTAATTCAGAGTCCCTCTTTCGGCACACTCCCGGAATATACCCGAATATCGCTTTAAAACCTCCTTACCGAAATTCGCATGCCCACTCGTTACATTTTCTTCGGCTTTACACAAAACATCAGGCCAAGTGGCAAAGGAAAACTTTCTGGGTATCTTTCCACTGGCTTCAAGGTCAAGGAGGCCGCGGGATGAGTTTCGAGGACTGTTCAGCTTGAAATCGCTAGTGGGATCGGATCCAATAGCACGAAGAGCACCTTGAACAGAAAACTTAACTCGACGAGAAAGTAATAAAGGGGATGATGTTGAATTACTGCGGTGCTTGCAGGGTACCCTCAACAAAGAAATGGGCCTGGAGAAAGTAGGCGAGACTAGAAATCGAAAATTCGGAGATGGGTCGGCAATAAAGTCGACTTCCATGAATTCTGGCGTTCACTGCACCGATCAAACAGAGCAACCGAGTACAACGTGAGAAGACAACGAGGAATCCAAGCCCATTGAAGGCCCAATGCGACATATGTTTCTGGTTCCGTGTTTGAAACAGTGAAGAGCAAGGAATCCAATAATCATCGTATTCTCGGCCTGATAGCAGAATGGGCTGAGTTCTGAAACCCAGCAAGTCCCTGGTGGATAATTTGGGAATGTATCGGAGCAAAATCCAAATATTATTTATCTCCCACAAAACTAGGGAAAAAATAAAAGAAGAAGAACACTAAATGGTTAGGAAAATAATAAAAAGCTGTTTGTTGAACTTTTTTTTTAATAGTCTGGTGGCTTTCTGCTATGAAAGATGGCAAAAAGAAGTGCTGCCATTAGTGTAGAGAAATTGTCTACATCTGGCCCGAGTGCATGAATCTACTCATAACACGCCATGTGAAATGCTGGTTGGAAAAAAGGAAAACACACCTGCCAAATGGCAACTGTAGTATCTTTACAGGGCCAAGGACTAATAATAATCGATGCAACAGATACATGCATCCAAGTTAATATTGTTGTTGCAATGCGTTCTAGTTTAATCGTAACAGAATTTTTGTAGGTCTGAGTTTGAATTTTAATTAAAGATAATTAACTAAAAAAAGTATTATTATTATTATCATAATTAAAAAAAATTAGCAAAGTTCTTTCTCCTCGTTGCATTTGGATAGTACTATGTATACATATCATACTAAATTTACTTTTTGAGGCTGATTACAATTGGGTGAGGCTGATTACAATTGGGTCATTTATGTTAATGTGAAAAATGGATCATTGAATTATCTACCCATGACTTAATGCTAGAATTCAGTATTGATTGATAAGATTAAAAAAATTAAATAAAATGTGTTTAATTTAGTTTGACATTGGCGAGTTTAGTTTGATCTAAATTTTAGTATCCATTTTGACAGCTTAATTCGACTCGAAACCTCTGCTTGAAAATACGGTACAAAAATGATAGCCTACGGTAAATGTAAAAAAGAACCACTTTTTTTTTTTTTTTGTCCTATCAAGAAGTCCGTTACTTTCTGTTTTTTTTTTCTTTTTTCCCTTTTTAAAAAAAAAATATTTTTCTTATTCATTAAGACATTTATTAAATTTAGATATTAAATTATACAATAAGAATAATTTTTTCTATTCTTATAAATTTTATTTTTTTCTGAAATTAAAACATATACTTTAAAAATATAAATTTAAATTCTTTAATTATTAAAATGTTACTTAAGCGACTAAAAAGAATTGCTTTTATTCGTAATGGGCGGGGCCATGCGGCCATTGGTTAACTTATTCGAAGTCTGTGTATCTGATCCTTGTGGCCGACGTGCTCATGTTCTTGAATTGTTTATTTTTGTTCAACCCATGTTCCAACCGAGTTGTTCTTGGCCCTAGTGTAAACATAAGAATATGGGCGAAGCAAGCGAAATACTGCTGTCGAGTGAAAACTTGCGAAATTGTCTAAAGTGGCATGCTTCATTGTCGTTGAACGAAATGGATCTTATTGTTAGAAGCCAAGGCTGCAACAAAAATATTATTTTATAATTATAAAGACAGAAGGGTTTGGCCAGTTTTCAAGTGATGCGTGGAGCACGAGAACGAATAGTATGCAATGACCTTTCAGCTTGATTAGGATGTCATTGCTATTCATAAATCAATTGAGTCAGAAAAAAAGGCAAGCAACGAAAACAAAATTGACTTGTGAGGCTGTTAAGGATGATTTGTCGATCAAAATAAAAACAAGTTGATGTGTCCTGTCAAAACGAGGAAGTTGTCTGGCCAAATCTTAGTTTTTATTGTTAAATAAGTGGTGAAAATCAAATATATCAATAAGTCTTTATATATATATATATATATATAAACCCTCAATCTCAAAGGAGCGACCACTGTCTTCCCTTTTTTTTTTTTCATTAATCGAAGAAAAAAAAGAACAATAGTTTGTTTAAAAGTCAATTACCAAAGAGTAAAAAACGTTGGGAAGTGAAGAACAACGTTTTGAAAAAATCTTTAAAGAAAATTGATCAAAATTCTCTAAATTTTCAAGGAAAAAGTCCCGATAAGTTAGGAACATTGAATCTTTGCTGCAACGTTATTACATCTGTAAACTTAATAGACAAAAACAGTCAACAATTAAATTCTCTGCGATTTTCCCTTAATTTTTCGAGTCGTTTCCCATTCAATTTCTCATCGACTGGTCAAATGAGTAATTTGACCGCAGCTTCAGTGACAATATTAAACCCATCCATAAAACTGGTCAAAAAATTTGAAAAAAAAATCAACCCATAAAAAAGGCAGCCAATGAGACAATGACAGCTGGACAAAATATCGGATCAAACCAAATAATGCCGGATCTCAAATTCACTCAAAATAATTAATTTCGATATTATACATTTATTATTTTAAATTATATTAATATTATATATATAATATAAAAAATTAATTAATTACATTTATTTAAATTCACTGCAAGTCAGTCCACCGTATCGGACTCATAACTGTAATAACGCGGGCGGACGGGCGGGTAAATGGCGTTTGACGGCGGTTAAAAAATATCTGAAGCAAGTCAAGGACGGGTCCATAACAACAATATAAAGGAAGGAGGCTATCAGGAAATGGGAAAAAAGCCGGTTGAGAGGGAGCGTCGGTGGAGGGTTCAAAAAAAAAAAACAAAAAAAAGAAAAAACAAAAAACCCGCAAGACTCCTATTTTTGCGGCCGAGAGAGACATTTGAAAAAGTGAGAGAAAGAGAGAGAATCGCTCGGTGTATAGGCCAGAGAAAGCCAAAGAGGCCTAAATTTCAGGAAGACAGATAATATATAAAAAAAAGAAAAAAAAAAAAGGAAAGAGTGGGAATAGAGAGAGAGAGAGAGAGAGAGAGGGAGAGAGAGCCCCGGAGAGATAGAGAGAGACGCGGCCATGGCAGAGTGGAGCGATTCCGTTCCGGTCGACGTTGAGACGATCTATCTCGGCGGAAAGGTCCGATTCATTTGTCTTCTGTGTTTGTTCTGCAGACATTTATTGCATTTTCTCCCCATGTCTCCTTTAATTGTTTCTTTCTTCAATTCGTTTATTTTTAGGCTTGCAAGCTTAGCCGAGCCTTTTTTTTTATTTATTTTTGGCAATGAATTGCATTTGAGCGCATTGAGTCACCTTTTTCTCGCCGAAAAGACGTTAAGTTGGTTTTTTTCTTTTCTTTTCTTTTCTTTTCTTTCTTTTTCGGAATTTCTGTTGTTGGGTTTGGTTCTGTATTTTCTTGAGTTGAATATATGGAAAGAAGTATTTATGAGCAGATCTGCCCATTTTCTTGCGAGCTACCAAGACCCATTAAGAATTCCTTATTTTCTCTTAGGTTTCTTTTTCCCTTTTTTTTTTTTTCACGAGTCTTCGTATAAATTAATGGTTTCTTCGGTTCTTGTTTATGTAAAACCTTGCCTTAATAGATTCCTTTTTATATTTTTTGTGAATTTGATGGAAGAAAAATTTATGATTTTGTGATCCTCTTTTGTTGTTCTTATGGCTCGCTTTGTCTCTTCGATTTTTATCTCTCTGTTTTTATTTTTATTTTTATTTTTTTTATAGGCTTATTGTGCCTCTATTCTAAGATATTGAATCCCACCGAAAATTCTTTACTTGGCTTTTACCTAAAAGTTGCTAGCAGTCGATTGAAGACATCTTACTCATACCTTCCTTTGTCATTCATTCTTTTTTTTTTTTATAACTAGAAAAAAGGAGAATGAATTAAAATATTAACGTGTCTAGATGTTAGCTTTTGTTTTATCCACCTTAAAAAAAAAAAAAAAGTTCTGTAATCAGTTTATGCTCATTTATTTATTTTAGTATATAAGACTCAATGCTTACTTTTTATTGACCGTCATTGTTTTCAACTAGTACACAATGATTGGAGGAAGGAAATATCTACTTGTATTTTTCTAAGTAGTATGAATATGCTGCGGCAATGGGGTTTGCTGTACTAGGAGACTGCAGCACATGGGAAACTTTTAATAAATTAATATGGGCAGAGTTGGAGCTCCTTTTATAGAAAGGGAATGGGACTAGAAGAGACGATTGGTTCTTCTTGTTTAACTGAAGGTGTTCTCGCTGAAACAGCACATCAATTTTTAGATAATGTTATGGCGGTGTATAGCTGCATTCTTCAATTACTTGATAGGAAGTTATTACTTTTTGATTTCTCTCTATTTCTTTGGCTAAATTTGTCTGTTGTCTATTTGCAAAATTGTCAGGAACACCATGTAAGGACTGCCCTTGGTTCTGTCTCTGTTATTGTTTATGGAGATCAAGACAAGCCTGCACTAATTACTTATCCTGATTTGGCCCTAAACCGTAAGCGCATGGATTCAATTCCTGCTTATTCCTTTTTAAACTTGGAAGCCTTGGTATAAATCTGGCACTTCCTGCCAAAACTTAGCAGTACAATTTTCCTATGTATTTCTTCGTTATGGTTCAAGGACTAGTTAAAAGATCCCATGCATATTAGCATGACATTATTTTAAACAGTGTGGTGTGCTTTCCTAGTAGGTGACCTTTACTGTTGCAGCTAGATGCTTTACTGACCACTTTGCGCATGTATTAAATATTTAAAAAGAAAATTAATATATATATTTAAAAAAATTTCATTAGCATAATTTGCATTCTGACTGTCTTTGTGCTCTCTCTCTCTGTATTTTTTCTTTCATCAGATATGTCTTGTTTCCAAGGGTTATTGTTTTGCCCTGAAGCAGCTTCTTTGTTGCTACATAACTTCTGCATTTACCACATTAGTCCTCCTGGGCATGAGGTCGGTAAGCCAGTTGACTTTGTTGCATTTTCATGTTTTAATTGTCGTTTCATCAGTTATTCACTTGTTAGGTAGCTTAATGCATTCTGTTACAACAAATTATTCACATAATTTCTTTCCTGGCCCTCTCACAAGAGTTCTTGCAGCTAGGAGCTGCTCCAATTGGTCTCAGTGATCCTTTCCCTTCAGTTGATGATTTAGCTGATCAGATTATAGAGGTTCTCAATTACTTTGGGTAAGTACAGCCATATTATTGTTTCTTTGTTGAATGATGATATTCAGATGGCTTCAGAGAATTGAAGTTGTAAAATTTGTCCCCCTTCTGCTTGAGCTTGTTATTTGTGGAGATGTTCATAGAGGAAATCTTTGCATTAAATACCATTTGATGACATTAAACTAACTGAGTTTCTGTTTGAAAACAATTTGTTTTTCTCAGGCTTGGTTTAGTTATGTGCATGGGGGTGACAGCAGGTGCCTACATCCTTACTCTATTTGCTGTAAGTTCCTGGAATAGTATGATGGCATGTCTTTTGGATGAATTCCATATTTTAACCAATCAAGGTTTTGTATTACAGTTGAAATATAGGGAACGTGTTCTCGGTTTGATACTTGTGTCCCCTTTATGCAAAGCACCCTCCTGGACCGAATGGTTTTATAACAAGGTTCCTTTGCAAGTGCTGCTGCAATATCTTTTCAGACTATCTATGTTTGCCAATACCATGACTAAGATAATTTTTATTCTGCAGGTGATGTCAAATTTGCTACATTTCTATGGTATGTGTGGTTTGCTTAAGGAGTTTTTGCTTCAGCGGTACTTTAGTAAGGTATCCTGAAAATAGATTATATTTGTTTCTTCAAACATATCTGGTGGTATAGTTGAGTTACAAGAGAGCTGTACATCGTGACAGGAAGTTCGTGGTAGCACAGAAGTTCCCGAGTCAGACATAGTTCAAGCATGCAGAAGGGTTAGTGCCTGGTTTTTTATCAATTTGTTTGTTCCTTCTGCTGAGAATTAGCACTTAGCTAAATTAAATAGTGGATTTAGAGGGACAACAGTTGTTTAATTCCTGTGCCCTCCTTTGTTTCTTCAGCTGCTTGATGAGAGGCAGAGTGCAAATGTTTTCCGGTTTCTTCAAGCCCTTAATAGGTACAAATTTGTTTCAGTTTTACCACTGCATTCTTCTTCTGTCTATGTGATAACAACATTCTTCAGCAAATTTTTATTTGGGTTTGTTTTGCAAATCTGCAGGAGACCAGACATTACTAGCGGGTTGAAGAGATTAAAATGTCATACTCTTGTCTTTGTTGGAGATGACTCCCCTTTCTACTCCGAGGCTCTCCACATGATCTCAAAGTTGGATAGAAGATATAGTGCCTTGGTTGAGGCATGTGGCTTGTATTCTTGACTTTTTAATAATGCTTCATGCTATATTAATGACATGAGTGTCAGTTTAGGGTTGTTTTGGTTTTATTTGAAGTAATTCACTGGCTTGAATTTTAGCAGTATCTTTAAATATCTCAAATAAATGTGAATGGAGCTGCCATGTTCTTGCAGGTCCAGGCTTGCGGATCAATGGTAGCAGAAGAACAGCCACATGCAATGTTGATACCCATGGAGTACTTCTTCATGGGTTATGGATTATACAGGCCATGCCAACTCAGCGGCAGTCCAAGGAGCCCGCTCAGCCCATCTTGCATCTCACCGGAGCTTCTCTCTCCCGAAAGCATGGGTTTGAAGCTTAAACCGATAAAGACCCGTGTTCCACTTGAAGTTTAAGGGGAAGAGAGTAGGGTATAACTTTTGTGCTTCCAAATAATTTCTTAAATTCTTTTTTTGGTTGGAGGGGGGGGAGTTTGGCTTCTTTTTGATTCCTGAAGAAGGGGGTAGAAGCAGTTGTTGGAGGTGATGTAGATAGAGAGGAAGGATTGCAACTGAATATAGGAAATGACGCGCATTCATTCTTTTGTAGTCATTCATAAGGGGAACCATTGAGGCGTCTGTAAATTCTAAAAAGGACTTGAATTTATTCACAACGATGACCAATGAAGAACAGAGACGGACTGAGCAGTTATCTCCCACGTGTATTTCCCATTGTCTCTCTTGCCAAGCTGTCTTTCTGGTTTCTTTTTCAATCTGTCATTGTCTGAACTGAACTGTCAATTTATGCGTCTTTGTGCCGTGCCGTAGTTGCCTGAAGGCCAACCACTTCTGCGGGGCATTCGTCAGTCAGGAGCTTCGCTGTCTGTCCGCGTCTCAAGGTTTTTCTAGTAGAGTCGAGTCATTAGGCCATCATGGGATAAATTTGCTCGAGGAAATGAGCACAATGCCCTTACATCCCCGTTCATAATCCATGAGACCCCCCCCCCCCCAACTCCATGTTAGAAGTTTTCTTTTGAAAAAAATAAAGGGCTCTATCAGGTGGATTTATTTTTAGTGATCTAATTGTACACAAAAAAATAAAACATAAAAAAATTATATTTTATATTATTATTGTGGTAAGTGTTATTTTTTTTTTTAAAGGAGTTATTTAATGTGTACAACTAATCTATTAAATCTTGAATACCCTTAAAGTTTCCCAAAATAAAATGACTAGAAAGTTTCATTTTGATTGTGGTCCAAGACATGCAATAGAAGTAATCGTGTAATCAGAATCTGACGGCCAATGTCACGCCATTTTACATCTCTTTTCTTTTCTTTTTTTCTTTCTTTTTTCTTTTTTTTTGAATATTTCGAAATATTTCTAATCTTTTCTACTCTTTATTGTTATTATTATTATTATTAAATCTACCTCATAACTACACTTTTCCATGTCATGCAACCCTGTTAACATGTAAAATATGAAACTCAAAATTAATATATATCTAAAAATTTTATATATTGACCAGGTCATTAATAGCTTCGAAAATTCCATCTTTCGTCGCTTTCAGGAGCCTGCATCCTTGAGCGGCACCGAGATACGCCGTTCTTGGTCGCAGGCGAAACCTCTCCGGGGCGGAGAAATGGCGGGAGTGGTGGTGGTTTTCGACTTCGACAGGACGCTGATCGACGGCGACAGCGACAGATGGGTAGTGACTCAGATGGGTCTCACCCCGTTGTTCAATCAGTTTCTCTCTACCCTTCCCTGGACCTCTCTCATGGTGTGTATGCTCCTTAATTTTATTTTCTACCTTTTTCTTATGCATATTTATTTTTATTTATCTGATCCAATTTTTCTGCCCACCTCCTGGCTTCTGCGGTGAGAGAAATAGTTAAATGTGCTTTTAAAACTAATAAACGAAACTATGATTTTTTTGGCTTTTGAGTAGCACTTGGTTCGATTAATTTTGCTTTTCAATTGTTTTCTAAAAGGGAAATTGGCCAAAGGTAATAACCCAATTATCAAAAGTTAATTTAATTTATCTTTTAAGCAAAATTATTTGGCATGTTAGCGTTGGTGCAATTAATTTTCAATTTCTAAGCGAAAGAATTAATTTTTCACTAGTACAAGGAAGAAAATCTTATGCTTTTGAGCTTCTAAAATGTTGATTTTCAGGATAGGATGATGACAGAGCTGCATGCACGAGGGAAGACTGCCGAGGATATTGCAGATTGCTTAAGTCGAACTCCATTGCATCCACGAATTGCTGCAGCCATAAAATGGGCCAGTGACCTCGGGTTGGATGCTTCATCATATCCTTTATGGTTCATTCTTTACCAATCTCGTTTTTGTTGGCTTGTGACACTGACTGAAGTTTTTGTTGCTGAGATGTGATCGTTGCAGATGTGACTTAAGAATTGTCAGTGACGCAAACCAATTTTTTATTGAGAGAATCTTGGAACATCATGGACTGCTGGGATGCTTCTCGCAGATTCATACAAATCCAAGCTTTGTAGATCACAATGGGAGGATTAGGATCCTTCCCTATCATGCGTTCAACTTGCCTCCTCACAGTTGCAGTTTATGCCCTGCTAATTTGTGCAAGGTACGTAGAGTCATAGATTAACATTGATCGCTGCACCCTGCTAGATATAGCATAAAAAAAAAATGTTGGATGGCAGAAAAAATACATGTATCTTCTGTATCTTGATTGGTCTTGTTTGATAACACTTGGTTGAATAGTGAAGCTTATTTGTGCTTTCATATCATAATCGGACTTTATTTCTAATATAAAACGTTGGTCTTGGTTTTTAAATAGCAGAATGACAAATTTGTTAATTTTGCAATCATGATCTGGGTTACTCGGTGTGCCACACAAGCTGTAGTTAAGAAATAGAGTATTAGCAGTTTCAGTTCAACGAACATCAATGTATGCCAACTTTGTGATTTTTCTTTTTCGGTATCGGAAAATAATTCAGTGTCATCTTTAGAACCACATGCTGTAGGAAATCTTTTTTGGCTTGCACTGCTTTATGAGCATTGGGTATCTTCGAAACCTTCCCCCTTTCATCATAGGCTATAGATACTCAATCCTAGCCATATATCTAACCCAGTGGCATCAAATTTTAGTTATGATGTTTCAGCCATGCACCACTAGGTACCAGATAATGGTTTTCTGTTGAAGCATGGCAAAGATTGGTATAATTATAAGATTCAATCTATGGTTTTTGCCTTTTCCATAGGGAATGGTGATTGAACAGATCCGTGCTTCAATTCTTCAAAATGAAAATCAGAGGTTTATCTACCTAGGAGACGGGAAAGGGGATTACTGCCCGTCTCTGAGATTTGGAGAAGATGATTACATAATGCCAAGGAAGAGTTATCCTCTCTGGGATTGCATTTGTAGCAACCCATCGCTTGTCAAGGCGGGTGTTTATGAATGGACTAATGGAGAGGAGCTTGAGAAAATCCTTGTCCAACTTATCAACTCAATGTCTTCAGAAAGGAAGATTCTCAGCTCATGATGCAGTGACTCAAATTCTATATATATAGCTGTGTTTTGCATCACTTGTTGAGACTAACCCTTCTGCACTTTGTTTAACCAAGCAGGCACTGCTTACTTCGCACACACACACACAAAGAGGACCACCACTACTACGGGGTCTAGAGTAGAAATATACAAGTAAAAACAAAGATTTTTTAGTATTTTTAATTGGTGATTTAAAAAAAATGAAAAATGAAATAAAATTCTGATTAGTTATTTTATGTCGTGATTTTTTATTGTTCATCAAGTTAAATAGCTTTTTTCATATATTAATTTAAAAGAAAAATCAAAATGAGCTAGTATGAATTCCCATGGGCTCAGCGACAAATGCGTCACGGGCCGTGTGTAAGCATTGGGCCCCCAAGCGAAAGGCCCCCATCGTTCTTACCGGACATTCGCACCAGTTAATTGTCACACGTGGTCCGCACCGAACTGTCTAAACATAAACAAGACCCGTGTGTGCCTTTACATTGAGCAAGCAACGGCGGCCCGATGGACGCCGGTGTTGTCCATCGACCCTTCTTATAAAAGCAATGGTTTGCAGGAAGATTTGGCCACGGAGTTCAAAAGAGAGTTGCGACTGTGAGCGCCGGCTTCTGGTTATGGCAGCTCGTCGGAGATAACCGCTTCAAGATGAGCTTGCTAATGGCTATGTCAAGACCTTAGAATCGACTTGAAGCCTGTGAACCTTTTATCAGATTACCGGTTCGACAGACCTGTCCGTTTCCCTAAAGAGCCATATCCTGTCCAACCGACTCGTCGGTTAATCGAGATTTCTCGTTCCACTTCAACAATGTTTTTTTTTTTGGGGGGGGGGGGGTGGGGTCGATTCACGGGTTGGTTTTGCTCATTTTTCCGTTCAACATGTTTCTAGAAATGCTTTGAAAAAGTTTGACTTATCCAATCTGGGAGAGAGAGTCTTGCGGAAGGATAGCTTAGCTTTTGTTTATTCTTTAAAAATTCTATTTATCCTGAGAAAGAAAGAAAGAAAAAAAAACACAAAGACGTGCTTGTTTTTGTTTTTATTTTTGTTATCAACAAAAGATCGATAATACTTCTTTCTCTTTCTGTTTTTTTCTTTTTAATCATAGATATTAAGATTTGAATTTTAAATTTTAAATTTAGAATGTAAATAATTCTATTACACGATGGTTGGCGGCACTTTCCGCATCTCTCTTCTAGTTAATCTGCCACTTTTCCATCTTCAAAATTATAGGTTTTCATATATATATATATATATATTCGGTGATGTGGCGTTCTTTTTGTACTTTCTAGAAGTTTTTTTTTTTAAATTTTGGTGCCAATTTTCTTGTTACTTTCCTTCGCGTACGCCTTTTTTTTTGGGGGGGGGTCAAATTTATATATATATATATATATATTCGGTGATGTGGCGTTCTTTTTGTACTTTCTAGAAGTTTTTTTTTTAATTTTTGGTGCCAATTTTCTTGTTACTTTCCTTCGCGTACGCCTTTTTTTTTTGGGGGGGGGGGAGGTCAAATTGTGCAGTTTGGACCGCTCCACAGTGAAGAGGATTCGCATTTTCGACGTTCCAATTAAAATGGAAACAGCACGTGCCGCACGGCCTCCAGGGGAAAGAAATCTTCAGTAATGATATAATACCATCTAAACGATTTGCAACCGTTAGATCGCACGACCCTGCGTTGTCACCCAATGATCCAATGGTCTCCTTCTCATCCTTTCCGTCGCAGACTTCGCGCTTGGAAAAAAGAAAAAAGGAAAAAGAAAAAAAAAAACTTATAATTGTTGGGTTCGGAAACTCAGTGAAAAACGCAACGTGGTGGGATTTCTCTGACTTGTCCAAAACAAACATATACATAAGAACCAGTGTCTGCTGTCGGTAAAACTTCAAAACAGATTAAACAACAATCTCTCTCTCTCTCTCTCTCTCTCTTTCTGTGGGGAGAAAGCTATGGCAAAGAAGAGGGAGGAAGGAGAGATGGGTCTATTCTTGGACGGGATATTGGAGGCTATGCCATTGTTTGCGAAGGAGTTGGTCGCTGGGGGTGTCGCTGGTGGCTTGGCAAAGACTGCTGTAGCTCCCCTTGAACGTGTTAAGATTCTCTTTCAGGTAATAAAAATAAAAAAATAAAAAAAAGCTTGCTTCTTTCTTCAATTCTCTTGGATCTTGATTTCGGTTTTGTATGTTGCAGATTTTTTTTTTTTTGTTTTTTGACGATGTTGCTGGCTCATGTTCTTTTCCATTTTCTTAGTTGCGATTTATCGAAAACAGAAACTACTTTTCTTTTGTTGGGACACCCTTTCTTCTTAATTGGATAGCGTTTAGTTATCGACTTGTTTTGACCTTTTGATGTTGCTTTAGTTGAGATGTGGTATTTCTTGTTGAGGGTTCTTGGACTTGGTAATAGTTCTTGCTACCAATTTCTGGAGAAAAAGGGTCATTCCTGAGTCGATTTACTCCCCTTCCTAATGTTAGTGTAACCCTTATCCTACCGTAAGCAAAACGCTGGCAGCTAAATTATTCTAAAGTGATAGCGTAATCGGTAATAATTGCCAAGAATTTTGCAAGAATATTAATGGATATTGTTTCCTCTGTATCATATATTGGAGTAAAGTCCTACACTTATGATAATGTGGTTAAAGAAAATTTAGAATATAAACGCCATTGAGATCGAGGTTATTTGATTTATTTTATACTTGCAAAAGGGGTCTGTATGTTTGTTATGCTCTATGTAAAGATCAACTTTGAATTGTTGTCTAGGCTGAGGTTTGTGGTCCGCCATGCTTGAGTGTTCTGATTGTCCGTGAGCATACTTCATGCTTTCCTTTCTCTTTTTCTTACTTAGTGGGGAAGTTGCTGACTGAAGGGATTTATAGACTCTTCTCAATTTTTTTTGAGGGTAGATCTCTGTTAGAATTGTTACGGCATGCGTCGGTGTCAAGGATGATAAAAAGGCTATCATTTGATTGTGGGTTTTTAGGAAGATTGTAGATTTTCTGAGAGGGATGAGAAGAGTATGAAGGGACTTGGGGCATGTAGTGCATATTCCTGCCAACATCGTTTACTCTCTAGGGAGATCACATCAGCTGGGATTAGTACAAAAACTTAACAAATATTGGAAAGTCACCTTGATGTGGTTCATAAAATACTTAATTATGTAAATAAACATTGACACAGCCTTTCATATTCTATAATAAGATATGTCTAGATGCATTGGTAATAAAAATCACATGCGTCAAATGGCCAAATGGAACAGAATTGTTTTAATGCCTCACCTCCCCAGAAAAGTGCAATGTTTGGGTCCTATTTTTTTCTCGTTCTTATCTTTGTTCCCTGATGGCATGGCCTGAATTGCTTTACAGATCATACTGGTTTAACTTCATTCGAGTAGTACTTCCATGTTGCCGCTCACTATGGCAAAACCCTTCCTTAAATAGGGACATATTTTGAAAGGTATTTCATCTTTTTAAGCTAACAAATTCACTTTATGAAATTAACTTGGTAACCACCTCACATTCATCATTAGGAAGTAAGTTCGAGTTGTGGATGTGCCGCAAGCTTATTTGGTGAGTTCTTGGGTAACTCGTGGTTGAAATTCTTATCTGAGGTTGGGTCATACTTTCATATCATTGATACTATATATGGTAGTATACCTCTGAACTTTTCTAGCTTTATTAGCACTAATAACTGTTGTGAAGCTATCTCAGATGCCGTGAGCTGATTTATTTATCTTTTTCAGACCAGACGAGATGAATTCAAGGCTATTGGGCTGTTTGGATCTGCTAAGAAAATTGCAAAGACGGAAGGGTTTATGGGTTTCTACAGGTGCATCCCCTTTTCATTGTCTGCTATGACCTTTTTAGTGGTTGTCTCAATTATTTATTTTGCATTTATGACTGCAGAGGAAATGGAGCTAGTGTTGCTCGAATTGTTCCCTATGCTGCCCTGCATTACATGACCTATGAACAATATCGTAGATGGATCATTCTTGGTTTTCCTGATATTGGGAGGGGTCCTACCCTTGACCTTGTGGCAGGATCATTTGCTGGAGGAACGGCTGTTCTCTTTACCTACCCTCTTGACTTAGTTCGGACTAAATTGGCTTACCAGGTATATAACTAAAATCTCTTCCCTACCCAACCTCCCTCCCCCGGGACACCCCAATGCAAAATATTGTGTTATATGCTTTGGCTCCTACTGGCAAAAACCCAGTGTCTAATAAAATGTCCTTGTCCTGCCTACCCCTCTTTACTTTCCCAAGCCAAAAGATTATATTTAAGAGTTATTTTAGGGGACAAATTAATCTTGGGAGTGCAGGTTGTGACTTCAGCAAAGATGAATTTTAATAGTGGAATTAGTAGTGAACAAGTGTACAGAGGAATTCTTGATTGTTTCTCCAAGACTTATAAGGGATCTGGGCTTAGAGGTCTCTATCGCGGTGTGGGTATGTGGTATATAGTTTGCATCAAATTTCCCTGTAATCTTGTGTTTTCATGCTATTTTCATTCTTGGGGTTTGTCTGATTGTGTGTAAACACTATTGTCAGCTCCATCACTTTATGGAATCTTCCCATATGCTGGTTTGAAGTTTTACTTCTATGAGGAGATGAAACGTCATGTGCCCAAGGAGCACGAGAAAGATATTGTGGTAAAACTGGTGTGCGGATCTGTAGCTGGTTTGCTGGGTCAAACCTTCACATACCCTCTTGATGTTGTTAGGAGGCAAATGCAGGTAACGTGCTTCTGGCTGTCAGAGTCCACTGAACCTGAGTAGTTAAACTGGGAAACTTACCACAGTAATGAAATTCATGTCTAGAAGATCACATGGTTATGAGTGAAAATCGTCTAAATAGGTTCAAAGGCTTTCGGGATCCTATAATGCTGAGTTGAAAGGAACAATGGAAACCCTGGTTGCAATCACACAGAAGCAAGGGTGGAAGCAATTATTTTCTGGGCTGACAATCAACTACTTGAAGGTGAAAAATGCACCATCTATTTGTTCTCTTTTTTTTCAGCGCCAATTTTTTTTTTTTTTTCCTTTTCCTTTGTTCTAGTGTTTGAATTTTTGGCACGTTTCCTTTCAGGTTGTGCCATCTGTGGCTATTGGCTTCACAGTTTATGATCTCATGAAATCATGCCTGAGAGTTCCAGCACGAGATGTGATAGAAGCTGTAACTGTAACTGACCAGAGAAGTAGCCAACCATCGCTCCATTCCTAGTAAATAAAACTCCCATTTTTAACCATTATCAGATATTCTTGCCTAAGAACTAGAGATTGTACGGTCGATTCTTTTACTTAAGCCCACCAACTTAGGTCAGAACAACACCATACCCCCACCTCAAGTTGTAGCCCCATCAACCAAACCAGGTCCTGTCTGATGTCTTGTTCAGGTAGAAGTAGAACTCTAATTGTATTCATTCTGACAGGACATGTTCTATGATGACAGGACAGGTTTCCACTGTACATATAAAAGATGCAACATTAATAAATGATTTTCAGTTGCTACATTGTACGGACGATTAATGAATCTTGAAATCATGTCTAGCGATATACCTGCTTTGTGTGGAACAAGATTGGATAGCTTCTTACATCAAAATTTAACTTACGGAGGAGAATTATAATAAGGTGATTTTAGAGCTTCTTTCATGGTGTCATACACCCGAATATCATTACAACTTACAAAATAATGTATAAATTTAACATAGTTATAATGCTTTCAAGCAGAATGGAGAATTAATTATGTGCACTACAGCTGGCCGTTGCGAGAACGTAGAAGATTTTTGCATATACAGCAGTAGTAGCCACGTACTTTTGAGGCGTTTTGAAGTTCTCACCAGTAATCCCTGCAAGAACATTTACCATCCTTGAAGTGATGAAAACGCTTGTTATCCCTCACAATAAGCTCCCTCCCAACGATCTTAGACATGATTTTTATGGCATTGTGACAGTCACCGCAGATTCGGAGATTCTTCATGATCCTAAGTGTCTGCCTCGCTGGCGTGCTAATCAAACCATAGGCAATTGCAAGACGTTCGCTGTGATACTGTAAGGCCTGCTCCTTTGCCTCCTCGTCAATGTCATGAAGGACATACCTCGTATCCGGAACATAACCTGCTTCTCTCATTTGCCCATTTAGACCTTTCGCTTTATCATACCCTGCTCCTTTGTATGACTCTGTGCTTCGATACTCACTGATCCTGTTCTTCTCCTCTAACATATTAGTTGCAGAATACTTCTTCCTTAGAGGCAACGGCATTTTCTTAGCACTGATCTCAGAAGGATCAAGAGCAACCAACAACTCCTCGGCACGATCTTGAAGCTCAACATCTCCGTGAAAACGTGCAAAATTCCTAATGGCCTTCCAACCTGGAACCATAAACTCAAACGGCATTCTTTCAACGAACTCCTCGGCTTCATACAAATGACCAGCTGTTCCAAGAACATCAATGAACCCAAGATAATGGTCAATCCCAGGTACAATACCATACTCACTCCGCATACATTCAAAATGCAATAAACCTTCTTCCACCGTGCCCGCGCTTGCACATGCAGCAAGAACACAGAGAAAAGTTTCCTCATTGGGCCGCAATCCGAACTTCTCCATTTGCTGAAACAATGACAACCCATTATCGCCCTCCCCATTTGCCGCATACCCTTTCATCATCAAATGCCAAGAACTCATATCCCTCTTGTGCATTCTATCAAACACCCTGCGTGCATCTTTCACACTTCCACATTTTCCATACATATCGACCAACTTATTATTCAATACAATATCGCTGGCAAACGGCGACCGTCTCAAGAATTCGTGTACCCTTTTACCCATTTCCAGCGACTTCGAATTGCCGCAAGAATCCAACAGAGAACCGAACGCGTCAATATCGGCAGCCACTCCTTGACCCATATACTCAATTGCTTCCTTAACCTTACCCTCATTGCACAAACTCGTCAAATCGACATCCAGAGGAACATTGGCAGCGTTTCCGGGAAGTTGGTCGTTGTTGCTTCTATTTTTATCGTTAAATTTCCGTTCTTTCGGGCGATTCTGGAGTTGTTGGCGGCGATAAATCTTGGTGGAGGCATTGCCGGCACTGGGGGTCGTGTAGGAGCAAAGAGGTCTGGATTTGTAGAAGGTCAACGAAGGTCGTGGGGATTTGAAGGCACAAGAGAGATGAGAAGAGTGTGAGTGTTGATTGGTGCGTAGGGATGCGAATGGGATCGTGTTAGCCGCGCGTTGAAGAGATGCAAGAGACGCCATTGGTTGTCGAAGTCCCCCTCAAATCTCTTTAACCGGCCCTTCCCATCGCTGTTCGTTTTTGTTTTTAGAAGCAGCTCCAACGATTTTTCACCCCCCCCCCCACTCTTCACTATTTTCTTTGTTTCCTCTCTCTCTCTCTCTCTCTCTCTCTCTCTCTGTTTTTTTTTTTTTTCTGGGTCTCAATTTAAGCTTTGAAGTTGTGCTCTTGACAGGCGATGGTCCCGCTGTACCTAAAATTATCTATGGCATTGCCCCTTTCATCTGTTCTTTTCAACAAGACCTTAAAGGTATAGTTTTTAAAATTGAAATGGAGATTTCAAAAAGAGTTCGGTTTAACGGTTGACAGACCGATGGATTGACTTTTTATTTAAAAAAATAAATAATATCTGTATATTATATAAAAATAACTACGATATTATTAAAATAAAGTTCAAACATATATGTAAATACTCTTAATTAAAAAAAAATATATATATAAACATACATATTTTAGTCCAACAATTTTTTTTAAAAGTTTAAATTTTATTTAATATTTTAAACATACAGAATCAAACATATATATTTGCATGTTTTCACCCTCATATCTCGACCAAATACATCGTCACATGATAATAATAAAAAAAGAAAGAAATCCAAGTTGCCGCATGGTACGCTGGCAGACTGCTGGGGGTTTTTAGTCCCGGCCAAGGATCAAATTCTCCCACCGAAGGATCAGAGAAAAAAGGAAGTCCATATGACAATACCTAGTAACACGGTGCATGTAGAAAGACAAAAATGAGCACAAGCATTTTCCTTTCAAATAATGTAATCTGACCACTCTGCGATAAATGAAGTATGATCCATGGATTCTCCGGGACAGTCCTCGTGCATCTTTGGCTTTTCCTTCCCACCTACCAACCTTGCAGGGTTTCCTACTGCTGTGGTATAAGGAGGCACATCGATCAGCACTACTGAGCCTGCCCCAATCTTTGCTCCCTCGCCAATCCTCACATTTCCCAGAATTGTTGCACCTGCTCCGATCAACACACCATCCCCAATCTTTGGGTGTCGATCCCCACTTTCCTTCCCCGTTCCTCCCAGCGTAACATGATGCAAAATCGAAACATTGTTCCCAATCACTGCTGTTTCACCAACCACCACACCAGTCGCATGATCAAATAGTACGCCCTTACCAATCCTTGCTGCTGGGTGTATATCAACAGCAAAAACATCAGAGACTCTAGAGTGTAACGCAAGCGCCAGAGGCCTTCGAGCCTGTGTCCACAATTTGTGAGCAACTCGGTGTGCCTGCATCAAGCAACAACAAAACAACCAACTAAGAAATGCTTAACATCGATAAAGGGAAGTTATGAGCAATTTAACAGACACAAAATTACAGCAATATCAGTAATCAATGTATATTAAAACACGAAAAATTTCGAGACGATTCAGCTAGAATATTTTGGCATCGTTCAAACAAAAGGCAATGACACAGCAACCTCATAAATCCAGAGACACAAACAGACAAAGGCAAGTACATCAACAACCACAAGTTATATATACTTATATATAATGCCAATCGATTGTGCTTCGGAATTTCCGCAACCCCAAACAAGAACTTGGCCTCGCAGTTGGGAGAAAACTTGTTTAACAATTACAACAACCACTCAGAGTCCACACACACTTTTTTTTTTTTCTTTTTGCTGGTAATAGTTGATCAAATCAAGATCAACATGTTGGTATCGATGGACGTCCAAAGAGAACTCAATTCAAGAATACTCTGCTCAATTGGCCAATCGATGTCGGAGTAAGTGTAAGTTTAAAGGTAAAAGCTTTCAGTTTATACAAAGCTCCGGAATTCTGAAGTATAAATTCTGAAATTGAGTACCTGGCAAGCCAAGAACCCCTTGTAGTTGAGAAGGCAGTGAGAGAAGGAGACGCAAGCGGGGTCGCGGACGCCGGTGGCGCGAAGATCGGCGACGGCTGCCGCGCAAAGAGAGGGGTCAGAAGAGAAGGTGTTGAGAAACAAGTCGTAGAGAAGAGTGGAGAGAAGGGTGGAGGAGCACAGCTTGTTCCCCAAGTGGAAAGACAGCGACCGCTCCAGTGAGGAGTGAGAGAGGATTGTGGAGTAGAGGTAACTGGCCAGCGCCGGCTCGGCCTCCGCGTCGCGGCGCGCCTCTGCCTTGATCTGGGCCCACACCCAGCCCTCATCCTCGGAGGCGGCGGTCGAGATGTGATTAGGGATCGGCGCTGGCTGTGGCGGTGAGGGATATCGTAAGTCGCCGGCGGGCATCTCGACGGTGGGTGGTGACTGTAACTGTTGTGTCGAGTAGCGAAGGGGAGAGAACTGCGGAGGCTTCAGTTCGCACGCACTGCCGTCTTCTCTATCTATTAAATTTCCAATTTAATTTTTGTCGTTTTCCTTTTCTTTTTGTGGGTATAGGTATAGCTAGGAAATTAGGGGGTCCTGACGGCTGGCCGGTGGTGGTCTAACTAATTATTTACATTTTTTGGTAAATTAGGTAAAGTCATCCAGCCACTGATGACCCTGTACTCCTTCCATTTTGAGCGATGCAATGCATCTACCCAACTTAACCAAAGGAAAGGAGTAAGTGGTCTTCATAAATATTTCTTTTTTTTTCAAAATAGTCAACTTGTGTCAAGCTAACAAGGAACAACTAACATCATCGGCACGCAAGCAGTGGTACAGAAGTAAAAGGAATACGTCAAACACTACTTAACGTACCCAAAAATAAAATAATAAAATAAAATAAATAATAAAGAATTATATGAAGAAAAACATAAAACTGGAGAATACACGTACCGTATATGGAATCCAATTCCGGTTGAACCGGAAGCTATAGTTAAACCCGGCCCAAATAGTTAGTAGTAGTGGGTACTAATGCCCAATGCAACCCAAAATAGTCAAGTTATCCAATTATGCCACAACGTGTCTTCATGCATCGCTTCTCATCCGCTCGCGCTGCTCGCATCTCTTCCTTCTAAAGATTCGAGCCACAGAATTACACGAGGCATTTTATACTTATTCGACTGAATAAGTACATTAAATTTAATAAGATTATTTTGTTGTATCCAGACTAATATTAATCCAACCGATTTCATGAATAAAATGTGACCAATTTACCAACCAACAAAACTATTTGTTATAAATAACATTTTGTTGTTGCATCGAAACATATAAATGTTAATTAATCTGACAAATATTGTACTTGGTAAAATGAAATAGTTGAATAATTGAAAAATGAGATTATTCAGAAATTAATATTGAATACTGAGATTAGGCATTAAATTTCTGATAGTAGGTTCATAATTAAAATAGGTGTTTGTGATTATTTCGGAAGAAATGAAACAAAAAAATACATTGAAACTAGGACAGTTATTGTATGAGATCTATTCAATGCTAGATACAGGGGCGCATAAGAGATCGATAGGAACGTCACGGGCTGCCCGTAATAAAACCTGTTGTTGCTGATACCTTCCTCTCGGTTCCTTCTCTCCTTCTTCTATAGCCCGAGCTCGGAGAAGGAGCTCTCACACAGACAAAACCATTCAGCAGCATAACAACGCAGGTGATTGAATCAAACTTCAGGAAGGAACTATTGACTCCAGAGAGGGTACCATCTACCCCTTCTGGTCCCTTGTGCTGCCAGCACCTTCTATTTCCTGGAATTGGTTGCCTTCTGCAGAATGATCCATTTCCCAAAGTTGCTCCACAGACGGTGGAAAACTGCGTGTTACCATAATCTCTGTTTAGATGCGTAATTGATGAGGCATTTCCTTTCATACAGTCATCATCAGAAGCGGCGACTACCAAGCTTAAGGCAGGCATATGGCACTCATCTTCTTCTATTGGCCTGGAGATAGAGACGCAGATCCTCATCCCGTTGTGCTCCTCGCATCGTTTCCAACCAAAAAAAAAAAGTTCTTTAAGTTTTTTTTTGGGGGGGGGGTTTGTGTGATGCTATTTTATTAATCATTCGGTTTGTGTAAATGCTATTTTATTAATCATGATGTGTGTAAAGAAAAACTCGCTTAATGTCAGGCCCACCTCACCCAATTTCGTTGAAGGAATCGCCCTCCTGTTAGGCAGGCGCATATGGGTCTTGCTTAAATTGTCAACAAGCTTCACTTGCCCCATGTTCTCCAGTAACAAGCTTTTGTCTTGATGTCAGCGATTGTAGGCCTAGATTGCGCTTCTACCGACTAGCCACTCCTTACCCGATCCAAGGAAAAAAAAAAAAAAAGACCAAAGAAACTAAAGGGGGTATGGCCACTGCTGAGCACCACGGGAGCAACCGGGACGTGCTGTAACGTCAAATCCTGCCGCAACAGTAACATCTAATCTACCAAGTTTTGAGGACCAATCCCATCCTTCTCTCTCTGTTTTTTTTTTTTTTTTGGTGTAGAGGTGTAAAATTGGCTGTCAGAATCAACAAAATTTTAATATTTAGAGAGGGTGGCATTAGAAAATGGGGAAGAAAATTTTTGAACAAAAGAAAATGGGAATGAAAATGAAAGGGGATATATACACTTTAACAGCATATGATCGCGAGACGATGCCAAAATGTCAAGCGTTTTAATTAGCACCGAACCGCCAATTTATTCCCTAAACGCAAGTAGCGCTTTGTTTAATCTTTTCGACAAAAGGGTTTGGACCGGAAGAGTCCCAAAATGAAGTTTTAAAAAATGTTGGGCTAATTACGGACGCGATTAGGCAAAATTCATCTCATCGCTTGGTCATACGTGGGACCAAGAACTGTCGTTCAGAGTAACAGCCACGTCTTTCTTCTTGTTGTTTTGTCTGTTTCACTTTCTGCATTGGGCGTTTTTTCGGTGATTTCACGACATCATGTCAAGAAGACAAGGACTGCAACAGCCCAGCTTTTCTCATTCGATCAAAGACTTCGGTTTTAGTACTACGGCCCCATGCTTTCTACGTGAAACATAAAAGAGTAGCCCAGGCCTCAGTGGCTTGTGCTTGCAAAAAAAAAATCTCATCTTGTTTTGCTTGATCCAAGGCGTTTTCTCAATGTAATAAGGAGAAAAAACTATACCCATTTTGGAAACTGCCTTGAAGTGGACGTCTTCTGCTATTTATGAGCCTTTTAGAACTTTGAAAGAAGCTTGGTTTCTGTGTGAAACTGATAATTCAGTGCTCTCGGTGGTCAAGAATACGACTGATGCAGAAATTTGATCTGGGTTTTGATTGTGGGGCGCATTGAAGTTGGAAGAAGCCGGTGAGATCTTTTGTTGGTGGGGTTCGGAGATGCAGGGGAAAGCTGTCTCAGATTTGGTGGCCGGAAAAGTGGTCGTCGTTGCCATTAAGGCATCAAAGGAGATATCCAAGAATGCTTTAGTGTGGGCTTTGAATCATGTTGTTCAACCTGGGGATTGTATTAAGCTGCTGGTTGTCGTCCCTGCCCAGGCCTCTGGTAAATCGCCTATTTTTTCTTACTTGTCTGTCCTCTTTCGCACCACTTGTCCCGTGTGCTTCGCAGAGTGGAGATTTGGGTAGGAAGCTTCTAAATGTTGAAGTTTACCTAATAGGCCTATAGCATCTTGCACTGTTTCGTGTTCTAAATTGAGACCAATAGAAGTCAATATAGTACCCAATTTTTGGAAAGAGGTCAAACGAATGACTTCTTGTCTCAGTTTGAGCGTCCAGCGTTACTCTTCCCTTCATTTTCAACATCTATTTCAACGCATGAACAACTCATAACATCCGGAGTATTTTAGGTGTCTGCTATATGTGGCCACTGGCATGTCACTTTGACATTAAATGCCTTTGGACTTGTGTTCAACTTGATTGGATAATCTAATGAGTTATTGTAGCAATTTTTTTGTTGGTCCAAGATACTCTAAGATTTTGAGTCAACGAGCACGGTTTTGATTCTCTCATCTATCTTGTCCAGTTAGATTGATTTCAAGAAGGTCGATGTTGATGGCTAAAGCAGGTCAAATATTTTTAGGGAAGAAGGCATGGGGTTTTTCAAGATTCACCGCTGATTGCACTACTGCTCATCGGAAGAATCTGTCAGGAACCATGTTAGATCAAAGGGATGATATTGCAGACTCATGCTCTCAAATGATGTTTCAACTCCGTGAAATTTATGACCCTGAGAGGGTTAGGCTGTTGATTGTTTTCAAAATGGTTGTCTTGTTAACTTTCCCTGTAGTACTAAATCTCCTCGGATTCTTCTGGCAGGTAAAAATCAGAGTAGAGGTTGTTTCTGGTTCACCGGGTGGAGTGGTGGCTTCTGAAGCTAAAAACGCTCAATCAAACTGGGTTATATTGGATAAGTAATAAGAATGTAAACCTGTTTTCTTTTGTCACACACAGTGTCTTATTTTAAGTGTTGTGTTCTTCACTTGTGGGAGATTAGAATTATTTGGCACTTGATTTCACAGCCATTATCAATGGCAGCTGTTGCACACTTTGTTGTTTGCTCTCACTTTTTCTACTTGTTCAATTGATTGCTATTCCTGTTCCCCTACAGGCATCTTAAACATGAGAAGAGATTCTGCATGGAAGAGCTTCGATGCAACATAGTAGTTATGAAACGATATGGGCCAAAAGTTCTCCGTCTGAATTTGATTGGATCACCCGGGATTCATGAAGTGCCCTTGTCATTGCCATTGGATGTAGATGAATCTTCAAATGACTTGAAGAGTAAGTGTGACAAGTTAGATTTAAAGGGTCCATTTGTGACTCCGGCAAGTAGTCCAGAACATGAACTATCACTAAGCACAACTGAAGTTGGAACATCATCGTTATCAAGCCCTGATCCAGGGACCTCACCATTTTTTCTCTTTCGAAATTCTGGGAACCAGAAGAAAGAATATACATTTGTCACTGAAGAAGATCAAAGCCTGTGTGAATCTGACTCCAATACTGATATTGATAAGCCATCTCCGCCATCAAAGAGATTGTATTTCCAGCCATGGATGGATGATATTCTGAGTTCAAGTGGTGAACTTACCAAAGATTTGTTGGAGGGTTTACAAAGATCCAATGATGCAGGTCTAACTTCCACATATAAAATCTTGCTAGAGAGTTTATCTAAACTTGGTCAACAACCTGATATTGGAGCTCTGAACTACAGAATTGATTTGAACTTGAGCAGAAGTGTAAGGGAAGCAATTTCCTTGTCCGAAAATACACCTCCTGACCCCCCTCCATTATGTTCCATATGTCAACACAAGGCTCCTCTGCTTGGAAATCCTCCCAAGTGGTTTACTTATGCTGAACTGGAACTTGCCACTGATGGATTTTCACCAGAAAATTTCTTAGCTGAAGGTGGATTTGGTTCTGTTTACCGAGGTGTCTTAGCAGATGGCCAAGTGGTTGCTGTCAAGCAGCACAAATTGGCGAGTTCTCAGGGTGATTTAGAATTTTGCTCGGAAGTTGAGGTTTTAAGCTGTGCACAGCATCGAAATGTTGTGATGTTGATCGGATTCTGTGTGGAGGATGCAAGACGGTTGCTGGTTTATGAATATATTTGCAATGGATCTTTAGATTCACATCTTTTTGGTAAAGTCTCCCACCTTAGTTGCATGTGTTCAACAAATGAGACATGATATCACCTACGGCCACCTAAGACCAAAACTAATTTTGGTTTGGAAAATATGCAGGATGTGATCGAGATCCATTGGAATGGTCAGCACGACAAAAAATTGCAGTTGGAGCAGCTAGAGGGTTGAGATATCTTCATGAAGAATGTAGGGTGGGCTGCATTGTCCATCGTGATATGAGGCCTAACAATATCCTCATCACCCATGATTTCGAGCCATTAGTATGTGATGAACTTGTTCTGTCTCTATATCCTCATCACTAGCTGTATTTTTTCATTTGATTTGGCATTTTTATGCTCACTATAATATTTTCTACTTTTTTCTTCTTAGATTTATGAAACACATCTTTGAACTGACTCTGATTTTTGGACATTAGGTGGGAGATTTTGGATTGGCAAGGTGGCAGCCAGATGAAGATATTGAGGTTGAAACAAGAATCATCGGAACATTTGGGTAAACAAATAGGAATCTTCTTTTCTCCTCCATTGATTTATCAGCATACAGCAGCAGATTGGAACTAAAAACCTGCTATTCCATAGGTATCTGGCTCCAGAATATGCTAAAAGTGGCCAAATTACAGAAAAAGCCGATGTGTATTCATTTGGTATGGTATTGGTGGAGCTTGTTACAGGACGAAGAGCTATTGATGTAAACCGGCCTAGAGGCCAGCAGTGCCTGAGCGAATGGGTACGAGTTTAAGAACTCTTTTTTCGATATGTAATGGTTAAATTTTCAACCTTTTATTGGTAAGTATCAACACGTTGTTAAGAGGCCAAATATTTTTCCTTTTGGTTTATCTTGCGTCCTTATCATCTTATATTGTCATATCTGGTGCAGGCACGTCCACTGCTAGAAAAGCAAGCCATCCATGAGCTGATTGACCCACGCCTAGGGAATTGCTATTCCGAGACACAGGTGCATAAGATGGTGCAATGTGCGTCCTTGTGCATACAGCGGGATCCCCATTCCCGGCCACGCATGTCTCAGGTTAGAGAATTACGATGGTCCTAATTCGACAAGTTTAGAACAATATGTAAATGCCTTCATGTCACAATCAAATGCAGAGTCCAAAATCAGGTTGAACTCTTATTGGATATTTTTTAGTAGACAATAAGGAGGCTGCTTACTGCATAGCATTTCGGTCGTGATGAATTTTGACATCCTTTTGCAAGTGTTTTAATGCACACAGATTATTTGCGAAATGTTGTAGTTGTTCATGAATTTGTACATCCTACATAGTTCATACCATGTTTGCCTATACTACGATACGACAGTCCTTTCCAACTAGCCCCGATTTATGCTTCCTGTTTTAAGTATACTAATGCGTGCTTCATCTTTTTTTTTAAAGGTGCTGCGGATTTTGGAAGGCGACCTGATCGTCAATGTGACCAATCAAAGAAAGTAGTGGAATGTAGCAGCAGCAGCAGCAGCAGCAGACTGCAGGAACGATAGCAGTGGCTGTAAAAGAAGCATTGTTGTAGTCCATTACGGATGATGCGGGAGAAGGAAGTTTTCTGACCCGGTGGAAAGGGAAATGCAGAAGAAGAGCTTGTCTTAGTTAGGGCCAATTTTAGAAATTCTTTTTTATGTGTTAGCGTACGCCAATTAGCTTGGGACTCAAACCCAGACAAGTTTCGTTTTAGATCGGTGGATGCTTTCTTGTGAGTAAGCATATTTTAAAAAGGTTAGTGGCAGCTCTCACCTTTGAAAGGGAATGAGAATTTAGACAAAGGGACCAAAAAAAAAAAAAATCTAAATTTAAGTTAAATACGATAAATTTAACACAATTGATTAGTTGAGTGATTTTTATTTTAATTTTGTTAATGATTTATTTATAATTTTATAATAAATGAAATTTATTTAAAATAAAAAACAATAAAATAAATTTATATCAAATAAAATTATAAATAAATTATGTTAAAAAATAATAAATATTTAAAATTAGTTTAATACTTTTATTCAATGAGACGTTAAATTAAATTAAATTAAAAAAAATTCACTTGAGTTAATTCCTACAAACAAAAAAAAATTCACCTGAAAGTAAAGCACATTGACTCGTCGACCCACTGACTTAGCAAGCCTCGGATTGTTTCCAAATTCAAAGGAATACAGTTTTGATTTTAATTTTTTTTTTTCTTAAAGCATGTGCACTACCCTTATTTATTTATTTATTTATTGATCTTCATCTAACCGTTAAGCTGGTCCACACCAATAACATAGCTGTCGTTACTAGGGGCAGTGCTTTGGTGATGGTCCTGATGGACAAAGGGTTCCGTCCGCATGCACCATTGTGCAAATTTACCCACACAAAAAAAAAAAAAAAAAACTTATTTTAACAATAGAAAAAATTTCTCATTAGAAAATTTAACTAAAAAAATATTTAAAATGTGAGTTTTATTAAATAAAAATATATTTTTTATTTTTAAAATTTTAAATTTTTTATTAAAAATAATAAATATATAATTAGATCAATAAAATGTATACTTAAAATAAAAAACAAAGTTCAATTAATGGATTTTAACATTTTTCATAACAGATTGTGAAAAAAACCCTTACTTCTTACACATATGAGTTTTATAGTTACAAATCTACTCATTTTATACAGGAAATTGAAATTTAAAAAATGAAACAAATATTTTTTTTATTCAATTGCATACATATCACACGGCCAAGTCGTTGGGCCTCGATGTTATAAAACGGCACCGACTCAATCCATTCATTCATTCATTCAACGTTGAGGAGGCACAGAGAACTCCAACGCTATCGCGCCAAGAGTGTCTCTCCTTTCCAACGTTCCAATTTTCCTTCCCCCGCCACTGCCGTCTCTCTCCAGAAACCCTACTGCTCCCTTCTACAATTCTACTTCACTCAATTTCCGTTGGGTCTATGAGGAGCGCCTCCAAGATCACCGCTAGGGTTTAATCCATTTCTTGTCAATTCTCGGTTCTTTGATTTGCTTCCTTTTTTCCATTTTTGGCGTTTATCTTTTATGTTTATCTTTTTTTTTTTTGGGTTTCTTTCATTCTGATTCTTGCCAAGATTAACCCCAATTTTGGGTTTCGAAACTCCACGTTCAACATGTAACTGCACTTGGTACCTTTGATTCTTGAGATCTTTCCTTTTTTTTTTCCTGATCCGATTCTAAAGATCATTCCTGGGTTCTCTTGATTGTTTTTAAAAAAATTTTTGACGTTTTATGCGGATTGTTTTCCTTTGTGATCTATTATTGGGTTTTCTTTTTTTTTTTTGGGTTTCTTGGAATGTGAATTTTCTCAATTTCTTCCATTTTCTTCTTCAGTTTCTTAAGTTTGTTGTTTCAGCTTTTGATTGGGATTCCTTATTGAGTTTCTTGAATTTTCTTTCAGAGATTTTTTTTTTTTGGGTTTTCTTCTTCAGTTCTTTGAAGTGGGTATTGTTGATATTGTTCAGTGTCTTGGGTTTTCTTGTTTTCAGTTTCGTGTGTATTTTTTATTTTCAAAGCACAATCAATAGGTTACTCATGTCTTTCAGAACTGAAAAGGGGGAAAAAGGGAAACTAACGTCGGATTCATAGTCGCGTGCCATTATACTCTTGAAAATATCTATTCACAGCAGGTCAGTGACTTTCCCTGTCCTTTGTTTATTATCCCTTTTAGGAGTGTTTTACGTAGCAATTTTGTCTTCCCTCTTTGAATATTTATGTCTTATCACTCTTCTCCATTCTCTCTCTCTTTTTTTTTGGTGACAGATTGTAGAGGCCTTGTTAGACATGTCACCTCCTACGCATGATTCCAAAAACTGACATGGGACTAATTTTTGGAAACTGTGGACTCGTAACACTAATTTCATAATTTCTGCCTCTAAACTGGTCGAGATGAACCGATGATGCTATGCCGATGAGATAGTTTGACCGAGCCTCTTCTTTCATAGCCTGTGAGCTTTTCGTATTCATTTGCTCTCTCTCTCTCTCTCTCATATACGCACATGCATATTACAAATGCCCTTTTTTCCGAGAATTTAGTCCCTATACTATTAGAAGAAGCTGAGAACTTATGAAAATGAGTTATAACTTTATGTTTTCTTCCATCCGTTTGATTAGGATTGGTTAAGATATTTTGAAAAATGGACCGGAAATTTTTTATGATGGCTTGCACACCTACCATCTCAAGTTTTAAATAAACATTTGTTTTTTTTTACGAGCAGTTTGTCTGGATAATTTTTTAATTCTGTTTTCGTCTTTCTGCACTATTTTTGCTGTGGACAGAAGTTACTAGTATAAGGAGACTTGCTTTATGAACATGTGACCTTGATTCATACATATTCGATAAGCATGATTAAAGGTAAGAAATCATGTGGTCCATCAGTTTTCCAGTGTACTTTAATAATGTATGAATTCGAATGGTGACCTTGTTGACATATGATGTTTTCTTTAAAGGTTTGAAACCAGTTTTTGTGCAAATCATGGCAAGGATGTGGAGACCAATACGGAGTAATGCCTGTCTAATCCACATTGAAAGCATGAGGTTACTTTCTGTGTACCATGTAAGAAAAGCGCACGAACAGATTATTGTCAATAAGTTGTCTGCCAAAATTCAGGTACCTTTGTGTAGGGAACTGCTCTTTCTCTAATATGCATATATCAAGAATGACACATATTACGGAGCCCTTTATCTTGATAAATTTTTTCTCTTCAATTCCATTGTGTTCTTTTGTTTTTTCATTCTAATACTCAGATATGATCTTCCAGGCATGTCTGAATGGGATGATGGGAGATGGGACTAGGAAAAAGACTTCTTTCTTGGATTGTCACTGAAATTGCAGCAAGACCATCCAACCTCCCCATGTCTTATTCTTGTTGGAGCCTCGCTTGATGCACTATTACTTTGTCCCTGGTTGGGCGGCCATACATCTTGTTCTGCTGGTATTTAAAGAGTTTTGGGTTCTTTCTTTATATGTGCTTATTTTGGCCAATGAGCTCAAGTTAACAACATGCTTTATGTCAAGTGCATGACTATTCTATAAAACTACAGGTACTGCTGCTTCTCCTTGGGAGCATATTCCTCCCTCACAAGCTCCAATACATGTTTCTGGACCTTAGGTGAACTCTAGACATTATAGGATATTCCGTCAACATACTTTCTCTGCTGCATTCTCAAATGCTTCATTTTTTTCCGCATGAAGAATTTGTCACAAATGAGTGAATGTGATGGTTGTACCCCTCCCTACTTTATCAATTGTCCATGCAATGATGATCCCCAAAGTTTGTGTCATTCTGTTCTTGCAGAACAAGAAGCAGATAAATCTTATGCATTGGAAGAACATAACCATGAGATCATTAGAAAACTATTTTCCTGGAATATGATTTTGACCGGGCTTGGTAAGTTCTGATCTCAATTTGTTGTCCCACTTATTTTTCATTGCATGGATTCCAAGTTTCCGATACTTCTTCTTGGACATGGTGTATATTTGTTGTACCTTTATGTTTGATTAATAGAGTTTTTTATTTTTTTTAATTTTTTTATTTAGGAATGAAGAGATGAAGTTAATACCATGTCTGTTGCTGATAGCTCATCATTTTTCCTCGGGGATGTGGTCTCATTCCAAAAAGGTTGAAGAGTTAGCCAAAAGATTGGCTTGTCATAGCACTTGGGAAAATCTCTATCATCCCTCTTTTCTCTGCATGAATGGCAATTTGTTTGTCATGTTGGTACTTTGATGCACAAGCCTCTTGTTTGATAAATGTGATGTGTGCTCAACCCTCTCTCGCCACCAGTTTAAGCGAACCTCTGTGTTTTCATTGGAGCTATTGGAGCTATCACGACACTCAGCATTTGCAATCTTTTTACTGGCGATGAAGTAATGTGATTGTCCCCTTGATTAATCCCTATTTCTTTGTTTCTCCACTGTTTTAATTCTCAAATCCATTCAAAAGTAAGTTTAGTTGTGTCATTCTTCAAGGGCCGTTGGGCTTCGATACGACGTGCACTTATGCAAGTTAGCAATCCAAAGGTGATTTTCAATAGTTGCTTTTGTTGTTCCTGCAGAGTCAAGATCAATCGCTTTTCTTCTAAACTACTGTGTCTTTGGTCAATCTTGGCTCTACACGGTGCTGACCAGGTTGGACCTGGGACTACGGATCCTAATGAACCTTAGTTTTCGATAAACTGCCCATGCAGGAGCCGGGAATGGGAGTGTGGGTCGGCTGATTTTTTCTCATCTTCCCTTTGGGCAGAATCCTGGAAAGATATTGAAGTTTCCGCATTCACATTAATACGAGCTTCCCAGGTACATGTCCATCAGTTAGACGTTTGCTTATTATATTATAGGACAATTTAACTCTTTGACTTCGCCTTGGTTATTTATTATTTTTACTGTAGAAAGATTGTCACTTGGATAAAGGCATGTGTAAGTCTTATGCTGCTGTCGTCCGCCGTCCCTGGTAATTTTACATCTACCCATTCTGAATGATTCTTTAATAAAGAGTGGATACGGCAGCGTTTTACTTCTTGGAAAGAAGTAACGACGAGTCGGCGACGACCTTGGTGGTACGGTGATTTTTAAGACGGACCCAAAACAAAAAAGAAGAGCGGTCCAAGTGAAGTCGTCCGGACGACCCGCGCGTGGAAATGAAGTCCGTCCTCCTCAAGATTCGCAAGCCATTCTGCTATGCTGCTTCTCTGCCGCCGCGCCGCTTCTCAACCACTGCTGCAGCACTCTCAGGTCTCTTCCTCTCCCGCCCTCTCTTTTTTCATTTCTCTGTGGCTTTTTGGCCCAATGATGAAAAATAGCTCGTTGGACAGCTGCTTCTGGCGCGACAACGGCGGTGGAAAACCCTACCTTCGTTCATCCCTCGTCAGTCGTCCATCCTAACGCCGTCATCGGCCAGGTCCTCTCTTCGTCTCTCATATTTAGTTGGCACTAATTGGCGTGTTTTCATGATAAAAGCTATTAATTTTGATTTATTGAAATTATTTAGTCGGCACGTTGGTGCTGTCCTGTACGTGATATTTGGATTTTTTTTTTTTAAATTTTCTTTTCTCTTTGGTCCATGTGTGATGCGTAGGGTGTCTTGATTGGCCCTTTTTGCACCGTTGGATCCTCGGCCAAGCTTGGGAATGGTTGTCAATTACATCCTGGCAGCCATGTGTTTGGCAACACAGAGTTAGGGAAGCGGTGTGTTTTGATGACGTAAGCTCTCACCTATGTATATATGTATGCTATATACTTGGTTCCCTTCTTTTGTCAAATAATTGAGCACAAAAAATAAGAATTAAACACTTTTGTCAGGCAGTGGTGCTGTAGTTGGGGATGATCTTCCTGGACGTACAGTTATAGGACATGATAACGTTATTGGCCATCATTCGGTGATTGGCATTAAATGCCAAGATATGAAGTACAAGGTTGGTTCCCCTTTTGATTGTCGATGTCCGTTCATGTAATGTGGGTGCACGGCATAGTGTTCAGGTTGAATATAGTCTGGGAAGAAGCCACATTAAGTATTTTTTTTTTTTGTTTATTCAGAAATAAAAAATTGCATGAATAAGTTAATACTATCCTCTTATGAGGTAGTGTTTGACCCACACCTATTCTTAGCTGCTAGTGATATGCATGGGGTCCTCTCCCTCTCTTGAGTATTGACTAGAAGTAGAACCTAAAAGACAAACTGAGAAGAGCTTATAGTGGTTTTTTATAGCTGCAAAGACAAATTGTGCTGTTGTTAGCTAACAAAATTATTGGTGCTTTGTCCCTCTCTTATCTATATCCTGGTCAGTTAATGAACATGAAATTTTCTCTATTGTTTATTTTTGGGCTCAATAAAGTTTTGGGAGTTTCTCTTTTTCACTTTATCATTTTGTGGTTCTGATCTTGCTACCTCAGTTATTATTTCAACAGATTCAAACTTGTTCTGGGGAGGAATCATTATATGATTGAAAAATTCGTAGTTCATAAATACTATGTACTGCAAGATTACAATCCGTGCTTGCTATGTGCTTGCGTGCATGGTACATGATATCTTCTGATATGTTGCTTCTTCTGTGTATATAGTTGGGGGATGAATGTTTTCTTGACATTGGGGACAACAATGAGATTAGAGAACATACTTCGATTCATCGATCTTCAAAGTCAAGTGATAGAACGGTATGGGATGACACTGACTGAATGTTAAGCCATAAGCATGCAGAACTTACAACAAGTACATATACTTATCCAGCATGACGTACTTAGGTCATTGGTGACAACAATCTCATCATGGGGTCATGTCATATTGCCCATGACTGCAACATTGGCAACAACAACATATTTGCTAACAATACACTACTAGCTGGCCATGTTACTGTGGAAGTAAGCTTTATATTGCTACGTAATTATCAGGATTAATAACATTCATTTATGCTTTGAGTTTCTAATTTGAAGTTGATTCAAGTGCTACAAATGTAGGACTATACTCACACTGCTGGGGCCATTGTTGTTCATCAATTTTGCCATGTTGGTTCTTTTTCTTTCATTGGTGGTGGATCTGTGGTATGGTCTTCTCTTCTTTTGATGCTTATTGATACATATTAATTGTCATCGTTTCTCTCATAATCTACATACTAATATATGAGGTGGGTTTTTTTTATTTTTTGGTTTCCTTGGGAGAGCAGGTGTATCTAAACACTCATCTTCATAATTTAGTTTATATACTTATGCCATATCCTTGAAGGTATCACAAGATGTTCCAAGGTACACAATGGTGGCTGGGGAAAGAGCTCAGCTTCGTGGTCTAAATTTGGAGGGTCTTCGACGCCGTGGATTCTCAGCTATGGAGGTTGGTGCTGGTTTCTCTACTGGGTTGGGTAAAGTTTAGTGCTATTTCTAAATCTCATATGAAGATGCATCAGGCTGCTACTTAGATTCTTTTCATGTTAAAAATAACATTGCATAGAGTGACTTCTGTCAATTTTTTGCCTCTTTCAATGGCCAACCTGACATTTTTATTTCTTTTCTCTAGCTTCTTGATGTGTTTAGTATTGTTATGGGTTAAATGCATGAAGATCCTTGCAGTGGTAAATTTTAAACCACAAGTGACCTCCATGCAGTTAACCATACCTTTAATCAGTTTTTGACTATCTGTAACCAATTTCTTCTTTTTCTACGTGTTTGAATGGAGTATATATATATATATTTGTGCAAGGATCCAGATCAAGGGCCTGAGAGTGGCTTACAGAAAGATATTTATGCCTTCTGATGCTAATTCTCTGGGTTTTGAGGAACGTCTTTGTGAAGTGGTATCATAAAAATCTGTCTTTCTCTGGCATTCATGTGCATTCACTTGATCAAAAGCATGTGCATATCTTTTTTTTTATTATTTGTGGTTTGTTATCACAGTACTCATTGTAGAGCCAATTCAATTTTGCAGGAGCAGGATGAAGAACTGGGTAAGGTTAATGTTGTTTATTTGATGTTGCAGTCTCTTCGTGGTTCTTTTGCTGAAAATCGTCGTGGGATATGTAAGTTTAGGCATTGGAATGGCTCTTGAAGGCATTTAATCGTGAGTTTCTGCACCTCTCTCAGCCTCTAGAAAAGACTTCTTGCTCTGGAAATGTGTTTTGTCTTCTCTTACACTTCTCTCATCCTGCTACTCAGATGGTCCAAGTCAAACTTGAAACTGAGGATACTGAAATAATGAGGGCAAAAGTCAATGGTATATCCCTTAACTTTGGAAAATTGCAACCCTTTAAATTTATTTAGTTGAGTTCCTATGCCTGGCTATATTGCAACAACGAAACCCTGTTAGAAACATAATTGTTCTGAAAAGTGTCTTTTCTCTGATTGACAAATATAATCTGCTGAGACAACCCAAATAATTTAATTATCCTGCATAACAAATTGCCAATAAATAAAGCACATGAAAATAACACCATATTTTATTGACACAAAATTGAGGAAACTTGATTCTTTACACATATTTCTGTCTCATACCCTTCAAGAATTGAAATCAATACCATGCAATACTTGCCAATTCGCTCAATTAAGTAAGCTCATATCTTCAAATAAGGTTCTGTATTGTTCATCAAAAAATCATTTCTACCCAATATTTGTGGTATTCTTAAATTGTGGGTTACAAGTATTCCAATCCCTCCCCTCCCCAATTTTTTTGACCTCCCCTGTCAACAATAAGGTTCTGTCCCTGCTGGGATGGTGTATTAGGTTTGGATGTAATTGTCATTCCTAATGCTGTAAACCTCTATGCAAGTATATTGAAACTCAACCTCAAAAAGGCTATGTGAAAATATATCATGTACAAAATACATGATACATGATGTCTTGCTAAGCTTGTAATGTCAACAATATGATACCTTATTACTCTCAGATTGTTAAGAGTATCAATATTGTGTCCTCAATTTGCCTTTGGATTTCATTGTTACTTTGTCGCGAGCACAGTGGCTCAGTTGTTAAAGATAAAGGATAGGGACTTACATGAAAAGTCCTTTCAAGTTTAGGGACTTTGCATATACTTCTTGCCAAATGAAGGCTCCTAATTTGTCTTCTAATTTTCTTTGTTGAAATGATATAAAGCGGTTGGTCGTGTTTTCTTTGCAGATCAACAATTGTACTTTCGAGCTTATATTGACTTGATTTGGGATGAGAACCACTCCAAACCGGCTTGGGAAGAGTAAATAGAAAGATTTTTGCCTTGCAAAAGGAACCATCCTGAACGGCTTTAGAAAGGGTTCTTGGAAACGGTTTTTAAGGATGGGGATTTCTGTTGTGACTTGTATCGGTTGAGAACTTAGGAAAATGAAAATGATGGCTGTATTACCCATATTTGTAATGTGGCATACGGACCTATGGATGCAGACTTTTATGTAAAGCAAGCAGAAGATTTTGAATGTCGTTCAAACTTGGAGGGATAAACATGTTAAAGCAATTGCTTTCATAGTCCATTCGAGCACCGTTATTTGTAAGGACATTGTATTGTTGGAAATTTTCTTGGTATGAGTGCCCTGTTTTAAATGTTAATAGCACGGGATCATGATGTATGGTAAATCTGGGAAGCTTTGCTAGATTTTTGTTTCCTACAAATCACCTCGTAGTCTTATACCTACAGTGCTTCCTTGACCAGCTTAATTAGCCTAATTCCTACAACAGGTCTTAGTTAGCGTACAAATTCTAGGAGGAAAAATTGAAGCTTTGAAAGGAGCCACGAGGCAAGGAATGGAATGCAACCTTCTTTTTAGTAACTTAATTTGTTTTTGGGTTGGTGAATTTAATACATTCTCGGGGTAGCGTTCTTGGTCTACCACATGCGGGCTTTATCGATAAAACGCTGCTTAAGATGTGTGTGGGTGTGTGTGCGTGTGCGTGTTGTATGGTGGAAATGAATTCTGCGTTGGAGGATAAGTGTGTGTGTGTGTGTGTTGTGTGCTTGTGCTTGTGTGCGTGCGCGTGCGTGTGTGTTGTGTGGTAGAGATGAATCCTGCTTTGAAGGATAAGCTAGTCCAAGTTCTTCCCATGGCATTTCCTCTTGTCAAATTTTTGGAGCCCAATTATATTCGTTTCTTCGTTGAATTCTCGCCCTGCTCCATTTATTTCTGAAGAAGCAAGATAAACGAAATAGTACGTGAAAATGCTTATATTATTGCACAGAAGCATGTAGAGCATATGCCCCCACGCCCCAAACATCACACCCTGCACAATACCACAAAGCAAATACGATAAACTGGACGGTCGTTTTTCAGAAAAAAAGAGGGGAATCATTTTCATTGAAAAATGAAAAAAAAAATTTATTCGAAGTGCTGGTACATTGGACACTCCAGACCGTTATTATTCTAAGTCTGGATTATGATCTATGATGTAACCCAGCCATTTTATTCGGTTGTTTCATATTTGAGTGGCATCGGTGTCACGGTGAGGCCATAGCTATTGTTTTGATGCGAACGATGGCATGCAAGTGGGGATAAAAAGAGACATATACCATTTGTGTCATTAGTGGTTTGGGGAACTTTATTTGAATATGACCCCTTCGGTATCGAAACGTTGCATATTCATCACACCTTCGAAACTTCGAGTAGATTGGCTCTTCCTCTCTATGTCAGGCAACGCTCGAATTTTTAATATTGTTAGCCCTTGCAAGTTGCGAGTACCATCTACTCGCACAATTTTAAAATGTTTTTGCTTTTGTTGCCAAAATGTTCTAGGGAATTTTTTTTTTTTTTTCCTTTTCTTGGATGGATTTTGGTTGCCATCATTGTTAGCCTAATTGAGAGGGGAACGAATCCCAAATTAAACACACGAATAAATTCTGAGAAAACCAATCCTTTAAGTGAGTTTCTCTGGCTTTCTTCCCATATAAATCCCTAATCCATCTTGTGAGCATCTAGTCAATAACACTTTAATGTCGTTTCCTTCAAAGGCCATATCTTTTGGATTTTGGATTTTCTTTGGGATCAATATGATTTACGTCAAAAAATTCAATACGTGGATGGATACTTTATTGTATACTCTAAATTGTCTTCAGCCCCCATCTTTCCATCTGTGTTCAAGAACAAGAAAAAATTAACTATGTTCCAATCACCTACGTGTTTACGATCCTTTGCCTTTTTTTTATTTTTTATTTTTTTTTATTGGGGTATCATAGCTATATAATGAATTTGGAACTGAAAGATTTTCTACAAAATTTCCAATTTTTTGGTCTTTGCATAGAAAATGGATGAAGTCAGTTATTAAGCATATCAAATTTATTTCACATAATCACACGGAAAGTAATCAAAACAAACAAAAAGAAGTAGCCATAATCGTCAGGAATCAATATGAGCTGCATTTCTTTTCTTTTCTTCTTTTTTTTTTCCCTTTTTTCCTCCACAAAGAACTTGCATGGTTGGATCCGATACACATCTTAAACTCTATCGCCTACCATGTATTCTCCCTAGTCACTGCGCTACTGCCTTGCAAAATCACCAGTTCATATGAACTCATATGGGGTTAATTGGTATATGTTTTTTCACAAAGAAAATCTTTCCTTCAACTTCCGTAACCTACCTTATCGTTGAAACATTCAAGGTCATGTACCAAAAAAAACAAAACAAAAGCATTCAAGGCCAACAATTCAAGGTCAAGCCTGTTGAAAGACTTCCCTCACCTACATATTCCCTCAAGTCTCTCATACAAGGTATATATAGTATTAATAAACTTCAAAATTCTATGTTTCTTTCTGGCCCCTTATGTAAGACATCTAGCAACCTCGCGTCCCAAATGTCAATGATGACCTTTGGAAACATAAACCATTTCTACATATAGTCCAATGTTACTAAATGGAAAGCGTTAAATCTGCAATTCTTGGATGAACCAAATCTCGCGTTTGACATAGATAAACATTCACCTTAGATAATCTCTTCAGCGTGGTGGTTGGAACCCATTGACGAGCGAACGAAACATTAACTGATCCAAGTTTTTCCATTTTGTAACTCAAGTCTACGTCATGTTAAGTAGTGGAACACACATACAAACTAAAAAAATTAATAATAATTGAAACCTAAGATTACTCCGTCTCGCTAAAAAATTTATACGACTAGCCAATATAGCAATCCAGTCTAGACGAAGTAAAATGGCTGGCCTTGACTGTGTAGATTGATTATCAATCATTTGGAAATTATGGGAATTGATGCTACTACTGGGGTGCTATTTGATACAATGAATTATTACTTTTTTTAATTTTAGTTAGTGTTAATTGAGATTTAAATTTGAGATATTGTACCATTAAATTAAAATTTATTAGTCAATACAATATTATATGATTATATTTGTATAAACTATATACTAAAAAAAAGGATAGTACATTAAAATATTCACTAGTTGCTCTCATTCTAGATCTTTGTTTGATTAATTGGTTCAATGCCTTAATTGATGGGGCAATAGTTGACCAAAAGAGTTGCTGGGTGGTTGGAATTTTCCAGCCCTTTTCATGGTAAAAACATAGGAGTCCATCAGACAGAAGAATCCAAGAAGAAGAAAAGATGTAGAGGCTAATGACCGTCCAGATGAATGGATACGATGGGGCTCTGCCCTCCGACGGTCGAATTAGAAATCTGGTTTCGGATTGATGACTGCTTTACTGGTTGCAGTCGACAGGCCCTCTAGCCAAAAAATGTCACTATCAGATAAGCTTTTTCTTTAATATGTTCGTTTAGATCCCAAGTTGCCAAAATATCCAAGAAAAACAATGTCCATCCAATCACCTTCTCTTTGTGTGCATCCTTTTCCATAAACCCACCTTACCCCATGAGGCTATTAGCTACTTATTTTGCTCTCTCTCTCTCACCCCCCCTTCTCTCTCTCTATGAGATCGTTACTATTAGTTGTTAGGGTAAGAATTTGAGCTTGCCTTCTGACGAGGAGAAAATGGGCAGGAAGTGCTCACATTGTGGGAACATAGGCCACAATACAAGAACTTGCACCTCCACCCCTTACAGAGGAGCAGCTGTTGCTGGTGGACCAAGGCTTTTTGGAGTGCTGCTTGACATAGCTTCTTCGTCATCTTCTGTTTCCATGAAGAAAAGTATTAGCATGGAGTCCTTAACTGTGTCTTCTTCTACATCCCCATCATCCTCTTCTTTCTGTTCATCTCGAGTTTCCGTGGATTACAAGTCGGATAAAGCGTCCATTGCGTATCTTTCTGACTGTTTGTTAGGTCCAGTCCAGGCGAGAAGGAAGGGTGAGAGATAGTTTTTTTTATTTTTTTTTTCTTTGCTTATTCTACATATTGAATTTATCCTTTTATTTCAGAACTAATTTGTAATACCTCGATGATTAATTAGGAGTCCCGTGGACAGAAGAGGAGCACCGAACGTTCTTAATTGGGCTTGAAAAGCTTGGGAAAGGAGACTGGAGAGGCATTTCCAGAAACTTTGTGACTACAAGGACTCCTACACAAGTTGCCAGTCATGCCCAAAAATATTTTCTTCGACAGGCTAGCCTGAACAAGAAGCGTCGTTCTAGTCCTTTCTACATGGTATGTGCTCAGGTTCAATCAGATTCGTATCAGTTTATCAATTACAAATATATAGAAAACCAACTCAATACTAAATTTAGGTCATTTTTCCTGATCTTGGACATGTAGGTTGGGAGCAGCAGCCTGACTGCTCATTCCAAACCAAAAGCTCCTGTTCCCAAAGCTTTCCGGACGAGTAGTAGTTCTTACTATGCAGGACAACGTGGAACCGATCTGACCCTGCCGGGCCATAATTCTTCTGAAGAAGGTAACAAGTCAGATATCCATGGAACCGATCACTTTCCTCAAGTAGCTTCATCCAGTGACCATTATTCCAAGCCCTACTTGCTACACAACGTTAGCGATTCCCTGCCAAAACCTTCAAATGATCTGGAAAAGCCAATTTCTACAAGCATAGCGCCTGATCTAGAGCTCACTCTTGCCATTCCAATAACGTTGGAAGGAAGCAAAAAATCCTCATCAAATCACCCCCTGAACAGATCCATTAGAGTTATGTAATTCCATCGAAGAAGAAAACACCTCCGCAAATCTACAACTTTGATATATCATATCATCCAAGTTGAGGAGAAAGAAGCGGCAGATTCGTCATGATAGCACTTGGGTATATATATATTATTGGAGAGTCTCTTCATCTGTTTTTTCTTCTTCTTTTTTTTTTTTTGTATTTCCTGCAAATTAACACATGAACCAGCAGATGAGTTATTTGATGCAGATATACAGTTGTGAAACTGAAATACTATTGTTCATTTTGTAAGATGACCGACAATAAAATCAACAGCCTTTTGCTCGGCCGCTAGACCAACTCAGAGAGATTTGGAAGAGAGAATATTTTCATAAATTGCTGTTTTACACTCTTTTTTATTCATATAAATATAATTTTGTTATATTTACAAAATGACTCTCAAGTAAGGCAAGAATTTGATTTTTATTTTTATTTTTTTTCATTTGGCGTAATAAAGGTCAATTAATGACCAACAATTACAAAGTGAAACTACTAGGCATATATATGACGTTCTTAGACAGTATCATATATATTTGAATGAAGCAAAAGTGGCCAGCACTCAAGAGTTAACCAACTCCCCGATAGATTAGCTTCAAAAGCAACAAGATAATCAATTCCTTTTGGCCGCGGTATAAATACGTAGCATTGTTGGAGAATATATTTTATTAAATAAATTGAAATATAAATAAATAAATACAGATTTATAAATATACAATTATAATTATTCGTACAATTATAAGTTTTCATTGACCTAAATCATGAGGGACTCATGACGTGTAGCATTCTTTACTATTACCATTGTAGGTAAATAATAATAATAATAATAATAATAACAATAAAAGGTGTAATATAGCCTTCTACTTCTTTTCTTTGATAATTTCTGTAGTCCCTATCGTTTAGTAGGGACGGCAATCCTTTCGCACTGTTAGAAACTTGGAATATTGAATGTACGCATCTGTGTGAGTACAAATGTCTTGCTTCACTCAAAAGCCACGAATATTTATGACTATATATATATATATAAAATAAAGATTGGATTGAAGGCGAGACGTCAAAAGGCCATAATGTCACGGGGTCATTACCTTCTCCCCAAAAGGCAGCCTGTTGGGGTGTGCAGCACCCACGCTTATATGACCCAGGATCCCCCTCTTCCTATCCGACGTGGGATGTGGGAGTTGGGTTGTACCTAACCCATCCCTGCCCGGACATAACCCGTCCGTGACATTCTCCCCCACCGAATCCATCGACGTCCTCGTCGGAATCGGGGTCTCCCTGCCTACTTCCCGGTGAAGCGCTTGGCGAGAAACATCGGAGTCGGGGTCGGGTCGGCTCTGATACCACTTGTCACGGGGTCATTACCTTCTCCCCAAAAGGCAGCCTGTTGGGGTGTGCAGCACCCACGCTTATATGACCCAGGATCCCCCTCTTCCTATCTGACGTGGGATGTGGGAGTTGGGTTGTACCTAACCCATCCCTGCCCGGACATAACCCGTCCGTGACAATAAGCTCTTAATTTTTATTCAAAATTCTTAAAAAAGAAAACTCCCTCTATTGAAAAGCCTGACCCCTGATAATAAAAGGGGTCAATCCTCTTAATAAGGTGTATGTATGGAGCCGTTAGAGGGCAGGGGCCCCCCTTTGCTCCTTGTTGGGGGCTGTGATTTTTTTTTATTTTTTATTTTTTAACTTCAACATTGGGGAACCTCCGACCCCAATTCTTTTACCGTTTATATATATGAACCTTTTTATTGCATGAAAAGGATGTGTATCGGCCAAGATACTAATTGACTCAGAAGAATAAATATAGACAGACATTTCTGGCATGGTTTGTCGTTACAGTAAGACGATGGGACCATTCTTCGCGAATGGCTTTTAATGTTGCTTTTATAGTTAAGTTAAAAGCGCATATTTTAAATTTTTATTATTAAAGTTAAAATATTTTTATATTTTTATTTAAATTTTAAAATTTTGAAACTTCTAACAAATTTGTTTTTTTTTATTTATTAACAAAAGTTAGTCAAGTTATTAAAAATTATATATTAATTAAATAAAAAATATTAAAAACATACAAATATGCATGTTATGCACATTTTTTCTTTTAAGATTTAAAAAATGAATTTTCTAAAAAAAAGAAATCTTAACAAAAGGCTACATCTCATGAAGAAGGAAAGGAAGAGGAGACTTGAGAAGGAGGAGGAGGAAAAAAAGAAAGAGGAATATTTGATTTTTTTTAAATCATTTTTGTAAATATTGGACCTTTTTCAATGATTTTCCTTTTGTATTTGTTTTTTTTTTTAATAATTTTTGTTTGGTTAAAATATGTTTTTTTAATGATTCGGCTAATTTGACAAATTTATAAAGAATTTTGAAAATATGAAATTTAAGTACAAGCACAAATAAATTTTAAGATCTAATTATAAAAATTTATGAAGATTTTTAACTGAAAAAAAAAAAAAAAAACTTATCTCGCTTGATACAGGAACCACCAAGTTAGGAATCTGTTTACTCCAAGTTTACCTGTAGATGTAGTTTTAGGGTTAGAAGGAACTGCTATTTTTGCTTGCTTATGGGAGAAAGAGAGCAATGCTTTGCTTCCCCATTTAGTTGTCTAATTAAATTGCATGAATATACAAAAGAAGGAGGAGGTTACAGATTAACTAAAAGTTTTTTTGTTTTAGTGTTTTTATTTTGTTAAATCAGATTTGTACACATTAATTAAAAAAAAAAAATAGTCTTACAACTTAATCCGACTATCGAGTTAGAACGGGTATCATTGTTCAGACCAAAAACATGGAGTGTTGTCTTTGATGTCGTTTTTGAAGGCATAGACAGCACTCTCTATGAAACGTACGTACAGATTTAATAGAATCTCTATGCAATATGTGTGACTGGAAACTTGGCACATCTCCATTCTTTCTAGCCTTTATTTTGAAAGATAGGAACGAAAGAAATGAATGAAATTGTCCACAAGCTTGCCCTCTAGGCACTTTGTTGTCTAGCAAATATCAACTACTCTCATTGTCATCGTTTCCTTTTTTTTTTTTTTTTTTTCTGGGGTCTCTTCCTTGGGGGAACTATTTGAGGGCTCTCGAAGGGGAGGAGAGACCTCCATTGGGCCATGTACACGAAATTAAATAAAAAGGAGGACAAAAGGAAAAACGATTTCTAGGATTCTATGCCATAACATCCTTCCCAACACCGTTGATGACTTGAATTCGTACGATTGGCCACGTTTTTATCATCACTTTCCACCTAAAGTGACCTCTCAACCAACTAACAGTGTCTCATTCGCTAGCTGTTGCCCTCACGAGGTGTGAAATAATACCCGCCATTTTGCTTTCACTTGCATATCCCATTTGGATGTTTCGCTTTATATTTCTTGTGGAGGATACGACTCTGTTTCCTATCACATGCATTTTTCTATCCTATACATGTGTTTATCCAGATTCCGAGACTTTCTAATACTCGCCCTTATTTATTTATTTTTTTTTATTACCGGTTCTCTTCTGCTCCAATTTTTAAACGTGAGTCAGGAAACTTTCTATTTGGATAAAGAAAAATATGAGATTACGTTACTGTCTATATATATATATATATATATATATATATATCTTTTCCACCTGGGTGTGTGGCGTGGCGTGGCGTGGCGTGGTGTGGTGTGGATTAGTTTATGTCAACGGACAAAGCCAACTTTTGAGTATTTTGTGTCTAAATTCAGTCTTCTATGAGCTAACTGATTATACATTGTGTTCGTATATTTTTATTTTATGACGAAGAATTCCTTTCAAATTTGTTAGCTCGACACTCCATTACTGCCGTTCCTTACTTTGAAATCGGTAATGCACTTAAAAAGGATTTAAATCAAAAACTATACACTTAATTCACATAATTCTAAATTTATCTTCCCGTTAGATTAATTATATATGAGTGATTTATATGTTTATATTATTCTCATAATAGGATCAAGTTATATAAGTTTTTAGTTATACAATTTTTTTTTTTGGATCAAGACAAAAAATAGTATAATAAAAATATAAATTATTGTTATTATAAATTTAGATTGATATTATTTATTAATGTTTTAATTTAATATCACTACTCGAATAGTGATGAATTCGAACAGAATTCCTTACACCCAACTATAGTATATCAAATTTAGAATTTTACAGTGTACTTCAACTCATTCTTGCCTATTTTTGCAAAAAGAGTAAGGTGAGGAGATTTGCATTTAGGTCCAGTATGTCAAGACAAGCAAAATTATCATTAAACTCCCACGTCAAGTGATATTCCTGCTAAGATTTCACAGTGGTAATGTAGTCTACTTCCACGAGTTGAACTTGAGTCAATAAATGAGAGAGCACACGAGTCTTTTTGTTTAACCAAGCAAACCTTTGAAATTTATGTGCAGGAAAAAGTTTGAAGGGCACAAGAACGGGATGTGAAAATAAAAAGCATAAGAATAATTAAATTGATGTGCTTGATTTGTTGTACTTTTATGTTCGTGTTTTTAACCGTGTCTATGCTCTGTATGTGTGTTGAAATTCTTGTATATACAAATCGTTAATTTATTGAATAACTTGCTCCCATCGTTGAGTAGTTCAAAATTTTTCTTCTTTTAGTTTCTTGTTCTAAGAGTTCAAAAAGTGACATACAAATGAATGTGAAACCCATTAAAATTGTTGTGCCTATATTTCTACTTTTGCTTAGTGCTTATATTTTCGTTTATGATATGCATAGGCTTCACAGAAGAAAGTAAACAGAGCAAATAATTTTAATTAGGGAAAATTATTATACGAAATAGCCTTATCAACTCAATAGAACATTTAAGTTCAAATTCTAAATATGTTTACGTGTCACTATTAATTGGTTCCGCCCTATTATTGCAACAATCTATTTTATGATTACTTTTAAATTACAAAGAAACACTAATGATCTGTTTTTTTTTTTTTTTTTGATGGAACCTTAATAAAAATTTAAAGTTACCACTCAATGCAGTAAACATTTCTTAGCCAAGATCAATCGAATGAGCATGCTTTGGGTTGGACATGGATGTCCAACTAGGCCTGGGCCCCATTTAAGCCTGGTAGGAGGGCACGTCGAGTCACAGTCAAAGTTCTGGCCCGAAGACTCGAGTTCTAAAGCAGACATCTCACAAAAAATATAGAGTAGTGTATTAATTTAATCAACATTTAACGGTTTGATTAAGATTTTGTGATTAAGAGGGTGTGACAGACACTTAAAATTAATAGATGCTAAAATAAACAGTGTTCAATAAAGCTATCTTAGAGCTGTCGAGCTACAAGTTTTGTCTTTCAATAATTAAACTGGAGCTTGATGAGATCCAACCTACAAAAACAAAATTCTTTGAGTAGGTTATTTTTTTTTCGATTGTTAAAACTTTTTGGTTGTCTTAATTTTTTTCTATTCCCTCGTGTGCTTGACCCCAGAAGGGTAACAACACTGACTGGCCATCCTTCGACCATCGTCGGCTTCATGGCTTGACACACATATTGGATGTGGGATGTCATTTTCTGTCAATTCTGCATGGCGTACAACTTTACGTCTAAAAATATCGTCCGTGATAGGGCCACATGGAGAGATTAATTTTCTATTTCGAAATACCATCGGTTGAATTGAATGCAAGCATTACACACACACACACACACACACACACACACACACACACACACACACACACACACACAAATAAAAATAAAAATAAAAAAGGACTAATTGTAGTAGAAAATGCGCCTGCCACTACGAAGAAATATCGTAGGAACTTGAATTTCTTGAGATAAATATTTCTAAACGTGGACAATGTGCGCCCAGTATGGTATCCAAACGTAGTTGAGCCCAATCATTATAGATGCCATCATGAATTGATAATCTCAGGTGGCTAGACCTTCCGATAGTTTTTGGATCAAGGCCGGCACGCGATATCTACGGATTTTACTCAGCCTCGGCGGCAAAATATTTCGTTTAAACATGCTGACAGAAAGGAGTGGTGGTAACACTGACGCGAATGGCGTCCTGGGATATTATTAGTTTTCTTTTTATAAAACATAGCTGCATAAGTAGTACGGAACTTTATGCATTGCCCAAAAGTAGTCTATTTACAGGAAACCAAGGAAAGTCTAGACTGCAAAATTGAATAAACAATCAAGTTAATCATGCCATAACTTATGAAGTGACAAAATCCTGCTTACATGACGGGGTAGTATCATTACATACATCTGAGGATCTAACTGCCTTTTTTTTTTTTTTTCCCGCTTACAGGAGAAAGTAGGCCAACAGAATTCAGACCATTTAAAAAAAAAAAAGAAAAAGAAACAAAGACAACTGTGAACAACTCATGATATACATTAAGTAAACAATCAAAAAAAAGGGAGAGAGAGAGAACTTGATGTGTGAAAAAGAATTATATCACAAAATGGACACTATATTACAGAAACTAGCCCATCTTGCAAAGTGGAGAAGAAAATTTAAGACATATGTTGGCTTACGGATCAAAACAATTGGTTCTGATTTCTTTGCCTCAATTGGTGTAGTCAACTGGGAGGAAGTTCTTGTGCTGCAGGCAGCACGAACAGCTTTGCCATGTCAGATCAGTCAATTTCCTTTGAGCTCTTAAGCACCTGTCCTCCAGAGTACAAGAAGGCCATCAGGTAAATGCTGAAATTTGCAAATTTCTGATTCGTGTTTTATTTAATATCATGAATCATGAGAGCCTTGGACCATCAAAGTAATACGCTTGGCACTCTCTGCACGAAAGCTATCTCCTTTATATCCAATCTGGGAGGAGAAGTCATATACGAAACATCTCAAAAACATTGCTACAACAGGAGTTGGGCAAAATAATGAACCATTTGCCTAGTGAGTATTTAAGATAAATATTTCTATGCAGATAGCAGGTGATTACCTCACTAGGATCAGGAGGAAACCATCGCAACAGCACCCCAAGATGCATGACAGCAGGAATAAGCTTAAAGAGCAATGGTGTAGTCACCTGTACCATAGCATCATGAGCATGGTCAAGAACTAATTCAATCACCAGCAAGTTCATCATTACATATTCAACCACACATATCTTTATATGTACCATAGAATTAATAATCACCAAGTGTATAAGACTAGCAAGTGATATCTTTCTACAATTTATAGGTCCAGGGAAATTTTCTTAGTTGCATTCAACGCAGCTGTACACAGATATTGCCAAGTAAATGACCACAACCCCTTCGTTTCCCTGTATCAAAAACAAAATGACTGCAATGCTTTCACAACAGGCAAGGGTTGCATACAACTTGACAGAACTCCCTCCATTTTCTTGCCAACCCACCTTCACAACTTGGGCAGAAACTCAAGCATATCCAGCATGAAATAATGTTAACATTAATAGGATTCAACATTGTATCTCTACTTCAATATAAACATATCACCAGATGCCTATGTACATACCAGACTGAGAGCTGTTGTACCAAGAAGCAGCAGATACAATTTACCCTGCAGTGGCAATTAGAAATCTTCAGTTGCATTGCAATAAGGAGGCCATCAAGCAGTGAAAACAGGGACAATTTTGTTTAAAATAACTCTATTTTGGTCCAATCTGTCGGTTGTTTAGATTGATGAGAGAGGAGGAAGAAGACAGAAAATTTTCTATGAATTAAAATTTTGGAATTTGATTTTTCATGTTTTTTTGGCAGTCCTTTCTTCCTTTTGCCCCTCAATTTATAAAGGCTGACAAAACACAAATCTTGAATGTCATTTTACAGAAATAAGGAATAAAATACAAAGATAGCATGTATAAAAAACTCTTAAAATTCAATACCTGTTTCATACCCCTAGTTGTGGAAGGTAGCAGTAAAGTTTTCGCCACATATAGAATAAAAGCAATTGCACAACAACATATAATTTAATGAAAAGCCATGATTACATTTGAAAATACCAACCTCAACTAGATGAAGGTTAGAAGCACGACTTAGAAGAACAAAAGCGAATTCCCCTATTTGTGCCAGAGACATCCCAACCTATGCATGTGAATAAAACTAAGGTCTTTTTTGTCAATGGAACACAAACGATAATCAAGGATATGGATAACATTTTTCTAGTGTTTGCATGAATCTTACAAGAAGTGAAGTTCTATTGTTGTATCCAAATCCCTTGACAACTATTGCAACCACAATAGTTTTTATAACAATCACCAACAATACAGCAGCCAGTAAAATATCAACGTGATTCCACAGAAAATGAACATGTATTAACATCCCGATGCTGGCAAGAAAGAGAGCAGCGAAGAAGTTCCGAATAGGCTCAACCTGAAGGGCAAGAAATTCCAAAGATAGAAACAACACAACATTTTCACATATAAGGGGTAATTACATCATGAATTCCATACTCTTACATTTTGTAAGTTAATAAATTCAACATGCAACTTGCACAACAGAATAAACAGAAAGCTTACTTGTTCAAGTGTATGTTGAGCAAGATCAGTTGTGGATATCATCACTCCCGCAGCGAAAGATCCCAGTTCAAGACTTAGGCCCAACTTATCACTACACTGAAATGTTAAAATTATGTTATACTTTTGTGCATGTGCCCATGAATTTGGATGGAGCATGCAAGTGTATCAGCTGATGGAAATCTAGCTCAGATACAACATTGTTTCTTCTTTTGGTTGAAAAGCAACATATGAAAGTAAATATGAACTGTAATAAATTCGTCCAGCACTCCAGCATAAAAGCCAAATAGCATAATGAATGTAACATAAAAAAGTACAAAGAGCGATATGAGGCTAACCCAAGCAACCAGCAAGCAGAATGCCACTGATGCCAACTGATAAAGTTCATTAGTCTGCACAAATTAAAATTCATGGTCAAGAATTTACCATTGTATAAATAGAGCACATGAAGCAAATAAACCAGTTTTACCTGTGATGATAACTTTATCATAAGTTTCAGAAACCACGGTACACAAGTTCGAGATACCATGGTCAAAATGGCCAAAAAAGTAACTAGCAGCACCATCCTGAAAACATAAATATGCTGTGTATAAATAAAAGAAAAAGAATCTTAACAATTGGCCAATTACTCTGAAGAAACATGCTACAGGAACAACCAATGATAAAATTCTGCAGATAAGTGTTTTTGTGAGTGATATGCACATGCCTGTTGGGCATTCCGCACTTGCATGATCTTCAAGTATGCTGACAAATGATGCTTGAGACCCAAGATTTATCTTCACATTGTTCCAATATATATATATATATTTTTTACACTTTCATGCTCATATCAGTTTAAGGAGACCAGTGTACAATGGAAAAAGGCTATGTGTCACACAAATTGAATAAATTGGATAGAGCCTATCAAACTTAGCAGTTGATAGATCATTGATCAAGTAACATGAATAGAAGAGTATCATGATGCATGAGACTTCCACACTGTGGGATTTGGGGAATAGTCAATTATATGCAACCTTACTCTCGTTTTTGTGTCCCGAACCTATGATCTCGAAGTCACAATGAAGTAACCTTCTAGTTACAGCAATGTTGTGAACAAGTACCATCAAGATGAAAGATAAGAGAGGACAAGGAAAGACAGAATCCAGACTAGGAAAACTATTAAGGTCAACTGGACAAATTGATTTAAGTTTGTAACAATATCAATGACATAAGCCACATGAAGCTCATAAAAGGAGTAGTTTTCAGATACATACGATTTAGTCATGGATATAACTCCTTGAAGAATGCCAGATGTGCCACCAAGTACAGGAAGCAAAGCAAACAGCAGACCAACTGCACAATCCTGATGAATCATAAAATATCAAAATTCAATAAAGCAGTACCTGTATAACCAGTAATCATTAAGAGAAGGATCTGGACAGTGAACAGTAATTTTAATTTTTTATCTAATCATATACGACAGAAGATACCTGCAGGATTAAGGTACCGATAGTGACCTGACCATGAAGGGCATTTACGCTATTCTTTTCCATCAAAAATTTCAAAACCTGTTGTCAAGCAAAGGCAACAAAATTTTATGATCGCAAATTGTGTTGGAAGTCCATACATATGAACGCTGTACTGGACCACTGAACTAGGGTAAACTGTCACCTCACCTAAAACAAGTTAAAAAGAGAACTTGGTTGTCATAAATGAGCGACTTATTCATTTATACTCAGTCACAAAGATGAACAGAACACAAGCTTCATACAGATTTAGTGCATAGACCAGATTTCTAACTAGAAGAAAGTAAAATTTGACCTATCTAACATCAAATTTGCAGTTGACTGAAAAATTTTTGTAGAACATATCTGCAAATAGATACTCACCACAGCAGTAGAAGACATAGACAAGAATGTGCCGACAAATACTCCCTCTGAGGGGCTACCACCACATAACTGCAAAAGCATGCAGCTATCCATAAAAAAGAATTAACTAATGTAATTTGAAAGACCAAAAGAATTGTCTTAACTGGGAGAATAAATTGATCATGTCTTAGATAGCATATACAAATGTAAGTCAACAGGATAGATGCATGCTCCAGGTTACATTTGCAAAATCAGAAAACTTTGTTCAGCACCTACTGCTGAAACTGGGGGCACTATGACTATGCCAATCTACCATATACAGAACAAGGGCCTTGAATAATCTAAGCACTGCCCTCAAACCTGATCTTTTCAAAAGCAGATTTCTATACCTGTACTTTCTATCAAGCCATCCATGTATATGAGGGCTTTTTCCATGGAAGGACATAGACTTCATTAGTTGTAGGAACCATCCCAAAAACTGGTTATCATATGCTTATTATCCATTTATGTTAAATGGAACATCTGATTGGTTAAACTGGGTAATTGACATCAAGCATAGGATACTTAGATGTTTATATAATCTATGAAACCAGGTAGTTCAACACCTCCCTGCCCCAACCCCAACAGAAGGCAGGCAGGCAAACCGACACCATACACATTTCAAGCCAAGTTGATAGTCTTGAATATAGTTGTACAGAATATCAAGAGTTAAACTTGAAAATTCACAGGTACATAGACAAAAAGGAATGAAAAGATTGGTTGGTTTTCTCAAACAATGCAGGATAATAACTGAAATTACTAATTCATTTAGCACTTACCAAGGCTGTCATTCCAGACAAGCACATGAAAAGAAGAATCTGGAGAAGACCTCCAAGAACAGCAACAGCTCGAACAACACGAAGCTGCATTCATAACAAGCAGAAATGGTCACAGTTAAATAACAATCAATAAGATGCATGTAAATTGAGGGACAATAAAAGTAAACCTTCGTTGCAGAAAATTCCAGGCCCAATGCAAATAGAAGAAAAATCACACCAAACTGAGCCACCGTTTCAACCTGATAGCATATGCAAACTGCATTAGAACGCACATGCATTGGGAGAATACAAAATTCTTGATATCTGAGAAGCAAGAATGCACGTATTTTCCCCTTCTTTTCACAAGCAACATTGTGTACAGCTCAAAACTTGAAATCCAGAACATTAGATCAGACATGTTCAGAAACACATTTTTTCCCAACATGACCTCTACGAACTGAATACACAGACACACTAAAAAGAAAGAGGCATACTTTCATCAAGATGTTGGGATTCCTAGACAGCATGAAATTGTAGAATGGAAAATAAGGAAAGCCTGGTAAATGTCGGTATAATATGCAAATAACATACTTGCACCATTTCACTGACAAAACTCAGGCCTCCAGGACCAATAACAGATCCTGCCAGAAGATATCCAGTAATGACCTGCAAAATTGAAACACATAACATTCTATCAATGATATAGTAACAAAAAGATATTATAAAATGGCATACTTCCAGGTCAAATTAATTTATAAGGATATATACATGCAGATTAGAAAACAACAAGGCAAGGGATGGAATTCCACAAACTAGCAGTTAATTAGAAACAAAGTATAGAGCAATATTATTATCCTGACCGGTTGTCCAGCACAAGCAAATGCAATTCCACCACAAGTTGCAGACACAATGACAACTACCAGATCTGATATCAATCTGCCATTAAAGTATCAAACAGGATTATCCACCAACTCTCCTGACTCGTGCATGCAATGAAAAAAAGGAAAAAGAAAGAAGAGCAACCAAACCCACCTTAAGTCTAGTTGTAGCATGGGATACTTGGATTTTGCATTTGATATTATAAAGACATTGTCCTGAAGTTAAAAGTTACAACAAAACCATGATTTCTGTCGTACTCAAATGACTAGCCACATATCTGTAATAAATTACTCAAGCATAGTAAATGAGAGTTTTCCAATGGTTAGAAGTATTAGAAATACCTTTCGATCAATCAATGTTGGGGTATCTTCTGCTCCATTATCATTGTCCAAATTGAAAACATGATGAAACTGAAAAGACCTGATGTTCAAAAATGATTTAGCAGTTTCAAATTCAAGATCCACAATTGCTTCCCTTCATATCTTAAATTTATTAAAGGACAAGCACATACTTCTCCTCCTTACTGTCATTTTTCTTAGACTTCACTCTAGCGACTGTTTCCAAAACTGCCTGGCAATACCAAAAATATGCATTCAGATTATCACATCAAACCACAGGCTCATTCAAACAACAGCAGAAGTATAAAGTAACTGAATTCAGTTTTGCATTTCTCACTGCAAAGGTTGCTTTCACATCAAGAATAGCAGTGCACAAACTTTGAATTTCTAAACCTATCATTCTTGATGCATATTTACAGAGTATTTTGGTAAGGCAAAGTTGGCCTACCAATGGCTCATGTAAGCCTTCTAAAAATATTACTGGTTAATGCCATAAAGAACATATACAGAGAATAAACCCACCAGACACATCATGGTGGTTTCAAGCTTGCCTGAAAATGTAGCTGAATTCTATTCATTAGCTTCCTACTTTTATCCTATAGAAACTCACAGCCCTAAAAGACTAGTGGAAAGCTCCTAAACTCAGTATCATATATTTTGGGCATTTGAACTGACTGCCAACTTGTTTACCGGACATAACCAGATATCAAGATAAGACCACAATTACTTTAAAATTGAAATGTGCAGCACTTTAAGGTAATCACTAACCTGCTCTCCCGCAACACTGTTATTGAAATTACCTGGATCAGTAGCAGGAAAAAAAAAAATGCGTCATAATTCCTGATCAAATGTTGGCACTGCAGACCTTCCGTAGAAAGCTGCTTTCACTTAAAATTAGTGATTAACATAAATTAATACCAATGGATAGCATGAATTTAGTACATTGGAGATTCTACAAGTAGAAATGTCAACATACCGTCACATTTTCTCCTAACTACCAACAAGAAAGAGGAAATTAAAACATAAATTAAAGACATAAGGTATATACAAAACACAAAATGTGAAAAAAAAAAAAGATGTTAGTAATTAGTAACCCAAAAAAGAAAAAACTAGAATATCAGGAGATTCACTTAAACGTCAAGATAAAAGAAATTAAGGAATCTAGAAACTGGAAACCCCGCTTTTTTGGTAGCCAAATCGAGATAAATAGCAAAATTAAACCAAATGCAGATTAATAGAGAGACATAGAGGAAGGGAGGAAGCAAAGATCTAGTACGGACCTTCACTCTGTTCAGTCTCATTGAATTCTTTCTCCAGAGCCCGATCAAGCATTTTGGCGAAGGTCTCCTCTCCGGATCTAGGGAGCGTGGCGTTCGAATCGATACTTGCATTGGTCTCCACCGCCAAGTCAGGCTCGGTGGCAGCGAGGCAGAGAAGGAAGGCGCAGACAAAAACCACAGTTGAAATCGATCTCATTTGCATTAGATTTCACAGAAACGAAAATTCCAATAGAAAAGAGAAGAAACCCGTCGACAGGGGAGCTGTACGTGTAGTGGCACCGGCGTAAGTTTGCCAACCGGCGGTGGCGCCCCTTACAGCGTTTGACATTCACCGCTGTTTTCCGTTCTCTTCTCAGGTGGTGGTGGTGGTGAGGAGGCGCGAGAGCGAAACTTTTTTTCAGTTAGCTTAGCAACGGAGGAACGCTAAACGCGTGTTAATTAAACGACGTAAATTCCCGAAGCCACACGTGTGGCCAGCGAATCGCGTGCGTCACGGGAAAAAAAAAAAAAAGGCTTGTCCTGCCTTTTGGTTGCAAGACTCATCTGGCTGGCCTCCGAGCGCAACAACGAGTGCATCCACTCCTTCCGGTGCCCGGTGGTCGTTCTGGGATTCCTGGTGCTCTGGTGGGCACTTGTCCTCTCCTTGAGGACGGGCTTAGCTACAACACACTACCGGCCACTACTGGCCTTTCAATCCACTTCATTCAGGGTGTTGTAAGCCCCCAACAGCGTGGTGGATACAGTTAGTGAACCCCAACACCCCAGTTGCTAGCTTTGGAAATTACGCATTTCATTCAGGTGTATGTGCCCGTGTCATTGTCCTAGATATTGCTTTGTACTTTGTTTTCTCAATCTCAGGAACATTGGACAAGCATCGAACATTAGCCTGGGGTTCTCCCCCCCCCCCCGGCGGGAAAGCGTGTAACTTAACAGAGGCTTGTGAAAATGATAACAGAATCTCAAGTATCAGCTTTCACGAGAATTAGATTCTACCAGTCGAATTTCGACCTCTCATGGAGTACACTATGCGTATTTAATAATCTGTTAAAAATATCTTTCCAGACTCGCTTGTTGTTCCCGGAAAGTCTTTCGGGTGCAATCGAAATGTGAAAAAGAGGCATCGACATCACCGGCTAGAGTCCCAAGCACAAACAAGTTTCCCAGATATATTATATCATTATGATACACCCATATTCTTTTCTTTTCTTTTTTTCAGTTCACCTTTCAATTGTCAATTCCATGTATAATCTTTCGTTTATGCGAAGGCAGCACGTTCCTTGTTCCATGTCTGGACTGCATAAAATTTTCCACATTGATCAGCCATTCTGAATAGCAAAAAACGATGTCCTTTCAAGGAATTAAATGTTATTTACCCAACTGCTTGCCAAGATTGGATAGTTGACTGACTGCAACAATAATGTTCAAGTATCTAATCTCTGTTAAGCCCTTGACACCTTCCTCGAATAAACTATATACAACGGATCCGATCGTCCAGGGTTTGGAGATATATCCACTGCCTGCATAAATATTGCCAAGTATATTTAATCAGTAAATCAACCAATAATCTGTATGTCGCCTTTATGTGCTATTCTTAGGGATGATTCCGTTTGGAATGTTGGGCACAGATTTTGACGTTCGAGCAATCATGGCTAGAAGTATAACTTAAGGACGATATAAACATGTCACTGACACTGACTCACTGAAACCAATTCCAGGGCTGGTATAGTAAGAGAACAGTCCTGGATTTTACAAGCTTCAGAAGTGGCACTTTTTGAAAGGCCATTCGCGCGGTAGTTATATCGCCCTGAAATTAACTGTCGAGGGTTCTAAAAATAATGGTGCTCTCTTAGGGAAAGAAAATTTAAAAATAAAGTATGCAAGGTATTGATTACCTGAGGAGGTTCAAATTCTCCGGCATAATGGAAGTATGACCCAACAATTAAAACATGTTCAGCATCACCAGTTGATGTCCACATAGAGATGGCTTTTGTCCAAAAGCAACGATTTGAAAAGCTGTCATGCAAAACCATTCCATGAGGGAAGCAACGGTTGATCAGAAAAACCAAATCAGGATCTCTACAGATGTTGCATTCATAAACACATATATGAATTCCTTACCAAACCATAATTTCTGGTCTCCCACCCTCTCTTTATTCCCTTTTTTATTGGGAGGGGTGTAGAGGGCAGGGTTGTTATGCAGTTCTTGGTTGGGTTGGGGGACTCTTGTATGAGAAGATGGACTTTACTATGATAGAACTAACATTCTCCATAGATTTCCCCCTAGACTAAACAGGAAGCCCTACTAGTTGCAAGTGCTTCCTTTATGCACCCATTTTCCTCTTCACTCTCTCCTTTTACCATCGATTCAGAATTAAATGGCTGAAAGCCCTTATCTTGAGGTTTAAAGTGTAAAAGCATGGATATGTAACTTCAACTGATTTATTACATACAAAAAGTTAAAAATTGGGTTGAGAAGACATCATTGAGACAAAGATCAATCATATGTGGTTTCTATTTTTGGGCTCCACATGGGATTTTGTTGAAGATCAGAAGTTGCTTAAGGAAACCAGTCATGCCTTTAACATATGACAAACAAATTGTCAAAAAACTCTAAGTGGACAAGTTATCACCTCATCACAGCCAATCCCCCAGGCTTAAGTATCCGGCACATCTCCTTGAAAATATCAAGAGGTTTTGTCAGGTAATCAACACTGACCTGTGAAATGTTTTAAGAAAATCAGAAGGAAAGGAACAAATTAGATATCATAATTTCTCGAAACCATTACTTTACTTCTTTTGAGCAATGTTTTTAAGAATCATTACAAGCATAGCTGACAACACTATTGCAGCACAATTTGAAGGGGTCTGACAACAAGCTAAGTCAAAGACAGCTGAGACTTCCATTGATGAGCAAAGATCGAATAAAATGGAAAATGCAAGTTCCGCCAAGAAGATGAATATTTGAAATCTAAACTTGAACAAAAACAAGTACAAAAAATTTATAGCTCAACAATGGCCATAAAACTTTTAAATAGCAATTTTGTTAAATCAAAGAGAGATCTGCTAGCACTGGGGTGCTAAGCCAAATATTCAAGAGACAGGAAAAGCAAGAGACAGGAAAAGCACATACCACATTAGTTATGACATCAAAGGAATTATCTTCAAATGGGAGTTTAGGGTTCAAATTTATGTCTTGCACAATATATTCTGTCAGTACCTAAAGAGAAAATAAATCACATCAATATGTTGTTACCAGCAAAAGGATCAAACTTGGATGCAATAAAAGCTAATGATAAGATAAGTGAAACATAGTACGAGAAAAGTTAGGATGTGAAAATCGGTGACAGAAAAAAGAAAATGAAAAGAGAATTCCAAATCTAGCATATCAATCTAGGCAGATCCTGCATGGAGTTTTTCAGAAACCCTTGCTTCATTTTCTGTTCATTAGATGTTAGTTTCTGTTTGCCTTACAATTTCTAATTATTTGACATCCATCTCCTGCTTTCTGGCCATCTAGTAGTGGTAATCCTCAGAATTGCACTACATTTGCACTATTTTAACTCTTACAGGGAAGATGAAATAATATCTCAATTATCCATCTAAATCAATTAACAAGATGCTTATGTTCATAGAAAATCAGCAAAGCAAAAATTTGCAATCTTGGCAAGTTTTTTTTTTTTTTTTTCTCTTGGAAAGGAAGAAACATCAGCATGAATAATTGAAAAGAGTTTTCACAAGTAATAATCAGAAACAAACTGGATTTCGCTTGAGCTCTTCTTCATTCATGCCTAATCCAACTACACAATCTTGCTTGTATCCTTTTGGAAAATGGCTGACCTAAACATACAACCATAAAGGAGGATCCTGTCAATACATCGCCAATCGTAAGACAAGTCTGGCATAGATGTCAGATATCTCTTACCCAACTGCTACACATGTCCAGGATGCTTACTCCTGGACTGTCACTGGGAGGGAAAACCTCTGAATAGTACTTTGTCAGTGCAGCGATGGCTGGATCATCAATGTGTGTCACAAATCTTGGAGCTTCATAGAATAACGAATCTGGTGACCTGAAAATACTACCTTTAGATTTTTAAGTATAAGAAGTTAGGTTCAAAATTGAGAGCCAAATTTCAATTTCAATCCAGTACAACCGGAACTGCATTAAGAAACTAACTAACTTTCAAAATGAGCCTGCCGGGAGAACCCAATAGTCTATGATCTAAATTAAGGTCTTCTCAGCCGACTGCACTTGCATTAAGGACAAGCATTTGATAATTCTCATAAATTATCCCCTGCATGATTTTACGGTAGTGTATGAACAATATATCACCAACTTCCAGCAACTGGCCATGGATGCAAAGCAGTTCAAGGGAAGCTTTCCACACAACTAAAAGAGTTGGCAGCTAAATCATATTGAAATTCTCCTCCAACTAAAATGAACATAGAAATGGGTGAAATGTGACCTAAAAAAAAGTCTCATGTAAAGCCTTACTCGTCAAAGCGCTGGAAATCCTCCGCCCTGAAAGGAAACTGCTCCGGCCATTCCACTTTCTTCAATACCTGCCACATGGAAGGAAATAAAGGGAATTGAAATTCATCCTTAGGACTGCAAAAAGCCAAAAAAAAAACAAAAAACTACAATAGCAGGACTAGAATAACAAAATACAGAACCCCAGTTAAGAAATTTTGCCGGCATTTCCAAAATTGGAAGTCCATAACAGCATTTCTCATTAATTGGAGCAGCAAAACACCCACAGAATCATAAATTCACGATATAATGGAACTTCACCTCTTCAATAGCACCTTTTTGTCTAGCGGAGGCAATAAAAGATTTGCTAGCAGAAGTACCAGCCATACTCATGAACTGTGCCCAAATTGAAGCCCCGAGTCCCAACACCAACCTACGACTACGAGGTGCTCTAACTTGGGCGGTCTGCTTCCTACGAGCGCTTGAAATGCGAGAACAAGAAACAGGACTAATAGCACCTGTGGCGAGACAAGAACACCAAGAGTAACTACTTGCCAGTACGGGCAGCGGTAGCCTTTGCTGCGGTGAGGGACCAACCAAACAGGCCATTTTTATATGTCTTGTTAGGACATATTATAATACCGAGGTTTAGATTGCATTATAAGAGACGTGTGCGTGTGCTCTTCTCGGCTTGGTAGTTGGGTTTTGGTTCAGGATAGCATTAGGACGTGTATGGCTAGCTACCGTATGATTGATTCCTGGATCATAACCTTTGGGCCTGTGTCCTTTTTATTTGGACTTTATCTGCGATTCAGGAGGAAATGGCCCAAAAGATAGAAAATGGGTGAAATGCTTTTTTTTTTTTTTTAAATTAAGATAGTTGTTAAGTCATGAATTATAGAAATAGATAATTTTTTTTATGAATTTTATATTTTTCTTCAATATTAGAGTTTGAAATCTCAAAAATATAATTACTAAAATGTCCACTAAAAAACGATGAAATGCTTCCTTAATCACTAAATTGGTCACTAGTTGATTCAATTTGATTAACCCAAGTCAGCATTCCACCGGGGAATCCTGACGGAGCTGACGGACTGATGAAACTACAACAAAAATTAGAGTTTAGTGAGAGACACCAGCTCCAACAGTGTATTTTATGTGGTAGAAAAAATAAATAAATAACTACTAAGGAAGAACACAACGGTGCTACTATAGTCACGAGACTAATTTAAACAAAAAATCTACGAGCTTCGAATTACCGAACCATCCACGCAATAAATAAGTGGTCATTTTCAAGGCTGGCTCTCTTAATTTTCATTTTCCTCATCTCTTTAAGCCTTTTTCTACATGAAGATGAAGATGTAAAAAGCAAATCATGGTGATTTGCTTGACAACCCTACTCGCGAGAAGGGGGGAGAAAATGAAGGCAAAATGTGCCACCAATGAGAACAGAAGAAATGCTAAAGAGTCTAATTAGAAGCCAGAAGTCTTTGGACATGGAAGAAATCTCATAAACTCTCTAATTAGAATCCCTTCTTTTTATTTTGTTTTTTTGGAAAAAAAAAAAAAACAATTTTGTGGACCTATAGTTGTACTGTGTCCACCGACCTATACCCTAAACTTTTTCCAATGCAAAAACGACATCGATGATTCAATTTCAATTTGTAGCTATATTTTGATTATCTGCCCACTTGGGCATGGTGTACAACCAAAATCTTGAACACTGTCCCACATGCAACCAGATTTAAGATGTGTTGTCACCATAGATCGGTGGGTATACAAAGGGACAGAGAAGCTCCAAAATTTATTGACGAAGAAATAGTACTCTTCATTATAGGCTATGTGCGATTAGTGACATCACATAATAACAAATCTATCAAATGCTTGCAAGCTTGCAGCAACTATGTAAAAAAATTCCAAGCAGTGCTCATCCAATGTCAGCATCAATTGGCAAAAGCATATTTTTCTCTTCAATCTTTAACATGGTTGCATGTGGAGCACCTTTTTATTTTTTATTCCCGTCATGAATCATATGCATGCCAAAAAAAAAAAAAAAGCAAATCTGCCTCCTATATATGACCTATTGGCATCTGTACTTTGAAAAATATGTATATATCTTGCCTTGTTAGTAGAGTAAGTTATGAGGAGTGTTCAGTAAAGAGAATATATGGTAAAATACGGTTAAATTGAATCGGTACAGAAATTCTGTCACAAGATTCTAACTAAATTATATACAAAAATATACAATTAAGAGTTGAAAATAGATCTAATATTAATATTTTGACAATCAAATTAGTAAGAATACTAAAATTTTTAATTAGGTAAAAAGGAAGTTGTCATTATCTTTAATAAGCATTTGTCTAATATATTTATGTGTGACTAAATTGATTTAAGAGAGTGAAATTCATTAATAATGTCACAAATGTAAACTCTTTTGTACTGGGACTAAGTTGTTCACGCAAATATGAGAAACAGGCCTTTAAATTTTTATACATCTGGAAAGGTTCCTGCGGGTCCGTTACCGTGCCCTCTTACACTTGTCACGAGGGACCCATAATCAATTATAGACCTCTTTATATGTGAGTATACTCTCATCTTTATGGATTAAAGATAAGATCTCAACAAGATGGTTACCTGTAAATTTTCTACTTTCAGCCTAAATGATTTGCCTCTAAAGGGAGAAAAGTAAATTTAATGTAGCCAAATCCAATTTGGAGAGGTGGTGGATGCAATTATTTGATCAAAGACCTTCCAGGAAGAAGATACTGGCCTCCTTTGTGGGAGACAATTTGGCTAAAAATGCTTTCTTTGCCCACATTGGCCTTCTCGTCCAATTTGGCTATAAATTAATTGCATTGACTCCATGTTGCCTTTGAAATGTTATTATTAAACAAGACTCGTGTATAATACAATGCATTGGTCCAAGTGAAAAAAATAAAATAAAATAAAATGACATGCTATCGTACTCTACATCTTAATTTTTTAAATTAAATATTACACGAATTATGATTAGTGAAATGGTAGACCGAGGCATACAATGCCTCTTGTTTTGGTTGCGTCAAACACGCGCAAAACTGACTAGCCCCTTTGTCTATTATGAATATACTGGAAAGAAAAGAGCCGTGATTTGCTTCCCAACATGTTTTTATAAATGCATTGTACTTTCCATTTTCAGGGAAAGGCAACTCTTCCTACTCGGTCCACAAGCTCGGGGAAATTGCTCGACGGGCAATTCTATGCTTGCACTCAAACAAATCCTCTTTTGTCCGCACGTGAAATTATTGGATGAGAGAGAAATTTGTGTCCCGTGGGCGCAGGAAAGTTTAATTAATTAGATGTCTGAAGGGAGAATTAACCTTACCTGCAAAATAGAACAATACAAACGATAATTACTGATAGATATGTTTGGTGATCTAACTTGTTGAAGTTAATTTAAATTTATTATATATTTAAAATTATTATTAAAAAATAAATAATTAAATTTTTATATTTTAAATTATTAATAAATGAATGTTTAAATAAAAAATTATACTAATTAAATTCAATTTAATATAATTTTAATATTTAAATAAAATTAAATATTTTTATTATATAAAAATTTAAATATTTTAATTTATTATATACCTAATAAATATAATTTCATATTTACTCTCGTTAATATATAATATTTTATTAAATTAATAAATTTATACATATGTATATAATGATTTAATATTAATAACAGAATTTAACTGAATTTTAGTTTTAACAAAACTTAGGTTTAATTGCCCTTTAATTTTTGCATTAATTTCTATTACTTAGAGGGCATAAATTAATCCAAAGCTTACACTTTCTGCCACCCGATGCACTTAATCCTGTATATAATACAGCAATAACAAAAATCGATTACTTCTAAAGGTTCTTTTTTTCGTTCTTAGTTAAAAGGGGATGGGGAAGAGGGAATTTTTATGAGGTGGGTCTATGTTGCTCCTTAAGATTTATCCAAACAAATAATCATATTAGGAGTAAAAGCCTTGAGATCAAATAATCATTTTGGACTAAGAAGACCCACGTTTCTTTTTTCTTTCTTTCTTTTTCTTTTCTCTCTCTCTCTCTCTCTGTTTTTGAGCACAGTAGATCCACGTTTTCATATCGATGTAAACTGTGGTTTTACACATAAAACAAAAATCCTCTCAGACTTCAAAATAATAATTCTCCTTCTTTTGTCTCAATTGGTAAATTTTGTAATCCATTATTAGGATTTTAATTGAATATATACATGATTCGAACGCATGCAAATATAACCTAAAGTTGCAGTCAACTACACGTTAACTCACTAGCAAAAGACTTTTTAAGTTATAAAGAGGTTGGTGGGGTTGGTAACTTGCATATTGTTTAATGTGTCGACTTTATTGGCAGAGTCGCGTTAAGTATTGTCTCCAGCCCGATGTCACATGTTTGAATCTTATTTAACGATATTGATTCGACGATATTGTCTGCGTAATTGTTTGCTTAATTGTTAAAATCCGAGAGACTAAACGGTAAACTAGTGAACAACAGTTACTAAAAAAAATGTTTTTTTTTTGTAATTATAAAAATATGAAAGATTTGAGATATTTACTGCTTTCAATTATCAAAATTTGATATATATTTATAATCTTATTATTAATTATAATTATATATTAAAAATTAAAAATATATATAACTGAGAGTAATAATAATAATAAAATATATAAGATTACATCCAAAATTTATCAAATCATGACAACGTATTTTTATTAAAAATAAAGGTTAATAATTAGAACAATAAAATTTGTTATTAACTACAAGATTTAATAATAAAATTACTCGAATTTTTAATAAAATTTGATAAATTAGCAAAATATTATAAAACTTAAGATTAATGTTCTAAAAAATGTTTTTATTTTATCAAATTAAATTTATTCACAATAACTAAATTTCGTGCGTAGGAATATTATTATTTAAGACATGATAAAAAGAAGAAGAGCGTGCCTGTAACAGAACATTGCCCCTATAAATAGCTCCCCACCATCGAGCTGGCTCTCTGCGCACTTCCCACACAGCGCACCACACCCACACCACGCTACTTCCTTCTTCCTCATTTCCAGGGGCTCTCTCTATCCCGTTCCGGATTTTCTCTCGGATCGTCTTTGATCGATAAGCCATTTAGAAACAAATTGACAGAAAAAGAAAAACAAAAAAGGGGGAATATCGGAACAGACCGAGCAGAAAATGGAGCAGCCCAGATTCGTAATAGAAGCATCCGAATCCGAATCAATGGCCAAGAAGTCGGGCCTGACGGTTTTCCAGCTCCTCCCTTCCCTTGTTAAGTCGGCCAAGGCCCTGGCCCGCCCCCCAATCTCCAACTACTCCGTCGGCGCCGTCGCTATCGGATCCTCCGGCCGTATCTTCGTCGGAGTCAACCTCGAATTCCCTGGCCTCCCTCTCCACCACTCCGTCCACGCGGAGCAGTTCCTCATCACCAATCTCGCCCTCAATGCCGAGCCCAATCTCAACTACATCGCCGTCTCCAGCGCCCCGTGTGGCCACTGCCGCCAGTTCTTTCAGGAAATCCGTAACGCCCCTGATATCAAGATCCTCATCATGGACGGCAGCAGCAAGAACAGCGCCGCCAATGACGGCGGTCTGATTCACAGCAACGGAGGAAACGACGGCAGCAACGAATACCAATCTTTTTCTCACCTTTTGCCCCACAGGTTCGGTCCCGACGACCTTTTGGATAAGGATGTGCCTTTGGTTCTAGAACCACACCACAATCACCTGTCGTTTTTATCCCCTCCCGATGGTAAAAATAACGTTCTACCTAATGGCGTTAACTCTGTCTGCGATGATTTGAAAGACGAGGCATTAGATGCTGCCAACAAGTCCCACGCGCCTTACAGCGAGTGCCCATCTGGGGTGGCGTTGATGGACTGTGAGGGGAAGGTGTATAGAGGGTCGTACATTGAGTCTGCCGCGTATAATCCCAGCCTGGGGCCAGTACAGGCGGCGTTGGTGGCTTATTTGGTGAGGGGAGGCGGTGGTGATTACGGGAGGATTGTGGCGGCCGCGTTGGTGGAGAAAGAAGGGGCTGCCGTGAGGCAGGAGTACACGGCGAGGTTGCTTTTGCAGGTGATTGCCCCCAAGTCCGAGTTTATGGTGTTTCACTGCAGTTCCAGTTTGAATGGGTGGAAGAAGAAGTAGAATGGTTGATGTTAAGACTCTCCTAGAGGTGGCTCGTAATTCTGTAGACAATACTGTGTACTGCTAGCCCAGTTTTTATTATTGAAGATTGAAAAATGAATGAAGCTGAACCAAATCTGTATCTGAATTTCAGTTTTAACAGAGGGAAATGAATCTATGCCTAATTACCGACCGAGTTTAATTAGCATGCATATTGTTTGTTTGTTTTTTTTTTTGGATGGTTAAAAGATGCAATTTTAGTGGGGTATGTGTCTCCATTGAATTCTCGAGCTCAGGGGCTGATGGCGATCGCTCAACGTAAGAAAGTTCATGCATTGACTTATGCGGCTCTTTTGACCAATTTTCAATCCATCAGGCCTTGCGGCCCTGCGATTTGTTGAATACAATTACGGGGTGGGAGGGCGACTAGGCAAATAACGAAAGCATGAAAAGCAGCAACGGCGGCCGGGATTCTTGGAAGCTTCCTGCATGGTAGGAATCCCCAGAAGAAGCCTCACTCCTCCGCCCACACCCCCCACAAGTGCCAATGTCGGCATGGCTAGCGGAACCAAAATAGTGGTGTTCCGGACTGTGATTTTCTCTGAGTTGGGGTTTCAATAATTAGAGTTAAGCAGTACCCAAAAGATAACAAAATAGAATAACACAGTGAACTTGGAAAATAACAATATAATTTTTCTACATTTCATTTCATTTATTTATAACATTAAGTTAAATATAATTAATTTGTATCTTCTGTTATTCTTATGTTAAGATGTTGCCTGGATAATTTTTCTCATCAGAGTTTACTCGACTTTTGACACACTTTGTGCGTCTACAACTTGATTTGAGCACAAAAACAAAGGAGTCATCATCATGTAATACCGCGACAAAAGAGTGTTCCGTAAAATAGTTGTCCTTAAGCGCAACTTTTCGACGTGGGATAGCCATTGGCAAGAACAAGTGGCAACTACATCTTTAGATAAGAATTGATTTTAAAATGTTTTATGTGATTGTGCTTGTAGGATTACACCAGAAGCTCAGTTAGTGGTTCTGGTACGTCCTGGCAGGACCCAAAGTTCGGCTGTGTCTTGAATTGACGACGTTGGAGGCAAGGTTTATGCACAAACTAGATGACGTTTCCCTGATCTTCGTTCAAATATGAAACTGTGGGGTTTAAGGCACCATGAGTTTCACAATAACAGACATTTGTGGGGGCGACTCAGAACTCAACCCTGTGAACGATGACCCGAATATGCGTGTGTAGGGGAGCAAACAGTCCTGCAACTAAAAAGCACAGTGCTTTGCAGAAACGAAAGCATAGAATCACCGCGGGATTTTGCTATAAAACTGTGTCTGCGTGACTTCGATGAAAGGAAGCTGCACAAAACACATGGTGGTGGAGCCCCAAACATTTGGATCACAGGCTCACGGTAGAAATTCAAAAATGAAGAACACCTGGACATAGACAATGGGTTCATTAGAGTTATCTGACTCGGTTTTTTCTTTTGTTGTGCAACCTGGAACATCAACCATTTATTGTATAGCTGTAAAATCTCAATCCACGGTAGTGTACATCCAAAAACAAAAACAAAAAATTATCAAACAGTTGCGGTACTATATCAATTATATCAAAAGTGTCTCAAGCAATGATTCATAGCAAATTAACCTGATGCATCGAATACGGAAACCATAGGATATGATCATACAAATTGTAATAGGAGAAGATTATTAAAGGATGGTTTCCACCATCAGTCACTTTTTGGGGAACATTATCTACAGCTGTGGAAATGACCGTCATTACCCAACATGATGGGACTGAAGCTCCATCTATGCATTGCTTGTTGGATGTCAGATTGCTGATTGATCACAGTAGTTGAATAAAATAGAGACATTGATTTACACTCTGCATTGGCAAGCACTAATTATCTTTTTTGTCAAGACTGACAAATCGAAGGACAACATTTGCATTCATTTCCCATCAAATTGATGAAGAAAATTATGGCCGCACCAAACAGTTGAGCCAGGCAAAACCAAACATATTCTCATTCAAAGATCTAACGATCTTCAGAGCACAATGGATACTCGAGCGAGCAAAAATTACATGAGGTCCATTTTGACACATTCTCAAAGCAATTGCTTGTATCTCATATTTACTAAACTACAACAATAAAAGAATAACTAGATGGTGGACACAATTGTAATGCATGAGTTTGCAAATTGAGAACATTACCACGTCAACAACAACCACTGCAGATCAACCCTAAATGTAATTGGGAAAGAAAACAGCGACAACAATAAGATTTAATACATTATTTAGGCAAAGAATGCATATAACTGATACCAGTATCATCAAATGCGTAATAAAAGAAAGTACATGCCAAAACCAGGAATATAGCTATATGAAGGAAGAATGCTAGGGAAACTTCAAAAGCTGAAAGAGGGATTGAGCAGAAACACTTTAAAATGATAATCTGATTACCACAGCATCAAGGTTGGGGGGCTACAGACTAGAAATATCTTATTTTCTGGGAAATATAATCAAACCTGTAGCTAGCCTTAGACAATAAAGGAAGCAAACAAACCAAAAAGAAGGATCAATAAAAACCCCCTTCAACTGGACTTATTGCAATGACATCCTTTTAAGCGGTTGGAGGCTCCTCTCCCCTGCAAACCTTCCAAGGGCCGACATAGAACTTTGGCCTCATGAGAGGCACTGCTTGACCAGGGTGATCTTCCCAATACTTCTCCTGCCCAACACAAAAAAGCACAGGGTCTTCTTCATCCAAAACAACTAAAAGGGCTGACAATCCTTTCAGCGACCTTTAAATAATTGCAAGTTAAATGACCACTTTTCTAGAGTTCTTGACAATTAAACAACCACAAAATATTAGATTAAAGCAAGAATCTTCATGCCCAATGCAGTCAAATCACATGTTGGAAAGGTGAAAAAAGACTATGTCTTCATCCAAAATAAAGAGACACCAATAACACAAGAAGAGTTTGAGAGCCACACAAAATTCAATCGAGACCAATGATTCCATAGTGAGCAATTGCAATCCTCATCCATCAGAAACTATGCCCATGAAAATGCAACAACCACATCACATGATTATCTTTATCTTTTATTTTTTTATTTTTTGCAAAAATCAAAGGCGCCAAACAATCAAATTACCCTTTTAGGCTAAGAAAGCGGATACCTTGTAGAGTTGCTCAGTGATGGCGGCTGCGATAACCCCAGTATAGAAAGCGGCTGTGTAAACAGCAACCAAAGTAGTGAAAGATCTGGGTCTACTGTATGGCTCAACCATGTCCCAAAGAAACGTTTTTTCCCACCTCGAATAATAGTAATCCGCGTATTTCCTCCATAGAAAGCTCGACAGTCTCGCTGGCTGTCTATGTGCCATCCGCTCTCACTCGTCGCCGGGCACCACTTCACCAGTCACCGCAGAAACCAGGACACAGCCGATGAAGACTAAGGAAAAGGGTTAAGACATGCAAGACTGGAATTTGGACCATCAGGATCAGGACTATTGGGCCTATTGTTAGCCCAACTAAGACAACGTTGAAAATGATTTATTGCCTTTGTTTAAATTTCGATAATGCATCTTTCAGACATACTCAGTATTTAATAATTTAAATTTATATTCTTGAAATTCTCAGTTCTAATTTTAGAGATTTTTTTTTCCTATTGTTAAAATGAGTGTGAAGGCAGGCTTAACCCCCTACGTGACGAAGAAAATTGTACCTATTACACCTAACTCATATTTAAGTGCGAACACCTACACCGCTTGTTGGTCACCGGAGTCCACTGCTGGGATTTTTTTTTTTTTATTATACTTGTTTGATCAAATTTGATAGTGCAAATCCTGCCGCAACAGCGTTTCATCCGAGCTCATAATGTCTTTCTTGACCTTTTTTTTTTTTTTTCCCAGTAGGAACAAGAATATTTAGGAAGGAGAAATCTCATTTCTAATTCAGTGTCTTTAAGCAACAAACATTGCAGCAGACCAAGAACAGAAAAGAAAGAAACCAGGGTGGCAATCATCTGCCGAGTAGTTCTTTCACTAGGAGAAGAAGCATATACATAATACAAAATGATGGGGGATAGCCCGTTGCAGACCTTCTTATGAATCGCGGACTGCATTGCATAAAATACATAATAGAAGATTCGTCTAAGAATCCTACGTTTGTGTTGACCCAGGTGACTTGTCCTTCGGTACGGCGATAGAGTCAAAAGTAAGTTCTCCTACTCCCTTGGGAGGACCAATGCTGCAACGAGCCGTGTTATGCAATTCAATAGCATCTTTTATTTTTTGAAACTGCATGCCATTATCAAAGAGTTTAATGCAAATCACAATCAACATCAGTAGCTTAAGGTAACTATTTATGGTATATAATAAAGGTAGCCACATGCAGTCTACGGGATTGGACAGTTATCCAATCAACAGTTGCCTAGTTATATTCTCCTTCGTGAAAAATACAACAAGAATCACGAAATTTGTTTTTCCCACTTTTCTGGCAACCATTCCATTCAGATTCATCAACCAGAGCTTGCTCTCTCTGCAAACCATCTGAATGAGCAAAAATATTCACATCGTGTAACCTGGTTGTTTGCTCATTGTGAGAGAAACAAAGATATAAGTTTAATAGTTTCTTTATGATGGTAGCACATCTTCCCTCAATCTCCACCAACCAATAGGTGACTGCGCTCTTTCTCTTACCACACAATATCCCCTCCTAAACACACACACACACATTCAGATGACTCTATGTACAAAGTTTGCACAGCACAGGCAACTGGGAACTCATTACTGTTTGCGTTTAGAATAGTGTTGAGCATTGACAATGAACGTATGCATCTTTTCCATAAAGGAAGAAAGAAAACATGCATCAACACACTGTTTGCAGAATGGGAACCAGAAAAAGCTAACCTTTGCAAGCGAACAAGAAAATGATTCCAGTTGTCCATCAGCTCCACGATAAAAGTGAAAGTAAGGAAGCACCTTAACATTCAGACTTTTGCACATAGACTTGTTTTCGTCAAAATTGACTTTCAGGAACAAAATTTCTGGATGATCTTCAGCTGTCCTGCAGAGCTGACAGATTTATTCCAATACAAAATACATCAAAATCATAATTTTAAAAAAGTGTGACGTATAAGTAGATATTTGCATTACTGAGTTTTTTTTAACCCATAAAATAAAAAACCTACGATGGAATTGCAGAACTGATTCTTCATGCTATTATTAGCAATTAGATGACGGGCTATCATCATGAATCCCAAATTTTCAACAGATCCCATTAACAGTTTCAAAGGAATCTTGGACATCAAGGCCATCTGTCCTAGTTTACTCTTTTAAGTTGTTAAGTTTCAACTTTCAAGGTTCAAATTAGCATGTGCAGCTTTTCTTTAAAACTTGTATCAGCCTTGCAGTTAGGGCTTAATTGCATTGAATCAAGTTGCACATCACTTCTTGTCAAGTAATTTAGTAGTCCACCATGACAAAGTCATGGTAGTCCACCAGACTGTAAAACTTCCCATCCTAAAAACAGTGATAGTCTTGGTGCCTTTGATACTGGAATTAATATGATAGACTGCTAAGCCAATCAGGGGTGATAGGGTGTACACTTCTAGTTGACAACTCAAATAACAAATAGAGTAACCCATATTTCAACCTGCAACATGTTAAGCTCATGATTAAATAAACTACGTAAGATGTTGTTCAGATACTTATTTGTAAGAATACTCTGTAGCAAGAGCTGACTGTAGAAATTCCCTTCTACTCCAAGTACAAAGCAGAACCCATGCCTCATTTAGTTCCACTACCAAAGTGTACTGCATTAAAAATTTATAGTACTTTCTTATTAGGAGGCTGGTCTGCTTTTACGTCATAGCATTTGCATTCTTAATCTAAATAAACTAGGACGTTGCCCAAAGCAGAAATGACAATAAGCTGATGAAAATTAAAAATCTATGAAATGAGAATTCGGGGACTACTCCAAGCAGAGAGCATGGACTAATGTCCATGAACAAAATGTCAATTAATGAAGCAGAATTACCTTAGGAAATAATGCTCGACAAGAAGCACACCAGGTTCCATAAAATTAATCTATCTCCAGCTTGACTTAAGGCACTCAAGAACTTTTCCGTGGAATGAATATCAATCATATTTGGCGCATTCTTCTCCCACCATTTTGGCAAGTCAGTTTCAGCAACTGCTGCATGCAACTGTAACAAATAATGGAAACAATATTATAAAAAATACATATACATATATATATATATATATATATATAAGAAACTGAAACAAGGTAAATTTTTCTACCCAACAGAAAGCACTTTCAGAATGGTGGGCTACTGATTGAGACATCTCACCTACTCATAAGGTTAGTAGGTGGTTAATACATCAACAGATGATGTGAACCACAAAGGCAGTATGCCAATCACTTTGATTGCATCGACTATCGAGTAATCTCGATAAATGGCATTGGGAGCACAGATGCTCCGCCTTAAAGAATGCAGCATTATCAGTTAAGAATATATTTATTGCGGTATATCAGGGCCCCAAAGCTTTTTGCTTTAGCCACCTAAAGGATTAAGAAGAGAGACTTAATTCCGTGGATATTATACACAGTGAGAAGAAATCAGCAAACTTTAAATAGTAAACAATTGAAGATGAACTTCACAAACCAATGCAACCGTAGGACTGGTACCGTCAAAGCATTATTAGTTTGACAAAAATACTCACACTTACCGATATGGCAGAAATAAATTCGACTATTGGAAGCAAGTGCAGTCAAAAGAGAAACAAAAAAATAATAATAATAATAAATACATAAATAATATATATAAAGGAAAAAACTTGTATGAAGGGATCAAAATCAAAAAGTTGCGATGAACAGCTTCTTAAGCCAATTTATTCGTCGTAATTACATATAAACCCCCAGGAATTACACAATCAACAAAGAGGTAAAAAGAAAGAAAGTGGGTACCTTGAAAGAGAGGGATTGCTTTCTGGGAGCGTAAGGCAAGCGAGAAACAACTCTGGCGGTAGAATACACGACAGGATAAACCCTCTCATACAAACAAATGCGACTGACTGGTCGAGAATCTTTTAAGTTGGAAGCCAACGCGTTGACAACCAGCGAAGAAGAAGAAGAAGAGGAAGAAGAAGAAGAAGGAGAAGGAGAAGAAGAAGAAGAAGAAGGAGAAGAGGAAGCAAAGCACAGTGAGTGGGAGGATTGTAATCGAACAACATCTGCCATCTATCTGTCTATCTATATTTATATATCTGTAGACCGCAGAAAAACACAAGGATTGAAATTAAATTAACGTCAGAATTCGAAAGAATAGACGAGAAGGAGAATGGGAAGGGCCCGAGGGGGAACTGAGGTTGGTTGGAAATTAGGACGGAAATAAGAAGATTGTGTAATGGGCCTAATAAGTTGCCCTCGGCCCGATAAATGCATTTTCCTCGTCAGCCGGTGAGGCCAAGCCCAAGTGAGAAGAGGCCCAATAAATGATTATGTCGGCTGGCTCCGAGTCCACCCCACCCTCTGACCTTCACGCTCAAAATTGCAGGGAGTGGCGCGTCGTCGGTGAATGGCGATCGGCGACCCCCTGAGCAAGAGTGACTGAGTAAATAAAAGGAAGGCAAAAACAAAAAACGAAAAAACAAAATGGCGTACGTGAGCATGGGGGAGGCGCACAGAAGAATCACGGACTACCTGAACCGATTCTCCGACGCCGTTTTGTCCCAAGACGGATCTTCCCTCAAACGCCTCCTCTCCCTCTCCTTCGACTCCCCCTCTCTCCTCTCCCTCGCCGACGCCCTCAACGTCTTCCAGGACGCCAACCGCTTGCTCAAGCAATCCGACAAGTACTCGGAGTTCGGCGATATCATCGCCCCGATTTTCCGTTCTCTGCAATGTTACCGACTTGGAAACTTGGTCGATTGTTACCAGTCTTTCGAAAAAGCCGCCAAGTATGTTTCTTTTCTTTCTTTTCACTTCCCTCTCTATTTTTTGGAGTTTTAATTTTCTTTGTTGTTTGTTAATCGAAAAATTGGCAGTGCTTTTATTCAGGAGTTTCGCAATTGGGAGTCGGCTTGGGCTATGGAGCCTTTATACGTAATTGCCTACGAAATTAGAGTTCTTGCCGAGAAGGTATGTACGATTTTGTGCTATTGATTTTTCTGTTCTTTCTTTTTTTTTCCTTTAAATTTTTGGATAATTTACTTTGATATTGTAAAGGGTGAAGTTGGTCTAATTATCTATTAAGTGATGTTTGTGATCGTTTTTTAGGCTGATAGATGGCTGGCTTCCAATGGGAAATCTCCGGAAAAATTGAAAGGGGCCGGTTCGTTCCTTATGAAAGTCTTTGGTGTTCTTGCTGTATGTTCCTCTGTTCCCTCGGCTTCTGCTCTTTAGTCTTCACTTTGATTGTCAAGCGTAAGAAGGTTCTGTAGGAATGCTAAATGCTGATATGTTTCCTGTGCTAATCATATGATGGCTTTTATTTAATTCGCAGGGAAAAGGCCCTAAACGTGTGGGAGCATTATATGTAACTTGCCAACTGTTCAAAATCTACTTCAAAGTAATTTTTGGTTTTGTTCTGCTGGGGTGGGGGATGAGGGGAATGGATGGGTTGGGTAGAAAAGAATTTTCTTCAGAGGAGTAATGTTAGATGTGTGCGAAAGTGCATGCAGCCTAAGCTTACACTATGAAATCTGGGCACACTGTTTTGCAGCTTGGTACAGTTCATCTTTGCCGAAGTGTGATAAGAAGTATTGAAACTGCTCGAATTTTCGATTTTGAGGAATTCCCGAAGAGAGACAAGGTTAGATCTCAAGTTTAACAATGACACATCATTTCTTCTTGTTTGAGCTGAGGTTAATTTTCATATAGAGGCTGTTGTGCATGAAATAGGATTTGATTCTTTAGTCTTTCGTATTGCAGGTTACCTACATGTACTATACTGGCCGTTTGGAAGTCTTCAATGAAAATTTTCTTGCTGTGCGTATCCTCATTTCATCTTGAACTATGAGATTCAAGCTGCTTTGTAGACACAAAATTGCATGTCAAGGCTTGAGTTTGGATTTTGCTTCAAGCTTGGATCCCTTGAACACTGAGATAATACTCTACCAGATGCACATGTTTGTTCATAATAATTTTAGTTGATGTCATTCAGTTAGCATTGTGTGGACAAACAATTTCTTTATTATATCTAGTCTAATGCCCCATTTGGGTTTTACATTGATTTGTTTTGTAAATTATGCATGTCAATATCAAATCACAAACATTTGAGTTTCTGGTTGCTATGTTTATTGAATTGACTCTGTGACATGACAGGCTGATCATAAATTATCATATTCCTTGATGCACTGCAACCCTCAATGTGAAGCAAATATAAGGTCTGTTTCCGCTATCCTTACTTCATGCATCTGCATCTGCTTGATAGGCACCAAGGGTGGCCTTTTCAGAACAGCTTCAGTTACAATACTGATCTTTCCTAAGCAAGTGTATATCAGCATTTGGACAAGAAAAACTGAAATAGATATTAAATAATTCATAGAGTAATCAAGTGGAAGGATAGACAGCACATTTAGCATAACTGAACCTGTGTTGAGATAGAAGGAATGGGATTTTTTTTTTCTTTTTCCGAAGTAATGACTGCTCTTGCCATACATGCAAGTTGCACTTGTGTTTTTATATCAATTCCTTTCTATGCAGTATCCTTTGTTGAAAAAAGTTGTTGAACTTGCAGCAGTTTGGACTGATTTTGACCTTTTTTGTTTTTTTTTGGTGTTTGTTCAGGATGATACTAAAGTATTTGGTGCCTGTAAAGCTTTCAATAGGTATCTTACCTAGGAACTGGCTGCTAGAGAAGTATAACCTAGTTGAGGTATACCTGCTACTTGAAATTGAAATTTGGTGCTCTTTCCAATGTGCATTAAACTGTGCAATGATTTCCATGTTGTACAAAACAATCATGAACCTATGTGATTTCCCAATCTCATGTATTGTAAGCATCTTCCTGAAACCATTTTTGCTGGATTTCGCTCATGTAAGCAGTGATTTTACTTGACAGTACAGTAATGTTGTCCAAGCACTAAAAAGGGGTGACCTTCAACTGCTGAGATCTGCTCTCCATGAGCATGAAGACAGGTATGTTTTTCTTTTGCATACACAGGATCTTATATGGGTGAAAAGTACTGGAGCAAACTGAGTACCAATACTAAGTCATTTACTCTCTTCTTCTAGGTTTTTAAGATCAGGGGTATATCTTGTCCTTGAGAAGCTAGAGCTTCAAGTTTACCAAAGATTGCTCAAGAAAATGTAAGTTTGGTGGCTTATTCTTGCAGACAAGCACGTGTAGACCTACTTGAGTTCGACAGTGTCAGAATACTTTCTGATGGTTTTCATTGTGACTGGTACAGTTACATTATCCAAAAGCAGAAGGACTCTACCAAAGCCCACCAGATGAAGTTGGAAGTAATTGTGAAAGCATTGAAGTGGCTTGAGATGGACATGGATTTGGACGAGGCACTATTCTTTATTCTCACGCATCTTTGATGGATTATCTTTATTAATTCTCCATCTATGGCTCTTAAATCTGGTATGCTATCTAATTGTTCTTTCTGTTGCATTTGCAGGTTGAGTGTATAGTGGCCATGTTAATATACAAAAACCTTGTGAAAGGTTACTTCGCTCACAAGAGCAAAGTGGTAGTCTTGAGCAAGCAAGATCCTTTTCCCAAGTTAAACGGCAAACCCGTTAGTTCATAGAGGTTGAGATGATGTTATTAAATTAACGTAAGCCAGCCTTGTAGAAATGGGCATGCGAGTGGCATAAACAGATGTCTCCGTATTTTGTGGATCTGGTTTGCTTGTGATTCACTGTACCATTTCTGCTGTGCTTTTGTTGTATCATATGGCGCTCAGCGGGCCTTTGGTTGAGGGATGCAAAGTATCCGTGGAATCAACAGAGATGATGAGTGTGTGGGGGGCTTTCTCATTCACAATTACTTCCATTCAGATCATCTCTGTAAATGATCATCGAATCACTTACATTTGCTTCCATTAAGTTAAAAAGATTCAAATAGCGTGTGTCACCCACGATTTGGTGGCCTGTCAAACAGGCCCATTTGTTAATTTGGGTCTCCTACAGTATCAGAAAATAACAACTGGCCCATTTTTTCGTCTTCTGTATTTGCGCCCCACGCCCTCTTCCCCCGGGGGATTATCCAGAAACTAAGATGGCGTGAGGTTGATTTTTCTTAATCACAGAAAAAAAAAAGATGGGTGGGTTATACTAATAATAATTAAGGATCAGTGAGTTATGTGCTAGTGGAAAGCTACCTTGTGTTGGCCAAGACTCATATACCTACATGAAAACATCAATAAGGATAAAATTTGAAGTTCTAATTAATGTCTCAAGTCCAAATTTACTATGTGTGGGTGCAAAAAGAGAAAAAAAAAAAAAAACCAATTCTTTGAGATCCTTTCTTTCTTTAAATGGAACGAACAAAAATAGAATCTTCAAACGGAATGAATAGAGATAGAATTAGACTAATTCTCTAACTGCTTTGATATTCCTCAATGTCCCGACTCGGAGACGAATAATCATTTGCTTACAGAAGAAATCCTGGAAGAAAAACACACACACACACACATATTTAATTTACTGAAGGTGAACCCTCCTCAATTTTCATGTTTAGACTATGGCACTTTAAGGTTAACGTTGCTGAAGAGTCACCGATGGTGACACCAATTTGGTGTTACTGTCTGATATCGCACGGATGGTAATACCATTTGGTAGTACCAATTTAGTATCATGATCAGTGCCATATTAGTCGGTAACACAAAATTGGTGTCACCTCTAGTGACGCCATGCATCTTCTTTTGCTGAAATTACCAAATGTTGTCCGTAGCCTGTACATTAAAGAAGAGAGCTCTCGGTAGTATATTGACATTATTTACTTTATCACGGATTTCTTTGGGCCTCCTAATAAGAACTTGATGTTATGAGGACACACTTGCCATGAATAAACTTCGGCTTCCAATTAACCGTATGGTAGTTGACATTCAAAGTCAAATTTGTGTAATTAATTTTTTTTAATAAATTATAATTTCTACTTTGTTCATCCCTTCCCTTTGAACCAGATATTTGCCTCCATATGAATAATGAAGGATAAGCCTCTATTCATGGCCACTTCTTGTTCTTGTTTCACAACCATATGAAAGATTCAAGGCCATTCATTGATGCACATATATGCATATATACCATTTCTCCAGGGGATGTTTGTTGCACGCTAAAAAAAAAAAAAGGGAAAAAAAAAGCTGTAACTCTACTGTGTATCATCACTATCCTGATCGATCGTGATAAACTTTATTCAAGACCAGATGAAAGAAAATGCATGCACAATTTTGCACGATTCCATCATATTTCAAATCCCAGCAAGCTTTTCTCTACAGCCATAGCTAAATTCTGAAGTCTGAACAATTCAATTATAAGATTATCTTATAAAATTTCACAAACTACATGCACTCATGATAAAGTGTATTATTGAGCACCCAATCATGGATAAATAAAGAAGCACATCAAATTTCAGGAAAATAGATATATATGTTATTCTGGAGTCCTTATCAACCATGAACAAGGCCTTGTGATATAGCCATTAGTAAGATGGCGGCTTCCTTCTCATCTAGAGGGAAAACTCGTTGAAAAGCTGAATGATCATTGTTTAAGGTGATCGTTAGGTCCTCGAAACAAAGCTTCTTTGAAGCGCCACCTCTAGCTGTTAACTTGCACCGTTTCTTGAACGGAAGATGTTTGTCACTGACTTTTCTCTCCATGTGTTGAGCCTTGTTCTTCAGAGTTGGTGTGTTGGCAACAAAAAGAGCGCCGTTTGAAGCTCCTGCAGCTGCAGCCATGGCCGCTCGCCTTGCCTTCCTTTGCCGAATTCCGCAAGCGTTGCAAAGTGACTGCACCCCAATATACACAATTGAATATAGGCTTGGAAAATCACATGTAATAATTATTTCGATTAAGGAACTGGAAAAAAAAAAGGTGGATAAATACCTTGGGGCCTCTTGGCCCACTCCTCCATAGAGGGGTCTTAGTCGTGTTACAATCAGCGCAGACCCTAATCGTATTGCTGCTGCTGTTAGGGCAAACCTGCAGGCTGCTATTATCGACCTGCAGCAGTGACGATCTCTCCTTATGATCTTCAAATTTCTGCATAGACCCTTCTGGTATATCTGCAGCCACTTGATCCGAGCTCATTATCATCTTCCTCATCAACCTCATCTTTGAAGACATCCACTTGACTGAAATGTTCTCGCTTTTATTCTCTTGTTTATTATTACCTTCTTTCTTGGACGTAGACAACCTTAAAACATTACGATTCTCGTTCTTGGATGTCGCGCTCGCACGATCACACGATCCGCCAGGCGAATTGCTCATGTTAGCCTGTATGATGTAAAGCTAAAGAAAAAGAGAGGGAGAGAGAGAGAGAGAGTTCACAGAGAGAAGGGAGAGGGAACAGTGAAGAACCAAGCAAAGTCTTGTTCTTGTCTAGCCGATGGAAAGGATCGATCGGGTTATGGAGGCAAATTAAGCCCTTACAAAGACAATCATATATATATATATATATATATATATAAGAATAAGATGGTTCACGGGACTTCCCCCAATCAAACAAATATGTTAAGGAGACAAACAAAAAGGAGTGTGGGTTGCTGCTGCTGCCGCTGCTCGCTGCAGAGCCTCAAATGACAAAACCCTATCTGCAAAATAGTTTACCCCATCAGCCCCATATAGTTACAGTACGTGACAATACGTATGCAGCCAACCCATTGTGTTTGAATGTAAGTATGGCGACACATTTACCAAGCAATCGCCCATAATCATTATAATTTATAACATGAATGCATGATTTTTTTTTTTTGGGGGGGGTAATGTTTCTGTAAGTATCATGGTTTAAACTATCACATATGGGGTTGAACAAGTTTTTGCAAAATCTAACTAGTTGTCAACACAAAATATCTAAAACTATTCAAGGTGAGAGTTTGGCAGCCTGACCGGAGTTCGACTTATTTGCCTCTTCTAGTAGCCAAAAAAAATAATAATAATAATTGAGGTACTATGCGAGATACAGGTTCAGTATCGCTTGTACCTTAGTATGGGAAAATCGTCTGGAGCATTGCTACTCGAGGGTCGGCCTAAATGCATATGGGTGATAACATCCTACTATGTCCCTTTTTTAAGGTTCAAGACACACACACACACAAAACAATTATTTGGCTTCTTTGTGGTGTTTTGATCCAGTTATCTCTCCGAATGTTTGGGGCGTTGGGAACCAGCTAGTTGAACTTCCCACTAACTTCTTTTTTTTTTTTTTTTAATTTTACTTTTTTAAAAAATAATCTTGTAATTCTAATTCTACTAAAAAAAAAATTTCAGAATATAACTCTGAAACTGAGAGAAGTAATGATCTAGTCTCCCCAAGTTTGAAAAGTTGCAATATTGTCCTCATAGTTTCACCAACAAACCCAAGTGCTCTCAATTAACATATATTGACCGAATTACTCTAGGAGTCGAATCTTACGGCGCCAAAATAGCTAAAGTAGTTGCCAATCAGGGGGTAAGATTTTCTTTTTCTTTTTCTCTTTAGGTTCACTGGAAAATTACTAGCATAAGATTCTCTTGCAAAAATGAATGGTCCTGAATTGTCATGGCCCTTTCAATATGAGTTTTTTTTTTTACTTCGGATCGGTAAGTCTTTTCACATTGGTTAACCCATCGAGAGAGCCAATTGGTTAATTCGGATACGAAATTGTGGCGATATGATAACAAATGCACAGTCATGGGGCTAAAATGGTTACCACTTTCGTTTCGTTGGGCACTCCTTTTTTTTTTTTTTTTTTTCAATCAGGAACGCTCACTTCCTCAAAGTTCTCCCCTTTAGAGTAGGATTTAATTTTTTTATTGTCGGAACGGCAAGGCATCTGAGCTCTTTTTGAATACATAACTGATAATTGGGCTTCAGCGCGTTTTTAAATTGCTGGGATTTTTTGTTCAAGATAAAACGCATACATAAGAGTATAGTAGTTGTGTGAAATTCAGCTAATAAATATCATAATTTATTAAGGATCACATACATGCATGTATATACGTGTGTGTGTGTACAGATATTAATGATATTTTTGCTCGGTCCAGTATAACATGGAATAGTTGTAGTCATAGGAGGAAGATTTTGCGCAGCACAGCCCAGCAAAAAGCTGAAATCAACATAATTGGTTGGCTACCTTATCCCCATACATTAGTTAGCAGTTGCTAAAAACATTGAATGGCCATGCAGACAAGTAGTATAGTTACAACTTTTGCAAATTTAATTGGCTCCCCAAACCTTAGCAATCAACAGATGGGCTTTCTTCTTTACACTGATGATTCTTCACTCAGTGCTCATATCTTTGCTCCATTGAATTTCAATGTTAAATCTGACTAGAACAGAAATAATAGAAATATATATATATATATATTATAAGAGCTTGTATGGAATTGAATGCAAGTGATTTTGTACTTGAATTCTAGCTAATTTTAATCTGTTATTTGTTAAAGATTTGTAATAAATGGATTAAATTGATTTTTTAAAAAAAAAATTAAAATGAATTAAATTGAACTATATTCAATTTTAATAAGAAATATTAGTTTTACTTAATTTTATTCTTTTTAAAGCACGAGAATTTAATTAAATAATTGTACTTAAAAATTTGTAATATGAATCTAATAAATTAATAGAACTACGTTAAATTTTATAAATTTCTATCGTCTTGAAACAATCTATAAGTAAATTTTTGAATTAATACTAAGGAACTAAAGCATATCCACGTGGCAGCTGTTGCCAAGAGACAACAATTGCAAGATGCTACAACCGCCAAACTAATCAAGATCTCCAGCTCCCATATGTCCTAGAACACATTTAAGTTCATATAGTTGCATTGGTGTTATCAACTAGGTGACCAGCGGGCTAGCCCCAGTAGCTTTGATACTTTATATCATTAACTAACTAGCATGGAGAACTTTTATTCTCTAACTAGAAGTCTAGGTTACATAGACAAATGCATTTATATATAGCACAAGTGGAGCTAGATAAACCAACATATACCCATTTGTAGATCAGTGATACAATGAAGCAGACACTAGATGGGAGGCAATGCAACAGGGGACATTTAATACTTCTTGTCTGTATTATCTCACAAGATTCATGTTATCCATGGAACTTAGCTGGGAGAATAAGTAAGCATACAAAGTTTTTATGATCACGAAGCAGGCTACGTAGGCAGCCTAATTATCACTCCTGTACGCGTTTGGAGGCAGAGACATGGATTGAGACATCGCGAAAATATTATCTTGTTTTGCTGTCAGTAATACAGAATATGTACAAACACAGGTAATTTTCATTGGTGCTTGCAAATCCAGAAGGGGCCGCGGTCTCCATTTGCTAGATTGTCAGTCTTGTCCTCTAATGGCAAAAGGCCCCACATCCCCCCCCCCCACCTCTCTCTCTCTCTCTCTCTCTCTCTCTATATATATATATATATATATATATATTAACCGAGCTAGTTGAAGATTATGATGATTTTTTTTTTGTTTTTTTTGTCTTCAAGAGACTTGTTGGCTCATAAATTGCATAATATACACAACTCTTCGATTTTCACAAACTTTATACTTCTTTTCTAGGATTGAAATTCGAGAGTGAGTGCAAAATCATGATAATTGATTGTTAATTGGACGAGTAATTTGGTGGCTATGGGCTAATGAGTTGTGGCTGTGGACCTTGTGGTTGTTATAATCGACCATAAGGATTTTGCTTTTTGTCGTTGATGGGCTGAAAATTTGCTTGCTTCAAAAGACAAACGAGGAGAGTTTATGTTAACCTTCATTGCAGCGCACTAATATACCTATATATTGCATATCAAAGCGGCGGGCAGCGAAATTGAACTACGTTGAAAATTCATCGAAATACGTCGGAAACATAAATTTTAGTTTCAATTAATTTTTTAATGCATATTGTTCGGGTGAATTAACAACTAGAAGAAATAATTTCTTCATTTTTTTTTCTTTCAAAAAAATTACCTATGATAAAATATATGTGCATATTTACAATTAAACAAAATTCAAAAACAATTAAAAGAGAGCTTGCCTACTAAATATATTTTTCAAAGACAAATTCTTTTTTTTTTAAATAAAAAATTTATATCGTGCACTCTCTAAATAGAGACACGTCATACAATTCCGGGATTGTAATTTTTATTTTTATTTTTTTTAATTTGTGGGGTGGACCAAAGTAACATATTATATATAATTTGCTGAAAATCACGTGAGACCATGGCCCGTCTCTCAGTTGGAGAATGGGCTTTTCGTTTGCGGACTGCAATGGACATAAGACCCTCGTGAGAGTTAGCTTTTCCTGTGCTGAGCTTCGAGACCCACTTAAATTTACAAAGGAGACAGCCTTAAGCAAAATGTTTCATTGGATTTGGTTTCCTATTAAGCCCATAGTGCAAATGGGTTCTGATTATGAATCAACCCAAAGCTCATCGCCTATTTAGATAGTCTCATGGCTTCTTCTTCTTTTTTTTTTTTTTTAATTTAATGGTATGGTATCGATAGAGTGATGCTAAAGTTATCTGAAAAATTTTGTTAAAATTTTTTATTGGTCTTGGACCATAGATCAAATGTTTCTGACAGACTAGCCATTGATCAGGAAGAGAAAAAAAGAAAAGAAAAGAAAGAAAAAAAAAAAAAAACACCAACCTCAGCGTTAGCAGTGGCTAACGGGCAATATTGAACAGGCTGAGGTGTTGGAAATGCCCAAAATGAAGCCCAAGCCCAAGGCTTTTGCCATATCGTGGATCAAAGCTATTGACTTTTTTGGGAAATTATTACATGGGTCTCACGGGGTGAATTCACAGTTAATAATATATTAATATCATATAAAATAATGAATTAAATAATAGAAAAATTAATTGTATCTGCCTAAATCTACTCTTTCTAAATTTACATAAATTTAAGTAGAACTCATACATTTTGTTATAGGTTTCACATCGAAAATGTAAATATTGCCGTCAACTCGATGTTAGTTATATATATATATATTTTTGGTCTTTACCATATTAAGGGTATCTTCAATTGGATTAGGTTTTTTATTAATTAATTTAGATCGTGACTCTCCCTAAAAATCTTAATGATGCAATGTCTTAAAATGATAAATTCAACACTTTCTCCGGAAATGCTTTCTACTGGTTGTATCTTCTTCTTCGTTTTTTTTTCTTTTCTTTCTTTTTTTTTTTAAGATAATGTAAATTATCCTAGTTGTGGACACTAAATTAGTCAAAGACTAAAAGATGAAAGGTCAGACGACCCCAGTTTACCTAGCTACAAAAAACTATCTCGCGGCTCGAATTAAAGTAGCAAGAAATCATAGATCAACAGACATTCTCTGGCTATAGCTATGGCCGATAGTCACTTTGTTGCTTTGCGCGAACTCACTTTTTGACCTGTGAGAGAGAGAGCTGAGGAGGCCTCCACAGTGCAAACTCCAACGCCACCCTACGAGTAGTGCCCCGTGAATGGACACCTAGATTCCTTCAATCGTTTGAAAATTTTGAGACGACAATCAAATTGTCCCAAGTATTTATAGACTTTTCCAATTTGGTGTTAAACATTTGAAATTTTTCATCATAATCCTAAACATAGGACAATTTTTAGCATCTATTAAGGTTATGCTGAACTGCTTTGTCAATTTCATTTATTCCACTACTTGCTACTCCGTGTTCACCTCTCCCCTCGAGATTTCCTACGACCTCACCCATCGTTTTCATTTTTTTTTTATTTTGTTTTTTCCATTGCCAAAAAAAGAAAAAAAGGCTTAAAAAAAAAGAGAGAGAGAGAGAAGAATTTCGCTACCCAGATACCTAGATTAGTTAACTTAAAACAGGGTTGGCATTTGGTAGCTATAGCAGTCGAGAAGAATCTGGCAAGATAAGTAATGGGTCTGAGAACGGTGAATATGCCTTTGGCTTGTGCTCGTAAGTTTGGTCATTTTGTTAGGTAAAAATATAGAAAATTCGGCAGTAATTAGGAAAAAAAAAAAGAAAAGTTGGTGCTTTTTTAAGCTCTAACAATGTTTGGGACTATATCTAAAGTTGTGAAAGTTTATGGCTGCATCGAGTCAATTCACGAAAGATTTCAACCATTCTTTCTTTGTTTTTTTTTTTTTTTTGGTTATCTGTAAATATTTTAAAATCATTGTTGATCTTTTTGTTAAAGTAGGTCTCCTGTCGTGACGATTATCGAGGCCTTTTATAAAGCAAAACGTGAGATACCAACATGATAACTTATTTAAATCAGTTTGACATATATATATATATATATATATATATATATATATCATTGGCTTTCACGAAGATAGAAAAAGCGATTCTCGTTCAACGACAATAAAGAAGACAGCCCCCAATAAATCTAGACTTTAAAAAGAAGAGAGCGAAAGTATATAGTAACACGCAGTGATAATATAATAATAGTAAAAATTATAAATCAATCATATTTTATTTAATTTTATAAATAAACAAAATGAAATATAAAAAATTATTGTATTATTTTCATATTACTCACATGTTAATTTTTGTCTATTATTTCGACACGGTACTCTAAAAGAAAGGCAAAAGGTGTGGCTCTAATGAATTGGTTCGTCAAAAAATCTCGGACGCCTAAGGAAAAAGGAGTGGTGGCATTATGATTGGACTCTATATGTAATTTCATCACAAGATATCGTGAACTTAATAATTGTTGGACCCATATTCGAAGTCTCTATCAGTGATTATGATAATATAAAATTAATAATTATATAATATAATATATAAATTTATACATAAAATACGTTTAATTTATTGTATTTATATATTTTCTATTTTTTTATTATTTTTACTTAATTTGACTGACTTGAATTCAAATTCAAAATCTTTAATATTCGAGACCATATAACATTTATATATTCGGATGGAAGTGAGATCACTAAACCTGTCCAACTGAATATAACTGAAACAATGGTAAAGACTTTTAATAGTATATGTACCCGAAAAAGACATTTAATGGTACGTATGCCAGTCCAAGGGAAGGGTATCCCCCCTTTGGCATGGGTACTACAGTAAATTACAATCCTTGTCATTCTTCTTTGTTGTTGAAGGTTGTTTTTTTTTTTTTAAATAAAATAAAAAATAAAAAAATAAGAAAATAGAATTAGTACACACAATCTTGATTGGAAATACTGCACCAATACAAAAATAAATTTTATAAATATGTATTTAATCTATTAAATACTTAAACGAGAAATAAAATTTATAATTTTAATATAATAACGAAGAATTTTTTTAATAAATTATTACGTTTCTTGATTGTTGGAAGGTTGCTTAAAACCTATAAAAGAAAAAAAAAAAAAAAGAAGTTATATCCCATTAATCGCGAACGCTGGTTAGATTTTATCACGTGATAGTAGACTGGACTGATCAGGGTATCAGTGTTTGACAGATTAGGTTCGAGTTGCAGGCTTTATTTATCATTCCAATGTATAATGCCACATATACTTATTTAGTCTGTGTCCAACCAAAAAAAGAAAAAAGAAAAAGAAAAAGAAAGAAAGTACTAATTTAGTCTACCGTAAAGAATACAAACTTTAGTCTACCTAATAATTTTGCTTTCTTTTCTTTTCTTTTTTAACTTACTTTTATGCAGTTGTCAGCCGTGGATGGATGTCATTGGAAGGGTTCGATGACTCCGATTGTTCAACAGCATAAGTTGATTAGCCACGGATACTTTCTTGTTCCCATGGGCCAAATCAATTATTTCGCGATGGTGGATCAATATGTTTGAAAACGAAATTCCTGTCCCCTTTATCTCACTTTAAACATACTCGTGCATGATTATAATTACTTTAGCAGCTCAAAGTGGAAGAGATTTGGTACAAGTTTGTCAAGCACAAAAGAAAGCTATGTCAACTGCTGGCAACATCAGGGAAACGAGGTGTAACATCTTGCATTGCTGGCCACCCATTTAGCATGTTTCGTCAATTCAGTGGTCCTGCGTCCTCTCTGTTGTTGGCCGTAAGCCAAAAGGGTCAGAAAAAAGAAAACAAAGAAAAAGAAAATTCTCGACCCAATTGGAGAACTAGTCAGGATGATTGTACGTTCGGAGTAGTTAAATTTCAATTTGTCCTTGGTTTTCTGACTTGTTTAGGCTTTTAATTTTGTTGGAATGAAAAAAATTAACGAAATGAATTGAATTTGTTTTACAAGCAAATTTACGTATTATATTATTATAATTATTAATTAGTTACATACATTTTATTTTTTAATAATTATAATTAATAATAATAAATTATAAATATATATTTAATAATTATGATAATATAATATAAATTTATACGTATAATATGTCAAATTGATGATATTCATGTAATAAAATTCTAATCGACAACATTCATGTTTCAAGATAAGCAATGGTCAATATATTGTGGTAAATAAGTACTTGATAATAAATTGAACCAGGGATAATACTTTCCTCGAAACAAAAGATGTCTGATCAGGATCATTAGAGGGAATAGGAGAAGTCCAGGGCAGTAATTAACATGTAGGACGAGGGAAGGAGACTCTCGTTCGTCGTGTGTTTTATGAATCGGAAAAGGACATGGTGACAGATGACTGAAGCCCACAAGAGGCAAGAAGAGACAGCAGGTGGGCCATGGCAGTTTTTTTGCTTTTCTGGGCAAATCTCGCAATAATGGACTGCCCCCTGTGGAGTTGCTCTTTTGATTTGACCATACAATGTCCCCAAAACAAACAAGGCAAAATAACAACCCAAAGGAAAATAAAGTCGAGCAGAATTTGGGGTCACTTGACAACTTTGCTTTTGATTTTTTTTTGGCTTCTAATTACAAGCATTTGAGCCTACGACTTTTACAGCCAATGGCCACTGCACTTTCCCGAGCGGTTAACTTTAGCTTGATCTAATCGCGATTAGACTTTGTCTTTGTAAAAATACTAATTCAAGGTGATAGAATTGCAACGGAACAAAGCATTCGGACCTTTTTTTTGAGGCAAATTATGATATAGAGCCACTGATTACAATTTGTTTCCAATCTGCAAGATGGGGATTGAGATTTTATAATGGCATATAAACGGACAGCCTAGAAAGAAAAAAAAAAAAAACTTTTGCTGTTCAGGCTGATATTGTTTGCTCATGGAAACTGGACAATCAATTTATGTCTGTAGCATACAGAGTAAGGATTGGTGTCTGCAGAGAGACCTCATGGCACCAAGCGGGTATTTAACTGTCTTTAGTGTATGTCTTGCATGCTGAGCGAATGCATGGAATAAGACCGATCATTCTTGGGGCCAAGGGGCCCCCCATTAAGAGATGTATCGGATGACCGTAAGCATCTTAAGCATCTCTTCTCGTGTCTCATTGTTAAGGACATTTTGGAAGGCAGTCAGATTTGACTCCCATTGGTCTGTCATGGCTGCAACTTGATGAGAGGAGCTGTATTGTAAGGGGACATACGGGGATTCTAGTTCTATCTATATCAATAGTTTCAAGTGACTTGCATACAAAATAACCTTATAGCCAGCTCATTATTTTTCCCAAAGTTGTCTAGTACACAAGGACTTGGTTGGGTTTGTGAGCACCATATTATGAGCAGAGAGTTAGAGAAACAAGGAATAGCTTAAAGAAAAGAGCTGATGAGAAGAATCCGAGCTGGAAAGAGCCGGGTTTACAGGATCCTGTCCATGGAGCAAACAAAAGCCACACTTCCAAGGCAGGGACATGGGATCCAAAGCTTTTTGGCTCATTTGTACTCGGTGATATTCAACTCCAAGCAGTAGCGGATCTGGGAATTTATGTCAGTTGAGCAAAAAACGTACTCATCTTGCCATCATTACTCGTATCTAGTGGCGTCACTATAAATCTAACCATCCCAATCAATTAATATAACTGCCTGGACAAGATCCAAACATAATCTTAATTGGTTTGTAACATCTGCTTTGATGTTCAAAGATGCTAAAGGGTATAAACAAAACTCACAAAGTGAGAGAAGTAGAAAAATTAAGGAAGCTTCTTCAAATCAGGCAATACATCTAAAAATGTCCCCATCTATCTCTTTCATCCTCCCAAATTCCACTTTCTTTTCTGCAGCTTCTCTCTCACTGATGCTCATTATTTTTATACTAATAGAAACATAGATCTTCTAGACGGAAAATTCAGAAATGATATCATCAAAATATAAGTGTCCTAAAAAATAGTAGAGTAGTAAAAGTCTAAACCCCGACACAATTATAATGTTGAAGAAGCCTATCAGCTTCTCTAAGACCACTAAAATAAGCACCGTGAGTGGTAGAGTAGTGGGTTCTATGAGTTGCCTCCCCTGCAAATAAAATTTGAAGTGGAGGAGGAACAGCCGACGCAAAACTATCAATGTTCGGTAATGGCTCCGCCAATGAGTCCATATCATCTCCACTTGATCCAACTGCAATGTAACTGTATGATCCCAAGAACAGTGGATCATTACCCCATTTGCTCTTGAGGACCTTGGTGAAGAAAACTTCACTTCCGTTAGAAGTCTCCGCAGAGCTGCTAGCATTCCTGTTGTGTAATTCATAGGCATTGGAATCCACTTGTTTGTGGGGTTGCTGTAAAAAGGTAGCCACTGTTTTTGAAACCCCATCAATGAGTTCTTCGTCACTAAGGGACTCAAGCGCAAGAGCTTCTTCCCCAGCAAACCAAGATAGCAACACACTAGAATTCTTATAAATTGGAGACAAGGAAGCTGTCCTTCTCATCCACCATGGTATATTTTTATTCTTCAATTCAGAATCCGGTCGGTGAAAAGCCATTTCCAAGAATGGGAACTTCTTCCCATTCTCGTCTTTCCAATCCTGCCCCGAACTCAATTGCAAAAACAGCTTGTTAACAACACCATATCCTAGCCTTGATATGGCCTCGGTTTTGAAAGATGGAAGAGGAGGGCTGAACATACCTTGATCTTGGCCAATTCCAGCCTTAAGAACCCCAAGTGAGACTGTGACTATAACATGATCAGCCAACATAACCGAGCCGTCACAGAAATGTAGCTTCACTGGCATATGATCATGACCATTTTCCATTGCCGGCTGTTGGGCTGCTGCAGGTTGCCACTCTATTCTTGTGACTTTGCGGCCCAATTGGATAAGACCGTCAGGTAGAACAGAAGCTAGTGATTCAATTATGCTCAAGTAGCCCTTGGCAATGGTGATCTCTTCACCTGGAAACAAGCGGTACTCGCTTTCTGCATCAAAATCCAGAGTTAAGAGATCACCTGCAGAAGTATAAGTCCTTTGAGTATTCTCGTGCATTGCAAAGATGGCTTCTCCAAGCAACTTTTTGCCCCAATTACGACACCCTTTGATCTGTTCATGATCTTCCGCAGAATCCCAGTAAGCGTCGAGGCATTTTCTAAGAAAAGAACCAACACTAACCTTAGCAAGGCCACTGACATTTATCGTACCAATCTTGGAAGCTCTTGCAGCAAGCTTGTCGAAATTTTCTTCTTCGTTTCTTTCATTACCGCCGGCCAACTTTCCCTGAGCACAATCCATCAGCTTCTTGAAAAGAGTAGACATGGACTCCACAAGAGATGGATCAGGCTGGCAACCTCCTTCAGCAATAGTCTTTGGATCGTCCAAGAATCCATCCATGCACTCCCATGGCTGCTCAGAGTCCAACGAATGGATTTCTTGAGCAATTTTGTGAATGGGGCTGCCTCCAATTCCATGGATCCATGTTGCACCCATCTCTATCCGATCGCCACCAAATTCTGAAGTGTAAATTCTGCCACCAATTCTTGTGCCCGCTTCCACAACACATAGCTCAAAGATGTCCTTTGAGCTAGTACAAGTGTAAAGCTTGTTTGCAGCAGTGAGACCTGCCATTCCTGCTCCGATAACCACGATTCTTGGCTTCTTGGTCACCATTGTTGTTAGCTTCACTGACACAAAAACAGAAAAGATATAATTAAATTGACCAATAAAAGAGAGGATATTTGAAGAAGGACAAACTGTGAGGCCTGGATGCAATTGAATTACTGATAAACTAACTTACAAGGGCAGTGTCTGTGAGGTTTTAGCTTCTTTTAACGCTTTATTCCTTTTTCCTCTAATATTTGATCACTACTATTAATCTAACTCATTCCACAAGATCATAGTGGAGAAGCCTAAGAGTCCAAAATAAAAATAAATAAATAAATGAATATGAAATTTTTATTTTTATTTTTTAACTCAAAATTTTAAAACGTTAAATTTTTTTACTTTTTTCAAATATAAATTATATTCCTATCTCTTCTTTAATATATAATTTTCAACATAACACTCACGTTTAAAAATCCAACCGACCATTTTCTCTTTAAATCAAGTATATCCCTAGCCAATGTCAAAGTCTCAGCTGCCCCGCCCACTGGGCACTGGCCCCTGTCACTCGTACCAGTATGCACCAACAACAGACTGAAAGTGTAACTTTCTATGCGATTTTTACTGCTCGGCAAAAATCTCAACATGTACTGATTACCAAATAGCAATGAAATCATGGGGATGCCCAAGGACAATAAAAGATTGACAGTGCCTTTCACCAACCTCGCATGTAGATCGGTTTTAGGGGTAGCCCACCAACCGAACAAGTTACTGGCCGTGATGAGTCCATGGATGGCCATTGCACAGGTCAAACCCCACAAAAAAAAAAAAAGGAGGTAATCACAGAATTCTAAATTTGACCAACAAAAAAATTTGATACTAGTGGAAGTAAAAATCACCCACTGACAACTCTATCCATACATGTCTAATAAGTAATTTATATATCAATACCTATTCTTTTTGAATAAGTCTTTTTTTAAAAAAAAAAAAAAAAAACAATTTCAATACTTATTCCACAAATATATAATCACTTGTATGTAATTGAATATACAATCTTATAATCATAGATCTATGTGTTTTAATTAAGGGGATACTATTTATATAAGCTATATATATATTCGAAACGAAACCATATTTTCTAAACCATCAAACTAAACTAAATTGTCAAATACAATTCAGTTTAGTTTGATTTGATTTTCAATTTAACCAGATAATGCACAACCGAAGTAGTGCATCATTTTACAAGTACCGTTCCTAGAATTCTTTGTATAATAATTTTGCAACTAGATTCGTCTCTAAAGTTAAAAAATCTCAAGTTCAAGACTTAATTGTAGGCAATTGAAAAAAAAAAAAAATTGCCACTAGCCACCCCGCACGGGCCCACGTAGAATTTAAGAATTCTGATTGGGCATTGCTTTGTCTTATATTCTCACACATGCCCCCTTCCACGTCCCGGTTCCCCCTCCCACCCCCTCCAAAAATGAAAAATCGATCATTTATTTCTCTTGGACCTTTGGACGTTACTTAGGGCCACCCAAGTCGTCTTGATATGCCTATATATAATTTTTTTTTATTTTTTATTTATTTTATTTTTTGAGTTTGTATGAAATGCCCATATTATGCAAGAGTAAAAGCAAAAGATTAATCTTAATGGCGATAATCACCATTATAGTTTGCGTTTAAAACTTGCTTTGACTATTTGTTTTTGATTTTATTAATTATGAAAAAATCAATCACGTCTGTCTAAGGATTCTCAGTCTCCTTATCAAAGGTTTTTGTCTTTTTTTTAGCAAATATTTTCATTGCAGGATTGTTTAGAATATCCAGATAGGGCCTTGACTTTCGTCTAAATGTTCATTAAAGATAGTGCGGATATCATATCATGGCTTCAAATATAAAAATATCGAGAAAGTTGGGGGCCTGTTCTTTTCCACCCCATTCAATTTGAAGGAGAGATGGCTGTGCACAAGTATACCTCGATTGACCACCCGGTTGCTACGCACTCAGATTCAGTACTTTGTAGTCAATTAGTATAATCAGAAAAAATTTTCTACCATTGTTTCTAAAATTCTTAAGATCAAATCTTGCTTATATTTGAAATGAATGAGAAGCTTACAAAAGAGAAGAAAACTGCACAAAAATGTGTGAAATCAAAGTTAGTATCATTAATGAACTATAGCTTACTCGTATTAAAATTATTTTTAGAGTTCAGAGTTTCGATTTTAAATTTTATCCAAAACTAATTAATCAATAAAAAAAATAAAGATTTCAATTCGGGTTCTAATTAGAAGTAATTAATAAAAGAGAAAAAGATTAACATGTAAAGTAAGTGAGAAAGACTTAAAATGTGTCTAAATTGGAAATCCCACAATTTCTACAACTTCTATGCAGTGATGATGCTTTCACTGAGGCGTTACTCGACGTGAGTTGCAACCTGCATATGCTAGTAGATATGCGAGTTTTTTTTTTTTTTTCATTTGTGCATCGAGGAGATTGGCTGGTGTATTACTTGTTGTTCAGGTGAACGTGTAAAGGGTCAGAATGCATACTTTATCAATGATTTGGACTCGCTCGTTAATTATATATATATATATATATATAAACAAGAGCAGTGGAGTTAGTGCATCAATATCGAGGCTTCATTCAAATCCAAGTCAAAATCTAAAGTTCCCAAAAATATGATTCCACTCTGCGTCGTCTCTGACTACGCATATTTTTAATTACCTTCGAACCCTGAAGCTTGGACCTGATAAATGAGTCTCCGTGGGCAGGAAGGGTCACGTGCCTTTGCAAATTTGCTTGAACAGACAACGCAGCGAAACATTCACAGAAAAACACGTGCACCTCTTTTTGTGATACACACATTGACGCTTTCTTTACCTTTTGTGCTCTGGCGTCCTCCTAATTCTGTCTGGTCTTTCCCCTCCTGTATGGCACCGCGGTAAGCATACTGACATCACAGAGATTAATTAAAGATTGATATTGTCCATCCTGGTGCATAATCAACCCATTACACAGACAAACGGTTTAACAATTCTGGTGCGATTTCAGAATGACATTCATCCATCAAAGGAGAAGGTGCGTGAATCCAAAACTAAATACTTCAGCTTCAGATGAGCAAAAGCCTCATCAGACTATTTGCCCACATGGACAATCGGGCGTCCCTACCAATATCCCATCTTTACCAACAAAGACAACACAGCCTAAATACATGAACTAGAACTATTCTTGGTCATCCTAGATGTTCTCTAGTTTTACATCCTTCAAGGCTTTCCGCATGTAAGTATGTGCGACTTGAACTTCTCGAGCTCTGCCAGAACCTCATCTTCTGGTCTGTAGATCAAATCACTCATGCGCCATATCTGCACAGACCATCAAAATATTAAACTATAGATTATTAATTTTTTTTTCTTTTCCATTTAGTAACACCTATTGAGATAGAGCTAAAAATAAACACTTCAAATTCACTCTGAGATGATGGTAAACAGACGACAGAATGTTTGATGAGGCGATACGCCAAACACATACTGATACCTGCAGTGTGCCACCTCCACCAGTGCTGTCACAGTCATCAGACACACTAACCACCGTCCAAGGATCATTCGAATTCCAATGGAAGTCGACAACTTTGTCCCTGAATATAATTATAAAAAGTGAACTTCCTGCAAAAATTATTCTTCACGTGTACATATATATATATATATATATATATATATATATATATATATCTTGTATTTATGTATATCTGTATGAAAGAGAGAGAGGTCCTGCCTCATAATCTAATTCAGACGATATCATGACTTTAGTGAACCTCAAATAGTCACCAAAACATATTATAATGTTACAAAGAGTGCTGATCCCATGTACAGATACTTGGGAGAGGAAAAGATTTCACGGCTTATGAAGCATATAATCTATTAAATAACATAAAACAAGGAAAAATGTTTTGTAATCTTGAGAGGAAACAGTTTGAACTTGCTTGCAGAATCAAGATTTGACTGCAATCGAATAATGTTATTTCCTGCTCCTATTTGTAAAAGAAACATTTGGAGACCAACCTGTGCCCTGCATGCTGAAAAAACAATCCAGGAGGAGCACGCTCAGTCTTCTTACCAACCTGCAGGCATTAAAAGCCAAAACAGATAACATGCTTGTAAAAATTTAGTGGTAGCCTTTTAAACCAGCCCACAGGCATAAGTCAGAACTGTACAATGTTTCTGGCAATCAGACATTTACGTCGAAACAAGTGAACTGGCTTGAATTAGGCCTTTTCGTGGCTGAGGATAGGTTAAAAGCACAAGTTTACTATTGATAATTGATTGAGTGGTCAACTAGCCCACAATTTTCTTGGGTTAAAGGTTCTTTTTGTATTGAAAACAGCATTAACTCTAAGTCTTAAAAACCCATGGCAGAAACAGGGAGATGGATCGAAGCATGAACTCTTTAGAAACAGCCTCATTCCCATGCTTTCCAATCACCCTGTGAAGTTCAAAAAGACCAAACAATAATTTCACCACCTGACAAATGCAGCCTATCTGCCGCACAACATTGGGAGAACAATATGTATGCATTCTCATTGCTTGTCTTGGATCCATCCAATGAACAGAAACAGTTTAAAAATTTTCTTTGAGAAGAATTGAAACATATCCATCTTTGTCTACAAACTAATAAGAGAACAAGCAGATTCACTGCATGGGGCATAATTTGATACCTAGGTCCTCTGTGTCAAGGGGACATCTATCATATGCTACATCTGGATGTACATTAAGACCCACCGCACAGACAAGAAATCAAGCTTGGCTATGAAGAGATTAAATATCCACACCTTTTCATAGTCCCAAATGTTTAAGAGACCATCTTCTGCAGAACTTCCAAATACGGATGACTTGTCAGGACACCACTGAAAAGGAATGAAGATATATCATAAAAGAAATGCCAATAACATGTACTTTTGGGCCAGCAGATGCACTTCAAAAAACAACATACGATGAGGATTCAGAGATTATTACCTGTACACAAAGAACAGGTGCTTTGTGACCCTCAAATTTATCGACAGGTGTCCCAACTCCATCAGAAACAAGGTTCCGTCGGTCAAACATGCGAACAGAGTTATCTGCTGACCTGGAGTCATATCAAACAGATTTAGAAAATATGAAGATTTTGATGTTTGCATAAAGGCACAAAACACAAAGTTGCATAATTAAGTTTGCAATTGTATAGCATACATATACCTTAAGAAAACAGCAACATTGAGAACAATATAAAATTAAACCATACCCAGTTAAAATAAGGTTGTCATCGTGGGGATTCCAGTCAACACAGTGAAGGTCAGCATTATGTGCCTTTTCAACCTGTTAACCCAAAATCAGAGGCATCCTGTGTTGTTGGTAGCTGATTTATTATTATTATTATTATTTATCTTAATTGTTGAACATGCACCCACAGATATGATAAAGAAACAAGGATGACAGATTGTAGGAGAACATGTATAGAGCATGAAATTATGATGACTGAAGAAAGTGAAGAATCAAGAGAAAGCAGGAGCACATTAACCACTATTCCCCACTACCTCCAATCAAATCAACCAATTACAGTCAAAACTAGAAAGCCACCACAGTCAGGAGCAAAAATTTAATAACAGAAAAGTAAGTGAGAAACCAAATTCTCAAGGTTTGAACACCAGAATCATAGAAAACAGTATTTTCATTAAATCAAAGGTGGCAGTTTACAGCCAAAGTGGGAGAACTTCCACTTTCTCATAGCTAAGGATCGAACAAAAAGAAAAGAAATACAGAAGAAACTTATATCTGACTCCTTTTTTCATGTGGCAGACTTCCAAATTCATGAAAGATGAATGAGAAATACGTGTTGCACACGTCATTTACATCAGTTATGTGTCATGATTTTAAGCAGATCAATACGGGACGATTCTGATGGTTATCATCCACAGTTCAAAGATAAGTTCACAGAATAAATACAAGCAAAGCAAAGAAATATAAATAAAGTTTGTAACCTTGATAACTGGGCTAGAGCCAACTCGAGCATCCCATAGTATGAGGCAAGAATCATCTCCTACACTGCAGAACTCCTGTGCACTTCAGCACACACATAAATTGTTAGAAATAAAAAACACCTGTTAAACCTTCAAACCATTTGCTTCTAAGACAGCTATTTTCTATGATGTAAAAAACATGTAACGAAGAGGGAAAAAAGAAACTGTTGCAGTCATCTTGCTGTTTGATACCAACATTGTTACTGATAACACAATCTTTTTTGACAAGGAAAGATCTTCAGTGAGAATGACCAATGTCCTAAGATTGAGAGTGTACTTAAACAACAAATTTTATGTATTGTGTCCTATGAAAGACAGTGAACAGCAAACAACAAAATGGTTTGGGCACTAAGCCAGAGCCATACAAGATACCTGGATGGGCAGAAAGTCACATCTTCAACTGTATCCTCATGTCCCTGGTAAACACCTCGTGGTCCAATGAAGGGGCTGTCAGCAGCTCTATCATTGCCATCCCCAGTCTTTTTGATGATTGATCCACCTGATCCTGGAGACTTGGCTGCTGCTGTGTCAGTGGCAGATGATGTTATGTGGTCCTGGATGCTCCATAAAGCTACAGATTTGTCCTTCCCTACAATGATAGCCTCTCCATCAAGAAAAAGACTTAAAAAAGGTAAACATGTACAACAAGATTGCAACTTGACGATGATCCACAATGCCAGAGATTAAACAAAGCATATTAAAAAGTTATAATATTCAACAAATCTCAAATCATCACAAAGTAGTGTGTTGCATTACATGTGCTTCTTCTAATAGAAGGAAATCAGACTCCTTATACATAAGCTGTTTGATACATTCCATTTTCCACACAAGAAAAGGTAACCCACCTTATCCACACAATCAAACTTATGGTACAATTGAGGCTTGACATATTAGCCCCAAACATCCCAAGCTGAGCAAATGACTAGTTTTTGATATCAGCAAAAATTTTCAAACTCAAACCAATCCACAGAACAACTCTTAATACAAACTCTCACCTCCAGAAAGTACAAAGGGTTCAGTTGGGCACATTGCCAGAGCAAACTCTGCATTATCTTGATGTCCAGTCAAAATCTGAAAGAAGAGTTTTAGGGTAAAATCATTTAATGTCATAGAAGAACCCGAAAGCAACAGTTCTATCCAACAAATTTCCATCCATGAACATGCCAAAAAAGTTATCGATCGAGACATCCAAAACATAACTTTCTTGAAAAATGCTATAAGTAAAGTGGACCTATCTTCAAAAGAACTTTAATAAGATCACAAAAATCAGGAGAACTATGGAACCAAAATTCCCCTCCCCTTCTTTTCTTCAGGGCCTAAAAAAATAAAAAATGGCTGCATTCAAGAAATGAAATTGGTACCAAATCTGGACGAGAATTTGTAGCTCCAAGGACTGCATGGCGGTTAGGCTGTGCTTCAATGTCCCATATGAGAACCTGAATTTTGGCAAGTTACAATGTTGACAACATTACTTTCCCAAAAATTAAACCTATCTGAATAAATCTATCATGCCAAAGACTCTCACATCAGGACTGTCAGTATGAGTGGCCACTATCCTGCTATTCTGAGGAAGTTCTCGAATTCTGTTCACCTGCAAAAGTATTTTGAGTTATAGTACGAACCAAGTGAACTTGGGAGTTGGGACTTCCATCTTTTCTTTGGAATAATATGGAAAAGGAGAGATAAGACGCATCAGGAACAGCAACAACTACAAGTAACAGGAAAAGTTCTTAATGTATGAAAGGAAACACTGGCGAGGATGATCTGATAATACGTGTAGGGAAATTTGCTTACAAGAGACACGAAAATATTGGGGCACAATTTGTCCATTACATTTTACCTCCCCAGGATGTATGATAGTCTTGTACTTCCTAACAAATGGAGAGCGTGCTTCTTCATTGAACTGAAATATAAAGACAAGAAACCAGTTTGATGATCATGCCACATAAGATTTTTTCGTGGGTCTTGATGTAGAGAGCTATATGAGAAAAGTGAAACACATAAGATGGTGAGTGAATCACCTGAGATATGTGCTCTGCAGCAGCAACTCTAGGCTTGACAACTTCACAATTTGCAATGACCAGAGTATTTGGAACACTACCATCAGTCTGCCACACAACAGAAGATACTTAAACAAGAAAAATGACCACAAAACTTTTCACTTTAGTATCAGACAACCATTTTCCATTGATAAAAAGATACAACAGTACCAGCAGGAGAAAGAACCACTAAATACACATTGATTATAAAGTATAAATGGCTTCCATGTACCAAAACATGCAGAGAAAGTGCCACAGGTACCAAGGCCTAAACTCTGTCGCCAGCCTCATCTAGGGGATCCTTTCTTCATAAACCCCAACAAAAATATCGCAGTGCATTGGAAGGCAGAAGATGCATATGCCATGTGCAATTGCAATTTCAATGCTCAGAACAAGGAAATTTGTTTCAAGGAAAATACAATGAAACAAGCCTCCATTGAGTGTCCAAACATCCCAAATACATGTTTAATAGAATATTAATGTTTTGCTAAGAACCCAACTACATAGTATGTCGATGAGTATGATTCTATGCATTATAACTCAAAGAAAGATACCCAATTAAAAGAACAAGCCAGGATCACGATAACATTTGCATAAAGCATATAACGAGGAAGCTTGCCTGCTCGGAAAGGTAAAGGCGTTGTTTATTCTTGTAAGTAGATTGCTCAAGCTGCGGGCCCCACCTATCCACAATCATATCCATTAATCAAATACCCGTTAGATTTTTTTTTTTCGAAAAAAAAAAAACAGAGAGATTGAAGCAAAGTAGCCCATAAATTCATAATTCCACTCACGCCCAAAAGGAAAACACAGAATTCCACTCAAAATTTTTAAAAAAATTAAAAAAAAAACATAAAAGAAGAGAAAAGTACGGGGTTCATTCAGACGGGGAAAAAAAAACCCTAGAAATGGAAGCCGCGGGTTACCGGCAAGAGAGAGAGGGCCAAACGAGATTGTGGTTGGCGAGCCAGTCGTAAAGAAGTGGGACCAAAGCCTTCCATTGAGTGTACTTCTCATCAACGGAAGGCTGCTGTGCCTTCTTCCCTTCCTTCGTTTTACCGGCGTTCTGCTGCTGTTGCTGATCTTTCTCGTCCTTGGGCTTGGGTTTTCTCCCCCTCTTCTTCGCTACCGGAGCTTCCATTTCTACACGACACTTATAAAAAACCTTCGAAACAAAAACAGAATTAAAAAGAAGAAAAAAAAAACAAAGAATTTACAGGATGACAAACAAGACCTAAAACCCTAACCCTCTCCGGAGCTACCACTAGAGAGTACTGATTGTTAACGGAGGAAGAGGAAAGACCGAATGACATATCCGCGGGGCAAAAGTAATTGAAGCAGGGTGAATGCACGCTCTTTATGGAGCGAGTGATGTACACGCGACTGTCGTCGTGTTGCCGGTGTTTTTCTTTTCTTTTTTTTTTTGTTTTTTCTTTTTTTTTTTGGGTACAAGGAGTTTTTCTTTCCTTTTGTCTTGCTATATTTCTTTCTTTCTTTTGTTTTTTTTTTAGGGAATTTGTATACTTAGTACACTTAAGTATTTGCGTAATATAAATATTTTTTTAATAATGATTAAATTATAATTATAAAAAATTAAATTAATTTTTGTTCTGGAGTATAAACAAATTTATAAGAATTGATTGTACGAGCCCTTATTTGATAGGAAATGTTGATATTAAGTCATATTTTTGATACTAGATTGTGTGAGGATTTTGGTGCATTGGGTCGGTTAGGATCATGTCGGAGCTACCACCCGAACCCAATCAATAAAAATTGCGATACGCCGAGCTCAAGCCTTGTTCGAAGAAAAGAAAAGAAATTAAGAGAGAGATTGATTATGTTTATGGTAACGAGAAGTTTTGACAAATGTGTAAGGTGCTGCAGTCAGATTGGGGAGTGACGCTCCTACTTATACATTTGATGGGAACGAGAAAGTTTCTCTTTAGTTGTGGCGGAATCGAAATTTGAGACTTGAGGTGAAACGCTAAGCATCTTTTCCTACTCTACTTTTGGATCACATCACATTCATCACGTATTTGAGCTCGAACCACCCACAAGTTGATATGTTGTTTTTTAAAAAAATGTTCTTTTCACTAACTTTTTAATTTTATCTTATATTAAAAGAAGTAAAAAAAAATATTATTACTTATTTTTTTAATTCTTTATATATTAATTTTCATTAAAAAATATAAAAATATATTATACACATTATGTTTTTATATCATTCATAACCTTATATCATTCATAACCTATGTGTGGGAATAAGCTGGTGTGTAATTTCTAAAATACTATAAATATAAACTTTCAAGTATCAACTTTCATCTGTTGGAAAAATAGGTTCATATGCCAATCCTTTTGATTTTATTTGATTATACTTCCGCATCTGTTGAGGGTCAAATTCTTTGTACAGGTCATTCCACTTGCCATACAAAGCTGAAAGGTTTCGATTCTGTGTGCCCATATATGTGTGGGCGCAGGTTTTTCCTTCTTTTTCTTTTATCTTCTACTTTTACTTTTACTGAAAAAAAGGACATACATGATTTCTACCGTTTAAAAGCAATATTGAAAAAAGACTCCACTATGTAAATACACACCTTCTCATGGACACAGACAGACACGATGTGTTTTATATCGCATGACTTAGCATTTGGGTATCATCAATATTTGCCCAATCCAACAGCAACCCCAGAATCCATTCTCAACATTGTCGACAGGTATATAGATGCCAATAGCACTCACAATGCTTATTGCTGTAGGCAATTAAGTCCCTAACTCAACAACCACAAAAACTGCCTTGAACTAACGAGGTCAAACACATCATCCTTGTAGACGAATGCTCCTCCATGGCAAAATCTCGACTGGTTCAACCTCAAGATGCTAAACATACACACCAGAAGCAAGTAGCAAGAAAAAAGACCCAAAACCCTGCAGCAGAAATATGGAGATCAATTGTCAGCTACAAAACGAAAAAACAGACAACAATGAAACAGACATAACAAATCATACCAGAAAGAAAGATGCCAAAGCTCCAGTTGTAAGCTCTTTCGCAAGACTGCGATTTCGCCTAGAAGAGGTTGCTTCATAGCTTCAAAAGATAAAAGTATGATTGCATATAAGTTATGCATGGTCTTCTAGGAATTAAAGGAAAGAATGATCAAAGACACCCTTTAAATGCCCGTGACACAATGAGGCCTAGGCTTGAACATTAGGGTGATACCAGTATCAAGAATTTAAGTAATGAGGACAAAACCAACATGATCCCTTTGAGGGGATCCAGATCATGAAAAAGCAATTAATAGCTTAATTTATTGATTTGTGAATTCTCATTCCTATGCACACCAGGATAGTCCTCTTTAGAAATGCCAAAAAACAAAAAAAGGCATGCCAGAAAAAACATTCAAACTTGAACAAGAATTAGCAAGGGCACGCGGAAGAGCCAAAAGAACTTTCTACAATTCACAAACACCAAGCATCAATATCATGGATAAATTGAAAATTGTCAAATATCTTGAGCAATTGTGACTGGAATTTGAAGTCGGATATGCAACGAATATCTTAGTCGACCATCTTTTATTATGACAAGCATATCACCAGCAAGTATTCACATTTCCATTACACATTCAACAGAAAACACTTAATCAGAAACAATAGTGTACTGGATATCTCAGTCCTCTAGATGATTCTAGTACCGTAACAACCAAGTTGAACAAAACTATTTCTAATGCAATCGTGCACTTAGTAATCTCAAAAGAGATATATTTCAAACTCTGTAAATGCATTTTTGAGACACAGATTGGATAAAATTAAACGAAATTACTATACATTAGGGCTTCCAATCTAATCTCAGAGAAACTCGACCAGAAATTGTCGCAAAATTTGAAATCGAAGCTCAAAATTCGATTTACCAGACAGTTGATATAGATCTAACCAACCAAACAGAAATTGTATTATTAAAAACAAAAAAAAAAAAAACTGACTAAAGAAGAGAAATATTTATAAAAAAAAGAAAAAGGAACGAGCTTACATAAAGAAGGAGGCAGTCACGACGAGGCCGATTGCGAGCATGAAGACCGATAGGGCTGGGTACCATGATTCGGGTACTGGACTCGTGATCGCTTTTGGAGCCTTCAGAAAATCCAAATAATAATGGAAAAAAAAAAAAAAACGAGAGAGAGAGAGAGAAAACACAAGAAAAGACACGTTAAGACTATCATGAAAAAGAAAAGGTCGAAAAATAATTGGAATTGCTTAATAGCATCCGAGGATCTATCTACCATTGCCGGCGGCGGGTATACTCCGGCTTCGGGTTCGATTGAGGAGTGCGACGGCACGCGCCACTGATTGCAAAGGATTGACGAGCGGCGCAAAAGGGACTCATAAAAAGGACTCGGGAGCAAGAGAAAACCAAGAGAATAAATGGGCCACAGAGAGCCCAGTGAGATTTCATTAATTGGGCCTGTTGGGCCAACCTAGCCGGTCCAACTTTTAGAACTAACGTGTCTTGATATGATTGGACCGATGATGGCATGAGCCAGTGCTTGAGATCCTCTGTGACAATATTTTTACAAAGCCGCTCAAAGAGTCCGGATACGATCAGACCTCTTGTGGGCCCCACGAGACAGTTCTCGGGCTCAACGGTATATGATGATCATGGTCTTTTCGGTTTCCGGGAAACTTCAGTCCCGTGATTTTTGCCTTAGCCGCCAAGTAACTTAAGCCATAAATTGAATCCAACCCTGTCCTCAACTGTAACGGTGTTTCTTTCCTGCCTACGGGCTTCCCTTCTGTCTTTGTTTTTTTCTTCCCTGTAATTATTGCTGATTTTTGGAATAAAAACGGGTAAAATAGAATCTTTTTTATTTTTGTTTTATTTTTTTTGGTTTGATCGGCGATGTCGGTTGTGGAGGATCGTAAATTTGAGGAAGAAGATGATATACTGGGCCAGATCGATTGGGATAATCTGTGTGAGGTCGACAACATCTTCTTCGATCTACAACCCCCTTCGCTGGCCGACTCGACGTCGAAGCCTCCGCTCGACGACTTCTCGAACCCGTCCCCGGATTCGGTGTCGTCGTGGATCGGGGAGATCGAACACATGTTAATGAACGATCACGATGATTTTGTTGACCCCCAATCCCAATCCCAATCCTCGGAGGACAATTTCATGGCAGGTTTACTATTTGATTCTCCCGCTGATGAGGAGCACCAACAAAGAGAGGAAGAGTGCGAGAAAGCGAAAGAGGAGGAAGAAAAGAAGCAATTCGATGATGGAGCAGTCGACAACAATGATGTCCAGGTTCCTGACGACCCCACCTCCAAGAAACTTAGGAGGTACTTCCGATTTACCTCTGTATCTTGCTTTACACGTTAGGCTTAAATTTTTTGATAAAGGTTGGTCATTGGGTTAACATTGTTTTCGACGTTGTGTTTATTTCAACTACGGGCATCGGTATATTTGGTTATTTGAGTATCTGAGATCAACGTCTTCCACCCACCTGGGGCTTGTGCACGAGAGACTCTCACAATATAGGATCTTCGGCCACTGACTGTTTTTTCGACTCGAATCTGTGATTTCCTGTCACATTGGAGTAACCTAATCTATGATCTCGCCTTTCTAAGTAACCTAACAACTGTTCCCAACAAAAAAAAAAAATTTGCTAAGTTCACCAACAAGCAACATAAGCTAGTGACGAGTTCTTAAAATCATTTGAGATAAGCATTTGGAAAGGAAGTTTTGAGGGTAATGTGCAATCCTTGATCTGATTTGCCAGGCAATTGAGAAATAGGGATGCTGCTGTGCGTTCAAGGGAGAGGAAGAAGATGTATGTGAGGGATCTGGAAATAAAGAGCAAGTATTTGGAAGCAGAATGCAGGAGATTGGGGCGGCTGCTTCAGTGTTTTGTTGCAGAAAACCAAGCCTTACGTCTAAGCTTGCAGAAGGGCGGTGCTTCTGGTGTTACCTCGGCCAAGCAGGAGTCTGCTGTGCTCTTGTTGGGTATGTATCACAAATTGTCCTGTCAGTGCTTCATATATCTAATCCTTAGCAATTGTTGTGTTAGAAGGCTTTGAGGGTCACTGTGTTTGTGTCTATAAGATTATTCCCTCAGATTGGGATTTTTCCTAATATAGATTTCTAGCATGCATGGCCAAGTTGGCATCTCTCTTCAGTAATTCAGAGTTGGCTGAAGCCTGAAGCTAGCTAATGAGATTAAGCATTGTAGTTGTCAAAGTTAATGGTTTCTCAGTAGCAGTGGATGTTATTAAATTGTGACTACATATTGAATGCCTTAAACTTTTGGTTTCTTGATTTTCATTGCTATTTGGTCATTTTGCAGAATCCCTGCTGTTGGGTTCCCTGCTTTGGTTCATGGGCATCATTTGTCTGTCTGCTCTGCCAATACTGCCCCCATCAGCTCTGGTGGCATTTCCACCAGAAAGCGAGGGAGAGAGAGTACCAGAAATTGTGGATCCAAGAAGGGCAGGAAGTAGTAAAAATTTAATATCCTTGGGGCCACATTGGTATATGAACAGCAGGAGATGCAAAGCTTCAGGGACAAAAATAAGACCTGGATTTCTGTTTCTTCGAGTCTTGGTGTGAGACTTTCTTCTTTATTTGTCTCTTAATTTTTTTTCGTTTTTGGAACGAGGTCTTTATTCTTAAATAAGGAAAAATATGAAACTTTGCTTGATCCTTGTTCTTACTTTTTGCTTGAGCTTAATGCCTTCTTAGTTTCTGTCCTTATCTTCTTTTCTCTTCCTGCCCTTCTCGCTTAATCAGCTTGCAAATGCAATTTTTGTTTTTTCACTTTTTTTTTTTTAAATTTTTGCTCTCCCTTTCTCTTGAATTGCTAATTTGTTTTCAATGAATTGCACTGTCGGTTATCAGCGCTGTAGATGTAAAAATTCTGGTTGGACATGCCTCCTTTAAGGGGTTAAAAGAGACATGAGATGGATGTCAATCAGAATGTGGATTTGGCTACAAGAACAAAAACTGAATAAACGGAAATGGAGGTTGCTTACTAGCTTTGCTTGGGGTTGGAGGTCTTGACAGAGGGACCTCTCTCTCTCTCTCTCTCTCTCTCTCTCCCCCTCTCTCTCAGTTTGACTCCAATCCTAAGACCAAATTTGTGGAGGGAAAATGTGTGTGTCGTCTCACCAGGTATGAAAATGGAAATTAGCGGACAAGTAAGGTGAAAGCAACCGTGTGGTATGGTTCCCACATTATACGCTGCCGACTCTTACGAGTTACGACCTGAGCAAGCAGTAACAAACGGTCTTGCTTAGGCATGTGGTAACCATCCCATGGATGCAACTACATGCATAACCCTCAAAAGCATCTGACTTTTATGTACTGCTACTATCAGATGCAGCAATCCAGAAAAATTCCATACATTTGGGTAATTTGGCCTTTCCTCTCTCCACAAGCACCGTGGATTCCATATTCAAAGAATTTTAAAAAGCTGGACAGAGATTCATCCAGCGACCGTGTGATTAGTCATTCCACAAATAATAGGGTGACACAAGCTTAGCTTCCACCACCATTGATTGTTTCGAAGGGTTACCCCATATTGGAATGACATCCATCCCAATTATGCACTTGCCTTGGAGTTATGCTCTTTGATTTTTCTAATCAATCCAAGCAATCCAAGTTTTAGTACCTTTGCGTTTATTTCAATGTTTAAAGCCGCCAAAAACCAGACTTCTCTTTTGCTGGTGGACCGACCCATTCTTGTTTGAACCAAAGGTTATGACATTCAGAACTCGAAGTAATCAATATTCACAAGAGGGTAGATACTTTGTTATTTCAATGTGAACCAGGCCATATTCTGAAGATAGCCCGGTGTTCACTCACACTTTCCCCACTCAGGCTCCTCATTCTTTGCCAGAACCATCTGCCTTTTCCCGTTGTTAACGGACCAGAACTGGAGTATCTCCTAAACGATCCAGATGCTTGCCTCCCATTTATTACCGATGCACCGAACAATTCTGACATTGACAGTCCCCTCTCTATATCTGGCTCAGAACCATAATTAGGTGAGAGGGATTGGTTTCGGAAAGGCTCTGGAAGATTTCCTGAGCCACTGCAGACTGCAGTATCCATATCAGCGGACAAATCTTGGCTGGAACTTGTTGAAGCTACTTCTTTTGCCTCATCACACTCATTACACACTAATTTTAAGGCCTGAACAACCTCACCCATGAAGGGTCGGTGGGATACCTCCGGTTGCACACACATTGATGCAATAGCTGCTACTTTGGCCACACTATCAAAAGGGACATCTGGTCCTAGAGATGGATCTATAATTGTTTCCAGGCCTTCTTTACTGGTCAAAAGTGGTCGAGCCCATGCAACTAAATTCTCTTGACCAGGTGGCCGTGACATGTCCACTGGTTTTCTTCCAGTAAGGAGCTCAAGAAGCACCACACCATAGCTGTAAACATCACTCTTGACAAGAAGATGGCCAGTCATTGCATACTCGGGAGCCACATACCTAGACAAAATATACACCATGGCGACAAAATCATTATGTGCGTTAGACCATTAGGATAATAAGGAACAAATGTCTGATTAAAACATCAGCATTTGGCAGCAGCAGAATGCTGTCTCAAACAAAGAGCTAATTGTGTCCTCAAAGAGATTTGACGACAGCTATTTATTATTGCATACAAATAGATTTACTTGGTGTTATCTTCACCTAAGAACATCAACATAGCAAATATATTCTAAATGGTATTCTCAGCGCATATTCTCAATGTTTGATCGTTTCTTCTAATTGGATGCTTACAGGAACAGTGATTGACAATGAGCAATACTTTATATTTGTGTTTTTCTTGATGATAAAACTAGTTAGTAGTTGACCAATAGAAAAGGCTCCAAAGTTGCAGATAAAAAAGTTCAGGAGTAATGCTTTGTATATATCCTATCAAGTATTCTATAGGGATGATGTGGCAGCTGCTAGCTCATTCAATAGCCACTGTATCTTTCTAAACTGTTAACTGGTCACAAACAATAACTTCTAGCAGTAAACTTTAAGGCAGAGGGCAAGTACTTCTGGCCACCTAAATGCATAAATAAGGCAGCATGCGATGAACCTTGTCTATCCTGTACAAATTCACACGTGTCATGTGTCTGGTTAATTAGAACAGCTAGAGGTGAATGGAACAACTTAATAAAGCCATAAAGACAGAGTCGTACCCAAAAGTTCCCATGACACGTGTTGATATATGTCTGTTTTCCTCATCCAATGCAGTTCGAGCCAAACCAAAGTCTGACACTTTTGCTGTGAAATCATGTTCCAACAAGATATTGCTGGACTTAAAGTCCCTGTGTATGACACGGGGACTTGAATCCTCATGTAGATAAGCCAGACCTCGGGCCGCACCAAGTGCTATCTTGATTCTGGAATTCCAATTGAGAGGAGCAGATTCCTTATCAATCCCTGCCAGAAAAATGCACATCGGCATGAACATTTGTAAGAAACTGAATAATGCAAGAACAAACTGGAAAATTTTTAATTTTGAGGAAGATAAAGCTACCATGTAGATGAGAGTCCACACTGCCATTTGGTATGAGCTCATAGACCAAACTCCGTGCATGCTCCTCTGTACAAATTCCAATCAACTTCACCAGATTTCTATGATGAAGGCGGCTAAGCATCTCAACTTCTGCCAAAAATTCCCGACCGCCTTGTTGATCATCTCTCTTCAGAACTTTCACTGCCACCTTTGTCCCATCTTCTAGAGTGCCACTGTAAACACGCCCAAAGCCTCCTTCCCCCAGTATTCTTGAAGCATCAAAATTATTAGTTGCTCTTTCTAAGTCACCTGTACTTAACGTCCTTGCTGATCCTGTGTAAGGGGCAATACTAGATCCAAATGACAAAGAAATAGAGCTGAGGCCACTTCCAATCATTGAACCAGTACCTGCAAATTCACATTTTCACTTGTCACTCAAAACAATGCAAGATGTCTACATGGTCCAACACCAAGTATTGATAAACTAAACGTATGAAGAGAGAACAATTGTGATTATATTCTCAACCATATCAAATATGAATGGCAAAACCATGAAAATGCAAGTATATGTCAAGGTTGTTTCAATTATTTCATTTCTCCCCTTTTGAAGTATTTGTATGGTCCAAATGGACCGACAAGAAAGAAGCTTAAGCTTCTTTAGATATAGAAAGGACCTGATGGTTTTGCTATCGAAGGTGGCAATGGCTGCAGACCTGGCACTGGTTGACCAATATGATCTCTATGTCTAAACAGGAAAACCCAAGCAACAGCAGAGCATAAAACTAATGCTACACAAGCTGACAAAGCAATGATAGCAATCATGCCACCACCAAGCCTATCTTTGTGATGCCTTTTCTGTACATCAACCCCAAAGGGTTTTATTGTCCTTGCATTGTTGTCATTGCCAGAATATGGTCCATTGTCTCCTATGCCAATGCTCAAAGGTGATGAAGGTGGGGATGGAGGTAAACCTGTAAAGCACAACACAGGGAAGATATACATATAATAACAATCCACCAAAAGAAACAAGTAAATCCAATAAATTAAGAATTTATGTACCTGGATAGTACACATACAACACATCATAGCCCCCAAAAATGGAGAATTTAATTACAACTTCTTTATGCCAAAATCTCTGATAAATCAGAAATGCAGTTGTATTATCAAATCTCTCTCCGAGGGGAACCAAGTCAATGAGGACCATGGTCTTCTCTGGTTGCTGACTGGCAGCATTGGCCCCCATGATACGAACTTGACTTTGTTTCATAAAAACTCCAGCAGCAATCTCCTGAGCAAGCTCTGAAACCAAAGGGAAAAAGGTATACAGAGCAATACCCAGGCGTAATCGAACTTGCACAGGCAAGACACAGCCACATGGAGACCCTGGAGGAGTATTGGTATATGGATTCATACAAACTGTAGCTGAACAATCTGCAGATGCAATCACTCTGTGTTACTTTTAGTACCAAGAAAAATTTTTATAAAGACAACAGATGGTTGAAAACAATGAAAACCTCCAAGTAAACCAAATCGAGTTGAATTACACCTTCATTGGGAGGTGGAGGTGGCAATAATTGGACTGGTGGCAGGAAGGGCATCTTTGGACCACTCGACCCCAACGAAGAATGTTTAGGGGAAAGAACAGGCACTTGAAAATGCAACCATATTCCAAAGGTAAGCCAAGTATTAAAAATTGGTAATCTCCATGAGTACCATGCAATTAAGCAAAAAACAAAAAGAGGAGAAAGCTGGTTAACTCTCACTTTCAGTCCAACCAGATGCTGTTACTGGTGATGGTGAAGGAGCAGGCAACACATTTGTTTCTGGTTTAGGAAAGAGCTGATGTCGTGCAGAGGGGGAAGGACCTGCCAAGCAGGAACTGCATCATGACAATTTAGCTCTCTACCTGGAACAGTGAACAGACAAAAACCTTACTATGGTTCTACCTGGACCAGGAGATTGAGGAGCATAATGTATATGACTGCCGGTTGGCAAAAATGATGGAGGGCTGGCTGGGCCTGTAAAAATGTTAAAAAAAGTGAGATCTGGATATCTGAATTTTAAGTTCACAATAAACCACAGATAGTTATCAGATTGGGAAAAGAGATACCTTGATTTTCTTTATGGGGAGGGTGCATCAGATAAGATGGCACAGGAACTGGACTATTAGTTATGTTCCTTGATCCGTTTTGCTCATGAGGTGAGACAGAAGGTGAAGATGCTGGGGAATGATGCCTGCCACTTGGGGGCAGTGGCTGAGATGGAACAGGAGCACCACTGGGATGCTTCACAGCTTTGTGCACTGGAGGAGATACGATGAAAAAGAGCATGCATAATAACATTTCAGAGACTAGTATCTCCATATCAGTACTCTCTATCAATTACTTGTCTGAAATTTGTTGCATTCCAATAATTTACCTTTGGATAGTGAATGATGCACAGGAGGTAAAGGCTTTGATCTTTCATCTGGTGGTGCAGCAACTGGAACTCCATATTTTCTCCGGTTAATGCCTGGGGGAGGGTTTGAAGCTTGAGAGACTTCAGGGCCTGCAATGTTACATGGAAATTAGAATGTGACAACAGTAGAAACTCAAGTGTGTAACTAACTTATATATCAAATGGAAGGATCAATAGCACTTGATATTAGTGATTCATCCAGATTTTGCAGATTATTTATGTATACCTTCAGTTGGCAAATGGTTCACAGGTGCTAATGCCCCGTGTGTTTCATTTGATGGTGCAGCTACTGGAATTCCATTTTGTTTCCAGTCAATGCTAGGAGTGGTTGGTGCCTGAGAGACACCAGGACCTGCAGTCTCATATGGAGATGATATATAACATTAATCAAATGTAAAGAGCCATCTTATGTTTTTTTACAAATAACTTTGCCAGCAATATTTTTGTCTCTTGTCATTAGAAACATATAGTGCCTCACAAAATATATAGCCAATATGTCAAAACAAGAAAATTAATTAAGAAATACGGAAATGAGGAAAAAAAAAGATGCTTTCAAAATCTTTAAATCAGCTTTTATTTGGTAAGACTGTTGCAAAGAACAAATTCGTTGTCATTAAATGCCACAGTCAAGAGGTTAAATTACAGAAGCTGTCAATGAATAAAACAAAACAGCATATCTAGTGGCTTTTAAGAATCAAAGATTTTCGAACAAGATTGAATTCTAACAAGCAATATGTCATAACCTTCAGGTGAAAAACCAGCAAGCTATTTGTAATCAAGAAAATTTTCACAGATTTCTCATAGGCAGGATCATTCAACTTGACAAACATCAAATAGAGCCACAGGTTTAAAGAACAAAATAGAAACAAAAATGGAAAAAAAAAATAAAAAAGGGGGAAATGATCAATGGCACTTGAAATTAGTGATTCTGCTAGATTTGCAGTTTACTAATGTATATACCTTCAGTTGGCAAATGATTCGCAGGTGGTAATAACTTGTGTGATCCATCTGATGGCGCAGCAACAGGAATTCCATTTTGTTTCCAGTCAATGCTAGGAGTGCTTGGGGCATGAGAGACATCAAGAGCTGCAATCTCACATGGAGATGGCATGTAACATTTAATGTAAAGAGCTTTTTTATTAAAAATGTTTGCCAGCAATAATGCTATCTCTTGCCATTAAAAACATATATGGTGATTCTCAAAAAGAATAGCCAGGATATCAAAACAAGAAAATTAATTAAGCAAAAAGGAAAATAAAAAAAACAAAAGAGGTTTTCATAATTTTTATGAGAGCTCTATATGGTGTGACAATTGCAAAGAACAAATTTGGTCATGAAATGATACAGGTAAAGAAGTTAAATCTGGAAGCTGTGAACAGAAGAAAATAGCGCATCTAATGGCTTTTAATAAATATTTGTAATTTCAAGAATTTCAAAAAAAATTGAATTCTAACAAGCAATGTAGTATCATAGCCTTAAGGTGAGCAAGTTGTAACCAAAAATTTTTTTTTCTTGGATTTCTCAGGGTTGGGATGATTAAACTCAACAAACATTGCATTGAGCCAATGGTTTAAAGAACAAAATGAAACAAAACTAGAACAAAAGAAGAGGAGGTTACCCAAATGGAACTGCCATTGTGTTAGAAGTACTATCCATAAAACGGAAAATGAAGTTCCTTAGTGTACAGAAAAATTTAAGAAAAAAACAATTAAAGTGCACTCAGTAAAGCTAAACATGGTAACATACAAGGAGATTCTCCTGGCATAATAGGATGGAGTGCAGGTGAATTTGATGGAATTTCTCTTATTGGAGATACCAGTGGACCTGCTTTTATTGGCATCAAAATCAAAAAGAAAGGAAACCCAAACAAAAATCAACATATATGTCAAGGTAATAGTGCACACCAGGTGATATAGAAGGCGATATTGCCAGTGCAATTGGCTGGCCTGCTTGTTTGTCTGGGGCCAACTTCCTTGGTGGGAATACTACTGACACCATATTTTGGGAAAAGGGCAGGAAACAGTAAATCAGAAAATGCAACCATTTAAATTGGAATCTGCCGGACATACATTTACACCACTGCCCAACACTAATGAGGCAATTGGTACACAGAATTGGTAATGAATTGTACAATGAAAGTATAATATTCAACAAGATTAGGGCATGCCAAATGTATCAATGGAGAGTTTACCTGGAGCACTTGGCCTTGGAACTGAAGCCCTATTAAATGATCTATTTCTTGGATGAGAACTCTGTGGTGACATTTTAGGTGCACCAGGGTGGATGAGTGGTGAATTGCTTGAAGGTGACAGAACTGAACCAGAAGTTTGCTTCAGAAACAAGTCCAGCCAGGAAAATAGCTAAGCACAATGTTCCCAAGTAATGTACGTACCTGGCAAACTTGGCAAAGGGACAGCAGTTTTTCCTACTGGTGTCTTTCTCTGGTAACCATCTGGCGGCAGGACTGATACAGTTGAGGGTGAAGGAGCTACATTATATGATGGGGATATATCTCGAATACTTGGTGCCAAATATGGTGCATGCCCTTGAAAGACTAAGGGTGGAGGAGCTGGATTATATCTTGGTGCCACAATTGGACTACTGTTTGAATAGGATGGCACAAACCCTGCAACACTCTGGGGCACTAAGGCAGACTTAGGTGGCGATGAAACAGGCAGAGGGTGTAAATTTGGTACTGTGTTTTCAGAACAAGGAGCGTTATTAAATGATTTCAATGTAACAAAGACCAATTTACAGGTCTAGTTTATGAGAGTAACCTTTGGGCTGCACCTCTGAACTTGGTGCATTGCTTCTCAATGGTGTTTCTTGATGGACAGGATGAGGTATGCCTTCTATTGGGGGTGGAATCCCTGGAAAGATCGCCGGAGATGGGGATATGTTGCTCCCTAAAGACAGATAAAAGGCCAACACATGTTTTACCAAATTCAAACAATAAATCTCCCAATAAATTGAAAGAAAAAGAAAAAGAAATCAAATAAAAAATAGGCAACTTGAAATCCATTAATTCTTGCATGTATGTCAAAAGATGTTCATTTCCAAATCAACCTGTCAAACATGTTTGGCACTTTTCAGTAATGTCAGTAGAACAGACGTTGTTTCTTTGACAACATCAACAGAAAGCATATTTGACAGGAAAAAAAAAAGAAGAAGAAAGAAAGAAATTAAGGAGACTAGCCTACTACTCAAATTAAAACATCAGGGAACTGAAGGAAATGTGCCTCAGCTGTACAATTTAAACAGTAGTATAAACTATAAAGAGTACGATGGTTATGGCAATGAGTTTCCTTGGATACTGACTCCATAAATAATCATTCAGAGAAGCCTGTGTTAAATGAAAAGACTGAGAAGACATACTGATATGGTTCTCTCTGAGTACTATATCGATGAGCTGCTGCCCATAACTTAGGAATGCCAGTTACATAATTAAAGAGGGCATTCTGACAACATTTCTATACGAATTTGGCATGTTCAGATCAATAAATATGACACTGCCCAAACCGGCTGATCTCAACTTTATCAGTGCGCTTTTAGTATAAATCTAAAATGACTAAAACCCAATACCGACTGATGACACATATTGAGCTTCTTCACATCAAAATTGGCAACACGAAATTTCAACAACCCAGTCTGATCACAAAACATGTAATTAATGCGAACTTCATAAACCAATCAACGGCGGGGGGTAAAGAAAAGAAAAAATCATAAACTTACCGCCAGATCCTTGAACTGAGAAAACAAGGGCAATGACAAAGAGTTTCACTGGCTCAAGATTGGCTTTCACCACCAACCCCATCCCATAAAAGCACCCCAAATCTCAAAACTCTGCAGCACAACCACCTCTATTATGATGAAGAAAGAAACCCCATAACAGCAAAGACTAACAAGTGAATGACCCAATGGAGTAATTTAGAATATCTGAAAGATAACTCAAAGCAATACCAAAAGGGAAGTTAGATTATCAAAGTAGCCACACAAACAGTGTAAGAAAAGCAACGAGAAGACGGGGATTATTGGAAAACCCGGAACTGGTTTGGTGAGACAAACCCAGATAATATTTTTGTCCCTGAACTCCGCGCTCTCAAGAGTTGGGCAGAACTCTGTGCTGCGGCTGCCTTGTAATAAAACTGTTTTCACAGGCACGAGTTACTATTTCACGCAATTAAAACTGACCCCAATAAAAACATACGGAAGGAAGGGCGAGAAAAATGATAGAAATTGAGCATCAAATGGAATGAATGTAATGAACATTAACAACACAGCACACATTCACTGTGCTATGTAACAGACGCTTTTCAAGACCCGAAAAGATGTGGGCACTGGTAGGTAGTTTTGTGGGGGCAACGTTGAGAGAGAGAGAAAGACTGTCTCTCAGAAATAACTTAGTGATTTAAATTCTCATTTCTGAAGTTTTTAAGTTCTCTAATCTTTAAACGAGAAGAGTTGTCTTTGATGGATTTCCCAAAAAAAAAAAAGATGTAGAGAGAGATTTAATGCATTAATTTGAGTATAGGAAAGGTAAGATTTAACCTTTTAAGATGTATGTCAATGGGGAATGCATACCAATTTCTTTTTTAATATGACGGGGGTTGTATTTCTGGGATTGTTTAATGGGGTTGGTTGGACTCCACTTCTTTGGTTTTTTGGTTTTTCTGAGTTTCGGTTGAAGCTTTTGGGATAGTGACACTGTGCGATAGGGTATTGCTATTGCACGTGTAGTCGAATAATTCGACACATCGCCGCCTTCTTTTTTTGTACAAAATCTTTATCGAGACAAAAGTCAAAATTTTATGGTATTTTATTTTAAGTATATTCCGAAGTGATAGTTACAAAGCTTCAAATACAATTAATCATCATAATTTCTTCATTTATATTTATATTTTATGATTCAGATTTTATTGCGTCTATTCTGTCTACAAATCCCATGTTATTGCAATTGAACCCAAAGTTAGGAAAACAGCAATATCAGAGGATGGTCTTTTTATCTCTCCTAACCTTATTCCACATGCGTGCAAACTTTGACCTGAATGAAAACCTTGGTAGCTATGGCGACTCAAACCGTTAATCTTAGCAGCTCAAGAAGCTATAGTAGTGCCAAGCTGGGCAGCGACGTGCAGGAGCATAGCTTCCCCTATATATATATATATATATATATATATATAGAGATGACTGTGCTCTGGTAGAACAGTGCAAGCGCCGCTTTTTAATAATGATAATTGATACAGGTGAGGACGATGCGGCTCTTGTGCGGCATGTGACTGAAATTTCGTATGGAAATGGAATCTTGCCAGCTTGGTTTACTCAGCAAAGAGATGAAAGAGTCCACATTTTACAGATGTAAGTCCACATTATTTTATGTCTGTCACCTGTCCGAATTTTAATTGATAGTTGAGATGCCTTATTAGTTTAGTAGAGATTTTACGAATAAAAGTGATTTTTTTTTCCAATATACGTTCACACAAACTCGAACGTAGAACTAAGAAACTCTTATTAAAGGGTCATTATCATTGTATCGTAAACACATGATTCTTAATTCAATTAGATAATACAGTCTTCTAAAGTTTTTAGGCATTGTATTTGCCTAAATGCAGGCATTGGAACCTTTTTAAGTGCTAAAAATTATTTGTTACTTAATTGATGGCTATTTGGACTCCCATAAAGAATATATTCTACAGTAACTTTTTTTATGGGACGCCCTGATGATTAAATGTATACTTGAACTTCCAAATTGGAAGCTTGAAATTCCAATTCACTCTGTGCGAGGGAATACCAAAGAGCTCACTTTTGCGTAGTTAATAGTATAAGTAACTAGCTTACAATTTAATGAGTCTCTTAGGGAATATTAAGAGAAGATTATGTAACTATGCAATACCCAACAGATTCGTTTTATTTATGTTTCCAGACAAGTGAACATGAATTCCAAAGTTCCAGCATGTCTCTGTGCGTGGGCGAAATGCGAGTCATAAAAACTAGTATAGTTTGGCTTCCCATGGCTCTAGAGGCAATGCATTTGGATGTTGGGCCTCATTTTTTAATATCTGGACAAAAAAAGGTAAACGAGCTACTCCTTGAAAATCCAAGCAAGTGCTTTGTCTGCATTCTCCCGTGCCTGTTAAAGGAAAACTGTCTCATTGTCATGCAGACAAGACAATACAGGAAAATCAGCCACCTCAACAGATGGAGATTTTGGCGTTGACAACTCTTATATGAAGAGTGTGCCACGTGCATATGCTTGTCTTTGTCTCTATTTTACAACTTACCCACATGTACAAAATTATTGTCTTAATCTTCTAGATCCGAATCCGACTCAGACGTGCGTGTGTGTGTGAGAGAGAGAGAGAGAGGGGCTTAGTGATCTGCCACCAGTTTCCTTGCTATTCATACTTAGCTATAATTTTTTTCCCTCCTAGCTCGCTAGCTCTCGTCTCTCAAGTTTTCTATTAGATAACCCTCTTATGTCATTGTTGGTATGCATTGCACGCAGCTCAAGATTTCCTTCGCCTGAAGGCTGCTAGGTAACGTGGGACCATAATAAAGGTTTCCAACCATTTTCTCAAATCATGTGCGGAACTGCAGTAATCCAATTAACACCTCATTATTGCACATCCTTTTACTACATCTCATATTCTGGTATTTGTAGCTTTGTTCCGCTTTGTAAAGGCTGAGAAGGGTTGTCCTTTATCGGACCACATCAAAATATGCCCACATTGACTCGGACCTCTCCAACCTAACTCTCAAGGTACCGAAGGTCTCATGACAGGGAAAAGACACTGATTTTTGGGACCCAATTATCAAAGCTTAGCCGGGACCAGATTTCAGTTGCGTACATCCGAGTTCAGCTCCGTCCTTCAATATTGCCTATTTCGGTTGACTGATCAGTATCTACAGGCTGTCATTTTTTAACATCCTGGACTTCAAGTACCCAAAAAATCGAGAAGACATCCCGCTAGTCTGAGCAGACGTGAATTTAATATACCTAAGATCCCAAGGTCTATTAATAAACTCACAGTAGAATTAATATTATAGACATCGCCACATCGGTGTGAAAACTGAACAGCTAAGGTACCTGCTTTTGGACGGTGCTGAGACAGGCGGGTTAGGACCCTAAATTTAAACAATGTTTATGGTGTCTTACAAAAGGAAAAAGACGCAGCGAGTTTCTATGGGCTGGATATGGATCCAGCACAGGACGGCGTGATCCGTATGATGGAGCAGGCCCCCTAAAAAAGAATTGAAGCATGCTGATCGGACACAGCCCGCCCATTTGCATACTACAGGTGCCTCGCCAAAAATCAGACCAGACTGCATAGGTGAATCATTGTGGTAAGCGAAAACGTTGAGTTGCCACCTTAGTGGACCCAAACATAAAATCATGGTGCTACCCACCACATTCATCTACAAATCTAATCTTGAATCCCCTAGTAACACGACCCGCAGATCTGCCATTAACATAATACCATGTTGATACAACGTGTCTCATCTCCAAAGTACAGATTACAATCTGCAGCAGGACGTTCCTACCAGATTCCACCACCTCCAAAAGATGATAGAAATCAGAATGGTTGTTAGCCAGCAATGCAGACCAATGGGCAACCACCCTAGAAATGGTAGTGTTTTTCCACTGGGTTATGATGAAATATGCTCCAGAACTGTTACAAAGACATTTATTTCAGATGTAAAGCCAAAGAATCATCGGTAATTCAAATTTGGACAAGCAAATCATACCTCAAGGGAGCTAAGTAACCAATGGAGAACCTAGTGGTGCGCTTCAAGCCAGACGAGAACCCAAGCACAATAATGGCTCTGGCATCAGCTCTCAGAAATCATCGGATTGGATCAAATTCTTCAAACCGTCCCTTAAATTCCTCTGCAACTTTTGTTTCCTCTTCTTTGCTGAGCAGACAACTCCTCCAATCAGCCCTCTGAGGCATCTTCAGCAAGCCTGCTAAAACCTGTGGAATATTTAATTCATCCTGATTATGACAAATTCATGTCCGAAGGATTCATTAATTCTCAAAAAGAAAAGATGCCGATTCTCACTTTACATTGCCAGCAACAAATTCTGATAAATGACTTCATATAAACCACATGAAGATGAAATGGAGACTTTCACCAGTCCAAAAGAATTAACCAACAAATCTAGATGAGTATGGTGTAGATTGTTGTTCATGGCTAAATATAAAGCTTATAATTTTATCATCCATATTTAGAGTTAGTGTAAATGCCACATTAATATTTTTGACTGTTAATTGCGTGGGCTTTCCCTTTTTCTTTTCCTTTTGTTTCAAGTGAAATACAGAGAAAAGTAGGAGTTTGAACCTTTGAGTACCTGCACTAGGTCAAGTATTAGACCACTATGTAACCAATTCCAAAAGATGAATAAAAACTCAGTGAAATCTTCCACATTTGGAAGTTAAGTTTATTATGGTACCTCACGCCCAAATTGGGTGGGGAATCTCTCATTCTCCTTAACCAAACATGACAAGATTGTTCCTCCTGGGAGTTCCACATAAAAAAAGCTATGATCTCTATTAAATTGTGTCCTTAGCCATTTTCTCCCATCTGAATTATCATGCGCTGCAAGAGAAACAGAAAATAATGGTAATTGGTAAAATGTGCTACTAAATTGTAAAAGTCATCTTAAAGGTGGTTGAGGTGAACATTGCAAAATTCACAGATTATCTGGAGCAAAGCTCAGCTAAGACTATAGATATGAGGACAGAAGCTTCAGCAGAGGACTAAAACCTAAGACAATTGAAGCTTGTCTTCTGCTTTGACATTCAATTAAACTTTGGACAAATAATGGCCCAGAGGTCATGCAAGGAACTCAGGCATATGTACTAAACATTTATTAGCAACAATGGACATGCGACACAAACTAAAATGGTAGGACTTACATTTCATGGCTTCAAATTTGACACCCAACTTTTTAGCAGCCAAATTAAAAATATCCTGGATGGCAGACACCCGGGATGATGGAACAGGGACAACCTAGGGGAAGTGAGATAGAATGAGCAAAAGCACTAGAGCATACAAGGACTACTAAAAGCAACAGCAACAACAACAATAGGAATCAAGTAAAAAGGATACTACTGAAAGCAGTTCCACTAACATTAACATGTTAGTATTCTGTCCAAGCAGACAAGACTCAAACACTCTTAAGAAATTAAGATTGAAATCAGACAGTATTTCTCATGTTTGACAGCATGACAAACAAGAGGTTAGGAGGTCAAGTGAACATTGGGCAATTCTAAATAAACTCCCAATAACATAGGATATTTGAGGCAGTGCGGCAGAAGGCACAAGAACAAGAGAGACAACTAATATTAAACAATGATAGTAATGGTAACAACTTCTGGAAGAAATGACAACAAAATTGCAGTGGTTCTTAGAAAACAGCTTCTGATAGATATTGTTGGCAACAGCAATTACATTTTACCTGAAGGTTAGCATGAGTACCACGTTTGGAAACCCATTCAAAGAAAACAGCTTCCTCTCCTTGGCTTTTAAAATATAACTTAAGACTGCTCTGGAATTTAAGAAGCTCAGATTCGCATTCTTGGGGAAGAGAAAGGGTATTTGGTGAATGTTCAATGGGTATTAAAAGTGCATGGTCTTGAACAAGGGGGCCTTTAGCCATGGCACAGTAGTAATTTTCTCCGATGCTAATGACTAGATGTGACTCCACATTGGGGCTCGACAAGCAAAACCAGCACTCCTTCGACCTGTAATGTAATAACATGATGGGTTGTTATGCAATTAGCTCATATATCATATCTGGAGCAGTAAGCCAATGAATATGAGTATCAAGAAAATAGATCTTACAAGGTAAAAAACAAAACAAATGAAATGACTTGTGCCCAATTATCTAGGACATTCAATGATACAAAAGTTGCCAAATACCAACCTGATAATGTTAGCATTTTCAGAATAATGTCTCTTACAAGAGTGCCCATCACCTTCATTTTGCAACTCATGCTTAAAGTTGCAATCTGGACCTCTTTCACATTTTCCTTTAATAAGAAAATCAAGACACACACCTCTCAGATATTGCTCCCTTGCATCCACATCATGCTGAAAGTTGCATTTTTCACCACGTGGACACGAACCAGAATAAATAAATTTAAAGCATGGCCTATCTCCATCCCCACTTCCAGGTTTCTGTCGTTTCTGGGAGACATCATATCTCCAATATTGTAGATCAGTTGAACTATCACTAGGCCTCTTTGTCACTTCTTTAGGATAAGCTGTTTTCTCTACAGATGCATATGGAGATAAAGTAGAGTTTGGAGGTCTTGTGCTAATCTCAGAAGCAGACATTGTAGATGCTGGGGTTGGAGAAATTGCATGGATGAATTTCTGAGAAGTAAAAGTTAGAACCAAGAGTTAAGCCCTATAAAATAAAGCTAAACAATCATCGGAAGCTAACAAACCATCGTTAAAGCATATCAGATTATTTTTCAGACCAGACGTGACATTTTGCATTCTAGCTGACGCACAAATAATAGATACTCAAGTTCTCACAATAAATTATTCAAAAGCACCACATGCATTCACAGCAAGTTTCATAACATATATGAACGACAGAAAAATACTTAAAGTGAACTTTCCGGAAATTGCCGCACCTGTTTATCCCTGTTCCCAACTGAAGCTAGACCCAAGAAACGGGTGACATGCACAGCTTCAATATTAGAGTAAGGCTCCCGAGAATAGAAGACATTCTTGGTACCTGCAATATGATAGCTACAGCAAGAACACACTTTTATTCGACAAGATAAGGAACACTTCTATTAAACCATATGGTAAATGCCTGCTTGGTTCCAGTAGCCTACAATGCAGTAAAGGACAATCTAAGTATTCAATTGAAGAAATCTTCTTCTACACTTCACATAAAGCCACACTAGAGAGAATCAGCCTGATGTAAGGTCATGGTTGATTGGATGTCTACAGTCCTGCTTTAATGACAAAGCTGTAGAAATGAAGCCTTATCTCAATCAGGTTATCAAATCATTAAGTATTATATGAGGCCTCCACATTATATTTACATACCCAATAAAATCCTTAGATAAGGTATACATGTCATCCCATCAAACAACAAGCATGTGCGATAGTCTTCTGTCTGACACCAAACACTTCTTCTGCATGGTGTAGAGGCACTGGCCTACGAGTGGAACTCGTGATTTGCACATTCCTTGGTATGTAAATTTAGGTCAAGCTTGAAAGTATCACTTGGGTGTATTGTCCTTTGACACCAAAGTCACGATTTCATTTTAAAGCGAGACCATGAACCTCAGAAAAAAGAACAAAATATGATAAAAAATGCCCATCAAAATATGCACAAGATAAATAGTAGAGAGTTTCTACAGTGAAATGAAATATAAGCTAAACTTCAAGATCAAATGTGATTTCCACAGTATACTTCGAAAATCTTAATTTCTTTTGATATGTGTGCATCTTTCAATGTTTCAAAGACCAGTGGATTCTATCTGATATAAATGCACCATTGCTCTGAAGAAAGAGTTCAAACATAAGACCCCATCTTCTTGTTATGAAAGAAATATTGACGTGATGTACTACTAATATCATCTAAGGACAGTTGCAACACTTTTCCAACATTGCATACCGTGGTTTGATTTCTGCTACTAACTCCGACACAGCAGAATCACTTCCTGAAGAATCTGATATCCCTGAAGGAATCTCAGATGTAGAAGCTCTGTTCGTGACCCTGCTTGGCCATTCATTAGTGATAACTTGGTTCAGGAAATGAAACAAAGGTTCCAAATAACTAAAAAAAATCAAATGAGTACAAGTGGGCATTTGGTCTAGAAGAACCAACTGCTAAAATAAGTTTTTAATTAAAATTTTTTTGGAACAAAGCAAGGATATGTTAGAAACAAGTCAACTATTCCCGGTTCCTCAGCCAATGCTCGTAATGCATCCAGATCGTCTTGACTATAAGTTCCAAACTGCTGACCATCAGATGACTGCCTCCCAGATAAGTATGCAACTGATAAGCCTTTAACATACAGATGCAAGATATTAGCCAGATAGGTGGAAGAAAAAAAATGATATTGTCACATTAACTAAAAACACAAGAGGATCTTAATTTCACAAATCACACATAATATTAAAGTTGTCAGCAGCATGCAACAATATACAGCAAAAAGGAAATTAAAGCAATTGCAGTTAAACAAATTGAGAAACATGGTAATGACAATAGTCCCGATGCCTTCAAGTTTATTGTTGTGCCACAAAAATTCCAATTGAAATTGGCATTTGAATTCTGGAATATAAAGAAGAATGTAACATAACATGATATTTGTCATTCATCGACCACTATTGCGTACGTGAGACTTGGTAAGAGGAAAAAAAAACAATAATAATAATCAGAGGAGAGGCAAACAGAAGTTTGTATAAACCGATAGTAAAGTTTGCGGACCCAGTGTTTTCGGCTTGCAAATGGCAAAGAATACAACTATACAAGCATATAACAATTGCTCCATCAACATTTAGCGATAGAACTAAAATCGAAGAAACCCTAATTCAACAGCCTGTCTATCGCTCTAAACATTCACGTTAAAAGATAGAGCAAAGATATTTCAATTCTGGAAAGTTACCGCGGATAGTGAACTTGCCGCTACCCCTAAGCCAATAAAGATTATCGCAGATTTTAAGGCCGTCCATTTTGAAGCCTAGGTTTCCGGAGTGCTTAGAAGCAGCCGATAGGACTTTGAGCGCACCGACGCCGTAGTCGCCGATGAAGTAGGTGGGAACTGGAATTGGAGAGCGGCCTTCGAGGTAGTCCATGAACTCCTCCAGCCGCTCCGGCGAGTCGGGGAAGAACTGGCCCACGCAAAGGAGAACATCGAACGGCCCCGCCGATTTGTTCACCTGAGGTTATCGGCGTTAGCCCCCAGTCCAGTTACATGGTATCTAATAAAAAAGTAGCTAAACCAGAGAGAGAAAGAGGGACAGTACCGATTGGACACGTTTGAAAAGCTGGTTAAGGCGACCTAAAACGTCGCCGCAGAGAAGAATTCTCGGAGCAGCCATGAGAGAGAGAGAGAGAGAGAGAGAGAGAGAGAGGCGAAAAGGCGTACGGACCTGGATTGGAAAACAGTGGCGAATCGATCGAGCATCAAGGAGGAGGAAATGGAGGAATTGGGCCTGGATGTGGGCCTGGCCTAGCTATGGTGGCCCATAGGCTTTTAGATCGAAACTTCTTGAAAAAAATAATAATAATAAAACTTTATTGTGAAGCCCATTCTAATCAGATGAATAAATAAGTAAAAATCAATCATTTGAATCTCATAAAATCAAATGATACAAATAACGTATAGATTTTGCTAGTCTCAGGGGAACTGCACTGATTAAAATCTGAATGAGCTAATTGGGAATTTTCCAATTAGAATTGTTGAAAATAGGAGTGGGATATGAAATACTACATTATATTTATATCATCACATGACCCGGGCACCGTTAAAAGGAATTAAAAAAAAAAAGACCCTCTAAAATAGATTTGGCTTTTTTTTTATGGTAATGATAGATTTTTTTATTGACAACAAAAGGCATTTCCTTTTTCGTTCTTATTTTTCCTAAAAAACTTTAACTAATTAGAAAGCAGGGAGTGAATTTTTTTTTATTATTTATTGAATATCTAATATCTAACTCGAAAATACCACGTGTGCATTCTCAGTGTAATCTTTTTTTTTTTTTTCCCCGTAACTCAGATATAGTTAGTTAAAGAGAGAAATTTTCAAATTAAAATTTATTAGGGATACATGAGAAATATACACAAATTAAATGCGAGACAATTGCAACGTACGGTTATTATTATGTAGAGCTTAGGTACACGAATAGAAGCAAAAACCCATGCCTGTGCACGGATGATCTTATCTATACTAATAAATTAATTGTTTTTTTAAATTCAAATTATTTGCTAAAAATAATTTGATGTGCAATAAAATTAAAATTAATGAATATATCTGTATTATGCATTTGTCCTTATTTTGTGGATACAGTGAGAGTGAGAAATAATGTCTCCTTTTGGTTTCGTTTTGACAAAAGAAAGGGCAAGTCTTATTTCGTTATCTTTTATTAGGTTAGGTTTTACTGGTAAATTTTTCATTAATTGAACCCGATTGCTGTTTGGATTCTTTAATTGTTCATGTCTCATGAAGTTGGAGGTGTATTTGCCATTGTTAGGTTTTTGATATTCATGCAGTCCACAAAAGTCAGATGCTTTTCCTTGTACTCTCTAGATTATATTTTTTGTTGTGTGTTGTTGGTTCTGGTTGATGTTTTTGTTTTATTCATTTGAGGCCACTTTTTGGTTTTGTGATTGAAAAATAGTTGTTTGGTGATTCTTTTCATCTTTCTATCTGTGGCACTGCTGTAGACACTTCTGCACCTGGAGAAGTAAAATGTCTGCCTGGTGGGAAGATAAAGAAGAAAGTAAGAGTACTGAGAGTTTTCACCTTTGTTTCCTTGGATGAACATAACTTGGAGAAGCAAGAAGCTTTGATTATTCTAGTGAATCTACTCATTGAATTTTTGTAGGAGAAGCAAGAAGTCATTATTGAAAAGGTTACACGCAACAAGCGAAAATGCATTACAACTGTAAAAGGGCTGGAGCTTTTCAGTGAGCAATCTGCTGCTTTGCCCTTTTATCGTTACCTTTTGTTTCAGAATTTATCAGGCTGTGTTTATGGATTGCATTTCAGGTGTCAAACTTAGTGATGCTGCAAGGAAACTTGGGAAAAAATTTGCTACAGGAGCCTCCGTTGTCAAGGTCTTGTCATGTTTGCAGGCATTTGTGTATCTGTTTTCCCATAACTGCAGCTTTTCTCTTACATTTCTGGGTAACTGGCTTTAGGGACCAACTGAAAAGGAGCAGATTGATGTTCAAGGAGACATAGCATATGACATCATGGACTTCATAACAGAGACCTGGCCTGAAGTAACATACTCATCATTGTGTCTCTTTTGAATATTATGTGACCAGTGAATTCCTTTGGTTATTTTTCACACCCTCTCAAAAACGATTGTCAATTAAAGTCATGGAATTCTGTGTTTAGTAAAGTCATGTGATGGATAGGGATGAAGATCTTCAAAAGATTCTCCTATTCTTTGTGTAGGTGCCTGAGACTGCAATTTATTTCATTGAAGATGGGAAAAAGGTCCCAGCTGCTTGAATCTGATTCATAAAGATGGTATTGGTTGCAGTGTCTTCGTTGAACTTGGCAGGATCCTTACGAATTTAAAGCAGTCTCAAGGCAAGGGAATGGTGAGCAAAGCCAAACTGTCAGTGAGACAATTTTTTCCCTCTTTGAATTCACCCTTGTTACTTGTCAATGTGTTGAGATATTAATGGCTCTAATTAATATGGGGCTGAATTCTTGTGCTGTTGGTTCAGTTTTTATGTTTATTCTACCTTATCAAATGACTCGTAAGGTTGGGTTCTTACAGTGTTGTTAATAGGTTATCCTAATGACAAAGCTGCTGCCGTGCTGCAGCTGCCGGAATGTTATGCTTTGAGTATGCTTTGGACGGTTTAAAAAAAAAAGAAAAAAAAAGAAAAAAAAGCAAAATAGTAAAACGAGTGAGTGCCTAATTTCGTGCTTTCTTTGACCGTTGCTAATCTAAGACCCTAATTTGTGGAAAGTCAAGGTCTGTAAAAAGATTTCGCTTGATCTATGTCGCGTTTTCGGGTTCCTAAATTTATAAAGAGCAAAACATTCAAATCATATCTTAAAGGACTAAATGTCCTTTGCTGAAATATTCTTGTAATTATATCTCCATTTGTTGTCGTGATGCTTCTTACTACAAAAAACATGTATTGGCCCCCTAGCTTGGTTGACATATAAGATGCCATAGAGCATAATGGAACCGATTAGAGTGAGAGTCGGAAAGTATTTTGGTAAAATTCATATGTTATTATGTCCCATTACATTTCATGGTGAAACACTGTCATGATAGATGGCGTTGTGTCCACACCAAACCAGGATTCCTGCCAGCGGCAACCAGCTTCCGACGACGATACCGTGGCAAGTGGGCTTCTTGAAGATATCATCGACAATCAGATTTCTGCCTCGAAAGAAATGTGCTGATCAGATGTAACAAGATCTGGGTTGTTTGCAATTTTCCATTTTCAAGCAAAGCTGTGACTTCGCGGCCGAATGAAACAGTTTATGGGGAGAAAAAGGTCAAAAAAAAAAAAGGGAGAAATCTCGGAGAATGGGACTCCTCGGTTTTCCGAGACTTAGATATCTCGAACGACGTCGGTTGAAGGAGATATATCTTTGAACACTATTTTTTCGTAGTTTACCAATTAGGGCCGGGCTTAAAATTCCAATTGGGCCGAATCTCGGCCCGCCATTGCCGATGAAACGTCGGAGAACGAGAGCAGTGCAGAGCTTTTGAGCTGAGCTGCTGCTGCCGGCTTCACCGGCCCCAAGTCGCTCATGGCGCTCTCTCTCCACGCTTCCAATTCTTCCGCGTTCTCTTCTCTTCTCCAATCCCAAAATCACGGGCGCCCTCCTTATGCTGCCTTCAAAGCTTTCAAACCCACAGTTTATTACTGTTGTTGTTCTGGTAGTACCATCCACGTTAACTACACAAAGACCAAGAGAAAGCCCAGGCCTAGCTTCTTCGAGCTTATTCGAGACAAGTGGTCTCGCAAAATCACTTCCACAAGAGAGAGATTTCCGTGGCAAGAAGAGCAAGAAGAAGGGACAGGAATAATAGAAACGCAGCCAGCTTCTGGCTTACTTTCTCTGCCTGAGCCGGAAATTGATCGTGCAAGCCCATCAGCCAGTGATTCATTGAGTTCTGTATTACCACACCAGTCTTTTACGGCTCCGTGGACTCATGGGACCCGACCCAGAAGGCCCCATTCGGATTCCCGGCATGAAAATGGGGTTTGCTTTCGTGGGTCTTTCGAGGATCGGGGAGATAAGGCTGGTGACGAGGAAGATAGTTGCGAAAAGAGAGTTAGGGAAAGAGAAGTTGAATTTGATGACATTTCAATTCAATTTGAAAGGGATAAACAAGTAGCGGAACTTGAGGACGTGGAACCACGTGGGGACAAGGTGTTGTTCGAAAAGATTGAGGCTTGCACTGGCAGTAATATGGGTTCAATTCAATTGCCATGGGAAGGAGAAAGGATAACGGCGACTGTGGAACAGGAAGGTGGTGAGAAGAGGAAGTTTAGCAACGCAGAGCTGGCGGAGAGGACGGTGCCTGAGCATGAATTAAGGAGACTGAGGAATGTGGCATTGAGGATGCTTGAGAGGACCAAAGTTGGGGCTGCAGGCATTACGCAGGATTTAGTGACTGCTATTCACGAGAAGTGGAGGCTGGATGAAGTGGTGAAGTTGAAGTTTGAAAAGCCTCTTGCGTGTAACATGAAAAGGACACACGAGATGCTGGAGGTTAGTGTTAGTGTTATGTTTTTATATTTAGTGCATTTCTGATGGCTGGTTATGCAATGAAACCTTCTGATTATATTGTAGACTTTTGGTGATCTGTTTGCACCCAGTATGTGGTTAATGTTATAAGTGATTGGAAGTTCCATGACGGGAATTGTGTTTATGATTCATGTTTTGTTGTTTTTATAACTGTTAGTTGTGAATTTCATTTGATTCTGAGAGCATCTCGTATTAATTATATTTTCTGCTCCATCAGAGAAGAACTGGAGGTTTGGTTATATGGAGATCTGGCAGTTCAGTGGCCTTGTACAGAGGAATGACGTACAAGTTTGAATGTATAAAATCATATGCCAAGCAAAGTGAGGAGGATATTGATGGTTTGCCGCATATGGAACAAGTGATTGATGATGCCACAGGTGATTTAGGGGTAAAGCCCTGGGTTAGAAAGACAGAATCAGTTATCCCTAATGCTGAGAAGTATCGGAAGGATCTATCTGGAGAAGAACTCAAGGATTATAGCGAACTCAACTACTTGTTGGATGAGTTGGGTCCACGGTTTAAGGACTGGTGTGGATGTGAGCCATTGCCTGTTGACGCAGACTTGCTTCCTCCCATAGTTCCGGAATATAAACCTCCATTCAGATATCTTCCCTATGGGGTGAGACATTGTTTAAGAGACAAGGAGACGACAATATTCCGCAGGCTTGCAAGAAGATCCCCTCCACATTTTGCCTTAGGTCTGTAAGCAGTAATCTAATTTGAGTTCTCACTCGCCCAATTATATTTCCTTGAAGATGCTATGTTTTATCATTCTTGTAGGAAGGAGCAGAGATCTGCAGGGTCTGGCAAAATCCATTGTGAAACTATGGGAAAGGAGTGCCATTGCAAAAATTGCCATCAAACGCGGTGTACAGAATACACGTAATGAGAGGATGGCAGAGGAGCTCAAGGTGAGGCACTAAAAAGAAAAGGAAATAAATGAAAGCAGATGATATTGAGCTGGTTTTACCATGCTAAAAATATGCAAATGGAATTCTCTCTACTCTGTTATTATAGTTCAATCTCTTTGCTGCTTCACATCTAAAACTAAACATTTGGAGACACTCTGTTGTCTCCGGTAAACATTAATACAAAAAGAAATACTTTAATAAGTATCCCTCCAGCACTCTGCTTTTCCATCATTGGCAATAATTGTTTTTCTTATTATGGTAGTTGCATTTCTTGTCTGACAGAGGTTGACGGGGGGCACACTACTCTCTAGAAACAAGGAGTACATTGTATTTTACAGGGGCAATGACTTCTTGCCTCCAGCAGTTATGAAGACATTGAAAGAGAGACAGAAGGCAACTCATCTCCAACAACATGAGGAGGAGCAAGCCAGAAACATGGCTTCAGTTGTGATTGAGTTAAAAGCCAAAACGACTAAAGGATCAATGGTTGCTGGCACCCTTGCTGAAACTAAGGCAGCAAACTCTCGGTGGGGAAATCAACCAAGCAGGGAAGATGTGGAGGAAATGATGAGAGATTCAGATCTGTCCAAACGTGCTTCATTAATCAAGCGACTTCAGAATAAACTCGCTCTTGTAAGTTATGTATGCATGAATCAGAATAAGTTAAGAAAGGCTCCAGGACCTTTCTAAATCTGATTTACACCATGTGATATTCTAGGCAAAAGGAAAGATCACAAAGGCTGAGAAGTCTTTGGAAAAAGTACAGGATCATCTGCAACCAACAGAGCTCCCAACTGATTTGGAGACCATAAGTGTTGAGGAGAGGTTCCTTTTTCGCAAGATTGGCCTGAGTATGAAACCCTATCTCCTTCTAGGGAGACGAGGGGTCTACAGTGGTACCATAGAAAACATTCATTTGCACTGGAAGTACCGTGAGTTGGTAAAGTTAATTGTGAATTCCAAAAATTTTGCACAAGTTAAGCACATTGCTGTTAATTTGGAGTCCGAGAGTGGTGGAGTATTAGTATCCATAGATAGAACTACAACAGGTTATGTCATTATCATCTATCGTGGGAAGAATTATAGACGTCCAACTAAAATGAGGCCTGGCAATTTACTAACAAGAAGGCAAGCATTAGCCAGGTCAATTGAACTTCAAAGACGCGAGGTGATTTTTTTTTTTTTTTAACGTTTATTCTATTTTTCTTTTGAGAGAAAAAATCATCTTGCAACTGAAGATACATCTAATCTACCCACTTAATTTTTCTGTTTCAGGCATTGAAGCACCATGTCTCAGATTTACAAGAGAGAATTGAGTTGCTAAAGTTTGAACTGGTATGACATCCATTTCTTCATATATTTGATAATATGATAAGCTCTGCACCTTTTCATATTGACACCAGCTTTACTGATTTTTAATTTTCTGCTTCTAATCTCAGGAAGGAATGGAAGCCAGCAAGAACATTAATGTAGAAGCATTAGACTCAATGTCAGATCACAGTTCCTTTTCTGATGACTATGATGTTGTAGAGGTAAATGAAATATAAACTCCTGCAATCCGTGTGCCATATAAGAATTGAGTATTGGTCTGTTTCATCCTGAATATAGCACCGGATTCCTGAGCGATTTTTTAAATTGTCTTCCCAATTTTATGCCAACAATTTCAATTGCATGGTTAATGAACTTTTTAAGCTTCTCTGCCAAAATTAATCATGCACTAGTAATTATGCCACCATCCTTAACCCTCAAACCATACACATAAACTTTTCAAGTTCAATTTTCTTTCTAGAGCCTGGATTTTTCTGCATTGCTTTTTTATTTTCAAATGAGGTTTTTTCGATATGCCTATTATCTGACCCAGGACGTACATAAGAAACATATCCTGAGCTGTGGCAGTAAAAATGAAGATAGTTGCCTTCAAAACTAGATCATGGGAGAGAGAAGACAAATTTATAATCCCAACTGAGTAGCATGTGGGTCATTGAAAATGCTTGGAAAACAAGCTTCGATTCAAACTCCACACGGTGTCACCGAGACAATAGCCTGAGATAAGCTTTTGCTGGATTTAGCACTCTTTTAGGCTTGCAGAGCGATAATTGTCATTGGAGATCAACCATAAGCCAAATATTCTTTGGCGGCAGTCCCAGGTGGGAAGACAAACTAGACAAATTTTCTCCTCGTCAGCGGATTGCGGTTTGTTGAAATTCCAATGCTTCACCGGTTATTTGGAAGGCAACTACTTCGACACACTTGATTCTTCCTGGATGACTCTGATGCCTCTCTCCTGAACTGGAGGCCTTGAAAGGAATCGAAACATCAAGTATATTCTCAATCAGAGGGCAGAAAACATTTATATCTACTGTTATATAATTTACTGAGTTTTCGAGGAGATGGTTATTTTTTGAATGGATGTTCGATCAAGTGTGCCCCGTAAGATGGAGCTTTAAACAAAACGGAACTTAAAATAATAAAAAAAAAAAATCATACGTGGGAATGGATACTCTTAACTTGCCAGTCCATTGACTTGGCAGTAAACCATTTTGGCTAGACAAGGATAAATAGAGCCATGCAACCCATCTTCAATGGGTACCTAGGAAGTACATTTCTCCTGGTTCAAGATCTCCTTAATGAAGTTCATAACTACAGATACCAACTCAGCTTGGTGAGAAGTGTATGAATGATTTGCCCCATCTATAATGTGCAATTTGTGATTTGGTATGATCTTAGCAAACTCATGCGCATCTTCCACGGGGATGATTTCATCAGCAGATCCATGGATGGTAAAGACCCTGTATATGAATCATGTTGTTAGTCAATCGTGTAGAGAACAATATACATTGAAGTGGAATGCACTATTAAATTCACAAATGAATGAATAGTATTGAAAAAAACAAAAAAGGATGGCCACTAAACCATCAGCATTCCGCAATTTGAACAAATACCCAAATATTTACCAAAAGGAAAAAGCTTGTCAAAGAATAAATGTTTTTGAAGAATGCATTGGGTTGGCAACCACCATCACATATTTATGATGCTTGCCAGACCTCAAATTGTAAAATCATAGTGGTTCATCTTCATGCAACATCATATGCTTGCAAACCCTAATCATATGAAAAAACTACTCCAGCAAAGTAATGCTTAGATATCACATCAAGCATATGGCACTAAACTTGTAACGTGAGAAGAACTTGATCTGGCAAAAACACAAGAATAGGCTAATATAGTTTGTCCGTACCTGCAATCTCTATCAATCTGAATGCATGCTTTATGCATGTCTGTATTTAGGCGATCCATCAAAGCTTCCTCAGTCACAACATAATTAAGACTTCCTATAGAAGTAACATATCAGTCAACCATCTAGACTTGTCAGAATGTGTGTTACCCAAAAATAGGTCACCTGTTTTGTTCTTCACTGCAATATAGCCATCTTGCTTGATCTTCTCCATAAAGTCTTTTCCAATTCTTTCTTCAATGCCTTTCTTCAAATCATAACGACCAGAAATGTTGACAACCGTGCTGATATCATGAAATTTTGAAGCATATAGGAGAACGACATCACCTCCTACAATTTCATTTTCAGCAATTATGCTTTCTTGAGGAATCAAATAATACTGACATAATGTGATTCAGTACCAAAATAAAGAATGTCCCTATTTGTTAATTATGGGAAAAACTAATCATGCTAGAAAACTTAAAGAAAGTTGAAAAAGTTTTCCAGAAAGAAGAAAAGGTCCCTATTTGTTCAGTGCATGGCACTATTGATCCCCTCCTCCCTTCTCCTCATATTTGTTCTTATCTTTTTTTATCATTTGTTATACCTGGTAGAGGGCACAAGTTGTACAAACATTTCTTTTTCTTTTTAGAAGGTAGCATACAATGTACTGCACAGAATTGTAAACTAGAGATTTGAGCCCCAAACTCTTGTTCACAGCATGACGCTCAATGTATTTGAAATTTTTGATATAAAATAAATGCAACATATGCTAACAGAGACAGTACAATGTGCAAAGGAAAAACCGCATGCAGCCTGGAAAATTACACAAATGGTTATAGTTAAACCTAATACAAAGTCTCTAGTAATGGTAAAGATATCCTTTTTCTTTTTGTTTTCACTATTTGGCACTACCTGCAATGATATAATGTCAATTGATGAAACTGCTAATGGCTAACAAATGTGAATCTAATTAGAATCTGGTAGAGGACATTTTAAGACAAATTGGTTTATACAGAATACTCGCACACCATTTTGGATGTATAGCTCTTTATGCACCTTCTAACAGTTATAATCATGCAAGGGGAACACAATCATCAACACCTTTGCTATGTCCAAGAATTGCACTTATAACACGGTTGGCTCTAGTGAAGTGTTCAATCACAGCATGTAAATCATCGGCCTCTCTCCAATAGTTACCATAGGCAAAAGAGCCTTCACTTTCCCTGAACAAAAAAAAAGAGAATCCCAAAATGTCTACATAAAATTGGAACTCCATGATTGATGAGAATAGACCATGTGCCAGATATTCAGGCAGAAGGATAACATGACAAGGAACAAAAACATTCACAGGCACGCTGTTATTTTATGCAAATGTCTTTGTCATGCACTTCAAATCCCAAGCTATGCTAACAAGCAATTGGCTAATTTTCTATGCCAAAACCATTAAAGCATTTGTTTTTCATAAGAACCAATATCTCTGTTTGTGATCTTTGCAATGTGTAAACTGCAAACATGATAGGTACACACAATTTTCAAACTGATGATTAAAGTGATGTACACCAGTAATCCACCCCAAATCTATTAATAAACAGCTTACCCATTTCCGGCAAAATCAAAGCGGAAGGCACTGATTCCATCATTTTCTAGTGCAACAGCAAGGCTTACCATCAGATCCTGCTCCTGGAGATATTAAAGAAACAAAATCAACCTATTTACATTTTTCCATTGATGGACTTTTGTTGCATGAATTAGCCATCTAAAGAGTGCAGCCCATGTGTTGCCTCATCATTAATATGAACTACAGAGCAATATTGAAATTCAAATATCAGAGCATACAACCTTTGTGGACCGAAAACCATGGCACAGGATAACAATCTCCTTTGATCCAGTGTCATGGAACAATCCAACAAGACTTTCACGGTGTTTGTTTGGTATTATGACTTTTTGCTGCTGAAGAACTGAAACCCAACAATGTACACGCCAACAATAGGCAAGTTAAGATTGTTATTCAGAAAACAGCACTACAAAATCAAGCAACCCCAAGTACTAAACTCTCCATAACCTATAAATATTCTTACCCACATCCAAAAATGTAGTTAAGAACAACCCCAAATATAGGCATAAGACATTAAAGACCATTGCCTGAGATCAAATTGGCATTTGGGCAGGGTTCTCAATTGCCCCATTTTCTGTCAGCAGCTTAAAAAGATAGAACTAGAAGAACTAGAACCAAAAAACGGGTGAGTAAAAAGGTTGGATTTGATCACCTGGGTCTTCTTGGACGGAGTGAGCCATTCTCAGCCTCAGGACTACGCCGCGGTTGCGTGATGAGACGATGCCTACCTTGTTAAGAGGAAATACAGGTGCAGAACGGCGAGTGGGTTTTCTCGCAATTAGGGAACCTGTGAGTACTGAAGGGAAATTACAAACAAGGGTTTTCATTTCTTTTTGTTAAATTTGTACTTGGCAATCAACAATTGGTCCACTGCTCTCTATTCAACATTAAACTTCCTCTGGTTGTGCAATTAAGTCAGACGGATGTACGACGGCCATTTTTGTGGAACAAAAATGTTCCGTAAAGGGGATTTAGTTATTTCACAATTAGTTACATATTTTTGATATTTTTATATATGATCACAACAACAATAGGTCACAACACATTGCATTTCTGTGATTAAATTTGCATTTAGAATGAGTTAAATTCCCTGTTTTATGTGACGAATGTGTTTGTCAAAATTGAGAAACTCAAAACAACTAGTATATCATCCAAAAAAGTTTTGCCTTAAAATTATTATAGGCTTTTTTTTTTTTCCTAGATTGAAATCTTATTTTGTTGTTGATTAAACTCAAAAACCAAATTTGTTGAAATTAATTTTTTTACTTAGATTATGCATGAATTTATATAAAATTTAATTTTTGTAATAAAAATACTTATGAAAATAAAAATAAAATATATTTTTTAAGATGATATATAAAAATATTTACAATGCAAAGTACCTATAAAAAATGTTATGATGAAGTATATTAAAAAATTAAAGAGATATTTTGTTATTTTTTGGTAATGGTATTGGTTTAGATGAAATAAAAATTATTAAAATTTTCAAAATATTTTTTAAAAACACATAAATTTGTTTATAACAAAATCTATAAGTAATTTCAAACTAATATTATCATTTTATTGATTGCTTCCTTTTCATGATTGAAAGCTCACGTGACAACTTCATGATTTAAAACCAAAACCAAAATCGAACTTAATTTAAAACTTTAAATTCACATAAAATAGATAAATGTAACATTAATTTTTTATTTCTATAATAAGAACATATAAATTTACCATCATCCGAATTATGATTCCTATATAGAGTTAAATTGTTCATATACTAAGTTCATATTTATCTCAATTTGTCGGTTATGTACATTCTTAATAAATAATTTATTTGTACATTTCATTACAAAAAAGATGAAAATATTCTTTCTTAAGATGGGCAATAAAAGAAGATGAAGTATGTCAAGTGAATGTCACGTGACATTCTAATGTCATATAATTAATATATACTAATTTTATTATTTTTTTATACATAAATATTTTTATGTTATTATTTTATATTAATAAATTTATTTTAAAAATAAATAAATATGCATGCAATATGGTGTTATGTAATTGAGTGTTATATATTGGCATCATAAAATTTTGAATTAGTTTTTTTTTTTTTTGGATAAATATATGCACTAGATGATAAAGTAATGTGTCTTGCATATATTTGTTATAATTTGCCATAATGCACAATTTGATACAAAGAAACAAATAAGTAAATCTTCTTATCAAGAGTTAAAAAAATATAATAATAATTGTAACATATCTCAATATTTACAACAAATAATATTTTAAAGTATAAAATCTTATACTATCACAAATTGAGATAATTGTAAAATAAAAATAAAAAATAGAGAAATAAGAATTTAATTATCTTTAAAAAAATTTCAAAATAAAATAATAACAATATGAGAATATATAAATATAATTTTGTCATACTCAAATATGAAAAACATACTATTTACTCTTCATTATAATAATTCATATATCAATTTTGTGACTTGTATATATTTATATTAAATAATATTTTTCACATATTTTTAATTAATTATTATTAAGTTGTTTTGATTTTTAAAAAAAATTATTTTAATTGATAAATTATCTATTCTAAAAATATTTTATTTTCTTTGATCTTTTTAAGTTTGCACAATTTATAGATTCCTGAGACATCATATGTGTAAGTAAATAAAAAATTATATATTCAAGACTCTTCACTTTTAGAAATGTGAAACAAAGAATGGCCAAGAAGTGTGTCATATTGTCCACTCATGTCATGACATTGGACATATCGTGTACATACTACTCTTGAGTTGAAACGAGAGTTTAAGAAGATAATTCAAAAGCCCAAATGCCCGATTGGTCATTTGAACTTCGAAGAAAACCATGCCGGCGAGAATCAAGTCTTCCATTGAATTGTCGCCCTTCCTTTTTGAACAAAGAATTGTCGCCCTTCTGGCTCCGCAACTTCCATACATGCTGTCACGGACGGGTTATGTCCGGGTAGGAATGGGTTAGGTACAACCCAACTCCCACATCCCATATCGGATAGGAAGAGGGAGATCCTGGGTCATATAAACGTGGGTACTGCATACCCAACAGGTTGCCTTTTGGGGAAAAAGTAATGACCCCGTGACAAGTGGTATCAAAGCCGACCCGACCTCGATTCCGATGTTTCTCGCCAAGCGCTTCAACGGGAAGTAGGCAGGGAGACCCCGATTCCGACGAGGACGTCGATGGATTCGGTGGGAGAGAATGTCACGGACGGGTTATATCCGGGTAGGAATGAGTTAGGTACAACTCAACTCCCACATCCCACATCGGATAGGAAGAGGAGGATTCTGGGTCATATAAACGTGGGTACTGCACACCCCAACAGGTTGTCTTTTGGGGAGAAGGTAATGACCGCGTGACAATGCGCATGTGCCCTTAATAATTCTACATTTTTTTAGATAAACCGGCATCAAGGCAATTTGGCCGAATGATTTTTATCTTTTTTCTTTTTTATAAAATCATGAATTGATCTATAGGTTAGTTATGCGGCTTTCACAATGAAAACAATCTCTAAATTTTCGAAAATTTTAATAAAAAATAATTTTTAACTTTAACACTACTTATTAATATCAATTTGATTGTCATTAATTCTTAATAATATGATATTTTTCTTGATAAAATTTTTTATTTTTGTTGTTGTAGTAATTAAGAAGATAACAATCATATTTGCAATATTAGATCATAAATGTGTTAGATGAAATATATTACAAAATAATTTGATAATATCATTTATTTCGAAAACAAAATAATTACTAAAAATAATAAATAATCTATCATGAGAAAATTAAAGAAACTTAGTTGTTTGTTAGTGTAGGCAAGGGGGGGGTAAGAAAGAGCAGCTAGGGTCACATATGATGAGAGATTAGCAGGTTTTCATTGTTTAGCAGGTTCTTTTTTCTTTTTTTTTTCTTTTTTCTCTAATTCTGACATAAACTTAATTTTGTAAAAAAAATATATTGTTTTTAAAGCAAATGAGTATAAATTAAATTAAAAGAATTGCAAAGTGAAAATTGCATGTTTATGGTAATTTAGTTGCTTGTAATCAATAGATTATAATTATGATTATGATTATGATTATGATTACTTCAGCAAAACGAGAAAAGGAATTTTATATATTTTTCAAATCCTAGCCCGAATTTTTAATTTCAATAATTTGTTCAATCTTAGCATGTCCTCGCCTAACACCATTGCGGATTTTATTGGTGGCATATAAAATTTTTAGTGGCACCTGCGAAGTTTACTGTTTTTGGCACGTGCGTTACATCCCTTTTAATGAGCTGGTCTTTTTTTTTTTCTTTTTTTGTTTATTAAAAAATTAATTAAACTATCAATTATATAATAAAAATAGTTTTTTTTTTTAAATTCTCATCAATTTCATATTCTTTCTTATTTTTCATTAAGCAACGGCCTGTGATTTTATGATTATTATAAAAGACCCGATATCACATGTAGACTCAATTTGTACCACATGTAAACTCGACAAACGTTTGCGTGTGAACTCAATGAATGGAACGTGTTAGGGCCTTCGACCCCGATGCCTACATTTGGGAAAAAAAACAATTCCCTTTCTCATTTGGGAACGGTGGACTCTATGTATGCTTTTCGAACATTACGACCGTGCAATTTAGAGAGGGTGATGGAGGCATGACGAGCAAACAGAGGGAAGGACTGGGGCGGGAGCAGGTTGACTCCGGTCCTTTTTCTTTTTCTCGTTCAATATCTTCAGGTTGACTTTAGCCTGTATTTGTTGAACGTGAGAAAGTTCAACTGATTTTTATTTTGTTCATACATACATACCATCGTATCTCCTTCAATTCATATACAATGGACCCCTATATATAGAATAATCAAATATTAATTACAGGATGTTTCTTTCGGATTGTTCACACAATGATTAGTATGACATTTTAAAGTTCGATTCACCTTTCTAATGGTCCACAGGGTAAGTGTGCCGGTCCGCGAGAAGCCTTCAAACAAACACCATGAAGTGCATTGATCTTGTTTTGAGAGGCACCATGAAAACGGAGATCAAAATCAGTTAATTGAATCAGTAGCCACATGTATGGTCCTGATTATATAAAAAAAATTCTCAAATTCTCATTGTTTTTAAAAAGAAAAAAGATAGTCTCAAATTCCCTTAAAAAGAAGAAAAAAAAAGAAGTATTTCATTTTTTTTTTGTTTTCTCAAAAAGAAAACAAAAATTTTTCTCTTAATTTCCTTGAAAAAAATTTAAAGGAAAAATTCCCTAAAAATAAATTTAATTTAATTATTTATTTTTTTCAAATATAAATTAACTGTAAAAACAAATTTAGTTCAAAGTATATTTAATATTCTTAATTTGATCATTAAAACTCCTACAATGTGCATACTTAAAGTTAGTATATAATATTTTTCTTAGTTTTATGCAAAAAAAAAAAAAATTAGTTGAATAATTTTTTAATATAATAAACTAAACATGTATTTTATTTATGCTTTTAAAATCAATGATCTGTATGCGAGTAGATGTACTAAAATTTGATATATAATTTATTATAAAACCTTATGAGATAGAGAAAAGTTATATATGTATCCATGTTGTGTTTCTAACAAATCAAACAATTAGGAGAGGGGCGTGGGCATGGGCGGATCAAGCTTGCCTCCACTGACCCAACTCAATTATCTATTATTATGTGTAAGACACCAACTTAAATTACAATTTGCCTGGGTAGATAAAACCTTACGAGGCTTGCAGTGCATTTTCAAAAACTATTATCATTAGTTGTTTTTTTTTGAGCCCTTTTTTTAAAATTATTCCATTAAATTTTTCTTGTTTTTATTTTTATTTTTTTTAATTTCTTCTTATAAACTTTTTCTTTATTCTAAGTCTGACCAATACTCTTTTAAAAAATAAATTTATTTTTTAATGAAACAAATTATTCGCAACAAATATTATTTAAAAAGATAAAATATATGATATATCTTGTGAAATTGACTTTAATTTTATTGGTTACAATGGTTAAGAAAATTCAATAAAAATCATAAAGAATTTATTGCATAATCAAATAAAAGATAAATAATTAAATAGTTGTATGGTTATTTATCTAAAAAAATATATTTGATTATATATATATAAAAAATAAAAGTATAGTTTTAAAAATTAAAAATTATGAGAAATAATTATAATATTTATTATTCAAAATAATTAATCTAATTTTTTATTTAGTTATCATCATATATATTGATTTTAGTATTATATTTGTGCATATGGCTGCTTCCTGAAGTATGACATTTGTGCTGACTGCAAGAATATGTTAGATTAATTAACATGAGTGGCCCTTGTTATTTAAAGTATGACCCAATATAAAAGGTCCAATATGATGGTCGGTTGGACATAAAGGCAATTTGGGTCATTGGGTTTAAAATCCCTCCACTCTCCCTATTTAAAGATAATTGTTACGGGAAATAGATAACGATTACGGGTAGAATAATTGTTATCGGAAAAGAGGGATAATTTCTAATTAAATCATAAACGTTGCGGAAGGAAAATGTAACGTTTTAATTAGGATATTAATTCCCTAATTAATGATTTAATTAGGGTATTAATTCCTAATTAATGACAACGATTTAATTATGGTATTAATTCCTTATTAATGATAACCATTATGGAAAGGATATAAACGTTATCATTAAGTTTTCCCGTAACTTGCTCAGCCATTAGAGAAAATCAGAAAAGGAAAGGGAAGAGTCGGAGAAAATTGAGAGAGGAAGAGAGAGACCGAAAAGGAAGGTAGACACGAAAGGTAGGTAGACGCGAAAGGAAAGAATCTGAAAAAGGAAAGGCGAAATCTTCTAAGACACGGATCGGTAAAGAGATCTTCACCTCCGCCTCCGACGAAGGAACCGACATGGACGGTACGTCGATTCCTTACAGTTTATTTGCTAGTATTCGCTTAAAGATCCTGTATTGTGGTAATTGAATTTTCACAAATGAAAATTCAGAAAAGTATCGTTTTATTATAGTTTAAATTTTATTCAACAATTGGTATCAGAGCCTGTTTTTGCGAATACTGCGTTGTTGTTTTCGTTTTCCCTGTTATGCTGGACGGGACGGCGCATAAAAGAAAAGGTTGGTGCCGCCGGGATCCAAATCGATCCGGGTACGGCGAAAGGAACCCCGGTGAGCGCTGTGTTTCTGCGCGTCACAGGGGTAGCCAAACCTGGGTAGCCAGATCGGGGTAGTCAGATTGGCCCAGCCGGAACGACCCGATCAGGGGCTGAAAGGGGCACCGGCCGAAACCCGAAGCGGCCGGGGCCGAAAGGGCCACCGGCGGCGCGACCCGATCGAGGCCGAAAGGGCCACCGACGGCGCGACCCGATCGAGGGCCGAAAGGGCCACCGGCGACGCGACCCGATCGAGGGCCGAAAGGGCCACCGGCGACGCGACCCGATCGAGGGCCGAGGGGCACCGGCCGAAGCGAGTGCGATCCGACCGGGGCCGAACGGGCCACCGACGAGCGCGATCCGACCGAGGCCGAACGGGCCACCGACGAGCGCGAGGCGACCGGGGCCGAAAGGGCCACCGGCGAGTGCGATCCGACCAAGGCCGAAGGGGTCACCGGCGAGCGCGAGGCGACTGGGGCCGAGGGGCCACCGAAGAAGTGCGACCCGACCGGGGCCGAGGGGCCACCGGCGAGCGCACGTGGCCGGGACCCGATCGGCCTGCTGGCCGCGACAGAGGCCCGGCTGAGGGATCCGGGCGGTGCCGGCAGGGTTGGCCGGCGTGGGAGGAGCTCCGGCCGGAATCTGCGTTGCCGGAGACTGTTGGCCGGAATAGTGCGCCGGCCACCGGATCCTGTGTCGCTCGCAGTTGTCGTTTGAATCGCAGGTGGGTATCGGCGTAAGGCATAAGCCGACTATGGGCAAAATGCGTTGCCAGTATTGACCTGTGTCAACTCCCACAGAATGGAACATTAAAATTTTGAAAACTTGTTAGTCACCAAAGTGGCCTGGTTTGAAAAATTTAAATGATCATGAATTTCAAATTGTTCATTTTGATGCTAATAAAAGGTTGTACATGAACAATTGGAGTTATTAATTATAAAGCTAGGAGATCATCCAAAGATGGATCATTGCCTATAATTAATAACACTAAAGGGGATTGATTGATATACTGAGTAAACATGATTGTATATCCAAAGATAACATTCATGTTTCACTCTAGTATGATTGATTGATCTATTAAAGTATATTTAATTAGCATCATTATTGATTAAAGTTATGTATTTGAGGATCACCCAAAGGTGGACTTAAATACATAATCAAAGTTTGTAATGTATGTATCTGAATCCATCAAAGTTTGCTCAAAGTATTAATGTGTAAATTTGGATCATGTTTGCAGCCTACAACAACGTTTTCGCCCTAGGCAATGCAATGATCAAATTCAATGGGCTGAACTATGCAGAATGGTCTGAGCATATTCAGTTTCATTTGGGCGTTTTGGGCTTAGACCTAGCGGTCATCACGGATAAAAGGCCTGCAGCCATTACAGAGACCAGTACAGAATCCGATAAGTCCTTTCATGAGGCTCGGGTACGGTCCAATAGGCTGAGTCTGAATTTGATGCGAATGACGATGACTGAAAATGTCAAGCCATCGATGCCTAAGACCGAAAATGCAAGGGAATTTATGGTGAGAATCAAAGAATATTCTCAGTCAGACATAGCTGACAAATCCATCGTAGGAACCCTAATGAGTGAGCTGACGACCAAGAAATTTGATTGGTCACAGCCCATTCATGATCATGTGACTAGTATGGCTAACCTAGCAGCAAAGTTAAGAACGATGGGAATGGATGTGAGTGAATCCTTTTTGGTTCAATTCATCATCAACTCACTGCCTCCTGAATTTGGCCAGTTCCAAGTGAATTATAACACTATTAAAGAGAAATGGAACTTTCAAGAAATTAAGGCCATGCTAGTTCAGGAAGAAGGGAGATTAAAGAAGATGAGGGATCACTCCATTCATCTCACTGTTCGCAATGAGGCTAGCAGTAGTAAGTCTAAACCATACCGGAAGGGTAAGAAGAAGGACAAGGCCTCTATAAAAGTCACTGGAGGTCAGATCCAAAAGGATCAGAAATGCTTCTTCTGTAAAAGGATGGGTCACTTCAAGAAGGATTGCCCAAAAAGGAAAGCTTGGTTCGAAAAGAAAGGTATGTACTGTATATCAGTATGTTTTGAATCAAACGTAATTGAAGTACCCAACAATACTTGGTGGTTAGACTCTGGAGCTACTACTCATGTGTCACATATTATGCAGGGATTCCTTTCAATCCAGCCCATAACAGGAACTGAGAAGTTCCTTTATATGGGAAACAGAATGAAGGCTCGAATAGCGGGAATTGGGACGTACAGATTGATCCTGGACACTAAGTGTCACCTGGATCTAGAAAAGTGTCTCTATGTTCCTGAATGTGCTAGAAATTTGGTTTCTGTTGCAAAGCTGGATAAAGGAGGATTTAATTTCAAGATTGCAAACGGTGCATTTTCATTGTATAGACATTCGTACTATTATGGATCTGGTACTTTGGTTGATGATTTGTATCGTCTTAATCTTGATGCTATGTATGCTGATTCTCTATTTCTTGTTGAGCATAGTATAGGTAACAAACGTAATATGCGTAATGATAGTTCTGCTTTTTTATGGCATCAAAGATTGGGTCATATATCCAAAGAAAGGTTATTGAGGTTGGTGAAAAGTGATATCCTACCTCAATTGGATTTTACTGATTGGGAAGTGTGTGTTGATTGTATAAAAGGAAAACAAACAAGACACATATCAAAGAACCCAGCCATGAGAAGTAGTGAGCCTTTAGAATTAATACACACCGATATATGTGGCCCTTTTGATATTCCCACATGGGGTGGTGAGAAATATTTCATCACATTTATAGATGACTACTCACGGTACTGTTACTTATATCTACTGCATGAAAAGTCTCAGTCAGTAAACACCCTGGAGGTGTTTATTAACGAAGTGGAGAGGCAGTTAGATAGAAAAGTAAAAGTGATTAAGTCAGACAGGGGTGGTGAATATTATGGAAAATTCAATGAAAGTGGACAATGTCCTGGTCCATTTGCAAAGTTTCTTAAAAGTCGAGGCATATGTGCACAGTACACAATGCCTGGTACACCACAACAGAATGGTGTAGCGGAAAGGCGGAATCGCACACTTATGGATATGGTTAGGAGTATGATGAGTTACAGTACTGTACCTTTATCCTTGTGGATGCATGCATTAAGGACCGCAACATATCTGCTGAACAGGGTTCCTAGTAAGGCTGTCCCTAAGACTCCTTACGAGTTCTGGACAGGTAGGAAACCCAGTTTAAGACACCTTCACGTTTGGGGTTGTTCAGCAGAAGTAAGGATTTATAATCCACATGAAGGAAAGCTTGATGCAAGAACCATCAGTGGTCACTTCATTGGCTATCCTGAAAAGTCTAAAGGATACAGGTTCTACTGCCCTAACCATAGCACTAGAATAGTTGAGTCTGGTAATGCTCGGTTCATCGAAAATGGTCAGTTCAGTGGGAGTGGGGAATCACGAAAAGTGGATATTACAGAATTGCAAAATGAAAGATCCACAATGAGTACCCCTACTCAAGTAAGTATCCCCACACCCAGTGTTTCTACTCAAATTGTTGTTCCTTTTGTTGCATCACAGTCACGTGACATGCAAGGACAACAAATTGATACACGAAACACGCAAAGTGAGCACATAAGAGATGAACCAAGTGACAATGTACAAATTTCGAATGAACAAGCGATGCCACCAGATATAGCATTACGGAGGTCTACAAGACAGAAAAGGTCAGCTGTATCGAATGATTATGTGGTTTACACGCTTGAGCATGAATCGGAATTAAGCATTGATAAAGATCCAGTCTCATTTAATCAAGCCATGAATTGTAATGATTCTGAAAAGTGGTTGAATGCCATGAAGGAAGAGTTGAAATCGATGGATGTAAATCAAGTCTGGGAATTAGTAGAGTTGCCTGAAGGATCAAAACGAGTTGGCTGTAAATGGGTCTTCAAGACCAAGCGAAACTCAAAAGGCAACATCGAAAGGTACAAAGCCAGACTTGTTGCCAAAGGTTACACTCAAAAGGATGGCATTGACTATAAGGAGACTTTCTCTCCAGTATCTAAGAAAGACTCCTTAAGAATCATTATGGCTTTGGTGGCTCAATATGACTTGGAGCTCCACCAAATGGATGTAAAGACCGCCTTTCTGAATGGAGACTTAGAAGAGGAAGTGTATATGGACCAACCTGAAGGTTTCATATCCACAGGGCAGGAAATTTGGTGTGTAAATTAAAGAAATCGATATATGGACTGAAACAAGCTTCCCGACAATGGTATATTAAGTTTAATGATACCATTACGTCGTATGGTTTTGTAGAGAACACCGTTGATCGGTGTATCTATATGAAGGTCAGTGGGAGCAAGTTCATTATATTAGTCCTATATGTCGATGACATCCTATTGGCTGCAAATGACATGAGTTTGTTACATGATGTTAAGAAATTTCTCTCTGAAACTTTTGAAATGAAAGATATGAATGAGGCATCCTATGTGATAGGAATAGAGATATTCCCGTGATAGATCACAAGGATTGTTGGGATTGTCTCAGAAAGGCTATATCAATAAAGTATTAGAGAGATTTAGAATGGAAAATTGCTCTACAGGAATAGTTCCAATTCAGAAAGGGGACAAGTTCAGTGAACTGCAATGTCCAAAGAATGATTTGGAACGAAAATCAATGGAATCCATTCCCTATGCATCATTGGTTGGAAGTTTGATGTATGCTCAAACATGCACTCGGCCAGATATTAGTTTCGCTGTTGGAATGCTTGCCGATATCAAAGTAATCCTGGAATAGATCATTGGAAAGCTGGAAAGAAAGTACTTAGGTACTTGCAAGGCACCAAGAATCATATGCTTACTTATAAAAGATCAAGTCATCTTGAGATAGTAGGCTACTCGGATTCAGATTATGCTGGATGTGTAGACTCCGAGGAATCTACATTTGGTTACGTGTTCCTCCTAGCTGGAGGAGCAGTTTCCTGGAAAAGTGGGAAGCAGTCTGTCATTGCTACTTCCACTATGGAAGCTGAATTTGTAGCATGCTTTGAGGCTACTGTTCATTGCATTATGGTTGCGGATTTTATCTTAAGGCTTGGTTTGGTCGACAGTATAGAAAAGCCGTTAAGAATTTATTGTGATAATTCCGCAGCTGTTTTTCTTCTCTAAGAATGACAGGTATTCTAAAGGTGCGAAACATATGGATTTGAAATATGCTATCTGTTAAGGAAGAAGTGCAAAAACCGTAAGTGTCCTATTGAGCACATTGGTACTTGAACTGATGATAGCGGGACCCATGTAACTAAAGGTTTGCCAACAAAAACATTTATTGGACATGTTTGATGGGATGGGCATTTTGGATAGGTCCGCATTCTCTAAGAGCCAATATTATGTACTGCTGCATATTATTTGTAACACTTGTGAATTCAATTAAAGTTATGGTTTTGTTTACGCTCTGTTATCTCTATTTAGGTTTGTATACAATTACAGTTGTGGACGATAACTAGTGGCATGTTCGAAAATGACAATTAAAGTTTCAACGTTCCTCCAGTAAAGGTTATTATGAATTATAATGATCATGTGATACATGGAAGGAATCATGTCGCCAAAGAACATGTGACCGCCATGATCCAATCATTTTAATTCAATTAAGTATCGTGGTTGATGATCCTTTAAGGATTGTGCACACTTATTTGTTGTTGATTCATCAAATCATAACAAGAGCCAAGTGGGAGATTGTTAGATTAATTAACATGAGTGGCCCTTGTTATTTAAAGTATGGACCCAAATATAAAAGGTCCAATATGATGGGCGGGAGTTTGGACATAAAGGCAATTTGGGTCATTGGGTTTAAAATCCCTCCACTCTCCCTATTTAAAGATAATTGGTTACGGGAAATAGATAACGAGTTACGGGTAGAATAATTGTATCGGAAAAGAGGGATAATTTCTAATTAAATCAATAAACGTTGCGGAAGGAAAATGGTAACGTTTTAAATTAGGATATTAATTCCCTAATTAATGATTTAATTAGGGTATTAATTCCTAATTAATGATAACGATTTAATTATGGTATTAATTCCTAATTAATGATAACCATTATGGAAGGGATATAAACGTTATCATTAAGTTTTCCCGTAACTTCTCAGCCATTAGAGAAATCAGAAAAGGAAAGGGAAGAGTCGAGAAAATTGAGAGAGGAAGAGAGAGACCGAAAAGGAAGGTAGACACGAAAGGTAGGTAGACGCGAAAGAGAAGAATCTGAAAGGAAAGGCGAAATCTTCTAAGACACGGATCGTAAAGAGATCTTCACCTCCGCCCTCCGACGAAGGAACCGACATGGACGGTACGTCGATTCCTTACAGTTTATTTGCTAGTATTCGCTTAAAGATCCTGTATTGTGGTAATTGAATTTTCACAAATGAAAATTCAGAAAAGTATCGTTTTATTATAGTTTAAATTTTATTCAACANACAAATTATTCGCAACAAATATTATTTAAAAGATAAATATATGATATATCTTGTGAAATTGACTTTAAATTTTATTGGTTACAATGGTTAAGAAATTCAATAAAAATCATAAAGAATTTATTGCATAATCAAATAAAAGATAAATAATTAAATAAGTTGTATGGTTATTTATCTAAAAAAATATATTTGATTATATATATATAAAAAATAAAAGTATAGTTTTAAAAATTAAAAATTATGAGAAATAATTATAATATATTATTCAAAATAATTATCTAATTTTTTTATTTAGTTATCATCATATATATTGATTTAGTATTATATTTGTGCATATGGCTGCTTCCTGAAGTATGACATTTGTGCTGACTGCAAGAATATGTTAGATTAATTAACATGAGTGGCCCTTGTTATTTAAAGTATGACCCAATATAAAAGGTCCAATATGATGGTCGGTTGGACATAAGGCAATTTGGGTCATTGGGTTTAAAATCCCTCCACTCTCCCTATTTAAAGATAATTGTTACGGGAAATAGATAACGATTACGGGTAGAATAATTGTTATCGGAAAAGAGGGATAATTTCTAATTAAATCATAAACGTTGCGGAAGGAAAATGTAACGTTTTAATTAGGATATTAATTCCCTAATTAATGATTTAATTAGGGTATTAATTCCTAATTAATGACAACGATTTAATTATGGTATTAATTCCTAATTAATGATAACCATTATGGAAAGGATATAAACGTTATCATTAAGTTTTCCCGTAACTTGCTCAGCCATTAGAGAAAATCAGAAAAGGAAAGGGAAGAGTCGGAGAAAATTGAGAGAGGAAGAGAGAGACCGAAAAGGAAGGTAGACACGAAAGGTAGGTAGACGCGAAAGGAAAGAATCTGAAAAGGAAAGGCGAAATCTTCTAAGACACGGATCGGTAAAGAGATCTTCACCTCCGCCTCCGACGAAGGAACCGACATGGACGGTACGTCGATTCCTTACAGTTTATTTGCTAGTATTCGCTTAAAGATCCTGTATTGTGGTAATTGAATTTTCACAAATGAAAATTCAGAAAAGTATCGTTTTATTATAGTTTAAATTTTATTCAACAATTGGTATCAGAGCCTGTTTTTTGCGAATACTGCGTTGTTGTTTTCGTTTTCCCTGTTATGCTGGACGGGACGGCGCATAAAAGAAAAGGTTGGTGCCGCCGGGATCCAAATCGATCCGGGTACGGCGAAAGGAACCCCGGTGAGCGCTGTGTTTCTGCGCGTCACAGGGGTAGCCAAACCTGGGTAGCCAGATCGGGGTAGTCAGATTGGCCCAGCCGGAACGACCCGATCAGGGGCTGAAAGGGGCACCGGCCGAAACCCGAAGCGGCCGGGGCCGAAAGGGCCACCGGCGGCGCGACCCGATCGAGGCCGAAAGGGCCACCGACGGCGCGACCCGATCGAGGGCCGAAAGGGCCACCGGCGACGCGACCCGATCGAGGGCCGAAAGGGCCACCGGCGACGCGACCCGATCGAGGGCCGAGGGGCACCGGCCGAAGCGAGTGCGATCCGACCGGGGCCGAACGGGCCACCGACGAGCGCGATCCGACCGAGGCCGAACGGGCCACCGACGAGCGCGAGGCGACCGGGGCCGAAAGGGCCACCGGCGAGTGCGATCCGACCGAGGCCGAAGGGGTCACCGGCGAGCGCGAGGCGACTGGGGCCGAGGGGCCACCGAGAAGCGCGACCCGACCGGGCCGAGGGGCCACCGGCGAGCGCACGTGGCCGGGACCCGATCGGCCTGCTGGCCGCGACAGAGGCCCGGCTGAGGGATCCGGGCGGTGCCGGCAGGGTTGGCCGGCGTGGGAGGAGCTCCGGCCGGAATCTGCGTTGCCGGAGACTGTTGGCCGGAATAGTGCGCCGGCCACCGGATCCTGTGTCGCTCGCGGTTGTCGTTTGTATCGCAGGTGGGTATCGGCGTAAGGCATAAGCCGACTATGGGCAAAATGCGTTGCCAGTATTGACCTGTGTCAACTCCCACAGAATGGAACATTAAATTTTGAAAACTTGTTAGTCACCAAAGTGGCCTGGTTTGAAAAATTTAAATGATCATGAATTTCAAATTGTTCATTTTGATGCTAATAAAGGTTGTACATGAACAATTGGAGTTATTAATTATAAAGCTAGGAGATCATCCAAAGATGGATCATTGCCTATAATTAATAACACTAAAGGGGATTGATTGATATACTGAGTAAACATGATTGTATATCCAAAGATAACATTCATGTTTCACTCTAGTATGATTGATTGATCTATTAAAGTATATTTAATTAGCATCATTATTGATTAAAGTTATGTATTTGAGGATCACCCAAAGGTGGACTTAAATACATAATCAAAGTTTGTAATGTATGTATCTGAATCCATCAAAGTTTGCTCAAAGTATTAATGTGTAAATTTGGATCATGTTTGCAGCCTACAACAACGTTTTCGCCCTAGGCAATGCAATGATCAAATTCAATGGGCTGAACTATGCAGAATGGTCTGAGCATATTCAGTTTCATTTGGGCGTTTTGGGCTTAGACCTAGCGGTCATCACGGATAAAAGGCCTGCAGCCATTACAGAGACCAGTACAGAATCCGATAAGTCTTTTCATGAGGCTTGGGTACGGTCCAATAGGCTGAGTCTGAATTTGATGCGAATGACGATGGCTGAAAATGTCAAGCCATCGATGCCTAAGACCGAAAATGCAAGGGAATTTATGGTGAGAATTAAAGAATATTCTCAGTCAGACATAGCTGACAAATCCATCGTAGGAACCCTAATGAGTGAGCTGACGACCAAGAAATTTGATTGGTCACAGCCCATTCATGATCATGTGACTAGTATGGCTAACCTAGCAGCAAAGTTAAGAACGATGGGAATGGATGTGAGTGAATCCTTTTTGGTTCAATTCATCATCAACTCACTGCCTCCTGAATTTGGCCAGTTCCAAGTGAATTATAACACTATTAAAGAGAAATGGAACTTTCAAGAAATTAAGGCCATGCTGGTTCAGGAAGAAGGGAGATTAAAGAAGATGAGGGATCACTCCATTCATCTCACTGTTCGCAATGAGGCTAGCAGTAGTAAGTCTAAACCATACCGGAAGGGTAAGAAGAAGGACAAGGCCTCTATAAAAGTCACTGGAGGTCAGATCCAAAAGGATCAGAAATGCTTCTTCTGTAAAAGGATGGGTCACTTCAAGAAGGATTGCCCAAAAAGGAAAGCTTGGTTCGAAAAGAAAGGTATGTACTGTATATCAGTATGTTTTGAATCAAACGTAATTGAAGTACCCAACAATACTTGGTGGTTAGACTCTGGAGCTACTACTCATGTGTCACATATTATGCAGGGATTCCTTTCAATCCAGCCCATAACAGGAACTGAGAAGTTCCTTTACATGGGAAACAGAATGAAAGCTCGAATAGCGGGAATTGGGACGTACAGATTGATCTTGGACACTAAGTGTCACCTGGATCTAGAAAAGTGTCTCTATGTTCCTGAATGTGCTAGAAATTTGATTTCTGTTGCAAAGTTGGATAAAGAAGGATTTAATTTCAAGATTGGAAACGGTGCATTTTCATTGTATAGACATTCGTACTATTATGGATCTGGTACTTTGGTTGATGATTTGTATCGTCTTAATCTTGATGCTATGTATGCTGATTCTCTATTTCTTGTTGAGCATAGTATAGGTAACAAACGTAATATGCATAATGATAGTTCTGCTTTCTTATGGCATCAAAGATTGGGTCATATATCCAAAGAAAGGTTATTGAGGTTGGTGAAAAGTGATATCCTACCTCAATTGGATTTTGCTGATTGGGAAGTGTGTGTTGATTGTATAAAAGGAAAACAAACAAGACACATATCAAAGAACCCAGCCATGAGAAGTAGTGAGCCTTTAGAATTAATACACACCGATATATGTGGCCCTTTTGATATTCCCACATGGGGTGGTGAGAAATATTTCATCACATTTATAGATGACTACTCACGGTACTGTTACTTATATCTACTGCATGAAAAGTCCCAGTCAGTAAACACCCTGGAGGTGTTTATTAACGAAGTGGAAAGGCAGTTAGATAGAAAAGTAAAAGTGATTAAGTCAGACAGGGGTGGTGAATATTATGGAAAATTCAATGAAAGTGGACAATGTCCTGGTCCATTTGCAAAGTTTCTTGAAAGTCGAGGCATATGTGCACAGTACACAATGCCTGGTACACCACAACAGAATGGTGTAGCGGAAAGGCGGAATCGCACACTTATGGATATGGTTAGGAGTATGTTGAGTTACAGTACTGTACCTTTATCCTTGTGGATGCATGCATTAAGGACCGCTGCATATCTGCTGAACAGGGTTCCTAGTAAGGCTGTCCCTAAGACTCCCTACGAGTTATGGACAGGTAGGAAACCCAGTTTAAGACACCTTCACGTTTGGGGTTGTTCAGCAGAAGTAAGGATTTATAATCCACATGAAGGAAAGCTTGATGCAAGAACCATTAGTGGTCACTTCATTGGCTATCCTGAAAAGTCTAAAGGGTACAGGTTCTACTGCCCTAACCATAGCACTAGAATAGTTGAGTCTGGTAATGCTCGGTTCATTGAAAATGGTCAGTTCAGTGGGAGTGGGGAATCACGAAAAGTGGATATTACAGAATTGCAAAATGAAAGATCCACAATGAGTACCCCTACTCAAGTTGGTATCCCCACACCCAGTGTTTCTACTCAAGTTGTTGTTCCTTTTGTTGCATCACAGTCACGTGACATGCAAGGACAACAAATTGATACACGAAACACGCAAAGTGAGCACATAAGAGATGAACCAAGTGACAATGTACAAATTTCGAATGAACAAGCGATGCCACCAGATATAGCATTACGGAGGTCTACAAGACAGAAAAGGTCAGCTGTATCGAATGATTATGTGGTTTACTCGCTTGAGCATGAATCGGAATTAAGCATTGATAAAGATCCAGTCTCATTTAATCAAGCCATGGATTGTAATGATTCTGAAAAGTGGTTGAATGCCATGAAGGAAGAGTTGAAATCGATGGATGTAAATCAAGTCTGGGAACTAGTAGAGTTGCCTGAAGGATCAAAACGAGTTGGCTGTAAATGGGTCTTTAAGACCAAGCGAAACTCAAAAGGCAACATCGAAAGGTACAAAGCCAGACTTGTTGCCAAAGGTTACACTCAAAAGGATGGCATTGACTATAAGGAGACTTTCTCTCCAGTATCTAAGAAAGACTCCTTAAGAATCATTATGGCTTTGGTGGCTCAATATGACCTGGAGCTCCACCAAATGGATGTAAAGACCGCCTTTCTGAATGGAGACTTAGAAGAGGAAGTGTATATGGACCAACCTGAAGGTTTCATAACCACAGGGCAGGAAAGTTTGGTGTGTAAATTAAAGAAATCGATATATGGACTGAAACAAGCTTCCCGACAATGGTATATTAAGTTTAATGATACCATTACGTCGTATGGTTTTGTAGAGAACACCGTTGATCGGTGTATCTATATGAAGGTCAGTGGGAGCAAGTTCATTATATTAGTCCTATATGTCGATGACATCCTATTGGCTGCTAATGACATGAGTTTGTTACATGATGTTAAGAAATTTCTCTCTGAAACTTTTGAAATGAAAGATATGAATGAGGCATCCTATGTGATAGGAATAGAGATATTTCGTGATAGATCACAAGGATTGTTGGGATTGTCTCAGAAAGGCTATATCAATAAAGTATTAGAGAGATTTAGAATGGAAAATTGCTCTACAGGAATAGTTCCAATTCAGAAAGGGGACAAGTTCAGTGAACTGCAATGTCCAAAGAATGATTTGGAACGAAAATCAATGGAATCCATTCCCTATGCATCATTGGTTGGAAGTTTGATGTATGCTCAAACATGCACTCGGCCAGATATTAGTTTCGCTGTTGGAATGCTTGGCCGATATCAAAGTAATCCTGGAATAGATCATTGGAAAGCTGGAAAGAAAGTACTTAGGTACTTACAAGGCACCAAGAATCATATGCTTACTTATAAAAGATCAAGTCATCTTGAGATAGTAGGCTACTCGGATTCAGATTATGCTGGATGTGTAGACTCGAGGAAATCTACATTTGGTTACGTGTTCCTCCTGGCTGGAGGAGCAGTTTCCTGGAAAAGTGGGAAGCAGTCTGTCATTGCTACTTCCACTATGGAAGCTGAATTTGTAGCATGCTTTGAGGCTACTGTTCATGCATTATGGTTGCGGAATTTTATCTTAAGGCTTGGTTTGGTCGACAGTATAGAAAAGCCGTTAAGAATTTATTGTGATAATTCCGCAGCTGTTTTCTTCTCTAAAAATGATAGGTATTCTAAAGGTGCGAAACATATGGATTTGAAATATCTATCTGTTAAGGAAGAAGTGCAAAACCGTAGAGTGTCTATTGAGCACATTGGTACTGAATTGATGATAGCGGACCCATTAACTAAAGGTTTGCCACCGAAAACATTTACTGGACATGTTGAAGGGATGGGCATTTTGGATAGGTCCGCATTCTCATGAAAGCCAATATTATGTACTGCTCATATTATTGTAACACTCGTGAATTCAATTAAAGTTATGGTTTTGTTTACGCTCTGTTATCTCCATTTGTTGTATACAATTACAGTTGTGAGATAACTAGTGGCATGTTCGGAAATGACAATTAAAGTTTCAACGTTCCTCAGTTAGGTTATTATGAATTATAATGATCATGTGATACATGGAAGGAATCATGTCGCCAAAGAACATGTGACCGCCATGATCCAATCATTTTAATTCAATTAAGTATTGTGGTTTGATGATCTTTAAGGATTGTGCACACTTATTTGTTGTTGATTCATCAAATCATAACAAGAGCCAAGTGGGAGATTGTTAGATTAATTAACATGAGTGGCCCTTGTTATTTAAAGTATGACCCAATATAAAAGGTCCAATATGATGGTCGGTTGGATATAATGGCAATTTGGGTCATTGGGTTTAAAATCCCTCCACTCTCCCTATTTAAAGATAATTGTTACGGGAAATAGATAACGATTACGGGTAGAATAATTGTTATCGGAAAAGAGGGATAATTTCTAATTAAATCATAAACGTTGCGGAAGGAAAAGGTAACGTTTTAATTAGGATATTAATTCCCTAATTAATGATTTAATTAGGGTATTAATTCCTAATTAATGATAACGATTTAATTATGGTATTAATTCCTAATTAATGATAACCATTATGGAAGGATATAAACGTTATCATTAAGTTTTTCCGTAACTCTCTCAGCCATTAGAGAAATCAGAAAAGGAAAGGGAAGAGTCGGAGAAAATTGAGAGAGAGAGACGGAAAAGGCAGGAAGACGCGAAAGGAAAGAATCCGAAAAGGAAAGGCGAAATCTTCTCAGACACGGATCGGTAAAGAGATCTTCACCTCCGACGAAGGAACCGACATGGACGGTACGTCGATTCCTTACAGTTCATTTGCTAGTATTCGCTTAAAGATCCTGTATTGTGGTAATTGAATTTTCACAAATGAAAATTCAGAAAAGTATCGTTTTATTATAGTTTAAATTTTATTCAACACATTAGCCACAAAAAGACAATGTATCGAGTCTACCGGTGGAGTTCGTTTTGGCCAGAAGGGAGACCTTGTTAGTGCCGTCAGGACCTTATGGCGCCAGTGGTCGACCCTGGTGGGTTCTTTAAAGGTGATGAGGAGGGAACAACGGCATGCAGTCTCTATGATAAAGTCTGCTTGCTCGAAGCATGGTTTCTTTCAAGTGATCAATCATGGGGTTGATCCCAATCTATTACCTCCGGGCGCTCGATCATCTGGGAAAGTTCTTTCAGGCTCCAGTTTCCGAGAAAATGAAGGCAGGAAAGGTGCCGGGGAGCGTTAGGGTCTATTCTGGAGGCCATGCTGAACGATTTCATCAAAATTGGCATGGAAAGAGACTTAGATTTTTGCTATGGTGGCATAATGCGGAGAACTGTGTGGTAGATTACCTCAAATCTACTCTGGGAAACGCTTTTNACTTATCTTCACTGTCCAAGACGCAAGTGGGGGCATGTTAGATTAATTAACATGAATGACCCCTTGTTATTTTAAAGTATGGCCCAATATAAAAGGTCCAATATGATGGTCGGTTGGATATAATGGCAATTTGGGTCATTGGGTTTAAAATCCCTCCACTCTCCCTATTTAAAGATAATTGTTACGAGAAATAGATAACGATTACGGGTAGAATAATTGTTATCGGAAAAGAGGGATAATTTCTAATTAAATCGTAAACGTTGCGGAAGGAAAAGGTAACGTTTTAATTAGGATATTAATTCCCTAATTAATGATTTAATTAGGGTATTAATTCCTAATTAATGATAACGATTTAATTATGGTATTAATTCCTAATTAATGATAACCATTATGGAAGGGATATAAACGTTATCATTAAGTTTTTCCCGTAACTCTCTCAGCCATCAGAGAAATCAGAAAAAGGAAAGGGAAGAGTCGGAGAAAAGAGAGAGAGAGAGACGGAAAAGGCAGGAAGACGCGAAAGGAAAGAATCCGAAAAGGAAAGGCGAAATCTTCTCAGACACGGATCGGTAAAGAGATCTTCACCTCCGACGAAGGAACCGACATGGACGGGTACGTCGATTCCTTACAGTTTCTGCTAGTATTCGCTTAAAGATCCTGTATTGTGGTAATAAATTTTCACAAATGAAAATTCAGAAAAAGTATCGTTTTATTATAGTTTAAATTTTATTCAACAAATTGGTATCAGAGCATGTTTTGCGAATACTGCGTTGTTTGTTTTCGTTTTTCCTGTTGTGCTGGACGGACGGCGCATGAAAGAAAAAGGTTGGTGCCGCCGGGATCCAAATCGATCCGGGTATGGCGAAAGGAACCCCGGTGAGCGCCGTGTTTATGCGTGTCACAGGGTAGCCAACCTGGGTAGCCAGATCGGGGTAGTCAGATTGGCCCAGCCGGAACGACCCGATCAGGGGCTGAAAGGGGCACCGGCCGAAACCCGAAGCGGCCGGGGCCGAAAGGGCCACCGATGAGCGCGAGGCGACCGGGGGCCGAAAGGGCCACCGGCGAGCGCGATCCGACCGAGGCCGAACGGGCCACCGACGAGCGCGAGGCGACCGGGGCCGAAAAGGGCCACCGGCGAGTGCGATCCGACCGAGGCCGAAGGGGGTCACCGGCGAGCGCGAGGCGACTGGGGCCGAGGGGCCACCGGAGAAGCGCGACCCGACCGGGGCCGAGGGGCCACCGGGCGAGCGCACGTGGCCGGGACCCGATCGGCCTGCTGGCCGCGACAGAGGCCCGGCTGAGGATCCGGGCGGTGCCGGCAGGGTTGGCCGGCGTGGAGGAGCTCCGGCCGGAATCTGCGTTGCCGGAGACTGTTGGCCGGAATAGTGCGCCGGCCACCGGATCCTGTGTCGCTCGCAGTTGTCGTTTGAATCGCAGGTGGGTATCGGCGTAAGGCATAAGCCGACTATGGGCAAATGCGTTTGCCAGTATTGACCTGTGTCAACTCCCACAGAATGGAACATTAAAATTTTGAAAACTTGTTAGTCACCAAAGTGGCCTGGTTTGAAAAATTTAAATGATCATGAATTTCAAATTGTTCATTTTGATGCTAATAAAAGGTTGTACATGAACAATTGGAGTTATTAATTATAAAGCTAGGAGATCATCCAAAGATGGATCATTGCTATAATTAATAACACTGAAGGGGATTGATTGATATACTGAGTAAACATGATTGTATATCCAAAGATAACATTCATGTTTCACTCTAGTATGATTGATTGATCTATTAAAGTATATTTAATTAGCATCGTTATTGATTAAAGTTATGTGTTTGAGGATCACCCAAAGGTGGACTTAAATACATAATCAAAGTTTGTAATGTATGTATTTGAATCCATCAAAGTTTGCTCAAAGTATTAATGTGTAAATTTGGATCATGTTGCAGCCTACAACAACGTTTTCGCCCTAGGCAATGCAATGATCAATTCAATGGGCTGAACTATGCAGAATGGTCTGAGCATATTCAGTTTCATTTGGGCGTTTTGGGCTTAGACCTAGCGGTCATCACGGATAAAAGGCCTGCAGCCATTACAGAGACCAGTACAGAATCCGATAAGTCTTTTCATGAGGCTTGGGTACGGTCTAATAGGCTGAGTCTGAATTTGATGCGAATGACGATGGCTGAAAATGTCAAGCCATCGATGCCTAAGACCGAATATGCAAGGGAATTTATGGTGAGAATTAAAGAATATTCTCAGTCAGACATAGCTGACAAATCCATCGTAGGAACCCTAATGAGTGAGCTGACGACCAAGAAATTTGATTGGTCACAGCCCATTCATGATCATGTGACAAGTATGGCTAACCTAGCAGCAAAGTTAAGAACGATGGGAATGGATGTGAGTGAATCCTTTTTGGTTCAATTCATCATCAACTCACTGCCTCCTGAATTTGGCCAGTTCCAAGTGAATTATAACACTATTAAAGAGAAATGGAACTTTCAAGAAATTAAGGCCATGCTGGTTCAGGAAGAAGGGAGATTAAAGAAGATGAGGGATCACTCCATTCATCTCACTGTTCGCAATGAGGCTAGCAGTAGTAAGTCTAAACCATACCGGAAGGGTAAGAAGAAGGACAAGACCTCTATAAAAGTCACTGGAGGTCAGATCCAAAAGGATCAGAAATGCTTCTTCTGTAAAAGGATGGGTCACTTCAAGAAGGATTGCCCAAAAAGGAAAGCTTGGTTCGAAAAGAAAGGTATGTACTGTATATCAGTATGTTTTGAATCAAACGTAATTGAAGTACCCAACAATACTTGGTGGTTAGACTCTGGAGCTACTACTCATGTGTCACATATTATGCAGGGATTCCTTTCAATCCAGCCCATAACAGGAACTGAGAAGTTCCTTTACATGGGAAACAGAATGAAAGCGCGAATAGCGGGAATTGGGACGTACAGATTGATCTTGGACACTAAGTGTCACCTGGATCTAGAAAAGTGTCTCTATGTTCCTGAATGTGCTAGAAATTTGATTTCTGTTGCAAAGTTGGATAAAGAAGGATTTAATTTCAAGATTGGAAACGGTGCATTTTCATTGTATAGACATTCGTACTATTATGGATCTGGTACTTTGGTTGATGATTTGTATCGTCTTAATCTTGATGCTATGTATGCTGATTCTCTATTTCTTGTTGAGCATAGTATAAGTAACAAACGTAATATGCATAATGATAGTTCTGCTTTCTTATGGCATCAAAGATTGGGTCACATATCCAAAGAAAGGTTATTGAGGTTGGTGAAAAGTGATATCCTACCTCAATTGGATTTTGCTGATTGGGAAGTGTGTGTTGATTGTATAAAAGGAAAACAAACAAGACACATATCAAAGAACCCAGCCATGAGAAGTAGTGAGCCTTTAGAATTAATACACACCGATATATGTGGCCCTTTTGATATTCCCACATGGGGTGGTGAGAAATATTTCATCACATTTATAGATGACTACTCACGGTACTGTTACTTATATCTACTGCATGAAAGTCTCAGTCAGTAAACACCCTGGAGGTGTTTATTAACGAAGTGGAAAGGCAGTTAGATAGAAAAGTAAAAGTGATTAAGTCAGACAGGGTGGTGAATATTATGGAAAATTCAATGAAAGTGGACAATGTCCTGGTCCATTTGCAAAGTTTCTTGAAAGTCGAGGCATATGTGCACAGTACACAATGCCTGGTACAACCACAACAGAATGGTGTAGCGGAAAGGCGGAATCGCACACTTATGGATATGGTTAGGAGTATGTTGAGTTACAGTACTGTACCTTTATCCTTGTGGATGCATGCATTAAGGACTGCAGCATATCTGCTGAACAGGGTTCCTAGTAAGGTTGTCCCTAAGACTCCCTACGAGTTATGGACAGGTAGGAAACCCAGTTTAAGACACCTTCACGTTTGGGGTTGTTCAGCGGAAGTAAGGGATTTATAATCCACATGAAGGAAAGCTTGATGCTAGAACCATCAGTGGTCACTTCATTGGCTATCCTGAAAAGTCTAAAGGGTAACAGGTTCTACTGCCCTAACCATAGTACTAGAATAGTTGAGTCTGGTAATGCTCGGTTCATTGAAAATGGTCCAATTCAGTGGGAGTGGGGAATCACGAAAAGTGGATATTACAGAATTGCAAAATGAAAGATCCACACTGAGTACCCCTACTCAAGTTGGTATCCCCACACCCAGTGTTTCTACTCAAGTTGTTCTCCTTTTGTTGCATCACAGTCACGTGACATGCAAGGACAACAAATTGATACATGAAACACGCAAAGTGAGCACATAAGAGATGAACCAAAGTGACAATGTACAAATTTCGAATGAACAAGCGATGCCACCAGATATAGCATTACGGAGGTCTACAAGACAGAAAAGGTCAGCTTGTATCGAATGATTATGTGGTTTACTCGCTTGAGCATGAATCGGAATTAAGCATTGATAAAGATCCAGTCTCATTTAATTCAAGCCATGGATTGTATGATTCTTAAAAAGTGGTTGAATGCCATGAAGGAAGAGTTGAAATCGATGGATGTAAATCAAGTCTGGGAATTAGTAGAGTTGCCTGAAGGATCAAAACGAGTTGGCTGTAAATGGGTCTTTAAGACCAAGCGAAACTCAAAAGGCAACATCGAAAGGTACAAAGCCAGACTTGTTGCCAAAGGTTACACTCAAAAGGATGGCATTGACTATAAGGAGACTTTCTCTCCAGTATCTAAGAAAGACTCCTTAAGAATCATTATGGCTTTGGTGGCTCAATATGACCTGGAGCTCCACCAAATGGATGTAAAGACCGCCTTTCTGAATGGAGACTTAGAAGAGGAAGTGTATATGGACCAACCTGAAGGTTTCATAACCACAGGGCAGGAAAGTTTGGTGTGTAAATTAAAGAAATCGATATATGGACTGAAACAAGCTTCCCGACAATGGTATATTAAGTTTAATGATACCATTACGTCGTATGGTTTTGTAGAGAACACCGTTGATCGGTGTATCTATATGAAGGTCAGTGGGAGCAAGTTCATTATATTAGTCCTATATGTCGATGACATCCTATTGGCTGCTAATGACATGAGTTTGTTACATGATGTAAGAAATTTCTCTCTGAAACTTTTGAAATGAAAGATATTGATTGAGGCATCCTATGTGATAGGAATAGAGATATTCCGTGATAGATCACAAGGATTGTTGGGATTGTCTCAGAAAGGCTATATCAATAAAGTATTAGAGAGATTTAGAATGGAAAAATTGCTCTACAGGAATAGTTCCAATTCAGAAAGGGGATAAGTTCAGTGAATTGCAATGTCCAAAGAATGATTTGGAACGAAAATCAATGGAATCCATTCCCTATGCATCATTGGTTGGAAGTTTGATGTATGCTCAAACATGCACTCGGCCAGATATTAGTTTCGCTGTTGGAATGCTTGGCCGATATCAAAGTAATCCTGGAATAGATCATTGGAAAGCTGGAAAGAAAGTACTGAGGTACTTACAAGGCACCAAGAATCATATGCTTACTTATAAAAGATCAAGTCATCTTGAGATAGTAGGCTACTCGGATTCAGATTATGCTGGATGTGTAGACTCGAGGAAATCTACATTTGGTTACGTGTTCCTCCTGGCTGGAGGAGCGGTTTCCTGGAAAAGTGGGAAGCAGTCTGTCATTGCTACTTCCACTATGGAAGCTGAATTTGTAAGCATGCTTTGAGGCTACTGTTCATGCATTATGGTTGCGGAATTTTATCTTAAGGCTTGGTTTGGTCGACAGTATAGAAAAGCCGTTAAGAAATTATTGTGATAATTCCGCAGCTGTTTTCTTCTCTAAGAATGATAGGTATTCTAAAGGTGCGAAACATATGGATTTGAAATATCTATCTGTTAAGGAAGAAGTACAAAACCGTAGAGTGTCTATTGAGCACATTGGTACTGAATTGATGATAGCGGACCCATTAACTAAAGGTTTGCCACCGAAAAACATTTACTGGACATGTTGAAGGGATGGGCATTTTGGATAGGTCCGCATTCTCATAAAAGCCAATATTATGTATTGCTCATATTAATGTAACACTCGTGAATTCAATTAAAGTTATGGTTTTGTTTACACTCTGTTATCTCCATTTGGTTGTATACAATTACAGTTGTGAGATAACTAGTGGCATGTTCGGAAATGACAATTAAAGTTTCATCGTTCCTCAGTTAGGTTATTATGAATTATAATGATCATGTGATACATGGAAGGAATCATGTCGCCAAAGGACATGTGACCGCCATGATCCAATCATTTTAATTCAATCAAGTATTGTGGTTTGATGATCTTTAAGGATTGTGCACACTTATTTGTGTTGATTCATCAAATCATAACAAGAGCCAAGTGGGAGATTGTTAGATTAATTAACATGAATGACCCTTGTTATTTTAAAGTATGGCCCAATATAAAAGGTCCAATATGATGGTCGGTTGGATATAATGGCAATTTGGGTCATTGGGTTTAAAATCCCTCCACTCTCCCTATTTAAAGATAATTGTTACGAGAAATAGATAACGATTACGGGTAGAATATTGTTATCGGAAAAGAGGGATAATTTCTAATTAAATCGTAAACGTTGCGGAAGGAAAAGGTAACGTTTTAATTAGGATATTAATTCCCTAATTAATGATTTAATTAGGGTATTAATTCCTAATTAATGATAACGATTTAATTATGGTATTAATTCCTAATTAATGATAACCATTATGGAAGGGATATAAACGTTATCATTAAGTTTTCCCGTAACTCTCTCAGCCATCAGAGAAATCAGAAAAGGAAAGGGAAGAGTCGGAGAAAAGAGAGAGAGAGAGACGGAAAAGGCAGGAAGACGCGAAAGGAAAGAATCCGAAAAGGAAAGGCGAAATCTTCTCAGACACGGATCGGTAAAGAGATCTTCACCTCCGACGAAGGAACCGACATGGACGGTACGTCGATTCCTTACAGTTCTTGCTAGTATTCGCTTAAAGATCCTGTATTGTGGTAATTAAATTTTCACAAATGAAAATTCAGAAAAGTATCGTTTTATTATAGTTTAAATTTTATTCAACAGGGCAATCATCACCCTTAATATGGCGGTGCCAGCGGTGTTGATACTCGTCAGGTGATGAAGGCAACATTATATACAATTCTCAGACTTTGGCATAATATTGATATGCTTTTAACTCAATTTTTGCACATAATTTAGTATTTTTTCGAACTTTGTGCTGTAAGCGTCCCACAAATGAACGTCCTTGTCCTTTTTTATAAAACCCACCTCAAGTATGTTACATATATATTGTGATGACTAGTGAAATATTTATATGATAATATTTTATTTTAGTAATATTTAAATATTTAATTTAAAATTTAATTTTTTAATTAATTTTAAAATTTATAGTATTTAATATTAATTTAATAGTTAGTTTGTAAATTTTTTAGTATATTAGGAGAAAACATATATATTTTTTATTTAATTTACTTAATTATAATTAATATGTATTATAATTTACTCAATTTATATTAATAATATATATATATATATATATGAAATTTTTATAAAGCAAATACTTATAATTAAAGAAAATAAGAGAAAAAATAAAAAATAATTTAAAAAAATAAAAAATTCCTCTTTTTGTCTTTTTAAGGAGGAAAAAAAAATATAATTAGATTTACTTTTTTCTTTCTTTAAAAGAAAATTTTATTCATAATTAATTTTTTTTGTTCTTTTTGTTTCTTAAAAGAATTACTTTTAAATGCATTTTTTTTTTAAAACATACTCATGATTTAAATTTCTTTTGATAAAAATGCATTTTTCCAATAAATATGATAAGCATTTTATGTATATATACTTGCAGCTAGAGTTCACAGCCAATGAGTATTTAACATCAATTGCTGGAGCATATGGGACATCGAATGGTGCCGTTTATGTCACATCTCTGACATTTACCACGAATTTGAGAAAATATGGACCTTTTGGCTATGACTACAGTATAGAACATAAGGCCGCTGGCGTTGTCAAGTTCTCTTTTCCGGTACTGGAGAATGCTAAAGTCGCTGGCTTCTATGGATATGCTGACAACTTTATTCAGCGTATTTGATTTTATACGAAACCGGTATCATCCTAGCCTGCTCCTTAAATCCTCTCAAGGGTTCAGATTTTACGATTTTAAGAGTCGGTATATAACTATATGTGTCTCATATATATTGCAGGTGCAGGCTGGCCGCTTCATTAGTCTCGGACCTTGGGGCAGAGAAGCTTCTTCACGCAATGGGACCATCGAGACTCCAATAGGTATCAACATTAAGGAGATTATAGTTATTCATGGTGTTGTCATTGATTCCCTTACTTTCACCGTGCAAGACGCCAATGGCCCAGAGAAGAGAGTAAAGTTTGGCGGCAACGGCGGCGGTCCTTCTAAGGTGAGGGCCTCTGTTGTACGATACAAGCCCAGGAGCTTGTTGCATGCATTTCTTCTTTAAAATTTGTTGAAGCATATTTTTTTATGTTTAGTGTATATATTAGAAACTTATAAATATTTCTAAAATAGTGCAAATAATAATTTAGGATAAAAATAAAAAAGATAAGATGTAAATAAAGGTTTGTTTATTTTATTAAACAACAAAAAATTACTGATTGTTTTACCCCCTCCTTCTCTTGCCCGGAGTAAAGGAATCAATGAGAACATCATGACCAATTATAATCTCCTTAATGTTGCTAACTTGTCTAGTCTTGAAAGTTTCATTGCCCCGAAGGCCTAGACTAATTACATTGCTAGCCTACACTTACAATATATATATATATTCATACTTATTTTTATTGAAGTTAATTCAAATTCGTTATATCTTAAATATTAGTATTCAAATAGAATTTAAATAATTGAATATTATTTGATATAATCTAGTATATCTCAATCTAATTTTCATATTAAATTAGAATTGAATGTAATTTAATATAGAAAAATTGAATATCTTAATTTATTATGTAACTGGTGAGTATGGTTTTATCTTTATATTATTTATGTATACTTCTCTTATTAGTATGTGGTGTTTCATCAAATTCATAAAATCAAAAAATTTTGTATAATTGTCTAATATTAGTATTAAAATTATTGGATTTTAACATCGGAATCAAAGTGGGTATTTTTATTTGGATCAAAAGAAAGTGTATACTGAAGTTGCTGAAGTTACAAAAGTCACTAGACCGCTAGTTTACATTATTAGAACCGTCGCTTGCCATTGTCAAAGCATCACAGCCAAACCAATTTGATCCGCGAGCTACCAACAGAGCTAATATGATTAGGGAGCCAACATCATACTCAGGAATCATATAAGATCATAACAATCACCAATTACCACTAGGTGCCACTAGCTACTACTAGATAACTTTTCAAAATCAGTAATTGATCTAGTAATTATATCAAAGTAGGTATTTTTATTCAAATCAGAAGAAAACGTATAACTCTCGTTTGAGCTACCACAAAGTTACCAAAGTCGCTACACAAGTCGCTAGAGTTACAAAAGTTACTGGACCACCAATTTCTATGGTTAGAACTATTGTCCGTTGTCACTGAAGCTCCACCACCAACCATTACTCGTCGCCACATGTGCAGCCGACAGTTGCTACCTGCCTTGTTGGAAGTCGTTTTCTACACCATCAAACGCTGATAAACTCAAATGTGGCCTCCACGCCCTCTAAAATTGTCTTGTGGATCTAAAGAAAATTCGAAGATTTTGCCACCATCTTCCATCATCCAATGGGCCCTCTCCAGCCACCGCTGATACATGAAACCTTTGTTGTTCCACTCCTTAACCACTGATCTACCTCCTTCTCTTACTAATGCATTGGTATATCGCCAGTTGTGCCATAGTTAACACCAGTAGTGAGGAAAAGAGAAAGAAAATCAAGGCCAGAATCATTAAAACATAAAAGTTTGGGGTCAGATTAAAAATCATAAATGTTGAGGATCATATCAAAAATAATAAACTTTTAAGGGTCAGATTAAAATTAATAAAAATTGAGAGACCAAATTAAAAAAAAAAAGAAAGAGGGAAAGAAAAAGGAAGAAAAAACAAAAGAAAAAGAAAGAAGTAGAGATATAATTTACAAGAGATAATAATAGAGTAATTAAAAAAAGATTGTGGATATGAAGAAAAATTTAGGAGTTAATTTGAAATTTAAAATTATAAGATATTAAATTAATAAAATATATAAAATTTGCATTGAATAGTAAAACCTATAAGATTTAGATATAATGGCCTATTGAGTTGAGAACTAAAGAAAGTTTTAAATTAAGAACTTCTTGAATTGAGAGGTAAAGATGCCTTAATTTAATTTTTCCATGTGAGATAAAAAATAAAAAGGTAAAATGTTAATATAATAGTATTTTATATATATTACATATTATAAATATCATGAAAAATGAAATCCCAAATCTTATTATTCAAGGTCATGTGTTGCAAGGTTCTTCAAGATTAGTAGAAATTGATCAAGTTTAATGAAGAAAAATTATCAAGAAAATTTTTGATAATCCTATTGATATTATTGATGAATAAAGTTTAAAGGTTGTATCAAATTGAAATAAATATTGTGAATAACTATATAACCAAATTAGAATTAAAAAGAGAATGTTAAGATTTATTTATATTTGTCATAAATTAAAAATTAGTATTTAAGTAAAATTTAAATAATTAAGTTTCATTTGTTATAATTTTCATATTAGATTAAGATTACATATAGAATATATAAGAATTTGAATATTTCAATTTATTGTATAACTAGTAAATAGGATTTATTTTTTATATTATTTGTGTATATTTCTTTTATGCTTATTAATACATAGCATTTTATCAAATTAATAAAATAGAAAATAAAAAGTTATTACATACTACTCGTAATAAAATCATAATTTAAATTTTAATTAATAATATATATAATTTAATTATATGTATCAATATTGAAAAAAAATTACTTAAATGAAAAAATTAACATATGAAATTGAGTAATTTAGTTAAGAAAAAGTAA